>PVNU02000070.1:4800000-6206999 GCA_003013855.2 Liriodendron chinense
AAAGAGGATGGGAAGGGACCCATGAAATCGATGCCCCAACAATCAAAGATTTTAATTAGTAAGATGGGGTTGAGTGGCATCATATTTCTACAGGATATTCCTCCCAATTTCTGACAAGGCTCACACGTTTTACAAAACTCATGGGTATCTTTGAACATGGTGGGCCAATAAAACCCACATTATAGAATTTTGGTTGTGATCTTCTTAGCCAAAAAGTGGCCACCACAAGCCTGGAATGATAGAAGGAGATGATAGTATGTTGCTCATCATCCGGCACACATATCCTTATAATTTGATTGGGACAGTACTTAAACAAGTATGGGTCATCTCACATGAATTTTCTTACCTCATTGAAAACTTATCATTATCTTATTTTTTCCAATGTATCGGGATTGTACCTGTAGCAAGATAGTTAGCAATGTCCGCATACCATGGTAATTAGGAGACTTTGAAAAGTTGTTCATCAGGGAACATGTTATTAATCGTAGTTGTCTCAGGGGAATCGTTGAGGACAAGTCATGAGAGATGGTTAGCCACAACATTTTCTACTCCCTTTTTATCTCGTATTTCTATGTCGAATTCTTGAAGTAGGAGGATCCATCTCAACAGGCGCGGCTTAACATCCTTCTTAGAGAGAAGGTACTTAAGCGCGGCATGATCAGTAAATATTATGATCTTGGATCTGATCAAGTAGGACCGAAACTTGTCCAAAGCAAACACTACGACTAAAAGTTCCTTTTCTGTAGTGGTATAATTTTCGAGGTACACATGATATGGTATCAACTTCTCGTCCTTGGTTTTCCATTCGCCATTGGTCTGATTGATGATAAGCTGTGAGTCTCCAAATACTCATAGCTTCTTAACGCCCAAGATTATGGCTTCCCTTAGACCAGCGATTCATGCTTCATACTCTGCCATGTTGTTGGTGCACTTGAATGCTATGCACCTTGAGATAGGGATAGGGACATCGTCTGGAGAGTAAAGGATTGCTCCGATACCACTCCCTTTAGAATTTGTTGCACCGTCGAAGAATAATGTCCACTCATCTTTCTTCTTCTTTTCTTCACCTTCGATAAGCAGGAGATCTTCATCAGGGAAGAATGTCTTGAGCAGGTTGATAATCCAGGAGAGTGAGCTGCAAGATGATCGACGAGGGCCTGCCCCTTGATTGCCTTCTGAGTGACATAGGTGATGTCGAATTCAGATAGGAGTAGCTGCCATTTAGCTATCCTTCCAATGAGTGCTGGTTTCTCGAACAGGTATTTAAGCGGATCCATGTGAGTGAGTAGGATGAATAGGGAACGCAATCATGTATTGACGGAGTCACTGAGTTGCCTAGACTAGGGCGAGGAAAGTCTTCTCGATCAGGGAATACCTGGTCTCGTAGTCGGTGAACTTTCAGCTCAAATAGTATATTGCTTGTTCCTTTTTCCCGGTCTCGTCGTGCTGGCCGAGAACACAGCCAATGGCTTCTACTACTATCGAGATGTATAACAATAGTGGTCGTCCGGGAGTGGGCGGCACTAAGACTGGAGGATTCATGACATATTTCTTGATGCAGTCGAAGGCAACTCGGTAATCATCATTCCATTCTTTTGGAACGTTCTTTCGAAGGAGCTTGAATATGGGTTCACAGATAGGTGTGAGCTGTGTGATGAAGCGACTGATGTATTGAATTTTGCCGAGGAAGCCACGAATTTCTTTCTCTGTTTTAGGAGGGGGCATCTCGATGATTGCTCTGGTTTTAGTTTCATCGACCCTAATGCCATCCTCGCTTACCATAAAGCCAAGGAGTTTGCCTCCCATTGCACCGAAGACACATTTTTGAGGGTTGAGGTGAAGCTTGTACTTTTCTAATCTGTTGAATAACTTCTTCAGATCTTCCAAGTGTCCTTCATTGTGTGAGATTTGATGATCATATCGTCCACATATACTTCAAGCTCTTTGTTCATCATGTCGTGGAATAATGTTGTCATTGCTCGCTGATATGTTGCTCCTGCATTCTTCAGACCGAACGACATTATCCTATAATAGAAGGTTCCCCAGGGAGTGATAAACGATGTCTTCTCGCGATCTCCGATGGCCATCTTGATCTGATTGTAACCCGAGAACCCGTCCATGAATGAGAAGACCTTGTACCTAGCAGTATTGTCAACTAGAGTGTCGATATGTGGCAAAGGGAGGTCATCTTTAGGACTGGCTTTGTTGAGATCTCGAAAATCGATGCACATTTGAACCTTGCCATCCTTCTTCGGTACTGGTACGATGTTGGCAAGCCATTCAGGGTAGTTGGAGACTACCAAGAATCCCTCATTGTACTGCTTGATGACTTCATCTCAGACTTTCAGAGCCCATTTTGGCTTCATTCTTTGAAGTTTCTTCTTTACTGGCTTCATATCCAACTTGGTTGGTAGATGGTGTACAACGAGGTCTTCATCGAGCCCCGGCATGTCTTCATATGAGAACGCGAAGTTGGACAATCTTGGAGCTAGAAACCCTATCATTCTCTGCTTCATCTTTGGTGGCAACGATTTTCCAATGCGTACTTCCCTAGGGATCTCAGGTGTCCCTAAGTTCACTACCTCAAAATCATCGGCTACAACATTGGCTTTGGATTTGAACTTTTTGAGGAGATCCTCTAGTTCGGGAGCCGGGTCATCATCTTCCTCATCCTGAGCTTCGTCCAGACCCATGAGCTCGAAGTCTAATTCGATGTCGAAATCATATGATTCGACTTCAAACTCACGCGACTCTTTAGACGAACTTGGCACATTATTAAATGCAGGAAAAGAAATGTATTTTGGTTTTTTAGAATTTTCTGGAATTGAAATGCTAGATATTTTTGGATTTTGAAAGTTTTTTATTTTTTTGGATTTTTGAAATTCTCGGGACTTTGAACAAGTGGGCATTGCAGACCATGATTGATCCCAGCTTGTCCCAAAGTTTCGCTCGCTACTTAAACCGGCGTTTTTTTTTTTTTTTTTTGGAAGTCAGAGCCTTCAGATGACTCTCTGGTTGATTCAAAAGTTAGGGGAATAGATGACCATTCAGGACCCCACACTCCTTCCCCTGAAAAGGTAGGGGTTGATTTGGGCGAAGAATCACAATCTAACCCAATGACCATGATTTCTCGCTGGTTGGGCTCGAGATCTAAATCATACTCAGTCCCTCCCGGATCACTTACCTCGAACTGCAGTTTGTCTGGTTCCACGGTGAGACATGAGTTTGGAATCTGGACATCGGACCAATCCAGGGCTGGCCATTTCCCTTTCTTGGTCCAATGGATGGGCTGCTTTTGCCCTTGGCTGATGGTTGATTATGTTGATTTTGCAGAGATGGGTGGGTTGCGCCCCTTGTTGATTGATGTTGAGATGGGCAAGTTGTGCCCCTAGTTGGCTAGAATTGAAGTGGGCAGGTTGTGCCCCTGGTTGGGAGCAGGTATCAGAGTACCCTGGTCTTGAAGCTGTTGTATTTGACTTTCTTCTTTGTCTTCAACTTTTTCTTCTTCTTCCGGAAGCTTAGATGGTTCGAGAATCCAATCCCATCAAATGGGGGGCCACATGGCCCAAGCTAGGCTCATCGGAAGGCCTTTGTGTAGTGTAGTCGGTTGATTCCCTCTTGGATCTTTGCAAGGTTCTCCTGGCTTGATGAATGGAATGGGAGAGCAACGAAATTTCTTCTTTCTTTTGTCCATGAAGATTGCCCTATACCCGAGTCCCCATTTACGTTGATTATATACCAGCAGTATCTTTCTGGTCTTGAAATGATTCTTCATCCGATATTTGAGGCTCAGATGTTCGGCTGGTGAAAAGACACGATCCACACTTATCGGTTCTGGATTGGCGATAGCGTTCACGGTCTCGAATTCGAAACTATGAAACGGGACGTCTTCTTTAGAGTGCTGGATGTTGATGACAGGGATATCTGGTTCAATGGTATCAATATTGGAAGGAATGATGAACTCCTTCTCGGCGTGGACAGAGATCGCTTGATTTCCACAGATGTACTTCACCCATTGATGCAAAGTTGATGACACAGCTCCAACCTTGTGCAGCCATGACCGTCCGAGCAACATGTTGAAAGAGGCTGATATATCCAAGATTTGGAATGTGATGGTGGAGATTTCTAGACCTATCTGTACCTCTATCTTGACCTCCCCTTCCACTGATCAGCGAGTGTTGTCGAATGCTCTAACGTACATGGTGCTGGGTCAGAATGAGGAGGGACTGATTCCCAAGCATTCCGCAGTCTTGAGCGGGCAGACACTCAAGCTTGAGCCGTTATCGATAAGGACCAGCGGGACACAGAGGTCTTTGTATCATAAGGGTATGTTGAGGGATTGCCCATGGTCGCGCCCTTCTGGTGGCAACTCATTATCAGTGAAGGTGATGGCGCGCGGAGCCAGGAGCTGTCCGATCATCAATGCTATCATTTCTGGTGCTGTATTGAAGGAGACATGGGCATCGCTCAGTGTTTTGGCAAACATTTCTCAGTGGATGTGCGATGTGCATAGTAGCTCCCATACCGAGATTTGAGCAGGGATTGACTTGAGCTGAGTCGCCACATCATATGCAGCTTCATTTTTGTTGCCAAGGCCTGAAAGGGCGCCTTCAGGATCTCCTCTGTTCTGATTATCTCTTCGAATGCAACGCCCATTGGGGTTCATGTTTCCCACCTCCGCACATTCTAGATAATGCCACGGGACTTCTTTATAATTTTCCTCTCCTTTGCCTTCTAGGACTACTGGTTCTTACAACGGTGCTGGTGTGGATACCAGATCTTCCTCATATGGAGCTTTTGCCTTAAAGACTACATTATTGCCTGTGGTAAAGGGATAATATCGAGGCTTGTCTTCATAGATTACATAAGGTCGCGGTCCTGGCTTAACCGTTCTTGGAGCAGGAGGTTCCCATGGAATGAGTATTGGTCCTCTTGATATGGCAGGGGGTTTCTCTGTTCGGCCCAGCTGTCGTAGTGTGATTGACACGTCTTCAGGACTTGCCCCTTGTAGTGTGACTGGCTTGATTGGAGGAACCCCTTCTAGGACAATGGGTTCTTGCTGCTGATGAGTATAATTTCTCAATTGCGGATTGGATTGTTCTTGTGCTGAAATTGCCTTTTGCAAGATGACAGGTTCATATGTGGGCTCGATGTATGACTGTACTCCTTCCAGGATGATCGGCTCCCAACATGAATGGCTGTAAGGTGCCCCTTGAACAACTGGTGCATCATATGGAGGTTCTCCTTCAAGTACTAACGGCTCGGAGACTGAAGGAGGAAAGGGATTTGCCCCTTGCAAGATTGGAGGAGAATTTGTTGGCCCATAAGTGTAAGCATGAATGGACTGGATAGGGGAGAAGAAGTGATCAAGCCGTTCTCCTTTTTCTATGCTATTGACGGCAGGGCCACGAGATGAACTGGGGTCTGTCGGATGCTGAGGCAGAGGATTCTGAAGGATGTTGGTGGAAGCTGCTGGAGGAGTTCCAGGGACCGAGATGATGATCTTGCGGTCATCAATCAGATCTTGTATGGCATTCTTCAAAGTCATGCATCGCTCAGTGGTGTGGCCACGCCCTTAATGGTAGGCACAATACACATTTTCTCGGTAGTTCGGAGGCAGAGGATGAGGAGGAGGCCTGGGTGCCATCAGAGTGAGCAACTACTTCTGTACCAGCATAGCCATGACTTGACTGAGTGGCTAAGTGAGAGGAGTGAATTTCCTGAGCTCCCTGTAATTTTGCCTATTCTGATATGTGTATTGGCCATTCCCCCTGAACTGTTGCTGCTGTCGAGGTGGCTGTGGTTGAAGATTTGGTTGTGGCTGATACCGCTGAGGTTGATGCTGAACCTGACTCTGCTGATACTGTTGACGTCCCTGTGGGGGAGCATATTGGTTGCCTTGAGCAGTGGCAATGATGTTGTTTACCTCTATTGGGCGAGGAGGAGAACCGCTGCGGTTTCCGTTCCCATACCCGATAGGTCTTCCTTTCACTCTGTTCCTTTTGGCTGGAGTGGCTTGATGAGGCCATGGGGAGATTCCTGCTTTGACTTGTTCTCCAGCACGGATTAACAGTGAGAAATTTGTATATGGATGCGAGATGAGATATCCAGATATGCCAGGATATGTTCAATGAACAATCATGGAGATTTATTCTTCGTCGTCGATAGGTGTCCACATTCTAGCTGCCATAGCTCGCCAACGTCCCACATAAGCTGATAGCGTTTCATCACTCCTTTGCCTAAGAGCCGCGAGGTCGGCTCTTCTGGGTGTCATATTAAGATTGTAAGCGAATCTGTCAACAAAAGCCTGGGAAAGTTGTTCCCAAGTCTTGATGTGATGACCGTCCAATGATGTGTACCAATCTAGGGCATCGCCTTTCAGAGATTTTTGGAATAAGCGAATAAGGGCCCCTTCATTTCCTGAGATTACACTCAGCTCTCCACAGAAAGCTTTGAGATGTGCTGTGGGACAACCGCTGCCGTCGTATCTTTTGAATTTTAGTACCTCAAAGTTTTGAGGTATCTGAGCATCTAGGAAAGGACACAAGTCTCTGAACTTGGTCGAAGGTAGATCAATTCCTTGTTGTCGTTGAAGTTGATTTTACAATATGTGGAACTACTCCCGCAACTCATCCAGTCCTGCATGATTTGTTCGAGCGACTGGTGCCTCTCGGAGTAAGGCACATTCTTCTTCGGTATAGTGATCAATGTCTTTGACCCTATGGGCTTGCTGGAAGGCAACCATGGGTTGCTGAAATTGATTCGATGATTGAACTGGATTCTGTTGAACTTGTGCTTGAAATGACTGTAATTGAACTGGAGACTACTCTGAAGGTTGAACTGGAACTTACTAGAAATTAACTGGAGATTGCTGAATTGAAGATTGCTGAAAATTAACTGGAGTTTGCTGAATTGAAGATTGCTAAAAATTAACTGGAATCTCATTGGCGGGGATGTGCTGGAATTGAAAAGTGCTCCTGTTTGTAGGAGGCTGAGATGCTGGGAGGTGACCCCCTTGTTGGGTATTCGTCACTGTCCGCTGATTGATGTGGGCTTGACACTGACTCCATTGTGGGCATTCACCAGTGCTGTCCCTGTTGTTGGAAATTGAATTGAAATCCCATCGGCGGGGATGTGCTGAAATTGAGTAAAAGTCCCATTGGCGGGGATGTGCTGAAATTGAGTAAAAGTCCCCTCGGCGGGGACATGTTGAGAAAGAAAAGGGGTCCCATCGGCGGGGACATCCTGAAATCTATTGAGATTGTTGTTTGCAAGATTGACTGGAAGCTGACTGGAAGTTCCTACGACAGGAACATTTTGAGACGGTCTTGTTGTGACAGGAAGATACTAAGGAGGATGCCACATAGCGAAGGGCTGAGATGGTTGTTGTCAGTAGTCCTGGACAGACTCCGATGGTTGTGCTTGATTTGAACTGGAGGCCGGAAGGACCCGGCATGGCTGCTGAGATTGCTGAACTGAGCCAACTTGATTGTTGGTTGTTGCGGTAGCTTGTGCTTCATGAATTGCAAGAGCATTTCTTGCATTGCTCTCATTCATTGTGTCAATTCTTGCATGATTGGCGTATTCTCAATTGGTTGCTGTGCTGGAGGTTGCACTTCGGCCATCTCGATAGCGGGGAAGGGGTGA
The DNA here is from genome assembly GCA_003013855.2 of Liriodendron chinense. Taxonomy (NCBI): domain Eukaryota; kingdom Viridiplantae; phylum Streptophyta; class Magnoliopsida; order Magnoliales; family Magnoliaceae; genus Liriodendron; species Liriodendron chinense. The sequence continues at coordinate 4,807,648 of PVNU02000070.1, forward strand.
GTTTCCTCTTCGTGGTCGGACATGGCTTGCTGAGCCCGAGTGCGGATTATGCTGTGGAAGGGAAGTTGTTTCCGAATACGTTGAGCCCGAGGAGGAGCAATGGTGAGGACTATACTCTACTCTTTTTTTGAGTTTTGGAATTTTCTATTTTTTTTAATTTTAGGTAGAATGCTATGCAGATGAGATTATATGAGGACTAATGACTTTCAACCATAGGAAGGATTCTGTTTTTCAAGTCGGATCACAACTAATGGGACTAGCATATCCCTAGTAGAGTCGCCATTCTGTGGACGCTCGCCGTTCCGCGCTCCCAAACGTTCTCCCTTCCTTTCGGAAAAGAAGAGGGGGCGTGCGCGCGAATCGCCGTTTGTGCCACTGGCTTGCCTCGTTCTCGAGGGTTTTTTGTTGGTTGTCGTGTTAACCTGGATGTGTTAGATGAGTTTGTGTAAGACCAGAGTCGCCACTAGCCAGTTACTTCAAATCTACAGTCGGCTAGACCCCGTAGAAATGTTAGAGAAGGGAATCCGAAGATTCCTTCCTCTAAAATGACTCCTTTTGATCTGCGGCCAGAGATTCGAGGTAAGGGATCACGGTTACAGGGTGGGAAGAGGTTAAGCACCCAACACACTGCCCGTACCGAGGTACGGTCTCTACTTCACAGAATCGAACTAATACTTGAAAGTCTGATTTAATCCTCGTACATTCTCATGGATGACATGATGCATGAATGTAGGTCTGAACAGTAAGAGTTTCTGATAGGCAGGTTTCCATTAACAGGCAAGCCTAGAGCATACGCTCGAATTGACAGGTGCTTTATGCGGATGCATGCTATGTGTTTGAATAATCAAAGTGCTTGTAGTGACATGATAAATAGGGTGGTTGGAAGAAAAGTAAATATTGCACTTATGCTAGATGCGAATGAGACGATGCTGGTAAAGAGTAGCTGGATGGACGGAGGTGTCGCAAGAGTCTGCTTCGAGTGGTTAGATTAAGACTTGGGTGGCTTGGGAGACTTAGACTAGGGTCAGGCTGGGCTGGACCAGGGCTAGACTCTTCTCACTCGGGCTCTCCTTGGTGGAGGAATGGGCTACAGGGGGTGGAGATGGACTCGGAGCTCTCGGGCTCGATTAAGGGGAGGTGGATCTGAATGTGAAGGGGTATTTATAGCTGCGAACAGTGGCAACTTGCGTAAATATGTTTGGGCGGCACCTTGGGGGCCTCCTGTACGTCCGATCTGCTTTGGCTTCGGAGCGTACGGCCTCCGAACCTGAAGCAGAAAAGCCCCTGGCTCGGTAGTCCGGACCTGCTCTGAGGCTGTGGTTTGGAACTCGGTGAGTTGACTGGGTTTGGAAGATGGGTTGACACGGTGAGTTGACTCGGTGGGTTGACTCAGCGGGTTAACTCGGTGATTTGCCTCAGCGGGTTGACTCACCAAGTTTGACTTTTTTAGGATTTTTTGACTGGTTTTTCCTATAGGGAGTTTTTTGGGCTGATGTTTAGGGGTGAGTTGACTGGGTTCAGGCTTGAGCTGGGCTATGGATTGGGGCTTACAAGGGTGAGTTTGGCTGGGTTTAGACATGGGATTTGGGGGTATGGTCCTCCATTCATTCAACTATCTCTACTAACATTGTAGCCGAAGGTGGGGTGTCTACAATAAGACACTAGGGATCGATTGAATGCATCCCACTAGTTAACCTTTGGGTTGATAATTTAATTTGGAGTGTCTTAGGGTAGGTTCTACCTAACCGAACATTTGGCTAATGGACTGGGAATCCAGTGATCTGGGTCCCCCAACTGGCCCTTTACCACTTGCTTGTCGCGTGCAAATTTTAATTAAGTTCGAGATCCTAAGTAAGGTTACACTTTACTCTTTTAAGTTCCTCAGGTTCACATGTGTGCTACACGTGCGGCTAAACCATCATTTTAAAGATTTATATCATTTTTTTGTAGAACTAGAGAACATATGATAAACGAGTATCGAAGGGCTAGGTTGTTACAATAATAGAATAATCACAATAATTCCATGATCACTCATCTTATCTTACTTGCAACCAATGCGCCAAGTGTTCGCTCGCCTCAAGTGCAAGGCTGCGATGTAGTAATAATTCTCGGTGAGACTGAGGTCGATCCATAGGGAAGAAGTAAACTAATTCAAACTATTCTAATAACTTGAATATAAAAGATTTAGAAAATTGGTTTTTAACATAAAATAGGAAAATCTGAGATTTGGGAAGAACTAGAGCATGAAGGATCTACTTCTAGTCTTAATCATACTCAGTCCAATGATTCGATTCTAACACAACTGGAATTGAAGTTCTGTCTCTATCCAGCCGGGAGATATAACAATCAAAGAACATAAACAATTTAACATAGATGGATATTCAGTGATTTGGTTCCCTCAATAAATCTCAGGCCTTGGGCACACTCAATTGTATAGGCCAAGCCTCTTTCCAATCTAGCTGAGATTCACAACCATAGCTTTCATCAAATCCTATCACTAGAGTTAACTACGACCAATGATTTGAACTCTAATTAAACCAATTCAATAAGCAACAAACTTATCTCAGATTCTGCAAAAGATACATGAACTTTCCATCATAATTCTAATAGAAATTCCACTGTTTAATTTGAATCAAGGAGAACTCGAAGCATTCACCGTATTCTAAAATCACGACGAATCAAAGGCTTCCATTAATCAACAACCCATAAACCAATCTGATTAATTTAAAAAATCCAACAAGAATTCCTACACTTAGCACACAAACTCCCTGAATCATCTAAAACTATCAACTTTATTCATACTATAATGAACTATTCAAATATTAAACCATAATTCGAAATCAATGTATTAAACCATGACTAAAAACTAGAAGATTCACCTCTCAGCTCTAGCTGAGAGTTAACTAAAAGAAAAACTTGAACTAGAAATATAAGAAGAAAAACTCATTCTAGGAGGTTAGGAAGCCTCCTAGGTCTTGATTCCTTCGCTTCCCACGTTGCTAGATGCCTTAGGAAGAAGGTGAAGGTGTCCTTTTATAGCTTAGAAGCATCACCGACTTGGAAGAATTGTGAAACCAGAGAGCTCTTCTACACTTCAAACACCCGAAATTCATAATAGAAACTGTAGATTTTTTGCAGCTTGCTGTCCACATGTGGCCAACCGGTCACGACCGGTTGGACTGGGCTGGTCGGACTGGTTTGGGTCTTGGTCCAGCAACCTTGCAAAGGGCAGCAGTGTTTGGCCAACCGGTCGTGACTGGTCTAGCCTGTCTGGCCGACCGGTCATGACCGGTTGGATGTCTCTATGACCTTTATATTCTCCTTCTTTCCTTCTCTTTTCTCTTATATCTTCACTCCTCTTCTTTAACCTTTCTTCCTCGGTCTTCAATGATGTTTAGAATGGTCTTTTAAGCATTGAATTTGGTGTTGTTCCTCTCTTATTCCTACATTCAAAAATAGGTATTAGAGGGATCTTTTAGGCCTAATAACCATGCATAATAAGTGATGAAAAGGGGTTAAAATGTGTATAATCGAGAGCTCAACACCAAGGCGGTTGTCATGTGAGATGCACAACCCTTACCTAGCGACGTATCTTGATCCATGTTCACTCGCCTTAAGTGCAAGGCTACGATGTAGTAATAATCTCAGTAAGACCGAGGTCGATCCACAAGGAAGAGGTAAACAAATTCAAACTATTCTAATAACTAGAATCTACGAAGTTAGGAAAATAGTTTTTAAGAACTAAATAAAAAATATGAGAAATAAGAAAGACTAGAGCATCAAGGATCCTCTTCTAGTCTTAGTCATGCAAATTCCAATGATTCAATTCAAAGCACAACTGGAATCGAATTTCTTTCTCTATCCAGTTGGAAGATATAGCAATCAAAGCTTCACAAACAATCTGGAATAGATAGTTGTTCATTGATTTGGTTCCCTCAACAAAGCTCAGGCCTTGGACACACTCAATTGTATAGGTCAAGCCTCTTTCCAACCTAGTTGAGATCACAATCATAGCTTTCATCAAATCCTGTCACTAGACTTGACTACAACCAACGATTTAAAATCTAATTAAACCAACATCAATAAACCAAACAACTATCTCAGATTAACATAAAAGATTAGAACTTTGGTTTGAAGTTCCCACATGAAGATCCAAGTTCTAGAGCGCAGTAAATTTGATTCCTCGAAGCATACAGGTCTAGATCTTGCAAAACAATTAAAATTCTAAGCTTAATTCTTCTAAACATCACATGAGTCATCATAGGGATTAGAGAAAAACCAATTTAGAACTTCATTCAAACATAATTCAAACCATTGTTCAACATTAAAGAATAATTCAAAATCAAAGAACTAAAACATGATTAAGAACTAAGAAGATTCACCTCTTAGCTTTAGCTGAGAGTTAACTAAAAGAAAGCATAAAAAGAACTAGAACTAGAACTAAGAAAGAAAAGAAAAACTAGTTTTAGGAGGCTAAGAATCCTCCTAGGTCATGATTCATTTGCTCCCCATGTTGCTAAATGCCTTAGGAAGGGAGTGGAGGTGTCCTTTTATAGCTTAGATCCGTCATTTACTTGGAAGATTCGAGAAAATGCGGAGTTCTTCCGCACTTGCCAGGATTAGAAACTGCCAAAACTTACAGTCTGCGTGTGGCCGACCGATCATGAACGGTCGGACCCACCCTGGAACAGTCTAGCGTCTTCAGATGGGTAGCAGTATGGTGGCCGACAGGTCAACCGACCCGTCATGATTGGTCGAACCACTATGTTGGCTTGCTTGTCTGTCTCATTTCTTCTCCTTTCTCTTTACTCCTTCACTTCACCTCTTGGCTTATCTTCATTTGTTCTTCAATGATGTTTTAAAGGGGTCTTTAAGCATCAAATAGTGAACTCTCTCTCTCTCATTCCTACAACCACAAAAGCATGCATTAGATGAGTCTTTTAGGCATAGAAACCATGCATAATGTGTGATGAAAAAGGGCTGGGAATATGTATAATTCAAGGCTCAACAATCCACGTCTCATAAAGAAGGACGCAGTGAATGTGTGCTATCAATATGTTAATCCAAAAACATAAATAGAAGGATAACTAATATAAACATATAGTTCTGAATATAAATAGTATGACAAAGGAAAAAGAATCATAATGTCCATGTCAAAAAATTACATCCTACAAAAACATAAAATTCTGATGTGAATACGAAAAGCATCTCAGGCGATTAGCTTAGTAAGCGGATTAGTGACCATCTCTCTAGTAAGTACATGTGTCAGGACCGCTTTCTTTCTTGTTACCATATCTTGAGCATAGTGATAGTGTGTTAACGTCAGATTTTGTAACAGGATCCTCCGGTCGTTCACCTTCTTTCCAACAGGGATTTCTTCCGCCGGACCTGTAAGAAGACAGAAAGCAACTAGGGGTGGCTGGTGTCCAGCCGTTAGCCCTCCGATGCTTAAGTCAGGCAAAGCAAGAAGAAGAATATCCAAGCAAAACGAGGCTAGAGATTGAATATTGTGTACCTGTATCTTAATGGAGTCTTCTCCTTATATAGATCTGAAATGATCCAATCTGTTACGCAAGATATCGAGATCCCGCTGATTTCGTGCAAGATACTGAGATCCCTGCTGATTTCGTGCAAGATACTGAGATCCCTTGAGACTCGGAACCACTGAAGAAGATAAGCCCAATCTCGGCCTATACGGGCTGCTGGTACTTGAGGGCTGAGAGATGTCACTACAGAAGAAGTTGTTCGCATGTTGGAAGATGGTCGCGAGTCCAAGTGCCCGCTCATTTAGATACGATACCTTTCAACGACTTGTGAGAAGGTATGCTTGCAGGGAAAATACATACTCTTGAAGCTTTGGTAATCGAGCATCTTTTTTCCTAATATGCGAGTCGCGAACAGACGTTCTCGATAGTCGGATAGACATGCTCGCGGGGTCGGCGCATCATCAGAATATACGAGTCACGAACAGACGTGCTCGATAGTCGGATAACGGTACTCGCGAGGTCAGAGTATCTTCAGAATATGCGAGTTGCTGGCAGACGTGCTCGATAGTCGAATAAAGGTACTCGCGAGGTCGGAGTATCTTCAGAATATGCGAGTCGCGAACAGACTTTCTCAATAGTCGAATAGAGGCGCTCACGAAACCTGGACATCATGAAGATAATACGAAGCCTCGAGCAGATCTCCGCTAATTTTGACTATAACAGATGCCCCCCAAGTCCTTTACCGCCAAGAATTCTAAGGGAAGGACTTATTTACTATCACACGTAACCGCCCGCTGCCTTCATCGAGAACGAAACCGTACATGATGGGCTGGAATTAATGAGCGCCAGCTTTCCGCAGCCTTTCCGCAGACAGGAAATGAAGGGGCGCTTGCCACGTGTCTGGGGAGTTAATGGGCGTGCCTGCTCGACTGCTACGCCAAAGGAGCGGCTGTCACGTATCACTAGATGCGGCGGAATGATTGCCTATAAATATACGGAGTCCGCCATTTCTCTGGCTTCCTACGGAAGCTCTTCGAACGAAAGGAATTTTTAGTCATCTTCTTTTTCTCATACTCCTTCCTCCGGTGCTCCCTTTCCTCCTTTTTTTTCTTTCCTGTGTACAATCCTTTTTCTTTTCTTTTTCTTATCTTCTTAAATCTCCTTATGGCTGGGGATTCTGATGAGACCACCATCCCGCTAGGAGATGCTACACCGGAATCCTCTGCTTCTAGCAACGCGAGGGTTCCGGCAAGCAAATACACGGCGGCCGGATATTCTTCCATTCTATCGGAGGACCGATTGATGGAGTTACGGGAGAGATATCGGATCCCTGACTCAGTCACTCTCCGGTTGCCCGGAGACGGAGAAACACCAGACTCTCCTCCCCCAGGATGTGTAGCCTTCTATGAGTACCAACTCATCCTGGGGGTGGGTCTTCCTCTCCATCCTTTCATTAGGGATGTTCTGCGGAGCTATAAGATTGCCCCCGGGCAACTTATTATGAATGGATGGAGGGTGGTCCTGAGCTCCTTCGCCCTCTGGGCTCAGGCCGGCAACAGGGGAACTCACGGCGGAAGAGTTCCTCCGTATGTTCTGTCTGAAGAAGGCGCCCTCCAGCGAAGGCTGGTATTACTTGTGTTACTGGCACCGGGATAACTTCGTGCTGGGGAAGCCCTCCTCGAACTATCCCGGCTGGAGGAAAAGGTGGTTCTATGCTTCCGGGAACTGGGAGTCTACCTCCTCCAGGGGTCCAGGAGTGACCCGTTTTTTCTGTGAAGGTAGGCACAGTCCCATATTGTGCTGTTTCTTCAGTTAGAATTCTAGGGTTTATATATATTGACCGCTACTTGTGTTTGCAGGTATCCCGGCCCTGAACAAGCCAAACTTGAAGGGAGGGATCAACGAGAAGATAGTGAAAGTGTATAAGTTGCCTGTTGGAGATAGGCACATCAAGACCTGCTTGTCCAGCTCGCGACTCGCAGCAGCGGGATTAATATCTAGCGAAGAAGTCGCGATGACGAAAGCTGGAGAAAAGAGGGGTTTGTTGCCTCGCCTCAAAGGCACAAACTCGAAAAGGCAGAAGTCTGCCGGGCCTTCTCAACCATCCACCCGCAAGGGTGGCGACCAACCTACCCTGCCTGCGAGCACGGTGGGGGCAACAGCAGCGCCCATCGTTTCTCCACTGGTGGTCGCGGCTGGACCTCCAGTAATTAACATTACTGACAGTTCCCCTGATGGGGCAGGGTCCAGCTACCCCCCAGCTGAAGAGGCTCGCGAGCAAATAGAGGCTCACGAGCCGGTTCCTGCTCGCGAGCTGATCCCAGCTGTCGAGCAAGGACTTGCTCGCGAGTCGATGGCCCCGCCTGTCGCGAGCACTGCTGGGTTGGTTGTTGCCCAGCCGTCTGGAGGTGGGACATACTCCATTCCTCGCCACCTCCACCCAATTTGTAAATTTTTGTTCGACAACGTTACCCCCCAAACTTTTGGCTCTCTTCCCGAGCCAAGCCCTGAGAACCTCTTCCTTGAGGCGGGGGTAAGGATGGTTCAGGTAAGCCTTTGGAGATTTTTAACTTCTTTATTTTTTGGGCTCTCAAGTATTTTTTCTCACGTTTTTTCTTTTTCATTTTTCAGGGCTTAGACCTCATCTTGCGGACGAAGCGAGATATCGTCGCCGCTCGCCGCGTGATCGATGAGGTAGAAGGGAAGAGGATCGCCTTGGGGAAGGCGGTCCAGGGACGGGATCAACTGCTCAAGGCCCGTGAGGCAGTGATCTCGAAGAGAGATGAGGAGAAAAAGATCCTCATCGAGAAAGTCCAAGTCCTGACCGATAGGTATCAGGCTTTGGACTCGAACTTCGCGAAGCTCACAGGGTTGAAGGAGAAAGCGGAGAGAGAGAGGGAGATCTTTCGCCAAGACAAGATCTCGTTGGAGGAGCGGCTTGCGGAGGCCAAGTCGCAGCTTAAAGAAGTCAGCGAGAACTTGGAGAAGGAGCGTTCCGATCTCGCACAGCTCAAGGACGACTCGATCCACTGGGATGAGGAGAAAGTCGCCTTGGTAAAAATGCTCTCGGAGGAAGGGCCTCGGGCAATTTCCGAGTTCCGGAATTCGTAGCTATATGACGATGAAAGATATGAGTCATATGATGCTGATCGTGATTTTACGCTAAGAGTAGTGCAACGAATGTCCCCATCCTTCTATATGGGAGAATTTGGGCGAGTCACGACCATCATAGCTGCAGAGGAGCAAGCTGCTGCTGAGAACGAGGTGACTGAAGCCACGCAGGCTGGAGGGGCTCCAGAAATGAGCCCTGAAGTCGAGAGCACGGCTCCTCCTTCGAGAGATTGATTTTCCTTTTTGTTTTCCTTTCTCCTGTACTCGCGAGCCGATATTTTGTAAACATTTGATATTAATGAAAATATTTTTGGAAGTGTTCTTGTTCTTGTTTACTTTCTCTTTCCTTTTCATGCAATGAATGCCTTCTTGTTTCAATGAGTTTATGCTCAACCCGTGGGGTCATAGTGACCATACCCTCGTGGAGATAGACTGATCTATCGATTGAGAAACGTAGAGTGCTCAATCTGGGGGGTTGTGATGACCATACCCTCGTGGAGATAGACTGATCTATCGATTGAGAAACGTAGAGTGCTCAATCCGGGGGTCGTGATGACCATACCCTCGTGGAGATAGACTGATCTATCGATTGAGAAAAGTAGTGTGCTCAATCCGGGGGGTCGTGATGACCATACCCTCGTGGAGATAGACTGATCTATCGATTGAGACTCCAAGTTTACCAAGGATAGAAGGATGGTCGAGAGTACAGAGGCTCTTCTGCAATGTTGAGAGATTGTATGCATCCTCTTCAGGGCTGTTCAGGTCCAAGTGAATGAAATAGCGACCAAAAGATATCTTTGGCTTTTTATCCATAAAATGTTTCTATGAACTACATCGAATCTAGGGGTAGTATTGTAGCAAATGCTCCACGTGCCAAGGGTGACGTACGGGCTTTCCCTGCATATCTTCAAGATAATAAGTACCGGGTCGCACAATCTTAATAACCCGATAAGGGCCTTCCCAATTTGGATCCAGCGAACGAGAGGGAACCCCGAGTTTTTGCCTCAGGACCAAATCTCCGAGCTGGAAAGACCTAGGCCGAACCTTAGCATTTTGATAGCGAGCAATACGTTGCTGATATGCGACCGCTCGTAATTGGGAGGCATTTCTTCGTTCTTCCAAGAGATCGAGATGAAGTCGGAGATTTTCCTGATTACCCGCAGGGTCATACTGTTCGATCCGATACGAGGGCACTTGAATTTCCACTGGTACTACCGCGTCGACACCAAATGCTAAGGAAAAAGGGGTCTCACTCGTTGATGTACGAGTTGTAGTCCTATATGCCCATAATACCTCTGGTAGAAGTTCTGGCCATTCACCTTTGCATTCACTAAGCTTGGTCTTTAAATGGTGCTTAATGATTTTCTTCACTGCCTCGACCTGCCCATTCGCCTGAGGATGATATGGAGAAGTGCGGAGATTACGTATCTTCCATTTTTCACAAAATTCATCAAAGGCCGCGTTGTCGAACTGCGTCCCGTTGTCGGTAATTATAGTGTGAGGGAGTCCAAAACGGCATATGATATTTCTCCATATGAACTTGGTAGTTTGTTTCTCAGTAATCTTGGCTAATGGTTCTGCCTCGGCCCATTTGGTGAAGTAATCAACCGCCACAATTGCGAACTATTTTGTCCCTTTCCCATGGGCAAGGGCCCAATGATATTGACCCCCCACTGAGCGAAAGGCCAAGGGCTATCAACTGAAGTCATCCGTTCGGACGGTACATGAGGTATAGGTGAATATCGTTGGCACTTGTCACATTTTTTAGAAAATTCAATTGCGTCTGATTTCATAGTGGGCCAATAATATCCTTGCCTCATCGCCTTATATGCTAGGGATCGCCCCCTGGGGTGGTAACCACATGCCCCCTGGTGTACTTCATCGAGAACACGAAGTGCTTCTTCTGGATAAAGACACCTTAAATAAGGCAAGGAAAAGCTTTTGCGTAACAATATTCCGTCTTGCAAGATATACCTGGCAGCTCGAAGACGAATTTGTCTTGCAGCTTTCTTGTCCTCTGGTAGGTATCCGTCTCTGAGATAAAGGATGATGGGATCCATCCATCTTGGAGATGATTGTACCGATATTACTTGCTCAAGAGTCGCTTGGTCGATACTCAGGTTCTGACGATGCTCGATGGGGATCGAATGTGATAACTTAGATTCTGGTGTAGAGGCGAGCTTTGCTAGGGAATCGGCAAGTTGGTTCTTCTCGCGAGGAATATGAATTATTTCATAAGTCTTCAGTTTCGCGAGCAGGATGAGGACACGAGACTTGTATAAGGCCATCCTTTCTTCTTTGGCCTCAAATTCACCAAAAACTTGGTTGATAATGAGCTGGGAGTCGCTATGAATTAATAGATTCTGAATTGCAAGGACAATGGCCAGTTCGAGGCCAACGATCAGGGCCTCATATTCTGCTTCATTATTCGAGACGCGAGAATCGAAACGCAGAGCATATTGGAAATGCGACCGGTCGGGAGCTACTAAAATCAGGCCCGCTCCGCTGCCAGTGGCCTGCGATGACCCGTCCACGAAGAGTGACCAAGGAGGGAGGTCACTGTTTATGGTATTATCATCGGAAGAGTATGTGAATTCGGCGATAAAGTCAGCCACGGCCTGGCCCTTGACTGCGGTCCTAGGACAGAATGAGATATCGTGCTCGTTGATCTCGACCGCCCATTTAGTTAAGCGTCCGAAAGCCTCAGGTTTTTGAAGGACTTGCCGTAGTGGATGATTTGTTGGTACTAGAATCGCGTGGGCTTGAAAGTATGGTCGCAGTTTTCGAGCTTCCGTGACTAGGGCTAGGGCTAGCTTTTCCATATCAGAATATCTAGTTTCTGCATCAACCATTGCTCGACTGATATAATAAACGGGCCTTTGCACCTCGGAATCTTCTCTTATCAAAGCGGCGCTAACGGCCATAGTGGACACAGAGAGATAAAGGATGAGTTGCTCATGTGCTACAGGTTTAGATAAAATGGGGGGTGTGCTCATGTATAGCTTCAATTGTTGAAAGGCTTCCTCACACTGTGGTGTCCATTTCCAATCAGACTTGGCCGTTGCACGAAGGAGTTTGAAGAATGGTAAACACTTGTCAGATGCTCGCGAGATGAATCTATTCAACGATGCGATGCGACCAGCCAGACGCTGGATGTCATTCAGAGTAGTGGGGGATTTCATCTCTACCAATGCTTTTATCTTTTCAGGATTTGCCTCAATTCCACGCTGGCCGACCATGAACCCGAGAAATTTTCCTGCAGACACTCCGAACGCACATTTTTCTGGGTTCAATTTCATTTGATATCTCCTCATTAGGTCGAAGGCTTCTCGAAGATCAGAGATATGATCATCTTCTACGGTGCTTTTCACGAGCATCTCATCAACATAAACTTCCATATTCCTACCGATTTGAGCAGCGAAAATTTTGTTGACGAGACGTTGATAAGTGGCCCCTGCATTTTTAAGACCGAACGGCATTACCTGGTAGCAATATAATCCCCGATCTGTGATGAAGGCGGTATGCTGGCTATCCGGTGGATGCATCATGATCTGGTTGTAACCAGAATAAGCATCCATGAAACTGAGCAGAGCGTGTCCAGCAGTTGAATCGACCAACTGGTCGATCCGCGGGGTCGGGAAGCTATCTTTGGGGCATGCTTTGTTCAAATCTGAATAGTCGACGCACATTCTCCATTTGCCATTAGCTTTCCGGATGAGAACTACGTTCGCGACCCACTCTGGGTAGTCAACTTCTTTTATGAAATTGATCGTGAGTAGCTTCTCGACTTCAGTTTTGATCGCCATTTGCCTTTCTGCAATGAAGGCACGTTGACGCTGATGTACGGGTTTATGCTTCGGGTCGATATTGAGATGATGTGCGATGACATTGGGGTCGATCCTGGTATTCGGTGAGAAAACGGACCAAATCTTCACGATGGACCCTGGTTAAAGAGGACCCAATATATACGACCCTGGACGGGTCGTCTTCAGTTAAGTGAATCGCCACTGTTTCTTCCCCAGGAGTTCCTAATTGGAGAACGTTCTCTCTCGGATCCAGCGAGGTGTTGGTGGAAATGTTGGGTGAATCTTGTGCTATCTCCATAATGGGTGTCACTTGAGCTTTCTTTCGATCTTGTAGGGCTATCTGGTAGCAAGACCGAGCCTCCTTTTGATTTCCTCGCACAACCCTAACACCATTTAGGTTAGGGAACTTGACGCGTAAATAGGATGGGTGTAAGGCTGCCCTAACCTTATTAAGTGATGGCCGCCCCAAAATGGCGTTATATGCTGATTTTCGATCCACCACGAGGAAGTTTACGAAGACGGTAGTCTTCGCTGGACTTTATCCAAAAGTAACTGGGAGATCAATGCTTCCTTCAGGTGTTACCACCTCACCTCCGAAGCCGATGAGAGGAGTCGAAACTGGTTTGAGTAGGCTTCTGGCGAGTGCCATTTTGTTGAAAGCCTCCAGATACAGAATGTCCGCTGAACTACCTGTATCCACCATAATTCGATGAGTCAGATAATTCGATACCTTTAATGCGACTACGATGGAGTCTTCGTCAGGGAAGTGAATTCCTGCTGCATCTTCGAGGGAGAAGGAAATTGGGAGATGACTGGCTTTTGACGCGCTAGATGCCTGTTCCAGCCAATAAACATGCTGGGGTTCTTTAGACGCCTTCCGAGTGTACGCTTTCCTTGAAGCTTGAGAATCGCCCTCGCAAGCTGGTCCTCCGACGATGGTGCGGATTTCTCCAGTTGGCTCAGCATCCTCTTGGGCGATATGATGATGAGATGGTTCTTTCTGGCGTGGTGAGGCTTTCGCCCTTTCTGGTGATCGATTTTTACGAGCGACATAATCCTGGAGATGGCCCTTTCGAATAAGGGCTTCAATATGATCTCGTAGAGAGATGCAGTCCTGGGTTCTATGCCCGTGATCTTTGTGGAAGTAACAGAACTTGCTTTTATCTCTCTTTTCGGGATCAGATTTGATCTTTGCAGGCCACTTTACATATGGCTTGTGTTTAATTTCCATTAGAACCTTTTCATGAGACCGATTGAGAGGAGTGTAGTTATGATATTTACCAGAATAAGGCTTCTTGGGAGAACGGTCGCGTTGATCACGACGATATTTTTTATCTGTAGAAGTTCCTTCTAGCTTGCGTTTCTTACCCTATACTCCATGGCGTGTCAATGCGACTTCTTCTGCACTGATATACTTCTAAGCTTTGGCTTGAAACTCTGCCATAGTTTTCGGAGGGCTTTTATCTAAGGCAAACCTGAATTTCTCGCTCGTTTTTCCAGCTATGAGGGCTGTGAGACCTTTTTCTTCAGTATAACCTTCAGTCTGAACGGCTTCTGCAGTAAACCGTACTGTGAATTCCTTTATTGTCTCGCCATGTTGCTGTTTCAGATCCATTAGATGGGAGGCTGGCTTCTTAATGCAAATGCTTCCCATGAATTGAGAAAGGAATATCTCCGATAACTGTGAAAAGGAGCTGATGGAACGAGGTTTTAGTCCCCGGAACCACGTACGAGCAGCTTCCTTCAAAGTTAGGGAAAAAGCCTTACACATGATTTCTGAGCCATGTCCCTCCAACTCCATAAGAGACCTGTATGTTTCTAGGTGTTCAAGAGGGTCGCCAATACCTGTGTACGGGGTGATAACAAGTGTTCGATACTTTCTAGGTAACGGTGCTTCCATAACCTCGCTGGTGAAGGGGGACTCGGATTGATGTATCGCCGCCATGACGGCAGATGGTCGATTTGCCTGATACTGCTGTTCCATGACGTCAAAACGATCATGGATTCTTTTGAGATCTCCTTCCCATGGTAAGGTATAGCCTGATGTTTCGGCGGTGGAGCCTTGAGGTGGAGGTTGTCGAGACGAACTAGAATGTATAAAATGTGGAAACGGTACAGGGAGATGGTTGCCAAGTGGTGTCCGGTTTGATGGTGGATGGTGTGGCGGGGCCTGTGGTTCATCCATAGAATGTCTGGAAGCCACTGGTATGGGTTGCGGTGGTAACCCTTCGGAGGGTTGTCTCTGCGGTTCGGGGAAATGCTGATCAAGCCGATTCGACAGGGCCTGAACTCCGGCATTTAGAGTTAGAAGAGTATTTCCGAGGAAACGCAAGACATCGTCTTGATTTCCAGAAGCCTCCAATAATGGGTTTGCTGGTGGCATATTTGGGGCTCCTTGAGGGATATTCGTCGAAGTGGGTGGAAGAACAGGTATGGATTCCGTCTCACCGGGCGGAGGTGGTGCCTGCCTTGAGGTCGAAGGATGAATAGCCTTTTTAGAAGGCATCGCAGAAGGATTTTGATCGGTGGTTAGAACGATTGATTTTGGCGATCAAGTCGTTCCCACAGACGGCGCCAAACTGTTAACGTCAGATTTTGTAACAGGATTCTCCGGTCGTTCACCTTCTTTCCAACAGGGATTTCTTCCGCCGGACCTGTAAAAAGACAGAAAGCAACTAAGGGTGGCTGGTGTCCAGCCGTTAGCCCTCCGATGCTTAAGTCAGGCAAAGCAAGAAGAAGAATATCCAAGCAAAACGAGGCTATAGATTGAATATTGTATACCTGTATCTTAATGGAGTCTTCTCCTTATATAGATCTGAAATGATCCAATCTGTTACGCAAGATATCGAGATCCCGCTGATTTCGTGCAAGATACTGAGATCCCTGCTGATTTCGTGCAAGATACTGAGATCCCTTGAGACTCGAAACCACTGAAGAAGATAAGCCCAATCTCGGCCTATACGGGCTGCTGGTACTTGAGGGCTGAGAGATGTCACTACAGAAGAAGCTGTTCGCATGTTGGAAGATGGTCGCAAGTCCAAGTGCCCGCTCATTTAGATACGATACCTTTCAACGACTTGTGAGAAGGTATGCTCGCAGGGAAAATACATACTCTCGAAGCTTTGGTAATCGAGCATCGTTTTTCCTAATATGCGAGTCGCGAACAGACGTTCTCGATAGTCGGATAGACATGCTCGCGGGGTCGGCGCATCATCAGAATATACGAGTCGCGAACAGACGTGCTCGATAGTCGGATAACGGTACTCGCGAGGTCGGAGTATCTTCAGAATATGCGAGTCGCGGGCAGACGTGCTCAATAGTCGAATAAAGGTACTCGCGAGGTCGGAGTATCTTCAGAATATGCGAGTCGCGAACAGACTTTCTCAATAGTCGAATAGAGGCGCTCACGAAACCTGGACATCATGAAGATAATACGAAGCCTCGAGCAGATCTCCGCTAATTTTGACTATAACATAGAGGATGTTGATGTGATTTGATTTTTCATGATATTTGGGATCCTTCGCATAAGCAATGGCCACCATGCTATCATAATGTAATCTGACGGGGTCATTAGCATACGATACACATTTCAAATGTCAAAGGAACCTCCTTAACCACACAGCTTCCTAAATGGTAAAGCATCTCGTTATATATTCTGACTTCATAATAAAAAGCACGATACATGACTGCTTCTTACTGCTACAAGAGATGGCCCTACTAGTGAGTAGGAATATGTATCCAGAGGTAGATTTGTGCTTGTCCAAATTGCTACCCAAATCTGCATCACAATATCCTCATAGACAAAGATCTGTTCCTTGGTAGCATATTGTTCGCACGCCTCAAGTATAAGGCTGCGATGTAGTAATAAAACTCGGTAAGACCGAGGTCGATCCACAGGGAGATAGTAACAGCTCCCAAATTACTCCAGTAACTCAGTTTTCATGAAAGAAATCAGTTTCAATTGAATGTTTACTTAAAACAGGAACTTAAGGAAAAATCAGAGATATAAAGTACTAAGGCTTTCAAGGATCCACTTGTAGCAATCCCATGTCAATTCAGTCAATCCAAGTAGAGAACACAACTAGAATTGAAGTCCTATCTCTCATCTAGTTGGAAAATAAGGCATTCACACACATTCCATCACATTCAAGTTGAACTTCCAAGTTCTAGTTCCATTCAATCAATACAAAACTCAAAACTATAGCCTGTGGAGTAACAGCCATGTCTCTGGACTATGGCCTGCTCAAGGATTACTATAATCCGAATTTAGATAAATAAACATGATAATCTTAGAGAATTAAAAGGAATTCATGTCCGGAGCACATAAACTCAGATAAAACGTCTCAAACTACCACTTTTTGGAACTAAAGCATGCAAAAATCCAAACTTGAATGTAAATTACTTGAATTAAACTGAAATCAACATGGAATAAGCTACAAGCTTCACCTCTCAGCCTTAGCTGAGAGGTTCTAGCCGAGCATTGTCATGCTACAACTAAAAACTCTGAAATAAAGCATAAAAACAGAAAAACCCGAATAGGAGAGTTGCAGCCGCTCCACAATCGCCTTCACTCTCCAAACTCACGTTCCTTAGCTTCTCTGATGATCTAGGAAGAACCCCTAGGTGTCCTTTTATAGCAAGCAACCTCCCTTGCGTCGGATTTTGCGAAAGACTACGCATTGTGCAGTGTTTTTCGGAGTCCTAAATTAGAAAGGACTTTCCTTACGCAGAGCCGACCGGTCGTGACCGGTCGGACTGATTTTAAGCATTCCAGGGAGTGCTGCCGACCGGTCATGACCGGTCGGACAGACATGTCCAACATGTCCAGCGTGCCTACCCGACCGGTCATGACCGGTCGGGCATCGTTTCTGCTTTGTCCAGTGTATACAGCCGACCGGTCATGACCGGTCAGCCTGTTTTTTTTTTCTTTTTTTTTTCTTTTGATCAACAACTGTGGCTGACCGGTCAAGACCGGTCAGCCCTCTTCACATTGTTCTTCTTTCTTTCTTTTCTTCTCTTCTTGCTTTCTTCTATCTTCGATTCTCTTTCGTCCTTCATGCAAAAGCTCCAAAAGCTTTCTTTTAATCCCAATTGAATGAAGTCCGCTCTCATCCCTTGTAATCACAAAACATGTGTTAGGTAGGCCTTTAAACCATGAAAATCATGCAAACCATGTAGTGTAATGGGCAATGCAATGTATAAATTGGAGGTTCAACACATATCATGTAATCTACAATCCCACACAATTATCGAAATATCCTTTTGACTGCCTTTAAGTGAGTTAGTCCTATGTAACTTTGATAATGAATCACCAATCCTACTATGAAATAGATATCTAGTCGAGTACACATCATAACGTACATCAGACTACCAACTGCACTTGCATATGAAATGCGTGCCTTATTAGCTTTTTCTATATTCGTCTTAAGGCAGAGATTGAGACTAAGTTCATTACTCTTCTCAATAGGAGTGTCGATGGGTTTGTAACCATGCATCCGAAAGCGCTCGACCACTTTCTAGAAGAAGTCTCTTGAGAGAGACCAATAAGTCTTCTAGAGCGATCCCTTTGAATCTTGATCCCAGACACAAAGGATGCTTCACTCATGTCCTTCATATCAGAATTAGAGGACAACCATTTCTGAGTGGTGACAATCATCTCCTTGTCATTTCTAACTAACAAAATGTCATCAACATATAAATATAGGATTATAAAACTCTGTCTAGGTCGTTTGATGTACATGCAATGGTCATCCTCGATCATCATAAACCCATACGAGGTGATAGCTTGATGGAATCTTAGATAGCACTATCTAAATGATTACTTCAGGTGATAGATAAAGTTTTTAAGGCGACAAACTTTGCCCTCTTGTCCCTTGACCTTGAAGCTTGTGGGTTAATCCATGTAAATCTTCTCATCTATCTCCATTAAGAAATATCGTCTTAACGTCCATTTGATAGAGTTCCAAATCTAAATGTGCGACACTAGCCAGAATGAGGCACATCAAGGCAAGTCTCACCACTGGGGAGAATGTCTCCTCGTAATCTATGCTCTCAATTTGTGTATAGCCCTTAGCTACGGGTCGAGCCTTAAACTTGTCTATCACTCCATCTGTCTTTCGCTTGACTTTTAGGATCCATTTGGCCCTGATAGTCTTGCATTCAGGTGGAAGATCAACAAGCTTTCAGACTTGGTTCTTCTTTATGGAGCGGATCTCATCCTCCATAGTTGTTATCCACTCTTTTGCAACAGGAGATGACAATGCCTCCTGGTATGAGCCAAGCTCATCGTCATCTAAGGAAGCAATCAAGAATGATTCCCCCTTAATCTCAAAATGACAATGAGGTTTCGGTCCACGAGTAAGGCTTACTTGCGCCATCATTGATCGCACCATATCGAGTAATTTTTTGTTCCTCTTTTCTACAACACCATTTTTTTACGGAGTGTATGGAGTAGTCAGTTACCTACAGTTGCCATTTTCTTCACAGAGCCTTGAAAATTGCTCAGACAAATTCACATCTGCAGTTTGTCCATAATGTTTTAATCATTCTCTTGAACCGGTTCTCTCCTTCAAGGATATACTTCCTGAAGCACTCTAATGCTTCGAATCTATGCAATAGTAAGTACACATTACTGTACCACATTTAATCTTTTATAAATGTGATGAATAAGATTTTCAATAGTGGATCTTGATATTTAGGGGTCCTTAGATGTTAGGGTGAACTAGTTCTAAGGAAGTTGATGCATGTACCGCTTTTCCAAATGGTTTTCTTATTGACTTCACAATCAGACAGTATTCATAGATATGAAGAACTATGTTTGCGAGTGAGCCTAAAAGGCCTTCTTTAAAGAGTTTATGCATTCTATCCTAACCTATGTGACCTAGTTTAGCATGTCAAATGCACGAGTCAATGTCCGCTGAAGTAAAAAAGGTATGTGCATATAATTATATGAATAATTAGAATCAAGCATAAACATAACCGCATCCATAATAAGAAGAATTTAAAAAGATGTCCACCATATTGAAACGAAAAGTAAAGAAAAAACCAAGCCTACTTAATAAAAGCACAGAAATCAAATTGCACCAACACTGGGCACATGGAGTACGTCATGGAGGAATAGTGTGCGTCCCATCTGTAAGTGAAGCTGAAATGATCAAACCCCTGTATATCATCTAAGAAACCATTGCCCATGTAGATTCTCTGTGTTCTAGCTGAGTACTTTTAGTACTCCACGAACATCATCTGATCCCTAACTATGTGCCGGGTTGCTCCTGAATCCATAACCCAATTATGTTCAGTTGTATGAGTAATAAAAACTTCGGTCCAGACAAAAGCACGAGTATATGGATCAGTATAAGTTTGTACCTTCTTCAGCTCAGAACATTCTCAATCGAAGTGACCAAGATTGCCACAGTTGAATCACTTTACTTTTAACTTGTCTTTCTTGCTGCCCATTTTTCCCGCTTACATTTGTCACCATGTCACTTCTGGGCATGCACTTCTCCTTCCTAATTGTTCCTTCAAAAGGCATTACCTTAGCATTTGCATTAGGGTCTCTTACCCTTGTGTTTACTGGGTTATGCCAAGAATGCGACGTCATTCTTACGGGCAAATTGGCATTTAATTTCCAATTGTAAATAATGCGACAATTGGGCGAAGGTTTTGATACTCTCATTGTGTGTCATTGTGTGGCATTGTGAACTTCATTTTCTCCCAGGAATCTAAAATGGAGCATAGTATGATAAAGATCTGCTCCTCATCTATAAACACATTTCCCGCAACTTTTAGCTTACGGATATTGCCAACATTTCTTAAGATTACTGAGGTGTAAAAATGAGAAGAATAAGAGAAAGAATAAACTGAAAGAAATGAAAAAGAATCGGAAGAAAACGGAGAAGAAAAGAAGAAAATTGCGGAAGACATACCTTTTATGCGACCCACATAAAAGGGATGGCCTTTATGCGGTTCGCTATAAAGCGTCTAGTCAATGCATAATGCGTTTATGCAAGAAATACCTAGAGGCTTATAAATACCCCTTCAGGGTCATCATTTGGATTTATTCAGAGTTTTTAGAAGGTCCAGAGCTCTCTTATGAAGGTATGAAGAGAAGATTGTGAATCTCCTTCATCCTGAGTTGAACGCACAAGTTATGATCCTCAGGAATCGAAGAAGAATGACAAAGAAACACTGTGGGGAGAGAAGATTTGAAGATCGAAGAAGAAAAGATTGAGAAATCAATAGAAGAGTGTGTTTACGCGACCCGTGTAAACGTACTATTTGGTGCATAATTCAGCTTTTGAGGTTAAAGATTTTAGGGTGATTCGTCATTGTTTCACTCCTGTTTCTTCTCAAAGCCAAGAGTCTTGAAGAATCTTTTACTGGTGATGCAATACAAGAGGAAGAAGATGATCCCACCTAGGAATTCCTAACTATTTCTCTTTTATTTCAGGCAGAATGAAAGAAGAAAGGGCAAAGTTCTGCCCGAAATTTATAAGTTTATATTATATTGTATACATTCTATTATAGAATCAAGGGTTGTAATAATGGAATGTAAAAGAACCTTGTACAATGAATAAAATGATGAATGTTTCTCCTCTTGGTTAACCAAGTTGGTTATTGGAATATTATTCTTTTTCCATTATCTATCAGATGGCATTTTGTTATGGCGACTCTGCTAGGGATCTTATGCTTGTATTCTAACACCGGCAAGGTATTAAAAGAGCCATTCGTCATCTTTAAGGCATTATTCAGGCGCTAAAATGGCGACTCTCAATCAGAACATTCTACCCTTCATCTTTAGAATATAATGTTATAAATCGTTAGGAATAATTCATTCGATTTGGTATAATCACAAGTATACTATTCAGAAAGATTTCTTAGTGGCTTCCACAACTTGCAAGACAACTTTCCGCTTCATTCCTGGAGGGTTTACTATCACCTATGACAGTAAAAGCATGACAAGTAAAGACATGGCAAAGGATAGTGCGAACAAAACAATTGTGTACACAGCGGGAGTGATTTTGGCTTCACCAATCACTGAAAACACAGAAAATGGATGGACAAAGGTACTATTGAAGAAGACAAGGGCACCCTTCAAGACTTTGAGAAGGACTGCATCAAAGTACGATCACTCTGAGATGTCGCGAAGACCCATTACTCGAAACGTTACTAGACGTAACCCAGCCATGGCTCCACCATCACTTTATTCAAGACCTGAGGGCGTATCCTTTACTACCAGGGATTTTCCCGTACTCCCTACTTCTCTTGCTGCACAAGTATGAAGAGATAAAGCTATCATATTATATGGGTCTTCTCTCATAGCACTGTCAACAATGAAACCAACCAAAGTTGCACTGCCAAATGTGACACATTTTGAATCAACGAACTCCTCACGGTCTAACAACCTCGAGTCGAGTAGTGGTTCAAGTTTTACAAGAACAATAAAATGCCATAAATAATTATCAACGACCATTTAGTAATCCAAAGTCGAACACGTATAATTCTAGTTGGAAGAACCATCCCAACTTCAGTTGGAGGAATAGGTCATCAGAGAATGCAAACAATAACCCAAAAGCTACGCTTAAGGAGATATTTGGTACATTCGTCTCAGCCCAAGCTAAGTACAACAAGACTAATTCTCAAAAAATCGATGGGTTCATGCAAGAACAATTAAAATTTAATCAGAATTCATCTCAAGGTATCAATGATTTGAAAACTTCAATGGCTAGAGTTGAATCTCATCTTAGTGTTAGGGAGAAAGGCACACTACCTGTCCAACCTCTCCCTAACCCAAGAACCCAATTTGAGATACAAGAGCTCAGTCCATCCTCCTAAAATACAGAGCATGTTCAAGCTATTACCACCTTGAGGAGTAGCAAAACAATTGATAAATCCAATCCTGTGAAGGCCCCAAAGCCTAATGATCCGGAAATTGCTAATAAGGATGATATCTCGAATAACACTCCACATGAGAAAGAACCGGAAAGGCAATACAAGCCGGTTTCCCCAAAGGTTGATTTCACCCAAACCTTTAGATAAAAATTTAAAAATCCTAGAGGTTTTTAAGCAAGTGAAGATCAACATTCCGTTGTTGGATGCCATAAAACAAACACCATCATATGCCAAATTTCTGAAGGAATTATGTACAGTCAAAAGGAAGCACAATGTAAACAACAAAGTACTTTTGACTGAGAATTTGAGCGCCATCATCAAGCAAGAGGTGCCCCAAAAATATAAGGATGTGGGTAGTCCTACCATTTCATGCACCATAGGTGATTAACGAATCAAACAAGCTTTACTCGATCTTGGGGCAAGTGTTAACCTCATTCCATACTTGGTCTATAAACAACTTAGGTTAGGTGAATTAAAACCCACCAAAACCACACTTCAACTTGCTGATAGATCTATTCGTATACCAAGAGGGATGATTAAAGATGTCCTTATCCAAGTCGATAAATTCTACTATCCAGTGGATTTTATTGTCTTGGATACACATCATGTGATGGGAACCGGTGCTCAAATTCCTGTCATACTTGGCCACCCTTTCTTAGCCACTTCAAATTCGATTATCAATTGTAGAAATGGGTTCGTACAAATGTCCTTCGAAAATATGACACTCGAGCTGAATATTTTCGATTTATGCAAACAACCACGGGAAGTTGATGACTGAGGTCCACGAAATAAATCTGATCGAATCATTCGTGGAAGACACATCCCTCTTGACATTTTATTTCGGTCCCTTGGAGGCATGTTTGGCCCACTCTCATGAGATTGATGATGACATGATAAGAGAGATGGATGCCATTTTGGATTCTATGCCGGTACTTGATAATAAAAGATAGAATACACCATTTGAGCCTTTGCCTCTAACTGAAAATAAGCATCTTCCATCTAGTATCAAGGCTCCGAAGCTTGACCTAAAACCCTTGCCTACTGATTTGAAATATATATACTTAGGTCGAGATGAGACATATCCGGTGGTGATTTCTTCCCACTTAGATGAAGAACAAGAGAGCAGGCTAATAGCCACTCTAAAAGAGTATAAGAGCGTCATTGGGTGGTCAATTGCGGATCTCAAAGGCATAGACCCCCCGATTTGAGGAGAATACGAAGACATTTAGGCAACCACAAAGACGCCTCAATCCAAACATGAAGGAGGTGGTTAAAGACAAGGTGTTGAAACTATTGGATGTGGGTATCATCTACCCAATATCCGATAGTCAATGGGTGAGTGTAACTCAAGTGGTGCCTAAGAAATCCGGAATAACCATTGTAACCAATCCCAACAATGAACTCGTGCCAACCAGAGTTATTACCGGTTGGAGAATGTACATTGACTACCGGAAGCTAAACACAGTTACAAGGAAAGACCACTTCCCCTTACCATTTGTTATCAAATTTTAGAAAGGTTGGTAGGTCATTCCCACTTTTGCCTCCTTGATGGATATTAAGGATATAACCAAATATAGATCGCCCTAGAGGACCAAGAGAAGACAACATTCACATGCCCATTCGCCACTTTTGCCTATAGAAGAATGCCATTTGGATTGTGCAATGCCCCTGCCACGTTTCAGTGTTGTATGTTGAGCATTTTTTTCTGATATGGTGGGATCGATTCTCGAAGTCTTCATGGACAATTTCTCAATATTTTGTTGTAATTTTAATGAGTGCCTTATGCATTTAAAAACTGTGTTAAAAAGATGTGAAGAAAAGAACCTCATTTTGAATTGGGAGAAATGTCATTTCATGGTTCAAAAAGGAATAGTCATTAGCCACATCATCTCAAAAAAAGAATCGAGGTGGACAAGGCTAAAATCAATCTTATCTCTAACGTTCCACCACCCAAGAGCGTACGAGATGTGCGGTCATTTTTAGGACACGCCGGATTTTATAGAAGGTTCATAAAGGACTTTGGTTCACTCTCTCGTCCTTTATGTAGCCTCCTTCGAAAGGAAACCTCTTTCGAGTGGAATGAGGATTGTCAAAATGCCTTTGTAAAACTTAAAGGAATGTAATAAGTGCTCCCATAATACAACCACCTGATTGGAGCCTTCCTTTTGAAATTATGTGTGATGCGAGCGACTACGCTATTGGGGCAGTGTTAGGCCAAAGAAAAGAGAAGAAGCCATATGTCATATACTATGCAAGTAGAACTCTAAACTTGGATCAAGCAAATTATACCACTACGGAAAAGGAACTCTTAGCTGTAGTATTTACTTTGGACAAGTTTTGGTCCTACTTGATCGGATCCAAGATCATCATATTTACCGATCATGCCACGTTAAGTACCTTCTCTCTAAGAAGGATGCTAAACCACGCTTGTTGAGATGGATCCGCTTACTCCAAGAATTCGATATAGAAATACGAGATAAGAAGGGAGTAGAAAACGTAGTGGTTGACCATCTCTCACGACTTGTCCTCACCGATTCTCCTGAGACGACTGCGATTAATGACATGTTCCCTAATGAACAACTTTTCAAAGTCTCCCAATTACCATGGTATGTAGACATTGCTAACTATCTTGCTACAAGTACAATTCCGACACATTGGAAAAAAGCAAGATAGGGATAAGTTCTTCAACGAGGTCAGAAAATTCCTATGGGATGACCCGTACTTATTCAAGTATTGTCCCATTCAAATTATAAGAAAATGTGTGCCGGATGATGAGCAACAGAGTAACATCTCCTTTTGTCATTCTCAGGTGTGTGGTGGCCACTTTTCGGCTAAGAAGATCACATCCAAAATTCTACAATGTGGGTTTTATTGGCCCACCATGTTCAAAGATACCCATGATTTTTGTAAAACGTGTGAGCCTTGTCAAAAATTGGGAGGAATATCCCGTAGAAATATGATGACACTCAATCCCATCTTACCAATTGAAATTTTTTATTGTTGGGGCATCGATTTCATGGGTCCATTCTCATCTTCATTTGAAAATTTATATATTTTACTTGCCGTCGATTATGTTTCAAAATGGGTCGAGGCGATTCCATGCCGGAATTATGACCATAAAACATTCATTAGATTCTTAAAAGAAAACATCCTATACCGATTTGGAACTCCTTGAGTCATTATCAGTGATGGAGGGTCTCACTTTTGTAATCGCCCATTTGAAGCCCTAATGAAGAAATATAGTGTCAATCATAAAGTGAGCACTCTTTATTACCCACAAACAAGTGGACAAGCTGAGATATCCAACAGAGAAATCAAACATATCTTAGAGAAAACAATAAACCCCGATCACAAGGATTGATCACTTTGACTTATAGATGCACTCTGGGATTACCGTACAGCTTTCAAGACCCCCATCGGAATGTCTCCCTATAGACTTGTCTATGGGAAAGCTTGTCACGTACCTGTGGAATTGAAACATAGGGCATATTGGGAGATAAAGAAAATGAATTTTGATTTTGACAAAGCAAGCTCGTTGCGTAAACTTCAATTAAATGAACTTGCGGAACTCCATAACGAGGCATATGAAAATGCAAGAATTTACAAGAACAAGATGAAGGTGTTCCATGATAAGAACATCCTTTATAAGACCTTCACTATTAATCAAAAGGTCCTTATGTATAATTCTCGGCTACATTTATTTCCGAAAAAATTGAAGTCTCGATAGACCAGTCCCTTCATTATGAAAATTATTTATCCTTATGGGACTGTCGAGTTGTCGAATCCAAGGAACGACAACATCTTTAAAGCAAATGGTTAGTGTTTAAAGCCGTTCTTTGAGAACTTTCCCTCAAAAGGTATGTCCATACCTCTAATTGATCATGTATATCAGGATATTTGATCTCCTAGTTTGATGGAGGTATAGTGTAGTTTAGGACTAGGATTTTGTTGCTTTTTTTATATTTATTTTTCATAGGTTTGTTAGAAGGAGGTAGAATTCCAACTCTTATTCTCTCAGGTACTCTCAGTCCTCACTCCTCTTAATTTTATCATTGCTCTCATATTTTGCTCATTGCATATCATTTACATTAAGGACAATGCAAGATTTGGTTGGGGGGTGAGACTTCTAGATGAAGCTAGTGTTTTGTAACATTTTGAGCAATGGTATGTAGAAATTTTTTCAATTTCAATTTTTTTGAAAATTCAAAACACCTTTGGAAAACTTCGTTTCTATGCATTTGGGATAATACAAGTATAAGAAAAAAAGATACGAAGTGAGTGATGTTGAGTATCTTGATATATCTCTAAGATAATGATTTTTTATATGAATTTCCCTATTTATATGATTGATAGAAAATTGGAACACTTTTGCACCTAGTTCACGTTACACGATTCTCATGATTTGAAGGGATTATGTAGACTTGTGGATAGGCTAGGCTTAGATTTGAGGTGTTGAGAAACCAAGCCGGGGTACTTTATCCATCCTTGTCTATGGGAAAAGAACGAAATATATGAATTTCTAAAAATCCTATCTAATGTGTATGAAAAGGAAAAGAATGATGAAAATATGGGAATGATTGAATATATGGTGGAAAATTTCGAAAAGGGCTACCTATTACCAACGGGGGATGGTCTACCTATAACCAAAGCCGAAAATGGAAAGTAGTGTGAAAGCCGTTGGAAGGATGGTAAGGCAAATTCCTGTCGTAGGCTTGTTGTTGATCTGTACACCTTCAGATCCCTAATCTAGCTGATTCATGAAGAAGTTAATCCTAGAAATTCATGAGATGAACATTCACTATGCACACTAGGTTAAATTTGTTTGGATTCTTCTATTTATCAATCAAGCAATGGGAATTCTATATAAGCACTTGTTATGTTTTGAGAAGGTTAAGGTCTCAACTTATATCACTAAGTTTTTTCGATTTTTGCACTTGCACGTCTTGGAGTGTATAGAAGCATAGTTTCTGAAGGAGAGTTGGGTTTTGGAGAATGGAACTTGTTTCACGCATGTTTTGCTCAGGACTAGCAAAATACTGGTTGGGAGGTGTGTTAAGCTCTTAAATGTGTATATTCTAACCCCATTACATCACTAACTATGCATGATTCGCATGTTTAAAGACTGTCCTAATGCATGGTTTTGTGATTGTAGAATGAAGAGAGTCTTCGTCATTTGGAGGCTTTGGAGCCTTTTTTACATGCCTTGAACATTAAAGGAGTGAAACACCAAAGGTGGAGCAAAGGAATGAGCGAAGGACTTCACTCAAATGATGACTAAAAGAAGCCCTCAATGTTGACCAAAGGCGGGCCAAAAAAGAAAGAAGAAAGCAAGGAAACAAGGAGAGAAGAGAAAGAAAGAAAGAAAGAAAACCCAGTGAAAGAAAGAAGGCCTGACCGGTCAGCTAGCTTGGTCCGACCGGTCAAGACAGGTCGGCCATATTGCTGCCCACATCTTGAAGTTGCTGGCGGAAAGACCACATAGGTTTGACAGGTCAAGACCGGTCGGCCATAGGCAGGGCTCTCTCTCTCTCTCACTCGCTGGATCAAGGACCACACAGGTCCGACCGGTCAAGAACGGTCGACCATAGGCAGGGCTCTCTCTCTCTCACTCGCTGGAGTAAGGACCACACTAGGCCGATCGGTCAAGACCGGTCGGCCAGAGGCCTTCCCGTTCCTCTATGCATGCTAGACACTTTCCCAGACAGGTCCGACCGGTCAAGGCCGGTCGGTTAGTGAAAATCTGCTGGAATTCCTCTTGAAGCTCCGATTTTTGTGCACAATTGCATAAGTGTTGCGCAATTCTGTAAGATTCTGAGGCATTAGGACCTCTCTACTTAAAAGGACACCTAGGTCTCATTCCTAAGGTATCCTAGAAGAGATCTACGAAGGTGGGACGCGGATAAAGATGGATTCAGAGTTCTACAACTCCCTTCTCTAGTTTGCTTTCTAGTTCATGTTTTTAGTTGATTTCATGTTTCCTTGGATCATGATCGGTTAAACCTCTTAGCTAAGGCTAAGAGGTGAAGCTTGTAGTGAATCTGAGATGCTTTAATTCATTTTATATGGTTCCAAGTTTGAATTTTTATTGAAGAACAATGGTATATTGAAGTTTGAATAAAGTTCTAAGTAGTTTTTCTTAATCTTATGATGGCTCATGGATGTTTGGAAAAATTGCTTTAGTTCTTAGTTGTTTTGCATGGATATAGACTTGTACGCTCCGAGGAATCGGATTCAAGACGCTCTAGACTTGGATTTTCATGTGGGAACTTCAAACCAAAGTTCTACCTTTTGTTCTAAAGTCCGATTTAGGTGTTGCTTATACATGTGATTTGAATGAAGTTCAAATCATGATATAGTTATGCTTTGTGACAGGGTTTGATGATTATTATGATTGTGATCTTAACCTATTAGAACTAGGATTGACCTATTCAATTGAGTGTGCTCAAGTCCTAACTTGAATTGAGGGAATCATGTTTATGAACAACACATGAATTGGACTGTTTTGATGAATTAGCCGCTCTATCACCGGCTAGATAGGATTTGATTTCGATTCTAGTTGTGTAATTGGAAAATCACAGCGAATTATGCATCAAGGATTGCTACAGGTGGATCCTTGAATGCCTAGTACTCTTTTATATTAGTTACATTCACTTTTAAATTTAGATTCTCATCTATATCAAATTACCAAAATTTGTTTAGTTTATCTCCATTAGAAACCTTTGGAAGTATTTTGTGAATTCCTATACAAGTCCCTGAGAACGATCTCGGTCTCTACCGAATTATTACTACATCGCAACCCTACACTTGGGGAAGCGAACACAGGGCAATGTTAGCCATTCGCCTGCTTGATGAAAAAAAGGAATACAGTTCGAATGGGATACAGCTTGCCAGAATTCCTTCGAGTTGATCAAGTAATTTCTAAACCAACCGCTAGTATTAACTACTCCAGTCCAGGAAAAACTGCTCATACTTTATATTGCCGCCTGCGAAAGCTCACTTGACACTTTGCTAGCCCAGAAGAACGAACAAGGGAAAGAAGGAGCCCATATTACTTAAGCAAAACACTAGTGGGGGCAAAACATCATTACTCTCCGATTGAAAAGACGTGTTTAGCTTTGATATTTGTCGTATAGAAATTATGGCATTATTGCCTCTCCCATGAGATAGTTCTGATCTCACGGGCCGATCCGAGCAAATACCTAATGACACGGCTGATGTTGTCAGGTAGATTGGCCAAGTGAATGCTGTTAGTATCAAAATTTACCATCACATACACGCCCTCTAAGGTAGGGAAGGGCAAGCAGTGATTGATTTTCGGTCACGCACCTAACTTCTGAAAAGGAAGAAATATAAGATGAACTACCGGATGAGCACATATTCTTGGTAGAACCAGCAGAACCTTGGCAGTTATACTTTGATGGGGCCGTAAGAACTACAGGGGCAGGTGCTGGAGTAATTTTTATCAATCCACAGGGTGATTTGTTGTTATATTCCTTCATGTTGGGGATGACCTGCACAAATAACAAGGCAAAATATAACACACTTATCATTGGGTTGGAAATAACACAAGATGTAGATACATGCAATCAGAATATTCGAGTATTCACAGTTGATTATAAATCAGCTAACCACAGAGTATTGTTGAGGCTAGAATTGTGTATATTTATCCCTAATTCCATGCTCATATTATATAAAACAATGTGTTTAAAGACTAACTTTAATGTGTTTTGGTGATTATAGGAACGAGAGAGACATTTGAATGAAAAAAGCTTAAAAGAGGATATTTGCACATGATGGGAAATCACCTTAGAAGAAAGGAAAGAAGGAAAGAAAGAAAGGATCCAAGTGGATGAAAGTTCGGAGTTCAAAAATCGACAAGTGCAGAAACATACATTTTCAATTGGTTGTTCGATTGGTCTTCAATCTATCGTAAATTTGTTTTGATTGGTCTTCGATCTATTGAAGGATCCATCGAACAGACCTGACATACCTGATTTTTTAACAACTCTCTAAAAAAATTAATCCATTATGAGAAGTTCGATCCATAAAAAAGACTTTTCGATCCATCAAAAAGGGGATTTCGATCCATCGTAAAATCACATTTTCAGAAGCTGAAAAAATATGAACTCTCTGGACTAACTTCGATTCCATCGAACCACATTACGATCCATTGAAGATGACGATGAAAGTGCGTAAATCCTTACGCAATTATCCTTACGCAATTTGAGGCGGTGGTGAATTTTTTTATATAATGGGGACCTCTCATCTCTTATAAAGATATCCAAGGACCTGGGGAGGAAGGAGTTCAAGACCTAGGAGGCTTCCTAGCCTTCTACTTCTAGTTTTTCTTTCTTTTCTAGTTTTAGTTCTTAGATTTTAATGTTTTTCTTAGGTTAACTCTCAATAAGAGATGAGAGGTGATACTTCTAGTAATTGATGATGTTTTAGTTCCTATAATTTGAACTATGGTTTTATTAATGACCAATTTCATTAAATATTGATTTGAATAAAGTTTTAGTTCTGGTTCTTCTTTGATCTATTGATGACTATGGGCTCATTGGATACTTAGAGGCTCTAAAATTAGTTTACTTGTTTTGCATTGTTTAGATCTATAAAATTCATTGATCTATCATAGACTACGGGCATGGTAGATGCTTTAAATTCCTTGCAATCTAGAACATGGTTCTTAATGTGGGAATCAATTCAATTAAAGTTCATATACCTTATGTTTGAATCTGAGTTAGACAAAGTTGTTTATTGATTGGTTTGATTCAAGTTCTAAATTTTAGTTCTACTTTAATCTAGTGACAGGATTAAGGAAGGCTAAACACCTAGTTCTTACATGTTTTGCAAGAGTTTAACGTATATAATTCAAGAAATTAGATTCACTGCGTCCAATACCTTGGTGCTTCAAGTGGGAACTATATCAATGTATATTTTATCTAAATCGGATTATTAAATTATGAATTAATTGAATTTATCTTCCAGATGGATAAAGATAGGACTTCGATTCTAGTTGTGTTATCCAATCAAATCAATTATGTTGTGGAATAAAGTTAGTCATCGAAGAAGGACAAAAGACACGTGACCAGCATACGCCTCTCCGTAAAGTCGCGACCACACCATCTGACTAGCGAGCCTACCTGGTCGCATCTTGTATATCACACAAACCTGCAACCGCCTTTGCACTCTCGATATGCGAGTAGGTCTGGTCAGTGGTCGACGAATGGGAAGGTCTCTGTCATTCGAGCAGCTCTGCTCCTGGTCGATAAATGAGGATATTCCCATATCCACGCACTCTTGGTCATTGGTCATTTGTTGGGGACGTCTCTCGTCTCATAGTACCAATAGCCCATATAGGCCGACTTTGGCTTCTTTCTATTTATAGTTCCGTACCACAGTCAAGGAGTGTAATCAGCTAGATGTCTAGATTGGTTACATCATCCCCTTATCTAAGGATTAATGGGATAAGATTCTTATCCCCCCAAATTAGCGGTAATCTTGATAGCTTGCATAATGGACTGGATTACCCGGATCTGAATAAATACTTAGCCCTACAGATGATAAAGGTATACAATCTCTAAGCTTACGTTTCATACTTCATCTTACGATCATGTCACCTCTGACTTAAGCTTCGAAGGGCCAACAGCCAAGCACCGGTCACCCTTAGTTTTCTTCTTTGGCTTTCAGGTTTGGAGGGGAGCTCACTTTGAGAAGGGCATATACTCGGGAGGAACCTATTACCAGAATCTGACATTAACAGATTGGCGCCGTCTATGGGAACGAGTATTGTTCGCTTCCCCAAGTGTAGGGTTGCGATGTAGTAATAATTCGGTAGAGACCGAGATCGTTCTCAGGGACTTGTTAGGAATTCACAAAATTACTCCTAATATTCTCTACTTGAGAGCTAACTAAACAGATTTCTAGAATTAAATGTAGATATGATTCTTAAACTGAAAGTGAATGTAATCAATATAAAAGATCACTAGGGGTTCAAGGATCCACTTGTAGCAATCCTTGATGCATTATTCGTTGTGGTTTCCCAATTAGACAACTAGAATCGAAATCAAATCCTATCTAGTCGGATGATAGAGCGGTTGCAATATGCAATCTGTCATATGTGTGATTATAAACACGATTCCCTCAATTCAAGTTAGGACTTGAGCACACTCAATTGCATAGGTCAATCCAAGTTCCAATAGATTAAGATCACAATCATAATCATCGTTATACTCTGTCACAAAGCACAATTAGATCATGATTTGAACTTCATTCAAATCACATGTACGATCAACATATAATTCAAAAATAGAACAAAAAGGTAGAACTTTGGTTGACGTTCCCACATGGAAATCCAAGTCTAGAGCGTATTGAATCCGATTCCTTAGAGCGTACAAGTCTAGAACTATGCAAAACAATTAAGAATTAAAGCAATTCTTCAAAAAATCATGAGCCATCATAAGATTAAGAAAAACTACGTAGAACTTTATTCAAACTTCTATAAATCATTGTTCTTCAATAAATCCAACTTGAAACCAAAACAAAACGAATTAAAGCATCTCAGATTTACTACAAGCTTCACCTCTTATCCCTAGCTAAGAGGTTTAGCCGTTCATAATCAAAAGAAGCATGAAAACAACTAAAAACATAAAAGTAGAAAATACAAACTAAAAGGAGTTGTAGAACTCCGAATCCGACTTCCGCCGCCTCCCACCTTCGTAGATCTCTTCTAGGATACCTTATTTACGTCCCTTAGGTCCCCTTTTATAGTGGAGAGGCTCTACCGCCTCAGAATCTTCCAGATTTGCGTAGTACTTACACACTTGCGCATAAAAATCGAAGCTTCATGAGGAAGCTGCTGGAATTTCACTGAAAACAAGCCGACCGGTCTAGACCGGTCGGACTGGACTGGCTAACCGTTAACGACCGTTCTAGCCTGTTTGCGGACAGTCCAGCGTGCATGTATGAGGGGGGAAGGCCTTGGCCGACCGGTCTTGACCGGTCGGCCCTCTTGCATTGTGAGTCCAGAGAGATAAAAGGGGCTGGCCGACCGGTCTTGGTCCTCTTGGCCTACCGGTCATGACCAGTCTTAGCCTTGAGTTCCTTCATTTTTTCTTCTTTCTTTCTTTCTTCTCTCTTCTTCTCTCTCTTTCTCTTCTTTCTTTGGCCCACCTTGGGTCTTCATCCACGGCTCCTAAATAAATCTTTTTAGTCATCAATTTGGGCGGAGTCCCTCTCATTCTTACAATCATAAAACCACGCGTTAGAATAGTCTTTAAGCTTGAAACCCATGCATAGTTAGTCATAAAATGGCTTAGAATATACACATTTAAGCACTCAATAAGTATTCAATTCGTTCTAATTACCGATTGTCACCTCCCACTATGCCTCCTAAGAAGATGACTCATCCTTCCACCTCAAAGCAAACATTACCGCCACCAGACATCCCTGAGCCAACTCACAACCTCCCTCAGGCTGCTTCGATAGGGATTCCTCCTGCAGAGCCCAGCCTTCCTGTGCAGAATCCATTCCAAGATATATTTAGTGGCTTCGATGACGTTATACATTTCGTCGGGGATACACTCCTTACTCTCCAGGCTGGATTTCAAGCCCTATCTAATCGGTTTGATCAACATTTTCCTGAATCGCAACAATCTCCAGAAGGACCACCATTACAACCTGTGCCTACGGCTTCTAGACATTCTCTAGATGAACCACAAGATCAGGCCAACCCTCCTTCAAATTGTATTCCTCGCGGCAATCAAGTTCCTAATCAACGCCCGCAATCTATCCACTCCAGTGCTTCTCGACAACGTCAGCCTGAAGAACAACTTGATGACGAAACATCCAATTATATTCTGCCTTGGGAAGGAGATCTCAGGAAAATCGTGGACCGTTTCATTGATATTGAACAGCGATAACAATTTAACCTCCCGGCATCCACTTTGAAGACAATCCGACGATCTGAACCTCCTTTTACTCGTGAAGTAATGGAGACTCCTCTGCCTAAAAAATATCGAACGCCCAGCATTATTCCATACATTGGTATCGGCAATCCCCTCAAGCATCTGAAAACGTATAGATCCCTCATGGAGCTAGAAGGGTATAGCTCAAAAATTATGTGCAGAGCCTTCTCTTTAACTCTAAAAGACGTGACACATACTTGGTTCCATCGTCTAAAGCCTCGATCCATTAAATCCTTCTCTTAGTTATCAGATCTCTTTCTTTCTCAGTTTATGGGGAGCATCTGTATCAAAAAAACCTGCATCTCACCTATCAGATTTGAAGTAGCAGCATGGAGAGACGATCAAAGAATTCACCATTCGATTCATAGCAAAAGTAGTCCAAACCGAAGGTTATACTGAAGCTAAGGGTCTCACCGCTCTTATAGCAGGCATTACAAGCGAAAAATTATGATCCACCCTAGATAAAAACCCTCCTAAAACGATGATCGAGTTCCAGGCCAAGGCTAAAAAATACATTAATGCTGAAGAAGTAGCCCTGGCTCGTCATGGTATTCAGGGAAAAAAGTGAAAGGTTGAGGATATTTCTCCAACAAACAAGAAGTACCGACGTGACTACCCTCCAAGGAAGTCTTATTCTGAGAAATATCGCAATTATACACCTTTAAATTGATCCCCCGAAAAAGTACTGATGGAGATTAAACATAAGTCGTATGTTAAATGGCCTCCAAGAATCAAATCAGATCCTGAAAAAAGAGATAAAAGAAAGTTTTGTTATTTTCATAAAGATTATGGACATAACACCAAGATTGTATATCTCTTAAAGACTAGATTGAAGCCCTCATTTGAAAGGGGGACCTCTGAGACTATGTTGCACGACAAGATCGTTCACCCAAACGATCTGGTACACCAACACGTCGCGACAACCAGAGGAAGAAGTCACCGCAACATCGTCCGTCACAGGTAAAGTCACCAGAGGAAGAAGTCACCGCAGCACGTCACGAACCAGTAGGTGAAATTCAAACTATTGGAGGCGGCTTGGCTTGCGGAGGAGACTCATGAGACTCAAAAAAAGCTTATACTCGAAAGGCAAGCCAAAAGCCTCAATACATTTATTAGGTGGAGAAATCATCCAGCCCGACAAACTTGAGCCATCAGTAAATCTCCTTCTCTCATGCAGATGTCGAAGGACTCCATTTCCCTCACGAAGATTCCATTGTAGTAGCGTTAAAGGTATCGAATTATTTAACTCATCGTATTATGCTGGATACATGTAGTTCTGCAGACGTCCTTTACCTTGAAGCTTTCAACAAGATGGCTCTCGCCAAAAACTTACTCAAACCTGTCTCGACCCCTCTTGTTGGTTTTGGAGGTGAAGTGGTGACACTAAAGGGAAGTATCAGCCTTCTTGTCACATTCGGAGAAGCTCCAACCAAAGTTACTGTTTTCATCAACTTCCTTGTGGTCGATCAAAAATCGGCATACAATGCCATCTTGGGCCGACCCTCGCTCACCAAGATAAGAGCAGCTCTACACCCCCTCTACTTATGCATCAAATTCCCCACTCTGAACGGAGTGGGAGTGGTTCTAGAGAATCAAAAGGAGGCTCAAGCGTGTTATGAGATCTTGATATAAGATCAAAAGAGTATCCAAGCAGCTCCTATAATGACGATTTCGGGAGATTCAGCAAGTTCTCCCGCAGCAACAAATCTGGATCTGAGGGAGAATATGTACCAGGCAGAAGCACCGAAGAAGAAACGATCTACAGTTATCTAAGGACGATCCTTCCAAAAAGGTCCATGTCGGATCATCTCTAAATTCCTCCTTTCAAATCCGTCTGACTAACTTCTTGGTCGAATATCAAGATGTATTCGCCTGGTCTTATAAAGAAATGCAAGGTATCGACCCCAACGTTTCAATTCATCGCCTGAATGTAGACCCAAAATTTAAACCAATCCATCAGTGTTGATGAGCGTTCACAGCTGAAAGGCAGATGGTGACTAAAGTTGAGGTAGAAAAATTGCTGGCCGTCAACTTTGTCGAAGAGGTCGACTACCCAAAGTGGGTCACGAGCGTCGTTCTCGTACGAAAGGCAAACAGTAAATGGAGAATGTGCGTAGACTACTCTGATCTGAACAAAGCGTGCCCAAAGGACAGCTTCCCGACTCCCCACATCGATCAATTGGTCGATTCAACAGCAGGACATGCCTTTCTCAGCTTTATGGACGCTTATTCTGGTTATAACCAGATCATGATGCATCCACCTGATCATCAGAATATAGCTTTTATCACTAATCAAGGTCTATACTGCTATAAAGTGATGCCTTTCGGTCTCAAGAATGCGCGGGCCACCTATCAACGCATAGTCAACAAAATGTTTGCCGCTCAAATCGGCAGGAATATGGAGGTCTACATCGACAACATGCTTATGAAAAGCGTCGTGGCCAATGATCATCTCGAGGATCTCCAAGAAGCTTTCGATCTGATGAGAAAATATCAGATGAAGTTAAATCCAGAAAAATGTGCTTTTGGAGTCTTTACTGGAAAGTTTCTCAGGTTCATGGTTGGTCAACGAGGCATTGAAGCAAACCTTGAAAAGATTAACGCCTTAGTTGAAATGCAATCTCCATCCACCCTCAAAGAAGTTCAAAGGTTAGCTGGTCGAATCGCATCGTTAAACAAGTTTATTTCGCGTGCCTCTGATTAATGCCTTCTCTTTTTTAAGCTCCAACGTACAACTGCGAAAACCAACTAGGTGTGGATTCAACAATGTGAGGAGGCATTTTAACAACTGAAGCAGTATATGAGCACGCCTCCTATATTATCCAAGCCTGTTCTGCATGAGCAACTTTTTCTTTATTTATCTGTATCTTCCACGGCCGTTATTGCCGCTTTAATAAGAGTAGACTCTGGGATACAGAGGCCTGTTTACTATATTAGTCGAGCAATGGTAGATGCTGAAACTCGATACTCCAACATGGAAAAACTTGCTCTAGCTTTAGTAATTGCGGCTCGGAAACTACGACCTTATTTTCAAGCCCATCATATAATAGTTCCTATGAATCATCCTTTAAAGCAAGTCCTTCAAAAGCCCGAAGTATCTGGACGATTAACTAAATGGGTGATCGAGCTTGGGGAACACGATATTACCTTCTACTCGCGAACCGTCGTAAAAGCCCAAGCCGTGGACGATTTCATTGCTGAATTCACATATTTGACCCCCACTGCTCCTATCTCCAGTAATGATCCAACAACCAGCGAGCAGCCAACCTGGTCGCTATACGTAGATGGATTATCATGCTCCTCTGGTAGCAGAACCGATTTGATCCTGACAGCTCCCGACAAGTCACAATTCCAATATGCCTTGTGCTTCGACTTTCATGCCTCTAATAATGAAGCAGAATATGAGGCCTTAATCGTCGGTCTCAAAATAGTAAATATACTCATGATAACGAATTTGCTTATCCACAACGATTCTCAATTGGTCATTAATCAAGTACTCAATGAATTCGAGGTGAAAGAAGAGCGAATGGCTTTTTATAAATCACGAGTACTCATCCTGCTCGCTAAATTGAGCAAATATGAGGTAACTCATATTCCTCACGAGGAAAATAAGCTTGCAGATTCTCTAGCAAAATTGGCTTCCGCTTTAGAGTCTGATCTGACACAAGCAATCCCTATTGAGCACCTCTCTACTCTGAATATCAATCAAATCACACCAAAGCTAGTTGCTACATTATAGTTATCTCCATTGTTAACGCCAAAAATTGACTAACAGATGTTGGTCAGAGACCAACTTTGATTCTTCGTCATCTGACCTCTAATCGGAGATGAATGGTGTAGATTGGGGAACCTGCAATCACCAAGAAAGGTTAGGACCACCGCCGGTTGGCCCGGCTTATGGCCCTCCGATGGCAAAGTCAGTATGGGTACTGTGATAATAAGATGAAGTGTCAAATGTAGGCTTAGAGATTGTGTACCTTTATCATCTGTGAGGTCATCTATTTATGCAGATCCGGGTGATCCAGTCTGTTATGCAAGCTGTTAAGATTAGTACTGATTTCAGGGGATAAGGCACTTATCTTGTTAATCCTTAGATAAGGGAATAGCCTAACCACTTTACACGTCTAACTGATTACGTCTCTTGATGGAGATCCCTTGAGACACGGAGCCGTAGACGGAGATAAGCCTAAAATCGACCTATACGTGCTGCTGGTACTATAGGCTAAGGGATGTCATCGCTGATCATCAGTAGTTAAAGCTGCTCGCACGTCGGAAGATGCTCGCGAGACAAGCTGCTCGCATTATAGGCTGCTCACATACTAGAGACCAGAGACCAGAGACCAGAGACCAGAGATCAGAGAGCAGAGACCAGAGATCAGAGACCAAAGACCAGAGACCAGGGCTGCTCGCATGACCAGAGACCAGGGTTGCTCGCATGACCAGAGACAAGAGACCAGAGACTAGGGCTGCTCGCATGACCAGAGACCAGAGACCAGAGCTGCTCGCATGACCAGAGACCAAAGACCAGAGACCAGGGCTGCTCGCATGTTAGGGAGCTGCTCACATGTCGGGAGTGCTCATGATGAGAGTGGTCATATGTCGGGAGTGCTCATGACGAGAGTGGCCATATTCGGGAGTGCTCATGACAGAAGTTGCTCACGAGCCGAGCTGCTCGCATGTTGATTGGATGGCATTGCTCGGGGATCTGAGATGAACTATAAACGGAGGAGGCTCGCTATCGAACAATATGATAATGACTTCTCTCAATCACTTTCTGATCACATCTTTCGACGACCAACTTTATTCTACAACATCCATGTTGGATGGATTCTATCATCCTTTACCTCCAGAGCAGACAACTTCCTAATGATAAAAAAATCTGCGCGACAAATTCGCTACCGTGATGCCAGGTACGTCTTACAAAACGGAAATTTATTGCGTAAAAGTTTTACTTTACCATATTTAAGGTGTCTCCATCCAGAAGAAGCACACCATTTTCTAGATGAAATACACCAAGGGTCATGTGGTAATTATCCCAAGGGACGATCTTTAGCATATAAAGCAATGATGCAAGGGTATTATTGGCCCACTATGAAGGCAGATGCGATCGAATTCTCCAAGAAATGTGATAAATGTCAGCGATATTCTCCAATCCCTCATGTGTCATCTGAGCAAATGACACCGATGGACGGCCCTTGGCCTTTTGCTCAATGAGGAGTCGATATAATCAGACCACTGCCTACCGGGAAAGGCCAGAACAAGTTCGCAATTGTAGCAGTCGATTACTTCACCAAATGGGTCGAGGCGGAACCTTTGACTACCATCGTTGAAAAATAAACTACTAAATTCATATGGAGGAACATTATATGCTGTTATGGGAACCCTCATACCATAATTTTCAACAACAGAAGACGGTTCGATAACGCCGCATTCTCCGAGTTTTGCGAGAAATGAAATATACATAATATTCGAACTTCCCCATACCATCCTCAGGCTAACAGACAAGTGGAAGCGGTTGACAAAATCATCAAGCACCACTTGAAGACCAAACTTGATGAATGCAAGGGTATGTGGCCAGAACTCCTACCAGAAGTTTTATGGGCTTACCAGACGACAACTCGCAATTCAACGGGAGAAACGCCCTTCTCACTGGCATTCCGCATCGAAGCGATTGTCCCAGTAGAAGTCGAGATACCAACTCATCAAGTGGAAGACTACAAGGCAGCCCATAATGAGGAAAGTTTAAAACTTCACCTCGATCTCCTAGAAGAAAAAAGGGATACAGCTCGTCTTCGAGCAGCAGCTTATCAACAACGAATAGCTCATTATCACAATTCGAAGGTTAAAACCATAACTTTTTAGCTCGGTGATTTAGTTCTCAGGAAAAACATCGGAACGAGCACTCGGTCACTGAATCCTAACTGGGAAGGCCCATATCGAGTCATCAAGGTTGTTTGACCATGGACTTACTATCTTGAAGACATGCGAGGAAGACCCCTACGTCACCCTTGGCATGTGGAGCATTTACTTCGGTATTTCCCATAAACCGTTCATAATGCAAATGCCGGACCATATCTGAATAAAGATAGTTCTTTTTCATCTCAGTTGGTTAGCTTTGAAATCCATAAACTTGGTTTCTACTCCACTTGTTGGACCCAAATAGGCCTGAAGAGAATAAAAACATTCTCTTAACTAAGTCTTCTGCTCTCGATAGAGCCAAAGACTCAATGATAGGTCAACCTATCTCTAAGCAGACATGGTCACTAAGACCTTCCTAATTGAGACTAATTTATTTTCATGAGTTGAGCGAAGCATCTAACAATTACGAAGCCATTCTCATGATTCAAAGAAGATATAATAGAACATCTTTTCATTTAATAATCATTTGGATTACAAAAGAAGGAGAAGATAAATCTGTTTCAAATCAGAGAGAGAGGGAAAAATAGAAGGAGCGGCTCGTAGTCGCTCATTCATCGTCTGGAGGAGGTGCTCGGCTTTCTGCCTTAGGTCCCGCCTCAAGGACTCCTGTAGCTTCAGTACCCTTCGTGACTTCATTTTCAGTCGCTGCTCTTTCTTCAGCGGTGACAACGGTAGCAACTCTATCGAAATCCTCCATGTTGAATGATGGAGAAATTCATTACATAACCCTGACTGCGAAATTGCGACCAGCGACGTAAGCTTCATACCATTCATCTTCGTAGAGTTGTGAAATCCGGAACTCCAGAATTGCACGAGGGCCTTCTTCGGACACCATTTTGACATAGGCCGTCCTCCCTTCATCCCAGTGAATAGAGTCATCCTTCAGCTGAACAAGGGCCTTATTCTCCTTCTATAAGCCTTCAATGACCTCCTTGAGGCACTCTTTGCATTCCACAAGCTGCTCCTCGAGAGAGATCTTATCCTGACGGAAGATCTCTCTCTCCTTCTCGGCCTTATCCTTTATCTCCAAGAGCCTTGTGAAGTTAAGATCCAACGACTGATACCGATCAGTCAAAGCTTGGATCTTGCCAATAAGGATATTCTTCTCCTCATTTTGCTTGGCAATCAGAGCCTCTTGGGATTTTATTATTCGATCCCTCCGCTGGATCTCATTCTCCATGGCCAGTCTCTTTTCCTCTCCTTCATCAATAATGCGACGAGCAACGTCGATATCACGTCTCATTCGCAAAGTGAGGCCAAACCTGCTCGAAAATGAAGGAAATCACTATTAAAGGTATAAATTCTCTGAAAGAACAAAATGACGACGTGCTTCGTGCTTACCTGAATTAGCCTCCCTCCAATGTATGTGGAGAGACTCTTTGGACTAGGCTGAGGGAGAGCATTGAAGGAGCTGGGGGTGATGTTCTAAAAAAGGAACTTGCAAATCAAATGCAAGTGAGCTGGAATGGTGTAGACTCCAATCCCTGAAGGCTGGGCTACAACCATTTTAGAAGTGCTCGCCTCGCAAGCAGAAGACGATTCCCGAGCAGGAGTTGACTCCAGAACAGGAGCCAACTCGCGAGCTGCAGTAGGCTCGCAACCCTCTTCGCCCGAAGGGTGACTTGGCCCCTCCTCATCACCCCTTGGGGAATTATCTACTATATCAATTACAGGCTAGTCACAGGGACCAGCCG
Source organism: Liriodendron chinense (assembly GCA_003013855.2). Taxonomy (NCBI): domain Eukaryota; kingdom Viridiplantae; phylum Streptophyta; class Magnoliopsida; order Magnoliales; family Magnoliaceae; genus Liriodendron; species Liriodendron chinense. The sequence continues at coordinate 4,849,521 of PVNU02000070.1, forward strand.
GAGGGGTCACTGCCTCTCCCGCTTGAGGAGGATTATGCAGCTGCGAGCCGCGAGCAGGTTCATTTGCTTGCACAGGCGGGCTGGAGGGACTAACCATTTTCTTCTGCCTCTTTGAAGTAGCGCCTTTTAGATGGGGTAGCACTCCCAGCGCTCCCCTCTTGTCTCCTACGTTCACCATCGCTTCCTCCTAAGGGATAAGACCAACGGCAGATAGGCAAGGAAGCGAGAGGGAGAAGTTGACATTTAGATCATCCTCCGAAAGTTTGAAGAGTTTGATGATTTTTTCGTTGATTCCTCCCCGCAAGCTAGGCCTCTTCCCAGCAGGAACGCCTGCACAATATAAGAAAAACCAGCTCAGTCATAAAGATGAAATCCTCTCTATTTTCATAGAGGAATAAAAATTCACCCACCTTCATAAAAGAAGCGACTTACGTTATGTCCTCTGGGATTGGACCACATGTTAGTCTCCTAGTTACCGGAGACATTAAACCGTTGCCTCCTCTATCGGGGATAGTTTGAAGTGGGATTCCCCATGATGAAATTCTCCCTATATCAGAAGCACAAATAGTACCAACCCTAACTGGACGGGACCTTTTTGAGTTGGTAAATCCTCAAGAACTCATCAACAATCAAATCCCCATTCCCCGCTTGCTTCCAAAGGACGTAGGCACTCAATACAACCCTCCAGCCATTTACTATAAGTTGGTCAGGGGCAATTTTGTAGATACGGAGCACATTCCAGATGAAGGGGTGAAGGGGGAGACGCACTCCAAGTCGGAAAAAATACTCATACATGCGACACAACCCGACAATGGAGAATCTGGAGTTTCTCCTTCTCGAGGCAGTCTGAGAATGATGGAGTCAGGAATCCAGTATCTTTCCCGTAAGCTAGTAAGCTGCTCCTCCATCATTATCGAAGGATAACTAGAGGCATAATACCTTCCCGCTGGCACCCTACCATTATTCGATTCAGAATAATCAAGAGTATCATCTCTCAAAGGAACAACCTAATCATCGGAGTTCCCCGCCATGGCAAAAAAGATAGAAGAAAAGAAGGAAAGAAGAAGGAATACCTCTAAAGAGAGGTCATGCCAGAGACAGACGAAGAAGAAGGGAGGAATTTTTTATCTTCAACAAAACTTTGAAATGAAGAAACCTCCGCACACTCCGATATTTATAGGGAATCATTTCATCCGGATTCGGGTGACACGTGGTGAGCACCACTTCATTTCCCTTAGCCAAAAAGCTGCGAAAAGCTAGCGCTCTCATAAATGTGGGCTCAATCATGTACAGCCTTCTCCTCTAAAAATAGGTTATTTATATACAGACAAGTCCTTCGCTTAGCTGCTCAATGTTAAGGACTTAGGGGGCATCTGTTGTGGAATAAAGTTGGTCGTCGAAGAAGAACAAAAGACACGTGACTAGCGTGCGCCTCTCCGTAAAGTCACGACCACACCATCTGACTAGCGAGCCTACCTGGTCGCATCTTGTATATCACACAGACCTGTGACCGCCTATGCACTCTCGATATGTGAGAAGGTCTGGTCAGTGGTTAACGAATGGGAAGGTCTCCGTCATTCGAGCAGCTCTGCTCCTGGTCAATAAATGAGGATATTCCCACATCCAAGCACTCCTGGTCATTGGTCATTTGTTGGGGACGTCTCTCGTCTCATAGTACCAGCAGCCCATATAGGCTGGCTTTGGCTTGTTTCTATTTATAGTTCCGTACCACGGTCAAGGAGCGTAATCAGCTAGATGTCTAGATTAGTTATGCTATCCCCTTATCTAAGGGCCTGTTTGATTTTCCATGATACAGGTAAATATGTGGTAAATGGGTAATTATTACTTTTTAACCTTGTTTGAAAATGGGTGAGTAATTCCACCACGAAAATCGGTCCAAAAGTATTGACTTAAATCCGTGGGCCCCATCGTAATGTATATGATATATCAACGCTATTCATATGTTTTATTAGCACATTTTGGGGCATGAGCCGAAAAATGAGGCAAATCTAACACTCAAATGGCCCGCACGAAAGGAAACAGTGGCCTTAATTCGTCCACCGTTGAAAGTTGTTTCTTTCATTGGGTCCATATTGAGGTTTATTCATCATCTAACTGGTTCATAGGGTCACACGGATATGGATAAAGGGAAAACATAAATATCAGCTTGATCCAAATCTTTTAGGGCCCCCAAGAAGTTTTTAATGGTAGGCGCTCAATTCCCACTGTTTCATGTGGTGTGGTCCACTTGAGCTTTGGATCTGCTTCAAGTTTTAGCTCACGCCCTAAATTCAACTGGCATAAAGAATGGGTGGTGTGGATAAGCCACATACATCACGGTGGGCCCCATATTTATTGCACAAGTTTCTCAATTTTAGTGTTAAGAAAAGTAAGTGTCATTGTCTTCATTGGAAAACACACAGTAATTACCTAGGTAAATAATCATTATCCATTTACAAGATAATTACAGTTGAGCCAAAAAATCAAACAGGCCCTAAGGATTAACGGGATAAGATCCTTATCCCCCCAAATTAGCGGTAATCTTGATAGCTTGCATAATGGACTAGATCACCCGGATCTGTATAAATACTTAGCCTTATAGATGATAAAGGTACATAATCTCTAAGCTTACATTTCACACTTCATCTTACTATCAAGTCACTTCTGACTTAAGCTTCGGAGGGCCAACGACCAAGCACCGGCCACCCTTAGTTTTCTTCTTTGGCTTTTAGGTTTGGAGGGGAGCTCACTTTGAGAAGGGCATATACTTGGGAGGAACCTGTTACCAAAATCTAACGTTAACAAATTGATTTGGACATTATTAATAACTAGAAGTGGATCCTTAATGCTCTAGTGTTTAGTTTATTAATTTTCTCTTTTTAAATCTAAATTCTTATACTCTTAATCCAATCTCATTTTAGTTTAGTTCTCAATCCTAATTGCCTTTGAGTGTTTGAATCTATATTCCTTCCCAGTGGATCGACTTCGATCTCACCAAGATTATTACTACACCGTGACCCTACACTTAGGGTTGTGAACAAGTATGAAACAAGGAAGCTTGAATTATTGCATATTGCCAGAAAGTTGAAGGTTGTTTGAAAGCCTTAAAGATATTTCCATACAGCACATACCCAGAAAAGAGAATGAGAAGGCAGACGCGCTAGCAGCCTAGCCACGAGCCTTTCATGCACTATCAAATGTTCGCTCCAGGTGACAATCAAGGAATGTAGATTCCTGCTGCCAATTGAATCTGAAGAAAGTATTAGTGAGGCAAAGTCATTCTGTTGTTGTGAAGTAACAATGGAAGACTGGCGCTAGCCGATCATCGACTACTTAAAATATGAGATCTTGTTAGAGGAACCATCAATGAAAGCACAAATGAAGCAGAGGGCAACAATATTTGTAATAATCAATAAAGTACTATACAAAAAGTCTCATAATGAATTGCTTTTAAGATGCTTGGATGCAAAGGAAGCCTAATACATATTACGGGAGGCTCATTCGGGAGAATGTGGAGCCCATCAGGCCAGGAGGAACCTTTACAACCTCATACACTGCATGGGGTTCTATTGGCCAACAATGTTTAAACATGCAATAGCCTTTGCAAAGCAATGCTATGATTGTTAGATTCACGAAGATGCCATACACATGCCATCAGAAGACCTACATCAGACGGTGTCATCCTGGCTGTTTGCTATTTAGGGATTAGATGTCATTGGTCCCATTAATCCTCCCTCTTCACGAGGATGACAATATATTCTGGCTGCCACAGATTACTTCTCCAAATGGATAAAAGCTATTACACTGCATAATGTAAGGGAGAAAGATGTGATGGACTTCATTCAGCACACTATTATATACAGACATGGGGTACCTCAGAAAATCATTACAGACAATGGCATGCCATTTAAGAATAAAAATATGGACAAGTTGTGCCAGAAATTTAAAATTAAGCAATCTTATTCCATTCCTTACTACCCAGCAGCAAATGGGTTGGCAGAGACCTTTAACAAAACAATTGTTAAGATACTGAAGAACAGACTAAGCGGAAATAAAAGAGTTTGGGATGAAAAAATTGTAAGAAACATTATGGGCTTACCATACGACACACTGAACGGCTAAGAAAGTTACGCCCTACTCCTTAGTATATGGAGTAGAATCCGTATTGCCCATCAAAATATAAGTGGCATCCTAACGAGTGGTAGTACACCAGTCAATCACTGAAGATAAAAATGTTAAGCTCAGATTAAAAGAGCTGGGTGCTCTAAACGAAAAGAGACTGGTTACACAACAATACTTGCAATTATACCAAGCTAGACGTTTTTTATAAAAAAAAGTGAAGCACAAATCCTTTAGAAGAGGGGATTTAGTCCTAATGCTCAAAAGGCCGATTGTGATAACTCACAAAACAGGGGGCAAGTTCGAGCCTAAATGGGACGGCCCGTATGTCATCACTGAAGTATACTCCAATGGAGCATACAAAATAATAGATCAAGATGGATGAGGAATTAGAATTTCCATCAATGACCGATTCATTAAGAAATATTACTTTGAAGGCAGAAAAAATAATTTTTTTATTGCGTAAACCCTCACTCAAGCACTCCCCAATAAAACGGGGGCAGGAATGGGATAAAAGTAAATAGCATGTGATCAATGACGTACTTCAGCAATGAACAAATAAAAAAAGTCGAAAAGCAAGAGAATGTTCTTATACTCAAAGTCTCCAAAGATCTAAAAGGACAATTATCAGAGGTTATTAAAGCATGGGGCGCACCAATTCTCTCAAAAAATGACCATGTTGAAAATCAAGGGTTCTTTCAAAAAGAGAAGAAAAGAGAATAATGATACTTCGAAGAGAAAATGAGCGCCGGAACCATGAAATGATAATCACCGATAAATGCGCCAACAAACATACAGGTCACGGTAAGCACCCTAAGAGGGCCAACCACGCGTAAAGCCTTACTTATGAAATGATAATTGCCAATGATACGCTAATGAGGACCCTATGGGCCGATTGAGAGCCCTGTGGGTTAAGGTGGCGGAGAGAACCTTATAGGCCGACTGAGAGCTTTGTGGGTCAACCACGCATAAGACCTGCCATCTCTATCACTCAGGTAATGCACCTTAGTGGCTATAGCGAAGAAAAAGAGGACTGCATTGAGTGCCGCTGATCACGGCCAACAGTGCATAAGTCCTCTCTAATTGATGTGCCTGTTTCCGAGAGTAATGTGTAGGAAAGGTCAAGCAATGGGTCTCCCCCTATTGTCGGACCAACAACCATAGATTTGGTGCTAAGGTGGCCATGAGTGCCTCAAGAGGCCAACCATGTGCGTAAATCCTTTGAATTCACCACCTCGGTAGCTTTATTAAGACCCTCTAATGGGCCGGTGGTGTGTGAGCTCCTCAACAATGAAGAGCACCTCAAGAGGCCATCCATGCATAAGTCCATTGCTCTAACTACTTACAACATAAAGCTATGGTTGCTCCAACTACTCATGAGCTTAATGTTCTTACTAACAAGGCGCTTGCTAACAGCGCCATAGGGTAGTATCACCAATGAGAAATAAACTTATATAATGATAAAATACATACATATATATGAAAGCCAAAGAGCTGAGAATCAAAAGCATAAGAATACAAAAGAAATGATAAAGTCTATCCATTCATATTCCAATTTATAAACGTCAATATTCGAATACCAAATACATTATTCATTACATATCACAAAATATTCAGGTTTGCATGATTAATACAACCATTACTACTGAGGATTAAATGTTGTCATGTATTCTCTGAGACCTTGATTAAACTGCATCTGATTCTTCACCACCTCTAATTCTGCATTTGTTATTTACTGATGACGATTAGGAACATCAGCTAATTCCTTATTTAAAATAGTCGCAGTTTCCTTCTACTTGGACAACTCCTTTTCCTCTGAATCTAGGACTTTCTTATTTGCATTTAAGCAAGACCGCAGCTTCTTTAGCAAAGCCCCTTCCTTCTACTTCGAAGCTTGAAGGGATATAATTTAAGCTTGGAGTGCGTTAATTTGTTCATTCAAAGATGATACAATACCAGCATGCTTCTTCTCTTGTGTTACCAAGGAATCACACACATTTTGGTATCTAGAAATCATGGAAGACTGTTGGGAGATCTCATCTTGAAGAACCAACAATTCTTCATGCTTACGATCCGCTTCAAAAACTGCTTCTGTATGCTGAATCATGGATAAATGCTGGACTGAGTCAAGGAATTGTGAAAGTAAATTTTGTAGAGGAGAAATGTCAATCTTGGCCAGGCTAGTCGAAAATTCTAGTAAAGACTAGGCATCTTGTAATTGTTCCCATTTTCTTTGATCTCCTACTGAAGTGATCACTACAAAAAGTGCATCTCTGATTATGGTCACTTTGAAGGAAGATTTTAAATAGTCTAAATATCAAAAGGAAGAGTAATAACAAGACTCCTCTTAGTAGAAGAGCTAAGACCGGTTGAAGGAGCGGCTGGTTGATTCTAAATAGACGTTGTGGAAGACTCTGTTGAAGCCTCTTTTTTAGGATCAATATTCAAGGTTTGTTCATCATCCGCAGTACTGGAAGCCATGGTTCTTGGGGTTGTGGCTGCCTCTGAAGTCAGAAATTCAACCATGTGGGCAGAGGAAGGGATGATCACTTGGATAACGACATTTTCATCAGTTCTCACAACGGTGGCAGAAGTGTCAGCAACTTGACTAATCTCTTAATCTGACACTGAAAAGGTAGCAGCTTCATCCCTGATACAAGAAGTAGAGACTTCGTCTTACCTTGAAGAGGATGCCTCTATAATTGTGGGGAGTGTGTTACGTGTGGGAGAAGGAGGTATACAGGATGACTCGTTCAAAATTTGAATCTTCACGGGAGAGTAACTCTGACGATATAGAGGAAAAGAGAATGCATCTGACGAGTATTGGAAAGCTTCATATGATGGCCCTGATCCTTCTCCCATGAAAGTTGGTGGAGTCCCTAGAGATTGATCTCGCAAAGGGGAGTTATCATCTACTACTCGAACGTCATGGTCCTCTTCTCAATTCGGGTCATTGCAGCTGCCTAACTAACCATCTTCAGAACTGGATGAGGAAGTATCATCACCACCACCACCACCACCACCACCATCACTTTTGCTATTATTGACACTACTATTGGTCAAGGATGATTCTTCCACGACAACTTGCTTCTGTTTTCCGAAAGGACTGACTTTGCTAATAATTATTCTCGGCTGAGGAGGAGACGAGGTAATCTGGAGAGAGGCTTATTGATTTGAGGGAGAGGTTGTAGATGTATGATGGCGAGGAACCAGAGAGGGAGGAGTACTGACCCCCGGTGTGTCTGGTACAACTTCATTCTTGTAAGGACTTGGAGGGCTAGTCGGAGAACTGGCTCTGACCTCTGAAGAAAGTATGTGTGCATCCACTGCAGGAGTCGATGAAGGAAGATTAGTTGGGACAGATGTTATCTCATTCGGCTTTGAAGTCTCAACGGTCGCTATCTTCTTCTGTTTCTTCTCCTTGCACTTCGACGTGCTTAAAAATCACCACTGGCTATCCATCCTTCAAGGGTTTCGAATCCTTTCCTCTCTCAAATTAGCTCTTCAGTCAATATGAAGTGACACTCTTAGCCTTGAGCGGGAGCCCTCTTTGCCTCAGTAAAATAACCTATTCCATCAACTTTATGTTCTTCCTTAAGCTTCGGAGGGGATACCCATACAGGATGATTAACTAGATAACCATGACGAACCAAATAGTATTGATGGGCCCACCATCTCATCCATACATATGAACAATGAACATTGTGCTTATGGCCTAGAATAATGAAGTGTGCCTTGGTATTGCTGAACAGAAGTTGCTTCCATATGAAGACCTAATTGTATGGTCCTACACCATAACTTTGCATGATGTGTGTAACAGGCTCTATAGATTAGGGCATTGTTTAATCAAAACTGAATGAATTGGCTACCAAATTTGCTCGGATAAAATGGTTCACGTTAGAACTCATTTCTCTCTCGAGGAGGTAGCGTACAGGACGGGATAGGGATAAGAAAATATCTTTCCAAGGGTGAAAGACAATCGTCATCAACGACGTCCTTGTCCCTCCAATTGATGAAATGGGGAAGTGATTAAAGATGAAAGCTTCTATAGATTCGATCATGTTTGTAATCCATGAATAAGTTTGCTTAATCACCTTTCATTCTTGAAAGAACCATAGAGGAAGGTGCTCAGGATGCACGTATGACAGATCTCCGACTGCATATATCCACAGGAAGTATACTCCTAGCCAGCCTGTGAGATAGTTTAATGAAGCATAGGCTGAAGATACTCCAGTGGTAGGAGATTTACAATGGGTTGCCGCATCACCTATCGCTCGATATAATGAGCAAAGAACAAGTGGAGCCACAGAATACTTCTTGCCCTCTGCCATTGCTCCAGCCACTACCAAGATGTTAGCTCGGATGTCATCTATGCATTTTGAGCTTAGGAGGACCACTATGTTTAGCCAGAATGCTAAGAAGCTGTCAACCTCGCAAGAATCAGAAAATTTCTCAGAATGCGGAACATAATTTTTTAGAGTCACAAGGTTAGCATCGTCGTTCTTGGAAAATCTGAATAAAGAAATAACATGTGTCAGGAAAAGAATTTGGATGCGTATATATATAACAATAAAAAAAAAAGAGCAAACCTAAGCGAAGGAATACACCGGGTTTGGAAATTTGATAAATTTGTCGAAGAGTTCGATTGTAGTGTTGGAGATTAAAGGTACGTGCATGATGGGATGATAAAAAGCAAACTCTTCGTTAATGAGGACGAATTCATCATAATATTCTCCCATGATTGTCAATCCTGTCATCTTATACAAGTCCCATAGAGTTATGCTGACTTCGTCGATGGGGAGATGAAAGGAGTTGGTAGTAGGGCACCAGAAGTTGAGGAACCCTTTTAGCACCATGACATCATGAGAAAAGCAACTGGATGTTGCTTCTATCACCGCAAAAAGACCAAGGTTGATTTATTGACTTCGGTGCTTCTTCAATATGGCAAGGGTCCAGTCCTTATAATGATCACTGTTCGTTGAGGAATCCTTGGACACAGAACTCCTTTTTACCCCAAATTGTACCATCTTCAATGGGCATTGCTCGAAATCTCTGTCGTAAGGTCTCGTAGTATTTGGTAGTATACATGAGATGGGGTTCGTAGCAGGGCATCAAAAAATGCATAGGAGAATCCGAGCAGCATGGTGACGACACCCATTCTTGGCGAGCCATCCTTCTAAGATACGACCTTCTCGGTTCACCCAATTAGAAAGATAATATAAGCGGTTCTGTGACGAGATGTCTGTGGGCTCTAAGTAGAGCATGGACTGGTGGTGATGGACTATCAGGGCTATGATAGTAAGATCTTCTTTATATAGGTTGAGAAACATGATATTATGTTGGATAGACTTGATAGTGGTCCAAGAATTGGGTAAACGAGGCTTCTTGTGTTTTGTTATTTTCTCTTGTAGCTGCTCGTTGTTACTCTTTCTTCTTTACTTCTTTGGATGAAAAGGGAGTGGAGTAGCCTCTCGTGCAGGGGATGGGTTATCATTTGTACGAAGATGCTAAGTAGTCTAGCCATTCATCCCATTCAGATTGTTTTCTCTTGCGGGTGGTCTATCGATGTCACCCGTAGCGATAGCGGTCTTCACACGCCCTGATAAGAGATTGATTCTCTCCTGGAAATATATCTTTGGAGAAACTAGTCGGTGGAAGAGGTTCGAACGACTTATGGCGATCTTAGATTTCTTAGGTGGACAATTGACCGCAGATGAAGAGGGTTGGGGGAGTGAAGGTTCTACAGTTATCAGACTACTGGCAGTCTGACTCTGTGTTTGTCTCAAAGGAGATTGAGCTAGAGACTACTGACTCTACGTCCATTTCGGAGGGGTCAGAGTTGAAGAAGTTTTGCTACTCATCTCCTGAGACGAGGAAGAAGCCTTGACAAGATTTCTCTTTGGAGGAGGCATGATGATCTGTTCAAGGAAAGTTAAGAATGTTAAAAAAGAAGTTCTAAGTCTGAAAACTTAGAAAGATTTCGAAGAATCGATAATAAAAGTTCCAAGCAGTACTCAGAAGATCACAAATTAGTGAAAGAGACCAGGTTCCCATGATTACAAGAGTTGTAGATGATTATAATTAATCAAGATGAATACAAGTGTTGAAGATGAATTATAAGTTCAAGAAAAGGTGCAAGTACCCTTAAGAAGAAGTACAGAGGGTTGGAGAAAATTCGGCAAAGTATCGACACTTAGAAAAAATTCCAATCCAGAGGACTATTTACATGGCTCGTGTAAACGATGAGTGGTTTATGCGGTTTGCGTAAAACGAACATAGCGCAACATGGTTTCATGGTGAAAAGGGAGAATGACGGAATGAAGGGTGGGCGCCCATTATATAGGCGCCTGGTTCGCGTAAACCACAACTCGCATAAAGCACAATGCTTTTATGCGAGCTACATAAAAGTCATCTGAAGGCTTTTTTTTATTTTTGAAAAATTTGATCTGTTTTGATTCAGATTCTTCTTCAAAACAGCTCAAATGGGGGGCATTTTTTTAGGCATAAAAATGAGAAGAACAAGAAAAAGAATAAACTTGAAAGAAATGAGAAAGAATAAGAAAAAAATAAGAAAATGGCTGAAGACATACCTTTTACGTGACTCGCGTAAAAGGGATGGCCTTTACACAAGTCGCATAAAGGTTCTAGTTAGTGCACGGTCGTTTACGCGAGAAATACCCCAGAGGCCTATAAATACCCCTTTAGGGTTCTCATTTGGATTCATTTGGAGTTTTTAGAAGGTCTAGAGCTCTCTTCTGAAGGTATGAAGAGAAGATTGTGAATCTCCCCCGAGTTGAATGCACAAGTTGCGATCCTCGAGAATCGAAGACGAATGACAAAGTAACACTGCGGGGAGAGAAGATTTGAAGATCGAAGAAGAAAAGATGGAGAAATTAGCAGAAGAGTATGTTTACACGACCTGCGTAAACATACTATTTGGTGCATAATTCAACTTTTGGGTTAAAGATTTCAAGGTGATTCATCATTATTTCTTGTTTCTTCTTAAAGCCAAGAGTCTTGAAGGATCTTTTGCTGGAGTTGTAATACAAGAGGAATAAGATGATCCCAACTTCGGAATTCCTAACTATTTCTCCGCTATTTCTGGCAAAATGAAAGAAGAAAGGGGTGAAGCTCTACCCAAAATTTATAAGTTTATATTGTATTGTGTACATTATATTCTAGAATCAAGGGTTGTAATAATAGAATGTAAAAGAACCTTGTATAATGAATAAAATGATGAATGTTTCTCCTCTTGACTAACTAAGTCGGTTATTGGAATACTATTCTTTTCCCCTTATCTATCAAATGACATTTTGTTATGTAAACAAAGATGCTCTTTGATTGTGACGTTAGGAGCTATCTTGTAGGTGTCAATCTTGAGAGTCAAGGCTCTCAGTCGAGTAATGGTGGTTCTAATGTAAGCAAATGTCACGATGTTCCACATTTCCCAAGAGGTGGAGTATCCTTCTGACTCGCCAATAAAGTCATTATGCATGTTGCTCAACATAATAAAGTGCGTGCATCGATCTCTCTTTAGCCAGTTCTAGTACTCTTCTTGGTGGCGCCGATGATAAGCAGTATTACCTTCTTCAGGTAGGTCCATACATGTGGTAAGTATTTCCAAAATGCCTTACTCATCTAACATATACAGGATTTTGCGATGCCAAATATCGTAATTATTGTCATCTAGTTTCTAGCCTTTGTTGAGTTTGGTGACAATGTTTTTGGATGTGATATTCACTATGCAGAGAGAGATGATTTATTATAATACATTCTAGACCATAACACCACACATTTGTAGCCCTGCAACATCATTGGATGTTGTCACTTTGATCTTTCGTGCATCTTTAGATTGAAAGACAAGATAAAATCTTGCAATCATCTCCTCATATATCCTCTAGGTAAAAGTTTCCCCATCCTTGATTTGTATTCTTTTAATGAAGAGCCTCAAAATGTGCATTCATCAACCACTACTTAGGTTTATATTGGAGGTGTAGATCGCCATTATGCACTGTACACCAAAATCCATTCTGAAAATTTTCATTCGTTGCTAGGGCATTTTCGTGATCAGAATAATACTCAGGTCATTATTGTACTTTAGCTTTGACTCTTTTATGACGTGGATGGGTTAAAAGCCAGGAATCCATCATCAGGCTATATATATGATAGTTAACCAGGGTCTAGGTGCACTAGACATAATGAAGCTAAATGTCAAAGCTATGATTAGTGTCAATGCCCTTAGTTTTGCTCCATAAAAATGATGCATTTATCTATTTGTTTCACCAACTCATAATTTCTGAGTGCCTGTGTGCAGCAAGACCCCATTTGGTCCACGGATCACCACACATTGGCCCCACTCTATGGTCTTGGTGCATCAGTACTATAAGACAAACAACGGACAAACAATAAAATGTTTGGAGCTGATCCGCACTGGTGGGCCATGCAACTTTAATTACCTAATAGACCCACATGCACATTGATTTGGCCTTATTTTCTGCGTCCATCTTTTTCAAAGCCATGGATATGATGGTTATAGCTGCCTAACAAATGAAATTATTTATAAATTATAAGCAACCCATGATGGCCCTTAACAAGTAGATGGATCACTAAGGATTGGATATTATAGAGTTTTGCTAATAGCACACGGCTGTGAAATAAAGCTTGCACATATGTGCGAAATATGTTCAGGCCTTGTACTCATTCTTCCTGAGATAAAATTTGGTCCAATCAGCTTATGGCCCCAAATATTGGAAACGACGGGTTAGAAACTTTAGCAAGTGTTTTCAGGTACTGTATGTTTGTTTTGCAAAGTGTGGCCCACTGGACCAGTGGATCAACCAGATTCTTGGGTAGGGGTATAAACAGGCCGGATTAGGTACGGGCTTGTTGAGAACAATCATCCACAGGCAATGGTCTTTAAGAAGAAGAAGAAGAAGAAAAAAAAAAAAAAAGAAACCCGAATGGGCATGTTATCTGAGACACTGTATACTTGGTTTAAGGTGACAAAGGCGCACTTCTCAATGCTCTAATACCAATGTTAGATTAATCTATTGACGGATTGTTGATCCATCGGCAACTAAAGATGGTGGACAATGTGTCGGATCGTACCAATGTGTCTCACATTGCCAGAAATGGATTTGCTTACTTCATAGGCGAAGGATGAGTTTACTAGAAATTCTTCTCTCTGACTGGAATTTCACACAAAAAATCGTGCAGATTATAAATCTGTTGCTAAACTCTCTTAGACTTCTTGATTTATGGAGATGAATTATTACAATTTCTATAACTATATTAAAGTGGGCTGACAGTTATTAACCACTAAATTCCCATTCAATTCTATCTAATACGTGGGTGGAGCCCACTAGTATGTTACATCCATAAAAAGTCAAATAGAATTTTATTTTGAGTTGTTTTCACGTCTTGTTTATGATGTTGAATATCATGACTAAGGGAACACTAGTGCCCTAAATGTACCAACAAAAAAAAGCACTTGTGTTTCATCATAAGAGTAGAATCAATGCTCGAGCTCCATTTTCAGAACGTGACACCTATATTTTAGAAAGAAAAGGGAGAGATGAGTAAAAAAGAGAGAGAATTGTAGAGAAACAGGGGAGGAGAGAAGAACAATGGAATAGCATCCATGGTCTGGTTGCTTTAGTGGATGATTTTTCTACGAACAAACAAATTTGGTTGGAGAAAGCTGGAGATTGAAGAATCAAAGCCCAAATCAAAGAATCCTTCACAATTAGATAATTAGAATTTATAATCCTTTCTTTTCTTTTTCCGTCTCATTTTCTTGTATTTCCATTTGAACTAGTGTGATATTCATATTCGTTGCAATGGAAGTGCTTTGGTTTTCCCTTGATCTGTGTTAGAGATCGAATACACACGAGTGAAGGAAGGTGCCTAATTCATTTCCCCTTGCTAACTTTGAATATATGATCAAATTTGTGTATACCGGAATCATTTTATGGGATTTATTGTGTAGTTCCTGCACCGCTTTAATTTACACATGGTCACCATAGAGTTAACAGCGACTCTTATTTTCCCTTTCAACCGATCGCATTTGCACCCCCGACAGCATGAAAGCACGCTACAAAAGGAGAGCGGATTAAAGGGCCTAATAATCTTCTTTTCGTTTTCATATCAGGGCAGCTCAGGGACGTATTGGATGTTTCCACACGTGCCACACTGGCACATTTTGAATTGGGTTTCCAATGGTCGGGCGCGGATTTCCTGCCAAAGCCTTGGGCAGGAAGTTCCTGCGCTGGGAACCAAGGTGGGGCCCACAGTGATTTTTTTGATAAATCCACCCCGTCCATCCATTTTGGGAGCTCATTTTAGGACATAAAAGCAAAAACGAACTGGATCCAAGACTCAAGTGGGCCTCACTAAAGGAAAAGGTGGGTAGGTAAATTACTATCGTTGAAACCTCCCTGGGTCCACAGTGATGCTTATATGACATCCATACCTTTCATAACGTCACTACTACTGGGATGAACTGGATACACAAATATTATCCTTATTCGAAACGAAACTCCTGTGGCTTCACAAATATTTCAACTGTAGACATTAAATCCTCACGTTTTCAGCCCACTTGAGTCTGCGATCCGGTTAATTTTTGTTCTCATGTCCTAAAATGAGCTCCCAAAACGGACGGACGGGGTGGATTTATCAAAAAAATCACTGTGGGCCCCACCTTGGTTCCAAGCGCAGGAACTTCATGCGCAAGGCTTTCTTTCGGCAGGAAATCCGCGTCCCAAATGGTCGTAGTCAAGGAATAGACGGTCCACTTTCAGTCCTCACTGATCATTCACGTGTAGTGAACAGTGGGGGGTGATTAGTGGGGTACCGACCCTACTGCCTCGTCTTGTCCGAATAGAATCATGTGGTCCACCTTGCAAATCACTGTCTGTCTTTCCACCTTTTCCTCTTTCTTCGTGCTTCATACAGAAATGAGAAACAAAGAAAAAGAAAAAGAAAAAGTTGGGTCTTTTTGGCAGTGATGGCTCAAATGTCGTTACTCAACCAAGTCGATGCATGTCGACGCACCAGATGTGCCCAAGTGGAGTTCTCTTCTAACATTACTAAAGACACGAGTCTCTCTCTCCTCCGTTGCTGCCGATGTTGCATTCCACCTCACATGGAATGGAAACATCTCATAGCAATCACTAACAAATTTCCAGTGAAAGCTAACGTAAGTACTGGAAAAAAGGTTGATAAAACCGAGGGCGTACAAGGAATTCCAGTGTAGCCAAGGCATCCATTCTCAGTAGAACATAACCTGGTTCATTTAATAGGTAGGCCACAACGTTAGAAACAGTTGTCGTGTACGAAAACTTCAGCTAAGGTCTAAGTTTTAGAGATTTTTACCAAAATGACTCTAGGTTATGCCCACTCCAAGAAACTAGTCCCTCTTGTTATTTTTATATTTGGCTTTGGGGCACCCTTTTATTTTTTATAGGACTAAAATGCCCTTACCTTTATGAGCAACCATCATACTTGCTTTCGCTTGTAGAAGAAGCTTCATATAGCCTTAATCCCAATGTCTCTTGTGGCCATCACATGGTGATATTTGACCCACTTGAAATGAGGCTCAATTCGTTTATTATCTTTGTGGTCCACTATTTCCACCAGAAGATGCTAATTTCAGCTAATAGGAGCTCTCTGTGGCTCACAACAACTGATAATGATGGCTGTTCACTCCTAATGATTTTCTTATTATGAGGTCTACCTTATCTATGGATGTAACTTATTATTTGGCTCCTGACCTTATAATTAAATTTTGAATTAAATGAATGGAGTGGATTCGACACATACCTCACAGTAGGCCCACAACCCTTAATATATAACAACTTTGACCTTACTTTTAACACCACGAGACGCTGTTTGTGGGGCCCACATTCAGGTATGTACTAAATCCACTCCGTCCATCGAAGTCGAAATTTCATAAAAGGTCATGCCCAAAGAATAAGCCACATTCATATATTATGTGGATCACACCACATGAAAACAGTTGAGAGTAAACGACTACCGTTATCATTTGTGTGGGCTACAGAGAACTCATATCAAGTTAAAGTCAATGTACTCCCGCTATAAATAGTGAGCTACAAAAAGAATGAATGGATTGGATCTATCTTAAAGTGGGCTAAATTATCACGTGATGGCCACCTCATGCAATGAGATTAGAGCTTGAAAGTGTTTCCCACAAGTTAAAAGGAAGTACAAACACAACTTCTAAAAGCAAGCGTATTTGATCTATGAAAAAGTCAAAAAGATGTCAAAAGGCTTAAAAAGTAGAAAATGAAAAGAGAGGTTACTATTTTTAGAACAGCCATATCTTGAGGCCATTTTGATAATAAAAAAAATTATTATTATTTTCTTACTCTTTTTTTTTTCGGCTAGGCGTTTTTCCTGAATTTGTAAACCTTCCCCACAACACATGTAGAGTGGACCCATTTGACTCTTGGGCCATATCATCTACACCAGTGATGAATGGATAGGATCTTGTGCCAGTGTGCCTTGCTAGCAGGTGCCTAGGTGTGCATGAGCTTCCTTGCATGCGCATGTGGGCTTAGCAAGTTTTAGGAAACCTGCTAAGCCCACATGCTGCAGAATATTCTTCTGCTGTTTGGATTCATGAAAAGTATAGGAAACACTACTTTCATGAAACCGGTAAAGAAACCTTTGTTTTCATTATTTGTTTTCAGCAGGATTTTCCTAAAAACTTATAATCTATTTTCAAATTTGTTGTTTTGATAAACAAAATACTTAAATCTTAACGAAAAGTTTTAGATAGCCATTAGCTTATGCCAAATTAGCACACATGTCACATATGGGGGCTTGATGATGGATAGGACCATGTGTAGCATACACATCATGTTAGTGGGAACTTGAAGCTAAATCATAGCATATTGGATTGGTTGACTCACGCATGGTGTATTTGAGGTGCTTGAAGTTGTACAATAGTACATGTGGCAAAAGATGCATTGGCACATTTGACACATGGGCACTTAAAGCCATTGGCACCATTAGAACATGTGGCATATGTAAAGCAATTGAAGATGGATGATGGCACACGTGGCATATTTATGGATGTGAAGAGCTTTACATGCATGGGATGCAAGAGAAGATGAATGGTGGTATATATGGCACAATAGCCCATATAGAGCACAAGAGATGGATGGTGTCACCATTAGTATTTATGGGGCTCAAGAGAAAATGGATGATGACACATGTGACACATTGGCACATGTGGCATAATGGCTTATATGGGCATGATCAAAGATGTACAATGACTCATTGGAGGCATTGACATATATGGCACATGTGAGACAGCCACTCGAGAAATCAACATTCCTTTCATGGTAGAAAAATGACTTTCTTAATATTGAAGGAAGAAAAATATGTTTATTTATTTTTCAACAAAGATAAAAGCAAGAAAGGGTCTTTTCACAAATTCCCACAAAATAATAATAATAATAATAAAATGAGAATGAATTTCATGAAAAATAAAGTTTTCCTTACCTTTCCATGCATACAAGGTTTGTTTAAGATTAATGAAAAGGGAATGATGTCATCCTTGGCCGATGGGTGTGCATCTCTAGGGTTTTCACTTTTCACGACGAGTGGGGCAACAGTTAGTGAAACAGAACCTTCGATTTGACGGGACAGATTGTTGGATGGACCATGAGCAAGAAATTTTCTTTATTCAAGCAATCATAACCCTTCAACCAGTGGCCTGAAAATAAATGGCTAAGAAAAAAAAGTGTGAAAATGGCACACTTTCAATTGATAGAAGCCTAGAAAGTTGGAAAGCTAGGATCCTTCAGTCTGGTGAACTTTGTGTTATGGTCCGATCCACAGTGTTCACTTCAGATCAATGGCTCAGATCCTTGTACCCCACTTGTAAAAAATAAAGATTAAAAAAAAAAAAAACACGAATCTATCATTCGGTGGAGAATCGTATGATTCCTCGGTGAAATCTGCTGACATGCAAATCCTACATTCCTATCCAAAAGTGGGGATTAGACCACACGTAATTAATGCACATGAATCACTCATGTTTTGGTAAGGTATTACCATCCGTTCCCCTGAACAAAACCACATAGATGTATCATATATGTACATATCAATCCCAACCATCCAAATCATGTATCTAACCACAGATGGGTCACATCCTAAAGCGAGATTTGATTGGACAATCCTAGCCTAGAATACTGGACCATTTTTCTGAACATATGGTACCATGGATCATTTCCATCTTCAAGACCCATCTTATGGATCATTTGATCGATGTGATTTTTTCTTGGTCATGACTGGAAATCAATGGGCCCGACCGAAGACTTTGACGGCTATGGCTATGGTAGGCCGCGCGTGTACAAGCTAAATGGAAATGCTAATCTGGGTTGGAATCTTTATTAAGCATATTTAAAAGGGATGGAGCAATCCATGTAATGGAGGGACCAACAACTGAGTGGAACTCCCTCTTATTCTTATAATAATGACATTGTTGTTCTGGATGGTCAGATGACATCCTGACCCCATCCAACCATCGATTCCAACAATGCCTGCCAACATGACAGTCGGATCGAAAAAAAACAAAAGGCCGCCGGCTGCCATTGGTGGGGTATACAGTTAATTGTCATTATCCAATAAATTAATCTGGTATTAGTCTAGTTCTCCCCTTCCATGGATGTATCATCATGTATTAGGTATTAGGTATTTAATCATATAACTGATTAATGCTCCTGTACGCTCACCCTGGTGATATTTGAAACATGGACAGTAATAATTGGTGTGCTGCTTCTTTGACCAAGAGAGATTCTATGTTGTTCTGAACAGTGGCATATCATTTCATGATTTCAGTAGCGATTGGGCCATGGTCCATTAATCACAAAGTCTAGACAGTTCGAGCCCTTGGTGGTATATAATTAATGAAAATTAAAAGACAAATACCAGCACAGGTTCCTAATTTAAAGTGAGAAAAGGCCTACTTATTAGAAGGCTAAGATAGTCTAATCAAAGAAATATTTGGTTAACGAATTAATCAATGGATGAGTACTCAGGATGTATGGTTCAGATCATCGTGCACATGCGCCACTTATGAGGTATACAATCTGGAGGCACAAAAATGCCATGGCTGTAGAGAAAGGTAATTCACTCTCTCATTGAACCCTATGGAAAAATTGAATCAATTGGAGGATTCTTGTTGCAAAAAAAAAAAAAAACATGGGTGGGTGGGCTCACAAGATTTGATGATATCTACACAATGTTGTTTTTTTCCCCGAAAAGTCAACGATAAACAACCTTCGATGTGCATAACAACTTGGTGACATCAAGAAATTTACTTTACCAGGCCATGGCAAACAAGCACTTCCAAATGTTGAATTGGCCCAGCCTATGAGAAGTCAATGTCCAAATAGGGGGAACTATGGCTCGTTGGAAAGTTCTTCCGGTTTATTTCCCAATAAACCCAAGATTATCTAATTCTGAGTTATAGGGAGTCAAATACTGACATATCTTTAAGATTGAAAGAAACCAATAGCAACCCACGGACCCAATCTTCTACTAAAAGAAAAGAGCCTGGATCCCTTGGTTACGAGGCACTATTAAGTATAGTGGGTTGGTGAGCTTCCAAAGAGACCAAGATCAGCTTGATTCGAGCCAAATTGAAGAGGTTACTGGCTCCATTTTTGGAGTCAGACATACTTAATTGTAGAATCAGGATTGCCCGTGGAACCTAAGAAATTGGGACCACTTTTGTAGGCCAATAATGTAGAGAGAATCACTGAAGAATACATGGTGCGGATCGATCAAAGCAGGGAGGAAAGTAAAGATATGAAGAGCAGGAAATCGACCAGTTGACAGCCACAGGCAACTGGTCGCATGACCTCTGCAACTGGTCGATTTAGCCAAGCAACCGGTCTCAAATAAACTGAAATATAGCATTACTCACTGGACAGTTTCAGGCCCTAAGCGACTGATCGCAAATGGCAGCTACAATTCCCTCAGAAGGTCCTCTACACGCTGCACTATTATATAACTGAGTAATGCTCCTGGACGCTCACCCTGGTGATATTTGAAACATGGACAGTAATAATTGGTGTGCTGCTTCTTTGACCAAGAGCAGATTCTATGTCATTCTGAGCAGTGGCATATCATTTCATGATTTCAATAGCGATTGGGCCATGGTCCAATAATCACAAAGTCTACACAGTTCGAGTTGGTGGTATGTAAATGAAAATTAAAAGACAAAAACCAGCTCAGGTTCCTAATTTTAAGTGAGAAAAGGCCTATTTATTAGAAGGCTAAGATAGTCTAATCAAAGAAATATTTGGTTAACGAAGTAGTCAATGGATGAGTCCACAATATGTATGGTTCAAATCATCCTACACATGTGCCACTTATGAGGTATACAACCTGGACGCACAAAAATGCCATGCCTATAGAGAAAGGTAATTCGCTCTCTTATTGAACCCCATGGAAAAATTGAATCAATTGGAGGATTCTCTTGTTGCCAAAAAAAAAAAAAAACTGGGTGGGTGGGCTCACAAGATCTGATGATACCTACATAATCAGCCCTTCCAACAGCGTGCATAACTACTTGGTGACACCAGGAAAATTACTTTACCAGGTCATGGCAAACAAGCACTTCCGAATGTTGATTTTGGCCCAGCCCATGAAAGGTCAATCAATGTCCAAATAGAGGGAAATATGGCTCATTGGAAAGTTCATCCAGTTTATTTCACAGCAAACCCAGGATCATCCGAGTCCGAGTTATAGTGAGTCAAATTCTGGCAGATCTTCAAGATTGACCGACCCCAATAGCGACCCACAGACCCATTCTTCTACTTAAAGAAAAGAGCCTGGATCCCTTGGTTACGAGGCACTATTAAGTAGAGCAGGTGGTGAGCTTCAAAAGAGACCAAGATCAGCTTGATTCGAGCCAAATTGGAGAAGTTACTGACTCCATTTTTTGAGTCATACAAACTTAATAGTATAATCAGGATGGCCCATGGACCTAAGAAATTGGGACAACTTTTGTGGGCCAATGATGTAGAGAGGATCACCGAAGAATACATGGTATGGATTGATTGAAGCAAGGAGGGAAGGAAGAAACTAAATGGCAGAAAATCGACCAGTCGATAGCCTCAGGCAGCCAGTCGCATGACCTCTACAACCGGTTGATTTAGCCCAGCGACCGGTCTCAAATAGCTTAAAATATAGCCTTACTCACTGGACAATTTCAAGCCCTAAGTGACCGATCACAAATGGCCAGCGACCGGTCGCAAATTCCCTCAGTAGGTCCTCTGTATGCTTGAATGTTTTAGGCCCCAGGCGACTGATCTCCAGGAACCTAGCGATCGATCGCAGCTCATCTACGATAGATCGCTTGGTACTTGCGACCGATCGCCAGATTGCGCAGATTTGTGCGAAAGTTTCTATTTTTAAGATTTCTATTTTCATTTTTTAGTAGAACTCTCTAGTTATGCAATTAGGGTTTCTTTAGAGTGTTTATGGCCATTTAAACCCTTTTAATTTCATTGTTAGACATTCATTATCATCTTCTTTCAATAAAACTTTGAGTTTTACTCTATTTTGCTCGTTGATTTGAGTGTTCCCTTGTGGATTCAAGGAAGTTCCGTTGAGGATTCCCGGAGACTCCATGTATTTGGAGTAGTATCATGTGAGACAGACGGAGATAAATCTTAGCACGTCTACGCCTGCGCCAAGTTGGTATCAGAGCAAGAAAACCCCTATGGAAGATGGCTTCTAGCGACAACAACGACAAAAATCATGTGGATGGTGATCAAGGGATCCAATATTTGGTGAAGAAGATTGAAGCCCTCCAACGTTCGAATCCGTTGTCCTTACAATGGTTGCAGGTGACTCTCGATCATATTGCGGCATCGTTGGCCCTTCTCCAAGCCCAAGGCGACACGCATCCTCCAACGATCATTGTACGGAACAATCTCGTCTTCCATCAAGCACATCCACTAGCTAACTGCAGCGCTACCCCCGACGATTCAGACCTCAGTGACAAGGACATCGTAGGCATCACTAAGTGACAACCCGCATAAGGAGAAAAACGTGTGGATCGTACCGATAGAGACTTACAGGCTAAAGGTGAACTTCCTAGCTTTAATGGCTTGCTTAATATCGAAGATTTCCTTGATTGGTTGGTGAAAGTTGAGAGATATTTTGATTACATGGGTGTTCCGAATGAGAGACAAGTTAAGCTTGTTGCATATAAACTAAAATCTGTCACCTCTATGTGGTGGGAACAATTGCAATTCACCTGCACCCATCAGAACAAATTACTCATTTGATCATGGCCCCGGATGAAGCGTTTGTTGCAATCCAGATTTTTACCTCACAATTATGATAAGGTATTGTTCCAACAACACTAGAATTGCAAGCAAGGGAATCGATCTATCACAGAATATCGGGCCGGGTTTAATCGATTGACGACGCGAAATGAGTAATCAAAGACAAATCCCCAGAAGGTCGTGAGATTCATCGATGGCTTACGACCCACAATCTAGGACCAAGTTCAGCTACTTCTGTTCTGGACTGTGGCAGAAGAAGCTCAACTAGCCATGCAAGTAGAGACCCAACTCTCTAGGGTCCCTACATGCCCCTACCCTCCAACCCATGCTTTTACAACGGGTCCCGTTCAAGATGCATCCATGTGTAAAGGAAAAGAGCCTGTTGGTGGTCGTGCTTAATCCCCAATCATTGCGAATCGAGATATAGGGAGCGGTTCCTCCAGGCCTCAACGTATAGCACCTACTACAACAGGCCCGAGTCAAGCTCCCAGCCCATATGCTCGGCCAAGTCCGAACAATTGTTTCTACTATGGCCAATCGGGCCACTTGTCTAACACATGCCCTTAGCGCCCCACCACCAATCTGGCCACTAATAATGGGGGAGCTAAAGATGAACTAGCAGAAGGAGAGCTCGAGGATGAAAATTTTGAACAGTTCATTAAAGAGGATGCGGATGGAACGTAATGGTTGACTAAGGACCATGACGAGTCCCTAGTCGTAAGGCATCTATGCTACACTCCCAAGGTGGAGGTGCATCTTTAGCGCCACAATATCTTCCGCACACGTTGCACCGTGAACGGGAAGATTTGCGACATCATCATTGATAGTGGGAGCAGTAAAAACATCATATCCAAGGTTATGGTGGATAAGCTTCGATTGGATCAAGAAGGTCAGTGACACCAAGGTAACTGGGCAATGTTTGATTTCATTTTCAATTAGTACGAGTTATAAAGACGAAGTGTGTTCGCTTCCCCAAGTGTAGGGCTGCGATGTAGTAATAATCTCGGTAAGACCGAGGTCGATCCACAGGGACTATGTAGGATCTCACAATTTCATCCACAAGTGTCTATTGAAGTCTACTAATTAGATTGTTGTATAAAGTTGATGTGAGTAACAAAAGCTGAATTAAATCGAGAGTAATTAATTATAAGAGAGTACTAGGGTTTCAAGGATCCACTTGTAGCAATCCTTGATGTTCAATCCGCTGTGGTTTCTTATTCTCTCAACTAGAATCGACATTCCTGTCCGTCCAGTCGGATGATAGAACTGTTAAACCAACAGTCTGTAATATGTAAGTTCTATGCATAAGATTCACTCAGTCTAGGCTGAGCTGAGCATGCTCAATTGCATAGGTCATTCCCCTTTCCTATAGGTCCAGTTCTCAATCATAACCATCCCCAAGTCCTCTCACAAGACAAGGTTAGATTAGGGTTTGAACTAGATTCAAATCACCAGCACAATCCTTACATATTCCAGAAAATCAACTAAAATAGAACTTTGGCCTGAAGTCCCTTTATGAAGAGCTTAGTACTAGAGCGCACTCCGATTCCTCGGATCATACAGGTCTATACCGTTGCAAACAAATTAAGAAGTTAAGTAATTCATCCAAACATCCATGAGTCATCACAAGACTAAGAAAAATTACTTAAAAACTTGTATAAACTTCAAACCTTAGTTCATAATCATGAATTCCAAACTAAAACCACTTAACTACGAATTAAAACATCTTGGATTCACTACAAGCTTCACCTCTTAGCCCTAGCTAAGAGGTTTAGCTGCTCATGATCCAAGGAAACATGAAACAACTACAAAAAGCATGAAAACAGCAAAGCAAACCAAAAGGAGTTGTGAAACTCCAATCTTCACTTCCACAGCCTCCAACCTCGCTTGAGCCCTTCTAGGATGCCTTAGGAACGATCCCTAGGTGTCCTCTTATAGTCTGGAGGCTCCACAACGTTGGAAGAATCGGAAATTTGCGTAACACTTACGCAGCGCAGAGAATTTCGGGAAGAAATTAGAAAGTTCTAACTCAGTACGCATGGCCGACCGGTCAAGATCGGTCGGCCTCAAGTGAAAACACTCCAGCAAGCATCTCCGACCGGTCATGACCGGTCGGGCCTATTCCTCCTTGGTCCAGCAAGCATGTCCGACCGGTCATGACCGGTCGGACGCCTTCAGCACTTTTCCAGCACCAATGACCGACCGGTCATGACCGGTCGGTCCTCTTCAGTAATGCCCAACATACATGGCTGACCGGTCACTGACCGGTCTGGCTTCCTTGGCCGACCGGTCACGACCGGTCAGCTTCATTTTCTTCTTATTTTCTTCTTTTCTTTCATCTGCTTTCTTCTCTGCTTTGGTTCTTTCTTTCTTTTCTTCTTTGGTCCTCAAACATTCTTCATCAGAATGATCCTAAGTGAGCTCTTTATGTCTTCAATTGAGTAGAGTTCACCCTCAATCCTGTAGTCACAAAACATGCATTGAATTAGCTTACAAACCATACAAACCTTGCACAATGAGTGATGAATTGGGGTTAGAATATGCACAATTAAGAGCTCAACAAAGTGCTTTATGATGTGGTCAACATGGATGCGTGTCATATGCTTCTCGGTCGGCAATGATAGTAGGACTGAGATACGACCCATCGAGGACGAGACAATACATATAAGTTTGTCAAAGATGGGCAAAAAAAGGTTCTAGCTCCTATTACACCGGGGGGCCGCCCTGATCCTTCTAAAGTGGAAGAGAAGTTCTCTCCTTGCCATAAGAGAGTTCATTGAAGAATCAAAAGAGACGAGTGAGATCTATGCCATGGTAGTCAAGGGAGGTGGTTTAGGGGGCACGGTTATTCCCCCAACCCTTCGACCATTATTGAATGAATTCTGGGAAGTCTGGCTTGAAGACCTTCCCCATAGACTACCACCAATGAAGGACATTGTTAGAACTAGAAAATGCGATGGAAGGCATTTTCTGTGTATTTTTGCTTTGGAGTTCTAAGTAATGGACATTCATAGACAATCATAAGTAATCACAAAAGTACACACAAGAGAAGATAACGCAAGGCGAATTTATTTCAGAGATTTTGAGATCTTGTACATTATAGGCCGTGATCTAGCATAAGCCCTTAATTACATCAAATGACTAAAAACCCTTGATTAAAAGGCAAAATTAAATGTACTTATGCATCATAAATAAGTCAAGCTAAGCAAATAAATGATCATAAATATAAATAAAGCACACTACAAGGAACATAAAGATTTTAACATGGAAACCCTTGTGGGAGAAAACATGGCATAAAACGATAATATTCCACTATGAATAGCAATTGTACAAGAGATGGAATATTTAAGAAGAAGCCCGAATCGATGGGCAAAAGACTAAGTCATCAGAGACTATGGTCTCTGAGTTCGTGGTTGTAGAGACTGATTTAGTTTTGGTATGGACTAAGCCATCTTTTAAACAGGTCAGATGCCTATATTCCATGTTCTTATGGGTGGTTCGAGTTGAAAGACAATCAGGGTTTTTAATCGAGTTGTGCAATGCAGAGCCAGTGATCATCGTTGTGGACGGGTGACCGTAAGAAGACATGTACTACAACCGTCAAGTGGTGCAAAACGTAGCTAGTGATCGTCGATGTGGACGAGTAACCGCAGGAAGACACACTGTGACTGTACCTGATCAGCTCAACCAGTGATCTCGTTTTAAAGTTAGCAATTTCTTCAGTTTCAACAAACTAAAGAGATGTGGAGACTTGGATCACTTCTTCCTCATAAGTTGATATAGTCTCCACATAATCGGATTCTACTCGTGCTTCCACAATTGATAATTCGATTTAACACTCTGTGGAAAGAGGCTTTTTGGGCATCGGTGTAGTTTCCCTTAAGGCATTAACAATATCTCTGAGCATAGGATCATCTGAAGAACTTCATAAGAGGAGGTTTTCAGATTTTGGTCCTTAATGTCTTCCTCCTTCCCAATCACTTGTGTAGGTTGGAATAAGTCATCAACCACTACACTTTCAAAACTATGACTCTCTTTAGGTGATTCAAGCACTAATACATTGATTTCCTGCATAACAAGATTAGAAATTAGTGACTTATCATTCAAAGTTTTAAATTTTGGCTCTTTTAAAGCTTCATTAATATTTGAAATTATTTCACCCTTGGAATGGGCCAAGCAAACTTCTATAATTTTAGAAAATTCAGTTGAAGGTGGCTCATCATCATTTACTATTGTATCTATGAAGTTTATATCGTAGGTCTCATTCTCATCATTATCCCCATCCTCTTATTCTTTATGTAAATCAGCTTCATTGTCATATTCCTAAAGGATATTTTCATAATTTCATTCCTACAAGTAATGATAGCATTAGCGGTTACTAGGTATGGTTAGCCTAGGATGACAGGAACTTGAGTGCATACATTAATAAGTACGTGTGTATCCAAGATGATAAAATCTATCGGATAGTAGAACTTGTCGATTTGGACTAACACCTCAATCACACCTCTCGGTACTCTAATGGAGCGATCCGCAAGTTGTAAAATTATATTGGTAGGTTTTAATTCACTAGGTCCAAGTAGCTCATAGACTGAGTAGGGTATTAAATTAACATTAGCCCCTAGATCGAGAAGTGCTTTATCGACTTGGAAGTTACCTATTATGTAAGAGATTGTAGGACTTTTAAGATCCTTGAATTTGTGGGGAGTGTTTTATTATATGATTGCACTCACTTGTTCCATAAAAAATGTCCTCTTGTGCATGTTTTGCTTACGATTTATGACACATAAATCCCACAGAAATTTAGCATATGAAGGAATTTGTTTTATTGCATCTAACAAGGGGATGTTGTTTTGACTTGTTGGAAAACTTCTAAGATATCCTGATTTTCACATAGCCTTTTGATTGAGACAAGACGTTGGGGGAATGGGGATATAGGCTTAAATTCACGCTTTAACTTTTTGTCATGTGGAGTATTGCTTGATTCACCATCATTCTTAGAATCAGCCGAATTACTAGGCTTTGTGGCCTTCACCGAATCAGATTTTTCAATTGTCTTACCACTTCTAAGAGTGGTGATGGCTTGAACATGTTCCACATGATTGGTTGAAGAATTGGGATCACAAAGTTCAAATTGTCCCTTAGGCTTAACCTGAGGTTGGGCTGGAAAGGTCCCTTGCTCCCTAACTCCTAGATGTGTCTCAATTCTTACAACTGATGTTTTGAGCTCATTTATGGCCTGCATGTTGAATTGATTTATCTGGTGTTGTCCAACTATGAATGCATTCAATGTATCCACGAGGTTACTCTATTATGGAGGCCCTTGGGGAGCATTGTTTGAATTTTTCATAGGTTCATTCCTCCAATTAAAATTTGATTGATGCTGCCAATCAGGATTGTTCATGTTAGAATTTGGTGCACTAAAAGGGCATTGGTAAGCATTAATGGCATTTACTTGAGCTTGTAATATTTTTTAAAAAGCAGGGATTGTGGGACAACCCTTTGTTTGGTGAGCATCACTCTCACAAATACTACATACACTCGCTATAACCTCACTGATACTTATCATATTAACACTTCTTAGTTTCACAGCCTCATCCTTCTTTGTAAGACCCGCCAACCGTGCATTCAAGCCATCCTCCTTATTTAATGTATGTATTCCTCTCTCTCTAGGTGTTGACTTGGGATTACTAGTTAGATTAGATATGTCCCAAGATTGGACATTTTCAGCTAGCATATCAAAGTAATCCCAAGCATCACCGGGTTCTTTATTTAAAAACTCGCCATTACACATCATCTAGACAAATTGGCATATGTTTGAACTCAATCTATCATCGAAGAAGTTAATTATGCTCCATTTTTCATAACCATGATGTGGGCATACTAATAAAAGCTCTTTAAACATCTCCCAACATTGAAAAAATGTTTCATTTCCTTTTTGGGAGAAGTTCATAATGGCTCACCTCAATGTATTGGTTTTATGGACTGGGAAAAACTTTTTAAGGAACTCCCAGGTCATCTCACCCCATGTCCTGATACTTTTAGGTTTTAAGGATTGAATTCATGATTTGGCTTTCTCCTTTAAAGAGAATGAAAATAATTTCAATTTGAGACGTTATTGAATTGTAAGGTGTTGGTGATCTCCTCAAATTCACTTAGAAGTGAGTATGGACTCTCAGAGTCAAGGCCATGGAATTTTGGAAGCAATTTGATAATCCCCGGTTTAAGGTCCATGTTTGTTGCATTGAGTGGAAAAATCATGCAGGAAGGTGTTTTTATCTTCTCTGGTTGTAGATAATCTCGCAATGTTTTGACCGGAAGAACATAGTGCACCTCATTCTCATTACGCTCCGTCTTATTTGGTGGTGTATCATGGTTAGCATTCTCATTAATGTTTAGCTCATTTTCAACCATAATTCCAAATGGTCCATGATGTCCTAAAGACTTTCTAACTCGTATATGAATAGTTAAACCTTCAACTAAACCTCCCTCAAGTAGAAGACGTGATGTATGATCACGATCCCAATGGGGTATAAACCACACAAAACTAAATCTAAAGTTTAGATCCTAAAAATTTGAAAACAAAATTAAAACTAAAAAATAAAAGAGTTTCAGTTTGAATAGAAGTACCAGATTGATGAGACTAGGATAGCTAAAAATCCTACACAACAAATAAAAATTGTTAGTATTAGGAAAAATCTAAGCAACCTAATATCAAAACCAAACCTATCCTAACCTATCTAATTAAGTCCTATTTATAAAATTTAGAATAGTTAACCTAATCTCCGGCAACGGTGCAAAAATTTGTTGAGAACCCCAAGTGTAGGCTGCAATATAGTAATAATTCGATCGTGAGACTGAGATCGTCTTCAAGGATTTTCATAACAATTCAAAATTGTGTAACTAAGATTATCTAAATTCATATTTGAATTGGATTTTAATAACATTAACTATCTACTTAAGGCAAATTCAGGAAACTTAAGTACTAGAGCGCCAAGGATCCACTATAATCAATTCACAATGTTAATTCAACCATTCAAGCTGATAACTTAATTGGAATCGAAGTCCTATCCCTATTCAATTGGAAGATGGAGTGGTTAAATCATAATAAAACATCTCAAATAGATAAATCATTCATTGATATATTTCCCTTAATAAAGCTCGGGCATTAGGTGCACTCAATTGTACAGGCAAATCCTTTAACAAAGCAAGTAAGATCACATTCATGGTCTTTCTAAAATCCGGTCACTAGACCTAAGTAGAACCACGAATTTGAACTTCAATCAAACTAATATTAATCAATAAAACATTCATCTCAGATAAAACCAAAGATATGAACTTTCCTAGTTTAGTTCTAGATAAGAACTTAGGATTCTTAACTTGTAAGATCACATAGCATCCACCATATCAGGATGGATCTAATATATCCACAAATCAAAATCCTATAAAAACACCCCATTGATCAATCTCAGTAAATCAAAGCATCCCATGTAAACATATCATAAGAGATAGAGAAACTAAAACTATCAACTTTATTTCAAACTAAAACTAGAGTTAATCATTATTAAACCTCAAAGTACTTGAATTAAATCAAACAAAGCATTGTAAATAACTATAAGCTTCACCTCTTAGTCCTAACTAAAAGGTTTATCCAACCATAGAGATGGTTGAACTAAAAATCAAAAGAAAAATTAAGAAAAACATAAAAACTGGAACTTGAAACTAGAAAAATTCAGAAATTGAAGTTGAAGAAACTCCACTTCAAATCTCTCCACCTCTAGCATGTCTAGGACTCTTCTAGGATACCTTAGGAAGAGAGTGGAGATGTTTTTATATAGGAAAAATCATGCACCACCTCTCCAAGTGTATAAGATTTTCACACTTTACGTCAATTTCGATGGATGCTTCGATTGATCAGAACTATTTCGACAGAGCTTCAATTGATCGAAGTTATTTCGACGGATCGGAGCTTTTGTCTAGAGAGTTTAGATTTTTAACTCCCGAAATTATGATTTTTTTTATTGATCGAAATCCCATTTTTGATGTATTAAAATTCAAACTTTTATTGATCAAAACTATTTCGATGTATCAAAAATCAGTCCAGAGAGTTCAAATTTTTAACTCTTGAAATTATGATTTTTTTACTGCTTGAAATCCAATTTTTGATGCATCGAAGATCAATCGAACATCGCTCGAAAATTATCTTTTTACACTTTTTCTGACTTTGAACTCTAGACTTTTTTCACTTAAATTCTTCCTCTCTTCCTTTCTTTATTTGATCGTCAAAATATTCTAAGTAGTCCTTTTTAGCAGTGAATTCATGAATTCTCTCTCATTTTCTTACAAACACAAATACATGTTGAGTGCTTAAATGTGCATATTCTAACCCCATTTCATTACTAATTATGCATGGTTTTCAAGCTTAAAGACTATTATAATGCGTGGTTTTATGATTATAGGAATGAGAGGGGGATTTTACAAATTCACGGTTAAAAGAGTCATCTTGGACACATGGAAGATCAAAGAAATAATTGCAAAGGATGGAAGAAAGAAGCAAAGGAAAGAAGAAGGAAGACAGAAGAATACACTGAAGACCGGTCGTCCGACCAGTCATCCATAGCCCAGGACTGGTCGTTCGACCCGTCCGAACACTCAACAAAAGAGACTTTACTGCAAACCTTGCTAGACCATCTACGACCGGTCGTCCAACCAGTATTTGAATTAAAATTATGGGTTCGAATTTATGAAAACTCACTGGACTGTTTTTGCACTTTTGAGACCAGTCGTACGACCGGTCGTCCAGGAGCTCAGACCGATCGTGCGACCGGTTGTTTACGTAACAGAACGTGTCCTACAAGCTCCGATTTTCACTGTGCAGTCTGGGATTTCTTGCGCAATCCGGAACCTTCTGTACTATTCTATAAAAGGGGACCTAGGGCCTCTTTCAAAGGCATCCTAGAAGAGATTTACGAAGGTGGGAGGCGGCGGAAGTCGGATTCGGAGTTTCACAACTCCTCTTAGTTTGTGTTTTCTAGTTTAATATTTTTAGTTGTTTTCATGCTTCTTTGGATCATGAACGGCTAAACCTCTTAGCTAAGGCTAAGAGGTGAAGCTTGTAGTGAATCTAAGATGCTTTAATTCGTTTTATGTTGGTTTCAAGTTGGATTTATTGAAGAACAATGGTTTATGAAAGTTTGAATAAAGTTCTAAGTAGTTTTTCTTAATCTTATGATGGCTCATGGATGCTTAGGAGAATTACTTTAGTTTTTAACTGTTTTGCATAGTTCTAGACCTGTACACTCCAAGGAATCGGATTCAATACGCTCTAGACTTGGATTTCCATGTGGGAACTTCAACCAAAGTTCTACCTTTTATACTAGTTTCTAAATTATGTGTTGATGTTATATGTGATTTGAATGAAGTTCAAATCATGATCTAATTATGCTTAGTGACAGAGTTTAATGATGATTATGATTGTGATCTCAATCTATTGGAACTAAGATTGACCTATGCAATTGAGTGTGCTCAAGTCCTAACTTGAATTGAGGGAATCATGTATAAAACCACACATATGACAGATTGTGAAATACAACCACTCTATCATCCGAGTAGATGGGATTTGATTTTGATTCTAGTTGTGTAATTGGGAAACCACAGCGAATTATACATTGAGGATTGCTACAAGTGGATCCTTGGATCCCTAGTTCCTTTTTATATTAATTACATTCATCTTTAGTTTAAGAATTCTCTCTACATTCAATAATAAAAATCTGTTTAGTTAGCTCTCAAGTAGAGAATATTAGAAGTAATTTTCTGAATTCCTGACAAGTCCCTGAGAATGATCTCGGTCTCTACTGAATTATTACTACATCGTAACCCTACACTTGGGGAAGGGAACAATACACATATAAGATGGATCTTTTAACACTGAAAACTATGTAAATGAGCACTGAATTGGGGTTCAGATATGCACAATTCAGGGCTTAATATGCATGGGCACTGTTCTTGGATGTGCGAGCATTATTCATGATGAAAAATAACTAAGTCTAAAGTTAGCGAATTAATGGGTGTGCGTGTTAGTACAATTTTCTGTGGCATACTAGTGCACCTTGTTTGTCAATCACTTAGGTCAGTGAGTCTAGTGTCGGTTGAGCTAAATGAAGACGAAGACCGAAGACTCAAGTGGCCTTACTGTATCAAGGAAGAAGAAACAGGTAAAAGTGATGCATTTGTGAGCCTTGAACTTTGACCAAAACCAAAATGATAACCTCTTGATGACCTTGACCATATTAAGAAAACCTTTAGTCATCATAGATTGGCCCTAGGTCTCCAAAAAGATCACCCAACATCGGCCTAAGAGGTTGCTTGTGCTGCGAAATCCAAGCCCATACCCATCTGCACATTGCATGGCCTGTCCGACCGGTCATGACCTGTCGACTGGACTGGACCGACCGGTCGGACTGGCTTTCAGACTGAACAACAACATGTTGTGTACATAGGCTCCTTGGCCGACCAGTCTTGACCGGTTGGAAGGTTTGGTCCGACCAGTCTTGACCGGTTAGACAGACCCTCCCCCCCCCCCCCCCCCCCCCCCCCCCATCAAGACAGTAGCTCTCTGTCTTTGCCTTGCTGTTGGCCAATCGGTCTTGGTCGGTCAGGACAGGTCAGGACTAGTTGTTTTCTGCTCGTTTTGTATCCGTTTGGACCTTCTTTATAAAAAGGCTTGGGGTATTTGTTGAGAAAATGATAGGGATTTTGAGATGAGTGAAACCACCATTGATGAAGACCATTTGAGGCTCATTCCTAACCTATACAAGGTATCTTCCTTGTGCTTTAACACAAGAATGAAGCATTCAAAGCTCGTGAAGAAGATGACCTTCATTCCCTCTTGATCTCTAGAGTTTGGATCTTCCTTGATAGTCATATCCTCATCCAAATCTCTAAGATGAGATCGTTGTAAGTGAGCAACTCTAGGAAACACATTCCTATTAGTTGTAGAGTTCTCAAACCTACCCTCCTATCGCCTTGGGCATCTCAAAGGCATCACAAGTAAAGTGATTGATCAACTGTAGCTGAAGCATTAGTGACACAACGATAATATGATCGAGGGAGCAAGGGAAGCTGATTGAAGCACGGGAGAGCGGAGATCAAGCAACCCAACCGACGCTAAACAAGGGGCTCATCCGACAAGTAAGGTTGTCTTTGTTGAGATTCATTTCACTTAATTCCCTGTGGGAGTTGAGTGTAGAGTTTGTTTGTCAAACTCAAACTAGAGTCGTTTGCCTATGCTTGGCTTGTATGTTGAGCTTAAAACTCTAAGGACGTTGGTTGTTCCTTGGCTTATTTATTAGCCTAAAGACTAGGGATTGTTTGGCACTCATTGGCTCGTTTGACGGGCCTAAACAAAGTCTCCAAGAGGGAGCCTCCGACATGGGAGTGAACGTGCGTTTGGGTTGAGAATTAGCCTTGTTCAAAAACTCTGTTTATAGTTAAGAGGTGAACCGGAAAAACCTTCGTGTAAAGGTTGAGAGGTGAACCTCATTTAAAAACTCCGATAGTGAATGCCAATGTGCTCAATGTGGTTAAGTACTTGAACTGGGAATGGAGTAGACTCAAAGTCGAACCACTATACATGCTTGTATTTGTGATTGAATTATGCACATTATTATCTTAGCATTGAATATTTAATGGTTAATTATGTATACTTGAAAGGAATGTAAGTTAGACACAAGATAGGCATATCCACACACAAGATGTACTTTCACTAATTATGTAGACTTGAGCTCATTGATCCATTCTTATAAGTCTATGTAGGTTGCATATATTAAGAGCTTGATTTGCTTAATCATTTGAGTATTTATGCATGCTTAGACTAGGTTGCTTATTGATTAAACAACATGCTAGTCTTGTGATTGGACCACTTAGGCTTGGAAGCCGAAGTGTTCTTGCTTACTTAGTTTAATTGTGTAAGTAGGCAAAAGGAATTTCAAAAGGTCCTAATCACCCCCCCACATAGGACTTAGCTATAATTCTATTTGTTCTTTTAAGCTTTCACACATGCTAAGGTGTCATGTTTGACTACCGACATAATTTCAATTGGTATCAGAGCGGGTTGCTCTTCAAGGACTTAACCGTCTAGAGTAAGATCCGGTACCAGAGCACTAGCATGATGTCTAACCGAGATGGGGGTACCACCAACCGTTCATCATTCTTTGACGGGTCCAACTGTTAGTGCACTGATTTGTGCATTGTATTGTCAATTGCGTGATCATTGAGTCAGCCCCGATGAAGATTGAAGACTTAAGACTTGAAGACCAAAGCAGCTTTCCGCACTCAAATTCAAGCCAGATCAAGCTCGGAAGGTAAGTTGCATATAGACAGCCTATAGGATCCCAAAACATCCAAGTCCATGGCATTCGAATCGCATTTTATATTTGCCAATTGATCCACGGGCTTAGATGATCAGTCTTGGACCTCCATTATGTAGGTGCCAATCAGTTGAAAAAGATAGGAAATCCATCTCTTTGTGCACCGTTAAAATCGAGGGAGTTCACCCCATTTCAGGCCAGGAAATGAGCCTGACGACCGGTCGAGCGACCGGTCGGTTGAAGCAGGATTCAGTCAGAAAGCTTTTGAAAGGAAAATAATTTTACTTCTGGCTGAGGATTGGTCTGAGGACCGGTAGCTGGTCTCCTAGGACTGGTCGCACGACCGGTCGCATTTGGATGAAAAACGTCTAGCGACCAAATGGGAGAAACGTTTTAAAAGTGAGATTAGTCGCTGACTACCCACGACCGGTCGTTGACCTCCCACGACCGGTCGCACGACCGCTCACAAATGGACCAAAATATGTCCAGAGACTTCAGGGGTTTTTTTCATATAGGGAGACCGGTCTCATGACCGGTCGGAGGCACAATCAAGACCGGTCGTTGAGCTGTTTAGACAGGTCGCACGTGACCGTTTTCTATCCGTTGGGGCCCGATTCTTGGAGCCTATAAAGGCATATTTCGAGGGCTTTGAGGGTACAACTTGCACACCCATTTAGAGCATTAAGAGAGGCTATTAAGGCTTTCATCTAATCTCTTTTGCTCATTATAGACTTGAGTTCATCCTTCAAACCTAGCCATTAATGGCACTACATTGAGTACTCAAAGCTCGGTTTGAACAATGAACTCAAGCATGGCATTCATGGCTGTCCTTATCATTCAATCTTCATCTTGAAGTCATTTATAGCCATTGAATGATCCAATTGATGGTTCCTTCATTATCCATTGCATTGTAATAGGCATATGGAACATCAATACCTTCTCCCACCTACCCGGCACTAGTCTAGGAACATCATATGCATTGGTAGCTAATCGTGGGAGCTTGGAGAGGAGCTAAGGCATTCGTGGAAGCTGAAGCTACTCATCAAAGGCGCTGAATCGGGGCTCAATCGTCTAGGTATGTCTAGTTTTTTAGAGTCCATTTATTGAATCTCTATTCCCTGGATTGGAAAACTCCGGCGGGAGTGTACGTGACCGTCCTTGGATTAGGATTGGTGAGAGTTTGAGATCCAAACTCGTCAAGTCCCTGGATTGGGCCATCGGCGGATGGTAAACGTGGTCCTAGATCAAAGGATGTCAAGGTTGATGGTTAACCTGATTTAAAACCACGACTATAGTGAAATCCGGTGGTCTCATAGGTTGAGATCGTGAACCGGGAGTGGAGTAGGGAAACCGAACCACTATACATCGTGTGCAATGTGGTGAATGCATTTTGTCTATTTTGTTCCTTGTTGATCAATCTTATAAGTGCTTAACTGTATGCCCATCTTATGTTTGACAAAATGCTCATATGCCATCTTTGAATGATTGACACAAGCATGCATATGAACTGTTTGACTAAATGCTTCTCTTAGAAGAGTTGTCAAATTGAGTTGGATCTTGGGTGATCAATTGCTATCATTTACATGTGCTTAATTGGTAGATTATAGTATAAATGCAATTGAGCTTTTGAATTTGCAAGAAAAATTAAAAAGTCCTATTCACCCCCCCTCTAGGACATAAGCATACCTTCAAGCTTATCTCACTAGCGGTAAAACCACAATTTCAATTGGTATCAGAGCGGGTTCCTCTTTAAGGGCTTAATTGCCTAGAGGTAGATCCTAAGTAAGCTTGTTAGTATGTTCAACTCCAAGGCAAGTTTGATTTCTAGTCCTCCACACTTTGATGGATCCGATTATACATATTGGAAGGCTAGAATGAGCATATTTTTAATGTCACTAGATCCAGCTATATGTGACATAATTGAGAAAGGTTGGTCGGTCCCTATTATTCAAACTAAAAGTAAGGGTACGACCACTTCCACTCCAAAAGATGAATCAAAATGGAGTAATCTTAAAGCAACCAATTTTATGAGCAATCTTGAAGCCCTTGATGTAATCCGTTGTGCCCTCTCCCAAGAGGAACAAAATAGAATATCTACTTGCGAATCCGCTAAGCAAGCTTGGGAGAAGTTGGAATCCATTTATGAACATTCTTGCACAACTGATTCATCCATGCCCATCCCTTCTACTGAAAGAGTTGTAAGTATTAATTTAAGGGAGAATATGAGCAATGATGAGACATCCTCTAGTAGTGAAGAGGAAGATAATGATGACGATGACCAATTACACGATGTCTATAATGAGCTTTATTGTGAAAATTTAAAAGTTATGAAAGAGTTAAATAAAGAAAAGATTGAAAGGCAAAAGTTGGAAATTGACCATGTCTCTCTAACTAAAGAAAAGAAAAATATTCAAAATGAAGTGAGAGAGGCAGTGAAAAGAATTGAAGAGCTTGAGCTTGAACTTAAAACAGTTAAATATGAAAATCAAGCTCTAAAACTTGAGGTCAACCAACTTAAGACCTACACCAATGAGAACAAGGACCAAGAAACCCAAAATGCGCAAATAAGTAAATCTTGTATTATGGGTAAAGATTTGGGAGATAAATGGGGTTACAGATATGTCAAGAAAACCCCTTCTCTGATATTTGTGGAGGTTGAGTCTTCTTCACTTGAGAGCAAACCCAAGTCGGCTCTCTCATGCCACTTTTGTGGAGAGGTGGGACACTTTAAATATGAATGCCCAATTGTAAAACGACCGCCATGCACCTCAATCCGACCTCAAATTGTTAAATTAATTGTGACTGAAAGAGTGACTCAAGAAAAGAAGAGCCAACATGGGAAGGCTCAAAAAATTGTGAAGAACTCAACCAAAGTTGAGAATAAGGGAAAATCTCGCAAGGTTGGCAAGAAAAGGAAAGTTTCATCCCCTTCTAAAAGATATGATTATGTGGGGGAGATTCTAAAGCAGGTTGCCCATTTGAACCAGAAAATTCAGAATATGGTTAAGGGCAAAACAACAAAGGGTTTTTGGGAATCATATTGGCAATTTATATACCCAAAACCAATATTATGCGCCAACCAAGATGAGACAGCTAGTTGACATCTTTAGACCCTTGGATTTTAGGAAATCCATGGGTAGCCTTGTGTGCTAGTCAGGTAGTTAGCTATATATGCATATTGGTAAATTTGAGGACTAAGCCTCATTCTCTTTTGATTAGTCTAACTCCTGTGTATCATGCTCAGATCATTTTGAGTTGAACAATTGCTTTTGGATTAGCTTGGATTGATTGTGTGCTTTGCTAATCCCTATTGTGGTCAATTTTGCTCAATAGTTAAAATTCATTTGTGACCATATATATGTTGCATGCTTCATGTGTAGTATGTGACATTCTCGGCTAAGTTTGTGTATCTTGAATTGATTGAATATCATTAAAGCTTAATTGTTTAATCTTGCCGAGAAAATTCTGTTAATTGTGCTTTATAAGTAAACTTGAGGAAATCTAGCCTCTTTAAACATTTTCTATCTATCGAACTTATCCTTGTATGCATAATTAGCATAATTAATCTTGAGTTCTTTAGTTAGCCATCTCATATGCAATTATCTGTTTATCTTTATGTCTGAGATGATGTGGTTTGATGAATTTATTGTGGCATCTGTAATTATATGAAAATTCTTCAATTAAACATCTTTGCCACATTTAGATAGTTATGGTCATGCTTCCTCCTCATGCTTTATTATAACATATTGGGAGTGATCTGGTAGGAAAATGGGACAACTAGATTCTAAATCCCGTGGTGATAAAGAGCGAGAAATCATGCAAACCTTGACAATCTTCATCACCCTTCTCTCCCCACATCTATATATTTGGGAGAAAGCATTTGACCATAACACCTTGAGTATTAAAGAAGCATACTCCAATTATGAAGTCAGAGATTATTGCCAAGAGGGTCATGAATGGCAAGTAATCTCATAGCCTTATGCCAGCCCCATGAACTTGATCAATCTGTAATATCATGGAAATTCATTGGTGGCTGTGCATTGGGGATTGGCTAACAAATTATCTATTTTGCAGGTTGTTAGCCTTTAGATAAATGTGGATTATCATTTATAGTAAAATCTGAGGTTCTTAGCCTCATCATTTATAAGCATAAATAGGTATATCTGGATATAAGATCCATCATCACGGTTTGCTTAAAATTTGTTCATTTTTGGCATCAAAATTTCGTAAAATTATATGGCCAAACCTATGCTTTTGATATGATT
Organism: Liriodendron chinense; assembly: GCA_003013855.2. Taxonomy (NCBI): domain Eukaryota; kingdom Viridiplantae; phylum Streptophyta; class Magnoliopsida; order Magnoliales; family Magnoliaceae; genus Liriodendron; species Liriodendron chinense. The sequence goes on from PVNU02000070.1 coordinate 4,888,602, forward strand.
TGATGATGGACCGTTTGTCATCCTAAATTGCATAATTTCATAGCAAACAAACCCGTTTTTAAGAATTAAAAGTAAATCCAGCTGTGCAGATTTTCAAAAAAAAATACACAGTTTTTGCAGTTTAGGGCCCACGACCGGTCGGGCGACCGGTCTGGTGACCAGTCCTAGACGGTACAGCAGGTGTGGGTTGGGTGTTTTAAAGGGCAAAAGGGCTGCCCCAAATCAGTTCTATTCCAATTCCTTCTCCTCCTCCTTCATCCTAGAGGTCTCACCTGCCCTCCTCAAGCTTCCCTAGGTCTCCAATCGAAGATTAAAGCCCTCCTACGTGGTACATTGTCTTCCAATCATCATCTTCTTCATTGGTAAGGGTTTTAGTCTTGTTCTTCCTTGTTGTATCCTTCTCTTTTGATTCCTAGGGCATATTTGTGTGGATTGTTAGGCTCCACTATGTCTTCGCATGGGAGGAAAGATGCATCCCCTCCTCGGCGTGAACGCCGCTCGAAAATCCAACATGATGAGGGGCTCCCACAACCCACCTCCAAGAAGACGGTTTCCAAAGGAAAAGGGGTTGCTTCATCGTCTAAATCTCCTTCTAAACCCCCTTCTACTGCATCAGACACATCACATCTTGCCAATTGGCACAATTTCAAAAATCGTGATGTGCTTTGTGAAAAATCAGCCAAACTTGTGGACTTGGAACCTTATCAGGTGGTCCAGCTTTTAGATGCAATAGGTTGGGAGCCTGTGCTCCATATGGGGGTCCTGTTCAGAAAGAAGTAGTCAGAAAATTTTATTCCTGTTGTCGCATCATTCCCGATGACTCTTCTTCTTTCGAAGTCCATTTCGCTGACGGGATTTGGACATTCGGTCTTCCTGCCATAGCTGAGGCTACTAGAGTGTCTATTGTTGATGAGGATGAGCTTTCTGATGATGAGGAGACCGAACCCGCCTCTCGAGACACCATGACTAGAGCTTTATGCAATGGAGCGTGCCCTAGATGGGTTAACAACAATGCTCTTCGTGCCTCTTCAATGTCTTGGGATTATCGTCTTATTCATAACATATTCTTCAAAAACGTATTCCCAAGGAAGAGCAACAAGGCCGACCTTCCCGAAGACATGGTCATTATTCTATATAATGTCAGTCAGGGCCGTAGAATGTGTCTTCCCTCGCGTATTATGAAAGCCATTCGGTCCGCCATCTTGGTGTCTGATGGTCTGTCGACGGGTCTTCCTTTTAGGCATCTCATCTGTAGGTTGGCCAAAGCAGTAGGACTTGTTGATCCCTCAGATGTGATCGTTAAACCTCCCATTCTAAATTGCTCTATTATAACCAAAATGTGCAAGACACAAGAGGATCTCCAGCGTCGACTTCAGTCAGCTCAGCTGCAGCGTGAGGCCCCTCCATGTTCCTCTGAGCCATCACAGCCTGGAGCAGCAGCGACATCATCCGATCCCTCCATCGATCCTCATTTCGCTCTTGGACGCTTCAGTACGCCCCCACGGGCGTTCTCCCGACGTAGCTCCCCTGCAGCGGACTCTTCAGCTTATACTGTTAAGCTACGCTAGCTTCAGGACCATCTTACACGGATTGAGCAGAGGATGGAGTGGACCGAGTCTCAGCTGTTTCAGGGACAGGCCACTCTACTCATGCAGCATGAGGCTATTATTGCTCGCCTTGACCAGATTGATAGGCGTTTGGAGGCTTGGGAGCGAGCTGCTCGTGGCGATGCACCGCCACCAGATCTAGGCGACGGGACTGATTTTTAGCATCATTATCTGTTGTATCATGTGTCTTAGTCAGGAGTATCTTTTTGGGTGACCAAGACACTTGTCGCTTGTCTTGTTTTACATTTTAGATGACTGTTAGACCATTTGATGTTTGAGCTTTCCAGTCATATCTAGTTATAGCATCACTTGTTTGGATTTTCATCTTTCTTGAGCTTCACAGTTATATCTCTTTATGTCATCACATGTCGAGCTATATTGATATATCTTTTTGAGATAAGTGATCTTTTTCTCAATATATATTTGTGCTTTTAAGTTATATTTGCTTTGAGTCTTGCGCCTTATTGACTATTCATTGAGTGAGACTAGCCGATTGGGCTATATACACCATTGACTCATGTTATCAGTCCATACCGGTTGGATTATCATCTATGTCCATCTCCAAAAATCATGTAAGAATGCGCTTTTTATATGAAAATCTGATTTTTTGGAGGATGGATGATTCGGGCAACATGCCCAATTCGAGTCTATTAGTGCTATATTGATGAGTCTATTGCATTTTCTTAGTATATTGATAGGGGGAGGTTGGATGGTTTGGGCATTAAGCCCCTATGGCTCATGGTTCTGTTTAATATAGCTTAAATGTGTTTCATTGCTCTTAATATACATGCCAGTTGGGGTGGTTGGTTGATTGGGCGAAAGGCCCTCTTGTGCGTAATGATTATTGTATATCAGGTTTCTATGTATTGCTTCTATTCTCCCATATGTTTCATGATCTATCTCTCCTAAGTCATGGTTTAGCTTCGCTGCTCTTATAGGCAAATCTTTTTTAAGCTAACCCTTGTCAATGACTGACAAAAAGGGGGAGAACTACATCCCACCAAGAAGCCAATTTGTTCTGTACGCCTTCTTAGGTGCAGATGTTGAGGGGGAGAAATTGAAGATGTTTCGTGTCAGTACATGTCACTTTGTAAAGTTTTTATTATAAATTATGTTCTGACATGTAATTGGGTGTAAGTGTTTTTTTTCTGTTTTGGGATGTTCATGATACGGAGTAAAAAGGGGAATCTATGTTGCCTCATGTTGAACTATAAGTAAAATGATTAGTTGAGGTCAACAATAACTAGGGTAGGAACTATTGTCATATCCCCTACCAAACATTGCTCTCCAACTTGGAATGAACCTAAGGGAGAAAAATCTAGGATAAATGAATTCCCTCCCAACAAGCATGTTGGGTCCTATTTATCATACCCAAGGGGGTTGTGATCTAGGTTAGGTGACCTTAAGAGACCATATTGAGCTCAAATACATATCTGAGGATCAAGCCTCATTTTCAGCAAATTGATGAACTTGAGGAATTTAGCCTCTTTGGATCTATAGGAAAATCTGAGGATTTCAGCCTCATGTTTGTACTCATGGTCAAATCAGAGGATTCAAGCCTCATTAGCCCAAATTCGGTAGTTTAGCTTTGCTTTAATCTGAATATTTTCTTGCTAGACTATCATCCAGCTTAGATTAGCTAATCATCTTGAGTTTTATGCTTCATTGTATGCTAATCTTTGCTTAGTTTTGGTCTTGATATACCAACAGGGGAGGTTGGTTGATTGGGCTATAAGCCCTTTGTGCTTTCAATGCAAATGTATATCCTTGACCAAATTTGCATGATTAACCTTGTCTAGATACTTACATTTTCTTGTTAATCATGTACCTTAGCATGCTCCATGGTTTTATGAGTCATGCACCCTATACTCTCCTTGTTAGCATGTGCTTATAGTTATAACTGCGACATACTATCTTCTCTTACCTTAGCCTTATTGATATATCATTAAAAGGGAGAGAATAGTTTGTCAATTGCTAACAAAAAGGGGGAGAAAGATTAAGTCCCACCAAAACAAGTTTGCTATGTTTTGTGATGCAGGGATTGACAGGTTATGGGGGAGCAAACTGAAGAGGAGCAACTTAGATTAGGCATGTTAAGAGTCCTGTATTTAATGCTTTATCAATGTTATATCTTGAACATGTATTTTATTTTGGTAGGATAGGTTTTGTCACGTAATTGACAAAGGGGGAGATTGTTAGTGCACTGATTTGTGCATTGTATTGTCAATTGCGTGATCATTGAGTCAGTCAAGTCTCGTGAGCCCCGATGAAGATTGAAGACTTAAGACTTGAAGACCAAAGCATCTTTCCGCACTCAAATTCAAGCCAAATCAAGCTCGGAAGGTAAGTTGCATATAGACAGCCTATAGGATCCCAAAACATCCAAGTCCATGGCATTCGAATCGCATTTTATGTTTGCCAATTGATCCACGGGCTTCAGGTCAAGATGATCAGTCTTGGACCTCTATTATGTAGGTGCCAATCAGTTGAAAAAGATAGGAAATCCATCTCTTTGTGCACCGTTAAAATCGAGGGAGTTCACCCCATTTCAGGCCAGGAAATGAGCCTGACGACCGGTCGGGTGACCGGTCGGTTGAAGCAGGATTCAGTCAGAAAGCTTTTGAAAGGAAAACAATTTTACTTTTGGCTGACGACCGGTCTGAGGACCGGTCGCTGGTCTCCTAAGACCGGTCGCACGATCGCGGTCGCTGGTCTCCTAAGACCGGTCGCACGATCGGTCGCATTTGGATGAAAAACGTCCAGCGACCAAATGGGAGAAACGTTTTAAAAGTGAGACCGGTCGCTGACTACCCATGACCGGTCGTTGACCTCCCACGACCGGTCGCAAATGGACCAAAATATGTCCAGAGACTTCAGGGGTTTTTTTCATATAGGGAGACTGGTCTCAAGACCGGTCGTACTACAGGTCGTCAGACCGGTCGGAGGCACAGTCAAGACCGGTCGTTGAGCTGTTTAGACAGGTCGCACGTGACCGTTTTCTATCCGTTGGAGCCCAATTCTTAGAGCCTATAAAGGCATATTTCGAGGGCTTTGAGGGTAGAACTTGCACACCCATTTAGAGCATTAAGAGAGGCTATTAAGGCTTTCATCTAATCTCTTTTGCTCATTATAGACTTGAGTTCATCCTTCAAACCTAGCCATTAATGGCACTGCATTGAGTATTCAATGCTCGATTTGAACAATGAACTCAAGCATGGCATTCATGGCTGTCCCTATCATTCAATCTTCATCTTGAAGTCATTTATAGCCATTGAATGATCCAATTGATGGTTCCTTTATTATCCATTGCATTGTAATAGGCATATGGAACATCAATACCTTTTCCCACCTACCCGGCACTAGTTTAGGAACATCATATGCATTGGTAGCTGATCGTGGGAGCTTGGAGAGGAGCTAAGGCATTCGTGGAAGCTGAAGCTACTCATCAAAGGCGCTGAATCGGGGCTCAATCATTTAGGTATGTCTAGTTTTTTAGAGTCCATTTATTGAATCTCTATTCCCTGGATTGGAAACTCCGGCGGGAGTGTACGTGACCGTCCTTGGATTAGGATTGGTGAGAGTTTGAGATCCAAACTCGTCAAATCCCTGGATTGGGCGATCGGCGGATGGTAAACGTGGTCCTAGATCAAAGGATGTCAAGGTTGATGGTTAACCTGATTTAAAACCACGACTATAGTGAAATCCGGTGGTCTCATAGGTTGAGATCGTGAACCGGGAGTGGAGTAGGGAAACCGAACCACTATACATCGTGTGCAATGTGGTGAATGTATTTTGTCTATTTTATTCCTTGTCGATCAATCTTATAAGTGCTTAACTGTATGCCCATCTTATGTTTGACAAAATGCTCATATGCCATCTTTGAATGATTGACACAAGCATGCATATGAACTGTTTGACTAAATGCTTCTCTTAGAAGAGTTGTCAAATTGAGTTGGATCTTGGGTGATCAATTGCTATCATTTACATGTGCTTAATTGGTAGATTATAGTATAAATGCAATTGAGCTTTTGAATTTGTAAGAAAAATTAAAAAGTCCTATTCACCCCCCCTCTAGGACATAAGCATACCTTCAAGCTTATCTCACTAGCGGTAAAACCGCAATTTCACCAACTACACCTATTGGAAGGCTAGGATGAGGATTTTCTTACAATCCATGGACCATTCGGTGTGGCTAAGCACACAACGTGGATATGCCATACCCACCGAACAAGTGAAGGTTGATGGAAAATACATTGTCATTACCAAAGATGATGAAAAATGAAATGACAATGACAAAGCTCAATACATGGCAAATGCCAAAGCTCTCAATGCAATTTGCTGTGCAATTTTTTCGAAAGAATTTCAGCGCATTCTCACATGCGCAGCCTCTAAAGAAGCGTGTGACATACTTGAGGTTACCCACGAGGGAACTAGTACAGTAAGACGCTCGAAGCTTCAGCTCTTAACCACTAAATTTAAAAATATTAAAATGAAAGAGTCTGAAACTTTTATGGAGTTTTATACGCAATTGTCTGATATTTGTAACTCCATGTTTGCTTTAGGAGAACGGGTTCCAAAAGGACGTATATGTAGAAAAATACTTAGGTCCCTCCTGGAGAGAATTAACACCAATGTTGTAGCCTTAGAGGAGTGTAGAGACATTGACAACATGAAATTAGAGGAACTCATAGGTTCTCTACAAACTCATGAACTACACTTTAAGGCCCCCTCTAAAAAGAAAAGCATCGCTTTAAAGTTCTCTCACAAAAATAAGAAAATTAAGAGTGAGTCGGATGAAGACAGTGATGATAAGGATAATAAAGAAGAAAAGATAAATAAAAAATTCAAAAGATTCCTTAAATTCGATAGAGGGAGTAGCCGTGATAAGAAGGACAAAAAGGGTGATAATAAAAAGGGAAATCATCCAAATCTTCATCCGTCCGATGTTACGGTTGCGGTCATCATTGCCATATTACCCCGGAATGTTCGAAAGGGTATAAACCGAAAGGTAAAAAGGCAATGGCTGCCACTTGTGATGGTACTGAGGAGTCTGAATTCAAATTTGGTGACTCCATAAGTGATGGGAGCCAAAATATAGTGAGAGCTCTCATAGCTTCCACCACTACCTCTCTTCCCCCCTAATCTAAGAAAGGATCTCGACCACTATCCCTTCTAGGAGTAGAAGGAGTTCTTAACCCCTCACCTCATGTGACATTTTATGAGGGTGTTAAGGAAATTAGTTATGCTTAGGCCTTTCAAACTAAACATAGTTAGTAAGGGTAGTTAGAAAGTGATTTTTATAAGAATATCTGAGGATTTAAGCCTCATTTTTGTGTGTACTGGTAAATAAGAGGATTCAAACCTCATTAGCCCAAATTGGGTAGTTTAGCTTTGTTTTTATTTTAGATATTTACTGTTAGACTATCCCACTGCTTAGATTAGCTAATCATGTTAAATTTCACACTTATTGTATGCTAATCTTTGCTTAGGATTGGTCTTGATATACCGCTAAAGGAGGTTGGTTGATTGGGCTATAAGCCCTATATGCGTTTATTACAAATGTATATCTTTAACCAATTATGCATGATTAACTATGCTTAGATAGTTATATTTTCTTGTTAATCATGTTCCATAGCATGCTCCATGTGTTAGTGCACTTTTCTGTGGCATACTAGTGCACCTTGTTTGTCAATCACTTAGGTCAGTGAGTCTAGTGTCGGTTGAGCTTAATGAAGACGAAGACCGAAGACTCAAGTGGCCCTGCTGCATCAAGGAAGAAGAAAACAAGTAAAAGGTGATGCCTTGATGGGCCTTAACCTTGACCAAAACCCAACCCTTTAACCTCTTTGATGACCTTGACCATATTAGGAAACCTTTAGTCATCATAGATTGGCCTTAGGTGTCCCAAAAGATCACCCAAACCTTGGCCAATGTGAGTGGGTTGTGAAATAGGTGGGTCAGCAAACATATGGGCTGAACCCAGGCCTATCCGACCGGTCGGCTGGACATGATCGACCGATCAAGACCGGTCGGACTAGGGTCCCGAGATTGAACAACAACCCTGCTGTGTCAACAGGCCATTGGGCCGACCGGTCTGGATCGGTGGGTCAGACCCCCCCCCCCCCCCCCCCCCCCCTCTAGACAGTGCATTTTCGTCTTGCTTGGTCTTTGGCCGATCGGTCAGGACAGGTTGGGACTAGCCATTTTCTGCCCGTTTTCTGTCCGTTTGGACTTCTTTTATAAAGGGGCTTGGCTCATTTTTTAGGGGCATGAAGAGGGATTTTGAGAGGAGTGAAGCCACCATTGTTGGAGACCATTTGAGGCTCATTCCCAACCTATGCAAGGCATCTTCCTTGTGCTTTAACACAAGATTGGAGCATTCCAAGCTCATGAAGAAGATGACCTTCATCCCCTCTTGATCTCTAGAGTTTGGATCTTCCTTGATAGGCATATCCTTATCCAAAACTCTAAGATGAGATCGTTGTAGGAGAGAAACTCTAGGCAACCCATTCCCATTAGTTATAGATTTCTCAAACCTACCCTCCTATCACCTTAGGCATTTCAAAGGCAACACAGCACGGTGATTGATCAAGTGTAGCTGAGGCATTGGCGACGCAACGGCAACACGATCGGGGGAGCAAGGGAAGTTGATTGAAGCACGGGAGAGTGGAGTCAAGCAACCCAAACCGGCGCTGAACAAGGGGCTCATCCGATAAGTAAGGTTGTCTTTATTGAGAGTCCATACACTCAATTCCTTATGGGAGGTGAGTGTAGAGTTTGTTTTTCAAACTCGAACTAAGGACATTGGCCGTTTCTTGGTCTATTTGTCGGCCTAAAGACTAGGGGTTGTTTGGCACTCCTTGGCCTGTTTCTGCGCCTAAACAAAGTCTCCAAGGGAGAGCCTCCGACACAGGAGTGCATGTGCGTCGGGTTGAGAGTTAGCCTATGTTCAAAACTACGTTTGGGTTGAGAGTTAGCCCTTTGTCCAAAACTCCGGTTATGATTGAGAGGTGAACCGGTAAAACCTCTGTGTAAAGATTGAGAGGTGAACCTCATTTAAAACCTCTGATAGTGAATGCCGGTGTGCTCAAAGGAGTTGAGTACTTGAACTGGGAGTGGAGTAGATCCAAAGTCAAACCACTATACATGCTATGTTTGTGATTGAATTGAGCACATTGTAATCTTAGCATTGAATGTTTAATTGTTTAATTATGAATGCTTGATAGGAATGTATGCTAGACACTAGATAGGCACATCCACACACAAGATATACTTTCACTAGTAGTGTAGACTTGAGCTCATTGATCCATTCTCATAAGTCTACATACGTTGCATAGATTAAGAGCTTGATTAGTTATATCATTTTATTATCTATGTATGCTTAGACTAGGTTGTTTATTGCTTAAACCATATGCTAGTCTTATGATTGGACCCACTTAGGCTTGGAAGCCGAAGTGTTCTTGCTTACTTAATTTAAAGTGTTAAATTATGTAAGTAGGCAAAAAGAATTTTAAAAGGTCCTAATCACCGCCCCCTCCCATAGGACTTAGCCATAATTCTAGTTGCTCTTTAAGCTTCTGCACATATGAAGGTGTCGTGTTAGACTACCGACATACCTTCATTTGGTAGTCAGAGAGGGTTGCTCTTCAAGGACTTAACCGTCTAGAGTAAGATCCAGTGCCGGAGCACTAGCATAATGTCTAACCGAGATGGCAGTACCACCAACCGTCCACCATTCTTTGACGGGTCCAACTACGCCTATTGAAAGGCTAGAATGAGGATTTTTCTCTAATCTGTGGACCGTCTGGTGTGGCTAAGCACACAAAATGGATATACCTTGCCCACCGAGTAAGTGGAGGTTGATGGGAGATACATTGCCATTCCCAAAGATGATGCAAAATGGGATGACAGGGAGAGAGAGAGCTCAATACATGGCAAATGTCAAAGATCTCAATGTGATTTATTGTGCGGTTTCCTCGGATGAATTTCAGTGCATTCTCACATCCGCAATTGTAAAAGAAGAGTGGGATATACTTGAGGTTACCCACGAGGGAACTAGCACAATAAGACGCTCGAAGCTTCAGCTCTTAACCACCAAATTTGAAAACATTAGGATGGAAGAGATTGAAACCTTCATGGAGTTTTATACTAAACTTTCTGATATTTGTAACTCGATGCTTGTCTTGGGTGATCGGATTCCAAAAGGACATCGTTAGAACTAGAAAATGAATACAAGGACATTTTCTGAATTAGTGTTGTTGCTCTGGGGTTCTGAGTAATGGAAACATTCATAGATAATCACAAGCATTCACAAACAGTACACAAGAAGAGATATCGCTAGGCAAATTTTATTCCAAAGATCCTGAGATATTGTACATTCCAGGACGTGATCTGGCACGAGCCCTTAATTACATTGAATGATCGATGACCCTTGATTAAAAGGCAGAAGACTAGTCAGCAGGGACTATGGTCTTAGAATTTATGGTCGTAGAGACCTGTATTTGTTTTGTTATGGACTGAACCATCTTTGTATTAGTCAGATGTCTATGTCCCATGTTTTGACCAGAGATCCGGGCTGAGACTATCAGGGTTTATGACTGAGAAGGACAACTCTGGGCCCACGCCTATCATGTATGGACAGGTGACCTCGGGAAGTTCAATCTACAGCTGTGTATACCTGAGTAGCCAACCGACGGATGCCGTTTGAATGGGTAGGGCATCGACTGTTGTGTTGTGGCAGTTCATAGCAATTACTTTGCAGCGAATTGAAACTCTTTGATATGGTTTATCGTGATAACCATAGTCCCATTTGTCTAGCTTTCGACCCTAATTGGATCATTTCTTACACTAGATATGAATAATGATGTATTTGCATAGTTCTGGATGCTGGCGGCTTCTTTCCGAGAAGTCATTTCATTCATTGCGTTGAATTAGGTCAAACCTCAAAGGTGCACAATTATGTTCATTTAATACTTCGGAATGCTCGCTTGACTACTCCATTGCATCCGGAACGCTCGAAATACCCAAAATAGGCTCGAACAGATCTTAAAAATACTTAAAATTGAGTCTGGTACACTCGTAAACATCTTCGGTAATTGGCTGATTTTTCGGGTGCGTCGAACCTAATTTATGGGTGCATGGGATGTCAACGCACCTTAAATTAGTTATTCGATTTTTGTTAAATTTATGAATGCGTAGGACAATTTTCGGGTGTGTGGGAGTCCAATGCACCTTGAAAATGCTTGTCCGAATTATGTTGAATTTTCAGATGCGTGGGACTAATTTTTGGGTGCGTGGGAGTCCAATGCACCTTGAAAATGCTTGTCCGAATTATGTTGAATTTTTGGATGCGTGGGACAATTTTCAGGTGCGTGCCCACACTTATGACATTTAGAATTCGAACTTGCGGTGGTACTGGTCGGAGTGATCTTCCGGTGAAAGTTACCAGTGATCGGAAAGGGATTCCGGTGAGGAATTCTGGTGAAAAATCCAAATACCTGGGGGATAATAGCTCTCTCTCTCTCTCTTAATTTGTCTAAATGAATAGTGGAATGGGGTATTTATACCCGAAAATACCAGACAACGACCAATGAAGGGCTGCCACGTATGACGCACCCCAAAATAGGTGCGTGGGAGCTCCGACGCACCCCAAAATGATGTTCTGAAATATGCTAATTTTTTAGGTGCGTCAAGCTATTTTTCGGGTGCATTGGAGTCCAATGCATCTAAAAATGATTTTCTGATTCTTAGTGAATTTATGGGTGCGTCGAGCTATTTTATGGATGTGTCAGACCATTTTATGGATGTATCAAGGTCCAATGCATCCTGAAATTGCAATTCTAGATTTGCTGAATTTATGGACGCGTCGAAGGTATTTTCAGATGCGTCAAGCTGTTTTTCGAATGCGTCAGAGGTAAAATGCATCCTGAAATGTTTCTTGAATTTTCATGAATTTAAGGGTGCGTCAAGCGGAATAACTGGGTGCGCTTGACGTACTCGTGGTTTGTAAAAATTGGGTTTTGCAAAATGAAGGGTTCACGGGGCCCGCTTTTGGGCCAATCATCATGCACTACTTATTGTAATTCATAATGAAGGTGTCTGCTTGATTTTGGACGGTTTTGATCACGGTGATTCGTGAAGCCCACCGGAGAAAATTGGCTTAGTACTAGATCTTTTGCAAATTTTACTATCTGAGTGCGTTGGATAGTATTTTGTGGGATTTCCTCAGGATATGTGCCCTGTTGATTTGTTTTGGAGGGTACTGACTTTTGGGACCCCAACAGATGCTCCTCCGGTGTGTTGGGGTGGACGTGTGACAGTCCAATGTAACACATTGGATTTTCGTGTCCTTACTATAAATAGATGAGATAGTCTTATTTTCCGTTCATTTCTCATTTTTCACTGTGCATTCGCTTTGCCTTTGACCCACCCAATTATTCGCCAACGCACCCTTTTATTGTCACCAACACACCCAAAAAAGGTCGCGCGCACCCTTTTATTTCGGATGATGGGATTTTTAGGGTGCATCGAGCGTGACGCACCCTAATAAGGACTTGGCAAAATTTTTTATTTTAAGGGTGTGTCAGGCTTAACACCAAATATTAGACCTTGGATGAATTGTAGCACTTTTAAGGATGCATCGAGTGTTGACGCACTCGAATATTGAGTTTTTGGAATTGGTCGGATTTTCAGGGTGCGTCGGGGTTGACGCACCCCTCGTCATATGGTTGGAAAAACCCTTCGATTTTAAGGGTGCATTATGTTTGACGCACCCAAATATTATACTTGGTAAAAATAGATGAATTTTAAGGGAGCGTCGGGCGTGACGCACCCATTTATTGGACTTGGGCCAATTCTGATATTTTAAGGTGCGTTGGGTCCGATGCACCTAGATATTCAGTTATGTTATTTTTGTCATTTTTGGGGTGCGTTGAGCCTGACGCACCCAAATATTAAACTTCATACTTTTTACAGAATTCGGACCATTTTAGGGGTGCGTCAGGCTTAACGTACCCAGTTTCCAAGACTTGGAATTTTCTTGTTTTGGGGCTCTTTCATTTGTATATTTGGGCCTTCACTGCTCGTTATATCCACTTTTTGGCCAGGCAAAGTCATTCACATGGTGATAGGGATCGTTATTTTAAAGGGTATGGGGTCCCGTGCTTCCATCATTGAGTTCTCATGTACATTCATTGTTATCCGGAAGCTGTGTCAGGTCTCATATACTTTAAACTTTAGGCTATGCCTGGCCGAAAAATGGTATCTTCTGGAGGTCATAATGATTAATTTAAATAGAGTTTAGACATACCTGTGCATGCCTCCCTTGACTTTGGATCTAATGTGAATGGTCTTTATACGCTTTCTTTCTTTACTCCTTTTTATTGAATTGTCATGGTTCTCAGATCGGGCTGTTAGTCTTGTTTTCCAGCAGACAATGGTCGTAACCAGTGCTTCCCTGCACGCGGCCACCGATTGCCTACAGCGGCTCCTCGGCTCCCTCAATCATCCTGAGGCTTGGTCATCTCTCGATGCTCAGCATGATGAGGTGTTTGAGGCTCTATCCAGGCTAAGCGCTGACTCTCGCCCTATCCTGAAGGCTATCCAAAATATCTCCCTCATGGCCTCCATTTTCGACGAGCATAGAGAAGCTATCTTTGATTTCATCGGTGACTTTTCTTTTCCATAAGAGTTGGCGATTCTTGAGGCGGCAGAGCCTCCCTTGGATGCTTCTTTCTTAGCTTCATTGAATCAATTACATTCCTTGAAGAAGGAAAACAGGAAGAACGAAAGGTTCCTTGCTTGGGTTCTCCTGCTGGCGGAGGCCAAGTTCCTAGATCGTCGTGCCAGAATCTAGAGGATGGCAAGGGAGGCCTTGAGGGAGCGTGACAGGCTTGTTGTTGACATATCTATTGCAAGAAACTAAACTGACTTCGAATATCTGAACTTCAATTTTGTACAGCAGTGCATTTCCCACCTGATGGACCTGATTTCTAAGGAAGCCCGGGTCCAGGCGAAGGTGGATGAGCTGAAGGCTCGGGTTCTTTCGCTGCTGCAGGACTGAGATCTTCCTCTAACCATGGGGAGAGGGCCCCACAATTTTGTGTCATCTTGTGACAGTCATTAACTTTAAACATTTAGACAATTGATATGACAATCCAAACATTTTGGAATTGTCTTTATAGTTGATAAATGATGATTGGACCGTTTTCTCTTTCTTTTATCCTTTCTTATTTGTATGTGTGATGATGATGTCGTGTTGTGAATGTTGTCGCATTATTTCCTCCTTTGTTGGTTTAGATGTATTTTACTGAGGTCTTGATTCATTTAGTTGGCGTTTACATCTTTCTTACCTGCCGCTTTGTATTCTCTTGAACCTTGCGAACGTCGATTTCTTTCTGCGTGCATTTTTTTCTTTTGCTCTGAGCTATACCTAAGCTTTTTGCATGTCCGTTGCAGATCGTAATGGCTAGTGATCCTTCTGGGGCTGGCCCTTCAGGTCCTCCATTGACCCCGTCGAAACGCAAGCGGGTGACTTTGAAGAAAGCTACTCGCCCATCTGATCAGAACCCCCAGTGGTTCTTGCCTCCAGAAACCTTTAACTTTTACGAACGCATACTGACATTGTCCAAGGACGTGCAGAAGAAAATCATTTGCGATAGGGTTATGCCACCCCCTCCAGACAGGGGTATGCAAGAGCAATAAGACGCTTGGTTCGTTCCCTTACGCGGTTTTCAAAGCGATGGGGCAACGGGTTCTGAGGAGGGCGAGGCAAGTCCGTTGGCTCCTGCCCAATCCGCCAGGCGTGGTCGCCCAAAGAGGGTCGCCAAGGGTGCAAAATAGGTGTACCTGGAAAGGCAGGCCAGGTCTAAGTCCGATTAGATGAAGATTGTCTAGTCAACTGTTAAGTTGGTCACCTCCCCTCTTGTCATATGGAACCCTTATACGCGAGGGTATATCAGGTCCACCAGAAGCTTTCAACAGCATCACTCTCTCCCGAGCATTGAGCCTTCAAATGTATGCCGTGCCAATTCCTTTTTTAGTGTGGATACATGGACGTCTACCCCTGCGCCGTTCCTCAACTGCTCTTTGTCTGAGAATGGCAGATGCCAAGTTGTTTTGGACCCGAAGATCATAATCTTCTTAGAGCCGAACCAGTACCCCCATCGTCCCTTCCCTACGCATTACTTTGAAACCCTTTGTCAAAGGTTTCATCATTTAGGAGATATTGAAATTTGGTTGTCGGGTGCATTTCGGACCCAGGGTCATTTGATCGCCCATCCTGGATATGAAGCATGGGCGAACCGAATTCTAGAGCAACATAGAGAGGCCCTGAAGGCGATAGGCCTCTTCAAGGCTATTGCGGCGACCTCAAGCTATTTCTGCCACGAACCGTGGGTCTATAAAGGATTTCTAAACCACTGGTGTTCTATCACCAATACTTTTCACTTACCGTACGGAGAGATGAGCATCTCACTTTGGGACTTGAACCGGATTGTCGGTCTCCCAATTCGCGAGAGAATATATGATGAATGGGTCCCCAGTGACGACGAACTGTCCCGAAGAAGAAAGGGTGAACGAGGGCTTCTTTTCTCCGGCTTGCTACGAACTATTTGTGAACCTTTCGCAATTCTGGGATTTCAAGGATAAGCTTCCTTTTGAAGACTGACTGGTTTATTTCAGCCATGGCTTGGAGTAAGTGCTTTATCACAAGTCGCACGCCATCACTTTGTTCCATCTTTCCTTCTTTCATTAATGCCTTGTTTTCTTCATTTCAGTTTGGACTATGCGGCTTACAATGAAGGCCGCGGGGATAAGGTCTTTTTAGAGAATCGGATGAAGGAAAACTTCCCTCGCCCCAACAAGCTTTCCCTGACCTGTGAGTTGGCCGGCTTCTTGGAGTATTGGCTGAGTTGTGTGGTCTTGCCGAGTTCCAAACAAGCTGACAATGTGAGGGTATCTTGCTTTGCCGTCGCAGGGGCCTTGGCTAATGGTCATCGATATGCAATAGCTCCCGCTATTTTGTGTTCTCTTTATCGGGCCTTTGGTTACATCATCAGCACTAAGGATTGTGCTGCTTTCGGTATGAATTCTGCCTACTGCGGGTGGCATTTTCTTTCCGGGTGGCTTGGGGTATATTTCCCTTGGGTATATGGCATAGAATCCGGGGATTATATTCAGAGAGGAGTGGTTCCGTTATACTTTTTTCAAAGGCGGAACATGGTCGGGCAAAACTTGAACACTGTCAAGGAGAGAATCGCTAGATAGGACGACGTCCACTTTTTCCACTTTTTGGGTACTAGAAGCAAAGATTCAATATTGTGCACGGATAACGACAGCATCGACTACAATGAACGCTCATTCTTGATAGCCATCCACCCATCATTGCTTCCTTTACGTAAAGGGTTAGAGTTCTGGAGAGAGCCGTATTACCCCAATCATTTCGCTCGTCAATTCAGGTATGATCAAGGAATACCTGAGACACTAGACCCGGTGACTCGTGAGCAGCGGGCATATGGTATCGGGCCCATTCATTGGAAATGGATGTGGCGGCAGCTCCTGCTAGCTGGGACCGGCTGCTCTTTTGCTATCCCTGGGATGAGGAGTGTCACTGGTGCTTCTTTCCGGGTGGATGAGATGGTGGCCTCATCAGTATTCGTTGATTCGAAATGGTCATCATGTTACTAATCCTGTCTTTGTTACACCTCCGATTGTTAGTCCGGCTCCTACCAATGGACTGGGGTATATGTCAGAGCATCTTCATCAGCCTGCTGCACCAGGTACTCGAAGGCTAATGACTTCGATGAACGTGATAATTGATCATGAGAAGCCCAAGCATACCCTAGAAGGTTGGATTGCTTACGGGGAAAGAAGTATCGTGCAAGAGGGACCAGAGTTCCCATCTCTCGGTCCTATTAATGAGGCGCCTCAGGGAGGTAATGTTCCCCGGGGTAATGACGATCAAAATGGTGGAGATGGTGATGGTGATGATGGCGGTGATGGCGGTGAGGGTGGTGATGACGGAGGTGGTGGCAACGATGACGGTGGTGATGACGATGACGGTGGTGATGATGGTGACAGAAATGTGTCGACGGGTGGTCAGAGAAGTCAAGGGGGTTTACTTAGATGCTCTGCTCCCGAGGAAGTGACGATGAGATGTCACCTGAGCGGACTGGTCCTCGAGTGAAGACTGCTCATCGCACTTTGGTAGTTGATGGAGGAAAGAATATTAATGAGATGCGCAAGAGGTATGATGAAGAGAGATTACAGAAACGGCTTTCTGAGGCTGCTGGCGACATCCCGACTAGCGATGCAGGCATGGTCGAGGAAGAGGGTGAGTTGAGTCTTCAGGATAATTTGAGCGGGGATCGTCACACTGGAGAAGGTAATGATGATGAACCGATATATGACAAGCTCGTCCCTGAGGCAGATGTAGAGGCTATCTTCATGGACCTGGATGATGAGATGCCCACTGACACTGTTCTTATCTCTAATAACCCTGTGGCTGAAGCTGCAGATGATCAAGGTCCCGCTCCTGAAACGACCGTCACTGCTGCGGCGAGGGTTGTACTTCCCCCGACACTTTCCCGTGCTGAAGGTATTATGGTCGGGGATGCTGATCTAGCTTCTCAAGACGCCACAACTTCTATCACTGAATCAAGTGTACCTGAACTTATCTTGGAAGCACCTCCGACTGTTGGACCATCATCAGCTGAGCCTATTGTGGAAGCTAGTCCCATTATTAGACCATTGTTAACTGAACCTATCGGGGAGGCTTCCCATGGGGTTGAGGTTTCTGATATAGGAGCAAGTGCATCGAAACTTACCGCGGAAGCTCCTCCTACTATTGTACCATCGTTGGTTGAACCCGTTGTGGAAGTCCCTCCTATTGTCGTGCCAACATCTGGCACCAATATTCCTGAGGTTATAGTGCTATCTTCTTCAGAATTACTTGAGCCATTGACCTAGGGGATCGCTGAACCTACCCTGGTATTTTCTACGCCCACTGTCGCAACCAGCGTGCCTGTCATTAACGTTCCTGAAGCCACCGGTATATTACTTGTCTTCATCATTTCGGCTATTCTCTTACTTACTGAGGTCTCTTTATACTGATTCTTATCATTTCTTTTATCAGCAACCGTTCTTGTCAGTGCTTCCGCCTCTGTCGCTTTGCCCGGGGCGTTCATTCCTTCTCTCCGAGGACTGTCGAGGGTGAAGGCGGATCTTTTGAAGAGTTTTTTAACAAACATTGCCGCCTCTTTAAAGAACATGGATGAATGGTCCATTTTTGATGAGGGGCTGCAAGCGCTTCAATATAACGCTGCATGGCTCGGGATTGACGTCTCCTTAATAGTCGATCATGTAGCCCTGTTTAGGGAAGGCATGACACGACTCAATGAGGCGAGACACTTTAGAGTTGATCCCTCCGTTGAGGAGAGACGCGGTCATTTGCAGTCTCTCCTACCAAAGCTTGAATTGTGCGAGGCAGACATAACTGTCATGAGGCAGGATTGGCAGGCTGCTACTATCAGGCATCAGGGAGCCATGAATCGACTGACAGAGATAGACAATTAGATAGCACAGCTACAGGCTAAATGCTCAGTTGTTCATCTCAATCTCTCAAAGTTTGGCAATCAAAAGGCTCGTCTGCAATCATCTGTCGAAAAGCGCGAGCCTGAACATAACGCCATACAGAATCAGGTTGCAAAATTGAGGGAGTTCCTTCAGAACATTCCTAATCCTGCACAGGTTTTAGTTGAGGCGGAGACAACACAGAGGGAAACTCAGGAGTCTGCAATTCACTTGTTAGAACAATGTTTAAGGAATTTGAACAGTTGAACTTTGTGATCATTTCATTTTATAATTCGTGGAGACACGTTGTGACGACAATGTTGTAATGATATGTATACTATTCACTGTGATTGATTTTTTTTGTTATGTGTTTCATCTACTTGACCCTTCTTTTTTTGAATTTGGGTTTGAAAATAAAGCAGACTATTTTGAAAGGGATGTCCTCTTGTCTTAAACCTATGCTTATGCGAGATGGGTGTGACTGAGTCCTGATCTTAAGGCTCATCTTTCCATTCCAACTCTTAACAATCTCGGATCGGGTGAGGTGGCGGTGCCTGATACGTCTAAGGTTTTAACGACTTTTCGGATACCTATGTAAACACACGAAATAGATGATTAGTAACTGTAATTGTAAGCATTGATCATCGTATGGTATCATTTCTTTTGGTGTTTGTTTATTACACTTTCCCTCTAGCGGGGCGTTTACAAATCACGATGGTATGTTATGTCAAGTATAATATCTTTTCAAAAATCGGCCATTCACCAACGAGCTTATGCCCTGCCCCTTGCAATTGATCACTCGATAGGCCCCGTTGGAATAAACTTCATCGATGATGGAAACTGGATCCCATTTCGGGTTAAATTTGCTTTTAAGACCTTGAGCTGGTATCGAGCGTTTCATCATTAGTACCAAATCACCTCTCTTGAACGCCCTATTCGCGAACTTGTTTGTCGTATGAGGCTGAAATCTGCTTCTGATACATTTCGAGCCTTTGCTAAGCTGCGAGTCTCTTTTCATCCAAATCGGCAAGCTTGGCCATTCTAGTCTTGGCATTTTGCTCAGATGTCAGGGAGTGCCGGAGTGCAACCCATAACGACTCAACCTGTATTTCCATCTGGACTACCGCCTCCGTGCCATATACTAGTGAGTAAGGCATGGCTTTGGTGGTTGTACGGTATGTGGTCTGATACGCCCATAATGCTTCAGGTAGGCACTTGTCCCAATCTTTCTTATTTTCCACTACGGTTTTCTTCAAAATCTTCATGATAGTCTTGTTAAAAGCTTCAACCAGCCCATTCGCAAGGGGATAGTAAGGTGTTGAATAGCAGTGCTTGATCTTGAATTTCGCGCACAACTTGTCGATGGTGGCATTCTTGAAGGGTGTTCTGTTGTCGGTGGTGATTTTCTTGGGAATACCATGTCGGTATAATATGGTATGACGGATGAAACCTTCGACATGTTTGGCCTTCACACTCCTAAGCGTCACTACCTCGGCCCACTTAGAAAAGTAATCCGTTGCAGCCAAGATGTATTAGGTGTCCTTGGAAAGAGGGTGGGTTGATCAGTCGAATCACATCCATGCCCCAGGCTGCGAAAGGCCAGGACATCACCGATTGATGCAACTCTTCCTGTGGTGAGTGTATAATATCTGCATGGATCTGGCACTGATGACATTTCTTGACATATTCTATCGCATCTTTTGTCATCGTGGGCCAATAATACTCCATGTGTCGAATACGGTGGTGTAAGTTCTTGCCTCCTTGATGAGCACCGCACTATCCTCCGTGATCTTCCTTCAGTGTGACGTACTGCCTCATCTTGGTCCAAACAGCGCAGCAACACTCCCTCATACGAGCGCTTGTAAAGGATGTCATTTTGTATTATAAATGAATCAGCGTGCCTCCTGACTTGCGTGCGCATCTTGGGCTCTTCTGGTAAAAATCTGTATTTCAAGTAGTCGACGAATGGCCTTTTCCAGTCATTTTCTTCTATGATTTCGAAGCAACAGATGGGATTTGCACTTGATTCACCACCACGTAGTACAGCTGTCTGTAGAATCCTTCTTTCTTCGATTGTTACTTGAAGTGGACTACCCCCGGGATTAGCCAGAGCAGTGGCCAGGCTGGCCAACGCGTCGACCTATACATTCTCCTGCCTCGATATATGTGAAATATTGCTGTTACGGAACTGGTCGAACAGGTGACTGCGCTTCGGTGGCAGAAAGGTGACAGCTCAGGTTTGTGGACCTCATATTCTGTTGTCAACTATCCGATGACTATCCTGGAGTCATCATAGATCTGTATTGCCTTGATTCGCATCTCTAAGGCTAACTATAGTCCGATGATGAGGGCTTAATATTCTGCTTCATTGTTAGTGCAAGCTGGCACGATCGTAAATGACTAGGGCAGCAAATCTCCCTGTGGACTGATAAATATAATCCCTGCTCTTGCCCCTATCGACCTGGAGGGTCCGTCGAAGTACATCTGCTAGAGTCGTGGTTCTCCGACCATCATAACCTGATCATCTAGGAGATCACAATCCATTTCTTCACTACTCGGGACCGGATGTGCAGCGAGAAAATCTGCGATCGCTTGTCCTTTAATAGCTTGGGCTGGGACGTATGTGATGTCGAATTCAGAGAGGAGAAGGGCCCACTTTGCTAAGCGTCAGGACAACATGGGCCGGTTCATGAGGAATTTGATCGGGTCCGCCTTGCGTATCAACGTTATTTGATGCAAGAGGCAGTAATGCTTAAGTTTCTTCGCAGCGAAAATGAGAGCGAGACATATCTTCTCAATTGCTGAATAGTTGAATTCGGCCCCCACCAGTGTGCGACTCAAATAATATAGCGCATTTTCCTTCTCTTCTTCTGTGCCAGAGTGCCCCCAGTGAGTTATCACCTACTGCGATATATAAAATCAGCGGCTTTCCCTTGATTGGGGCAGTGAGGACTGGAGAATTTTTAAGCATTTCTTTTAGTGAATCGAAAGCTTTCCGACAAGCGTCATCCCATTCAAACTTAACGTCTTTATTGTTAAGGTGGGAGAATGACTGGTAACGACCAGCCAAGTTCGAAATAAATCTTCTTAGATATGCCACGCGACCTTGAAAACTCTTCAACTGTTTTAGATTTTTCAGTGGTGGCATTTCTCTGATGGCCTTAATCTTGGAGGGTTCGATCTCTATGCCCATGTGTCTGACAACAAAGCTCAAGAATTTGCCGGACACGACCCCAAAAGCGCATTTTAGCGGATTCATACGGAGACTCTTCTTGTGCAATCGCTGGAATACTTGTCTCAGATGTTCCCTGTGTTGTTCATGATCGGCTGACCTCACAACCAAACATCCACATAGCATTCAACGTGTTTGTGCATCATATCTTAGAATATAACGTGCATAGGCGCGCTGATATGTTGTCCATGCGTTCTTCAACCCGAAGGCATTACGCGGTAACAGTAGATGCCGAGAGTTGTGCAAAAGGCCGTAGCTTCTTCATCTTCTGGGGCCATGCGAATTTGATTGTATCTAGAATACCCGTCCATAAAGGACATTACTGCGTACCCTGTTGTACTGTCAATCAATAATTCTGGAATCGGTAGAGGAAAATCGTCTTTAGGGCAGGCTTCATTTAGATTTCGGAAGTCGACGCAAATCCAGATCTGTCCACTCTTCTTCTTAACTGGCACGATATTTAAAATCCATCGAGGGTACTTTACCTCTCGAACGAACCCAGCCTGAATCAGTTTCTTAATTTCTTCTTCAATTTTGGGTACGATGTCAGGGTGAAATCGTCGTTGAGGTTGCTTCACTGGCTTCTTTTCCTTCATAATACTCAGCTTGTGCATGGCGATTGTCAGACTGAGCCCTGGCATTTCTGAATATGTCCAGGCGAAGATGTCATTATTCTCCTTGAACAGCTGTATGTATTTCTCCCTTTCATTTTTTGGGACGTTTCTGCTCAGATATGCGTTCCTGGGTTCTTCGAGGGTGCCCAAATTCACCTCTTCGTTGGTTGTCCACCATCTTCTAGTTGCATGGGTGCAGTACTTGGTTAGATAATGTCGATAGGATCTTGCAACTGGATTTCTTCTACCGGGCCAATGGTCACCATGTTCACGCTTGCCTTCACTCCTGGACCTTTTCCGTTTCTATATACTTGCTTATATTCTTCAAATGGAGCCAGCAATCTTTTCATTTTGTCTGAACCTCGGTCGAAGAATCCCATATTCCTCATGATCTTCCGGCTGGCTCTATTATATCTCTTTTCTTCTATCGATCGAGGTTGGGCAGATTCTCTTCCCTCTTGTATCTCCTCTGATGGTACTGGCTGACTTGGCCCTAAGTGAAACTTGATATCTTTCTGGGTGATATCTCCTGACGGCACGATGAATTGGCTTGAAGCTTTCGGGAATGGCTTGGTTCTTCCTATCTTGGGTACTGGCATATTAAAGCTAGACTTGAGCACGCTCATGTGTTGATCTGAGATCAGTTTTAACACGAATTATGTCGGCTGATGCAAATGTTGCGGTATCACATAGAACTTCTTCGTGATCGGCTGAGGTTGATTTTCCAGCTGAGTGATGGGATGTTCCCTGAGTGATGGGATGAGGTTTGTTCTTCTGCACGAACTTCTCAACTCGAGGTTTTGCCCCCTGCCCTTTCTTCATTACATCGGGCTTTTTACTAGCCTTACTGCTATCGGACAGGTTGTAATATTTCGTATTGGCCAAAAATGACTCAACTATCGTGTATGGCTTCGGATCTGCCACTACCCTATATTGGACACCATCTTGCTGTATTTGATGCACTGATGATACGTCGAAGGGATTATGCGATTCTGATGGAGCCAGGGCCTCCCTAAGAGGAGGTTGTACATTGTCACTGCATCGATCACCTGACACGTTACTTTCATTGTTAGTTCTTCGATCTCCAACATCGTCGTGATTGATCCGAGTGTATGTTTACTGTCTTGATTGAACCCTTGAATCATCAAGAGATTTGGGCGTAGTGCTGATTGCCATAACCCAGCTTCTGTAATGTCTTCAATGGCATAATATTTACGGCAGACCCATCGTCTAACATGCACCTTTTGACCTCTGTGTCCCTGATTGTTCTTGTGACCATCAACGGACGATTGTGGTCTATTAATTCGATCGTGCGATCTTCTTCTAAGAAAGTGATTGTCGAAGGATGGTTGACATGCATGACTTGTGACACCGGCATATACCCCTCCCAAAATTTGTTTGTATTATTCATTTCTTCTTCTATCTCTATCATCATGACCTCCCAAACTTCACTATCAAGTAAGGCATTGATTAACTTTTCCCTATACACTTTCGAGAGACATAAAGTGTCGTATATACTTAAATGGGCAAGGACCTTCCGTAGATGTGACACAACGTCATACGGCACTGGTCTCGTGCTTGGCTGACTGGTGGTGGCTTCGACGACCTTCTCTTTCAATTTTTGCATGCAGGGTCTCTCCTGCTGCCTGTCAGGGACAACGTCTTCTTGCATCAGGTCATCTGGTCTTGGAGGGGTACGGTCAGGCATTTGCTTTCCTGATCGTAAGACTACTGCGCCAACTTCCCCCTCGGTTACTTGTGGGGTTTCTCGAACAGTGCTTGTTTAACGAACGGCATCATTCCACAATGTGCCATGTTTGTCGAGGGTCGTATCTGCCCCTGTAATGTCTCTCTCCTTCCTCTTCCCCTGTTCTTTCCTCGGTTAACGAGCCTTCTTCTGTTCTCGAGTCTTTTCTTGCTACTGACTAGAGTCCATGGTTTCTTCGGCTCAGGGAATAAAGTCAGTCGGTTGGTGTCATTTTCTATTGGGGTTGCTGAAATTGTCCCAGCTGTCTCAGGTACTTTCATGCTGATGACCCCTTAATTGATCAACCCCTGTATTCTTCCTTTCAGGGAGAAGCAAGTCTTCTATCTTGTGGCTAACACATCGATGGTATTTGCAGTATTTGGGATCATTTATTAGTCCAACTTCATGAGGACGGACAGGTTCTGATAGACGCATTAAGCCTTCCTCAATTAATTGTTCCATGATCGGAACTAGATCGGCCATATCGAATGTGTATGGGCCATTCGCCCTTTCTCTTTCGGTTATTGATACGCGTTTGGGTGCATAGGGTCTTTTACCCTTATCTTAAACAATCATTGCTTTTGTTTTCGGCTTGTGATCGACAACGGGACGTTTTCGGTCTTTCTGGTCCCTACTCTTGTCGACTTGATGGGTCTCTACTACTCTTCCCATCTCTCTCTTCTGTCTCTCGGGCCTGAAGTTTACCCGGGATACTGCTTCTTTCGCCAGATGCGCTTTCGTCACTAGCTCGCGAAAGGAGTTGAAGGTGTTGCCTAACAATCTATACGAGATCATTAGGTCTAGAGCCCTTGACACATCTTCATCTGTTCGCCTTCACTGGGTAATTCACGACATTGAGCCGCTGTGGTCCCCCATCAGGTCGATGAACTTCTCGAGTGGTTCACCATTTCTCTGCCTGACCAATGCTAGGTCTGTTAAGGAGATCTCCCTCTCTATTGCAAAGAACTTTGAGATGAAGGTGTCCTGCATTTGCTCCCATGTCCTTATAGAGCTGGCTGTGTTGAGCTCTTAAATGTGCATATTCTAACCCCATTTTATCACTAACTATGCTTGAAATACATGATTAAAGACTCAACTAATGCATGATTGTGGTTATAGGAATAAGAGAGAGCATTCATCAATTAAAGATTTAAAGACGCTATTTACAAGCATTGAAGATCACAAGATCAAGCGTCAAAGAATGGAAGAAATAAGCAAAGGAGAGAAGAAAGAAGGCAGAAGAATATACTGAAGACCGGTCGTCCATAGCCTGGGACCGGTCATCTGACCGGTCCGAACACTCAACAGAAGAGGCTCTACTGCAAACCTTGCTGGACCATCCACGACCGGTCGTGCGACCGGTCGTCCACTGCTCAGACCGGTCGTCCGACCGATCCTTGAATTAAAATTCTGGCTTCAAATTTATGAAAACTCACTAGACTATTTTTACACTTTTGAGACCAGTCGTCTGACCGGTCATTTGCTTAATAGGACGTGTTCTACAAGCTCCGATTTTCTCTGCGCAGTCTGGGATTTCTTGCGCAATCCAGAACCTTCTGCACTATTCTATAAAGGGGACCTAGGGCTTCTTCCAAAGGCATCCTAAAAGAGATTTAGCACAGTGGGAGACGGCGAAAGTCAGATCCGGAGTTCTACAACTCCTCCTAGTTTGTTCTTTTAGTTTTATGTTTTTCTTAGTTGTTTTCATGTTCCCTTGGATCATGAACGGCTAAACCGCTTAGCTAGGGCTAAGAGGTGAAGCTTGCAGTGAATCTAAGATGTTTCAATTCATTTGATTTGGTTTCAAGTTGGATTTTTAGTGAAGAACAATGGTTTGGAGTTTGAATAAAGTTCTAAGTAGTTTTTCTTAATCTTATGATGGCTCATGGATGCTTAAAAGAATTGCTTGAGTTCTTAATTGTTTTGAGTTATTCTAGACCTGTATGATCTGTGGAATTGGATTCAATACACTCTAGATCTATGATCCTCATGTGGGAACTTCATACTAAAAGTTCTATTTTTCTGAAATTTCTGGATTATGTGAGATTGTGTATGTGATTTGAATCAAGTTCAAATCATGATCTAGTTATACCTTGTGACAGGATTTAATGATGATTATGATTGGATCTTAACTTATTGGAATTAGGATTGACCTATGCAATTGAGTGTACTCAAATCCTAGCTTGAATTGAGATAATCATGTACATGAATCACACATATTACAGATTGTTTGTTTTAACTGCTCCATCATCTGGCTAGATAGGACTTAATTTTGATTCTAGTTGAGAAAGTGAGAAACCACAGCGAATTAAGCATTAAGGATTGCTACAAGTGGATCCTTGAACCCCTAGTGCCTTTTTTTATTATTAATTACATTCAATTTAATCCATAATCTCTATTTACACCAATCTCCTAAAATTCTGTTAATTAACTCTTAAGTAGAAATCATTAGAAGTGTTTTGTGAATTCCTACACAAGTCCCTGTGGATCGACCCCGGTCTTACCAAAATTATTACTACATCGCAACCCTACACTTGGGGAAGCGAACAGGCTGGTAACAACATATACTATTGAAAGGCTTTCCCTGTAGGGTAGATCCAAACAGCCACATGCAATTCTGCAGGACCGCAGACCAATTTCCTAACGTAGCTAAGCAGTGGGTGATGTGCTCTTCCGGTGATCCTTTGCTATCAAACTTTCTGAAGTCTGGGCATTTAAAATTGGCTGGGAACGGTACCTCTTCTACTTCTGATGGGTACGGGACCCGATATTTATAGCTGCCTCTCCTCTCTTTCTCTTTTTCTTGCTGCATTATGTGGGTTATCATCTAGGATAACTCTTTTCATGATACTTGAGATGCGGAAAGCACGCACTTTCTATTGGTGCGGCCCTAAGTTGAACGGGTGGTTCAGGCTCAGCCGGGCCTTCTATTGGCCCTTGGGACTCCTCTGTCGACTGACGGGTGGACAGCGCGATACTTCTGGTGGCATTCTACGCTATCAGAGTGGTCAAGGCTTCTTAAATAGCCCTATCGGATCATTTGTCTAGCGATTAGCCTTGACCAGTCTGTCGATCTGATCTTAAAATGGAGGTAATTCTTCAGCCTCATACAGTCCTTCTTCTTCTTCTTCAGCCACTTAGACCATCATTACTTGTGCCAACGGGATTTTTCGAAATGGCCTCTAGCTTGGTTCCAAGACTGTCATGGTCTTGGATCTCTTCACATGTGCGGGCCTAGTGGGCTTCTGTGAAGTGCGAGCAGTTTTGGACAACGGCGGGAACTGCTCGACTGTCATTGCAGGCACTGCGAGTTTGGCTGATATGACCTGGCTGTTGATATGGGTCTTCTGCCCCCGCTTCAGGCTGCCATTGTCTCCTGATTACGGGGCGAGGTCTTGCAACGTTCGCCTTCCTACATGCTGCTAAGACGGCTGCTTTCCTCTGCTCTTTCTTCTGTCTCCAGGTCTCAACCATCCGCCACTCTGAGCTTGGGCTAGCAGTTGCAGTTGCGGTGAAATGGGGAAAGCTGAAACCCCGGTAACAAGGAAAATGCACGGACTTGTTATCGAGTATGCCATCTCTTCTGTCTGCGTTACTATCTTGCTAATTCTGCGGTGTCAGAAAATCATTAGAACAGTTCATAAATGCGGCCGGGAGCGTGAACCCATCCATCACGATGCATAAACTAAAAGGAATAAGCATGAAGAAGACAAATGCGTATAGTTGTGGAAGTTTGTGGGTTTGAAAACCTTTTAATTTACTGTCTATTGTCGTAAAGATGAAGGGAAGAACATTCCCGTTGAGAGTCGACAGTTTGGCGCCCGAGGTCGCCAAAACAAATGCCCCGCGATGGATCTCCTACGTACACATTCGCGTTTACAAATGATTAATCTTAGAGCGTTTTTATACTCGGACCTAACCAGAGATTCTGGGTTCGGTCCCCAGCAGAGTCGCCAGTTTGTTAGAACTAGAAAATGAATAAAAGGACATTTTCTAAATTAGTGTTGTTGCTCTGGGGTTCTGAGTAATGGAAACATTCATAGATAATCACAAGCATTCACAAACAGTACACAAGAAGAGATATCGCAAGGCGAATTTTATTCCAGAGATCCTGAGATCTTGTACATTCCAGGCCGTGATCTGGCATGACCCTTAATTACATCGAATGATCGACGACCCTTGATTAAAAGGCAGAAGACTAGTCAGCAGGGACTATGGTCTTAGAGTTTGTGGTCGTAGAGACCTGTATTTATTTTGTTATGGACTGAACCATCTTCGTATTAGTTAGATGTCTATATCCCATGTTTTGACCGGAGATCCAGGCTAAGACTATCTGGGTTTATGACTGAGAAGGACAACTCTGGGCCCACGCCTGTCATGTATGGATAGTTGACCTCAGGAAGTTCAATCTACAGTTGTGTATACCTGAGTAGCCAACCGACGGATGCCGTTTGAATGGGTAGGGCATCGACTGTTGTGTTATGGCAGTTCATAGCAATTGCTTTGTAGCGAATTGAAACTCTTTAATATGGTTTATTGTGATAACCATATTCCCATTTGTCTAGCTTTCGACCCTAATCAAATCATTTCTTACAGTAGATATGAATAATGATGTATTTGCATAGTTTTGGATGCTGGCGGCTTCTTTCCGAGAAGTCATTTCATTCATCGCGTTGAATTAGGTCTAGCCTCAAAGGTGTGCAATTATGTTCATTTAAAGACTTCGGAGTGCTCGCTTGACTACTCCATTGCATCCGGAACGCTCGAAATACCCAAAATAGGCTCGAACGGATCTTGAAAATACTTAAAATTAAGTCTGGTACACTAGTAAACATTTCCAGTAATTGGCTGATTTTTCGGGTGCGTCGAACCTAATTTATGGGTGCGTGGGATGTTAACGCACCCTTAAATTAGTTATCCGATTTTTGTTGAATTTATGAATGCGTGGGACAATTTTCGGGTGTGTGGGAGTCCAATGCACCTTGAAAATGCTTGTTCGAATTATGTTGAATTTTCGGATGCGTGGGACAATTTTCGGGTGTGTGCCACACTTATGACTTTTAGAATCCGGACCAGTAGTGGTACTGGTTGGAGTGATCTTCCGATGAAAGTTACCTGTGATCGAAAAGGGATTCTGGTGAGGATTTTCGGTGAAAAATCTCAACTCTGGGCCCACGCCTGTCATGTATGGATAGGTGACCTCAGGAAGTTAAATCTACAGCTGTGTATACCTGAGTAGCCAACCGACGGATGCCGTTTGAATTGGTAGGGCATCGACTGTTGTGTTGTGGCAGTTCATAGCAATTGCTTTGTAGCGAATTGAAACTCTTTGATATGGTTTATCGTGATAACCATAGTCCCATTTGCTTAGGTTTTGACCCTAATCGGATCATTTCTTATAATAGATGTGAATAATGATGTATTTGCATAGTTCTGGATGCTGGCGGCTTCTTTCCGAGAAGTCATTTCATTCATCGCGTTGAATCAGGTCAAGCTCAAAGGTGCGCAATTATGTTCATTTAAAGACTTCGGAGTGCTTGCTTGACTACTCCATTGCATCCGAAACGCTCGAAATACCCAAAATAGGCTCGAACAGATCTTGAAAATACTTAAAATTGAGTCTGGTACACTCGTAAACATTTCCGGTAATTGGTTGATTTTTCGGGTGCGTCGAACCTAATTTATGGGTGCGTGGGATGTCAACGCACCCTCAAATTAGTTGTCCGATTTTTGTTGAATTTATGAATGCGTAGGACAATTTTCGGGTGAGTGAGAGTCCAATCCACCTTGAAAATGCTCGTCCGAATTATGTTGAATTTTTGGATGCGTGGGACAATTTTTGGGTGTGTGCCCACACTTATGACTTTTAGAATCCGGATCTGCAGTGGTACTGGTCGGAGTGATCTTCCAGTGAAAGTTACCGGTGATCGGAAAGGGATTTCAGTGAGGATTTCCGGCGAAAAATCTCAAATACCCGGGGGATAATAGCTCTCTCTCTCTCTCTCTCTCTCTCTCTCTCTCTCTCTCTCTCTCCTAATCTATCCAAATGAACAGTGGAAAGGGGGTATTTATACCCAAAAATACCGGACAGCGACTAATGAGGGGCTGTCACGTATGACGCACCCCAAAAAGCCTTCGACACACCCCAAAATAGGTGCGTGAGAGCTCCGACGCACTCTAAATGATGTTCTGAAATATTCTGATTTTTTGGGTGCGTCAAACTATTTTTCGGGTGCGTTGGAGTCCAATGCATCTAAAAATGATTTTCTGATTCTTGGTGAATTTATGGGTGCGTCTAGCTATTTTATGGATGCGTCAGACCATTTTACGGATGCGTCAAGGTCCAATGCATCCTGAAATTGCAATTCTGGATTTGCTGAATTTATGGACGCATCGAAGGTATTTTCATATGTGTCAAGCTATTTTTCGAATGCGTCAGAGGTAAAATGCATCCTGAAATGTTTCTTGAATTTTCATGAATTTAAGAATACATCAAGCAGAATAACTGGGTGCGCTTGACGTACTCGTGGTTTGTAAAAATTGGGTTTTGCGAAATGAAGGGCTTGTGGGGCCCGCTTTTGGGCCAATCGTCATGCACTGCTTATTATAATTCATAATGAAGGTGTCTGCTTAATTTTAGACGGTTTTGATCACAGTGATTCGTGGGGGCCATCGGAGAAAAATGGCTAAGTACTGGATCTTTTGCAAATTTTACTATCTGGGTGCGTTAGATTGTATTTTATGGAATTTCCTCAGGATACGTGCCCAGTTGATTTGTTTTGGAGGGTACTGACTTTTGGGACCCCAACAGACGTATATGTAGCAAAGTACTTAAGTCCCTCCCGAAAAGATTTAACACCAAGGTAGTAGCCTTAGAGTGGTGTAGAGACATAGATAACATGAAAGTAGAAGAACTCATAGGTTCCCTACAAACTCATGAACTACACTTTAAGGCCCCCTCTAGAAAGAAAAACATCGCTCTAAAGTCCTCTCACGAACATAAGAAAATTAAAAGTGAGTCGGAGGAAGATAATGATGATAAGGATGATGAAGAAGAAAAGTTGAACAAAAAATTCAAAAGATTCCTCAAATTTGATAGAGGGAGTAACCGTGACAAGAAGGACAAGAAGGGTAAAAAACATAAAGGGAAATCATCCAAACCTTCATCCGTCCGTTGTTACGGTTGCGGTCATCATGGCCATATTGCCCGGGAATGTCCGAATGGGCCTAAACCGAAAGGTAAAAAGGCAATGGCTGCGACTTGGGATGATACGGAGGAGTCTGAATCCAAATCCGGTGACTCCACTAGTGATGGGAGCCAAAATATTGATCGAGCTCTCACAGCTTTCACCACTACCTCTCTTCCCCCTAATCTAAAAGAGGATCCCTACCGCTATCTCTTCTAGGAGAAGAACAAGTTCCCAACCCCTCACCTCATGCTACATTTTATGAGGGTGTTGTGGAAATTAGTTACCCTTAGGCTAATCAAACTAAACATAGTTAGTGAGGGTAGCTAGAAATGCTTAAATAGGAAAATCTGAGGATTTCAGCCTCATTTCTGTGTGTATGGGCAAATCAGAGAATTCAAGCCTCATGAGCCCAAATTTGGTCGTTTAGCCTTGCTTTTAACTTGTATATTTGCTTGCTAGACTATCATCATGCTTAGATTAGTTTATCTTACTAAATTATATGCTTCATTGCATGCTAATCTTGGCTTAATATTGGTCTTGATATACCAACAGGGGAGGTTGATTGATTGGGCTATAAGCCCTTTGTGCTTTTATTGCAAATGTATATCTTTGACCAATTATGCATAATTAACTATGCTTAGATACTTACATTTTCTTGTTAATTATGTTCATTAGCATGCTCCATGTTTTAAAGATCATGCACCCTATACTCTTATTGTTAGCATGTGCTTATAGTTATAACTGTGACATACTATCTACTCTTACCTTAACCTTAATTGATATATCATTAAGGGGGAGAGAATAGTTTGTCAATTGCTGACAAAAAGGGGGAGAAAGATCAAGTCCCACTAAAACTAGTTTGCTATGTTTTGCGATGCAGGGATTGATAGGTTATGGGGAGCAAACTGAAGAGGAGCTGCTTAGTTAGGCATGTCAAGAGTCATGCATTTAATTCATTATCAATGTAATATCTTGTTCATGTATTTTGTTTTGGTAGGTTTGGTTTTTGTAAGTAATTAACAAAGGGGAAGATTATTAGTGCACTTTTCTGTGGCATACTAATGCACCTTGTTTGTCAATCACTTAGGTCAGTGGGTCTAGTGTCAATTGAGCTTAATAAAGACAAAGACTGAAGACTCAAGTGGCCCTGCTGCATCAAGAAAGAAGAAAACAGGTAAAAGTGATGCCTTGATGTGCCTTAACCTTGACCAAAACCCAACCCTTTAACCTCTTTGATGACCATGACCATATTAGGAAACCTTTAGTCATCATAGATTGGCCCTAGGTGTCCCAAAAGATCACACAAACCTTAGCCAATGTGAGTGGGTTGTGAAATAGGTGGGTCAGCAAACATATGGGTTGAACCCAGGCTTGTCCGACCAATCCCGGCCGGTCGGCTGGACTGGACCGACTGGGTCCCAGATTGAACAGTAACCCTGCTATGTCAACAGGCCATTGGGCCGACCGGTCTTGACCGGTCGGCAGGTCTGGTCCGACCGATTAAGACCGGTCGGACAGACCCCCCCCCCCCCCCCCCCCCCCCCTCTAGACAGTGCATTTTCTGTCTTGCCTAGCCTTTAGCCGACTAGTCGGGACTGTTTAGGACAGGTCAGGACTAGCCATTTTCTGCCCATTTTCTGTCCGTTTGGACTTCTTTTATAAAGGGGCTTGGCTCATTTTGAGGGGCATGGAGAGGGATTTTGAGAGGAGTGAAGCCACCATTGTTGAAGACCATTTGAGGGTCATTCCCAACCTATGCAAGGCATCTTCCTTGTGCTTTAACACAAGATTGGAGCATTGCAAGCTCATGAAGAAGATGACCTTCATCCCCTCTTGATCTCTAGAGTTTGGATCTTCCTTGATAGGCATATCCTTATCCAAAACTCTAAGATGAGATCGTCGTAGGAGAGAAACTCTAGGGAACCCATTCTCATTAGTTGTAGAGTTCTCAAACCTACCCTCCTATCACCTTGGGCATTTCAAAGGCATCACAAGCAAGGTGATTGATCAAGTGTACTGAGGCATTGGTGACGCAACGACAATACAATCGGGGGAGCAAGGGAAGCTGATTGAATCACGGGAGAGCGAAGATCAAGCAACCCAAACCAGCGCTGAATAAGGGGCTCATCCAACAAGTAAGGTTATCTGTATTGAGAGTCCATCCACTCAATTGAGTGTAGAGTTTGTTTGTCAAACTCGAACTAGGGACGTTGGCAGTTCCTTGGCCTATTTGTCGACCTAAAGACTAGGGGTTGTTTGGCACTCCTTGGCCCGTTGCCGAGCCTAAACAAAGTCTGCAAGGGAGAGCCTTCGACACGAGAGTGAACGTGCGTCGGGTTGAGAGTTAGCCTATGTTCAAAACTCCGTTTGAGTTGAGAGTTAGCCCTTTATCCAAAACTCTGGTTGTGGTTGAGAGGTGAACCGGTAAAACCTCCATGTAAAGGTTGAGAGGTGAACCTCATTTAAAACCTCCGATAGTGAATGTCAATGTGCTCAAAGGAGTTGAGTACTTGAACCAAGAGTGGAGTAGATCCAAAGCTCGAACCACTATACATGCTTGTGTTTGTGATTGAATTGAGCACATTGTAATCTTAGCATTGAATCTTTAATTGTTTAATTATGAATGCTTGATAGGAATGTATGATAGGCACTAGATAGGCACATCCACACACAAGATGTACTTTCACTAGTAGTGTAGACTTGAGCTCATTGATCCATTCTCATAAGCCTACATAGGTTGCATAGATTAGGAGCTTGATTAGTTATATCATTTAATTATCTATGCATGCTTAGACTAGGTTGTTTATTGCTTAAACCATATGCTAGTCTTGTGATTGGACCCACTTAGGCTTGGAAGCCGAAGTGTTCTTGGTTACTTAGTTTAAAGTGTTAAATTTTGTAAGTAGGTGAAAAGAATTTCAAAAGGTCTAAATCACCCCCTCTATAGGACTTAGCCATAATTCTAGTTGCTCTTTAAGCTTCCGCACATACGAAGGTGTCATGTTAGACTACCGACATACTTTCACCATGTTTTAAAGTTCATACAGCCTATACTCTTCTTGTTAGAATGTGCTTATTGTATAACTGCGACATACTATATTCTCTTACCTTAATCTTAATTGTTGCATCAATTAAGGGGAAGAGAATAGTTTGTCAATTGCTGAAAAAAATGAGAGAAAGATCAAGTCCTACTAAAACTAGTTTGCTATGTTTTGTAATGCAGGGATTGATAGGTTATGGGGAGAAAACTAAAGAGGAGCTGCTTAGTTAGGCATGTCAAGAGTCTTGTATTTATTTCATTATCAATGTAATCTCTTATTTATGCATTTTGTTTTAGTTGGTTAGGTTTTTCTAAGTAATTAACAAAGGGGGAGATTGTTAGTGCACTTTTCTGTGGCATACTAGTGCACCTTGTTTGTCAATCACTTAGGTCAGTAAGTCTAGTGTCGGTTGAGCTTAATGAAGACGAAGACCGAAGACTCAAGTGGCCCTACTGCATCAAGGAAGAAGAAACAGGTAAAAGTGATGCCTTTGTGAGCCTTGAACTTTGACCAAAACCAAAACCATAACCTCTTGATGACCTTAACCATATTAAGCAAACCTTTAGTCATTATAAATTGGCCTTAGGTGTCCCAAAAGATCACCCAACATTGGCCTAAGAGGTTATTTGTGCTACGAAATCCAAGCCCATACTCATATGCACATTACATGGCATGTTTGACCAGTCGGATGGACTGGACCCACTGGTCAAGACCGGTCGGACTGGCTTCCAGACTGAACAACAACATGCTATGTACACAGGCCCCTTGGCCGACCGGTGATCGGTCTGCAAGTTTGGTCCGACCGGTCTTGATCGGTCAGACAGACCCCCCATCAAGACAGCAACTCTCTGTCTTTGCCTGGCTGTTGGCCGACCGGTCAGGAAAGGTCGAGACTAGCCGTTTTTGCCCGTTTTGTGTCCGTTTGGACCTTCTTTATAAAAAGGCTTGGGGTATTTGTTGATAAAATGAGAGGGATTTTGAGAGGAGTAAAGCCAGCATTGTTGGAGACTATTTGAGGCTCATTCCTAACCTATGCAAGACATCTTCCTTGTGCTTTAACACAAGAATAGAGCATTCAAAGCTCGTGAAGAAGATGACCTTCATCCTCTCTTAATCTCTAGAGTTTGGATCTTGCTTGATAGTCATATCCTCATCCAAATCTCTAAGATGAGATCGTTGTAAGTGAGCAACTCTAGGCAAACCATTCCTATTAGTTGTAGAATTCTCAAACCTACCCTCGCATCACCTTAGGTATCTCAAAGGCATCACAAGCAAGGTGATTGATCAAGTGTAGCTAAGGCATTAGCGACGCAACGGCAACATGATCGGGGGAGCAAGGGAAGCTGATTGAAGCACGGGAGAGTGAAAATTAAGCAACCCAACCGACACTGAACAAGGCGCTCATCTGACAAGTAAGGTTGTCTTTGTTGAGAGTCATTTCACTCAATTCCCTGTGGGAGTTAAGTGTAGAGTTTGTTTGTCAAACTCAAACTAAGGTCGTTTACTGATCCTTGGCTTATTTGTTGAGCCTAAAACTATAAGGACGTTGGTAGTTCCTTGGCTTGTTTGTCGGCCTAAAGACTAGGGGTTGTTTGGCACTCCTTGGCTCATTTTCCATACCTAAACAAAGTCTCCAAGGAGGAGCCTCCGACACGGGAGTGAACGTGCGTTTGGGTTGAGAGTTAGCCTTATCCAAAACTCTGTTTATGGTTCAGAGGTGAATCGGGAAAACCTCCATGTAAAGGTTGAGAGGTGGATCTCATTTAAAACCCCCGATAGTAAATGCTGGTGTGCTCAATGGGGTTGAGTACTTGAACTGGGAGTGGAGTAGACCCAAAGTCGAACCACTATACATGCTTATGTTTGTGATTGAATTAAGCACATTGTTATCTTAGCATTGAATGTTTAATTGTTAATTATGTATACTTGATAGGAATGTATGCTAGACACAAAATAAGCACATCCACACACAAGATGTACTTTCATTAATTATGTAGACTTGAGCTCATTGATCCATTCTTATAAGTCTACGTAGGTTGCATAGATTAAGAGCTTGATTTACTTAATCATTTGAGTATCTATGCATGCTTAGACTAAGTTGCTTATTGCTTAAACAACATGTTAGTCTTGTGATTGGACCCAGTTAGGCTTGGAAGCCAAAGTGTTCTTGCTTACTTAGTTTAATTGTGTAAGTAGGCGAAAATAATTTCAAAAGGTCCTAATCAACCCCCCCCCCCCC
Source organism: Liriodendron chinense (assembly GCA_003013855.2). Lineage (NCBI taxonomy): Eukaryota > Viridiplantae > Streptophyta > Magnoliopsida > Magnoliales > Magnoliaceae > Liriodendron > Liriodendron chinense. Next base: position 4,924,841 of record PVNU02000070.1, read on the forward strand.
CCCATAGGACTTAGCCATAATTCTAGTTACTCTTTTAAGCTTCCGCACATGTGAAGGTGTCGTGTTAGACTACCGATGTAATTTCAGCGTGAGCACTATTCTTAGATGTGCAGGCACTATTCATGCTAAAAAATAATTAAGTATAAAGTTGGTGAATTAATGGGTACGTAGGCAATATTCTTGGATGTACAGGCACTATTCTTAGGTGCACTAGCGGACTTAAGTGATTTCTGAAATGTCTAAGGATTACTGGGTTTTATGCCGGACCTGTGGTGATCGAAAATATATTCTAATGAGGGATTCCAGTAGGTAATTTCCGACGAGGGTTCCGGTGATCACTTTAATATCCAATGGAAAATAATTCTCTCTCTCTCTCTCTCTACTACATCTGTATAAATGACAGTAAGGGGTATTTATACCCATGAATCCTGGAAGAGGACCAATGAGAGGATGCCACGTGGTGCACACCTACATAATCGATGTTTTCGCTCAAACGGGGGTCAGCTCATCCTTAAAAATCATCACAAAATCATGTCGACGCGCCCAATAATTAATGGGTGCACTGACACTATTCTTGGGTGCGCTGTGTTGAGCTTTGAATTGTAATGTTAAGCTCTGAATTATACATATTCTAACCCAAATTCATCACACATTATGTATGGTTTGTATGTTTAAAGACCTATCTAATACATGTTTTTGTGATTATATGAATGAGAGAGAGATTCACCAAATTGATGTTAAAAGATCCTTCTTAAGCCACCTTGAAGATAAAGGAAGAAAAGACAAGAGGTGGAGGAAATGTAAGGAAGATGCAGAAGAAGATGAAAAATCACAAATTTATAGATTGACCGACCGGTCATCCAACTGATCGGCCACTGAAGAGGATAGGTCGGCAGTTGTCCAAAAACATAAAAATCTCTAGATATAAATTTACATTGTCCGACCTGTCGTCCAACCGCTCGATAGGTAGGTCGGCTGGGGGATTTTAATGTTCAGACCGTTATGTTTGTTAATATGCAAGGTTCGACCGGCCAGCTAGGAGGCTCCGACCGGCCAACCACCACCTAGACTGTGTAAACACTTACGCAATTCTTGAACTTTCCAAGGTGATGGCGCATTTTCTCTATAAAAGGACACATCCACACTTGTCCTGAGGCATCCTAAAAGAGTTCTACAATCGTTGGAGGTGAAAAGGATCATCGTGGAGCGTCTACAACTCCTCCGACTAGGGTTTTTCTAGTTTTCTTATGCTTTCTAGTAGTTTTTCTTTTTATTCTAGTTCATTTATGACAATGGTTGGCTAGAACCTCTTAGCTAGGGTTAAGAGTTGAAGCTTGTAGTTTTTTTTTTTTTTTTTATGTTCAATTCATTTGTTCAAGTACTCTTACTTTAATTTTAACTTTTAAGTTCTAGTTTGAATAAAATTGGTATTTTTAGATGATTTGTGAAAGTTTGTGTACTCTGGACATAAGTTCCTTGAAATTCTCTGAGGATGATATATTAGTTTGATGAGATTTGAATTGTAGTAACCCTGGAGCATGCTATGATCTCTTATATGACTGTTACTTCGAAGGCTACAAGTTTATCTTTTCCGTGCTTCATTAAAACTAGAAGTTCTGATTTTCAGATTGAGTTGAGCTATTTGTGTTTGAATACAATACCTTCCAATTAAATGAGAGATAGTATTTTGATTCTAATTGTATTTGTGCTTGGATGAATGAATTAGCATTGAGCTACTACAAGTGGATCCTTTGTGCTCTAGTTTCCTCTTTAATTCACAGTTTTATATTATTTATGTACTTTTTTGTTTTAATCCTTGTTATGAAAACCTGATTTTTCAAAACTTCTAGATTCAAGTTATTAGAAAGTTAGAATTATTTTACCTTAATCCCTGTGGATCGATCTCGGTCTTACGATCGAGTTATTACTACATCGTAGCCTTGCACTTGAGGCGTGTGAACAAGCTTTTGGCGCCATTGCCAGGGATTAATAGGTTAAACGGTTCTAATTGTTCTAGTAGCTATATAGTAATTCTTAGTTAGGTAGAATTTCTAACTTTTCTAGAATTCTATTTTATTTTTTATTTTTCTAAAACTAACATTGTTTCTATTGTTTATTTTGTAAGAACTTCATTAACCTAGTTCAAGCTTTTTGGTAACATCTTTCTGACTTAGAACTCTTTCTTGCGTAGTTGTAGATTTTATAGTTTTCATATTTTTTTTCCTAAGATTTAGGTCTTAGTTTTAGATTTGAGTTGTGTGGTTTATGTCCCGTTGTGAACGTGACCATACAAATCTTCTCCAAACTGAAGGTGGGATAGTTGAGCCATTCTCTATCAAAAAATGTCTTAGAAAATATATGAAAATTTGTGAAAGTTTGGAGAGTATGGATCAAACACCTACAAACGCAAATTAAGAAGAGGTAGGAGAGAATGAGGTAAACAATGCTCCTCCAATGAGAGCGCTACGTGATTATTTACAACCGGCTCAAGCAACTACACCCTCATGTGTTGCTTTTCCAACCATAAGAGATAGAAGATTAAACTAAAACTATCAACTCTATTTCAAACTAGAACTAAAATTATTCATCATTAAACTTCAAAGTACTTGAATTAAATCAAATAAAGCATTGTAAATAACTATAAGCTTCACCTCTTAACCCTAGCAAAGAGGTTTAGCCAACCATAAAGATGGTTGAACTAGAACTCAAAAGGAAAACAATGAAAACATAAAAACTAGAACTTGAAACTAGAAAAACCTGAAAACCGGAGTTGTAGAAGCTCCACTTTGAATCTCTCCACCTCTAGCATGTTTAGGACCCTTCTAGGATGAGTTAGGAAGAGAGTGGAGGTATCATTTTATAGAGAAAATCTGCCATCGACATGAAATCTTCGAGAAATTGCGCAAGTGTTTGCACTTGAAATTCGGTGGCCGACCAATCTAAACCCCCTAACCGACTAGTTGGTGGTCAAGAACCAACGAACATAACTGATTTTTGAATTTCTAAACTACATAGCCGACCGATCATGGGTGTATGATTTTAGTCCAATAAGCTTCGGACATGACATCTCCTTTTCTTTTAATTTCAGATTGGTCAGATGACCGGTCCTAACTTTTGGATGACTAGTCGGATGATCGGTCCTGGGCAGGCAAAAGCTGTCCAGCGTTGCTCAGCATGATCTCTTGAATTTCAGACCGTTCGAATGATCGGTCCTTGCAATGGACGATCAGTCTTAGAAACTGTTTCGTCCTCTGTTCAAACTGTTTCGTCTCAATTTTTCTTCTCTTTTTCCTTTCTTCCTTGCTTCTTTCCTCTACCTCTTTGACTCTTCTTCCTCTGTTCTTTTGAGTGCTTCAAAGCAGTCCTTTTAACATTGGATTTATGAGCTCTCTCTTTCCTACAAACATAAAAATAGTTGGCAGATATTCTTACTAAGCATTTGACAATACAAGATTTTTAAAATTAAGAAATGATATTGGATTGTGCTCAATTTAGTTAATCTTATTATTCCATTACATTTGCATTGTATGCATTTTATTTGAAAATTTGTTTAATATAAAAAAAATTAAAAAATCGGCCAACCCTGCAATTAACCGAACTGTTTGATCAGCCAAACAATTTGCTCGGTCAGCCGAGCAACACGGTAATTGTACTTTTTAAGAAGATTGAAACCCCTCTTTTCTTTATTTCATCTTCTTCTTTGGTCGGTCGGTGCCCTTCTTTGGTTAACTCATCTTATATTCATGCAAGTAAGTGTTATTCCATGATTTATATCATTGATTTCACTTTTCTTCAATCTTCCATCAACTCCATTACATTCAAATCTAACTTTTGTGGTTTTAAACCCTTATTTTTTGGGGTTTACTATTAGAGTGTTTACTTGTAAGTTTCTTGCATCTTTTCTTTGATTTCTTGTCATGGAACGTTGTCCTAAATGAGCCGTTAGAAAATCATATCTTTGTTCATCCTCTCATTTTGTTCCAAGAGAGATTCAGACCATTGTCCCCACCGGAAGATGATCCCAGATATATCTAAGATTTTCGATCTAGAGATATTATTATAGAATGGACAATTAATCTTATTCACATTACTGAATATGGGTTGAATGATCTTCTTTCCAAAGTTGGATGGGAAAAGATTCTCCAATGGGGAGGAAATGCATACTGGTCTATAGTCTAAGGCACGTATTCCTCCATTTCGAAATTCTCTTTAAATGATAACATCTTTTTTTAAGATTAAATTTCTAGAGGAAATGGTGATAATCATACCCTCTACCATTGCGTCATTAATGGAAATTAACTTGGTAGAGGATGAAATTCTAATTTCTCCTTTATTTGAAAAGATGTCTCAATGTGAGAAAAATATTGTACCCTGAGTTTTGTGTGGGTTTTACGTGGACCGGAGATCAGGAAATGTACTTCTGATTAGAAAACTATTTCTTAAATTTCGTGTTCTTCATCATATCTTTACTTCCAATGCTTATCCTAGAGCTGGAACCAAACTGATCTTACTCCTTTCATGGTTCATGTGTTGCATTCTATTACTACTGGAGTTCGTACATGTCTTCCTTCATTTATCTGTTTCTACATTATTCACTATCATATGCAACCTAAGCATGAAAATTTACCTTTTGGTTACCTTATGACTTCTCTTGCTCTCAATCTTCGTGTTTAAATTTCATCTGTTGAGGCACTAAACTCCGAACTTTCTTTCAAGTCCTCTAATTTAAATATGATGAATTTAGCCCTTCTATTAGAACAACGTGGTGTTTCTCAACAGTATGAGCATAATGAAGGAGCTGAAGGTAATGTGAATATGGATGACATATTTGATAAGCTTAATGTGAATGAAGATGATGAAGATGACGATGATCCTGATTTCAATTCTTCTTATTTTAATAGTCGTATCTCTGCCTTAGAACAGAGGCTGGATTCTTTGCATGTATCTCAAGAAACTCTTGTTGCTTCTCAAAAGCCTAATATAAAGTACATGAAGAAGTACTTTCATCATATAAGCAAGATCTTGCATCGTACTTGTTAATGTCAGATTTTGTAATAGGATCCGTCGAACGTTCACCTTCTCTCCTCTAGAGATTTCCCCCGCCAAACCTGAAAGAAGACAGACAGCAACTAAGGGTGGCTGGGGTCCAGCCGTTAACGCTCCGATGCTTAAGTCAGACCAAAGCAGGAAGAAGAGCAGCCAGGCAAAACGGGACAGAGATCGAATATTGTGTGTACCTTTTCTTAATGGAGTCGTTCCATTATATATATTAGAAGCGATTCAATCTGTTACGTAAGATATAGAGATCCCGCTGATCTCGTGTACGATACGAGATCTTGCTGATTTCGTGGGATAAGATCCTCATATTTAGAAACGAGATCTAACCCACTGACTTATATCGGCAATCACGTTCCTCGATGGCAATCCCTTGAGATCCGGAACCACCAGAGGATAAGCCTAAAAACCGACCTATACGGGTTGCCGGTGGCCGTAGAAATAGCGCTGATAGCTCATGTAGAGCTGGGAACCGTAGTTGGAGTCATAGCCAGCGAAAAAGGAAGGAGACGCCGACAAGACGGAAACCACCAAACTGGGTGTAGCCCTGCCTGGCTTCGCAGGGTCATACTGCTCGACAGGAATCGGGTGCTGGTACTGAAGGATAAGAGATGTAGCCGCAGAAAAGCTGTTCGCATGTTGGGACATGGTCGCGAGTCCAAGTGCTCGCTCATTTTGACGTAACTCCTTTCAACGACTTGTGAGAAGGTCTGCTCGATGTTCAAGAAGGGAACCTTTGCTTTGCTTTATCTGACCATCGGCTATAGGAGCTCGAAGCCTTGCGAATAGGTGCTCCGTATTTATCCATCCTACGACTCTCGAGCATATGATCTCGAGAGTCGGATGAACATCCCGCGCTTACCCAATCTGCGGCTTGTGATCAGATGATCTCGAAGGTCGCATGGGCATCCTGCACTTACTCGATCTGCGACTCTCGCTCAGATGATCTCGAGGGTCCAATGGGTACTTCCGTATTTCCCCAATCTGCGACTCTTGATCAGATGTTCTCGAGAGTCGAATGGGCGTCCGCTGTACAATTAACAACTGAGTTGATCTCCTTTATTTTTCCTATAACAGTACTGATCATGAGATGCATCTACCTTCCTCTTGTTCTGGGTCAGAATGATATTTATCTATATACTGGTTTGTAATAAATGTTTATGAGTACTTATTTTTTGTACTGTTGCAGACTTGATTAATAGGTTTCTTATAGACATACCTGGATATATTTTCTGGCTTGATATTATTAATACTCTCTCTTTATTACTATATGCTTCCTTGGGTATTTATTTCTTCCTATACTTTGTCAACTTGCGACAAAACGGGAGATAATGTGTGAATAATACTAATGAACATGCTAATTTGTGTTGTTGTAAAAAAAACATTTCTCAGCATGTTTGCAGGGGGGACCTTATGTTTATAGGGAGAGCATACGTGACAAAGACCATGTCAATTGAATTTTTTTTATGGATACTAAGAGTCGTTTGTTGTACATGCTATTTGATTTTGACATGAAATTGACAAAGGGGGAAATTGTAAGTGCTAAGAACATAGTATAAGTGCTAAGCACATAGTTGTTGTCAAATTTCATAGACAAAGTATCTAGTAGAAGTTTAAGTAAGTAATCCGAGAACCTTAAGAAGACGAGAGTTGTCTTCGGCATTCATCTCAAGATCAAGACTGTATCGACTCTACTACAGAAGTTGCGGAAAAGCTTCAAAAATAAACCATATATGCTAACTTTAAAATAAAGATGACCATAGGGATGACCCTATGTTAGGTAAATTTATATGGCTTTTAAGTTAATCATTCTAATCATCTTCTAAAGTCATAGTTCAAGGAAATTCAACTAGCTTAACCCTGTATTCGGTCAGTGTAAGAATCTTCAGCTAGCTCGTAAATTTTGGCCAAGTTTCCAGCAAGCACACTTGAGGAAATTCGAGTGATGTCCGATCATCTCATCCTTATGTTCGGCCAGCCCAAGGTTGTTCGGTCAAGTTTTCAGATTTGAAACTTTTTTCAAGACCATAAACTTAAGTCAGCCAAACCCTATCTTGGGTCAGCCGAACCGCATCTCAAGTCAACCAAAGTTTGAATATATTCTTATCCCGCGAATTCTTATGGTCATTGGGATAAAATGGTTGGAACTTAAGTCAACCAAAGACGTAACTTTTTTACTATAAATAGAGCTCTTTCTCTCATTATTTTTCATCAAGAAAAATCACAAAAATACTCTCTCTGGTGAAAAAGCTCTCTATTATAGTCTAACTATCTGCTCTTAAATTCTAGTTTATTTTTATAGCTATCTCAATTCTTTTCTCAATCTCAACTCAAGAATTGAAAACTGAAATTGTAGGTTTTAGGGAAACTCTTTTAGAAATCCCTAGATCCATCTTGTTCGAACTATATCGATTTATTTTCTTCGAAGATTGGATCGCTACACTATTGAAGCTTCATCTCTATTGAGCTTCATCATCTTTTACATAAAAAAGATTGGTAATATCCTTTCTCTTATCCCTTTTGGGTTTGTTTGAGATTGCCCGTGAAAATCTCAATTGAGGTTTTTGGTGATAGCCGGTGAAAATCACTTGAAGTTTTGCTGTGATAATCTGTGAAAATCACAATCATTGTATCAGGTTTTAAAGTTAAACCTATGAAAACCTTTGTTATAGCGGAAAGCCAAAATTACAAGGAGAAGTAATTTTGGGAGTGGAAGTAGGTGTAGTTGTTTAAGCACCGAACCACTATAACTCATTTGTGTTGTGGTGATTGTTTATTTTTTTTTATATATGTGTGTGTTTTCTTTTTGTGAAATCTTAAATTGTGACATAAGGTTGTCCTACCTAAGTTTTTAGATGAAAAGTTGTCCTACGATTTGAATAAGATTTTATATTATATTGTTGTTTAAGTTTTACTTGATATTCTTGTGTGCTTTTACTCTGATTTTATTTTGAGATTGCAAGAATATGGTGAAGTCCTACTCCCCCCCCCGGGGGGGACATTTATAGCTCTACCTTTTCAATCACCATTGTTTTCTATCATATGGTCCAACTGAAATTTGGATCTGATTCATTTTTGTGCTCATACCTAGGGTGAGCCCATAAGTATGGGCATGGTGGACCACCCCATGCATCATGATGGGCCATAGAAAGTTTTCAACGGTGTACATTTCCACTCACTGTTTCCTGTTGTGTGATTCACTTGACCATTGGATCGGACACATATTTGGGCATCTGGCCCACCTGATTTGGGGCTTCGAAAGTGGGCCCCACTTTTACCATACGATGGCCTACAAAGGCCCCAAATATGCCCCAAGAATTAGGCAAATAGGAAGCTCATACACCTCAATATGTTAGGTACAACCAATTTGTACAGATTCTAGGCAGATTGGTAGGTATGAATTTGATTTAGGTTTTGGGACCCCATCATAAGTATTTGTGGGTCCCACTTCCTGACTTAAATGGACCCCTCAAAGGGCCATAATCCTAGAGTCCGAAATCCCTAAAATTAGGCCACACAATAGATGAATGGAAGGGATTATACATCATATACATTGAGTTGGGCCTCATCATGGACTTTCCCATCAATTCCCATTGTTTCAAGTTGGGGTGGCCCACTTGGATGTGGTTTAGGGCCACCCTGCGCTCACACAACTCCCATGATTTGGACCAACTTCATTGTATGAAAATAAAAGAAGGGATGAAAGAACCCACCTAGATGAGGATGATAGATGGTTTGGATCTTCAAGGCCCACCTCCTCTCTCTCTCTCTCTCTCTCTCTCTCTCTCTCTCTTCCCTTACTCAGAAAGGGCTGGAATCTCTCTCTCTCTCTTCCCTTACTGAGAAAGGGCTGGAATTACTAACCAAGGGGTTAGGATCCCCTTTTGTGCAAGGCTAACCCATGGTTAGCTCATGGAGCTTAGGGTTAGTTGAGTGATCAATGTGACATTCATGCATTGGTATAAAGGAAGTGAGTAGACCATGTTATCACGCATAACTTCATCTCTTATATGGCTACGGGTGAGGTGTCAACATGAGAGTGTGCATGGGTGAGGTGTCCATGTGAGAGAGCGTATAGTTGTGAGGTGTCATCATGTGAGAGTGCATATGGGTGAGTGGGCCATGACATCATTGTCAAAGTGAGTGGAGTATGAAGTCATAAAGAACTAAACCATGCAATGGAAGGTGCTGAAAAAGTATATGTGAATTAGTTGTTACCCCGATAATAACTTAGTAGGCATACCCTAACCGTGTGGGCCCCACCTTGATGTATTTTTTTTTTTTTTTTTTGTATATCCCCGCATTCCATCTGTTTTTACATCTCATTTTATGATGAAATTCTTAATCATAAAAAGATCCAAATCTCAGGTGGAACATACCAATGGAAACATTGGTGAATAACCATTAAAAACTTTTTCAGGTGATAAAAGTTTTGGATCAATGTGATATTTATAATTTCCCTTCAAACAAATATTCTTGACATTATCAATAGGTAAGACTGTAAATAAAAATTAGTAAAACATTATTATGACCCTTTGCAAATTTTAATGGAGAATTCCACAATCACTACTGTTTCCTGTGGCGTGGTCCACCTGAGATTTTGATATGTATAAATTTTGTTACGCCATCCTAAAATGGTCTAGAAAAACAGATGGATGGCTTGGATATACATAAAATCATCAAGGTGGGCCACAAGTTAGGGTAACACCCACTAAGCTATAACCTGGGTAACACCGAAAATCTTGAAAGCAGATTGCTGGTGTGCCACACACCACCGATCGGTGGTGTGTTGACGTGTGGATCTCAGAATGATGTATTTGTTATATCCACACCGTCCATTCATTTTATGAAATGATTGTATGGCATGGACCCAAAAATGAGATAGATCCGAATCTTAAGTGGACCTCATCACAGAAAGCAATGAGGATTGAACGTCTACCATTGAAAACTTCTTGGTGGCCACAGAAGTTTTGGATCAATCTGATATATGTTTTTCCCCCCTCATCCAGGTCTGTGTGACCTCACAAACACGTTGGATCGACAGTAGAAACCTGGATGAGGGTCCGCTTGAGATTCGAATCTATCTAAATTTTTGTCCCAATGTTTGCGGTGGGCCCCACATAGCTTCCCATCGCACGAACGGGAAGGCTTTCGCTAGAAATTCGCACTATTGATGAAGTGATGGGACATGACTAGGGGAATCTCCTCCGTCCATTCATTTTTTCAGGTAAATTTATGGCTTAAGCAAAAGCATGAAGCATATTCGAAGCTCAAATGGACCACAACATAGGAAAGAGTATAAATTGAACATCTACCTGTGAGAAAGTTGTGGGATCCACAAAAGCTTTGGATCAAGCTAATAGTTGTGTTCTCCCTTCATTCTTCATTTATATGTGATAAAATGAATAGGTTGGATGACAAATAAACATCACTGTGGAGCCTAGGGAGGTTTCAACTGTGGAAATCATAATTCGCATTGTTTCCTGTGTTGTGGCCCACTTGAACTTTGGATATGCTTCAATATTTTTCTCAGCCACTGAAATGAGCTGGAAAAACTAATGAATGGCATGGATAAACACATACATTCTCAGTGGGCCCATCGGAGTTTGCTCAGTATGATAAAAGCCTACTGAGAAATCTGAATTAGTGTAAAATGGGATCGGATTAGGTGAGACCCTGGATTCACCCAAGACGGTCCGACCCTTACTATGGGGCCCACCTTAATGTATGTAGTCTGTATCCACTCCATCCATCAGTTATTTCAAATCATTTTAGGGAATTATCTAAAAAAATGAAGCAGATCCAATTATCCAGTAGATGATACAATAGGAAACATTGGTGATTGAATGCTCTAATGGGCCACAAAAGTTTTGGATCAAGCTCATATTTGTTTTTTCCCTTCATCCAGGCTCATGTGACCTTATCAATAGATTCGATTGCTAATAAAAGGTATGGAAAGGTTAAAGTTCACCCTAAAAAGCTTTTAATAGTAGGGCATTCAATCACGAAAGTTTCCAATGGAAACGGTCCACCAGATATTTGGATATGCTTCCCTTTCGTGATAGAGAATGCCGTAGAATGATTCAGAAAAATGGATAGATGGAGTGAATATAAAATACATACATCACGTGGGCTCCCCCAAAAGTGACATACCAGCTTAGGTTGGGCATGGATAGCACCTAATGTGCTATCGTCGTAAACGTGACTTCTGCATTTAACCATAATATCGGTGGACCCCACTTTCCTAATAGTTATTGCAAATCCAAACCACCACCAATTTCGCCATCTCATCTAAATGCATTGGCCCAAAACTCAGTCAGATCCAACACAAAAGTCAATCTCACGCTAGGAAAAGGTAAGTCGGTGGCGTACCACAGTTGAAAACGAGCTCGATTTGGGTCCACTTCGTTTTCGCACCTCAAACTAGTCTCGTTCTGGTCGAAATTTCACTGACGCGCGTCCTAGGAAGCTCAACGCCAGTTTCAAGCCGAATCAGAACGGGTTAAGTCTATTGAACCCTTGTTGTTACCGCTTGCCCCCACCCGACCCTAAATCGAGTCTACTCCATTTCGGCAACTCAAACGAGTCATGTTCTAGTTGAAAATATTTTGACACGCAGAACGTGCACTTGGAAGACTCAACAACAATTTAGAGTGGAATCAGAGCCAGTCAAGGCTACTGAACACTGGTTGACCCCGCTTAACCACACTAGAGTTGGATAGGTTTTACTCTGCTTCGGCGCCTCAAAAGAGGCCTGTTGGAAGCGAAATTTTCCTGACACGCACGAAGTGCTCCTAGGAGGCTCGAGAAAAACTTGGAACTGAATCCAAGCCAGTTAAGGCAATAAAACCCTACATGACCCCAGCTTGACCACACTGGAGCCAAACTAGGGTCTAATCGATGTTCATGCCTCAAAATAACCTCCTTTTGGTCAGAATTTTGCAGACCATATCCAAAGTTGTTCTAGTAAGCTTTCCACTAGTTTTAAACTGAATCCGACGTAGTTAATGCCACTGAACCGTAGCTGACCCCACCCAAGACAGAATCAGGTCTACTCAGTTTTTGTGCCTCAAATGAGTCACACCGAAGCCGAAATATCTCCTTTGAATGTTGGACATGGATAAAAAGGTTTGACACCCGTTTTGCACTGATTTCGAGTCAGTTAAGGCCACTAAATCAAATTAGAACCCACTTGACCCCTTAGGAGTCGTATTGGCTCAACTCCATTTCGGTAACTGAAATGAGCCACGTTTGATATCTCTGGAACAACGGACATGGTCCGGAGGCTCGACACCAGTTTTGATTCGATTTGGTGCCAGTTAATGCCACTGAACCCAACATGACCTTACTAGACCCCAGCATTGTCAGAATCAGCTCAATTCTGTTTCAGCAGCTCAAACGAGCCTTGTTCAGGCTAACATTTCCCTGCTATCTCAGACATGGGCCTAAGAGGCTTGACACTGGTTTGGACCTGATTCCAAGTCATTTAAGGCCACTGAACTCTGGCCGACCACCCCGCCTTGTCATCTCATTTCAAGGCGTGGGCCTAAAATCCAAGCTGATCCAACGCAAAGGTCAATCTCACGGTAGGTAATGGTAAGTTCGCGACTTCCCACCGTTCAAACGATCCCAATTAGGGCGTACTGCGTTTTGACACCACAAACGATCCTTGTTCAAATGTGCCGATGGGGAGACTCAACAATTGTTTTGATAAGAATCCAAGCCACTTAAGCAGTAAACCTTGCTTAACCCTGCTTGACCACAGTAGAGTCAGAATATGGTATACTCCATTTCAGTGCCTCATAAAGAGCCCCAATCGATGTAAAATTTCCCTAATATATAGGACGTGCCCCTAGGACTGATAAAAGCTTGGAGCCAAATCCAAGCTAGTTAAGACCATTGATCCCTATATAACCCTGCTTGACCCCAGGCAGGCGAGAATTGGGTGTACTCCATTTTCCAATGTTGAAACTAGCCCCGCTCAAGCGAACAAAAATTTGACAAATCAGTTGTGGCTGTAGGAAGCTCCCTATTTACTAGATTTGAATGGAATTTGAATCAATTAAGACCACCGAACCATAGTTGACTTCACTTGACGCCACACGACCCAAAATCGGGTCTTCTCACTGTGTTTGAAACGAACTCTACTTCGACCAAAATTTTGTTTACAAGTGGGAAGTGGTCTTTGAACCCTGGTTGAGCGAAATCAGAGCCACTTATGGCCAATGAACCCTAGTTGACCCCATTTGACAACACTAGAGCTGGAATAGGGTTACTCAGTTTAGGTGCTTCGAACGAGTCCTGTTCAATGTGAAATTTTCCTAACACGTATGATGTACTCCTAGGAGGCTTGAGAAAAGCTTGGAGCCGAATCAGAGCTAGTTAAGGCGATTGAACCCTACATGATCTCGCTTAACTCCACCTGAGCTAGAATAGGGTCTTCTTCGTTTCCACGCCTCAAAGTAGCCGTGATCAAGCCAAAATTCCGTTAACACATCGGTCGTGGTCCTAGGAGGCCCTGAACCAGTTTCAAACTGAAGCTGGCCCAGTTAAGGCCATTGAACCATACATGACCACGCTTAATCCCACCCGAGCCAGAATTGGGTCTTCTTAGTTTTGTCGCCCCAAATGAGCACGACTTCGGCCAAAATTTCAATGACAACTAGGGCGTTGTCCTCGAACATCAGTTTTTAGGGTCTCTGGTTAGAATTGAGCCAGTTGAGGCCACTTAAACTCTATTAAACCCCGATCCAAAATTCGGTCATCTCTATTTCGGTGCAATAAAGGAGCCCTTTTTTGGGCCAAATTTTTGCTGACACGTCGAACGTGCTGCTATTATATGGTCCACCTGAGACTTAGATCTTCTTCATTTTTGGGCTTATTCCCTTAAATAATCCCCCCATCCCCCCCCCCCCCCCCCCCCCCCCCCACAAAAAAAAAAAAAAAAAAAAAAACCGAGTGGATGGCATTGACATAGAATAAATAGATCAAGTTCAACTCCATTTCGGCACCTCAAACGTGACTCGCTCCAGTCAAAATTTCACTGACATGTCTCTCATGGTCCTAAGTGAAATTGTGTCATTTTGATTACACTTCTGGATGCATATGCGTGCGGAAGCTTACATGAGCAACTAAAATTATAGCTAAGCCCTAGAGGGGGGTGATTAGGACCTTTTTAAAAATCTTTTCGCTTACTTATTAGTTTTAACAATTTAAAGTAAGTAAGAAATAACACTTCGGTTTCCAAGCCTAAGTGGGTCCAATCACAAGACTAGCATATGATAAGCAATTAAGCTACATACTCTAAGCATGCATAGATTATTAAATAATTAAACTAATCAATCACCTAATCTATGCAACTTAAGTAGACTATATGAGAATAGATCATATAAGCTTAAGTCTACTCAACTGAAAGTACATCTTGTGTGTGTGGATGTACCTATCAAATGCCTAGCATAAATTCTAATTAAGCATTCATAATTAAACAATTAAACACAATGCATAATAGGAAATGTGCTCAAATACAATCACAAATACAACGATGTATAGTGGTTCGACTTTGGGTCTACTCCATTCCCGGTTCAAGTACCCAACCCCTTTGAGCACACCGGCATTCACTGGGGAGTTTAAATCAGGTTCCTCCCAACCTAGGTGTTTTAACTTGGATCCAACCTACCGGGGAGTTTATAGGTTCCTCCCAACCTGCTGCAACCCGAAGATTGAACACCCAAGTGCAAATAGCGAAGTAGTAAAATACTCGGTAAGACCGAGGTCGATCCACAGGGATTAGGGTTAAGAACACTTAGAGGAATTAGTTTAGGTGTGAGAGATGAAGTCTGAATTATCCATGAGAGTGGAGCAAGTTGTGTGTGGTGAAAAACAAAAATAGAAGAGGGGCTAAAGCATCAGGGATCCACCTTTGATTTATCCACAAGGTTTGATTCATTGGTCCAACTATTACTCAACTGGAATCGAATAAAGATTCATTCCAATCGGAAGATGAAACAGTTAAACCATTCGCATATTTCATAAAAGATGGTGATCCGAACCGATTGATTTGACCATGAAGCACTCGTTAGTTGATCGTAGGAAATTTCAAGCATTCACTGTGCCTGGAGTCGACAATGGATTAAGGAATTATACAAATCAACTACCTTGCCAAAAAGTCAATCGATAAGATCACAAATCATACGATCAAATGCATACTTATAAGATAGGAGGCTTTGATTGACCGATCCAACCATTAAGATCTCATCTATCGATCGCAGTGAATCCAAAGCATCCAATGTGCCTGAAGTCGACAATGAATTAAGAAATTTTACAAATTGATGACTTTACCTGCACTAGCTTGATGACCGTAGGGATCCAAAGCATCCAACGTGCTCGGAGTCGACGATAGATCAAGGGACTTTATCAATCATGAACTAGCTAATTAGTGTGCAAGGGATCTCAAGTATCCAACGTGCCCAGAGTCGACATGAATCAAGGGGCTCACACAACAATAGCGTCCGCCGAGGTGGATAATCGAATCAATCGACCAAAGAGAACTCCAACATTCACACACCATTGTTGAACCAAAAGAACCAAAGCTTGCAAATTTCTTCGAAGGCTTCACCCCTAGCCTTAGCTAGAGGTTTAGCCAACCATGCCACAATGGAAGACTTAAACTCACTAAGAAAGAAAATTCTACACTACTCTACAGTACAAAAGAAAGAAAGAAAGAAAGAAAACTAAAGAAGAGAGAACTCTTGGATGGGATGATGGAAATGAGAGGGAGAGAAGCTCCTTTTATAGCCTCATGAGAAGCTCCAAGCCTAGGTGGCACTCCAAGCAAAAGTTCTTTAGCTTTGGGTTTGGAGTTAGGCATGGATGATGAGGTGGCACTTCCAAGCCAATAGTTTTGCCTTTTAGGTTTGGGTTAGGAGTTAGGCTTAGAATGCCCAAAGCAAACTTTTCTTTTTGGTTTGTAGCTCATGGATGGAAGATGATGGAGAGAGCATTTTCTTGGCCCAAGGATGGAAGGTAACTATGTGAGTTAACTGGGTCCACATGAGTTAGAGTTGACTGGGTCCAAAAGCTGGACATGGAGAATCTGAACCATCCATTGAAGATGGGGTCCACACATTGGTTGATGGAGTGGTTGCAGTGCTTTGGACAGTGCTGAGTGGAGTCTTCTTCTTCTGGTTGAGATGGACGGTTGCATGGTTTGGATGAAAGATGAGTTGCACACATTCCTGCTGGACGTTGGAGCTGGTTTCCAGCTGCTACTAGATGGACAGCTGGCTGAAGTGCTGCACCGTGTGGGCTGGAAGACGTCCATCAGCTGGCCATGGTGATGCACGTGCGATGAGGAAGGATGCCCAAGCCTTAGTGATGCACACGTGTGGAGCTGAAGAACTGTTGGATGATTGGTAGATGATGCAGCCTTGAGTGTTGGACGTTGGAGCTTTGGGCTGTCCGTTGAAGATGGTGGGTCCATAGCTGCTGGAAGCTGCACATGCAAGGGGAAGCAGTGATGGACGACTGAGCTGGTTCAGCTGGACGTTGATGAAGGCTCCACACACTGCACACGTGCTGGAGATGCTCCAGTTGCAGAAGACACTGGATTGCATGCTGATCCTTCAACACATTTGATGGATGGACGGTTGTGGAGATGTTGCTAAAGTGCAAGGTGGTCCAAGTGATGGACGGCCAGTCTGAATCAGCTGCTTGAAGGCTTGGATTGCTATGCAAAGTGGGTCCACTTGCTGGACGGTTGCACATGCTACACGTGTGGGACTGTTGTTGTGATCAGCAATTGATGGATGGAAGGTGGATGTGTGGCCTTCACAGCTGCTAGGAATGGAGACATCTCCACTGTCCTGATGGATCCACATGTGCTGGATTGGAGATGATGATCCACTCATGATAGACGTGGATGGCATGTGGGGTCCACCTACTAGATGATCGTGTGATGGCCCACCTTGCTAGACGTGTGAAGAAGGTTGGAGCCTTCTCCATGTTGGTACATGTGAGGGCTGAGACCTGGTCACTTTACGTGTGATGGTGAAAACGTTTCCATTTGCTTGATGCACATACAGTTGGCCCTACATGTGGACATCCAATCTTGACCATCCAAATCGTAGAACATGATGGTCCTTCGATCTTTACGGTTCGACTTCCTTCAGGATCGCCACATACTTTATTTTGATCACTTTAGGGCCTTTAATTGCCCTGATTGGCTCGAATTTTGTCTAACCTCTCCTGATTACCTGATAGAAAATTCACCTAATGAAGGATAATTAACCAGAAAAACAATGATAATGTCCTTAACAACCAAGGTTAATTATACAATATTATATACTTATCACAACCTACACGTTCACACCCGTGTTGGTGGCTCCCCTTAGAGACTTATTTAGGCCCAACAAACATGCCAAGGAATGGCAAGCATCCCTGAAATTTAGGCTCGACAAACGTGTCATGGAATAGCAAACGTTCCTGAAATTTTAGGCTCAACTAACAAGCCAAGGATCGGCAAACGACCCTAAATTCGAGTTTGACAAACAAACTCTACACTCAATTCCCACCGAGAAAAGAGTGGATAGACTCTAACAAATGACAACCTTACTTGTCAGATTTAGCCCTGTTATAGCACCACTTCGGGTTGCTTCTGTTTTCTCTCCCGTGCTCGAACCAACTCCCCTTGTGCTCCCCCGATTGCTGATGTCGTTGCGTCGCTATTGCTCCAACTCCACAATCAGCCACCTTGCATATGATGTTCCCACAAAGATGCCCAAGGTGCTAGGAGGTGGAGAATCCTCTACAAATGATAGGAAATGGGTTTCCTAAAGGGATACACCAATTTAGATTAATAGGTGGTGTTTAGACAAAGAATTTACCAATGATCAAGGTGTCTAAACTCCTAGGAATCAAGAGGAAACAAGTTCATTCTCATTTGAGCTTTGAATGCTCCAAGCTTGTGATGAATCACAAGGAGAATGCCTTGTTAGGGTTAAAAATAGAGCTCCTAATGTTAAGTGATGGTGGTAGCTTTGATCTCCTCAAAATCCCTCTCTTAGGCCCAAAAATGAATCCCCTTCTTTTTAAAGATTTTCTTCCAACGGTAAAAAATTGGGCAGATTCGCGCATCTCCGATTGATCGAAAAAAATGTCCGATTAATCGGAGCCACTTTTTATTGATCGAAAATCAATCCAAAGAGTATCAAAGGTTCTCTGAAATAAATTTCGATTGATCAGAACATGGTCCGATTGATCGGAAGGACACATCCGACTGATCGAAGGCTCTGTTCGATTGATCGAAAATCTGTCCAGAGAGTTTTGGAAATGCTGTAGACCATATTTCGATTGATCAAAGGAACTGTCTAATTGATCGGAGTCCCATCAGAACCGATGTCCGACTGATCGGAGATCAATCGAAAATTATTTTTTAGGCTGATTTGTTTACATAAGCTTCCACCTCTTTAATTAACCTATTTTATCATGTTTTTCTATATGATCTAAGGCTAAGAAGGATAATTAAGGGTATTCTTAGTTGGTGCAAATCATCTAAGAGGTTTTAAGTGTTTTGGATCAAAGGGTTAAGGTCACCAAGGCATCTCATTTACCTGTTCTTCTTCCTTGATGCTTCTGGTCCACTTGAATCTTCGGTCTTCAGCTTGTCAAGGCTCAACCGACATTACAATACAAGGACCCATGTGATTGACAAATAAAGTGTACTAGTATGCCACAGAAAAGTGCACTAACATTAAGAGGCCTGACACTAGTACCGAGACGAATTAGAGCTCGTTAAGGCCATTGAACCCTTGTTGACCAAGCTTGACCCCACTCGAGCTAAATTCAGGTCTACTCTGTTTCGCAGCCTTAAAGAAGCCTTGTTCAGGATGGGATTTTTTTGACATGTCGAACGTGCTCCTTCGAGGCTTAGAAGCATTTTTTAGTGGAATACAACCCAATTAAAGCCACTGAACCCTAGTTAACCCTGCTTGACCACACTAAAGTCGGAATATGGTCTAGTCTGTTTCGGTGCCATAAAAAAGGCTCGTTCAGCATGAAAGCTCCCTAACACGTAGGGGGTACTCCTATGATACTTGAGAAAAGCTTGGAACCGAACCAAGACAGTTAAGGCCACTGAACCTTACATGACCCCGCTTGATCCCAACTAACCTAAAGCAGGGTTTACTACGTTTTCATGACTCAAACTAGCCTTGTTCGAGCCAAAAATTCATTGACATATGGGCCATGGTCATAGGAGGCACTCCACCAATTTCAAACGAAATCAGAGCCAGTTAACATAACAAACATTAGTAAACAAAACCTCACCAATACCTAATTGAAAAGACTAGATGCAAGTAATGTACATGAATGATGTGAGGGTTGAAATGAAGCAACGTGCATTTTGTTCGGTGCTTGTGTCATTTCCCATCTCTCTTGATTTTTCTGTGGGTGAATAGATTGAATTTGGGATCTTTTATTCCTTGATTTATCTAGGGGATTTATATAGTCACGACGGCTGTCCCCAACCCTAGGCTTTACTTTAATCCCAGTTATTGTTTGTGAATATTGAGTTTCAACAACAGTAGCTTGTTGTTCGTTCGGCTTAAGGTGTGCGCTTTCTCTATCTACACTTTCAGCTTACTCATCATGTGCATCGTTAGTATGAATGATTTCAATTAGCTCAGAGCATGTGAGTTCAACATCTATACTTATAATAGGCTCAGGTATTGAATGTTCAGCATCTACACTTTCATCAACAACTTGATGCGACTTTTGTGGTGGTTCCTTCAACCCTTTCTTACGTTCCATCAGTTCATCATGAAACTTATTCGTACATCTATCAGCGAATTTAAAGAGGTCTTCATGTTCCCCAGCAATTGCCGCAAGTTTATGAAGCTTGTGATACAAATATTTGTAATGTTTACTTGAATCGATATTACGCTCCTGCATTGATAATCTAGTCCGATCTCTATCAAAACCTCTATTTGCATCTCTTTGCCATCTTTTTAAGATATAACGGGTATCGAGCACCTTTATGTTATAAAAATTCAGAACTTTTAACGTATGACTACTTAAGATCCTAGTAAATTCAAATTTCTTGCAGCTACAACTCACAGTACTGTCTGATAAGTCGAATTTAACAGTACATCATTTATTTATTTTTTTTGTTATAGATAACATGATACTCAGTAACTGTGCCAAACTCACCACATTTATAAATTGAATGACTAATAAATTTCTTATACTTTTCTTGAAATAATGCAAACACTTCTGGAGTGTACACCTTTATCGCATCCTGTAATATTTCCACATCAAGAAACATTACAGGGGTACTGTGCCTCATTTGGAAGTCAGCTTCATTCTCCTTATATCGCAGATCAACCAATAATCTGTCATAATGATGAAAGAAATGCAACAGATTGTATTTAAACTTTAGATATGTTTTCAACACATGATTCATACTCTCACTTCGTTGCGTACTCACCATACCTGTGTAGAATTTATTTCTTCCATAAACCAATGCCCATTTTTCTTTTTTCTTAATTAGATCATTTAGCCACTTGTTTTCAGTTAAACCATACTTCTCGAGCATATTATTTCATGCATTTATAAACTCTTCCTCCTCCTCATAAACATATACACACCTATTAAAATCATAACAAAACTTTTTGAACCTTGAAACACATTGCTAAGGTGCTTTGTAGCATTTTGGTAGATATGCCAAATGCATAAATGATGATATGTTCCTGGCATCACTGAGGCTATTGCATTGGCCATTGCAATGTCTTGGTCTGTTAAGATTGTCATTGGTTGTTTTCCAAACATTGCACTTAAAAATGCTTGAAATAGCCATTTGAAAGATTTAATCGTTTCATCGTATAGCAACGCCGCACCAAATATAATAGTTTGCTTATGATGATTTACCCCGATAAATGGAGCAAATGGTCGTTCATAACTATTTATTCTATATGTGGTATTGAAGGAAACGACGTCTCCAAACACACTATAGTCCATTATTGACTTTGCATCTGCCCAGAATATATTTGTCATCTGATCATCTTCATCAAGTTGTATCGCTTAGAAGAAAGATGAATTCTTCACTTGCATTTTCTGAAAGTATTCAAGAACGGCTCTTGCATCACCCTTCTCCATCTCTTTCAGTCATCTCTTTTGTAAGTAATTTTTATAATCAACACGTGAGAAACCCAAATTTTCCAGGCCTCCAGATTGTCTACTTAATAATTCCATACCTTCTTTTGGGTTTATTCCTGAAGCTTCCATTATATCTACTGTAGCTTTTTGAACATCAGTCTTGCCTCTATGTGACCTCAACATGTGCACCTTCGTTAGTGTAATAACTTCATAGTTATGCTCTGCTACAAACTTAGTCACACTATATTTTTCATTCTTTTGAAGCCTAATCTTCATGCTTGCTAGACATTGAGTTCTTGCAATCGGTCGAATAACCTTTGGCTGATTGCTTTTTTTCTTTTCACTTCTACGACCTTCTTTAGAACAACAAAATACTCTGGCAAGTATGATCTTACCATCATCAGATTTATTTACCCATCCATTTTGAGCATTGAACCCTGTATTCCTAGCATACTTATTGTAGAACTTATATGCACTCTCGTCAGACATAAACTCCATTCCTACTTTTGGCACTTCATCTAAATTCTCGTCTGTATCTATCCTTAAATTTGGTTTTGTCCCTTCATCATCTATTTAAGTATCAAAATCTAATCTTCGACATGGTTGAGACAATGGTAAACTCTCCAATAATTGTGTGCTTGCTCCTTAATCATCTATTTCAGCATCAAAACATAATCTCTGATACGGTTGAGAAAAATATAAACTCTTTTGTTAACGTCTAATTTTGGTCACAGGATCCTCCAGACACTCACTCTTCTTTTAATAAGCTCTCCTTGTTCGCTTTCCCAAGTGTAGGGTTGCGATGTAGTAATAATCTCGGTAGAACCAAGGTCGATCCACAAGGACTTGTGTAGGAAATCACAAAATACTTCTAATGGTTTCTTACGTTCCATCAGTTCATTATGAAACTTATACGTACATCTATCGGCGAATTTGAAGAGGTCTTCATGTTCCCCAACAATTGCCGCAAGTTTATGAAGCTTGTGACACAAATATTTGTAACGTTTACTTGAATCAATATTGCGCTCCTGCAATGATAATCCCGTCTGATCTCTATCAAAACCTGTATTTGCATCTCTTTGCCATCTTTTTAAGATATAACCGGTATCGAGCACCTTTATGTTATAAAAATCCAGAACTTTTAATGTATGACTACAAAAGATCCCCATAAATTCAAATTTCTTGCTGCTACAACTCACAGTATTGACTGGTGCGTCGAATTTAACAGTACATCATTTTTTTTGTTATAGATAACATGATACTCAGTAACTGTGCCAAACTCACCACATTTATAAATTGAATGACTAATAAATTTCTTATACTTTTCTTGAAACAATGCAAACACTTCTGGAATGTACACCTTTACCGCTTCCTGTAATATTTCCACATCAAGAAATATTACAGGGGTATTGTGCCTCATTTGGAAGTCAGCTTCGTTCTTCATATATCGCAGATTAACCAATAATCTGTCATAATGATGGAAGAAACGCAACAGATTGTATTTAGACATTAGATATGTTTTCAACACATGATTCATACTCTCACTTCGTTGCATACTCACCATACCTGTGTAGAATTTATTTCTTCCATAAACCAATGCCCATTTTTCTTTTTTCTTAAATAGATCATTTAGCCACTTGTTTTCAGTTAAACCATACTTCTCGAGCATATTATTTCATGCATTTATAAACTCTTCCTCCTCCTCATAAACATATACACACCTATTAAAATCATAACTAAAACTTCTTGAACCTTTAAACACATTGCTAAGGTGCTTTGTAGCATTTTGGTAGATATGCCAAATGCATAAACGATGATATGTTCCTGGCATCACTGAGGCTATTGCATTGGCCATTGCAATGTCTTGGTCTGTTAAGATTGTCATTGGTTGTTTTCCAGACATTGCACTTAAAAATGTTTGAAATAGCCATTTGAAAGATTCAATCGTTTCATCGTATAGCAACGCCGCACCAAATATAATAGTTTTCTTATGATGATTTACCCGATAAATGGAGCAAATGGTCATTCATAACTATTTATTCTATATGTGGTATTGAAGGAAACGACATCTCCAAACACACTATAGTCCATTATTGATTTTGCATTTGCCCAGAATATATTTGTCATCTGATCATCTTCATCAAGTTGTATCGCTTAGAAGAAAGATGAATTCTTCACTTACATTTTCTGAAAGTATTCAAGAACGGCTCTTGCATCACCCTTCTCCATCTCTTTCAATCATCTCTTTTGTAAGTAATTTTTATAATCAACACGTGAGAAACCAAAATTTTTCAGGCCTCGAGATTGTCTATTTAATAATTCCATTCCTTCCTTTGGGGTTATTCCTGAAGCTTCCATTATATCTATTGCAGCTTTTTGAACATCAGTCATGCCTCTATGCGACCTTAACATGTGCACCTTCATTGGTGTAATAACTTCATAGTCATGCTCTGCTACAAACTTAATCGCACTATATTTTTCATTCTTTTGAAGCCTAATCTTCATGCTTGTTAGATATTGAGTTCGTACAATCAGTCGAATAAACTTTGGCTGGTTGTTTTTTTTTTTTCTTTTCACTTATATGACCTTCTTTAGAACAACAAAATATTCTGGCAAGTATGATCTTACCATCATCAGATTTCTTTACCCATCCATTTTGAGCATTGAACCCTGTATTCCTAGCATACTTATTGTAGAACTTATATGCACTCTCGTCAGACATAAAATCCATTCCTACTTTTGGCACTTCATCTAAATTCTCGTCTGTATCTATCATTAAATTTGGTCTTGTCCCTTTGTCATCTATTCAAGTATCAAAATCTAATCTTCGACATGGTTGAGACAATGGTAAACTCTCCAATAATTGTGTGCTTGCTCCTTGATCATCTATTTCAGCATTAAAACATAATCTCTGATACGGTTGAGAAAAATGCAAACTCTTTTGTTAACGTCTAATTTTGGTAACAGGATCCTCCAGACTCTCACTCTTCTTTTAGTAAGCTCTCCGTGTTCGCTTCCCCAAGTGTAGGGTTGCGATGTAGTAATAATCTCGGTAAGACCGAGGTCGTTCCACAGGGACTTGTGTAGGAAATCACAAAATACTTCTAATGGTTTCTACTGAAGAGCTAACTAACATAATTTTAGTAATTTGATGAAGAATACTTTTAAACTAAACTGAAGGTAATCAATTAATAAAAAGGCACTAGGGGTTCAAGGATCCACTTGTAGCAATCATTGATGCTCAATTCGCTATGGTTTCTCACTTTCTCAACCAGAATCAAAATTACGTTTTATCTAGTCGGATGATAAAGCAGTTAAAACAATCAATCTGTCATATGTGTGACTCATGTACATGATTCTCTCAATTCAAACTAGGACTTGAGCACACTCAATTGTATAGGTCAGTCCCAATTCCAATAGGTTAAGATCACAACCATAATCATCATTAAATCCTGTCACAAGATAAAACTAGATCATGATTTGAACTTGATCCAAATCATATACACAATCTCACATAATCCAAAATTTCCAAAAAAATAGACTTTTGGTGTGAAGCTCCCACATGAAGATCATAGATCTAGAGCGTATTGAATCCAATTCCTCGGATCATACAAATCTAGACTAGCTCAAAACAATTAAGAACTCAAGTAATTCTTCTAAACATCCATGAGCCATCATAAGATTAAGAAAACTAGTTAGAACTTTATTTAAACTTCAAACCATTATTCTTCACTAATAATCTAACTTGAAACTAAATCAAATGAATTGAAACATCTTAGATTCACTACAAGCTTTACCTCTTAGCCCTAGCTAAGAGGTTTAGCCGTTCATGACCCAAGGAAACATGAAAACAACTAAACAAAACTTGAAACTAAAAGAACAAACTAGGAGGAGTTGTAGAACTCCAAATCCGACTTCCACCATCTCCCACCGTGCTCAATCTCTTCTAGGATGCCTTAGGAAGGAGCCCTACGTCCCCTTTTATAGAATAGGGCGGAGAGTTCCAGATTGCACAAGAAATCCCGGATTGCGAAGAGAAAATCGGAGCTTGTGGGACACGCTCTGTTACACAGATGACCGGTCGCACGATCGGTCGTGTCTGAGCTCTTGGACGAATGGTCGCACGACCGGTCTCAAAATCGCAAAAACAATCCAGTGAGTTTTTCAGAAATTCATACCCAGGCTTAATTCAAGGACCGGTCACACGACCGGTCTGAGCAGTGGACGACCGGTCGTATGATCGGTCGTGGATGGTCCAGTAAGCTATGCAGTATGGGTATTTGGACCGGTCGGACGACCGGTCCTGGGCTATGGACGACCGGTCTTCAGTGTATTCTTCTGCTTTCTTTCTTCTCTCCTTTGACGCTTGGTCTTGTGATCTTCAATGCTTATAAATAGCGTCTTTAAGCCTTCTATTGATGAATCTTCTCTCTCATTCCTATAACCACAAAACCATGCATTAGTTGGGTCTTTAATCATGTATTTCAAGCATAATTAGTGATAAAATGGGGTTATAATATGCACATTTATGAGCTCAACACTCCTCTAGACCTGAAAACCAAAGAAGATAAACTAAGGGTGGCCGACGCTTGGCTGTTGGCCCTCCGAAGCTTAAGTCAAAGATGATTAGACAGTAAGGCAAAGCGGGAAGTGTAGGCTTAGGAATTGTGTACCTCCATCATCTGTAGGATCATCTATATATATAGATCTAGGTGATCCAATCCGTCACGCAAGCTATTAAGATCATTGCTGATTTAGGGGGATAAGAAGCTTATCCTGGTAATATTTAGATAAGAGAGTAATATGGTCACTTAAGATGTCTAGCCAATCACGTTCCTTAGTGAAGATCCCTTGTGGTCTGAGACCGCAAGTAGGAACAAGTCAAAACCAGCCTATACGGGTTGATGGTACTAGAAAGCGAGGAGTGTCATCAACAAATGACTAGCGACCAGGGCTGCTCAGATTTAAGTGTATCCTCATCATACAACCAAGGAGTAGAGCTGCTTGGATACCAAAGGTATCCCCACCCGACGACCAACGATCAGTCCTGCTCGCATGTTCAGGAATATATATAACCGCGTTTACATGATATGGGAGCTTCGACCATAAAGGCTCACTAGTCGAACGATCGGGTTTTGCCTTTATCAGACCAAAAGGTGCTCGCAGGTCTTGAGTGTAGAACTTCTTTGTCGACCAACTTTTTGATATAATAGATGCTCCCCAAGTCCTTAGCGTTGAGAAGTCTAAGCGAATGACTTGTTTTTCTGCACTTGCAACTGCCTACTGTGCCTTTTAGAGGAGAAGCCATACATGATTGAGCCCTCATTTATGAGTGCCAGCTTTTCGCAGCTTTTCGGCTAGAGGGAAATGAAGCGGCGCCCGCCACGTGTCTCTGGAGTAAATGACCAACTGTCGTGCCAAACGAATGCTCGCCGCGTGTCGTCCAAATCCTGAAGGAATGATTGCTTATAAATATATGAAGCCTGCGGAGATCTTTTCATTTTGAAATTTCGTCAGAAGATTTAAAAAATTCTTCTTCTCTCTTTGCTTCTAGCTCCCTCTGGTGTCTCTATCTTTCTCTGGCATAACTTCCATTCTCTTTCTCCTTCAAGGTATTCTCCTCCTTTATTCTATTTTTTGAACAACAATGGTGAGAGATTCCGATGAGGAGACTATCCCTTTGGGGGATGCAACTCCAGATTCCTCTTCCTCAAACAACGCCAGAGTCCCTGTGGGGAGATACTCTGCGTCCGGGTATCCTTCAATAATGACGGAGGAACGGCTAACTGAGTTACAGGAAAAATACCGGGTTCCCGACTCTATCATTTTTCAATTGCCTAGAGAGGGAGAGACCCTGAATTCCCCACCCCCGGGCTGTGTAGCCCTATACGATTATTTTTTTATTGTTGGTGTACGTCTTCTAATTCACCCTTTCATTCACGACGTACTCTGTATCTACAAAATTGCCCCCGGATAACTCATTGTCAATGGTTGGAGGGTGGTTCTAAGTGCTTTCATTCTCTGGAAGCAAGCCGGTAATGGAGACCTAACCGCCGAAGAGTTCCTCAGAATGTTCCAGCTTAAGAAAGCTCCCTCCAGCGAGGGCTGGTATTACCTGTGCTACTGGCACCGGGATAATTATGTTTTGGGAAAACCCACTTCAAATTATCCCAGATGGAGGAAACGTTGGTTTTATGCCTCTGAAAATTGGGAGTCTGAGGCGAGATCCGCCCCTGGGGGTCATAACGTGAGTCGCTTCTTTGGTGAAGGTGGGTGAAACTTCACTCTGCCACGATTTCTGCCATAATTTTAAACTTTTATTTACCCGACTTTGCTCATACTCGCAGGTATTCTGACTGGGGTAAAACCGAGCTTGAAAGGGGGGATTAACGAGAAGATCGTCAAAATATACAAGCTATCAACCTAAGACAGGAACATTGAGTTCTGTCTCTCACCTTCACGACTTGCGGCTTCTGAACTGATATCTTCGGAGGAAGTTGTCATGGTGAATGTAGGAGAGAAGAGAGGATTATTGCCCCGTCTAAGGGGTATCGGTTCGAAGAGACAGAAGAAGACATCGGCTAGTCCATCTCACCCGTCTGGGCGATCGGGTGAGCCTGCCCAAAGCTCGCAACCACTCGAGCCCCTCTTTGAACCCGCGACCAACGCTCCGGTGGTTCCTCCCAGGCCACCTGTCATCGACATCATCGATAATTCCCCAAGGAGTGATGGGGTTGAGCCTAGTTGCCCTCCAACTAGAGAGCCTCGTGAGCCTGAAGTTGCTCGCGAGTTGATTCCTACTTATGAGCAACCCGTTTCCTCAAGATGTGAGCACTGCTGGGATGTTTGTCGCTCAGCCTTTTAGGGTTGGGACGTTCACTGTCCCGGTTCACTTGTATCTAATTTGCAAGTTGCAGTTCGAGAACATTACTCCTCAAACCTTCAGCACCCTCCCTGAACCCAGTCCCGAGGATCTCTCTTTTGATGCGGGGGTGAGAATGATCTAGGTAAAATTTATCTGGTTTTGACTCGTTTCTTCTCCCTTTTTTTGTGAACCTGTGATGATCATTTTCCTCCTTGAACAGGAACTAGACCTCATCATACGGACGGGACGTGATATCGTCGCTACTCATCGTATCATCGATGAGGCCAAGGAGAAGAGACTTGCGCTAGAGAAGGCGCTCCAAGGGAGGGACTAAGTCATCAAGTCTCACGAGTCCTTGATCGCGAAGATAAATGAGGAAAAGAAAATCCTCATCGAGAAGATCCAGGTCTTGACCGATAGGTATTAAGCCTTGGACTCGAACTTCGCAAGGCTCGTAGAGGTGAAGGAGAAGGCAGAGAGAGAGAGAGAGAGAGATTTTCTGCCAAGATAAAATTTCTCTCGAGGAGCAGCTCATCGAGAGTAGGTTGCGACTAAAAGAAGTCAGCAACAGTTTGGAGAAAGTGTTAGTACACCTTTCTGTTGTCAATTGACGTGTTGGTTGGTCGTGTCATGTCATGTGAGCCCCGGTCGAAGAATTGAAGATCAAGACTTGAAGATTACGCTTCATCCATTGCTCAAGCTCATGCTGCAACAAGATCTCAGGTAAGTTGCATATAGATCGACCATAGGAAACCCAAAACATCAAAAGAATGGCGTAAAAACTCACATATCCTATCCCCATTCCTCTCGACCCTTGCACAAGTTGATCAGGCTTGTGAACCTTGCATTGGTGCTAAATATAAATGAAGATATGTCCATATATTGGACCCTTTGCACCAAATCGCTGCATACTTCACATCTTGAAGTAATCCTCTGCTATGAAGAGGCAGATAGACAGCCGACCGGTCTTAACCGGTCGACCAGGAGCTTAAATTGGACCAAGGACCTGCTGGTTACTGCTTCAGCTGGACTGCCGACCGGTCATGACCGGTCGGCCAGTAATACAATCACTCCAGCAGCTGTGCTGAAAGAAATCATATTGGCAGCCGACCGGTCATGACCGGTCGGCCTTCACAAAGCACTTGTATACAGCAAGAATAGCCAACCGATCATGACCGGTCGGCCGTCACAAGAAGTGTAGTCCAGCAACCATTGCCGACCGGTCATGACCGGTCGGCCTTCACATTCCCTTGTTGTCCAACAAAGGGGTCCGACCGGTCATGACCGGTCGGCCCATGTTTGTTAGTTTCTCCAGCAAGGGAGTCCGACCGGTCATGACCAGTCGGCCAGTCCCAAATGATAGCTTGTATTTCAAATACTGACCGGTCCGTCCGGCCGGTCGAGTCTGTGCTCTGACAGGTCGGACGTGACCGTTTTAGATCCGTTGGGGCTATCATTTGGGACTCTATAAAGCCAGGACTTGAGGTCTTTCTTGGTAGGGGATTCTACACCCATTCAGAGCTGAGAGAGATAGCATTTACTTCCATCCTTCCTCCCTCTTAACTCCCTTGAGTTCATCATTCAAACTAGGCCATTAATGGCTTGTCATTGAGTATTCTAAGCTCGGTTTGAAGTATGAGCTCAAGACTTTCATTCATGGCTGACCTACCTTCCGAATATCTTTATTAGGTCACTTAAAGCCATTGAATGCTTGAAGATTGGTGGTTCCCTCATTACCATTGCATTGAATAGGCAAGAGGAACTAGACCAACTCTCTCCCAACTACCCGGTATCAACATATCCTCATCATTTGCATCGGTAGCTGATCTTGGGAGCTCAAAAGAGCTGAAGCACGTGGAGCTGAAGCTACTCATCAAAGGCATCGAATCGGGGCTCAATCGTCTAGGTATGTCTAATATTTGAGAGTCCATCTTTTAAATCTCTATTCCCTGGATTGGGAAACTCCGGCGGGAGGGTACGTGACCATCCTTGGATTAGGATTGGTGAGAGTTTGAGATCCAAACTCGTCAAGTCCCTGGATTGGGCCATCGGCGGATGGTATACGCGGTCCTAGATCAAAGGATGTCAAGGTTGATGGTTAACTTGATTTAAAACCAAGACTATAGTGAAATCCGGTGGTCTCATAGGTTGAGATCGTGAACCGGGATTGGAGTAGGGAAACCGAACCACTATAAATTGCCTTGCATTTTGAGATTGAATGATTGCTATGTGTTGAATGGTTTAGTCAATCATGAATGCTAACTGTTTGATGAAATGCCTATGATAGTCCTTGCTTACAAACTGCTCATATAAATGTCTCGAATGCTATTGTGATTGTCTTAGTTGATAAGATTATCTTGATTAGTTTTTAATTGTAATTGTTTTTAAAAAGTCCTATTCACCCCCCCTCTAGGACATTAGGCATATCTCCAAGTATCTCTATAGGCAGTAAAACCGCAATTTCAGAAAGAACGATCCACCCTCGTGCAGCTCAAAGACAATTCTATTCATTGGGAGGAGGAGAGATGCTGTCCAAAGAGGGACCCCGTGCTATGATGGAGTTTCATACCTCGCAGTTGTACGATGACGACCGATATGAGCCGTACGACGCTGGTCGCAACTTCGCACTACGAGTGGTGCAGCGGATATCTCCGTCGTTTGATATGGGAGAGTTCGAGAAGGTTGCGGCTATCGTTGCTGCAAAGGAGAGGGCAGCCACTGAGAACGAGGTTACGGAAACTACACAAGCTGTAGGGGTCCCAGAAGTGGGCCCTGAGGTTGAGAGTAACGCTCCTCCTCCAAGTGATGCGCAAGAATGATCTCCCCTTCGTTTTCTTTTGCTTTCTCATGTAATTCTTGGTTTACTCGTTTGATGTAAAAACTATTCAGATGTCTTATAATAGAATGACTACCTTTTTCATATTTTGGCTTCCTCAAGAGTAATAGATAATTGGTGTGTTGCGTGCAAAGAAATGCTTAACTCATGAAGAATGAGTTAGGATCAATCCGGGGGTCTTGGTGACCATGTCCATGTAGAGATAAACTAATCTATTAATTGAGGCTATGACTCTGCTGAGAGCAGAAGATTTGGCCAAGGGAATGAATATATTCCCTTCGGGGCTATTCGGGTCCAACTTATGGAATAGCGACCAAAAGAAAATCCATCTTTATTTGAATGTCGTTTGGATTTACATCAAGTTATGGAAAGTATTGAAGTAGATGCTCTACGTGCCAAGGGCGATGTAGGGGTTTTCCTCGCATGTCTTCGAGATAATATGTACCTGGTCGCACAATTCTGATAACCCGATAGGGGCCCTCCTAATTTGGGTCTAACGAGGGAGCTGGTGTTCCGAGGTTTTGTCTAAGGACCAAATCGTCGAGCTGAAAAACTCTAGGTTTAACCTTTGCGTTACGATAACGAGTTATACGTTGTTGGTAGGCTGCAGATCGAAGTCGGGATGCGTCCCTTCTCTCTTTCAAGAGATCGAGATGAAGCCGCAGACCCTCTTGATTGCTTGTTCAATCGTACTGCTCGATTCGATACGAGGGTACTTCAACTTCGACGGGGACGACTGCGTCGAAGTCAAATGCCAAAGAGAAAGGAGTTTCTCCAGTTGACGTGCGAGTTGTCGTTCTATAGGCCCATAAGACTTCAGGTAGAAACTCCGGCTACATACCCTTGTGTTCGTCGAGTTTAGTCTTCAAATGATGTTTGATGATCTTATTAACTGCTTCGACTTGTCCATTAGCCTGGGGATGATATGGGGAGGTCCGAATATTTCGTATCTTCCATTTTTCACAAAACTTTGAAAACGCGGCGTTGTCGAACTGCTTCCCGTTGTCGGTGATTATAGAGTGGGGGAGCCCATAACGGCATATGATATTTCTCCACATGAACTTAGTCGTCTGCTTTTCGGTGATCATGGTTGTTAGAACTTAAAAAAAAGGGGGAAGAGATCAGAACTACTCGTCAGCAGTCCTTCTTTCTTTTTTTTCATGTTTCTTTTATTCTGGGGGAATTCTGAGTATAGAGACATTCATAGACAATCATAAGCAATCACAAAGTGTACACAAGAGAGAGATATCGCAAGGCGAATTTTATTCCAGAGATTCTGAGATCTTTTACATTCCAGGCTGTGATACTGGTCACGAGCCTTTAATTACATCAACGGTTGATCACCCTTGATTGGAAGGCAAAAGACTAATCCGCCGGGGATTATGGTCTTGAGTTCATGGTCGTGTAGACCTTTGTTTTCTTGTTATGGACTGAGCCACATTTGTTAGACACGCCGGATGTCTATGTCCCATTTTCTTTCGGACTGTCCGGGTTAAGAGACTGTCAGGATTCGAGTGGTGTAACTCGGGGCCCACGCCTGTTACTGTGAACAGGTGACCGCTGGAATACATGATCCTCGAATGTTGGTCGGCATGACCCAAGGCTCGCGCCCGTACTTTTATGACGGGTGACCTTAGGAAAGCACACCGCAATGTTCCCGAACGAGGGTTTTAATCGAGTGGTGCAACTCTGGACCCGCGCCTGTTACTGTGAACAGGTGACCGCTGGAATACATGAACCTCGAAATGTTGGTCGGCATAACCTAAAGCCCGCGCCCGTATTTTTATGACGGGTGACCTTAGGAAAGCAATCCGCAACTACCTCATCAGCTCAACCGACGGACCCGTTGTCGGTGGGTAGGGCATCGACGGTCTTTTTTATAGTGGCAGTCCATAGCAAGATATTTCAAGCTTAGTTAGAACTCTTTGTTTGTGGTTTCTCGTGGTAACCATAACCCCTTAGGTTTAGCCTCGGACCTTTATCCGGGATGAATAGAGCTTTGTACAGTAAAGTAAATGTATTTCTTCTAGAGTCGGGCCACTCGTCTTCGAGAACACTCTTTCTTCTGAGTATTTTCCAATGATCTGTTTGGGATTAGATAGGCTTTGTCGAGCCAAGATCTTTTGAGGATCCAAATTCAATGGGCTGGATCGGCTATCTCCGATACCTGTAAGTGGCTAAGTATAGGGTCTGATGGGTACCCACATATGCCAATTTCATATGAATAATGGGGATCGGTGCCCCGTGAATGCTTGACTCGGCTGTTGGATAGCCTGAGTACTTCAGCTTTGCCTAGGCGTCTTTGAGATCGCGGTTGATTTCAACTGGCACTAGTCAATTCTCAAGCCAACAGGGCACTTCCCAGGGCTGAAAATGACTAAGTAGTGGACCTGCTTGCGGTCTGATTAGAGAAATTGATGAATATTATCGATAACCATCTTTGAACAGGGGTAGATTACGTTTACGAAGATCACGGTGCGATCGCATTTCAATTTGCTTAGCAGAAGTCAATTTTCGGGCCAACAGGGCACTTCCCAGGGCTACAAATGACTAAGTAGCGGACCTGTTTGCAGTCTGATTAAAGAAATCGGTGAATATTATCGATGACCGTCTTTGAACAGGGGTGGATTACTTCCACGAAGATCGTTGTGCGATCGCATTTCAATTTGCTTAGCAGAAGTCAATTTCCGGGCCAACAGGGCACTTCCCAGGGCTACAAATGACTAAGTAGCGGACCTGCCGACTGCTCGATTAGGGTATTCAAGGGTCCTGAGATCGGATAACCTCATCGCAGTGCATGATTATGGTGTATCATGTCAAGTAGAAGAAAAGTTTTCCTCTCGGGCTCGGTCCAATTCCGCCCGATTCTACTCGTTTTAGGCCGTTTTCGGCTCTTTCAGAGGGATTTTCGGAGCTGCCAAATTGGCTAAGTGTTGGTTATTTTGGACCAAAACACTGATTTGGGACATTTATCATTGACCGTTGGAGAATCTGATCCGGTGGATGGATAGATCTCATCGAGACGCATCCAGGAGAGGCGGTTTCATCAAAATCCGATCTCGGACGAAGGCGGGCCGCACGACGGAAGGTCCACCCCTCCCATCAACGTCCAGGCGTATGGGGGAGTGTGTACAGGCGCATGTGGCCATTTTTCAAGCGCATGTGGCCATTTTACAAGCACATGTGGTGTTGCATCATCTGTCAAGCGCATGTGGTCATCATCCGGGTGCATGTGCCCATTTTGCACAAAAAACAGATGAAGGAGAGGTGTTCCGGGCGCATGTGGCAGTGCACATGCGCCTGGAACCAAAGAGTAGACGCATGTCTCTCCCGGACTTAGAGAAAATTCAGATTTTCCGGTGGGAAAAGCCGGCGCATGTGGGGGGAAAAGCCGGCGCATGTGGGGGATAAGCCGGCGCATGTGCCCAGTACTTAGAAAATTTCAGGATTTTCTTCCTGAACTTGGGATTCCGGCGAGGAAATTCCTTTCCGGCGAGGGTTTCCGGCGAGGGAATCCACTCCAACCAAGGCATCCGGCGAGGGGAGAAAAATTAAGCGCATGTGGTGCTTACATCACTCTGAGGTCGGCGGGGGATGATCTCGTGCTGATGAGTGAAGTGACTTCACTATTTA
This sequence comes from Liriodendron chinense, assembly GCA_003013855.2. Taxonomy (NCBI): domain Eukaryota; kingdom Viridiplantae; phylum Streptophyta; class Magnoliopsida; order Magnoliales; family Magnoliaceae; genus Liriodendron; species Liriodendron chinense. Next base: position 4,959,379 of record PVNU02000070.1, read on the forward strand.
TAGGGGATAATCGGGTTCGGGTCCGGTCTGGCGGGTATTTCCCGGCGCATGTGGTAGACAACAAAACCAAGCGCATGTGGCAGAAAGCAGCCAAGCGCATGTGGTGGATCCGGGAGCATGTCCTTTACCGGCGCATTTCCCGGCGCTTTTCGGAAAAATGTTTAATTCACTAGAGTGCAAGTGCATGTGGTTGGAGGCCAGGCGCATGTGGTTGGAGGCTAGGCGCATGTGCTTTGCCGGCGCTTTCCCACTACTTAACCAGATTTTCAGGATTCCAGCACTTACAAAATTTCAGCATTTCAGCTCCGACGAGGGACCTCCAAAGGACAGCTACCTTTTCTAGACATGCACTCACTGTCGCCAAGCCACTTCTAGGCTAGGATTGACCTCCTGAATGAACGGGGTGGGGTGTGGAAGTCCAGATGTTACTAATTTTGGTACTTCCTTCCTAATTTAGAGCCTCCGGGTCGGCTTGTCGTATAGGAACGTTGTTCCGGGGAGCGCTTGTATGGAAATACGCATCGTAATGACTTCGGACTTGCTATTTAAGGGTTTTGGGGTGCTCCGGATCATTTAGCGGCGAAGCGCATGTCCAGTTCCACTCTAAAATGGTAGCTGTAGGCTTACGGACCTTTTTTTGTCAGCTCCAAACGGGGATGAAATGCATTTCGAGGTGCGCAGGTAAAAATATGCACCGGATGACTTTGAAACTTGTAGGTTAAGGGTTTTAGGACATTTCGGATCATTTGGCGGTGAAGCGCATGTCCAATTCTGCTCTGAAATGGTAGCTGTAGGCTTAGGGACCCCTTTTTGTCAGTTTCGGGCAGGGACAAAACGTATTTCGAGGTGCGCGGGCAAAAATATGCATCGGATGACTTCGAAACTTACAGGTCAAGGGTTTTAGGACATTTCGGATGATTTGGCACTGAAGCGCATGTCCAGTTCCGCTCTGAAATGCTGTTTACGGATTTTGGTCGCTACCAAGCGATCAGGGTTGTGCAGGCATTTTTGGGGCTCTCCCGGCCTCGAATCTTATCCAAATCATTGCCACTAGACCATAGGATGTCGCTTTATAATGGGTGCAAATTTGAGCCCCAACAAGTGCCCCCCCGGTGTGCTGCGCTGGATGCTTACGTCACGCCAGTGCAGTGCACCGGTTCCCCAGGCTCAAGTATAAATAGTTGACTCACTGAGTCATTCCACAATTTCCTCGAGTCAGAAAATCCAATTTTCCCAAGGTGAGAGAGCTCATCCTTGAGCTACAGGCACATGTGGTCCCCTTGTGGGCGCATGTGGCCTACCATCCATTTTCCGACGGAGAACTCCCCTCAGGCGCATGTCAACTTGCCATATGGAATGGGCGCATGTCCCAGGCGCATGTGGTTCTGGGCATGCGCCCAGGGCACTGCCCGAAACTTGTGTCTTTCCCAGAAATCAGAGATGAGCGCATGTGGTGCTTCCACATGCGCTTGGGACATTGAATTTCAACCTCATTCATTCCCTTCTTCTGAGCCGAGCGCATGTCAGATTGGACATGCGCCTGATGTCTTAAGTGATGAAATTGTATTTTCAAAAATTCAAATTTTTATAGATTGGGCGCATGTGAGGGGCCACATGCGCCTGGGGCTCCACCTTGGGCGCATGTGAGCCCAACACTTAGCCAAAATTTTCATTTTTAGTCCCTGGTTTGCACTTGTGAAGAAATGGCATTTCCGGCTCCGTTTCTCAGTCAAATTCAGTGCTGTTTGAGGCTAGATTGCTTAAAATTCAAGCACGATTGGAGCTTAGTGCCTTGGGCCTGCATTTGGCTGCCTACTTTGGCCTGTCACAGCTTACAACTGTCTATTTTAGGCAGGTTCAGAGTATGTCTGCTAGAATGCGCTTATAGTGTTCTGATTGCCTGTAAAGTTGCTGTGTGAGAATAGTTGCGCATGTATGATGCTGAAACTGTTTCCTGACTCTGTCCAGTACTTACTTATAAGCACCTGGACTTGTCAAGGCTACTTTTAGACTAAATGCATGAATGTATTGTGGGTTCAATCTATGATTTTGTGTGTGCATCGATCCTATGTATGGGTGCATGTATGATGGCAATTTTTTTGTTATGAAATGCGTATGATGATCGATACGCTATGCTCTTGATTTTAGTTGCTTTTCATGCTCTTCATGTTGTGCTTGTGTTTGTGATATGATTTCGTTAGGCTATTTGCCCGTGTGTATCGAGTTGTTCTCTAATGTTGTTTTGTTTACGCGTTGCAGTGAATTGTAGTAGCGACAATGGGATCCTCTGGTGAAACTTCTGGGTCGCATGCTTCTGGTCCGACGCCGATGAAGCTCGGTCGGAAAAGAACAGCTGAAGGTCCTTCTAACCCTCCTCCTCCAAGACGTAACTCTCGCTTCTTTCCTATGGTCGAACTCGAGATAAAAGATTTCACGGAGCGTATTGGGCAGCTTCCTCATGAAGTGCTGGTGCGCATATTCGTCAACAAGACAGCGCCTGAACCTCCAAAGCGGGGAACAGAACAAGAGTGGGTCTATTGGTATGCCCAGCTTGCTAGTGTGGCGAGTGCCATCGAGGCAGGTCCTCAAGATGTACCTGTTCACAATGTAGAAGAGAATCTGACGGGTCAAAAAGGTAAGAAGAAAGGAGGACGAGGAAAACAACCGATCAAGGCGCTCAGTCAAGCGGAGCGATTGACACAGCTCCTCGACTTGAAATATGAAAGGATGAAGATTGGATGGGAGAGCAACAAGATCACTGCTAAGCGCAGCATCTGCATCACGAACCCTTACAATGGCGAAGTCATCTTGCACCAGAAGTCTCTTATGAGGTGTAAACCTTTTCCGAGCATCGAGCCATCTGATGTTCGTAGACCTAGCCAGTTCTATGGAGTGGAGAGATGGTCTTCATTTCCTGAGAGATTACTCACTGCTACCCTGGGAAGCAACGGGAAGCAACAAAAGGTTGGTGAGATTAAGGAAATGACTTTCCTCATGCCTACATGTGATCCGCATGCACCTTATCCGAGTCATTTCTTTGAGACGGTGTGTGAAAGGTTCCTTCCTATGAGCATGTCCGCAATGTGGGAGACTTCGAGCTTTCGTACCCGAGGGCATCTGAATCGTCGTGACAGCTACATCCCCTGGGCGAAGGAGATTCTGATCCGGCACGAGGCTGTGCTAAGGGAGGTTGGGCTTTACTATGCCATCGAGGCGACTGCCGGCTTCTTTCCTCGAGATCCAACGATTCTCAGGGGCTTCTTAAATTACTGGAGTTCCGTTACCAACTCTTTCCATCTTCCTCAAGGAGAGATGAGCATAACCCTCTGGGATCTTAAGATGATGGCGGGCCTGCCCATACGCGGCGGGTATTATCACGAATATATCCCCTCTGATGAAGAATTGTCTGGCTTCAGGCGCGAAGGTGATCGGAAGGCCTATCATTCCAAGGCATGTTTGGAGTTGTTCAATGAATTGCAACAATTTGACTGCATTACAAAGATACACTATGAAGATTGGTCAGTCTACTTCAGCCACGGCTTGAAGTAAGTCTTCCCGGGACGTCTTCTTTCTTTCTTCTCATGATGTATGCTCTTTTCTCCTGCACAGCTTCTTATGTGAAATTCTCTCACCTTTCTCTCTTTCAGGATCGACTACGAAAAATATAAAGTTGATGTTAAAAGAATAAGGGCTTTACGACAAAGGTTCGAATGCAAGTTTCCTTGCCCGAACGTATTGTCTCCTACTTGCGAGCTAGCAGGCTTCCTCGCTTACTGGTTGTCCGCAGTCGCGCTTCCCAGCTCGAAGAGTGCTGATGGCGTCAGGGTTTCTTGCTTCGTTATGGCGGGTGCCCTTGCCAGTGGTCAACGTCTTGCTATAGCGCCACCTGTACTCTGCAGCATATATAGAGCGTTCGGTTATGTTGCCAGTAATCCGGACAAACCTGCTGATGGAATGGACGCTGCCCATTGCCCGTGGCATTATTTCTGCAGCTGGTTAGGCGTTTATTTCCCGTGGGTATATGGCATGAAGCCTCACGCCTACTTCTTTCCGGACCGAGCGCCTCTTATCAGGTTCATGAAGGCCAAGATGGTGCTTAAGACGCCAGAATGGGTGTCTTCAAGGATCTGCAGTGAGAATGAAGTTGACTTCTACCATTTTCTTGCTTCCATCGCTGATGAAGATATCGAAGTCGTCGATGATGAGGATTCGGTTGACTCTTCTGACAGAGAATTCCTAATATCAATCCGGACCGCCTCTCTCCCGTTCCGTGAAGGCATGGAGTCTGGCGCGAGCCTTATTATCCGAGCAGGTTCGCCAGACAGTTCGGCTACGATCAGGGCGTTTCGTCGACTCTTCCAAGCGTGACGAGGATAGAACGAGCATATGGCACGGGTCCTGTCCATTGGGAGTGGATGTGGGACCAACTTTTACTGACGCGAACTGGCGCGAGGTTCGTGTTGCCTGGCAGTAGTCGACGTCCCGCGACCTCTTATGGTTGGATGAGATGGTGGGTGCATCAGTACGCGCGCATCCGAGATGCCAAACCTGTCGATTTTCCTCTCTATCTCTCTCCTCCAAGGTTGAATGACATTCTTTAGGACGGTCTTGGTTATCTTTGTGAGCAGCGTGAGGCCGTCGGAGTTCCTGGTACCAGCCATCTGACTTCCTTGAACGTGCCGATCACTCGTAGGAAAGAAGATGGAGCGTTAGACGGATGGTATTGCTTCGGGGTCCCTATACAGAGACGTCAGCAAGGGGTCGGATCTTCAAGTCCTCCGGCAGAGACTGCTCCTCCATCTGTCGAAGAGTGTGAGCCTACGGAAGGTATGGCAGGAGTTAGACCTTCTGATGATTTCGTTGACGACCTTCCACCGGGCCGCGCAAGAGATCAGTTGAGAGTCAAGATAAGACTCACACCAAGAGTTCGCCCGTCAGCACCTGAGAAAAACTTAAGAAAGGCAGAAATGTTACATATCAAGAAGTGGGGGAGTTTGGATCCGTCGTTGCAGATCACTACTCCAGAGATAGTGGTAGGTGCGACTGTTGCCGATAGCCGCGAAGAAGGTGAGCTTCGGTCTGGTGTTATAGAGGAGATTGCAGACGAAGAAGATATAATTATCGATAATCGTGACGGAGGTGAGTCCGAGCCTGCAGATGTCGAGGGGGACAATGCCGAAAGTGGTTCTGAAGCCGGTGATGGTCAGGGAGCGGCGTGCCTCGATGGTTCGGGGTCACAGCTTGAAGATGAACCTGTAGATTATTCTGGTGATGACTGGGGAGTGGACCATGCCAACGATCACAGCAACGATGATTCCCTCGTGAATTATTATGATAACGATGCCAGAGTCGGGGGTGTAAGTGATCTTGACGATGTTGCCATGGCAGCGATCGAAGCACAACTCTACGACAACGTCAGGATCCAACCTTCTTCCGAGCATTTAGTCTTCGTTTCTCAGGCTGTTGCGGCACCGACTACGGGGTTGTCGACGGATGTTCCTCCTTGTTTGCCCGTTCGTGCTGATAACGCCGAGGAATCCGTTCCTGGGCTTGAGATACGTGAGGGGAACGTCGATCCTTCTTCGGTCCTTCCATCAGGCTGTTCATTGCGAGTAGACTGTCCTGTTGAGTCGGAGGTCGTGGATACGTCACGCTCCGCTGCGGTCGAAGTCAGACCCGACATTCCGTGAGCACAAGGTGAGAAATGCGATTGTGGTTCTGCTTTGTACTTTTCTTCTTTGATTCCTGCATAATTGTTGAGCTCTTAATTATGCATATTCTAACCCCAATTCATCACTCTTTGTGCATGGTTTATATGGGTTGAAAGCTAATTCAATGCATGTTTTGTGACTACAGGATTGAGGGTGGACTCTACTCAATTAAAGACACAAAGAGATGATTTTGAACTATTCTAATGGAGATTACTTGAGGACCAAAGAAGAAAAGAAGAGAGAAAGTGAAAGAAAGAAGCAAGGAAAGAAAGAAAAGGAAGAATGTAGATGCATGAAGACTGCCGACCGGTCATGACCGGTCGGCCAAGAGGGCCAGACCGGTCTTGACCGGCCAGCTATGAACAATGGACTAGTATTGCATAAGGCCGACCGGTCATGACCGGTCGGCCATGATCGCTGGATAGAGAGGCTGGAATTTCAATGAACTAAGGCCGACCGGTCTGGTATGAGAAGAAAAACGTCCGACCGGTCATGACCGGTCGGACATCATTGCTGGAATGAAGACTGCTGGAGTGCTGTCACTTGAGGCCGACCGGTCTTGACCGGTCGGCCATGCGTACTAAGTTAGAACTTTCTAATTTCTTCCCGAAATTCTCTGCGCTGCGTAAGTGTTACGCACTTTCTCGATTCTTCCGAAGTCGTGGAGCCTCCAGACTATAAATAGACACCTAGGGATTGTTCCTAGGGCATCCTAGAAGGGCTCAAGCGAGGTTGGAGGCTGCGGAAGTGAAGATTGGAGTTTCACCACTCCTTTTGGTTTGCTTTGCTGTTTTCATGCTTTTTGTAGTTGTTTCATGTTTCCTTGGATCATGAGCAGCTAAACCTCTTAGCTAGGGCTAAGAGGTGAAGCTCGTAGTGTATCCAAGATGTTTTAATTCGTAGTTAAGTGGTTTTCAGTTTTGGAATTCATGATTATGAACTAAGGTTTGAAGTTTATGCAAGTTTTTAAGTAATTTCTCTTAGTCTTGTGATGACTCATGGATGTTTGGATGAATTACTTATCTTCTTATTTGGTTTGCAACGGTCTAGACCTGTATGATCTGAGGAATCAGAGTGCGCTCTAGCACTAAGCTCTTCATGAAGGGACTTCATGCCAAAGTTCTAGTTTTGGTTGATTATCTGGAATATGTATGGACTGTGCATATAATTTGAATCCAGTTCAAATCATGATCTAGCCTTGTCTTGTGAGAAGACTTGAGGATGGTTATGATTGGGAATTGGACCTATAGAAAAGGTGAATGACCTATGCAATGAGCATGCTCAGATCAGCCTAGAGTTGAGTGAACGTTATGTACAGAACTTACATGTTACAGACTTCTGGTTTAATAGTTCTATTATCCGACTAGATAGACCTGACTGGTGATTCTAGTTGAGAGAATGGGAAACCACAGCGGATTGAACATCGAGGATTGGTACAAGTGGATCCTCGAACCCCTAGTGCCTTCTTATAATTGTTTACATTCAATTTAGATTAAACTGTTAGTCACACACATTCTATTCAAACTTTGATTGTTAGCTTCAATAGAAACTTGTGGATGAATTTGTGACATCCTACATAAGTCCCTGTGGATCGACCTCGGTATTACCGAGTTTATTACTACATCGCAACCCTACACTTGGGGAAGCGAACAATAATCATACTAACCATATTTTGTCATTATTATCTTATTTCTACAGATCTTATTAAGTCAATACCTGCTTCTGCTACTTCCGTCGCATCGTCTCCGGTTGTGACTATTGAACTGCCGGGCGAAGCTTTGGAAATAGTTGTTGATTCCGGGACGTGCATTGCGGGACCTTCGGAGCCTGCTATTGATCTTCCTGCCATTCCTGGTACGACTCCTTCGCACTTTACATTAGATTATGACTTGTAGTTTCTGCTTCCATTTTTGCTAATGCATCATTTGTTCGTCTTGCATCCTTTCTTGCAGCTGCTGTCGATTCTGGTGTCGCCATGGCTATGATGCCAGACATTCCTACATTTGAACATTTAGATTGTTTTGGTCAGAGAATGTTGAAGGGCCTGCTGTCTAGCCTTGCGAAGGCGTTAGCCGATCCACAAGAATGGCATATGCTAGGCGCTGGCATGAAAGCGCTGGAAGCTTGTGTCGGAGTTGTTGGGTCTGATGCGCTCGTGGTTGTCAATCACATCTCTGCGTTCGAAAGCTCCCTCGCAAACGTAGCGGCTGCTGAGCGTGTCGAGCCCGATCCTGCTATCGAGGAGAAGCGTAGAATTGTAGAGTCTTTGGGACCTGCAGTGGAACGTCACGCGCATTCTACGGCGAACGCACAAGAATCCCTACAAAATAATAAGATACAGTATGAAGGGTGCTTGGGCCGTATAGCTGAAATCGACGTTGAGATTGAGCGTCTGCAAGCGGAGAAGATCGCCGTGAGCTTCGAAGCTGCCCGTCTCGAGTCAGTAGTTACTCAGGGTCAGATAACGGTCACGCGGCTCGAGAGTGAGGGTGAAGCAGCGCGCAAGCAGTTGGAAGATTTGACTGCTGAACTTCAACATGTTCCTGATCCTGAGAAGGTGTTATCTGCAGCAAAGTCAGCAATGGAAACTGCCAGGGTGGCCGTGATCAGGCTGATATCGGGATGTTTGGAGAAGCTTTGATCTTTCGCTCCCGACGTTCTCCTTCTTGACTTCAAATGTATAGAAATGATTGTAGGATCTTACCTTTAGAAAATTTTGTAGTTGGTGTAAGAGATACTTACCTTTTGACCATTCATGTATACGACGTCGGAAAAGATGTCAATCAAACTTTTGTTAAATGAAATGACAATAGCAATTATTTTTTCTATCGTGTTATGTTTGTGTGATGTGTGTTAGAATGGTTTGCAATAATAACAATAATAATCGCAGTTCTAATAAGTGATAAATGTAGAATGAAATGAAAAGAGTAATACTTCCCTTTGTCGTCGATTTCGGGAGTGTCCAGGGTTTCTGAACTCGGGATATGCTCGTGTCGTAGACGAATGGTCCTTCTTGGTTATTTCTCCATAGCAAGGGCAAGGACGACCTGCAAGAATACGAAGTAACTGATTAGCTTTTGTAACTACAGGCTTATCTACTGTATTCTACTCCATTTCATTCTCCGTTTCTATCCTTACTTATTACATTCCCTCTCTTGGGGAGTTTACATTTCTCATATTTATGTAAAGGAAAGTAACAGGTGGACTGTTAGGGGTAATATTTCTTCAAAAACCGGCCATTAATTGCAAAACCGGCTCCGCCACCGTCGAAATTCACTAAACGGTAGGCCCCGTTGGAGTAAACTTCTTCTATGATGCATATCGGGTCCCACTTAGGGTCGAACTTGCTCTTTGTAGTGTGCGCGGCTATCGGTCGCTTCATTACGAGTACCAAGTCACCCTTCTTGAAGGATCTACCCCTGACTCGCTTGTCATACGCTATTGAGATATGCTTCTGGTACATCTCTAGCCGTTGTTGTGCCGCGAGCCTCTTCTCGTCCAAGGCATCGAGCTCGACCATCCTGAGCTCAGCATTACGGTCATGTGTCAAGGAGTTCCGAAGTGCTACTCACAGGGACTCGACCTGAACTTCCATAGGGATGATGGCCTCCGTGCCATATACTAGTGAATAGGGGGTAGCCCGCGTTGCTATGCGGTGCGTAGTACGATATGCCCAGAGCGCTTCGGGTAACCGTTTGTCCCAATCTTTCTTATTCTCTGCCACCTTTTTCTTTAGAATCTTCACGATGGTTTTGTTGAATGCCTCAGCAAGCCCGTTTGCAGGAGGATAATAGGGTGTTGAGTAGCATTGCTTGATCTTGAAATTGGCACACAGCTTGTCGATCACGACATTTCGGAAGGGCGTGCCATTATCCGTGACGATCCGATCAGGAATACCATGTCTATAGATGATGGCGTTCCGGATGAAACCCTCCACTTGTTTAGCTTTCACGTTCTTCAGGGCCACAGCCTCAGCCCACTTAGAGAAATAATCTGTTGCCGCCAGTATGTACTGGTGCCCTTGAGAGGAAGAGGGGCTAATGGGGCCTATCACATCCATACCCCAGGCCGCAAAGGGCCAAGACATCACTGACTGATGCAGCTCTTCTGGAGGTATATGTATGATGTCAGCATGTATCTGACACTAATGGCATTTTCTGACGTAGTCCATCGCATCTTTCACCATGGTGGGCCAATAATAGCCCATGTGCCGCACTCGATGATGTAGGTTCCGTCCGCCTTGATGGGCACCACATTCTCCTCCGTGCGCCTCTCTCAGCGTATCATGAACTTCTTCTCGGGCCAGGCATCTTGACAGCGTTCCATCGCTGGAGCGTCGATACAGTACCTCTTCTAAGAGGACGAACAAGCTGGCGCGCCTTCTGACTTGAGTGCGCATTTGCGGATCCTCAGGTAAGAACCCATACCTCAAGTAATTAGAAAATGGCCTACTCCAATCTTCCTCTTCTGTGATCTCAAAGCAATGTACAGGGCTTGCGCTCGTGACATTCTCAGCCGCTGTGAGGGATGGTAATATTCTCCTTTCTTCTATGGTGACTTGAAGTGGGCTGCCCCCTGGGTGCGCGAGAGCCGCAGCCAAGTTAGCCAATGCGTCTGCTTGAGAATTTTCAGCTCTTGGGACGTGCGACACTGTACTGTCCCGGAAATGATCGAATAGGGCTCGGGCCTGATGGCAAAGAGATGACAACTCCGGCTTGCGGACTTCATATTCCGTCATAAGCTGTCCCACAACTAACCGAGAATCACCGTATACCTGTAGTGATCGGATTCGCATGTCTCGTGCCAACTGTAACCCAATGATGAGGGCCTGATACTCTGCCTCGTTGTTTGTGCATGACGACACTATTGTGAATGAGTAGGGCAACAAGTCGCCTTGAGGACTGATGAAGATCACACCGGCCCCTGATCCTGCAGCTCTGGAGGCTCCGTCGAAATACATCCGCCACTGCTTCATGACTCTTACCATATGGCCTGGTCGTCAGGCAGATCACATTCCATTTCCATGTTATCCGGTATTGGGTGAGCTGCTAGAAAATCGGCTATCGCCTGCCCTTTAACAGCTAGAGACGGCAGATACGTGATGTCGAACTCGGATAGTAGTAGGGCCCATTTGGCTAAACGCCGGGACAACATAGGTCGGTTCATCAGGAACTTGATAGGATCTGCTTTGGAGATCAATGTAATCTGATATAACAGACAGTAATGCCTCAACTTCTTCACAGCGAATATCAAGGCCAGGCATATCTTCTCAATCGGTGAGTAATTAAACTCAGCGCCGACGAGCGTGCGGCTCAAATAGTACAGAGCATTCTCTTTTCCTTCTTCATTCTTCTGGACGAGCAGTGCCCCTAGTGAGTTCTCTCCCACTGCTACATATAGTATCAAAGGCTTTCCCTCGATTGGCGCTGCGAGAACCGGAGCTTTCCCGAGTAACTCTTTGAGGGAATCGAAGGCTTTCTGGCACGCTTCGTCCCACTCGAAGCGGACATCTTTCTTGTTCAGCCGAGAGAAAGGCTGGCAGCGACCTGACAGGTTCGAGATGAACCGCCGCAAGTAAGCGACTCTCCCTTGGAAGCTCTTCAGCTCTTTCAAATTCTTCGGAGGAGGCATTTCTCGGATTGCCTTGATCTTCGCGGGGTCAATCTCGATTCCCCGATGCCTGATCACAAAGCCAAGGAATTTTTCGGAGGACACCCCAAAGGCGCACTTCAACGGGTTCATGCGGAGGCTCTTCTTCCTCAACCTCTGAAATACTAGCTTCAAATGTTCGCAATGCTGCTGATGTCCGTCGGACCTCACTACCAGGTCATCGACGTATTATTCCACATGCTTGTGCATCATGTCTTGGAAGATTACCTGCATCGCTCTCTGATACGTGGCGCCTGCATTTTTCAGCCCAAACGGCATCACCCGATAACAGAATATCCCGAGAGATGTGTGGAAGGCAGTGGAATCTTCGTCTTCTGGAGCCATTCGGATCTAATTATACCCTGAATAGTCGTCCATAAAGGACATCGTCGTATATGCTGATGTACTATCGATCAGAAGCTCCGGGATGGGTAGAGGAAAGTCATCTTTGGGACAAGCCTCATTCAGGTTGCGGAAATCAACGCACACCCGGATCTGGCCGCTCTTCTTCTTTACAGGTACTATGTTCGAGATCCATTTGGGATACTGAACTTCCCTGATAAACCCGGCCTGAAGCAGCTTCTTCACCTCTTCCTCTATCTTCGGGACGATGTCAGGATGGAAGCCTCTCTGTGGCTGTTTGACCGACCTCTTCTCCTTCGCGATATTCAACCTGTGCATTGCGATTGCCGGGTTCAATCCTGGCATCTCAGAATAGGTCCATTCAAACACGTCTCTATTCTCTTTCAGGAGTTGAATGTAGCCCTCCCTCTCTTCTTCTGGAATGTTCTTACTGATATAAGTATTCCTCGGCTCTTTGGTGGTCCCCAGATTGACTTCTTGTAGCTCATCTATTGTGGGCTGACCTCCATCTTCGATCTGCTCTGGTGCGGCACTCGGCTGTATGACTTCATTCGGTCCAGCGGGCCTCACCTCTTCCACGGGACTAATTGTCACCATGTTAATATGCCTGATCTCACATCCTGCCCCCAGGGCTTCTTTTCCTCTGTATACCTTCGTCTTTACTTCGAAGGGTGCTAGCATGCGTTTCGAGCTGGCGGTTCTGAACAGATGAACCCCATGTTCCTCATAATGTTTCTACTGGCCTTGCTATATCTTTCTTCTTCAATGGGCGGTGTCTCTACCGGTGTTCTCTTCGCGTTTTCTTCGATCTGCAATGGGTTGCAGAGTCTGGCCTGAAACCTTATCTCATGCCTGGCTCCCATTGTCGGCGGCACGCAGAACTGGCTCGGATCTTTAGGGAAGGGACGAATCCTCTCAACCTTTGGCACTGGCATATTGAAGCTGGACTGCAACACGCTCATTTGTTGGCTTGTCATCTGTTTCAACACTGACTGCCCTTCCTTCCGGAGGTGCTTCGGTATCAAATAAAACTTCTTCCTTTGCAACGGATTTCCTCTGTGAGCCCTTGTCGCTTCAGCGACCACTCGCGGAGCTTCGTTCGCTTGTCTTGGATTCTTACCCTGGGGTTCTGCCCCCTGTGCCACCTTTGTCGGTTCGTTGGCTTTTCTGGCGGTCTCGGCCTCCTCGCTCTCTTGATAGTATTGTGCATCTGCTAGGAAAGATTCAGTGACGGAGTATGGCCTCGGGTCTGCCGCCACTCTATACTGGACGCCATCTCTATTGTACTTGAAGCATTGGTGGTATGTCGAGGGAATAATGCCGTATTGATGAAGCCACGGTCGTCCCAACAAGATATTGTATGTCGTCATCGCATCGATCACCTGACAGGTGACTTTGGTGCTCAATTCTTCTATTTCCAGCATGACAATAACGGACCCTAGGACGCGCTGGCTGTCCTGATTGAACCCTTGGATAACCATGGCGCTTGGGCGGAGTGCTGTCTGTCTGAAACCCAACTACTGCAATGTCTTTAGAGACATGATATTCACAGCGGATCCGTCGTCTAGCATGCATCTTCGGACCTCTATGTCTCGGATGAGACCTGTCACCATCAACGGGCGGTTGTGGTCTTTCAAGCTGATCGTTCTGTCTTCTTCAGAGAATGTGATCATGGACGATCGATCGATTTGCATGACCTGTTCTGCGGGTCGATCCCCAGTCCCCGTTATCTTCATTCCTTCCATTTCTGACTCGATCTCTGCTATCATGACCTCACGGGCTTCTTGATCGAGCAATGCGTTAAGCAACATTTCCCGATATTTCTTCGAAAGGCACAGGGCATCGTAGATGCTGAGTCGGGCCTGAACCTTCTTCAGATGAGACACCACATCATAAATCACCGGTGCCTTATCTCGAGCGTGATCTCGTTGGTCAGCTGCTGGCTCATTGACCGCTTCTACCGGTTCTTTTTCTCGAGGTGTCCCTGATGGCTCACCTATGACCGCATTCGTCCTTCTAGGGTCTGGTCGCCTCGGAAATTCTCTCTGTACGACCTGCTTTCCTGACCGCAGAGCCACTACATTGACTTCTCCTTTCTCTAGGACTTGGTCCTTGTCACTGGCCCCTGATTGAGCGACCACTGAGACCATGGCGCACTGAACGGGCTGCGCACATGGCTGTTCTTGCCCGACATTTCTTCTTCTCATTCTGTTCTTCATCTTCCTCTCTTTCTCCACGAGTCTTCTCTTGTTCTCTAGCCTCTTCTTGCTGCTCACAAGTGTCCATGGCTCTTCCGGTTTTGGGAATGGATTTGCCGCTGGACTTTGAACTGGCACAGGGAGGGCAGACACCACTGTCGCAGTGTTCCGGCTCGCCTCTTCCGCCTTCATATTGATGGTGCCATCGTTGATCATCCGTTGAATCTTGCCTTTTAGGACAAAGCAGTCTTCAGTCTTGTGGGTGGTCACATGATGATACCTGCAGTAGCTGGGATGATCGACCATCTTCGCTTCCTCCGGGAGTGTGCATTCTGGCAGTCTTATTAACCTCTCTTCGACCAGCTGTTCCATGATCGGAACCAGATCTTCCATGTCGAAGGTATAAGGTCCGTTTTCTAGATTACGCTCTTCTATCATGAGATGTCGCGGCCTCTGAAAACTCTTGCCTTTGTCTTGAGTCGTGGTTACTGGCCTGGCCTCAATTCTACGTTCGGCGTTTGGGCGTTTCCTGTCATTTGAACCCTTTCCTTTATCAACATAGTTAGAGGTTATCATCCTTCCAGCTTCTTCCTGGGCTTCTCTGCCTTGAACTGCGCTCTGGACGCGGCTCCTTCCACCAGGTGGGCTTTCGTAGCAAGGTCTCGAAACGTCGAGAAGTTGTGTCCAGATAAGCCAAATGAGATCATCGCATCCATGGCCTGCATGCACATCTTGACCTGCTCAGATTCGCTGGGCAGTTCCCGGCACTGTGCTGCTATAGTCCCCCACCTGTCGATGAACTTCTCGACCGACTCTCCCTACCTTTGACGAACCAAGGCTAAATCTGTCAGTGAGACTTCTCTCTCGGTAGAGAAGAATTTGGAGATGAACAAGTCCTGCATCTGCTCCCAGGACTTGACTGACCCTGCGGGCAGTGACATTTACCACTGGAATGCCTTGCTCGTGAGCGTTGAGCCAAACAATCTGAGACAGTACTGGGGAATTGTCGACAGGTTGCCCATCATTGTCATGAATTGAGCCATGTGTTCCTCTAGCGATCCTCTGCCATCGAATCTAGGGAAGTCCGGATGCTTGAAATTGTTGGGAAATGAGAGGTCGTGGACCTCGGGTAAGTACGGCACCCGGTATACATATTTCCCTCTCTTCTCCTTTTTTCTTTCCTGACGCATCAGGTCCGCAACTGTCTGAGACAGTTCTTCTCTCGTGGCTTGAGACGGCAGTGGCGATACACGTCCGAACACAACGTTTCTCGAGCGAGCTTGTGGTTCGGCGGTAGCTGGTTCTCCTGCTGCCCCCTGGCATTCCTCCACAGACTGTCGAGTAGGTACGGCTAGGCTTCTGTTTGCCCCCTGGACAACTAGAGCCAACAGTGCTTCTTTCATCTCTCTCATCTCTCTGGCCGTGTCCTCCTGGACCTGGGTAATCTCATCTATCTGTTCTTGGATTGGAGGCAGCGCAAGTAACTCTTTGTTTGTGGTTTCTCGTGGTAACCATAACCCCTTAGGTTTAGCCTCGGACCTTTATCCGGGATGAATAGAGCTTTGTACAGTAAAGTAAATGTATTTCTTCTGAAGTCGGGCGACTCGTCTTCGAGAACACTCTTTCTTCTGAGTATTTTCCAATGATCTGTTTGGGATCAGATAGGCTTTGTCGAGCCAAGATCTTTTGAGGATCCAAATTCAATGGGCTGGATCGGCTATCTCCGATACCTGTAAGTGGCTAAGTATAGGGTCCAATGGTACCCACACATGCCAATTTCATATGAATAATGGGGATCGGTGCCCCGTGAATGCTTGACTCGGCTGTTGGATAGCCTGAGTACTTCAGCTTTGCCTAGGCATCTTTGAGATCGCAGTTGATTTCAACTGGCACTAGTCAATTCTCAAGCCAACAGGGCACTTCCCAGGGCTGAAAATGACTAAGTAGTGGACCTGCTTGCGGTCTGATTGGAGAAATCGATGAATATTATCGATAACCGTCTTTGAACAGGGGTAGATTATGTCTACGAAGATCATGGTGCGATCGCATTTCAATTTGCTTAGCAGAAGTCAATTTCCGGGCCAACAGGGCACTTCCTAGGGCTACAAATGACTAAGTAGCGGACCTGTTTGCAGTCTGATTAAAGAAATCGGTGAATATTATCGATGACCGTCTTCGAATAAGGGTGGATTACTTCCACGAAGATCGCTGTGCGATCGCATTTTAATTTGCTTAGCAGAAGTCAATTTTCGGGCCAACAGGGCACTTCCCAGGGCTAGAAATGACCAAGTAGCGGACCTGCCGACTGCTCGATTAGGGTATTCAAGGGTCCTGAGATCGAATAACCTCATCACAGTGCATGATTATGGTGTATCATGTCAAGTAGAAGAAAAGTTTTCCTCTCGGGCTCGGTCCAATTTCGCCCGATTCTACTCGTTTTAGGCCGTTTTTGGCTCTTTCGGAGGGATTTCCGGAGCTACCAAATTGGCTAAGTGTTGGTTATTTTGGACCAAAACACTGATTTGGGACATTTATCATTGACTGTTGGAGAATCTGATCCGGTAGATGGATAGATCTCATCGAGACGCATCCAGGAGAGGCGGTTTCATCAAAATCCGATCTCGGACGAAGGCGGGCCACGCGACGAAAGGTCCACCCCTCCCATCAGCGTCCAGGCGCATGGGGGAGTGTGTACAGGCGCATGTGGCCATTTTTCAACCGCATGTGGCCATTTTACAAGCGCATGTGGTGTTGCATCATCTGTCAAGCGCATGTGGTCATCATCCGGGCGCATGTGCCCATTTTGCACAAAAAACAGATGAAGGAGAGGTGTTCCGGGAGCATGTGGCAGTGCACATGTGCCTGAAACCAAAGAGTAGGCGCATATCTCTTCCGGACTTAGAGAAAATTTAGATTTTCCGGTGGGAAAAGCCGGCGCATGTGGGGGCAAAAGCCGGTGCATGTGGGGGATAAGCCGACGCATGTGCCCAGTACTTAGAAAATTTCAGGATTTTCTTCCTGAACTTGGGATTCCGACGAGGAAATCCCTTTTCGGCGAGGGTTTCCGGTGAGGGAATCCACTCCGGCCAAGGCATCCGGCGAGGGGAGAGAAAGTAAGCGCATGTGGTGCTTACATCACTCTGAGGTCGGCGGGGGATGATCTCGTGCTGATGAGTGAAGTGACTTCACTATTTATAGGGGATAATTGGGTTCGGGTCCGGTCCGACGGGTATTTCCCGGCGCATGTGGTAGACAACAAAACCAAGCGCATGTGGCAGAAAGCAGCCAAGCGCATGTGGTGGATCCGGGCGCATGTCCTTTACCGGCGCATTTCCCGGCGCTTTTCGGAAAAATGTTTAATTCACTAGAGTGCAAGCGCATGTGGTTGGAGGCCAGGCGCATGTGGTTGGAGGCCAGGTGCATGTGCTTTGCCGGCGCTTTCCCACTACTTAGCCAGATTTTCAGGATTCCAGCACTTACAAAATTTCAGCATTTCAGCTCCGACGAGGGACCTCCAAAGGACAGCTACCTTTTCTAGACATGCACTCACTGTCGCCAAGCCACTTCTAGGCTAGGATTGACCTCCTGAATGAACGGGGTGGGGTGTGGAAGTCCAGATGTTACTAATTTTGGTACTTCCTTCCTAATTTAGAGCCTCCGGGTCGGCTTGTCGTATAGGAACGTTGTTCCGGGGAGCGCTCGTATGGAAATACGCATCGTAATGACTTCGGACTTGCTATTTAAGGGTTTTGGGGTGCTCCGGATCATTTAGCGGCGAAGCGCATGTCCAGTTCCACTCTAAAATGGTAGCTGTAGGCTTACGGACCTTTTTTTGTCAGCTCCAAACGGGGATGAAATGCATTTCGAGGTGCGCAGGTAAAAATATGCACCGGATGACTTTGAAACTTGTAGGTTAAGGGTTTTAGGACATTTCGGATCATTTAGCGGTGAAGTGCATGTCCAGTTCCGCTCTGAAATGGTAGCTGTAGGCTTACGGACCCCTTTTTGTCAGTTCCGGGCAGGGACGAAACGTATTTCGAGGTGCGTGGGTAAAAATATGCATCGGATGACTTTAAAACTTGCAGGTTAAGGGTTTTAGGATATTTCGGATCATTTAGCACCGAAGCGCATGTCCAGTTCCGCTTTGAAATGCTGTTTATGGATTTTGGTCGCTACCAAGCGATCAGGGTTGTGCAGGCATTTTCAGGGCTCTCCCGGCCTCAAAACTTATCCAAATCATTGCCACTAGACCATGGGATGTCGCTTTATAATGGGTGCAAATTTGAGCTCCAACAATGGTTAGAGGTTCTGCCTCAACCCATTTAGTAAAGTAATCAACTACTACAATTACAAACCTATTCTGGCCTTTCCCGGTGGGCAATGGTCCGATTATATCAACTCCCCATTGGGCGAAGGGCCAAGGACAGTCCATTGGTGTCATTTTCTCGGATGGTACATGTGGGATTGGAGAGTATCTCTGGCATATATCGCATTTCTTGAAAAATTTGATTGCGTCCACCTTCATGCTGGGCCATAGTACCCTTGCCTCATTGCTTTATATGCTAAAGATCGTCCCTTAAGATGGTTACCGCACGCCCCCTGGTGTATTTCATCAAGAACGTGGTGTGCCTCTTCTTGATGGAGACACCGTAAGAGTACGGTAAAGTAAAGCTTTCACATAGTAAAATTCTGTTTTGTAAGGTGTACCTGGCAGCACAGTGATGAATTTGTCGCGCAGATTTTTTATCATCTGGGAGTTGTCCATCTTTAAGGTAAAGGACGATAGGGTCCACCCAACATGGGGAGGAATGCACTACGACTACTTGCTCTGGGGCAGATGTTGAGCTCTTAATTGTGCATATTTTAACCCCAATTCATCACTCATTATGCACAGTTTACATGTTTAAAGGACCACTCTAATGCATGATTTGTGATTGTAGGAACAAGATGGAGATTTCACTGATTCAAGGCTAAATAGAGCTCCTTACAAGCATTGAAGACCAAAAGAGGCTAGTTAGAGCCATTGGATGAAGGTTGAAGGAGGACCAAAGAAAGACAAAGCAAGGAGAGAAGAGAGAAGAAGAAACAAAGAAAGAAATGAAGAGAAAAAGGGCCTAGATTGGTCGTACAACCAGTCGACCAAGGAAGCCCGACCGGTCAAGACCGATTGGCCACATCATTGGAAAGCTGGAGGAGTAACTACAAGGTCCAACCGGTCGTGACCGGTCGGCCAGACCAATCCGACCGGTCAAGACCGGTCGACCAACAGGTCGGCCCCTTTAATGTACTCGCTGGACTGATCCAATCAACAGGTCCGACCGGTCGTGACCGGTCGGCCAGGCCAATCCGACCGGTCGTGCGACCGGTTGGCCATGCGTAAACAGCAAGTTTCTAAATCGAGCTCCGAAATTCTCTGTGCAAGTGCGTAATTCCTTGCGCAATCTAGAAGTTTCTTACGCAATGGACACCTCCAAGCTATAAAATGACTTCTTCCCTCCATACCAGGGCATGCTAGGACGTGGGGATTGCTTAGGAGACGGATTCTACTTCAAGTTTTCTTAGTTTTCTTCCTGTTTTAGTAGTTTTTATGTTTTTGAGGCTTCTAGTTCAAGGATGTTAGAGATGAACTAAAACCTCTTAGCTAGGGCTAAGAGGTGAAGCTTTTGATTCATTTTTGATGGATTGATGCAACCTAGGTTTCCTTTTTATGATTTAATTGATGAATTTTAGTTAATGTGAGTTTGAATCAAGTACTAGTTTGGTTTTTACTTTGATCTCTTGATGACTCCGGGCTCATGCGATTCTTAGTGATCCTAACTTAGTAGCTTATCTTCTGAGCATTGTTTATGCTTGTGTAGTTCATTGATCTATCATCGACTCCGGGCATGGTGGACCCTTTGATTGCCTTGTGTACAATGGCCTAATTTTCATGTGGGAACTCACTCAACTAAAGTTCTTATCTTTTATAGTAATCTGAAATAACTATTTGTTGATTGATTTTGATTTAACTAGAGTTCTAATCATTAGTTGTAATCAAGTCTAGTGACAGGATTTGATGAAAGCTATGGTTGTGAATCTCAACTAGATTGGAAAGAGGCTTGGCCTACACAATTGAGTGTGCTCAAGGCCTGAGTATTATTGTGGGAATCAAATCAATGAATAAGCACTTGTTTTGGATAATTGCTAATTGAACCGCTCTATATTCCGATCGGATAGAGATATAAATTCGATTCCGATTGAGTTATGAGAGACCTAGTTGTGTTGATGCATTGAAACTTATCAAAAGTGGATCCTTGGCGCTCTAGTGCCTTTTTAGATTGATATTACCTTACACATTCACTGTTTAAACCCAAATCATTATTTTTCAGCTTTAGTTCTTAATAAAATCTTAATTATTAGTTGTTTTAATTAAATTCTGAGAATACCCATTCATAAATCTCTGTGGGAACGATACTTGGTCTTTCCGAATTATTACTACTTCGTAACCCTACACTTGGGGAGTGAGCAAGTTTTTGGCGCCGCTGCCGGGGATTTCTATGCGGTATTTTTAGAATTTTCTGAGATGGCTTTTAGTTGAGATTGTGTTAAGATAGGTTTAGGATTTGTTTTTCTTTCTAGGGTAGGTTTTCTTCTAAATACTAATTTACTTTGTTTTGATTTTGCAGGATTCTAACATAGGTCTAATTCAGGGATTTTTAGGAAGTTGAAGAAGAACTAGGCATCTTAAGTCACAAATCAGGTTTTATCATTCTAACCTTACTCTTCTTCTTCTCCTACTCATTCTTACCATATTCATCTCTTGTAGAGTGGGTGGAGACTCCTCTTGGATCTCTGATAGGTTGGCCTTGTGCCGCCTTGATTCTTATTGGTCGGCACTGCCGTCTTGGATTACCTTGTGCTCAGAGATTTCTCTTCTCAAACCTATTCCTCTTCCTTCTTTTTCTGCACTTTTCTCAAAAGACTCAAAGAGTGGGTGGGGAGTTCTCTGAACCCCTATTGACCAAGAGAAATCGGTCTCTATCCTTGCTTTTAGCTTAGCCATTGCAAGACACCTTGTGCTTCGATCTTACAGAAGAGTAAATAAAGGAAGGAAGAATTCTTTTTCCTTTTTGTTTCATTCTTTTTGGATTTGCATGCCACATTGGGCTTGGGATTCTAATAACCGACTCAATCGTGACGGAGTAATTGTTGAAGGGATTGGTAGAGAGCCTCGTGTTAGAAAACGTCATAATTTTCCTGAAATTACTAGAGAGATAGCTGAAAATCAACCAAATCAAGGGGCTAATCAACATCAAAATCAAGCTTCAAACCTTACTGAATTGGATGAGAATGAAGTGGGGGATGTACCTCAACCTAGAACTTTACGTGACTATTTACAACCAGCTAGGACGAGTACTCTGTTGAACCTCCAATTTATACATTGCATTGCCTATTACAGGACATGGTTTGCATGATTTTCATGATTTAAAGGGCCATCTAACACATGTTTTGTGATTATAGGAATGAGAGCGGACTTCATCCAATTGGGGACCAAAAGAACTCTTTTAGAGCTTTTGGATGAAGAATGAAAGAAGATCAAAGAAAGAAGAAAGCAAGGAGAAGAGAGAGAAGAAGAAAAAGGAGAAAAAGAAAGGAAGAATGAGCAAGTGGAAGACAGGCCGACCGGTCTTGACCGGTCGGCCATGAAGGCTGTTTACATTGAAGACAGTCCAACCGGTCTTGACCGGTCGGCCATGCACACTGGAAGATGGACAGAGGAGCCCGATCGGTCACGACCGGTCGCTGTATATGCTGGAACAACTTCAAATTGGTCCGACCGGTCATGACCGGTCGGCCACACTTGCTGGATGAATGGGCAGGTCTGTCTGACCGGTCTTGACCGGTTCGGCAGCACTCCCTGGACTGTTTGAAAAGCCAGTCCGACCGGTCACGACCGGTCGGCTCTGCGTAAGGAGAGTTCTTTCTAAATCAGGACTCCGAAAATTGCTGCGCAATACGTAATCTTTCGCAGAATCCGACGCAAGGGAGGTTTATTGCTATAAAACGACACCTAGGGGTTCTTCCTAGGTTATCAGAGAAGCTAAGGAACGTGATTCTAAGGAGGGAAAGCGATCGTGGAGCGTCTGCAACTCTCCTATTCGGGTTTTTTTAGTTTTATGCTTTTATTTAGAGATTTTAGTTGTAACATGACAATGCTCGGCTAGAACCTCTCAGCTAAGGCTGAGAGGTGAAGCTTGTAGCTAATTCTATGTTGGATTCAATTTAATTCAAGTATTTTTCAATTCAAGTTTGGATTTTTCTTATGTTTCAGTTCCAAAAGTGGTAGTTTGAGATATTTTATGAGAGTTCATGTACCCAGGACATGAATCCCTTGCAATTCTCTGAGATTATCACAGGTTGCTTATTTAGATTCGAATTATAGTAATCCTTGAGCAGGCCATAGTCCATAGGCATGGCTGTTACTCCGCAGGCTATGGTTTTGAAGTCTACATTGATTGAATGGACTAGAACTTGGAAGTTCAACTTGATTTGGATTGAATGTGTGTGAATGCTTTATTCTCCAACTAGATGAGAGATAGGACTTCAAATCTGGTTGTGTTCTCTACTTGGATTAACTGAATTGACATAGGATTGCTACAAGTGGATCCTTGAAAGCCTTAGTACTCTATATCTCTAAATCTTCATTAAGTTGCTGTTTTAGTTAAATACCCAATTGAATCTGAATTTCTTCCATAAACTAAGTTGCTGGAGTAGTTTGGAAGCTTGTTTCTATTTCCCTGTGGATCAACCTCGGTCTTACCGAGTTTTATTACTACATCGCAGCCTTACACTTGAGGCGAGCAAACAAGTTTTTGGCGCCGTTGCCGGGGAATTAGATAACGGTTTTCAAATAGTTCAGTGGCTGTAGAAGTAGATAGGTTTTTCTGATTTTCATAGAACTAACAAAGTTTTCTGTTTTGTAGGAATTCTTCTCTAAGTTCAAGCGCATCAGGTGATACCTTTCTAACTTAGTTTTTTTTTTCAGATTAGTTTCAGATTTCAGTTTTCTAGGTTAGAATTAGCTTTGATTTTTGGTTGAGTGGTTTATGTCCCGTTGGGAATGTAATCACTCAAAACGTCTCCAATCTGAAGGTGGTTTAGTTGGACCATTGTCAGTTCATAGACGAGTCCGGAATTATCAAGAGCATTGTGAAAGTTTGGAGAGTATGGAACAAACACCTGTAAGGAATCCTCCCCCCCCCCCCCCCCCCCCCCCCCCCCCCTACTCCAACGACAAACGCAAATCAGGAAGGAGTAGGAGAGAATGAGGTACATAATGTTCTTCCAATGAGATCACTACGGGACTACCTACAACCTGCCCAAGCAATTACACCCTCTTGCATAGTTCTACCAGTGAACGGTGGAACCCTCGACATAAAATCGGGTGTAATTCAACTTTTACCTAAGTTCCATGGGCTAGACTCTGACCGCCCATACTTACACTTGCAAGAATTCGAAGAAGTGTTGGCCACCTTACATTATCCCAATGTTTCCGAGGATACAATCAGACTTAAACTGTTTCCCTTCACTTTGAAAGAAAGAGCCAAAGATTGGCTTCACTCTCTTAGACCACATTCGATTGGGTCATGGGTTGAGATGAACCGGGAATTCCTGAAAAAGTTCTTCCCGGCTCATAAAACAAACACTCTTCGAAGGGCCATAATGAATTTCTCAGCTAAAGAGGGTGAATCTTTTTTTCAATGTTGGGAAAGATTTAAGGATCTCCTACTTGCTTGCCCACATCATGGCTATGAGAGTTGGCGAGTTATAAATTTTTTCAATGATGGATTAAGTTCCAATATGCGCCAATTTGTGGAAATGATGTGCAATGGCGAGTTTATGAGTAAAAATCCAGATGAGGCTTGGAGTTACTTAGACATATTGGCTTAAAACGCCCAATCTTGGGATACATCGGATAAACCCAATAACTCCAAGCCCACTCAAGAGAAAGGTGGGATCTATATCCTTAAGGAGGAAGACGATGTGAATGCAAGGATAGCCAACCTCACAAGGAAGGTTGAGGCCATGGAACTTAGCAAAAGTGGAGTTCCCAAGTCCAAGGAAGCTGTTGAAAACATATGTGGGATTTGCCTCACCGACTTACACGCTACGCAAGATTGTCCCACAATTCCTGCATTTCAGGAAGTGCTACATGAGATAGCCAATGCCACATATGGTTATCAACGACCCTTCAATGGACCGGTAGGTAATACGTACAATGAGAGTTGGAAGAACCACCCGAATTTCAGTTGGAAGAATGCTCCTACAGGCAATCCGACCAACTCCCAAAGAGGGCCACCCATGCAAAATATGGCCCCACCTCAAGTCTCATTGGAGGATACCTTGAGAGCGTTTATGCAAGGGCAAGCGCAAATAAATCAATCGAATCAGCAAATGTTCCAAGAGCTTAAAGTCTCGGTTGATGAGATTAAGGGACGCTTGAATGCTAGGGAAGGGACCTTTCCGGCCCAACCTCAGCCCAATCCAAAGCAAGTACATGAAGTAAGCATCCTTAATTCTTCCAACCAAAACATGGAGCAAGCTAAATCCATTACCACCCTTAGAAGTGGTAAACAAATTGACAAAACTATTCCGGTGAAGGCCGATAAGCCTAATGATCCGGTAAATTCTGAGGATGAAGATGGATCTAACTTAGCCCCACAACAACCGGAACGCATTTACAAGCCCGTAGCACCATTTCCTTCGAGATTGGTTGCCCCAAAATCTCTCCCAAATTCTCAAGATATTCTAGAGATTTTCAGACAAGTCAAGATCAATATCCCTTTGCTTGATGCCATCAAACAAATTCCCTCTTATGCCAAGTTTCTAAAAGACCTATGCACAACAAAACGCAAATATAATGTGTAGCAAAAGGCCTTCTTAACTGAGCAAGTGAGTGCCATCCTCACTCAAAAGACCCCCCCAAAATTCAAAGATCCCGGTAGTCCCACCGTCTCATGTATCATTGGAGACTACCGGATTGAACGTGCCTTGTTAGATTTGGGGGCGAGTGTGAACTTGATCCCATACTCGGTATATGAGCAATTGGGTCTTGGTGAATTAAAACCCACCAAAACCACGTTGCAACTCGCTGATAGATCTATCCGAGTACCGAGGGGGATAGTTGAGGATGTTCTAGTCCAAGTTGACAAATTCTACTACCCGATAGATTTTAGAGTCTTGGACACACAACCGGTTTTGGATGCTAGCACCCAAATACCGGTAATATTAGGCCGCCTATTCCTTGCCACATCAAACGCAATCATCAATTGCCAGAATGGGGTGATGCAACTATCTTTTGGAAACATGACACTAGAGGTGAATGTGTTTCATTTGGGCAAAAGACATAGGGATGCCGATGATGATGAGTTCTTCGATGTAAACATGCTTGAAACTTTTGAAGAAGAAGAACTCCTCCAACTTGAACCACTAGAAAGCTTGGAGACATGCTTAGCACATTTCATGGATCCTAAAGACCCCATCATCAGTGAAATTGTGCAGGCAGAAAGACCGGTAGTTGATACTAGCCGGTGGAGGCCCCATTTTGAAAAATTGCCACCAACCACATCAAGGCCTCTACCGTCTAACATCAACCCACCGAAGCTTGACCTCAAACCACTGCCATCCGAGCTTAAATACGTATATTTGGGTCAAGAGGAAACGTTCTCAGTTGTCATTGCCTCCCACCTTGAGAAAGAGAGCTCAAGTTGATTGAGTTACTCAAAGAACATAGGGAAGCCATCGGATGGACAATAGCGGATCTCAAAGGGATAGATCCTTCGGTTTGCACTCACCGAATACACCTTGAAGAAAACGCAAAAACTGACTAGACAACCTCAAAGACGGTTAAATCCAAACATGATGGAGGTTGTCAAAGCCGAGGTGTTAAAGCTATTGGATGTGGGTATCATCTACCCCATCTCAGATAGCCAATGGGTGAGTCCTACCCAAGTTGTCCCCAAGAAATCTGGTATTACTATTATTGAAAACGCCCACAACGAGCTTATACCGACTAGGGTGACTACCGGTTGGCGTATGTGCATTGATTATAGGAAGCTCAACACGGTTACTAGGAAAGACCACTTCCCTCTCCCATTTATGGATCAAATTTTGGAGAGGTTGGCAGGCCATTCCTATTATTGCTTCCTAGATGGCTATTTCGGATACAACCAAATTGAGATAGCTCCGGAAGACCAAGAGAAAACCACATTTACATGCCCGTTTGGCACCTTCGCTTACCGAAGGATGCCATTCGGGTTATGTAATGCACCCGCCACATTCCAACGATGCATGTTGAGTATTTTCTCGGACATGGTGGGTGAGTTTCTTGAGGTATTCATGGATGATTTTTCTGTTTTTGGTTGTACATTTGATGAGTGTCTCAAGCACTTGAAGTTGGTCTTGATGAGGTGTGAGGAAAAGCAACTTGTATTAAACTGGGAAAAGTGCCATTTCATGGTACAAAGAGGAATAGTCCTTGGACATATCATCTCGTCCAATGGAATAGAGGTAGACCGGGCAAAAATTGACATAATTTCCAATCTACCACCACCCAAAAGCATACGCGATGTGCGGTCCTTCCTTGGACACGCCGGTTTCTATCGAAGGTTTATAAAGGATTTTAGTCATATCTCAAGGCCTTTATGCAACCTTCTACAAAAGGAGAACCAATTTGAGTGGAGTGCCGAATGTCAATGAGCTTTTTCAAAGCTAAAAGACATGTTGACAACCGCTCCTATCATGCAA
This sequence comes from Liriodendron chinense, assembly GCA_003013855.2. NCBI lineage: Eukaryota > Viridiplantae > Streptophyta > Magnoliopsida > Magnoliales > Magnoliaceae > Liriodendron > Liriodendron chinense. The sequence continues at coordinate 4,986,086 of PVNU02000070.1, forward strand.
CCACCAGATTGGTCCATTCCTTTTGAGTTGATGTGCAATGCGAGCGATTTTGCTATTGGGGCGGTGTTAGGCCAAAAGAAGGATAAAAAGCCCCATGTCATCTACTACGCAAGTAGGACCTTGAATCCTGCCCAAGTTAATTATTCGACTACGGAGAAAGAGCTCCTAGCTGTCATTTTTGCCTTGGACAAATTCAGGCCATACTTAATAGGATCCAAAGTTATTGTTTATACGGATCATGCGGCGCTGAAATACCTTCTTTCTAAGAAGGATGCTAAGCCCCGTTTGCTTAGATGGATCCTACTGCTTCAAGAATTCGACTTGGAGATCAAAGATAAGAAGGGGGTAGAAAATGTGGTGGCGGATCATTTATCCCGCCTAGTCCTACCAAATTCCATTGACGAGTTACCTATTGAGGACTCATTCCCTGATGAGCAACTCTTTGTTGCTATGCATCCACCATGGTACGCAGATATAGCCAATTATCTTTCCACAGGTGCGATGCCGATTCATTGGACTGCGCAGGACAAACGTAAATTTCTAAGGGAAGTGCGCAGATTTTTCTGGGATGAACCTCTATTGTTTAAATATTGCCCAAATCAAATTATAAGGAGATGCGTCCCCGATGATGAACACAATTCAGTCATCTCCTTTTGTCATGATCAAGCATGTGGGGGTCATTTTTCAGCCAAGAAAACAACTGTGAAAATTCTGCAGTGTGGTTTTTATTGGCCCACATTATTTAAGGACACCCACGAGTTTTGCAAAGCATGCGAGCGCTGCCAGAAGTTAGGAGGATTATCCCGTCGAAATATGATGCCTCTCACCCCAATTCAACATCTTGAAGTCTTTGACTGTTGGGGCATCGATTTCATGGGACCATTCCCCTCATCTTTTGGACATGTCTATATTCTGCTTGCCGTAGACTATGTGTCTAAATGGATAGAGGCTATCCCATATAAAACCAACGATCATCGTACGGTTCTCAAGTTCCTAAAAGAAAACATACTTTCTACATTTGGGACGCCTCGAGCCATTATTAGTGATGGTGGTTCTCACTTTTGCAATAGACCCTTTGAAACTTTGATGAAGAAATATGGTATTAGGCACAAAGTGAGCACCCCATACCACCCACAAACCAGTGGGCAAGCTGAAATCTCCAATAGGGAAATCAAGCAGATTTTGGAAAAGACGGTGAGACCGGATCGCAAGGATTGGTCCCTAAGATTAGATGATGCACTTTGGGCTCACCGTACCGCCTACAAGACACCCATTGGAATGTCTCCTTTTAGACTTGTCTATGGGAAAGCTTGCCACTTGCCTGTGGAGATAGAACACAAAGCCTATTGGGCAATTCGGGCTTTAAATTTTGACATGGACAAGGCTAGCTCGCTTCGCAAAATTCAATTAAATGAGCTTGATGAAATCCGGAACGATGCATATGAGAACTCGAGAATTTACAAGAGTAAGATGAAGGCCTTCCATGACAAGCACATCTTCAGGAAATCTTTCCATGAAGGACAGAAAGTACTCTTGTATAATTCCCGACTTCACCTTTTTCCGGGCAAATTACGATCTCGATGGACCGGCCCATATATTATCAAAGAAATTTTTCCTCATGGGGCTGTTGAGATTGAAAATGCAGCGAATGGAAACCGTTTTAAAGTTAATGGACAACGCCTTAAACCATTTGTTGAGAAATTCGATTCAGAGGACACATCCATCACTCTGATTGATCCTGTCTATCAGGATGATTGATCTCCTAGTCTGATGGAGGTATAGCATAGTTAGGTTTTCTTTAGTTTTACTGTTTTAAGTAGGATTTAGTTGTTGGAGTTGCAGACTTCCATGATCACTCTCTTAGGTACTATTGTTCTCACTCTCTCATATTTTACCATTGCTCTCATGTTCATGCTCCTTACATATCTTTTACATTGAGGACAATGCAAGATTTGGTTGGGGGGTGAGATGAGATTCTTCATCTAGCATATTGCAACATTTCGAGCCTCATATGCGCAAATTTTTTTCGAATTTTTCTAAACTTTCAAAACTCTTTTAGAAAATCTTGTTTCTATACATTTGAGATGCTGGGAGTATAAGAAGAGGAGATACGAAGTGTGTGATGTTGTAAGTCTTGAATTTCTCCTAACATAATGGTTTTATATGATAGTTCCCCTATTCTTGTGATTGATAGAAAAATTTGAACACCTTTGCACCAAGTTCACATTACACGATTTTCATGAGTGACAGGGTTATGTGATTTGTGGATTAGCTAGACTTTGATTTAAAGGTGTTGAGCAGCCAAGCCGGGGTATTTTGTCCATCCTTGTCCATGGGAAAATAACAGAAGATATGGATTTCTAAAAATCCTATCTAATTTAAAAGAAAAAGGAAAGAAAGGATGAAATCGGGAAGGAAAGAAAAATGGTGGAAAATTCCGAAAAGGGCTACCTATTACCAACCGGGGGATGGTCGAACCGTAACCAAAGCCGGAAATGGGACGTAATGTGAAAGCCGTCGGAAGGACGGTAAGGCAATTTCCTGTCATAGGCTTGTTGTTGCTCTGTGCACCTTAAAATCCTTGGTTTACTTAATCTATGAAGAAGATGATTCCAGAAACTCATGAGATGAACTTTCACTATGCACACTAGGTTGAATTTGTTCGAGTTCATCTATTTATCAATCAATCAGCGGGAATTACATGTAGACACTTCTTATGTTTTGAGAGTCCAAGGTTTCAGCTTATATCACCTAATTTTTCCAAATTTTACACTTGTACATCTTGGAATGGATTGAATCATGGTTTCTGGAAGAGAGTTGGATTTGGAGGTTTGAAATTGTTTCACGCATGTTTTGCTCGGGACTAGCAAAAAGCTGGTTGGGCGGTGTGTTGAACCTCCAATTTATACATTGCATTGCCTATTACAGGACATGGTTTGCATGATTTTCATGATTTAAAGGGCCATCTAACACATGTTTTGTGATTATAGGAATGAGAGCGGACTTCATCCAATTGGGGACCAAAAGAACTCTTTTAGAGCTTTTGGATGAAGAATGAAAGAAGATCAAAGAAAGAAGAAAGCAAGGAGAAGAGAGAGGAAGAAAAAGGAGAAAAAGAAAGGAAGAATGAGCACGTGGAAGACAGGCCGACCGGTCTTGACCGGTCGGCCATGAAGGCTGTTTACATTGAAGACAGGCCGACCAGTCTTGACCGGTCGGCCATGCACACTGGAAGATGGACAGAGGAGCCCGACCGGTCATGACCGGTCGGCTGTATATGCTGGAACAACTTCAAATTGGTCCGACCGGTCATGACCGGTTGGCCACACTTGCTGGATGAATGGGCAGGTCTGTCTGACCGGTCTTGACCGGTCGGCAGCACTCCCTAGACTGTTTGAAAAGCCAGTCCGACTAGTCACGACCGGTCGGCTCTGCGTAAGGAGAGTTCTTTCTAAATCAGGACTCCGAAAATTGTTGCGCAATGCGTAATCTTTCGCAGAATCCGACGCAAGGGAGGTTTATTGCTATAAAACGACACCTAGGGGTTCTTCCTAGGTTATCAGAGAAGCTAAGGAACGTGATTCTAAGGAGGGAAAGCGATCGTGGAGCGTCTGCAACTCTCCTATTCGGGTTTTTTTAGTTTTATGCTTTTATTTAGAGATTTTAGTTGTAGCATGACAATGCTCGGCTAGAACCTCTCAGCTAAGGCTGAGAGGTGAAGCTTGTAGCTAATTCTATGTTGGATTCAGTTTAATTCAAGTATTTTTCAATTCAAGTTTGGATTTTTCTTATGTTTCAGTTCCAAAAGTGGTAGTTTGAGATATTTTATGAGAGTTCATGTACCCAGGACATGAATTCCTTGCAATTCTCTGAGATTATCACAGGTTGCTTATTTAGATTCGAATTATAGTAATCCTTGAGCAGGCCATAGTCCATAGGCATGGTTGTTACTCCGCAGGCTATGGTTTTGAAGTCTACATTGATTGAATGGACTAGAACTTGGAAGTTCAACTTGATTTGGATTGAATGTGTGTGAATGCTTTATTCTCCAACTAGATGAGAGATAGGACTTCAAATCTGGTTGTGTTCTCTACTTGGATTAACTGAATTGACATAGGATTGCTACAAGTGGATCCTTGAAAGCCTTAGTACTCTATATCTCTGAATCTTCATTAAGTTGCTGTTTTAGTTAAATACCCAATTGAATCTGAATTTCTTCCATAAACTAAGTTGCTGGAGTAGTTTGGAAGCTTGTTTCTATTTCCCTGTGGATCGACCTCGGTCTTACCGAGTTTTATTACTACATCGCAGCCTTACACTTGAGGCGAGCGAACATACTCCCTCTTGCATAATTTTCCCTCACAATGTGGGAAACATTGATTTTAAACCAGGGTTGATCCAACTTCTTCCCAGATTCCATGGACTCGACTCTGAGAGCGCGTATCTACACATTAAGGAGTTCGAAGAGGTTATTACCACAATAAACTATGACAATGTGACCAAGGATACTATAAAACTTAAATTGTTCCCTTTTTCCTTGAAAGAGAAGGCCAAATCATGGCTACATTCCTTAAGGCCAAGGTCTATTGGGACATGGGCTGAGATGAGTAGGGAGTTTCTTAAAAAAATTCTTCCCTACTCATCGAACTAATGCACTAAGAAGGGCCATAATGAACTTCGCCCAAAAAGAAGAAACCTTTTTCCAATGTTGGGAAAGGTATAATGAGTTATTAAACGCATGCCCACATCATGGCTATAAACGGTGGAGGTTGATTAGTTTCTTCTATGATGGATTAAACTCAACCATGCGCCAATTTGTGGAGATGATGTGCAATGGGGAGTTCATGAACAAGGAAACGGAGGAAGCTTGGGATTATTTTGACATGTTGGCTGAAAACACACAAGTATGGGATACATCTAAGCCAACAAGTTCAAAACAACCCCAAACCAAGGAAAAATGAGAAATTTATGTTTTAAATGAGCAAGATGATCTAGGTTCTAGAGTGGCTAAACTCACACGAAAGGTCGAGGAGATGGAACTAAAGAAAGTGGACACAACCCAACAAAGGGGGGCTGTTGAAACTATTTGTGGTATTTGTGCTTCCAATGTGCATCAAACGCCGGATTGTCTAACAATCTATGCGTTTCGAGAACTTTTATTTGAACAATCGAATGCTTTGAATAGTTATCAACGACCTTTTAGTACTCCAAATTCAAACACGAACAATTCTAGTTGGAGAAACAACCCTAACTTCAATTGGGCGAATGGAAACGCGACTAATCAAAATAATCCTCAAAGGGGGCCCCCAATGCAAATTCCTATGGCCCCACCTCAAATGCCTATAGAGGATACATTGAAAGCATTCATGGAAGGTCAAGCTCAAATAAATCAATCCAACCATACGATAATGCTTGAGCTTAAAAATTCGGTGGAGGAAATCAAGGCTCGCTTAAACGCAAGGGAAGGGATTCTTCCAGCCCAACCCATACCAAATCCGAAACCACAATGCGAAATAAGCGTGCCTAGTTCCTCTAACCAGTACATGGAACACGTTAAGGCCATCACCACTCTTAGAAGTGGTAAAATTATTGAAAAATCTAACCCAGTGAAGGCCTCCACGCCTAATGATCCGGTAGCTTCCAAAGAGGATGATGAACCTAGCACTGCCATGAATGAAAAAGAGCCATTGAAAGAATATAGGCCCGTTGCTCCATTCCCCCAACGCTTGATTTCAGCCAAACCTCAAGATAAATATCAGGAATTTTTGGAGGTTTTCAAGCAAGTCAAAATCAACATCCCATTGTTGGATGCAATTAAACAAATACAGTCATATGCTAAATTCTTAAAAGACCTTTGCACTGGTGAAAAGAAAAATACATGTGCAAAAGAAGGCATTTTTGACAGAGAATGTAAGTGCCATTATAAATCACGGGATGCCCAAGAAATACAAAGACCCCGGTTGTCCAACAATATCATGTGTGATTGGAGACTACCGGGTGAAACATGCTCTACTTGATCTAGGGGCAAGTGTAAACTTAATTCCCTTTTCGGTCTATGAACAATTGGGTTTAGGTGAATTAAAACCCACCAAAACCACATTACAACTTGCTGACCGATCGATTCGTATTCCGAGAGGGGTGATTGAGGACGTTCTTGTCCAAGTTGACAATGTCTACTACCCAGTGGACTTTATTGTCTTGGACATACAACCCATGGTTAATATTGGCCCCCAAATTCCTGTCATACTTGGCCGCCCATTCCTAGTTATATCAAACGCTATCATAAATTGTAGGAGTGGGGCCATACAAATGTCTATTGGCAATATGACGATTGAGTTGAATGCTTTCAATATTGACAACCAACAAGAGGATGAGGATGAGGAGGTCTACGAAATAAACATGTCAATTCTATTATGGAAAATGAGTCCCTCTCACCTTTTTACTCCTGTCACTTAGATGAAGATATAACTTACTCCCTTGATGAGAACGATGATATGATAAGGGATATGGTCACACTTTTCGAGTCGGTATCGACATATGACGTTAGCCGAGAGAAGGATGTGGAAACAATACCTTTTTGTGCTGAGAAATCAATTCATATTTCCACACCTTTGTGGATCATGCACACTGAACTCCACCAACCCTGGGATGATCCATACTTGCAATATCAATGCCCAGGAAAATCTGATTGGAGACATATTTTTTCTGATAAATATGATGTTGTCTCCCCTTATACATGTGGTGCACACATTAAGGAACTTGCTGATATTCATTTTTGGAATTTTCAGTGGTTTATCTACACACATGTTTATTGTAAAGCAGGATATTGGATGACGTTACTGCAAAACCTTTTGATCCATCTAATGATTCTGCTTGACTTTATGCTTTTGGATGAGTTGTTGGGATTAACCTCCTAGTCTGACGGAGGATGATTTTCTAGAATTCTTTCCCATTAGGATTTGCTTTGATAGTTAAATTAGTTGTGAAGTAATCCATCTCCAAAAGATAATCTTGCCATGAAATATATGCTTCAGGTGATATCTCTCTTTCTCACTCTCTTTTTGTTTTGGCATTGCTCCCATGTGTTGCATTCATTGTATACATTCTTACATTGAGGACAATGTAAAGTATTGGTTGGGGGGTGAGAGAGATTCCTTAGATGAATCTGCTAGCTTTTGTGACATTTCGAGCAATCATGGAGAAATTTTTCATTTTTTCTGAAATTCAAAACTCTTTTGGAAAACTTTGATTTTATGCATTCGAGATAGCATGAGTATAAGAAGAGGAGATACGAAGTGAGGGATGTTGCAAGCTTTGAACTTCTCTTAATATAATGATTTTATATGTGAATTCGCCTATTTTTATGATTGATAGAAAATTTGAACACCTTTTGCACCTAGTCACATTACACGATTTTCATGATTTGACAGGATTATGTGATTTGTGGATTAACTAAACCTTGATTTAAGGTATTGAGAAACCAAGCCGGGGTACTTTGTCCATCCTTGTCCATGGGAAAATAACGAAAGATATGGATTTCTAAAAATCCTATCTAATGTAAAAGAAAAAGAAAAAGGAAGGATGAAATTAGGAATGATGGAAAAATGATCGAAAATTACGATTAGGGCTACCTACTACCAACCAGGGGATGGTCTACCTGTAACCAAAGCCGAAAATGGGACGTAGTGTGAAAGTCGTCGGAAGGACGGTAAGGCAAATTCTGTCATAGGCTTGTTGTTGCTCTATACACCTTGAGATCTATAGTTTAGTTGATCTATGAAGAAGATAATCCCGGAAACTCATGAGATGAACTTTCACTATGCACACTAGGTTGAATTTGTTCAAGTTCTTCTATTTATCAATCAATCAGCGGGAATTTCATATAAACACTTATTATGTTCTGAGAGTTTAAGGTTTCAACCTTTATCACCTAGTTTATCTGATTTTTACGCTTATGTGTCTTGGAATGTATAGAAGAATAGTTTCTAGAGGAGAGTTGGGTTTTGGAGAATGAAACTTGTTTCACACATGCTTTGCTCGGGACTAGAAAAATGCTGGTTGGGGGGTGTGTTGAGCTCTTAATTGTGCATATTCTAACCCCAATTCATCACTCATTATGCACGGTTTACATGTTTAAAGGACTACTCTAATGCATGATTTGTGATTGTAGGGACAAGATGGAGATTTCACTGATTCAAGGCTAAATAGAGCTCCTTACAAGCATTGAAGAGCAAAAGAGGCTAGTTAGAGCCATTGGATGAAGGTTGAAGGAGGACCAAAGAAAGACAAAGCAAGGAGAGAAGAGAGAAGAAGAAACAAAGAAAGAAATGAAGAGAAAAGGGGCCTAGACTAGTCGTGCGACTGGTCGGCCAAGGAAGCCCGACCGGTCAAGACCGGTCGGCCACATCATTGGAAAGCTGGAGGAGTAACTACAAGGTCTGACCGGTCGTGACCGGTCGGCCAGACTAGTCCGACCAGTCAAGACCGGTCGGCCAACAGGTCGGCCCCTTTAATGTACTCGCTGGACTGATCCAATCAACAGGTCCGACCGGTCGTGACCGGTGTGCCAGGCCAGTCCGACCGGTCGTGTGACCGGTCGGCCATGCGTAAACAGCAAGTTTCTAAATCGAGCTCCGAAATTCTCTGTGCAAGTGCGTAATTCCTTGCGCAATCTGAAAGTTTCTTACGCAATGGACACCTCCAAGCTATAAAAGGACTTCTTCCCTTCATACCAGGGCATGTTAGGACGTGGGGATTGCTTAGGAGACAGATTCTACTTCAAGTTTTCTTAGTTTTCTTCCTGTTTTAGTAGTTTTTATGTTTTTGAGGCTTCTAGTTCAAGGATGTTAGAGATGAACTAAAACCTCTTAGCTAGGGCTAAGAGGTGAAGCTTTTGATTCATTTTTGATGGATTGATGCAACCTAGGTTTCCTTTTTATGATTTAATTGATGAATTTTAGTTAATGTGAGTTTGAATCAAGTACTAGTTTGGTTTTTACTTTGATCTCTTGATGACTCCGGGCTCATGTGATTCTTAGTAATCCTAACTTAGTAGCTTATCTTCTGAGCATTGTTTATGCTTGTGTAGTTCATTGATCTATCATCGACTCCGGGCATGGTAGACCCTTTGATTGCCTTGTATACAATGGCCTGATTTTCATGTGGGAACTCACTCAACTAAAGTTCTTATCTTTTGTAGTAATCTGAAATAACTGTTTGTTGATTGATTTTGATTTAACTAGAGTTCTAATCATTAGTTGTAATCAAGTCTAGTGACAGGATTTGATGAAAGCTATGGTTGTGAATCTCAACTAGATTGGAAAGAGGCTTGGCCTACACAATTGAGTGTGCTCAAGGCCTGAGTATTATTGTGGGAATCAAATCAATGAATAAGCACTTGTTTTGGATAATTGCTGATTGAACAGCTCTATATTCCGATCGGATAGAGATATGAATTCGATTCCGATTGAGTTATGAGAGACCTAGTTGTGTTGATGCATTGAAATTTATCAAAAGTGGATCCTTGGCGTTCTAGTGCCTTTTTAGATTGATATTACCTTACACATTCACTGTTTAAACCCAAATCATTATTTTTCAGCTTTAGTTCTTAATAAAATCTTAATTATTAGTTGTTTTAGTTAAATTCTGAGAATACCCATTCATAAATCTCTGTGGAACGATACTCGGTCTTTCCGAATTATTACTACTTCGCAACCCTACACTTGGGAAGTGAACAGCAGATAGATCAATATTCGGAGTATGAAGATACTCGACAGAAACGAATCATGTTAACTCAGATTCGGGTGCGGAGGCTAACTTTGCCAGGGAATCTGCGAGTTGATTCTTCTCGCGGGAAATGTGAATTATTTCATATTTTCTTAGCTTTGTGAGCAGGATAAGTACTCGGGATTTGTACAAAGCAATTCGCTCTTCTTTCGCTTCGAATTCGTTGAGCACTTGATTTACTATGAGCTGGGAGTCACTGTGAGTAAGTAAATTCTGTATTGCGAGCACATTCGCTAGTTCGTGGCCGACGATCAGAGCCTCATATTCCGCTTCATTGTTGGAGACATGAGTGTCGAAGCGTAGAGCATATTGAACATGTGACCCATCAGGAGCGATTAAGATTAAGCCGGCTTTGCTACTGATGGTGCATGAGAACCCATCCACAAAGGGCGACCAGGGGCTCTGGTCGCTGGTCGCAGGGTCACTGTCAGAGGTGGGATATACCAGGGTCGAATACGTGAACTCAGCGATGAAATCAGTCACGGCTTGGCCCTTAGTGGTGGTTCTTGAATAGAACGAAATGTCGTGCTCACTGATCTCAATTGCCCATTTAGTCAATCGCCCTAATAGCTCAGTTTTTTTAAGGACTTGTCTTAACGGGTGATTCATAGGTACCAATATAGAGTGGGCTTGGAAATACGATCGTAGTTTTCGGGCTGCAGTCACTAAGGCGAGGGATAATTTTTCCATGTCGGAATAACGAGTTTTGACATCCAGGGCCTCTGGACCCCAGAATCTTCTCTTATTAAGGCGGCACTAATGGCCGTGGAAGATACAAATAAGTAAAGAAAGAGCTGCTCATGTGGAATAGGTTTTGATAAGATAGGAGGTGTGCTCATATATTGTTTCAGTTATTAAAATGCCTCTTTGCACTGTTGAGTCCATACCCAGTCAGTTTTTGCGGTAGCGCAGAGAAGCTTAAAGAAACAAAGGCACTTATCAGAGGCGCGCGAAATAAACCTATTCAATGATGCAATGCGACCAGCCAATCGTTAAACGTCTTTGAGAGTGGATGGAGACTTCATTTCAATCAAGGCCTTTATTTTCTCGGGATTTACTTCGATTCCCTGTTGACCAACCATGAACCCAAGAAATTTTTCAACAGAGACTCCGAAGGCACATTTTTCGAGATTTAACTTCATCCGGTACTTTCTCATCAGGTCGAAGGCTTCTCAGAGATCTGCGAGATGATCGTTGGCTATAACGCTTTTCACGAGCATGTCGTCGACGTAAACTTCCATATTCTTACCAATTTGTGCAGCAAACATTTTATTGACCAAACGTTGATAGGTGGCACCTGCATTCTTGAGACCAAAAGGCATTACTTTGTAACAATACAAGCCTCGATCAGTGATAAAGGCAGTGTTTTGACAATCGGGTAGATGCATCATGATTTGGTTGTAACCAGAGTAGGCGTCCATAAAACTGAGCAGGGCATGCCCTGCTGTTGAATTAACTAATTGCTCGATGCGGGGAGTTGGGAAACTATCCTTCGGGCATGCCTTGTTCAGATCCGAGTAGTCAACGCACATTCTCCATTTACCATTAATTTTTCGAATAAGGACCACGTTCGCGACCCATTCTGGGTAATCAACTTCCTCAACGAAATTGACGGCTAATAACTTTTCGACCTCAGTTTTAATCACCATTTGTCTTTCTGCGGTGAACGCTCGTCGACGCTGATGCACAGGTTTATACTTCGGGTCAACATTCAGACGATGGACTACAATGTTGGGGTTGATACCTGGCATGTCTTTGTGGGACCAAGCAAATTCATCTTGATATTCGGTCAGAAAATGAGTCAGATTTGCTCATAAAACATCGCTTAAAGAGGATCCGATGTAAACCTTCTTGGAAGAATTATCTTTGGATAAGTGGATTTTGACTGTCTCTTCCCCTGGGGTGCCTGATTGATGAGCGTTCTCTCTTGGGTCCAACGTTGTTGTTATCGGGAGATCCGGTAAATCTCCTGTGATCGTCATAATGGGAGTTGCTTGGGCAAATTTTTGGTCTTATACGGCGATTTCGTAGCATGCTCGAGCTTCTTTCTGGTTTCCTCGTACTACCCTGACTCCGCTTGGAGTAGGGAATTTGATGCACAGGTACAGGGGGTGTAAAGCTGCCCCTATTTTGGTGAGCGAGGTTAGACCCAAAATGACGTTGTATGCTGATCTTCGATTTACCACGAGGAAATTAACGAAGACTATGGTTTTGGCTAGACTTTCTCCGAAGGTGACAGGAAGGTCGATGATTCCTTCTGGTGTTACGACTTCGCCCCCGAAGCCGATGAGGGGAGTGGAGATAGGTTTGAGTAAACTTTAGCAAGTGCCATTTTGTTAAAAGCTTCCAAGTAAAGAACATCAGCTGAGCTACCTGTATCCAATATAATACGATGAGTTAAATAGTTTGATACCTTTAACGTGACCACAATGGAGTCCTCGTGAGGGAAATGAATCCCTTCAGCATCTTCAAGAGAAAAAGAGATTGGATGATGGCTAGGATTTAATGTATCTGACGATTTTTCCAGCCAATAAATCTGTTGAGGCTTTTGAGACGCCTTGCCAGCATATGCTTTTCTTAACGCTTGAGAATCTCCCCCGCAAGCTGGACCTCCAGCAATGGTTCGGATCTCACCAGTGGGTTCCGTATCTTCTTGTGGAGGATGATGTTGAGGTGACTTTTTCCTTCGTGACAGGGGCATCGATTCTTTTAGGTGACCGATCTTGTCGCGCAACGTAATCCCGAAGATGGCCCTTCCGAATAAGAGCTTTAATGTGATCTTTCAGGGATATACAATCTTGGGTATTATGCCCATGATCTTTGTGAAAATAGCAGAACTTTCTCTTGTCTCTTTTTTCAGGATCGGACTTGATCCTTACAGGCCACTTCACATAAGATTTTTGTTTAATCTCCATTAATACTTTCTCAGGAGATTGGTTGAGAGGTGTATAATTATGATATTTACCAAAGTAAGGCTTCTTAGGGGAATGATCTCGCCGATCACGCCGGTATTTCTTATCAGAAAGAGAGATCTCCTCGGACTTACGCTTCTTGCCCTATATATCATGACGCGCCAAAGCGACTTCTTCTGCATTGATGTATTTTTTAGCCTTGGCTTGGAATTCCGTCATGGTTTTAGGAGGGCTTTTGTCCAGGGCGAACCTGAAATTTTTCACTTGTGATTTTGGCTATAAGGGTGTTGAGGCCTTTGTCTTCGGTATAACCTTCAGTCTGGACGGCTTCTACAGTGAACCGAACTGTGAACTCCTTAATTATTTTTCCATGTTGTTGCTTTAGATCCGTTAAATGAGATGCAGGCTTTTTGGTGTGGATGCTTCCCATTAACTGAGAGAGGAAGCGATCCAATAATTGGGAGAAGGATCCGATCGATTGAGGTTTTAGGCCTCGAAACCATGTACGTCATCCTTTAGAGTTAAGGAGAAAGCCCTACACATAATTTCTAAACCATATCCTTCTAGCTCCATAAGAGACTTATACGTCTCCAGATGTTCGAGAGGATCGTCGATACCTGTATACGGGACAATGCTAGGCGTTCGGTATTTCTTAGGCAAAGGGGCCTCTATAACCTCGCAGGGTGAAGGGAGATTCAGATCGGTGGATTGATGCAAGAGCAATAGGTGGAAGGTTAGACCGATACCGCTGCTCCATATCGACGAAGTGATCTTCGATTCTCTTGAGTTCTCCTTCCCAAGGTAAAGTGTAACTCGAGGTTTCGACGGCAGATCACTGAGATTGTTGTTGCCTGGAGGTACTGAAGTGTATAGATTGTGGAGGAGGTACCAAAGCTTGATTGCCAGGTGGCATTCGATTTGAAGGAGGATTTTGCTGGGTTCGTGGCTCACCTGCAAAACGTCTGGAGGTTACTGGTACAGATCGTAGTAGCAGCCTTTCTGGAGGTTGCTGTGGCTTAGGAAAAAGCTTATCAAATCAATTGGATAAGGTTTGAAGCCCATCTTTGAGGGTGAGGAGTGTGTCTCCGACAAAGCGCATAATGTCATCGTAACCGCCAGATACATCGTGAAACGGATTCTGTAACGGCAGGTTGGACTCGATCGGAGGAATGCCCGTCAAGGTGGTCTGAGGGAGATTGGACGCTGGTTCAGGGATGTCAGGCGAAGGTAATGTTTTCCTTGAAGTGGAAGGATGAACCGTCTTTTTAGGAGGCATAGTGGGAGATAAGGATCAGCGACGAGAATGGCTAATTCTGAAAGCGATCCCACAGACGGCGCCAATCTGTTAACGTCTAATTTTGGTAACAGGATCCTCCAAACACTCACTCTTCTTTTAATAGGCTCTCCTCTAAACCAAAAAACCAAAGAAGATCAACTAAGGGTAGCCTGCACTTGGCCGTTGGCCCTCCGAAGCTTATGTCAAAGATGATTAGACAGTAAGGCAAAGCGGGAAGTGTAGGCTTAGGAATTGTCTACCTCCATCATCTGTAGGATCATCTATATATATATATATATATATATATATATATCCAGGTGATCCAATCCGTCACGCAAGCTATTAAGATCATTGCTGATTTAGAGGGATAAGAAGCTTATCCTAATAATATTTAGATAAGAGAGTAATATGGTCACTTAAGATGTCTAGCCAATGACGTTCCTTGGTGAAGATCCCTCGTGGTCCAGGACCACAAGTAGGAACAAGTCAAAACCAGCATATACGAGCTGCTGGTACTAGAAAGCGAGGAGTGCCCTCAACAAATGACCAGCTACCAGGGCTACTCAGATTTAAGTGTATCCTCGTCATACGACCAAGGAGCAAAGCTGCTTGGATACCGAAGGTATCCCCACTCGGTGACCAATGATCAGTCCTGCTTGCATGTTCAAGAATATATATATATAACCGCGTTTACATGATATGCGAGCTTCGACCATAAAGGCTCACTGGTCGAACGATCGGGTTTTGCCTTTATCAGACCAAAAGGTGCTCGCAGGTCTTGGGTGTAGAACTTCTTCGTCAACCAACTTTTCGCTATAACATCTTTAATAATTGTTGGCTTGATCCTTGATCATCTTTCAATATCCAAATATAATCTTCGACATGGTTGAGAAAACAGTAAACTCTTCAATAGTTGTTGGATTGTTTCTTAATCATCTATTTCAATATTCAAATCTAATCTCTGACATGGCTGGAAAAATGATAGGTCTCCAATAATTGTTGGCTTGCTCCTTGATCATCTATTTCAGTATTCAAATCTAATCTTTGACATGATTAAGAAAATGGTAGACTCTCTAAGGTATTACCATCCATTTCACCTGTTGACCTACAAAAGAAACAGACATGGGAAGGCAATCAATCAATAGATAACCATATATTCGGAGAATATAAGGGTTGGTGCATTAAATCTTAAATTGCATCTAATCGTGTAGAGAACATCCTAGGTACATGATAAAGTATCGAATTGTCGACAAATTGGACAGTAGAGCTGTACACGAGCGAAGCCGAATCGAGTTTGACCCAAGTTTGGCTTGGCTTGTTTATGTGACACCCCCTATTCAAGCTTTACACTAGCCGAGCTTCGAGCCTATCCCTATTGTTTGAGCTTGGTTTGGTCCAAATTATACGAGCTTGAACTTGGTTTTGGTTTGGTCCAAATATCGAGCCGAACCGAGCCATAAAATAAGCTTGAAAAATGGATGGGGCAGTGCGGCTATGCATCACATACATTGAGGTGAGCCCCACCATAGGGAAATAGTAGATGAAACTTCTATCCCCCAACAAGTTTGGATCCTATGTTGTGGTCTACCAGAGGTTTGGATCTTCCTTATTTTTTTTATCTCATACCGTAAAATGAGCTAGAAAATTTGATGGATAGTTAGATAAAACACATACCATGTTGGACCCACAGAGCTTTAACACTAACTACGTGGTGGGTGTTGAGGTCACTGGCCAATTCAAATCCTGCTTTAGGGTACTGAGTAAACTTTTTGGGCCCACCATTATATATATATATATATATATATATATATATATATATATATATATATATATATATATATATATATATTATCCATGTCGTCCATCCGTTTTAACATATCATTATCGTACATGATCCAAAATTGAATCATATCTAAAGCGCAAGTGGACCAAACCACAGGAAACAATGTCCATTCATCTATATATATTTTGTATTATCCACGCCGTTCATCCGTTTTTACATATCATTTAAGGACATGATCCCAAAATTGAATCATATCCAAAGCTCAAGTAGATCACATCACAGGAAACAGTGTGCATTCAATCTATGAGCTGAATCAAACCCAGCTGAATCAAGCCGAGTTGAGCCGATACTGCCCTGGTTTGAGGTTGGTTTTTTTTTTTTTTTTTTTTTAACGAGCTTCACTCCAAGGCATGGCTTGGTTTGAGCTTCTATTCGAACCAATCCAAGCCAAGCTTTTTTAAACCAATCTGAGCTAAGCTTTTGATCTGGCTTGGATTATGTCCAGCTCTATTGGACAGTTTAAGAATCCATATAGAATAAGCTTTTCAATCAAAGAACTATAACAAATCGTGCTTACATATCATTTTAATAATAGCTGCACAAATTTGTTATAGAGATTGGACTGTATACTTTATTCTACATGAACTCGGGTATTTTCTTCAGTTGCTCAATCATTATAATAAATCCAAAGAAAGTAGTTCTCTATTGGGATTGACTTTCATAGGTGTGAGAAGTGCATGCCTATGAAATATTTATGGGGCCTTTCTTTAATATATGGTAATCTAAGATTAAAAAAATATTTGGGAGTTAGCAGTCATGTGAGATGGCGGCGGAAGGTTCTAGTAAGGGTGTTAATGGACTAGGCTCAGGCTTGTAAAATCATAATTTTGAATAGGCCTAGCCCAAAACAGTTCAAAATTCTGATTTTTATAGGTCCGAGCCCAGCCCATTGACACCCCTAGGTTCAAGGATTGTAATCTAGAAGTTTAGTGTATGATTAGAAGCTAAGCAAGAATGTAAGTAGCACTGCGTTGTTTTCAAAGGCTCGAAGCTCGGCTCTTGTAAAGCTTGAATAGGGGGTGTCACATAAACAAGCCAAGCCAAACTTGGGTCAAACTCGATTCGGCTTGGCTCGAGTACAGCTCTACTGTCCAATTTGTGGACAATTCGATACTTTATCATGTACCTAGAATGTTCTCTACACGATTAGATGCAATTTAAGATTTAATGCACTAACCCTTATATTCTCCGAATATATGGTTATCTATTGATTGATTGCCTTCCAATGTCTGTTTCTCTTGTAGGTCAACAGGCGAAATGGATGGTAATACCTTAGAGAGTCTACCATTTTCTCAGTCATGTCAAAGATTATATTTGAATACTGAAATAGATGATCAAGGAGCAAGCCAACAATTATTGGAGACTCTATCATTTTCCCATCCATGTCAGAGATTAGATTTGAATATTGAAATAGATGGTCAAGGAACAAGCCAACAACTATTGGAGAGTTTACCGTTTTCGAAACCATGTCGAAGATTATATTTGCATACTGAAAGATGATCAATGATCAAGCCAACAATTATTAAAGAGTTTGCATTTTTCTCAACCGTATTAGAGATTACATTTTGATGCTAAAATAGATGATCGAGCAAGCACACAATTATTGAAGAGTTTACCATTGTCTCAACCATGTCGAAGGATTAGATTTTAATACTCAAATAGATGACGAAGGGACAAGACCAAATTTAAGGATAGATACAGACGAGAATTTAGATGAAGTGCCAAAAGTAGGAATGGAGTTTATGTATGACGAGAGTGCATATAAGTTCCACAATAAGTATGCTAGGAATACAGGGTTCAATGCTCGAAATGGATGGGTAAATAAATCTGATAATGGTAAGATCATGCTTGCCAGAATATTTTGTTATTCTAAAGAAGGTCGTAGAAGTGAAAAGAAAAAAAAATAACCAGCCAAAGTTTATTCGACCGATTGCAAGAGCTCAATGTCTAGCAAGCATGAAGATTAGGCTTCAAAAGAATGAAAAATATAGTGTGACTAAGTTTGTAGCAGAGCATAACTATGAAGTTATTACACCAACGAAGGTGCACATGTTAAGGTCACATAGAGGCATGACTGATGTTCAAAAAGCTGCAGTAGATATAATGGAAGCTTCAGGAATAAACCCAAAAGAAGGTATGGAATTATTAAGTAGACAATCTGGAGGCCTGAAAAATTTGGGTTTCTCACATGTTGATTATAAAAATTACTTACAAAAGAGATGTCTGAAAGAGATGGAGAAGGGTGATGCAAGAGCCGTTCTTAAATACTTTTAGAAAATGCAAGTGAAGAATTCATCTTTCTTCTATACGATACAACTTGATGAAGATGATCAGATGACAAATATATTCTGGGCAGATGCAAAGTTAATAGTGGACTATAGTGTGTTTGGAGACGTCGTTTCCTTCAATACCTCATATAGAATAAATAGTTATAAATGACCATTTGCTTCATTTATCGGGGTAAATCATCATAAGCAAACTATTATATTTGGTGCGGCGTTGCTATACGATGAAACGATTGAATCTTTCAAATGGCTATTTCAAACAGTTTTAAGTGCAATGTCTGGAAAACAACCAATGACAATCTTAACAGACCAAGACGCTGCAATGGCCAATGCAATAGCCTCTGTGATGCCAGGAACATATCATCATTTATGCATTTGGCATATCTACCAAAATGCTACAAAGAACCTTAGCAATGTGTTTAAAGGTTCAAGAAGTTTTAGTTATGATTTTAATAGGTGTGTATATGGTTATGAGAAGGAGGAAGAGTTTATAAATGCATGGAATAATATGCTCGGAAGTATGGTTTAACTGAAAACAAGTGGCTAAATGATCTATTTAAGAAAAAAGAAAAATGGGCATTGGTTTATGGAAGAAATAAATTCTGCACAGGTATGGTGAGTATGCAACAAAGTGAGAGTATGACTCATGTGTTGAAAACATATCTAAAGTCTAAATACAATCTGTTGCGTTTCTTCCATCATTATGATAGATTATTGGTTGATCTGCGATATAAGGAGAACGAAGCTGACTTCCAAATGAGACACAATACCCCTGTAATATTTCTTGATGTGGAAATATTACAGGAAGTGGTAAAGGTGTACATTCCAGAAGTGTTTGCATTGTTTCAAGAAAAGTATAAGAAATTTCTTAGTCATTCAATTTATAAATGTGGTGAGTTTGGCACAGTTACTGAGTATCATGTTATCTATAACAAAAAAAAATGATGTACTGTTAAATTCGACGCACCAGTCAGTACTGTGAGTTGTAGCAGCAAGAAATTTGAATTTACGGGGATCTTTTGTAGTCATACATTAAAAGTTCTGGATTTTTATAACATAAAGGTGCTCGATACCCGTTATATCTTAAAAAGATGGCAAAGAGATGCAAATACAGGTTTTGATAGAGATCGAACTGGATTATCAATGCAGGAGCGCAATATCGATTCAAGTAAACCTTACAAATATTTGTGTCACAAGCTTCATAAACTTGCGGCAATTGTTAGGGAACATGAAGACCTCTTCAAATTCACCGATAGATGTACGGATAAGTTTCATGATGAACTGATGGAACGTAAGAAACCACTAGAAGTATTTTGTGATTTCCTACACAAGTCCCTGTGGATTGACCTCGGTCTTACCAAGATTATCACTACATCGCAACCCTACACTTGGGGAAGTGAACAAGGAGAGCTTACTAAAAGAAGAGTGAGTGTCTGGAGGATCCTATTACCAAAATTAGACGTTAACAAAAGAGTTTGCATTTTTCTCAACCGTATCAGAGATTATGTTTTGATGCTGAAATAGATGATCAAGGAGCAAGCACACAATTATTGGAGAGTTTACCATTGTCTCAACCATGTCGAAGATTAGATTTTGATACTTGAATAGATGATGAAGGGACAAGACCAAATTTAAGGATAGATACAGACGAGAATTTAGATGAAGTGCCAAAAGTAGGAATGGAGTTTATGTTTGACGAGAGTGCGTATAAGTTCTACAATAAGTATGCTAGGAATACAGGGTTCAATGCTCAAAATGGATGGGTAAATAAATCTGATGACGGTAAGATCATACTTGCCAGAATATTTTGTTGTTCTAAAGAAGGTCAGTAGAAGTGAAAAGAAAAAAACAACCAACCAAAGTTTATTCGACCGATTGCAAGAACTCAATGTCTAGCAAGCATGAAGATTAGGCTTCAAAAGAATGAAAAATATAGTGTGACTAAGTTTGTAGCAGAGCAAAACTATGAAGTTATTACACCAACGAAGGTGCACATGTTAAGGTCACATAGAGGCATGACTAATGTTCAAAAAGTTGCAGTAGATATAATGGAAGCTTCAGGAATAAACCCAAAAGAAGGTATGGAATTATTAAGTAGACAATCTGGAGGCCTGGAAAATTTGGGTTTCTCGCGTGTTGATTATAAAAATTACTTACAAAAGAGATGACTGAAAGAGATGGAGAAGGGTGATGTAAGAGCCATTCTTGAATACTTTCAGAAAATGCAAGTGAAGAATTCATCTTTCTTCTATGCAATACAACTTGATGAAGATGATCAGATGACAAATATATTCTGGGTAGATGCAAAGTCAATAATGGACTATAGTATGTTTGGAGACGTTGTTTCCTTCAATACCACGTATAGAATAAATAGTTGTGATCGACCATTTGCTCCATTTATCGGGGTAAATCATCATAAGCAAACTATTATATTTGGTGTGGCGTTGCTATACGATGAAACGATTGAATCTTTCAAATGGCTATTTCAAATAGTTTTAAGTGCAATGTCTGGAAAACAACCAATGACAATCTTAACAGACCAAGATGCTGCAATGGCCAATGCAATAGCCTCAGTGATGCCAGGAACATATCATCATTTATGCATTTGGCATATCTACCAAAATGCTACAAAGCACCTTAGCAATGTGTTTAAAGGTTCAAGAAGTTTTAGTTATGATTTTAATAGGTGTGTATATGGTTATGAGGAGGTGGAAGAGTTTATAAATGCATGGAATAATATGCACGAGAAGTATGGTTTAACTGAAAATAAGTGGCTAAATGATCTATTTAAGAAAAAAGAAAAATGGGCATTGGTTTATGGAAGAAATAAATTCTACACAAGTATGGTAAGTACGCAACGAAGTGAGAGTATGAATCATGTGTTGAAAACATATCTAAAGTCTAAATACAATCTGTTGCGTTTCTTCCATTATTATAACAGATTATTGGTTGATCTGTGATATAAGGAGAACGAAGCTGACTTCCAAATGAGGCACAGTACCCCTGTAATGTTTCCTGATGTGGAAATATTACAGGAAGCGGTAAAGGTGTACACTCCAGAAGTGTTTGCATTATTTCAAGAAAAGTATAAGAAATTTATTAGTCATTCAATTTATAAATGTGGTGTGTTTGGCACAGTTACTGAGTATCATGTTATCTATAACAAAAAAAAATGATGTACTGTTAAATTCGACTTATCAGACAGTACTGTGAGTTGTAGCTGGAAAAAATTTGAATTTACTGGGATCTTATGTAGTCATACATTAAAAGTTCTGAATTTTTATAACATAAAGGTGCTCGATACCCGTTATATCTTAAAAAGATGGCAAAGAGATGTAAATACAGGTTTTGATAGAGATCGGACTGGATTATCAATGCAGGAGCGCAATATCGATTCAAGTAAACATTACAAATATTTGTGTCACAAGCTTCATAAACTTGCGGCAATTGTTGGGGAACATGAAGACCTCTTCAAATTTGCCGATAGATGTACGTATAAGTTTCATGATGAACTGATGGAACGTAAGAAATGGTTGAAGGAACCACCACAAAAGTCGCATCAAGTTGTTGATGTAAGTGTAGATGCTGAACATTCAATACCTGAGCCTATTATAAGTATAGATGTTGAACTCACATGCTCTGAGCCAACTGAAATTATTCATACTAAGGATGCACATGATGAGTAAGCTGAAAGTGTAGATAGAGAAAGCGCACATTAAGCCGAACGAACAACAAGCTATTGTTGTTGAAACACAATGTTCACAATGGTAACTGGGATTAAAGTAAAGCCTAGGGTTGGGGATAACCGTCGTGACCATATAAATCCCTTAGATAAATCAAGGAATGAAAGATCCCAAATTCAATCTATTCACCCACAGAAAAACCAAGAGAGACGGGAAATGACCCAAGCACCGAACAAAATGCATGTTGCTTCATTTCAACCTTCACATCATTCATGTACTTGCATCTAGCCTTTTCAATTAAGTATTGGTGAGGTTTTGTTTACTAATGTTTGTTATGTTACATGCATGTTACAGTTCTTGGACCTAGTGGATTAGCAACTACACCATTGGTTTAATGTGGCTATGAAGTACCTAATGCTAGTAGGTTTGGACAAAACATCTTCAACATTGAAACTCAAGTAGAGGTGAGTTTTAATTTTATACTTTGATAATAGTATATGTAATATTCATATAAATTGCCCTCATTGAAGTTTCCCTTATTATGTTTTTTGTCTATTAGAATCCAACGGTTGCTAAACCGAGTCATTTCATGATATCCACTCTTGGTCCGAGTGGGGTAGTAACTACACCATTGACTCAATGCATGTATGAAATACCTAATGCTAGCATGTTTGAACAAAACATATTCAACATCGGAACTCAAGTAAAGGTGAGATTTAATCTTGTACATTGATAATAGTAGTTGCAGTATTCATATAGCTTATGCTCATTGAAGTTTTGCTTATTGTGGTTTTTATCCGCTAGAATTCAATTGTTGTCAAACCGAGTCATGTTGGGATATCCACTCCCAATCCTAGTGGGTCAACAAATGCATCATTAGCTCAATGTTGGTATGAAGTACCTAATGCTAGCATGTTTGAACAAAGGATCTTTAACATCGGAGCTCAGGTAGAAGGATATTTAAATTTATATATTGGTAATAGTAGATGCATTGTTCATACGCTCAGTGAAGTTTCACTTATTGTGTTTTTTTGCTCCTATAATTCGATTGTTGTCAGACCAAGTCATTTCAGGATGTCCACTCCTACTTCTAGTGGGTCAGCAATTGCATCATTGGCTCAATGTGAGTATGAAGTACCTAATGCTAGCATTTTTAAACAAAACATGTTCAACATCAGAACTCAGGTAGCAGTGAGATTTATTTTTATACATTAGTAATAGTATATGCAATATTCATATATATTGTGCTCATTGAAGTTTTCGATAATTGTGTTTTTTTTCTCTACTAGAATTCGATTATTACTAGACCAAGTCGTTTCAAGATATCCACTCCTAGTCCTAGTGGATCAACGAGTGGACTTTTGGCTACACGTGGCTACCAACCAAGCATTAACTTGAACCAAGAAATTCGTAATATCAATCCACAATTACCGCATTTGCATCAACAATCATCTACAGGAAGCGTTGTGTTTGCTCAGGTGAAACCAACCGTCAATATGTATGCGTTACAATATATATTTTTTAAATTGTTTGAGTCTCAATATTCTGAGACATTTTATTTACTAACATATGAAATATCATATGCAGTCATCAAATACACCATCTGACATCAATCAATCGTTGGGGTGTGAAGACCACAACATATGACAAAAAAAAAAAAAAAAATCTTTTTGTCAAAGGTGAGCATATTTTTTAACTTTTTAAGAGGATCCCAAATAGTTACTTTTTGTCGATTTTTTTATTCAAAATTGTTGTTAACAATCATATGCCAATTTATGGTGGATTGTACGTTTTAAAATATCATTATGTTTTTTAGATCTTTTTTACCAAACTTTCTTTTCTAATGTTTTAGCCATACATCGCTTATGCATTTGCAGATATTTAGTTAGACCACAAGTCTGCAAGCTTGATGAAGTAGATCTGGCTGGAAGTGGCTTTGTTTTAGGAGGCTCATGTGTGGGTGGGGCCTAGATGGTGGCTTTGTTTTGGGAGGCTCATGTTGCAATTGTGGCGTTCTCCTTTTTGGTGGGCCATGTATTGGGTGTTGCCTGGGTGGAATCCATGTTTTTGTGATACCTAGGCACAAGTCTATGGCTAGTGATGATGTTTTGCAGGCCCATTATTCTCTCTTCTTCAGCTTAGTGTTTTCTGATCTACTGGCAAAGTTGTCCAATCCTCATTGGAAGATTTCCTCATGTTGCTGGTGGTGGGTGATCATTTTGAAGATGAATGTATGCGGCCAATGCTTGGTGTCCAGAGGCGTTTCAAGTATTCTCAATAAGAAGTAACGTAATTGATGGCAACTAGCAAAAAGGTGTGTTGCATCTGGGCTTATCTGCAGGTATGGGCCAAAGTTGGGTCGGTATTAGATGGGTATGGCAAGTGGTTTTCTCATGGAGGTTTTGTGATGCATGGGTTGGAGGTGGGGGCATAGCCTAATATGTTCGGTCCACGGCCAATGTTGTTATGTCAGGTGGCCCGGTCCCTCATCTCCTTTAAGAGTGTAATGGCTTTCTTATGTGATCATGTCAGGTTTTGTGATGCAATGGCTTTTTGTATATTTTAAGTTGTTTATGTGAGTATGCAATAGGTGAGGCCCATCCTTTTTGTGGAGCCCACCTGTAACGCCCCCAAAATTCGACACTCGAGTATATAAACTCAAATTTCGAAATCAAGGGTGTTATGTAAATAACGAATGAATCCTTCACAATCACAACTGATATTTTTCCTTTCCATTCACAAGGTACCAAATAGATAGAGTTGAATTAAACCAAGCTTTGAAAATTAAACTATTAATTAATGAGTCTATGAAATTATCCCAAACTGTCTAAACTAATGGCCATCTAATGGGCCTTATTACATCAATGCTTTCAAACCAAAAATCAAAATAACTAATTCAAAAAAAAATAATCTTCTACGGTATTCTCTCATCTGGAACCGCGTCCTCGAAGCCTTCTAAATCATCACCTGCCACTATGGTTAATCGCATAACACTGCGTCAGCTATAAAAGCCAGGTGAGCATTCTCATATAGTTTAACACATGCAATTCGATATAGAGAATCACTTGACCTTTTAAAGTACAAATCACTACAATTTCAATAGTAATTTCATCAAATCAAAATCTCTTAAACATGCACGTGATGCATGGTATGCAAGTATGCTTCAACAATCTCAGTACGGTTATCAGTAGAACATCCAGGGCCAGTTTATAGTCGGGCCTACACTGTTCCACAACTGCAGAGTTGGTCTCTTGTACACACCAGGGAACTCACCCAACCTGCCAAAATCATCTGATATCCACAGGATACGATAGTATGGTATCTTTCACACACTAGGGAGCTCAACCAACCCGTCCACAATCGATGAACTATCAGAAGGGTATATTGCACACACAAGGCGCTCAACCAGAGACTATTGCACACACTTGGGCGCTCACCCCAAATAATCATCAATGGGCCTATTGCACTACACCGGGGTACTCACCCTACGGTAATAACTGGAGTTCACAAATCGTGCTATGCATGAACCAAATCAATACTCCAAAACATCTTTCCAAGATAATTCAAAATAAGCTCACACATGTACAACCTTAATCGGGTATCAAATTTATATGAAAAACATAATTTATAAGCAAATAGATAATTCTAAATAACATTGATATAATTCACAAATCTAACCAAAACGAAACCAAATTTAAACTTCTAAAATGAGATATTAAAATATAAACATAGAGAATTCGAAATTAAGCTAAAAATCCTAAACTAGAATTACAGGTGAAAAAAATATGAGAAGAAACTCACAGTCTCTTCTTCTTCTCTCTTTCTTTCTTTCTTTCCTTCTTTCTTCTTTCTTTCTTTTCCTTTTCTTTCTCTTTCTTCTTCCTCTTCTCTTTGCTACTGGAACGTTGTTCTAGCAACTTGAGCAGCAAAGTCCAACTGGAAACCCCTCTACGTCACTCTCTCTTGTCTCTCTTTCTCTCTCTCTCTCTAACGTCTCTCTCTCTCTCCTCTCTCTCACGGCTCTCTCTCTCTCTCCTCTCTTTCACGGCTCTCTCTCTCTCACGGCTCTCTCTCTCTCTCTCCTCTCTTTCACGGCTCCTCTCTCTCTCTCTATCTCTCTCTCTTTCTCTCTGACGTTTCTTATAAAGAAAACATTGCCGAGGGCCGGCTCTTATAGCCAAGTACGAGCGCGTTATATGGACGCTTGAAGGTTTCCGAATCCAACTTGGATTCGAACTTCGATTCTTATAAGCTAAGCCACAAGTTAAATGTTAGAAACCTAGGTGGGGTCCACACGACTCTAACGGAGCAGCTCCCAGGCTACCATGCACAGCAATGGCCAGGATCTTGTCCGCTTTTGATTTGGACGGTGATTTGAAGAAGATCGGATAGACGACCGATGTGGAAGATATTCAAGGGGATTCCATGCGTGGGGGAGAGCAATCGATTGGACGGCTTGGATTTTAAATGTGGGGCCCATAGACGGATGGCGTGGACGGTGCAAACCGACAACGGACGCTGCTGTCGCAGCGGGCGAACGAAGAAGACGCTGCGCGTCCTCGCTGCGTACGCGGTCAACGCGCTTTGACCGCGATCTAACGTGCACGTAGTGCACGTGGGTCCCACAGTGATGTATGTGAAAAATCAACACCACTCATTAGTTAGGCCACATGGTTTTAAGGTATGACACAAAAAATGATGCGGTTCCGAGATTAGATGGCCCACTTATGGCCTGATTTCTGATTAGAGTACTTGTAGGATGATCGGAGGGCTGAAATTTGACGTGTATGATTAGATTAGGTCTCTAAGCTATTATATGAAGTTTTGCATGAAACGGATTGTCAAAAGCTGGTATACTTAAGTTTAACTAATAGCAATTTGGTAATTATTGTGCAGTTTTGAGAAATCTGACACTTCTACACTATTCCAGGGTTCATGTTGAGCAACTTTAATAAAGGGGTCCTACATGAATTCTCTATAGTTGATTTATTATTAATTTATCAATATAATAATCCACATAAATTATTAAATAATTAATTAATTTGTTATTTTAATTATTTTTGAAAACTTAGGGTTATTACATTCTTCCCTCCTTAAGGAAATTTCGCCCCGAAATTTATTTTAAGGTAAGTTAAAGTGTTTCACAATATGATGAAAAGTATAGTCGAATGTATATATGGAATATATATATGAAGTATTTCGCACTATAATGAAAAAGAATTTTGTCTCGAAATTTACCTTATTGGTCGAATAGCTGTGGGTACTTTTCTTTGATTTCGTCTTCTCGTTCCCACGAGGCTTCGTCTTCTCCATGATTGCTCCACTGAACCTTGATCAGGGAAATCGTTTTGGTTCGGAGTATTTGGTCCTTTCGGTCCAAAATTCGTATTGGTTGCTCAATATAGGTAACGTCTTCCCGTATTTCTAATGGTTGCCAATCGATCACATGGGATGTGTCTCTTTCATATCTTCGTAACATACTAACGTGAAACACGTCATGTATGTTTGATAATTGTGGCGGTAGAGCTAGTCGGTACGCCACTTTTCCCACCTTTTCCAAAATTTCAAAAGGTCCAATGTATCGTGGTGCAAGTTTTCCTTTCTTCCCAAATCGCATTACCCCTTTCATAGGAGAGACCTTTAAAAATACATGCTGCCCTTCGAAGAATTCCAATTCTTTTCTGCGATTGTCGGCGTAACTCTTCTGTCGACTCTGTGCTGTGCGGATTCGGTCTCTTATGATGTGTACTTTCTCCAAGGTTTCTTGTACTAATTCTGGCCCGAGTAGACATTTTTCTTCGACTTCGGCCCAACAGCTCGGTGATCGGCAGGGTCTTCCATAAAGAGCTTCGTATGGAGCCATGGCAATGCTGGCCTGATAACTATTATTATATGCGAATTCAATTAAGGGTAAGTGATCATCCCAACTTCCTTTAAAATCTAGGGCGCATAACCGAAGCATATCCTTGAGTATCTGGTTCACCCGCTCTGTCTGCCCGTCAGTCTGAGGGTGAAAGGTCGTACTATAATCGAGTGTAGTTCCCATTACTTTCTGAAAAGTTTTCCAGAATCTAGATGTGAATCTTGAATCACGGTCGGAAACAATCGATACAGGGATTCCATGTAGTCGTACTATTTCCTTGATATAAAGTTTACACAATTTATCCATCGAGTATGAAATATAGATCGGTATAAAATGTGCAGATTTGGTTAGTCTATCGACAATCACCCATATCGCATCGTGGTTTCCCTGGGTTTTCGGAAATCTAGTTACGAAATCCATCGTAATATGCTCCCATTTCCACTGAGCGATAGGTAATGGTTGTAACAACCTTGACGGTTTCTGATGCTCAGTCTTCACTCGTTGACATGTGAGGCATTTAGACACGAATTCTGCTACATCTCTTTTCAAATTATTCCACCAGTATTGTCTTCGTACGTCGCGGTACATTTTTGTGCTTCCCGGATGGATGGTAAATCTTGATCGGTGTGCCTCACCCAATATTTCCTCCTTTAATTCTGTGATGTCTAGGACGCATAATCTTCCTTGGTTTCTAATTCCTCCGTCTGTTCCTGATATTCCAGTTGAGTGTATCTCCTTTTGATGCTTCCGTGATTTTAGCTTGTAACCATGTGTCATGTTTCTGAGCTTCTATAACTTTGTTCACCAGTGTAGGTCGGACTACCAAGCTGCTAAGATAGGAATATTCTCCTCCAGACTTTAGTTCAAAATCATAATTCTTTATAGCATCGATCATCTTCCATTCCTTTATGGTCATGCAAGCTGCAAGTCGATGATTCTTCCTACTTAATGCGTCGGCTACCACATTTGCCTTGCCTAGGTGATAACAGATATCAAAATAGAAATCCTTTAAATACTCTACCCATCGCCTCTGACGCATGTTGAGTTCTTTCTGATCGAACAGGTACTTCAAGCTCTTGTGATCTGTATACAGCTCAAACTGCTCTCCGTATAGATAATGCCTCCATATTTTTAGGGCAAACACTACTGTTGCTAATTCTAAATCATGAGTCGGGTAGTTTCTTTCGTGATTCTTCAGCTGCCTCGATGCATAAGCGATAACCTTACCTCCTTGCATAAGGACGCATCCTAATCCTTGGTAGGACGCATCGGTATATACCATGAACTTCTCTCCTTCAACCGGTATTGTGAGAACTGGAGCAGTCGTCAGTTTTTCTTTTAATTCACGAAAGGCTTTCTCTTGCTCTTCTTCCCATCGGAATGGTATCTACTTTCCAATTAAATGAGTCAATGGTTTTGCGATCTTTGAAAACCCTCGATGAACCTTCTGTAATATCCTGCTAGTCCCAGGAAACTGCGGACCTCTGACACATTCGTGGGCTGCTCCCATTTCACCACTGCCTCAACTTTAGAAGGATCAACTAATATTCCTTTTTTCCGACACTACGTGGCCCAGGAATTTCACTTCCCTTTGCCAGAAATCACACTTCTCAAATTTAGCATATAATTGATGATCCTTAAGAGTTTGCAGACAGATTCGTAGATGCTCCTCACGTTCTTCTTGCGACTTCGAGCAAATCAAGATGTCATCTATAAACACTATAACGAAATGATCCAAGTAAGGTTTGAAAATCCGATTCATTAGGTCCATAAATACTGCAGGGGCATTCGTTAACCTGAACGGCATAACCAGAAATTCATAATGTCCGTAACGTGTCCTAAAAGCGGTCTTAGGTATATCTTCTTCTTTGATACGAAGTTGGTGGTACCCTGATCGTAAATCAATCTTAGAAAAGTATTGGGCTCCCCTTAATTGGTCGAATAAGTCGTTAATTCTGGGTAGAGGGTATTTATTCTTGATGGTGGCTTTGTTTATCTTCCTGTAATCAATACAGAGTCGTAGGCTACCGTCCTTTTTCTTCACGAACAGCACAGGCGCTCCCCATGGTGAGTCACTGTGTCGAACGAAGCCTTGCTCTAGTAGTTGTTCGAGTTGGTCTTTTAATTCTTTTAATTCAACAGGTGCCATTCGGTATGGTGGTATCGATATAGGCGTAGTTCCCGGTAGCAGGTCGATACAAAAGTCTATTTCACGACGAGACGGTAATTTCAGCACTTCGTGAAATACTTCGTGAAATTCATTCACAATAGGGATGTGATCAATGCTGCCTTTTTGGGTTTCATCATCTATAAGGATTGCCAAGTTTCCTAATTCATTCAATTCCTTAGTTCCATGGAATTGTACGCTCGGTTGTCCGAGGACTGAGAACGTTACTGTTTTCTTGAAACAATCGATTTTGGCATGAAACGCAGCAAGGAAGTCCATGCCCAAAATCATTTCGAACCCTTGCATTTTCGTTACAACTAAATCGGCCAATAGTTTCCATTCCCCAATGGTGATGGGACAAGATTTACATACTTGACTTAAAACTACTGATTTTCCCACAGGTGTAGCCACCACAAGTTTTTCTATTAACAGTGCAGTAGGTAAGCCTAATAATTTGACGATAGATGTGGAGATAAATGAATGAGAGGCGCCGGAATCAAATAAAGTTTTCACCGGAGAGGCATAAATGAGTAATGTACCTTCCACCATATTCCTGTCTGCGGCTACATCGGCATCAAGATTTTCTTCTGGCTCGTCTTTTGGAGGAGCTACAGCAAAGACCCGTCCTTGTGTTGCCTAATGTAACGATTGACCATTCTACCTTGTTTGTTGTTGTGGTTGCGACCTTACTTGAGTCTGGGGGTAGGGTGGCTTTGGTGCGAGGTTTTGGGTGTCAAATCAAATGGTTGCGTCCTTGCATGAGCTTGTTGTCCAGATCTCTGATCTTGTGGGTGACGACGGGGTTGGGGGCAAGTACGTGACATGTGCCCTTCTATTCCGCAGTTATAGCATGTGACCGTTTTGTCATTGTTGAGGGTGTGCTGGAGGTACTGCAGGTGTAGTCCTTTGTCTTTTCTCCTTATTTGAAGGAGATTCTGATATCATTTTCTGCTTAGTGCCCACCCCTCTCTTTAGTTCGTGATTTTTCATAATGTCCTCAAAATCTTGTTCGATGACCAGTGCTTTGTTCACCACCTTAAAATATTTTCGAAGTTCGAAAGGGACTACTCTGGTACGAAGGGGAGTCTTCAATCCTTGAACGAATTTTTTTTGCTTTCTGTTTATCATCAGGAATGAGATGGGGTGCAAAACGCGATAATTCAGTGAACTTAGCTTCATATTGACCAACAGTAAGATTCCCCTGTTCTAAATTCATAAATTCGGCCACTTTTCTATCCTTCACACTTTTGGGAAAATATTTTGGTCGAATTTCTCACAAAATTTCTCCCATGTCCATACTGTGTTTGCAGAGGCTGCCCTTTTGGTTGCCTTCTACCAGTGATCTGCTTCTCCTTCTAACATGTATACTGCTAAGACCACTCTGTCTTCATCGGTACACCTCATTCCGTCAAAGAGTTTTTCCATTTGATTCTTCCAATTGTCTGCCTCCAGATAATCAGCTTGCCCTTTAACCCCTCCCCTTGTGGAGTCGGTATTTGGCGTTGATTTATAATGTTATTCGTTGTCTATACTTGTTGACGGCGGAGAGATGCTATGTCTCCTAATATGTTGTATAGCCCCTCTATTGATTGTCCGTCACCTGTTACGTCGGACGTAGATGGAGTAGCTTGACTTTTCCTTTTAGGCGGCATGATCTACATTTAGTAGAAAATAACTTTAGTACTCCTTAAAGTATTAACTCGCCCAAGTATACACGCATGAATTATTCCAGTATTAATAGCGAAGTTATTCATCCTTTGATCTAGATAGGTTATGTCACTCCATATTTTTGTTTGATGGAGGTTTTGCAAGAAAATCGGGTGGCTGGACAGGCAGTTACTCTACAATTTATTTCTACCAAATCATATATCCAATCGACTTGAAATTTAGAACAGATGTTACTGACTTCAAGGTGTATCACCAGAAAAAATTTCAGCTTAAAATATCTATTAATTCTTATGTTTTCTCCCCGATGAAGGTCGTAATATGTTGCTGTCCAGCAGTAAATTTCACGTTTCTTAGTCTACTTCTAGAATATTTAAAAATTTTCTACAATTCCGTTTGTTTTGAAATTTTGTAGGGATATCAATGGATATGTTATTGACCTTCAAGGAAAATTTTGAAAATTTTTAAACTTTTATTTTTCCGTGTGTGATCATAGGCGAAAATCTGGTCCATAATTTAAATCTCATAGGTGAAAATTTAAGGAGAATTCAAAATATTATTTTCTGGTCAATCCACTTGCCGTAATTTTGTGCAAATGTCTTCATAACCCTAAGGAAGACCACAGAGGTAAAAAAAATTTAAATTTAATGACTTTTGATTTAGTGAAAAGTTTACTAAATGGGAATTCCTTCCTACGGTACCTAGGTACATGTGTCTAAATTCAACGGCTAACTTAAAAGTCTCCGGGAGCCTATGTTTAGAGTTTCTACATTCATGAAGCTACCTTATATCGTAAAACTTTAATGGGCTTTTTCCCAAGGCACAGTTTATCTCATTCCTATTCTCTGATACCAACTGTAACGCCCCCAAAATTCGACACTCGAGTATATAAACTCAAATTTCGAAATCAAGGGTGTTATGTAAATAACGAATGAATCCTTCACAATCACAACTGATATTTTTCCTTTCCATTCACAAGGTACCAAATATATAGAGTTAAATTAAACCAAGCTTTGAAAATTAAACTATTAATTAATGAGTCTATGAAATTATCCCAAACTATCTAAACTAATGGCCATCTAATGGGCCTTATTACATCAATGCTTTCAAACCAAAAATCAAAATAACTAATTCAAAAAAAATAATCTTCTAGGGTATTCTCTCATTTGGAACCGCTTCCTCGAAGCCTTCTAAATCATCACCTGCCACTACGGTTAATCGCATAACACTGCGTCAGCTATAAAAGCCGGTGAGCATTCTCATATAGTTTAACACATGCAATTCGGTATAGAAAACCACTTGACCTTTTAAAGTACAAATCACTACAATTTCAATAGTAATTTCATCAAATCAAAATCTCTTAAACATGCACGTGATGCATGGTATGCAAGTATGCTTCAACAATCTCAGTACAGTTATCAGTAGAACATCCAGGGCCAGTTTATAGTCGGGCCTACACTGTTCCACAACTGCAGAGTTGGTCTCTTGTACACACCAGGGAACTCACCCAACCTGCCAAAATCATCTGATATCCACCGGGTACGCTAGTATGGTATCTTGCACACACTAGGGAGCTCAACCAACCCGTCCACAATCGATGGACTATCAGAACGGTATATTGCACACACAAGGCACTCAACCAGGGACTGTTGCACACACTTGGGCGCTCACCCCAAATAATCATCAATGGGCCTATTGCACACACCGGGGTACTCACCCTACGGTAATAACTGGAGTTCACAAATCGTGCTATGCATGAACCAAATCAATACTCCAAAACATCTTTCCAAGATAATTCAAAATAAGCTCACACTTGTACAACCTTAATCGGGTATCAAATTTATATGAAAAACATAATTTATAAACAAATAGATAATTCTAAATAACATTGATATAATTCACAAATCTAACCAAAACGAAACCAAATTTAAACTTCTAAAACGAGAGATTAAAATATAAACATAGAGAATTCGAAATTAAACTAAAAATCCTAAACTAGAATTACAGGTGAAAAAAATATGAGAAGAAACTCACCGTCTCTTCTTCTTCTCTCTTTCTTTCTTTCTTTCCTTCTTCTTCTTTCTTTCTTTTCCTTTTCTTTCTCTTTCTTCTTCCTCTTCTCTTTGCTACTGGAACGTTGTTCCAGCAACTTGAGCAGCAAAGTCCAACTGAAAACCCCTCTACGTCACTCTCTCTTGTCTCTCTTTCTCTCTCTCTCTCTCTAACGTCTCTCTCTCTCTCCTCTCTCTCACGGCTCTCTCTCTCTCTCTCCTCTCTTTCACGGCTCTCTCTCTCTCTGTCTCTCTCTCTTTCTCTCTGACGTTTCTTGTAAAGAAAACGTTGCCGAGGGCCGGCTCTTATAGCCAAGTACGAGAGCGTTATACGGACGTTTGAAGGTTTCCGAATCCAACTTGGATTCGAACTTCGATTCTTGTAAGCTAAGCCACAAGTTAAACGTTAGAAACCTAGGTGGGGTCCACACGACTCTAACGGAGCAGCTCCTAGGCTACCATGCGCAGCAATGGCCAGGATCTTATCCGCTTTTGATTTGGACGGTGATTTGAAGAAGATCGGATAGACGACCGATGTGGAAGATATTTAAGGGGATTCCATGCGTGGGGGAGAGGGATCGATTGGACGGCTTGGATTTTAAATGCGGGGCCCACTGACAGACGGCGTGGACGGTACAAACCGACAGCGGACGCTGCTGTCGCAGCGGGCAAACGAAGAAGACGCTGCGCGTCTTCGCTACGTACGCGGTCAACGCGCGTTGACCGCGATCTGACGTGCACGTAGTGCACGTGGGTCCCACAATGATGTATGTGAAAAATCCACACCACTCATCAGTTAGGCCACATGGTTTTAAGGCATGACACAAAAAATGAGGCGGTTCCGAGATTAGATGGCACACTTATGGCCCGATTTCTGATTAGAGTACTTGTAGGATGATCGGAGGGCTGAAATTTGACGTGTATGGTTAGATTAGGTCTCTAAGCTATTATATGAAGTTTTGCATGAAACGGATCGTCAGAAGCTGGTATACTTAAGTTTAACTAATAGCAATTTCGTAATTATTGTGAAGTTTTGAGAAATCTGACACTTCTACACTGTTCTAGGGTTCATGTTGAGCAACTTTAATAAAGGGGTCCTACATGAATTCTCTATAGTTGATTTATTATTAATTTATCAATATAATAATCCACATAAATTATTAAATAATTAATTAATTTGTTATTTTAATTATTTTTGAAAACTTGGGTTATTACACCGCCTGAATTCATGTACAACTTTTTTGCTAAGATTAACAAAGATACATGTGATGTGATAGGACCTTTCCCAAAATAAGAAGAAAAAAGAAGAAAAGAAGAAGAGGAAAAAAAGGTGGAAAATGATAGAAATAAGCGTATCAAAGGCTTGTAAAGTTCCTCCAAGGAGGAAATTTTGAATTACAGTTTGCAGTTACTTTTTTTAGGAAATTTTCATTTTTCTTGTTTTAGTTTGAAAGTAGGTTCATTGGTGTTGTTGAATCCCAATCAAGGGATTGAAAGCTATGAATGAGTGGTTAAAATTAAATTTGAAAGTAGTTATGAATGAGTAGTTTATTTATTTATTTATTTTTTTGAGTTAGTCATGCAATCCGCACATGCTGTTAGATACACAACGCACCCACCCAATCAGTCACAAGATGCTCCCACCCACTGGTGGAGTTGTGGGTTTCGAACTCGAGACCAGCAGTTGATACGCCCAGCTGTCTCCACCCACTCATGGGGTTGTGGGTTTCAAACTCGAGACCAACAGTTCATATGCCCAGCCGTCTCCCAGCTGGGCTAGCTGGCAATCCCAATGAGTGGCGAACCATAGAAACTTCCATATTGTGCGTAGCACAAAAATGCTGCTTATATGCCATCAATCAGAGATGTGCCCCATCAATATGAATAACCAATAAACTATTAGAAGTCATCAGCCTCATTGCGGCACCTAACAAGTTGTTGCAATGGATAGCCATTGTTTGTTGGATGCCCTTGGTCCATCTATGCGATGGCCCACTAGATCATCCATCTTAATCAACGAGAAAAAGTCCCACGTGCTGCATGGTAACTTGCCACGCTTGTTACATCCTTGCTAGTCATGGTTTTAAGAGTTGTGTTGAGTCAGGTGCGAATTGGACATCTGACTTGTAATAAGGACCCTGTCTAGTTTGTTACCAAGGGTAAGGAAAATGGGGTTGACTGTGTCGACTTCGGTGTGTCTGGCTAACTTAGCCCGACCCGATTCTACTCCTCATGGGGTGAATATTCCGACAGTGTGATGGATGAGCCACAAGCACTTAAAAATAATTTTAAGAAGTTTTACAACAACCACAGTAGTGATTCCAAAATATTGATCAAATAAAAAGCAACAGCTACAAAGAAGATCCGTAGCAATATCCCTTTACAAAACCAAAATAGCTGAAAAAGAGCAAAAAAAAATCAGATTTATGATTTTACAAGAATAAAAATTACATCTAGAAGCAGACATACCCCTCAAAAAATTTTACATCCAGAAGTACCAAAATTTGCAAAATGAATAAGATTTAAAAAAAAAAATCCAAACTCTGCCTAAATCACTACACAACTTCCAATGGCCTCATCAATTTGGATGTCTTCATCATCATCAAGGGAGTTGGCATCATGAACACCAAAGCATCCCGCCTGCTTTGGTAGCCAAGTCTCAATCAATACTTGTCAGATCTCTTAGTCTTTGCATTTTGGAGAAGCCTTGTAGTCTAGTAGATGGGATCAGACCATCTGCAGTTCCCATTCCTCATATTTGCTTTGGTTGTCTTCACTGTTGCTTTCCCAGAATTAGCAGGAATGAGGGACAAACAATTTTTCCCACCCTGGTCGTGGTCCTGTGGAATCTGAAAAATGCAATTAAAAAAAACTCATGTGATTGTTGCAAAGCTTCAAAACCACATGCGCAAAACCAAAACTATGACAGAGGATTGTGTCTTGCCTGCTAGCCCAGCTGGACCTAGGCATTTCAACAGTAGCTCTCATGTTCGAGTGCTACACCGGTGGATGGGTGCATCGTGTGACTAATCGTGTGAGTGTGTTGCGCAACTAACAGGTGTTGGTGCGTTGTATGACTAACAAAAAATCTGTTTTGCTTTCCAAAAAAAAAAACTATGACAGAGCAAAGAATATGAAATTTGTAGCCTAACAATTAAAAGAAAAGGAAATTTTCATACCCATAATGTAATAGGAGATCAATTTTCGTAGAGGAACGACAGTCCCCTGATTCAACCAGTTTTTAGCCAGCTTAAACAACTTAATTCTGTTTTTAAGGTGCAGTAAATTTCCACATATTTCATCTAACAGTCCTGAGATTGTTCAGGTAACCATGGCTTTTTGTTTCCTAACTAAGAAAACCTAAATGTACAACTCTGATAAAATTGAATCAATTTAGAATTTAAACATTAAAAATAAGGCAAAACAAAATTGCAAGGAAGGTGGCACATACATTTCCCATAGCCGCAGCCATGATGTATGTTATAGCCAAAAAGGGATGGTCGAAGACAGCAAAGACTTGAGGCCGGCGAGCACCTTTTTAGTGATGTTTAACCTGCAAGCTCTCATGGTCGAGACTCACATATTGTGAAGGTGCGGTATGCAACTCTCAAACCACCGAGCCCTCCTGGTCGAGGCTCGCATATCGTGAAAGTACGGTATACACCCCCGAATATGCGAGCATCTTGGCTCATGGTTGTTGAAAGGGGCTGCTTCTTAATATGCGAGTAGTTACCCCCGAGCCCGAACATCCCCCGCCTTTTCAGTACCAGCAGCCCGTATAGGCCGGTTTTGGGCTTATTTCTGTTCGTGGCTCCGGATCTCAGAGGATCACCATCAAGGAACGTGATCAACCAGATGTTTAACTGGAGTAGCCCATCTCCTTATCTAGGGATTAATAGGATAAACACTTTATCCCCAGAAATCAACAGCAATCTTAACGTCTTGCGTAACAGATTGGATCACCTGGATTTGTATAAATAGATGACTCCACAATGAATAAAGGTACACCATCTCTGGGCTCATATCCTGCTGTTTTCTTTTGCAATCGGGTCCCGTCTGACTTAAACTTCGGAGGGCTAACGGTTGGACGTTGGCCACCCTTAGTTTTCTCTTTGTATTCTTTCAGGTTTGAAGGGAAGCTTCCTTGAAGGAATGTGAACGTCTAGAGGATCTTGTTACCAAATCCGACATAAACAGATTGGCGCCGTCTGTGGGAATAGTCATCAGGATTAGCCATTCTAATCACTGATCGTGATCTCCCACCATGCCTCCCAAAAAGACGGTTCATCCTTCTACCTCAAGACAGACGTTACCTCCGCTTGACATTACCGAACCAACGCCTAACCTCCCTCAGAATGCTTCGATGGGCATCCCCCAGGGAGAGTCTAATATGCCATCACCAAACCCATGTTTCGACGTATCCGGCAGTTAAGAGGACGTTATGCGTTTCCTTGGAAACACCCTCCTAACTCTCAAAGCCGGGCTTCAAACCTTATCTAATCGGTTTAATCAGCATTTTCTGGAACCACAACAGCAACCTCCAGAAGGACCGCCGGTGCAACCTATACCAGTAGCTTCCAGACATTCTGCGAGCGAGCCACGAACCCAGCCAATTCCTCCTCCTTCAAATCGAATGCCACTCGGCAATCAAGTCCCGGTACTCCCTCCACATTCTATACACTCCAGTGCCTCTCGGCAGCAACAATCTCAGGGGTCTATCGTTGAAACTTCAAGCTACACCTTACCATGGGAAGGAGATCTCAAAAGAATCCAAGTTCGTTTCGACGATATGGAACAGCGATATCGGACTAATCTACCACCTATTGCTGCTACGTCAATCCATCGATCCGAATCTCCCTTCACCCGCGAGGTCTAGAGGCACCCTTGCCTAAGAAATACTGCACGCCTATTATCACTCCGTACACAGGCACTGGCGATCCTCTCGAACATCTGGAGACGTATAAATCTCTTATGGAGCTGGAGGGGCATGGTTCAGAAATCATGTGTAGGGCTTTTTCCCTAACCCTAAAGGATGCAGCGCGTACATGGTTCCGGGGCCTAAAACCCCGATCCATCAGGTCCTTCTCTCAATTATCGGAGCTTTTCCTTTCTCAGTTCATGGGGAGCATTCGTACCAAAAAGTCAGCATCTCACTTAATGGACTTAAAGCAACAACATGAGGAGACGATTAAGGAGTTCACAGTTCAGTTCACTGCAAAAGCCGTCCAAACTGAAGGGTATACCGAAGATAAAGGCCTCACTGCCCTTATAGCCAGAATTACGAGCGAAAAATTTTGGTTCACCCCGGACAAGAACCCTCCTAAAACTATGGCGGAATTCCAAGCAAAGGCTCAGAAATACATCAATGCAGAGGAAGTCACTTTGGCGTGTCACAGGGTACAGGGCAAGAAGCGTAAGTCTGAGGAGATCTCTCCTTCTGATAAAAAAAATATTGACGGGATCGTTCCCCTAAGAAGCCCTACTCTGGTAAATATCATAATTATACGCCTCTTAACCAATCTCCTGAGAAAGTATTAATGGAGATCAAGCACAAGCCTTATGTTAAATGGCCGTCAAAAATCAAGTCCGATCCTGAAAAAAGAGACAAGAGAAAATTGTGCTATTTTCACAAAGACCATGGGCACAACACCCAAGATTGTATATCTCTGAGAGATCACATCAAAGCTCTTATTCGGAAAGGTCATCTCCGGGATTATGTAGCTCGGCAGGATTGGTCACCAAAAAGGACGGAGGCCCTACCACACCGGAAGAAGTCACCTCAATATCATACTTCGCAAGAAAACGCTGAGCCCACTGGTGAGATCCAGACCATTGTTGGAGGACCGGCTTGCGAAGGAGATTCTCAAGCATCAAGAAAAGCATACACTCGCAAAGCGTCTAAGAAGCCCCAGCATATCTATTGGTTGGAAAAGACGCCCGATGCATCGAATCCTGGCCATCATCCGATCACTTTTTCTCTTGAAGATGCAGAAGGGATTCATTTCCCTTACGAGGACTCCATTGTGGTCGCATTAAAAGTATCAAATTATTTAACCCATCGTATTATGTTTGATACAGGTAGCTCTGCTGATATTCTCTACTTGGAAGCTTTCAATAAAATGGCACTCGCCAGGAGCCTACTCAAACCGGTCTCAACTCCCCTCGTCGGCTTCGGGGGTGAAGTGGTAACAC
Organism: Liriodendron chinense; assembly: GCA_003013855.2. Lineage (NCBI taxonomy): Eukaryota > Viridiplantae > Streptophyta > Magnoliopsida > Magnoliales > Magnoliaceae > Liriodendron > Liriodendron chinense. The sequence goes on from PVNU02000070.1 coordinate 5,025,809, forward strand.
TGGAAGGAAGCATCGACCTTCCAGTCACCTTCGGAGAAAGCCCAACAAAAACTATTATCTTCATTAATTTCCTCATGGTGGATCAGAGATCAGCATATAACGCTATTTTGGGCCGACCTTCGCTCAACAAGATAGGGGCAGCTTTACACCCCCTGTATCTATGCATCAAATTCCCTACTCCAGAGTCGGGGTTGTACGAGGAAATCAAAAGGAAGCACGAACATGTTACGAAATTTCCATACAAGATCGAAAGACGGCCCAGGCAATGCCAGTTATGATGGTTACAAGAGATTCACTAGATCATCCGATAGCTACAACGTTGGACCCAAGAGAGAGCGTTCTACAATCAGGTACTCTAGGGGAAGAAACAGTCGCAATCCACTTATTTGAAGGAAATTCGTCCAAGAAGGTTTACATTGGATCTTCTTTAAGCAATGTCTTTCGTGAAAATCTGGTTCGTTTTCTCATCGAATATCAAGATGTATTCGCTTGGTCCAATAATGATATGTCAGGTATCGACCCCAGCTTAAATGTTGATCCGAAGCACAAACCTGTGCACCAGCGTCAACATGCCTTCACCGCAGAAAGGTAAATGGTGATTAAAACCGAAGTCGAGAAGCTGCTGACCGTCAATTTCATAAAGGAAGTTGACTACCCAAAATGGGTCGCGAACGTGGTCCTTGTTCGAAAAGCTAATGGCAAGTGGAGAATGTGCGTTGACTACTCTGATCTGAACAAAGCATGCCCGAAAGATAGTTTCCCGACTTCGCGTATCGACCAGTTGGTTGATTCAATGGCGAGGCATGCCCTGCTCAGTTTTATGGACGCTTATTTTGGTCATAACCAAATTATGATGCACCCCCCCCTGATAGTCAACACACTGCCTTCATCACTGACCGCGGCCTGTATTGTTACCAAGTAATGCCTTTTGGTCTTAAGAACACAGGAGCCACCTATCAGCGCCTGGTCAATAAAATATTCGCCGTTCAAATCGGTAGGAATATGGAAGTTTATGTCGACGACATGCTCGTGAAAAGCGTCGTAGAAAACGATCACCTTGCAGATCTTCGAGAAGCCTTCGACTTAATGAGGAAGTATCAAATGAAGTTAAATATGAAAAAATGTGCATTCGGGGTGTCCGCTAGAAAATTTCTTGGGTTTATGGTTAGCCAACCAGGAATCAAGGCGAATCCCGAGAAAATAAAGGCTTTGATCGAAATGAAGTCTCCGTCCACTCTTAAAGATGTCCAACGTCTGGCTGGTCGCATTGCATCATTGAACAGTTTTATTTCGCATGCCTCTGATAAATGCTTACCTTTCTTTAAGCTCCTTCGAGCTACCGCCAAAGTCGACTGGGTGTGGACTCCGCAGTGCGAAGAAGCATTTCAACAACTGAAGCAATATATGAGTGCACCCCCCATTTTATCGATACCTGTTGCACACGAGCAGCTTCTTCTTTATTTATCTGTCTCTTCTACGGCCGTTAATGCCGCATTAATAAGAGAAGATTTCGGGGTACAAAGGCCTGTTTATTATATTAGTCGAGCATTAATGGTGGATTCTGAAACTCGATATTCTGATATTGAGAAATTAGCCATCGCCTTAGTTACTGCCGCTCGAAAACTGCGACCATATTTCCAAGCCCACGCTATATTGGTGCCAACAAATCATCCATTAAGACAGGTCCTTAAAAACCCTGAAGTTTCGGGGCGATTAACTAAATGGGTGATTGAGATCAGCGAGCATGATATATCGTTTTGCCCAAGAACCGCCATTAAGGGTCAAGCCGTGGCCGATTTCATTGCTGAATTCACATATTCCTTCTCTAGCGATAACTCTACGACCAGCGACCAGACCCCCTGGTTGCTCTTTGTGGATGGGTCTTTGCGAACCACCGGTAGCGGAGCCGGATTAATTCTAATTGCTCCTGACGGGTCGCATTTTCAATATGCTTTACGATTTGACACTCACGTCTCGAACAATGAAGCAGAATATGAGGCTTTGATCGTCGGCCTCGAATTAGCGAATGTTCTCTTGATTCAGAGTTTACTTATTCATAGTGACTCTCAGCTCATAGTCAATCAAGTACTCGGCGAATTCGAGGCGAAAGAAGAGCGGATGGCTTTATACAAATCCCGAGTACTTATCCTGCTCGCGAAGCTGAAGACATATGAAATAATTCATATCCCTCGCGAGAAGAACAAACTCGCAGATTTGTTGGCAAAGTTAGCCTCTGCGCCAGAATCTGAATTACTGCAATCTGTTCCCATCGAGCATCTTCATGCTCCGAGTACTTGTCAAACGACCCCCTAGTAAGTAGTCACAATATATTCCTCTCCATGTTGGATGGACCCCATCGTCCTTTATCTCAAAGATGGACAGCTCCCGAATGATAAGAAATCCGCACGGCAAATTCATCATCGTGCTGCCAGGTATACCCTACTAAACGGAACGCTATTGCGTAAGAGCTTTACTTTACCATACTTAAGGTGTCTTCATCCAAAAGAAGCACATCGTGTTCTCGATGAAATACACCAGGGGGCATGTGGTAACCATCTTAAGGGACGCTCTTTAGCATATAAAGCAATGAGGCAAGGGTACTATTGGCCCACTATGAAGGCGGACGCAATCGAATTTTTCAAAAAATGTGACAAATGCCAACGTTATTCTCCAGTACCCCACGTGTCATCCGAGCAGATGACGCCGATGAATGGCCCCTGGCCCTTCGCCCAATGGGGAGTCGATATCATCGGACCACTGCCCACTGGGAAAGGACAGAACAAGTTTGCAATTGTAGCAATCAATTATTTCACCAAATGAGCCGAGGCAGAGCCATTAACCACAATCACCAAAAAACAGACCACAAAGTTCATATGGAGAAACATCATATGTCGCTATGGGCTTCTCCATACTATAATCACCAACAATGGAAAGCAGTTCGACAACGCCGTGTTCTTAGAGTTTTGCGAAAAATGGAAGATACGAAGTATTCGTACCTCCCCATAACATCCTCAAGCTAATGGGCAAGTAGAAGCAGTTAACAAGATCATCAAACATCATCTGAAGACTAAGCTCGATGAATGTAAAGGCATGTGGCCAGAGCTTCTACCCGAAGTCTTATGGGCCTATAGAACTACGACTCATACGTCAACCGGAGAAACTCCTTTCTCTTTAGCTTTCGGCACCGAGGAAGTCATCCCAATCGAAGTCCAAGCTCCCTCGTATCGAATCGAGCAGTATGATTCCACGAATAACCAAGATGGGTTGAGGTTTCATCTCGATCTCTTAGAAGAAAGAAGGGACGCCTCCCAACTTCGAGCAGCAGCTTATCAACAGCATATTTCTCGTTATCGTAACGCCAAGGTCCGATCCAGGGCTTTCCAGCTCGGCGATTTGGTCCTTAGACAGAACCTCCGAATTCCTGCTCGTTCGTTGGATCCAAATTGGGAAGGCCCGTACTGAGTTATCAGAATCGTGCGACCAGGTACCTATTATCTCAAAGATATGCAAGGGAGGCCCTTACGTCACCCTTGGCACGTAGAGCATCTACTCCGATATTTTCCTTAATTCGATGTCAGTTTGAATGATATTCGAATAAAGATGGATTGTCTTTTGGTCGCTACTCCATTTGATTGGACCCGAATAGCCCCGAAAAGAATGCATTCATTTTCTTAGCCAATCTTTTGCCCTTGGTAGAATCAAAGCCCGAATCGATAGATCAGTCTATCTCTACGCAGACATGGTCGACAAAACCCCCGGATTGAGCCTAACTCATTGCTTCATGAGTTAAGTACTTAGGCATTCAGCACACGACCAACGAAAATCGAAAGAAGGAGAAACAACATGCAATAAAAGTTTTTCTCATTCATTTCATTGACTAAAAAATTCAAGTTGCTTACAAAACGAAAAATGAAAACTTTTACATGAGATAGATAAAAGAGAAGAAAGGAGATGATCATCCTTGCGCATCGGTCGGGGGAGGAGCGGTACTCTCAGCCTCAGGGCCCACTTCCGAGACCCCTCCCGCTTGAGTAACCTCGCGGCCGCTCTTTCCTCTGTAGCTATGATAGCCGCAACCTTCTCAAACTCTCCCATGTCGAAAGACGAAGACATTCGCTGCACCACTCGCAGGGCGAAGTCCCGACTAGCATCGTACAACTCATATCTTTCATCATCGTACAGCTGCGAAGTCTAGTACTCCATGATAGCTCGTGCCCCTTCTTCAGAGAGCATCTTGACGAGGGTCACTCTCTCTTCCTCCCAATGGATTGAGTCGTCCTTAAGCTGCACAAGGATGGAGCGCTCTTTCTCCAAATTGTCGCTGACTTCCCTTAGCCGCGACCTGCTTTCTGCAAGGTGCTCCTCCAGCGAGATCTTATCTTGACGAAAGATCTCTCTTTCTCTCTCTACCTTCTCCTTCATCTCCGTGAGCTTGGCGAAGTTCGAGTCCAAGGCCTGATATCTATCAGTCAGGACCTGGACCTTTTCGATGAGGATTTTCCTTTCCTCAGTCATCTTCGCGATCAAGGTCTCGCGAGACTTAATGATCTGGTCCCTCCCGTGGACCGCCATCTCCAGGGCAACCCTCTTCCCCTCGGCCTCATCTACAATACGGCGGGCGACGAGGATATCACACCTCTTCCGTATGACGAGATCCAAGCCCTGCACAAAAGAAGGAAGACTATGAGATAAGCATTCAAAAGTCAACGAAGAAAACAAAAAACAGGGTCAAATTAGAGCACTTTTTACCTGGACCATCCTCACTCCCGCGTCAAGAGAGAGGTCTTCAGGACTTGGTTCGGGGAGGGCACAAAGGTTTGGGGGGAGATGTTATCAAAAAGAAATTTACAGATTGGGTGTATGTGGCTGGGGATGGTGAATGTCCCAACTCCGGAGGGCTGGCCTCGCATCTTGAGCAACGGTCTGCTCGCGAGCAGGAATCAACTCGCAAACACCTTTTGGCTCAAGAGGTTCTTCGGCTGAGGGGCAACTCGACCCCGCCCCATCGTTCCTTGGGGAGTTGTCAATAATATTAATAACTGGTGGTTCGGGAGGAACCACCGGTGCAGAAGCCACTGGCGCAGCTGCCGCAGTGTCAGGAAGGGGTTCATGCGGCTGTGGAATTTGGGCAGTCTCACCCAGCCGATTAGACGGGTGAGAGGGACCGGCAGATGTCTTCTTCTGTCTCTTCGAGCCGGTGCCCTTCAAGCGAGGAAGCAACCCTCTCTTCTCCCCCACATTCGTCATTGCGACCTCCTCGCGAGATATCAACCCTGCAGCTGCGAGTCGGGAGACTGACAGACAAGCCTCGATGTGCCTGTCACGAGCAGGTAACTTGTAAACCTTCATAATCTTCTCGTGAATTCCTCCCTTCAGGCTTGGTTTCCCCACGGTCGGAATACCTGCAAATGCGAGCATGAGTCAGCAAAATGGAAGTTCTAAAGTTGGGTCACAAATCAAGGCAGAGTGAAGCTTCGCCCACCTTCGCCAAAAAATCTGCTCACGTTATGGCCCCCAGAGGTGGACCCCGTCTCAGACTCCCAACTGCCGGAAGCATAAAACCAACATTTCCTCCATCCGGGGTAATTTGAAGAGGGTTTCCCCAAAACAAAATTATCCCAGTGCCAGTAACATAGGTAATACCAGCCTTCGCTGGAGGGAGCTCTCTTGAGCTGGTACATTCTGAGAAACTCTTCCGCGATTAAGTCTCCGTTACCGACTTGCGTCCAAAGAACGAAAGAGCTCAGGACTACTCTCCAACTGTTTACAATGAGTTGCCGGGGGCAATCTTGTAAGTCCGGAGTACGTCGCGAATAAAGGGGTGAAGGGGAAGGCGTACCCCAAGAATGAAGAAATAATCATAAAGGGCTACGCAACCAGGGGGAAGTGAGTCCGGAGTTTCTCCCTCTCCGGGCAACCGGAAAGTAACTTAGTCGGGAACTCGGCATTTTTCCCGTAACTCACTCAGCCGTTCCTCCGTCATTATGGAGGGATACCCGGACGCAGAGTATCTGCCGGCCGGAACCCTCGCATTGTTGGAGGAAGAAGATTCTGGAGTAGCATCCCCCAGAGGGACGGTCTCCTCATCAGAATCTCCCGCCATGGTTGCTTAAGATAAAAAAAAGAGGGAGGGATAATACTTTGGAAAAGAAGAAGAATGAAGGATGAAGTTATATTAGAGGGAATCGGAGGAACGAAGTTACACCAGAGAAAGGAAGTTACACCAGAGGAAAGAGGGAAGAAGGAGAGAGGAAGAATTTTCATAAACTTCGGATGAAATTTTGAAAATTTTGCAGGCTCCGTATATTTATAAGAAATCATTCCTCAAGATTTGGTGATACACGGCGATCGTTCGTTTGGCACAGCAGTCGAACGGGCATGGTTATTAATTCCGCAGATACGTGGCGGGCGCCTCTTCATTTCCTCTCTGCCGAAAAGCTGCGGAAAGCTGGCGCTCATTAATGACAGTCCAATCATGTACGGCTTCGCCTTCGAGAAAGGCATTAGGCAATTATGCATGCCAGTAAGCAAGTCCTTCCCTTAGACTCCTTGACGGCAAGGACATTGGGGGGCATCTGTTATAGCCAAAAAGCGATGGTCGAATATAGCAAAGACTCAAGGCCCGCAAGTGCCTTTTAGCGGTGTTTAACCTCCGTGCCCTCATGGTTGAGACTCGCATATCGTGAAGGTGCGATAAGCAACTCCCGAACCACCGAGCCCTCCTGGTCGAGGCTCGCATATCGTGAAAGTACAGTATACACCCCTGAATATGCAAGCATCTCGGCTCATGGTCGTTGAAAGGGGCTGCATCTCTATATGCGAGTAGTTAGCCCCGAGCCCGAACATCCCCCTCCTTTTTAGTACCAGCAGCCCGTATAGGCCGGTTTTGGGCTTATTTTTGTTCGTGGCTCCGGATCTCAGAGGATTACCATCAAGGAACGTGATCAACCAGATGTTTAACTGGAGTAGGCCATCTCCTTATCTAGGGATTAATAGGATAAACACTTTATCCCCAGAAATCAGCAGCAATCTTAACGTCTTGTGTAAAAGATTGGATCACCTGGACTTGTATAAATAGATGACTCCACAGCGAATAAAGGTACACCATCTCTGGGCTCATATCCTGCTATTTTCCTTTGCAACTGGGTCCCGTCTGACTTAAACTTTGGAGGGCTAATGGCTGGACGTCGGCCACCCTTAGTTTTCTCTTTGTATTCTTTCAGGTTCGAAGGGAAGATGCCTTGAAGGAAGGTGAAAGTCTGGAGGATCCTGTTACCAAATCCGACATAAACAATGTAGATGACTTTGCATTGGCCATAGTGTGGTCTCAGGTAAGGCCTCACCTAGTTGGACTTTATCTTTCGTTCCAAACGAAATTAAAATGTGTTGCCACTTTTAAATATTACATTCAGTCGTATCTGAAGAGAAGCAAATCGTATTGCCGACTTTCTAGCAAAGGAAGGAGTCCATACGTACAAGTTTTGTATAGGGACTCTTATCCACTGCCTTAATGGATGTGTTTTTCCTTTTCTGATAGATTCTTTAGTAAAATTTATGATTTAAAAAAAATCAACCTGTTATCTTCTTTTCCATAGACTCACACAATTGGGTGGAAATCTTGGAAGTGGTTTTTATTTTTTTATGAACATATTGGAAGTGTTTTTTATCCAAAATATGGTAAGTAGATTCAGATTCGTTTTGATTCATTTGTACCAATGCATGTGATCCACTGTCAGCTGAAGAAGTTGAATCTTGACTTTTTACAACAGATGCCTGTGAAATAGGTGAAGGTATTTGACACAACCACATTGTCATGTGCTGCATGTTTCCCAATGCTCAGCAACTTACGGATATAGGTTTTGTAAATAGAAATGACTCAAAGGGTTAACTCTCTAGTGCCCATGTATATACAAATAAAATCCAAAATGTAGACGAGAATCGGAACTTAGCAACCAACATATAGGGGGAAAAAAGCACCCAAGAGTATCATGCCTTTATATAAAAAATTGCACTACTATATAGATTGAACAACATCCACTCAAAGCTTCTATCACAAACTTATACAGTGCCATGAATAGCAGAAGAATGCACACAATGCATATTAGAACAGCTAGACCTCAAAGGTAATGGTAAATGAGATGAGAATTTGGATTATTGCATAAGATGCTATTTGGGAGCAAGTAATGATTCAGTATGAAGTGCAAAAATTCAAAGCAACACAGCTAAAGCAATCTGACATAGTAAACGATTCAGATCACATGATGAATTTGACTCCATCAAAGAATTTAGACAAATTAAGTGATACAGAAGAAAGTGAGTAAGAAATTTCTAAAGAAAGTATAGATAATGTTAAACATGTCATGGTGATTTAAAAACTAGAATAGGAACTAATACCTAATCTATGTTCAATAATTTCCAATCTGCTTTGGCCCATGGCATTTTAGCAGAACCAGTTAAATTCAAACATTCTTTTCCAGCAGCTTTTCCTTTGATTTTTTTTGTCTATATGATTTCTCATGATTTAAACAGGAATTTGGATGCAAGATAAAACAACAACTAAGGGGACAAGATTAAGAAAATATGAAACCTTCTATTTCAGGATAAAAGAGAGGGGGGGGATTGCTTCTTTCTCCAAAATCCTCACACAAGCTTTAGAGAAGGCCATTTTTTTTAAAGGCTTTAAACAAGGCCATATTCTAGGCTTCTCTTCTTTTTTTGACAATTTGAGCTTGGATATTTTCGTGTTTAAAAGCACATTTCCCTTCATCCACCACAAGCAAGCTACCTTTCATCATGTCTTTTTTTCTTTTCTTGTTCTCATTTTTCTGAAGAAGAAAATCAAGAAGTTGAGAAGATGAGTAGTGCATTTGGGTTTCCTACCTAAACAAATGCTGCACCTGCGGTCATGGTCTAGTAGTTAAGAGTTCTTGAAATAAAGGGCAGAGAAAATGAAGAACAGAAGCCTATACAGTACATCAACAAGGATAAAGATGAGGAATATGACAAAGCCAATACAAATTGTCTAACAAAGTGCCCAAATGAAGGAGGGGAAATAGGAAATGGCAAGAATCTTGGGGAGGGGCCAAGGAGTTATTCTGCTCCACAAATGGTGCTGTCAAACATAAACAGAGCTCTAGTGACAAAAGAAACAGTAGATAAAAAGGATTGTGATCCAACAAAAACATGTTATTTAATGTGGCTCATTAAACCTATTTCCCAATAAATGCAGATGGGGTAGCTTCCATTTGAAACAACTTTTTATCGTTTTTCCTTTTGATAAGTGACAAAAAATTATGAAAAAATGAAAAAAGATCCATCAAGGCAACAGAAGTAAGTTCCCATATAAAGAAAAGGTCAAACGACTACCTCTTGCTTCAGGGAATCAGCAATACAGTTAATTCTCAAGGAATCAGCTCAAATACAACTCCCAATGAGCAAGTGATTCCAATTCATTCAAGAGATCGAGACAACAATTGAGCATTGCCTGGTACTCGTCGGAGTCGATCGGGACATCGGGGCATGGATCAGACGGCTGAATGGGCTTTGATCTCGATGACTTCAGGGGTGGCAGCTGCATCTTTGTTCATAAGAGAGGAAGAAGAAGAAGAAGCATCTGCTCGAGCAGGAGATGAAGAAGGTTTTTCAGAGGCGGAAGCTTCTTGTAGGAATCTCTGGAAAGCCCATTCAGAGGAGCTTCGGTTCGTCACCTGTCTTCGGTCCGTCGCTTGCCGATGATGCATGAGATGAAATCAAAAGCTAGAGAAGACGTAAAAAAAAATTAACTAGGAATTGTCAAAATACCTTAATATCGATCTTTGCGAGCTAATATTTCCGACGATGGAATATGCTCAAGAGAACTTGTTCGCTTCCCCAAGTGTAGGGTTGCAATGTAGTAATAAACTCGGTAAGACCGAGGTCGATCCACAGGGACTTGTGTAGGAATTCATGAACACATCCAATAGTGTCTATTGAGAGACAACAACCAGATGAGATTGATGCAAGTAACAACTTTTAACTAAATTGAAGGTAAACAATTATAAAAAGGCACTAGGGGTTCAAGGATCCACTTGTAGCAATCCTTGATGTTCAATCCGCTGTGGTTTTTCAATTTCTCAACTAGAATCGATTTAAGATCTATCTAGCCGGATGGTAGAGCTGTTAAACCAAACAATCTGTCATATGTAAGGCCAATGTATATGATTCACTCAATGCAAGCTAGGATGAGCATGCTCAATTGCATAGGTTAGTCCCAATTCCAATAAACTAAGTTCATAATCATGATCATCATTAAGTCCTGTCACCAGACAAAGCTAGATCATGATTTGAACTTGAATCAAATCACATACACAGTCCCATACATAATTCAGAAAATAAAAAAAGTAGAACTTTGGTAGGAAGTCCCCACATGAAGATCATAGTACTAGAGCGTACTCCAATTCCTCGGATCATACAGGTCTAGACTAGCACACAACCATTAAGAACTTAAGTAATTCTCCCAAACATCCATGAGTCATCATAAGACTAAGAAAAACTAATTAGAACTTGTATAAACTTCAAACCATTGTTCATAAACATGAAATTCAATCTTAAAACCAACTTAGAACGAATTGAAACACCTTAGATCCACTATAAGCTTCACCTCTTAGCCCTAGCTAAGAGGTTTAGCCGTTCATGATCCAAGAAAACATGAAACAACTAAGAAAAACATAAAACAGTAAAACAAACTAGAAGGAGTTGTGGAACTCCAAAATCCACTTCCGCCACCTCCCACCTTGCTTAAACTCTTCCCAGATACCCTAGGAACGATCCCTAGGTGTCCTTTTATAGTGGGGAGGCTTCACAACCTCAGAAACTTCCAGATTTTGCGTAAGAGTACGCAGTGCGCAGAGAATTTCGAGACTTATAGAACACGTTTCATTACGCAGGCGACCGGTCGCACGACCGGTCACAGTGGCTGGACGACCGGTCGCAAATACTGGACGACCGATCTCAAAACAGTAAAAAGTGTCCAGTGAGTTTCGGGGATTTTCAACCCAAAAAAATAATTTAAGGACCGGTCGCACGACCGGTCGTGAACAGTCCAGAGAGTTGTGGCCTCTGGGTCTCCTCTGTTGCATGTGCGGACCGATCGGACGACCGGTCCTTGACCTTGGACGACCGGTCATGGGCACCTTCTTCTGCTTTCTTTCTTCTTTTCTCTGACTTCTTTCTTTCATTCTTTGACGCTTAGCCCCTTTGATCTTCTTTGCTTCTAACTAGCATCTTTAAGTCTTCAATTGATGCTTCCTCTCTCTCATCCCTACAATCACAAATCCATGCATTAGTTTAGTCTATAGACCATAACAACAAGCATAATGAGTAATGAATTGGGGTTAGAATATGCACAATTAAGAGCTCAACACACCCGCCAACCAGCATTTTGCTAGTCCCGAGCAAAACATGCGTGAAACCAATTCCATTCTCCAAAACCCAACTCTCCTTTAGGAACCATTCTTCTATACATCCCAAGATACATAAGTGTAAGAGTTAGAGAAATTAGGTGATAGAGGTTGAAACCGTAAACTCTCAAAACATAATAAGCACCCATATGAAATTCCTGCTGATTGGTTGAAAAATAGAAGAACTTGAACAAATTCAATCTAGTGTGCATAGGGAAAATTCTTTCCATGAGTTTCCAGGGTTATCTTCTTCATAAATCAACTAGACTATGGATCTCAAGGTATATAGAGCAACAACAAGCCAATGACGGAAATTTGCCTTACTGTCCCTCCAACGACCTTCACACTACGTCCCATTTCCGGCTTTGGTTACGGGTAGACCATCCCCCTGTTGGTAGTAGGTAGCCCTAATCGGAATTTTTCCACCATTTTTTCATCATTCCCAATTTCATCCTTCCTTTTCCTTTTTCTTTTAAATTAGATAAGATTTTTAGAAATCCATATATTTCGTTATTTTCCTATGGACAAGAATGGACAAAGTACCCCGGCTTGATTTCTCCACACCTAAAATCAAATTCTAGCTAATCCACAAATCACATAATCCCTTCAACCCATGAAAATCATGTAATGTGAACTAGGTGTAAAAGTGTTCAGATTTTCTATCAATCACAGAATTAGGGGAATTCTCATATAAAACCATTATGCCAAGAGAAGATCAAGATTTACAACCTCATACACTTCATATCTCCTCCTCTTATGCGCATATCATCTTGAGTGCATAGAACCAAAATTTTCTAAAAGAGTTTTGAATTTTAGAAAAATCAAAAAATTTCTACATAATTGCTCGAAATGTTACAAAACGCTAGATTCATCCTACACCCCCCAACCAAATCTTGCATTGTCCTAAATGTAAAAGATGTGCAATGAGCAAAACATGAGAGCAATTTGAAAATAAAAGGGAGTGAGGAATGAGAGTACCTGAAAAAGTAAAAATTGGAATTCTTCCTCCTTCTAACAAACCTAAGTAAAAGTAAACAAAAGCAACAAAATCCTAATCCTAACTACTCTATACCTCCGTCAGACTAGGAGATCTATTCCAACAATTCGTCCAACAGTATAAAGTCAAGCAGAATCATTAGATGGATCAAAAGGTTTTGCAATAACGCCATCCAATATCCTGCATTACAGTATACATGTGTGTGAGTGATCCAGATAAGCCACTGAGAATTCCAAAAAAGAATTTCAGTGGGTTCATTATTTTTTTCACCACATGTATAAGAGGAGACAGTATCATATTTATCAGAAAAAATATGTCTCCATTCAGATTTACCTGGGCATTTATTTTGCAAGTATGGATCATCCCAGGGTTGGTAAAGGTCGGTATGCATGATCCATAGAGGTGTGGAAATATGAATTGATGCCTCAGTACAATAAAGTGTTGTTTCCACATCCTTCTCTTGGCTAACGTTATGTGCCAATACCGACTCAAAAGGTGTAACTATATCCCCTATCACATCAACATTCTTATTAAGAGGATAGGCCACATCTTCTTCAAAGTGATTGGGGTAAGGAGTTGAGAGGGGTTCATCTTCCACAATAGAATTGATCATGTTTATTTCGTGGACCTCTTCATCTTCATCCTCTTATTGGTTGTCAACATTGAAAGCATTTAACTCAATCGTCATATTACCAAAGGACATTTATATGACCCCACTCCTACAATTAATGATAGCGTTTGATGTAGCTAGGAATGGCCGGCCAAGTATGACAGGAATTTGAGGGCCAGTATTAATCATGGGTTGTGTGTCCAAGACAATGAAGTCCACTGGGTAGTAAACCTTGTCAACTTGGACAAGAACGTCCTCAATTACCCCTCTCGGAATACGAATCGATCGGTCAGTGAGTTGTAATGTGGTTTTGGTGGGTTTTAATTCACCTAAACCCAATTGTTCATAGACCGAAAAGGGTTTTAAGTTCACACTTGCTCCTAGATCAAGTAAAGCATGTTTCACCCGGTAGTCTCCAATTATGCATGATATTATCAAACTACCAGGATCTTTGTATTTCTTGGGCATCCCGTGATTTATAATGGCGCTTACATTCTCTGTCAAAAATGCCTTCTTTTGCACATGTATTTTTCTTTTTATCATGCAAAGATTCTTCAAAAACTTAGCATATGACGGAATTTGTTTAATGGCATCCAACAATGGGATGTTGATCTTCACCTGCTTGAAAATCTCTAAAATTTCCATATTTTTGTCTAAAGGTTTAGGTGAAATTAACCTTTGTGGAAACGGGGCAACCGGCTTGTATTGCCTTTCCGGTTCCCTTTCCGGTTCTTTCTCTTGTGGAGTGTTGTTCAGGTTATCATCCTCTTTGGAAATTTCCAGATCATTAGGCTGTGGGGCCTTCACTGGGTTAGATTTATCAATTATTTTCCCACTTCGCAAAGTGGTGATAGCTTGAACATGCTCCATATGTTGGGAAGATGAGCTTGCATCTTGTATCTCAAATTGGGTCCTTGGGTTAGGAAGAGGTTGGGCAGGAAGTGTGCCTTTCTCCCTAGCACTGAGGTGAGATTCAACCCTAGCCATTGAGGTTTTCAAGTCATTGCTGGCTTGGGTTGTATTTTGGTTAAATTTCAATTGCTCTTGCTTGAACCCATCTATTTTCAGAGAATTAGTCTTGTTATACTTAGCTTGGACCGATACAAATGCACCCAACATCTCCTCTAGCATAACTTTTGGAGTAATGACTAGAGATGGACCTAGTATAGGTTAAGCTTGAGGGATATTGGTTGCATTTGCAGTGGGTCCATTCCTCCAACTGAAGTTGGGATGGTTCTTTCAACTAGAATCATACGTGTTTGAGTTTGGAGCACCAAATTGCCGTTGATAACTGTTTATGGCATTTGCTTGTTCTTGGAATGTTGAGATTGCGGGACAATCCTGTGTTGCATGTTGATTTCCGACACAAATCCCACAAACAATTTCAACGTCCTTAGAGTTGTTCGTCTCTCCTGTCCTTAATTCCATGGCCTCAACTTTTCTTGTGAGGCTAGCCACCCGTGCACTTATGCTATCCTCTTCTGATAAGACATAAATTCCTCCTTTTTCTCTTTGTTGGCTAGTCTTGGAATTTGTTGGTTTCAACGTATCCCAAGACCGTGCATTCTCAGCCAATTCTTCCAAATAATTTCATGCTTCATCAGCTTCCTTATTCATGAACTCCCCATTACACATCATCTCTACAAATTGGCGCATGGGTGAAGTCAGTCCTTCATAAAAAAAGCTTATAACCCGCCAAATTTCATAGCCATGATGTAGGCATGCGTTTAATAGGTCCTTAAACCTCTCCCAACATTGGAAGAAGGTTTCATCTTCCTTTTGGGCAAAGTTCATGATAAGGCGCTTCAACATGTTTGTTTTGTGAGTAGGGAAGAATTTTTTTATGAATTCCCTATGCATATTAGTCCATGCACCAATTGATCTTGACCTTAATGCATGAAGCCAACCTTTAGCTTTATCTTTAAGAGTAAAAGGGAAGAATTTGAGTCTCACCACATCATCAGTCACATTAGCAAAGTGCATGGTGGTTATTACCTCATCAAACTCCTTAAGGTGTTGATAGGCGCTTTCACTGTCTAATCCATGGAATTTAGGGAGAAGTTGGATCACTCCCGGTTTCAAATCCACATTCCCTGCATTTTGTGGAAAAATTATGCATGAGGGAGTGCTCACTCTTGCTGGTTGCAAGAAATCACGTAAAGTTCTTGGTCGGGGAACATTCTCAACCACATTCTCCCCCGTTTCAGTTTGGTTTTGGCCCAGATTAGGATTGGCCATCGGATTAGGTTGATTTGCAGCCATGTTTTCAGACAAAATTGGAGAGTTTAGATGTCTCCTAGCACGTGGCTCTCTGTCAATTCCTTCAACTATTCCCCCTTCACTAATGAGTCGGTTATTGGAATCCCGAGCCCAATGTGGCATGCAAATCCAAAAAAATATGAAACGAAAAGAGAAACGAATTCTTCCTTCCCTTCTTTACTCTTCTCTAGGACCGAAGCACAAGGTGTCTTGCAATGGCTAGGCCAGAAGCAAGGATAGAGACCGATTTCTCCTGGTCAATAGGGGTTCAAAGAACTCCCCACCCACTCTTTGAATCCTTTAAGAAAAGTGCAGAAAAAGAAGAAAGAGGAGTAGAGGTGAGAAGAGAAATCTCTGAGCACAAGGTGATCCAAGACGGCAGAGCCGACCAATAGGAATCCAGGTGGCACAAGGCCTACCTTTCAGAGATCCAAAAGGAGTCTCCACCCACTCTACAAGAGATGAATATGATAGGAATGAATAGGAGAAGGAGAAGAGTAAGGTTTAGAAAGATAGAACCTGATTCGGCACTTGAAATCCTTATATCTTCTTCAGATTCCTAGAAATCCCTGAAAAAGAAAAATAAATCAAAATAAACTAAGTTAGAACTATTCCTAAAAATCCTAAATAGATTCTATTTTCAGAAATCTGTGAAAAACCGTCAAAGTCCCCGGCAACGACGCCAAAAACTTGTTCGCTTCCCCAAGTGTAGGGTTGCGATGTAGTAATAAACTCGGTAAGACCGAGGTCGATCCACAGGGACTTGTGTAGGAATTCACGAACACATCTAATAGTGTCTATTGAGAGCTAACAACCAGATGAGATTGATGTAATTAACAACTTTGAACTAAATTGAAGGTAAACAATTATAAAAAGGCACAAGGGGTTCAAGGATCCACTTGTAACAATCCTTGATGTTCAATCCGCTGTGGTTTTTCAATTTCTCAACTAGAATCGATATTAAGATCTATCTAGCCAGATGGTAGAGCTGTTAAACCAAACAATCTGTCATATGTAAGGCCAATGTATATGATTCACTCAATGCAAGCTAGGATGAGCATGCTCAATTGCATAGGTCTGTCCCAATTCTAATAAACTAAGTTCATAATCATGATCATCATTAAGTCTTGTCACCAGAAAAAGCTAGATCATGATTTGAACTTGAATCAAATCACATACAAAGTCCCATACATAATTCAGAAAACCAGAAAAGTAGAACTTTGGTAGGAAGTCCACATGAAGATCATAGTACTAGAGCGTACTCCAATTCCTCAGATCATACAGGTCTAGACTAGCACACAACCATTAAGAACTTAAGTAATTCTCCCAAACATCCATGAGTCATCATAAGACTAAGAAAAACTACTTAGAACTTGTATAAACTTCAAACCATTGTTCATAAATATGAAATTGAATCTTAAAACCAACTTAGAACGAATTGAAACACCTTAGATCCACTACAAGCTTCACCTCTTAGCCCTAGCTAAGAGGTTTAGCCGTTCATGATCCAAGGAAACATGAAACAAATAAGAAAAACATAAAACAGTAAAACAAACTAGGAGTTGTAGAACTCCGAAATCCACTTCCGCCGCCTCCCACCTTGCTTAAACTCTTCCCAGATACCTTAAGAACGATCCCTAAGTGTCCTTTATAGTGGGGAGGCTTCGCAACCTCGGAAACTTTCAGATTTTGCGTAAGAGTACGCAGTGCGCAGAGAATTTCGGGACTTGTAGAACACGTTTCGTTACGCAGGCGACCGGTCGCACGACCGGTCGCAGTGGCTAGATGACCGGTCGTAGATACTGGACAACCGGTCTCAAAACGGCAAAAAGTTTCCAGTGAGTTTCGGGGATTTTCAACCCAGAAAAATAATTTAAGGACCGGTCGCAGAAGTGGACGACCGGTTGCACGACCGGTCGTGAACAGTCCAGAGAGTTGTGGCCTCTGGGTCTTCTCTGTTGCATGTGCGGACCGGTCGGAAGACCGGTCCTTGACCTTGGACGACCGGTCGTGGGCACCTTCTTCTGCTTTCTTTCTTCTTTTCTCTGACTTCTTTCTTTCATTCTTTGACGCTTAGCCCCTTTGATCTTCTTTGCTTCTAACTAGCATCTTTAAGTCTTTAATTGATGCTTCCTCTCTCTTATCCCTACAATCACAAATCCATGCATTAGTTTAGTCTATAAACCATAACAACAAGCATAATGAGTGATGAATTGGGGTTAGAATATGCACAATTAAGAGCTCAACAGAACTCATTACTTAGGGGTCATTTGGATAGGCTTGTAAATCATTTACTAGTAAATGGGCATTTTTTGTGTTTGGATGCTCCCATTTGCTAATAAATCATTTACTAGTAGTAAATCATTACTAGCAAATCTCCTCTCCCATTGACTAGTAAAAAGATGAGATTTTATTTATTAGTAAATGGGATAGATGGCAACAGATCTATTTTCAAATTTCTGCTATGAAAGCAGATTCGCACCTACTGTGAAATCACATCCAACGGCTCTCTCTCCCTCTCCCTCTCCCTCTCTGCAATCTCCCTCCCTCCCTGCCTCCCTCTAGTGATCTTTCAAGCTTCAAACACCCTTCCGGCGGCGGACTCTCCACCCGACCGACTATCTCAACCACCAGCGGCTCTTCCAAGCTTAAATTCGTGGGCCCACTTGTATGGTTCACATATTATTCAGCTTTTTTTTTTAGGATTAACTCTAACCTTTAATGGCATGGGCTTGACCTAATGATCCACTTGAAAGGAAATTCTAACATATAATTTAAATGTTATTTGCTAAATTGATTTTCAAGTGTGAATATACAATTACAGGATATAACCCATTTACAGGCTATCCAAACACCGTAAATGATTTATTTACAACTTACATCCAAGCAGAAGGTAGTAAATCATTTACTAGCACTTAAGTCATTTAATAGTAAATGATTTACAAGCATCCAAACGACCCCTTAATCACAAACATCTGATTCAATTCTCAGAAGGGCCCAGCTGAAAATACCAGAAAGATTAAAGCAGTTAAACAGGGAAAAAAAAGGAAAGAAAGAAAAAGAAAGAGGCAGAGAGGGACCTGGTTCCTTGAGGGAAAGAGAGGGGAAAAGATGATGACACGACAGCAACGACGACCGGCAAGATAGCCGGAAGTATTTGAGGAGTGGAGAATGAGTTTCGGACGCAGATGTCAGCCCAGGCGGGAGATTAAAAGAATGAAAAATGGTTTTTTTTTCCCCTCTTGTCTACCCTTTTGATTTTCGGCCAAGGACTGCTCGTCCGTTAACGGAGAGAAACTGTCATCCGTACCTTTCGAAATTCGAGGACTGACGATGGGCGCGACTTGGGTGAGACCCCAGAACCAGCAATGTGAGTGGAACCTGACCGTAGGGCTCACCTAGATGTATTTGTTGTATATCCGTGCCGTCCATCTATTTCTTTAGTTTATTTTAGAATATAATCTAAAAAATGAAGAAGATGTAAGTTTTAGGTGTAACACACCACAAGAAACAGTGTTCATTGAACACCCACCATTAAAAACTTCTTGGAGTCCCCCGTAATTTTTATTGACCATCTGATCTGTTGATAAAGTCACGTAGACAGGGAATAAAGGAAAATACAAATATTAGGTTGATAAAAAACTTTTGTGGCTCACAAAAGATTTTTAATGGTGATTAACCAGTGTTTCTTATAGTGTGGTTCACCTAAAATTTGCATCTGCCTAATGTTTGGTACGATGGCATAAAATAAGACGGGCGTGGATTTCCTATGAAAGCCTTGCGCAAGAAGTTCCTGCACTGGGAGCCAATGTGGGGCCCATACTGATGTTTTTTTTATGAATCCACCCGTTCATCTGTTTTGTGAGCTCATTTTAGGACGTTAGAATAAAAATGAACCGGATCCAAGACTCAAGTGGGCCTCACTAAAGGAAAAGGTGAGTAGGTAAATTACTACCGTTGAAACCTCCCTAGGGTCCACAATGATGTTTATATGACTTCCATACCGTTCATAACGTCACTACTATTGGGATAAACTGGAAACACAAATATTATCCTGTTTCGAAACTCCTGTAGCTCCACAAATATTTCAACTATGGACGTTTAATCCTCATGTTTTCGGCCCACTTGAGTCTTGGATATGGTTCGTTTTTGTTTTCATGTCCTAAAACGTGCAAGGCTTTCGATGGAAATCCGCGCTCAAAGACCGACATGAAAATGCATGGCAGGGATATACAATTTATACATAGAGGTGGGCTCCTACGGTCAGGGTACCACCCACATTCGCGTCTGCCAGCGAAGTAGCTGGCGTCTAGTGCACTAGCTAATCCGCGGGCGCAAGGCTTTCGCAGGAAATCCGCGCCCCTAATCCGCTTCCCCGTTTCAGGGCATCGTACGATTATCGTTCAGGCTAAAAGTTCAATGTCACGTGGATCATGGTCGAAACATACTCGACATTAGTTTCGAGTAGAATCTAAGCCACTTAATGCCACTGAACCCCACTTGACACAGTGACACCCAAACCGAGCCCAAAATCGGGTCTCTTCCGTTCCTGCGCCTTGGACGATCCCCGTTTGGCCTGACAAATCGCTTTATGTCGCATGTCATTTTAATAAGCTCGAGACTAATTTCTAGCCGATTCCAAGATATTTAAGTCCAATGAACCCTAATTGACCCTGCTATATACCCCCTCCGAGCCATATTCGGATCGACACTATATGAGCCCCATGATCATGAATTTATATTATCCAAACCGTTCATCCATTTTTTCAACAGCTTTTTCATCCATGACACAATTAATTAGGCATATCCAAATGTCAGGTCGGCCACACAAGAATGAAACATCGGAGACTGAACTCTTTTGTGGCCTTCGGTGTGGTCCTGTTTGAGTTTTGTGTGTGCCTCAAATTTCAGCTCCTGACGTACAATGATCTGACATAACAGATGGACGGATTGGATAAAATGTATGCATCCTGATTCGACCCACATGGACCCACATTTCATGATTAATGGCCTAAACCCAAAGTCATTAACGACCGAAACCCAGAGTCATTACGATATGGAGCATTTGCTGGGAACTTGAATGAGTCGCGGACTAATCAGTTATAATGCGGTTCCTATCATTGGGTTACACATTGATGGATTTATTCTTAATCAACGCCATGCATTACTTTTTTCTTTATCATTTTAGGGCATTTACCAAGAAAAGACACTGATGCTTCGTTTCAGGTGGACCATAAAATATGAAACGATTGTGATTTACCATTAATGGGCCACAAATTTCTGAATAAGGTTGACATTTGTTTTTCAACTTGATCCAAGGATATGTGAGACATTATCAACAGATTAGATGTCACATAAACATTGAGTAGAAATTTACGTGAGCCTTGAGAGCCATTAGAAATTTGTAGTCATATGATACTTGGTCTCCACTAATTTCTATATTGTGGCCCAAATGATATTTATATTTTCTTTAGTTCTTTGCCAAATCCACTGAAATGATTCAAAAAAATGTATGGACGGAGTGGATACAAAGTACATACATTATGGTGGGCCACATGCTAAGGGGATGGACCGACTTCTTTACAACATTGGGTGCTACCAAATTGATCCTATCCTCATGCCGTAGACGCACTTGTACATGGGAACATATGTATGCCCCGCCATTTCTGATGTACTTGATCCGTACCATCCACCTAGATTTATAAGGAAATGTACTGAAATGGATACAATATCAAGGGCAATCAAAACATCAAGTGGACCAGAGAAGACAGATGGTTTTTAATGATCCACAAACAACACACATCTAAGTCCTCCTACGGCCTGCCTACAACTCATATATGTGTCATTTTCGGGCCCATAATCAAAAGGGATACAAGGAAAAGAATGGACGGTGTCGATGGCTGTTTTCATGAAGGTGGGCCCCGTTTCATGATGGTAAAGGATAACCTACTTACAATGGCATAACTGTAATATTGAAAATATTTCTATATGTCACATCAGTTGTGGAACTGACTTACGGCTGTAAATGGTCGGGTACGGTGCAGGTTTAGCCAAAACCAAACTCCCCCATTTACCAAACCGGTTTAGTCAAAATTTTAGATCCAATCCCTTTTACTAAATGGGCAGATTCGAGTCAACCCAGCAAACCCATTTATAAATAGGTCCGAGTCTAGGTAGAGGGAGATCCACCTAGACCCATTTATAAATGGGTCAGGTCTAATGGGTTCGTGTCTGGATCAAGTATGCAAGCATTTTACAAGGCTTAAAATCGGGTCTGGACGGGTCTAGGCTGGATAAGTCCCTTGAAACATAGACCAAACCCGCCCACCTACTAAATGGGTTTGGGTCGGGTCGGGTCGGGTCGGGCCTAATATAAAGGAAACTAGACCTAAACCCGTTTAGCAATTAGGTCTGTTCTTGGACCCAGACCCGTACCATTTAACAAATGGGTCGGGTCTGGGTCGGGTCTAAATGGGTTGGATCCAGGTACCCCATCGGGTCCGCTGACCCATTTACAGCACTAAACTAACTGCGTGACAATATTAAGTATAAGTGGCAGAATCCTGATCGCCTGCTTTCACCGAGCAAAGAACATCTGCTTCCCACCACCTCTATGATTGGTCCAGCTCAGGAGTTCTAATAGTGTGTGAGCCGGACCAATCACAGATGGTGGGAAGAAAGATTTTGGTGAAAGCAGATGATCTGGATTCATAAGTGGTAATATAGCATAGAGTTTGGATCCTCCGTTAGGTACCAAACACGAAATCCCTGTTTGGAGCCTTTTCATTATTCCGCACATTGCATGATGTAAGTGTGATCAGGCTACAATGAGGTGTGATCAGGTTGTACTGTGGATGTGACTAGGTTGTAAAACTACGTGATGACGTGGACAAATAAAAAGGCTCCAAATAGGGATTTTTTATTTGACAGCCAACAAAGAATCCAAATTCGCATGGCATATTATTGTGAGTACCGCCTTCCACAATTAAATGGACCAAAATACCCCCGCTTGTAAGATAAGCTATCTTGCAAACGTTTGTATTCGATCCGTTCTTATACTTTAATTTGTATTATTTTGTAGAATTTATTTTTATTTTTATAGATCTTCATTTGCTTTTGTGGGTGAAATTACAGACTGAATTAGAGACTATTCCATTTTATAATCATTTATCATCTATTAGTTTTATGCCTTACATATCATGTTTGTTATGTGCATATATTCTATGATTTTATTTCCTATATTTTGATGTTTTCTCCATCATAACTAACAATTCATTTCTAAAAAAAATATAATAGATATGTCATTGCCAGATGAACCATTGGTTAACATTTGAGAATATGAAACCCAAGTATATTCTCCAAGATCTGGGAATATGAAGATCATGTGTCATTTGTGTGGAAAAAAATTGTTAACAAAACAAATCGACTAAAATTATACGTAGCATGTCGAGGAGGAGATGCAAAATTATGTAACAAAGCTACACAGGAAGTTCAATTACTTTTTCAGAACATTTTAGACTCCAACAAGAAAACATCTACATCATCTACATTGAATACAACGAACTACAAGACATCCAGTAACAGGCTTATCATAATTGAACCAGATTTAGACATAGAATATGCCCAACGAATGAGTAGAGAAGAAGAAGAGAAGAACGCCAAGTTAAGTGCCTTAGAAGAAAAATAGTTACAATTAGCCTTGAAACTTAGCAGGGAAGAGGCAGAGGCATCTAGAACTATATATCAATGGTGTCTTACCACTCGAAGACAACATAATGCTAAAGCTAGACCAAGTACGACAAATAAAAAATCCAAGAAAGTATTAAGATTTATCTCCAAACTCACTTTATTTTATAAGGTGTTGGGTACTCCATATAGATCAGCACACAAACAAAGCTTGAAAAAGTTATCTAAATCTATAGAATAGCAAGGTGGGCAAGTCTTACCACCATCTGATTTGGACAAAGTGAGCGAGCATATTGGAGAGGAGAACAACTCGGGCTCAACTAACATATCTCTTCCTATAGTTCAAGAAACTAAAAATAATGATGGATCGAAAGATGAAAGTGATGGATCCAGTTCAGATACAGGGAATGATAGCTACTACAAGCACGGCTATGGAAGTTACATGGAGGGATGACACTCCTCCTATAAAGGACATTAGGTTTTTTTATTATGAATTTGTGTTTGTACGATCATAACATTTTACTTGTGGAATTGTGGACTTGTTTTTATTACTAGAGGTAACAATCATAACCTCTGATTTGTGGACTTGTGTTTATTACTATGGTTGTGTTTTTTTTTTTATAACTAAGCAAGGTTCTAATTTTTTTTTTAAATATATATAAAAATAAAAATGAAAATGGAGCAAGTTAGACTTCGACTTAACAGAAACTCGGCTCAACTCAAAAACTCGACTCGACTCAGTTCGGATTAGTCAGATTTTAAACCGAATCGAATTCGACTTGACCAGACCGAGTTCAGAACTGAGCTGAACCGAGTTTGAGCCTATGTCAAAGTCCAACCGAGCCAAGTCGAGTTAGGCTGAGCTTAACTTAGTCTGGCTCGATGTCCATCTCTAATTTTTGTTAGTGCACTTTTCTATGGTATACTAGTGCACCTTATTTGTCAATCACGTCTGTCCATGCATTGTAAAGTCGGTTAAGCCTTGGCAAGCTGAAGACCGAAAATTCAAGTGGACAAGATCAACAGGTAAATTAAAGATGCCTTGGTGACCCTAACCCTTAGAACTAAAACAACCTTAACCAATAGATGACTTGGACCCAAATAGGTAAACTTTTAGTCATCCTAGAATGGCCTTAGGAGTCCTAAAAGACCACCCTTTGTAAGGCTTTAGAGGTAAGTAAGCTGATATAAATAAATTGCCTAAACAGCAAAACTCACTATGCTGTCGATTAGTCTATCGACTGGTCGAGCAGTGTCTTCAATCGGTCAATGGATCGGTTGACAGGTCAAAATGTCCCATTATCAAGACAACAATTGAATAACAGTCCTAAAGAAATTTGACCTGTCGATGGTTTAATTCGATCGGCCAATGGACCTTGTCAAACGATTAATAGCATTAGTCGATAGGTCGAAAGTGGCTGAAAACTGAATAGTTAGATCTCATGAGCCACAGGGTAATTTGATCGGTCGGCACTCAATTTTGACCGGCCGACGGCCCTTTCCGACCTGTCGACGGGTCTGGTCGACCGATTGACAGGTAGCCGTTAGTGCCTTTTTTCAACCGTTGGAGCTCGAACTCTATATATATGAAGCTCCATTTTTTGGCATGTAGAGAGGGAATTTAGTGTATTAGAAGCCACCACTATAGAAATCATTATTAGGCTTTAATCCTAAGCTACCCAAGTCATCTTCTTTGTGATTCATCACATGTTGGAGCATTCAAAGCTCAAACGAAGATGAAATTGTTCCTTTGTTATCTCCAGATGTTTAGGCACCAAAACCCATAGGTATATCCCTTGTCTAAACCTCTTTAAAGATCATATGAGGTGAAGTCCTCTAGGCAACAACCTTCCTAATCAGTTATAGAGAATTCAACTTATCTCTTATCACCTTGGGCATCTCAAAGGAGCACCAATTGCAAAGTGATTGATCGTTGGAGTTAAAGCCTTAGCAAAGCATCGGCAACAAGATCAGGAGAGCATGAGGAGTTGATTCGAGCACAGGAGAGCGAGAAGAAGTAACTCAAAGCAGCGCTACAAAAACGACTAAATCTCACAAGTAAGTATCAATTATAAGAGTCTGGTACATGCTCTTTCCTCGTGGAGGATTGAGTATGAGAGTTTGATTACAAACTCAACCAAGTCTCCAAGGGGAGCCATCGACACGGGTGTATACGTGGACCACCGACACGAGTGCATATATGTAGGTTATTGGTTATCCTGAGAAACTATTGTAAGTCTCTTTTATAGGACCAAAGGGTTGGGAGGAACCTGTAAACTCCTAGGTTAGGTGGAACTTGTCAAACACCTAAGTTGAGAGGTGAACATGAAAAATCAACATTCAAGTTGAGAGGTGAACCTGCTGTAAAAACCTTCGGTAAGGTTGAGAGGTTAACCTAATTTAAAACCTCCATTTAATGAAATTCGGTATACTCAAGGGATGAGTGCGGTAACCAAGAGTGGAGTAGGAAAACTAAACCACTATACATGCTTGTGTTTGTGATTATCATTTGAGCACATTGTTATTCATGCATTGTTGTTTATTGTTAATTATATAAATGTTTAAATGAAATGTATGCTATGCATATGATAAGTAGATTCACACACAAGATGTATTTTCACTTTTTAGACTAGTTGTTTAATTGCTATATCATTTGCTAGTCTATGTGATTGGACCCACTTAAGCTTGGAAGCTAAGTGTTACTTGTTTAATTACTTTAATTATTAAATTAGTTTAAATTATGTAAGAATTTTTAAAAGGTCCTAATCCCCCCCCACCCCCCCCCCCCCCCCCCCCCCAAAGGACTTAGCCATAGTTCTAATAGCTCTGCAAGCTTCCGCGCATAGCATGTTGGTGTTGTGTTAGACTACCACGCAATTACAATTGGTATCAGAGAAGGTTGTTCTTTAAGGACTCAACCGTAGAGTAAAATTCAATACCGGAGCTTTAGCACTATGTTTACCTATGAGGGAATAGTATCACCACTCGTTCACCATATTTTGACAGTTTAAATTATGCGTATTAGAAGTCCCACATGCAAATATTTCTATTGTCCCTTAATCTGATGGTATGTAACTTAATTGAACAAGGTTGGATCGCACTGGTAAAAACAGTGGGATGAGATGGAGTTGTAGTCACTCAATGTAAGAAAATGTACCGTTGGAGTGGCCAAGAAAGGTCTCTTTGTGGCTAAATGACAAGGGTCTCAATGCAATCTTCTGTATTGTCTCACCCAATGAATTTAACCGTATATGTAATTATGAGACTAGCAAATCAGCTTGGGAGACCCTATAGATCACACATGAAAGAACAAGTATTGTCAAGCATTTCAAATTGTAACTCCTTATCACACAATTTGAAAACACTAAAATGGATAAGGATAAAACTTTCATGGAGTTCTATGTTAAATTGAATCATATTTGTAGCTCCATATGTGAGTTAGGAGAAAGAGTTCCGGATGAGAGAATATATAGGAAAATTTTTAGGTCCCTCCCGAAGAGATTTAGCTCCAAAGTAATAACCTTAGAAGAGTGTAGAGACATAGACACGATGAAAGTAGAAAAACTCTTAGGTTCCTTACAAACTCATGAACTACACTTTAAGACCCCCTTTAAGAAGAAACACATTATCTTGAAGTCTTCACACAAGTACTCGCATAGGAAAATCAAGAGTGAATCTGAAGAAGAAGATAGTGATGAGGAAGAGAAGTTTAATAGACAATTTAAAAAATCTTCAAGATGAATAGAGGGAAGAGTTGTGCCAAGAAAGACAAAAAGGGTGAGAAATATAAAGAAAAATCATTTAAGAATGTCCAATGTTATAACTGTGATGAATATGGTCATGTTACCAATCAATGTCCAAACAAGCCTAAATCCAAAGGAAAAAAGGCTATGACAAGCAACATGAGATGACACAAAGGAGTCCAAATCTGAATCAAGTGATTCTACTAATGATGGGGAGCAAAAATCTGTGAAAAAATCTAATGGCCTCCATCACTACCTCTCTCCCTTTTAATTTAAGAGATGATCCTGACCATTATCCCTTCTAGGAGGAGTTCCCAACCCCTCCACATATGTTGAATTTCATGATGGTGTTCAGGAAATTAGGTTACCCTTAGGCCAATTAATAGGAGAACATTAATAAGAGTAGCTAGAATCTAACCACTATAAGTAAATCTGAGGATCTTAGCCTCATTTATGTGTTAATGGGCATATTAGAGGATTCAAGCCTCATTAGCCCACCTTGATAGTTTAGCCTATGTTTTCGATTGGTATTTTTAGTTCCTAAACTGTCATATTGCTTATATTAGCATAACCTTGTGAATTATGTGCTTAATGTATGTTAAGCAATGCCTTGGTCATTTATGCTTTCATGTATATCTTAGAATGACCATTATGCATGATCACCTATGCTTAGATATGAATATAATCTGTGACCATGTGATGCATGCTCCATGTCTTTAATGTTCATATACCCTAATCCTCTAGTGTTAGTATGCGTTTGTAGTTATATTTAAGACATTCTAATCTCTCCTTCCCTAAACTTAATTGGTGTATTATTAAGGGGGAGAGATTGGTTTGTCAATTACTAACAAAAAATGGGAGAATGATCTATCCCACTAAAACAAAGTGGTTTCTGCTTTCCATACATGTTTTGCAGGATCTATTTGTTGTAGGGGTTGATGGATTATTAGGAGCAATTCAAGAGGAGCATTGCTTAGTGCTACATGTCTTAGTCTGTAATTTGAGTTGTAATTTTATTTGCTTTGACATGTAATTTATTTGTTGTTTTGGTATTATCATTGATATGGATCATAACAAGGTCTAGGTTAGGTTTTTGTCATGTAATTGACAAAGGGGGAGATAATTAGTGCACTTTTCTATGGCATACTAGTGCACCTTATTTGTCAATTGCGTGCGTCCATGTATTGCAATGTCGGTTGAGCCTTGGCAAGCTGAAGACCAAAGATTCAAGTGGACAAGAAGCATCAAGGAAGAATCAACCTTAACCTCTAGATGACTTTGACCCAAATAGGTAAACTTTTAATCATCCTCTAATGGCCTTAGAAGTCCCAAAAGACCACTCTTTGTAAAGCCTTAGAGGTAGGTGAGCTACTGTAAACAAACTGCCCAAACAACAGAACTCACTGTGCTGTCGGCTAGTCTATCGACTGGTCGACAGATTGGTCGACAAGTCGAAATGGCACATTATCAGGACAGTAACTGAACATCAATCCTAAAAAAATTCGACTGGTCGACGGTTTAATTCGACCAGCAGATGAGCCTTGTCGATCGGTCGATAACACTGGCCGACATGTCGAAAGTGGCTGAAAACTGGACAATTAGATCTCATGATCCATAGGGTAATTTGACCGGTCACACTCAATTTCAACCAGCTACGGGCCTGCTTTAACAGGTCGCACTCAATTTCGACCGTCCAATGGCCTATTTCGACCTATTGACAGGTCTGGTCGACCAGTCGACAGGTAATAGTTAGTGCCCGTTTTTCAACTTTTAGAGCTCGAACTATATATATATGTGTGTGTGAGTGTGTGTGTGAGTGTGTGTGTGTGTGTGTGTGTGTGTGAGTGTGTGTGTGTGTGTGTGTGTGTGTGTGTGTGTGTGTGTGAAGCTCTGTTTTTGGCATATAGAGAGGGAATTTAGTATATTAGAAGCCACCACTATAACAATAATTATTAGGCTCTAATTATAAGCTATCCAAGTCATCTTCCTTGTGATTCATCACATGTTGGAGCATTCAAAGCTCAAATGAAGATGAACTTGTTCCCTTATGATCTCTAGATGTTTAGGCACCAAAATCCATAGGTATATCATTTGTCCAAACCTCTCTAGAGATCATACTAGGTGAATTCCTCTAGGCAACAACCTTCCTAATTAGTTATAGAGAAAGTTTAATCTATCTCCTATCACCTTGGGCATCTCGAAGGAGCACCAAATGCAAGGTGATTGATTGTTGGAGTTAAAGCCTTAATAAAGCATCAGCAATAAGATCGGGGGAGCATGAGGAGCTAATCCGAGCATGGGAGAGCGAGAAGAAGCAACTCAAGCGACGCTACAAAAGGGGCACAATCCAACAAGTAAGTATCAGGTGTAAGAGTCTGGTGCATGCTCTTTCCTCGTAAAGGATTGAGTATGAGAGTTTGATTGCAAACTCAACCAAGTCTCCAAGGAGAGCCACCAACACAAGTGTGTACGTGGACTACCAAGACGGGTGCATACGTGTAGGTTATTGGTTAGCCTGAGAAACCATTGAATGTTTCTTGTGTAGGGTCGAAGGGTTGGGAGAAACTTGTAAACTCCTAGGTTGGGTGGCACCTAGATTGAGAGGTGAACCTAGAAAACATCCGTTCAGGTTGAGAGGTGAACCCATTGTAAAAACCTCCGGTAAAGGTTGAGAGGTTAACTTAATTTAAAACATTCGTTTAGTGAAATTCGGTGTGCTTAAAGGATGAGTACGATAACCGGGAGTGGAGTAGGGAAACCAAACCACTATACATGCTTGTGTTTGTGATTATCATTTGAGCACATTGTATTCAGGCATTGTTGTTTAATAGTTAATTATGTTAGTGCACTTTTCTGTAGGCATACTAGTGCACCTTATTTGTCAATCACTTGGGTCAGTGAGTCTTGTGTCGGTTGAGCCTAATGAAGACGAAGACCGAAGACTCAAGACGGACCAGCTACATCAAGGATGAAGAAACAGGTAAAAGAGATGCCTTAATGTGCCTTGCCTTGAACCTACCCAAAACCATAACCTCTTAGATGACCTGGACCAACTAGGTATACCCTTAGTCATCATCATTAGTCTTAGAACTCCATGAAAAACATGATAAGTTAGACTAATTAAAGAGGTGGAAGCTGTTGTAAACAAAACAGCTCAAACAACAGTTTTCGATTGGACTCTGATCAATCGGACAGGAGTTCTGATTGGACTCCAATCAATCGGACATATGTCCCGATCAATCAGAATTTGTCGCAGCAAGTTTGAAATCCACTGGACAAATTTTTGATCAATCGGACAGACTTTCGATCCATCGGAAGGGGTCCGTCCGATTAATCGAACCATGATTCCGATCAATCGGAATATCTTCCAGAAAGTTTTCTGGACAAATTTTCGATCAATCGGACATGTCTCCGATCAATCAGACAAGTCTCCAATTAATCGGATATTTTTTCGATCAATCGGAGATACGCGAATCTGCCTGTTTTTTTATCATTGGAAGAAAATCTATATATAGAGGGGGATTCATTTTTTAGCTTAAAGAAGAGATTTTGAGGAGATAGAAGCTACCATTATTGAAGATCATATAGAGCTCTATTTCTAACCCAAACAAGTGATCTTCCTTGTGATTCATTATAAGCATGGAGCATTCAAAGCTCAAGATGAAGATGCATTTATCCCTCTTTTGATCTCTAGAGATTGGATTGATCTTGATAGTCATATTCCTATCCAATACTTTATGATGAGATCGTTGTAGGTAAGACTCTCTAGGCAACCCATTCCCATAAGTTGTAGAGATCTCAAATATACCCTCCTATCACCTTGGGCATATCAAAGGCATCATTTGTAAGGTGGTTGATCAAGTGTAGCTGAGGCATTGGCGACGCAGCGGCAACACGATCGAAGGAGCAAGGGAAGCTCATTGAAGCACGGGAGAGCAGAGATCAAGCAACCCAAACCGGCACTGAACAAGGGGCTCATCTGACAAGTAAGGTTGTCTTGTAGAGCGTTCTTCCACTCAATTCTCTGTGGGAGTTGAGTGTAGAGTTTGTTTGTCAAACTTGAATTAGGGTTGTTAGCTGATCCTTGGCTTATTAGTTGAGCTTAAAACTCTAAGACGTTGGCCGTTCCTTGGCATGTTTGTCGACCTAAAGACTATGGGTTGTTTGGTGCTTCTTGGCTCATTTGTCGAACCTAAACAAAGTCTCGAAGGGGGAGCCTCCGACACGGGAGTGAACGTGCATTGTCCTTGAGTAGGACTTGAGGTGACCTTGAGTTGGTCCCATAGGTTGGGAGGAACCTGTAAACTTCTCGCTTGGTTGGAGCCGATTTAAAACACCTTGGTTGGGAGGAACCAGATTTAAACTCCCTAGTGAATGCCGGTGTGCTCAAAGGGGTTGAGTACTTGAACCGGAAGTGGAGTAGATAAGTAGTCGAACCACTATACATGCTTGTGTTTGTGATTGTAATTGAGCACATTTCTTATTATGCATGGTGTTTAATTGATTAATTATGAATGCTTAATTAGAATGTATGCTAGGCACTAAATAGGCACATCCACACACAATATGTACTTTCACTTAGTTATGTAGACTTGAGCTTAATTGATCCATCCTTTATAGTCTAATTAGGTTGCATAGATTAGGAGCTTGATTTGCTTAATCATTTGAGTATCTATGCATGCTTAGACTAGGTTGCTTATTGCTTAAATCATATGCTAGTCTTGTGATTGGACCCACTTAGGCTTGGAAGCTGAAGTGTTCTTGCTTACTTAGTTTAATTTATTAAATTGTGTAAGTAGGCGAAAAGAATTTCAAAAGTATTAGGACTTAGCCATAATACTAGTTGATATCCAAAGCTTCCGCACACATACGCCTTTACTCCAAAAAGTGTAATTCAAATTATATGAATGCTTAAATGAAATATATGTTATGCACATAATAGGTAGATTCACACACAATATGTATTTTCACTTTTAAGACTAGTTGTTTAATTGCTATATCATTTGCTAGTCTACGTGATTGGACCCACTTAAGCTTATAAGCTAAGTGTTACTTTCTTAATTAGTTTAATTGTTAAAATAGTTTAAATTAGGCAAGAGTTTTAAAAAGATCCTAATCACCCCTGTAGGACTTAGTCATAATTCTAGTAGTTCCGCAAGCTTCCCCGCGTAGCGTGTCGATGTCGTGTTAAACTTGTTAGTGCACTTTTCTGTGGCATACTAGTGCACCTTGTTTGTCAATCACTTAGGTCAGTGAGTCTAGTGTCGGTTGAGCTTTATGAAGACGAAGACCGAAGACTCAAGACGGACCAGCTGCATTAAATAAGAAGAAACAGGTAAAAGAGATGCCTTGGTGTACCTTAACCTTGAACCTACCCAAAACCATAACCTCTAGATGACCGTAACTATTAGGATACCTTTAGTCATCTTAGATTGGCCCTAGGTGTCCCAAAAGATCACCTAAACAAATGGCCAAGAGGTTGCATGAACTACTACAAAAACAAGACAACATTTATGCAGTTTTCATACCTCAGACTTATCGCCAAACCGGTCACCCGACCGGTTGGCAGATGGCCTTAAATGGACAGCGAACTCCCATTGAAAATACCTGTCTGGGCGTTTAATACGACAAGCCATCCAACCAGTTAATTTAAAACAGCGAGTTAATATGTCCTGGCCAGTTAATTCGACCAATCGCCCAATCGATTGAGGACCCCATCCGACTAGGTCAACCGATCAGAGAGAGCCGTTTTATAGCCGTTGGGGCTTTATTTATTTAAAAGCTTGGCTCATTTTTAGGGATAAGAAGAGGGATTTTGAGAGGATTGAAGCCACCATTGTTGGAGATCATTTGACGCTTATTCCTAACCATTGCAAGGCATCTTCCTTGTGGTTTTACACAAGAATGGAGCATTCCAAGCTCATGAAGAAGATGACCTTCATCCCCTCTTGATCTCTAGATTTTGGATCTTCCTTGATAGTTTTATCCTTATCCAAAGCTCTAAGATGAGATATTTGTAGGTGAGCAACTCTAGGCAACTCATTCTTATTAGTTGTAGAGTTTTCAAACCTACCCTCTTATCACCTTGGGCATCTCAAAGCATCACAAGCAAGGTGATTGATCAAGTGTAGCTGAAGCATTATCGACGCAACGGCAACATGATCAAGGCAGCAAGGGAAGCTGATTGAAGCACAGGAGAGCGGAGATTAAGCAACTCAAAGCGGTGCTGAACAAGGGGCTCATCCGACAAGTAAGGTTGTCTTTATTAAGAGTCCTTCCACTCAATTCTCCGTAGGAGTTGAGTGTAGAGTTTGTTTGTCAAACTCGATCTAGGATCGTTTACCGATCCTTGACATGTTTTTCGGGCCTAAACATCCAGGACATTTGCCATTCCTTGGCACGTTTGTCTGGCCTAAATTAGTCTCTAAGGGGGAGCCTCCGATATGGGAGTGAATGTAAGTCGGGTTGAGAGTTATCCCTTGTCCAAAACTCTGTATTGGTTGAAAAGTGAACTGGTAAAACTTTCGTGTAAAGGTTGAGAGGTGAACCTCATTTAAAACCTCCGATAGTGAATGCCGGTCTGCTCAATGGGGTTGAGTACTTGAATTGAGTCACCTCATCTGGGTTTCAGCTTGGTGATATGTACGAACACAAACACTAACTAAACTCGTGTAACAATAGAATCGTAACATACAAATTAACAATTAATATTTACGAACTATCCTTACATACGATCTGTGATCTATCCGTGTAGGTGTGTGTTCTACATGAAAGTGATCAATACATCTGAGCTCGAGTAACTAGGTAAGAGTATTCAGATGTACCCAACGTATCTAATCCTCGAACTAATCAATTTAGTAAACTAATAGATACGTACGAATCTGATCCATCAAATAACGAATTTGTTATACAATCAGAACACTAACCTGAGTGAATCCGAACTTTCGGCTTCACAAGAACGAATGAATCAAATTAAACAATTTTGACAATTCATCCGTTTTTATTAAACTACCTACCTTAAATTCTTGTATTTTGATAGATAAAATCTTGATTTAGTCCCTTTATTTTGTGATCTCCCGGTTCCTAGGTGAATATTAGCAAGTGTTACGATATTCAAATCATTCGAGCCAATAACTCAATCGAAATCGGAGTTCTATCCATTTCCAATCGGAATATGGAGCAATCAAATTATCATAACATATTTAACATAGATGGATCATCCACTGATATGGTTCTCTCATAATCAACTAAGGCATTGGGCGTATCCAATCACACAGTCATATCCTTCACAAAATAATTGAGATCACATTTATGATTCTTCCTCAAGTCTTGTCACTAGACTTGATTTGGAAGCATGAATTGAACTTCTATTAAACCAATATCAATAAATAAACATCTATCTCATATTAATCTCAAAGATAAGAACTTCTAGTTTAGTTCTAGATAAGCACTTAGAAAACTTAGTTTGTAAGATCTCCTAGCATTCAACATATTATGATGGATCTAAAATCTCTACAACCCAAAATCCTATCAATCAACACCCTATTAAGCAATCTCAGTAATCAAAACATCTCATGTAAGAGAAATCATAAGAGATAGAAGATTGACTAAAACGCTCCACGACGCTCATCTCCACCTCCCACGAACTTCTTAGCCTTCTATGATGAGTTTAGACAAGCCCCTAGGTGTCCTTTTATATATTAGAAGCTCCACCGCCTCAGAAAGTTCCAAAATCGCCCAAAAGGTTATGCAGTTACACATGAAAAATCGAAGCTTGAAGAAGAAGTTTTTTTTATTTTTTATATGGCCGACCGATCGTCGACCTGTATTTTTAGTCTAGCGAGTTTTTTGCCAAAAACCTGGAAATTCGACCTGTCCCGACCCCAGGGCCAACCGGTCGGATCTAGCCATCAACCGGTCGAGCATGAAACAGCAGGGCTGTTTTCTGCAGTTTTTGCAATTTACTTTTCTGGCCCTTCCAGGTCTTTTAACATCATTTCTTCAATGCTTTTCTTTATTTTTCGATTCCATCTTCCATAGCTTCTTTCTTCCATTCTTAGCCTTTCTTTCTTTGATCTTCAAGGTGTCCTAGAGCGATCTTTTGGCATTGAATTCACAAGGTCTTTCTCTCATTCCTACAGACACAAACACATGAATAATTAAGATAGGTCTTTAACATTATAAATCATGCATAAAGAGTGATGAATTGCTGTTAAAATATGTATAATTGAGGGCTCAACAAAGGGACAAGTTCATCTTCTAAATGAGCTTTGAATGCTCTATTCTTATGATGAATTACAAGGAAGATGACTTGATAGGGTTAGGATTAGAGCTTAATGGTGTTGGCTATAATGGTGGCTTTTAATGCTCTAAAATTCGTCTAATTGCTCAAAGACTGAGTTTTCAGCTTTTCTAGACAAAGCTCCAACGGCTACAAAATAGGCAGAAAACAATCGCTTCGATGGCATCAAAGAGATTTTCGATTGGTCGAAACCCTAGTTCAATGGGATCGGAGAACTATCCAGAGAGTTTTTGAAGTTACTTAACATCCAATACGATGACATCGAACACTCTTCGATGGCATCGAAAAACCAACTTTGATGGATTGAAGGGCTGTTCGATGGGATTGAAAAACTGTCCAGAGAGTTCACATATTTTGCTAGACCTATGTTCAATGGATCGATCTGGTCTTCAATGGCATCGAAGACCCATCGAATTGAACTTCGATGGGATCGAAGTCCACTTGAAAACTACTATTTGAGCAGGTTTGTTTACAGCAGCTTGCACCTCTATTAGCCTAACTTATCATGTTTTTCTAAGTGTTCTATGGCTAATAACTGAAATTGCATCACTTTGATTACACTTGTGAACGCGTATGTATGCGGAAGCTTAAAGCGTAGCAATTAGAATTATAGTTAAGTCCTAGAGGGGGGGTGATTAGGATATTTTAAAATTCTTTTCGCCTACTTACACAATTTAACAAATTAAACTAAGTAAGCAAGAACATTTCAGCTTCCAAGCCTAAGTAGGTCCAATCACAAGACTAGCATATGATAAGCAATTAAGCTGCCTAGTCTAAGCATGCATATTATTTGTAAAATACCATGATTAAGCGATAAACAGGCACAGTACTTAGTCATTTTCAACCCTGGGAAGTGCTCTGATGCTCGAAGAATGACTAATGCTAAGTAGAATTAAGCGTAATCTCACTGACGCTAAGTCGGATTTAACATCCTCCTTCCATAAGACAACTAAATTAAGCACTCGCGGATGTGGACCCTCGTCGTTCTGCGCTCCCGGACATTCTCCCTTCCCTTCCGGAAAAAGAAGAGGGGCGCGTGCGCGCGAATCACCGTTTGTGCCACTGGCTTGCCTCATTCTCAAGGGCTTTTGTTTGGTTGTTGTGTTAAGCTGCATGTGTTTGAATGAGTTCGTATAAGACCAGAGTCGCCACTAGCCAGTTACTTCGAATCTACAGTCAGCTAAACCCGTAGAAACGTTAGAGAAGGGAATCCGAAGATTCCTCCCTCTAAAATGACTCCTTTTGATCAGCGGCCAGATATTCGAGGTAAGGGATCATGGTTACTGTTCACTCCCCAAGTGTAGGGTTGCGAAGTAGTAATAATTCGGAAAGACCGAGTATCGTTCCCACAGAGATTTATGTGTGGGTATCCTCAGAATTTGTCTAAAACAACTAGTAATTAAGATCCTATTAAGAACTAAAGCTGGAAAATGGCAATTTGGGTTTAAACAGTGAATGGGTAAGGTAATTTCAATCTAAAAAGGCACTAGAGCGCCAAGGATCCACTTTTGATAAGTTTCAATGCATCAACACAACTAGGTCTCTCATAACTCAATCGGAATCGAATTCACATCTCTATCCGATCGGAATATAGAGCTGTTAAATCAACAATTATCCAAAATAAGTGCTTATTCATTGATTTGATTCCCACAACCATGCTCAGGCCTTGGGCACACTCAATTGTGTAGGCCAAGCCTCTTTCCAATCTAGTTGAGATTCATAATCATAGCTTTCACCAAATCCTGTCACTAGACCTGATTACAACTCATGATTAGAACTCTAATTAAATCAAAATCAATCAATAAACAACTATTCCAGATTATACAACAAAAGATAAGAACTTTAGTTGAATGAGTTCCCACATGAAAATCAGGCCATTGTACACAAGGCAATCAAAGTGTCTACCATGCCCGGAGTCGATGGTAGATCAATGAACTACACAAGCATAAAAAATTGCTCAAAAGCTAAGATACTAAGTTAGGATCACTAAGAATCACATGAGCCCGGAGTCATCAAGAGATCAAAGAAAAAACTAAAATAGTACTTGATTCAAACTCATATTGAACTAAAATTCATCAATTAAAACATAAAAGGAAACCTAGGTTGCATCAATCCATCAAAAATGAATCAAAAGCTTCACCTCTTAGCCCTAGCTAAGAGGTTTTAGTTCATCTCTAACATCCTTGAACTAGAAGCCTCTAAAAACATTAAAAAAAATAACTAAAACAGGAAGAAAACTAGAAATTCGAAGTAGAATCCGTCTCCCAAGCAATCCCCACGTCCTAGCATGCCTTGGTATGAAGAGAAAACGTCCTTTTATAGCTTGGAGGTGTCCTTTACGCAAGAAAGTTCCAGATTTCACGTAAAGTTACGCACTTGCGCAGAAGATTTCGGAATCCCAAAATAGAAACAGCCTGTTTACGCATGGCCGACCGGTCTTGACCGGTCGGATTGGCCTGGCCGACCGGTCAAGACCGGTCGGGCTTCATTAAAAATCATTCCAGCAGCTATGGCCGACCGGTCTTGACCGGTCGGACTGGGAAGTCCATCTGTCCAGCGAGTTCTTCTTGGCAGGAATGAGGTGGCCGACCGGTCTTGACCAGTCGGGCTTCCTTGGCCGACCGGTCTAGGCCGTTTTCTTCTTTATTTCTTTCTTTCTTTCTTCTTTCCTCTTCTCTCCTTGCTTTGTCTTTCTTTGGTCCTTCTTCAACCTTTATCCAATGAACTTCAATGCTCATAAAGAGCTCTATTTAGCCTTCAATTGGTGAAATCTCCATCTTGTTCCTACAATCACAAATCATGCATTAGAGTAATCCTTTAAACATGTAAACCGTGCATAATGAGTGATGAATTGGGGTTAGAATATGCACAATTAAGAGCTCAACAGTTACAGGGTGGGAAGAGGTTAAGTACCCCACACACTGCCCGTACCGAAGTACTGTCTCTACTTCACAGAATCGAACTAATACTTGAAAGTCTGATTTAATCCTCGTATATTCTCATAGATGACATGATGCATGAATGTAGGTCTGAATAGTAAGAGTTTCTGATGGGCAGGTTTCCATTAACAGACAAGCCCAGAGCATACGCTCGAACTGACAGGTGCTTTATGCGGGATGCATGCTGTGTGCTTGAATGATCAAAGTGCTTGTAGTGAAGCAGGAGGTTGGAAGAAAAGTAAATGTTGCACTTATGCTAGATGCGAATGAGATGATGCTGGTGAAAGAATAGCTGGATGGATGGAGGTGTCGCAAGGGTTTGCTTCGAGTGGCTGGATCAAGACTTGGATGGCTTGGGAGACTTGGACCAGTGGTCAGGCTGGGCTGGACCAGGGCTAGGCTCTCCTCACTCGGGCTCTCCTTAGTGGAAAAATGGGCTAAAAGGGTGGAGGAGGGCTTGGACTGAACGAGATCGCACTCGGGCTTGAAGGCTTGTGAAATGAGAAGGGGAGGGGGTATTTATAGCAGCGGGGAGTGGCAGTTCCCGTAATTAATTTTGGGCGGCACCCAGGGGGCCGCCAGTACGGTCAATTTGCTTCAGGTTCGGAGTGTACGTGTAGACACCCCACCTTCGACTACACTGTTGGTAGAGATAGCTGGATGAATGGAGGACCATACCCCTAAATCCCATGTCCAAACTCAGCCAAACTCACCCTTGTAAGCCCCAATCCATAGCCCAACTCACCCATAAACATTAGCCTGAAAAACCCCCCATAAGAAAAACCAGTCAAAAAATCCTAAAAAAGTCAAACTCACTGAGTCAACCCTCTGAGTCAAATCACCGAGTCAACCCGCTGAGTCAAACCGCCGAGTCAAAACACCGAGTCAAATTACCGAGTCAACCCACTGAGTCAAATCACTGAGTCAACCTGCTGAGTCGACCCACCGAGTCAACTCACTGAGTTCCAAGCAGAAGCCCCAAGGCATGTCCGTACTGCCCGTGGGATCTCGAGAGCGTCCGTACGGGTGGCCCCCTGGGTGCCGCCCAAACTTATTTACGGGAACTGCCAATGCCCGCTACTATAAATACCCCCCTCCCCTTCTCATTTCAACAAGCCTTCAAGCCCAGTGAGATCTCAGTCCTTTCTGAGTCCTTCTCCACCCTTTTAGCCCACTTTTCCACTAAGGAGAGCCCGAGTGAGGAGAGCCTAGCCCTGGTCCAGCCCAGCCTGACCACTGGTCCAAGTCTCCCAAGCCATACAAGTCTTGATCCAGCCACTCGAAGCAAACCTTGTGACACCTCCGTCCATCTAGCTACTATTTTTCCAGCATCATCTCATTCGCATCTAGCAAGAGTGCAACATTTACTTTTCTTCCAAGCCCCCTGCTTCACTACAAGCACTTTGATTATTCAAACACACTGCATGCATCTCGCATAAAGCACCTGTCAGTTCGAGCGTATACTCTGGGCTTGCCTATTAGTGGAACCTGCCCATCAAAAACTCTTACTGTTCAGACCTGCATTCATGTACATATCACTACAAGCACTTTGATCATTCAAACACACAGCATGCATTCCGCATAAAGCACCTGTCAGTTCGAGCGTATCCTTTGGGCTTGCCTGTTAGTGGAACCTGCCCATCAGAAACTCTTACTGTTCAGACCTGCATTCATGCATCATGTCATTTATGAGAATGTATGAGGATTAAAATAGACTTTCAAGTGTTAGTTCGATTCCTTGAAGTAGAGACCGTACTTCGGTACGGGCAGTGTGTGGGGTGCTTAACCTCTTCCCACCCTATAACCGTGATCCCTTACCTCGAATCTCCGGCCGCGGATCAAAAGGAGTCATTTTAGAGAAAGGAATCTTCGGATCCCCTTCTCTAACGTTTCTACGGGGTCTAGCCGACTGTAGATTCGAAGTAACTGGCTAGTGGCGACTCTGGTCTTATATAAACTCATCTAAACACATCCAGCTTAACACGACAACCAAACAAAGACCTCGAGAACGAGGCAAGCCAGTGGCACAAACGGCGATTCGCACGCACGCACCTCTTCTTCTTTTTCCGAAAGATAAGGGAGAACGTCGTCGGGAGCGCGGAACGGCGAGGGTCCACAGAATGACTGACTCTGCTGGGAATAAGCTAGTCCCACTAGTCGTGATCCGACTTGAAAAATAGAATCCTTCCTATACTTGAAAGTCATTAGTCCTCATACAATCTCATCTGCATAACATTCTACCCAAAACCAAAATATATATATATATATATATATATATAGAAAGTCCCAAAAACCAAAAAAAAATGTAGAGTATAGTCCTCACCATTGCGCCTCCTCGGGCTCAACGTGTTTGGAAACAACCTCCCTTCCGCAGCATAATCCGCACTCGGGCTCAGCAAGCCATGTCTGACCACGAAGAGGAAACTCACCTCTTCCCCACTCTTGAAATGACCGAAGTGCAACCTCCAACGCAACAGCCAATTGAGAATACGCCAATCATGCAAGAATTGGCACAAGGAATGAGAGCAATGCAAGAAATGCTCTTGCAATTCATGCAAGCACAAGCTACCACAGCAGCCAACAATCAGGTTGGCCCAGTTCAGCAATCTCAGCAGCCATGTCTGGGTCCCTCTGGCCTCCAGTTCAAATCAAGCACAACCTATCGGAGTCTGCCCAAGACTACCGGCAGCAGCCATCTCAGCCCTTCGCTATGGGGCATCCTCCTCAGTACCTTCCCGCGACGACAAGAACGCCTCAGAGCACTCCTGTCACAGGAACTTCCAGTCAGCTTCCAGTCAATCTTGCAAACAACAGTCTCAGTAGATCTCAGCATGTCCCCGTCGATGGGACGCCTTTCCTTTCTCAGCATGTCCCCGCCGATGGGACCCCTTTTCAATTTCAGCACATCCCCACCGATGGGATTTCAATTCAATTTCCAGCAACAGGGATAGCACTGGCGAATGCCCACAATGGGGGTCAGTGTCAAGCCCACATCAATTAGCGGACAGTGGCGAATACCCAACAAGGGGGTCACTTCCCAGCATCTCAGCCTCCTGCAAACAGGAGCACTTTTCAATTCCAGCACATCCCCACCGATGGGATTCCAGTTAATTTCCAGCAATCTTCAATTCACAAACTCCAGTTAATTTCCAGCAATCTTCAATTCAGCAGTCTCCAGTCAATTTCCAGCAAGTTCCAGTTCAACCTTCAGTACAATCCCCAGTTCATTTACAATCCTTTCAAGCACAAGTTCATCATAATCCAGTTCAGTCATCAAATCAATTTCAGCAACCCGCGGTTGCTTTTCAGCAAGCCCATAGGGTCGAAGACATCGACCACTATGCCGAAGAAGAACGTGCCTTACTCCAAGAGGCACCAGTTGCATCGAACGGATCACTCAGGACTGGACGAGTTGCGGGAGCAGTTCCAGATCTTGCAAAATCAGCTTCAGCGACAACAAGGAATCGATCTACCTTCGACCAAGTTCAGAGACTTGTGTCCTTTCCCAGATGCTCAAGTACCTCAAAACTTTGAGGTACCAAAATTCAAAAGATACGATGGCAGCGGTTGTCCCACAGCACATCTCAAGGCCTTCTGTGGAGAGCTGAGTGCAATCTCAGGAAATGAAGGGGCCCTCATTCGTTTATTTCAAAAATCTCTGAAAGGCGATGCCCTAGATTAGTACACCTCATTGGACTGCCACCTGCATTAGGACGTGGGATCAACTTTCCCAAGCTTTCGTCGACAGATTCGCATACAATCTCAACATGGCACCCAGAAGAGCTGACCCTGCGGCTCTCAGGCAAAGGAGTGATGAAACACTATCAGCTTATGTGGGACGTTGGCGAGCTATGGCAACCAGAATGCGGACACCTATCGACGACGAAGAATAAATTTCCATGATTGTTCATTCAACATATCCTGGCATATCTGGATATCTCATCTCGCATCCATATGCGAATTTCTCACAGTTGATACGTGCTGGAGAGCAAGTCGAA
This sequence comes from Liriodendron chinense, assembly GCA_003013855.2. Taxonomy (NCBI): domain Eukaryota; kingdom Viridiplantae; phylum Streptophyta; class Magnoliopsida; order Magnoliales; family Magnoliaceae; genus Liriodendron; species Liriodendron chinense. Next base: position 5,067,781 of record PVNU02000070.1, read on the forward strand.
GCAGGAATCCGTGCCGGGACGATCTCCCCATGGCCTCATCATGCTACTCCAGTCAAGAGGAACAGAGTGGAGGGAAGACCCATCGAGTATGGGAACGGAAACCGCAGCGGTTCTCCTCCCCGCCCGACAGAGGTAAACAACATCAGCACCACTGCTTAGGGTAATCAACATGCTCCCCCACAGGGACGTCAACAGTATCAGCAGAATCAGGCTCAGCACCAGCCTCAGCGGTATCAGCCGCAACCGAATCCTCAACCACAACCACAACCACCTCGACAACAGCAACAATTTAGAGGGAACGGCCAATACTCATACCAGAATAGGCAAATTATAGGGAGCTCAGGAAGTTCACTCCACTCACTCAACCACTTAGTCAAGTCATGACTATGCTGGTACAAAAGCAGTTACTCACTCTGATGACACCCAGGCCTCCTCCAAATCCTCTACCTCCAAACTACCGAGAAAATGAGTATTGTGCCTACCATCAAGGACGTGGCCACACCACTGATCGATGCTTTACTTTGAAGAATGCCATACAAGATTTAATCGACGACCGAAAGATCGTCATCTCGGTCCTTGGAACTCCTGCAGCAACTTCCACCAACATTCTTCAGAATCCTCTGCCTCAACATCCGACGGATCCCAGTTCATCTCGTGGCCCCACCATCAACAACATAGAAGAAAGAGAGCGCCTCGATCGCTTCTTCTCCCCTATCCAGTCCATTCATGCCTACACTTATAGACCAACAAATCCTCCTCCGATCCTGCAAGGAGCAGATCCCCTTCCTTCTTCAGTCTTCGAGCCATTAGTAGTCGAAGGAGCACCTCCATATGATATACCAATTGTTCAAAGAGCATCGTACAGCCGTTCATGTTGGGAACCAGTCGTCCTGGAAGGAGCACAATCATACATCGAGCCCGCATACGAATCTGTCATTTTGCAAGGGGCAATTTCAGCACAAGGAACAATACAATCCGCAATGGAGGAACCATACTCATCAGCAGCAAGAGCCCATTGTCTTGGACGGAGCTCCTCCAGATGAGCCAGTCATATTGCAAGGGGCAAATCCTGGAGGCATGTCAATCACACTACAACAGCTGAGACGAACAGAGAAACCCCTTGCCATATCAAGAGGACCAGTATTCATTCCATGGGAGCCCTCCTGCTCCAGGAACGGTCAAGCCAGGACAGCGACCTTATGTGATCTATGAAGGCAGTCCTCGATATTTTCCCTTCAGCACAGGCAACAATGTAGTCCTCAAGGCAAAAGCTCCATACGAGGAAGATCTGGTACCCACACCAGCACCATTGTAAGAACCGGTGGTCCTAGAAGGCAAAGGTGAGGAAAATTATAAAGAGGTCCCATGGCACTATCCAGAATGTGTGGAAGTAGGGAATATGAATCCCAATGGGCATTGCATCCGAAGAGATCAGAACAGAGGAGATCCCAAGGGCGCTCTCTCAGGCCTCGGCAACAAAAATGAAGCCGCATACGATGTGGCAACTCAGCTCAAGTCAATCCCTGCTCAAATCTCAGTATGGGAGCTACTCTGCACATCTCGCATACACCGAGAAATGTTTGCCAAAACCTTGAGCGATGCTCACGTCTCCTCCGATACGGCACCAGAGATGATAGCATTGATGATTGGACAACTCCTGGCTCCACGCGCCATCACCTTCACCGATAATGAGTTGCCACCGGAAGGACGCGATCATGGGCGATCCCTCAACATAGCCTTACGATACAAAGACCTCTATGTCCCGCTTGTCCTTATCGATAATGGCTCAAGCTTAAACGTCTGCCCACTCAAGACTGCGGAACGTCTGGGAATCAGTCCTTCTTCATTTCGACCTAGCACCATATGCGTCAGAGCATTCGACAAAACCCACCGATCAGTGGAAGGGGAGGTCGACATAGAGGTACAGATAGGTCCAGAAAATCTCCACTATCACATTCCAAATCCTGGATATATCAGCCTCTTTAACATGTTGCTCGGACGACCTTGGCTGCACCAGGTGGGGGCTGTGCCATCAACCCTGCATTAACGAGTGAAATACATCTGTGGAAATTAAGTGATCTCTATCCATGCAGAGAAGGAGCTCATCATTCCTTCTAATGCTGCTGCCACTGAACCAGACATCCCGGTCATCGATATCCAGCACTTTGAAGAAGATGTCCCGTTTCATAGTTTCGAATTCGAGACTGTGAACTCTATCGCCAATCCGAAACCGATAAGGGTGGACCGTGTCTTTTCACCAGCAGAACGTCTGAGAGTCAAATACCGAATGAAGAATCATTTCAAGTCCAGAAAGATACCGCTGGTATATAACCAACGCAAATGGGGACTCGGATACAGGGCAATCTTCATGGACAAAAGAAGGAAGAAATTTTGGTGCTCACCCATCCAATTCGTCAAGCCAGGAGAACCTTGCAAAGATCCAGGAGGGAATCAACCGATTGCACTACACAAAGGCCTCCCGATGAGCCTAGCTTGGGCCATGTGGCTCCCCATTCTATGGGATCAGATTCTCGAACCGTCTAAGCCTCCAGAAGAAGAAGGAAAGGATGAAGATGAAGAAGAAAGTGAAATACAACAGCTTCAGGACCAGGGTACTCTGATACCTGCTCCTAACCAGGGGCACAACCTGAGCACTTCAACTTCAATCAACCAGGGGCACAACTTGCCCATCTCAACGTCAATTAGCAAGCGGCACGACTCACCCATCTCTGCAGAATCAACATCATCAATCATCAGCCAGGGGCAGAAGCAGCCCATTCATTAGACCAAGAAAGGGAAATGGCCAGTCCTGGATTGGTCCGATGTCCAGATTCCGAACTTGTATCTCGTTGTGGAACTAGACGAACTGCAATGCGAGGTAAGTGATCCGGGAGGGACTGAGTACGACTCAGATCTCGAACCCAACCAGCGAGAAATCATAGGTCATTGGGCCAGACTGTGACCCTTCGCCCGAATCATCAACCCCCACCTCTTCAGGGGAGGAAGTGTGGGGTCCTGAATGGTCATCTGTTCCCCTAACTTCTGAATCAGCCAGAGAGTCATTTAAGGGCTCTGGCTTCCAAAAAAAATGCCTGTTTAAGCAGCGATCGGAACTTTGGAACAAGCTGGGATCAATCATGGTTTGCAATGCCCGCTTGTTCAAAGTCCCGTGAATTTCAAAAATCCAAAAAAATTGAAAACTTTCAAAAGCCAAAAACATCCAACATCTCAATTTCAGAAAATTCTCAAAAACCAAAAAACATTTCTTTTCCTGCATTCAATAGCGTGCCAAGTTCGTCTAAAGAGTCGCATGAGTTTGAAGTCGAATCATATGATTTTGACATCGAATTAGACTTCGAGCTCATGGGTCTGGACGTAGCTCGGGATGAGGAAGATGATGATCCGGCTCCCGAACTAGAGGATCTCCTCAAAAAGTTCGAATCTAAAGCCAATGTTGTAGCTGATGATTTCGAGATGGTAAAGTTGGGGACACCTGAGATCCCTAGGGAAGTACGCATTGGGAAATTGTTGCCACCAGAGATGAGGCAGAGAATGATAGAGTTCCTAGCTCCAAGATTGTCCAACTTTGCATTCTCATATGAAGACATGTCGGGGCTCGATGAAGAGCTCGTTGTACACCATTTGCCAACAAAGGCGGATATGAAGCCAGTGAAACAGAAACTTCGAAGAATGAAGCCAGAATGGGCTCTGAAAGTCCGAGATGAAGTCATCAAGCAAGTACAATGCGAGATTCTTGGTAGTCTCCAACTACCCTGAATGGCTCGCCAACATCGTACCAATACCAAAGAAGTCTGTCCAGGTTCGAATGTGCATCGACTTCCGAGATCTCAACAAGGCCAGTCCTAAAGACGACTTCCCTTTGCCACATATCGACACTCTAGTCGACAATACTGCTGGGTACAAGGTCTTCTCATTCATGGACGGGTTCTCAGGTTACAATCAGATCAAGATGGCTGTCGAAGATCGCGAGAAGACATCGTTTATCACTCCCTGGGGAACCTTCTGTTACAGGGTAATGCCGTTTGGTCTGAAGAACGCAGGAGCAACATATCAGTGAGCAATGACAGCACTATTCCACGACATGATGAACAAAGAGCTTGAAGTATATGTGGACGATATGATCGTCAAATCTCACACAATTGAAGGACACTTTGAAGATCTGAAGAAGTTATTCAACAGATTAGAAAAGTACAAGCTCCGTCTCAACCCTCAGAAATGTGTCTTCAGTGCAATGGGATGTAAACTCCTCGACTTTATGGTGAGCGAGGATGGCATTAGGGTCAACGAGACCAAAACCAGAGCAACCATCGAGATGCCCCCTCCTAGAACAGAGAAAGAAATTTGTGGCTTCCTCGGCAGAATTCAATACATCAGTCGCTTCATCGCACAGCTCACACTTATTTGTAAGCCCATTTTCAAGCTCCTTCGGAAGAACGTTCCAAAAGAATGGAATGATGATTGCCAAGTCGCCTTCAACCGCATCAAGAAATATCTCATGAATCCTCCAGTTCTAGTGCCACCCACTCCCGGACAACCACTATTGTTATACATCTCGGTAGCAGCAGAAGCCATTGGCTGTGTCCTCGGCCAGCACGATGAGACTGAGAAGAAGGAACAAGCAATATATTATTTGAGCCGAAAGTTCACCGACTACGAGACCAGGTATTCCTCGATCGAGAAGACTTGCCTCGCCCTAGTCTGGGTAACTCAGCGACTCCGTCAATACATGATTGCATTCCCTATTCTCCTACTCGCTCACATGGATCCGCTCAAGTAACTGTTCGAGAAACCGGCACTCACTGGAAGGATAGCTAAATGGCAGCTACTCCTGTCTGAATTCGACATCACCTATGTCACTTAGAAGGCAATCAAGGGGCAGGCCCTCGCTGATCATCTTGCCACCCACTCTCTCCTGGATTATCAACCGCTCAAGACATTCTTCCCTGATGAAGATCTCTTGCTTATCGAAGGGGAAGAAAAGAAGAAGAAAGATGAGTGGACATTATTCTTCGACGGCGCAGCAAATTCTAAAGGGAGTGGTATTAGAGCAATCCTCTACTCTCCAGATGATGTCCCTATTCTTATCTCAAGGCGCATAGCATTCGAGTGCACCAACAACATGGCAGAGTACGAAGCATGCATCGCTGGCTTAAGGGAAGCCATAATCTTAGGTGTCAAGAAGCTACGAGTATTTGGAGACTCACAGCTTATCATCAATCAGACCAATGGCGAATGGAAAACCAAGGATGAGAAGTTAATACCATATCATGTGTATCTTGAAAATCTGATCAAAGAATTCAAAGAAATCACCTTCTCATACATGCCCAGAGCCAAGAATCAGTTTGCAGATGCTCTCGCCACACTCGCGTCAATGCTCGAGATCCCGAAAGGAGCTTCAGAATGGGAGCTCACAGTCAAAATTCAAGATGAACCTGCTTTCTGCCTGCAAATAGAAGAAGCCGAAGCTGTCCCTGACAAACCCTGGTATGCCGACATCAAGCAATATCTCAAAACCCAGGAATATCCAGAGACAGCAATAGCAACAGATCGCTGAACCATCCAGCGTTTGGCCGGCCAGTTCACCATCAGTGGCGAAGTTCTGTACAAGCGATCCTATAATCACATCCCTTTCGATGCGTCGATGAAACAGAAGCTGCAAAGATCATGAAAGAAATACACGAAGAAATCTGTGGCCCACACATGAACGGGCACATGATGGCAAAGAAGATTCTACGACTCGGCTACTATTAGCTCACCATGGAGATAGACTGCTGCCAGCACGTCAGAAAATGCTTCAAGTGTCAGGAGCATGCGAATTAAATCCATGCCCCCTCATCAGAATTATACAACCTGACCACCCCCTGGCCCTTCTCCATGTGGGGACTCGACATCATCAGCAAGATTAGTCCCAAAGCATCAAACAATCATGAGTACATACTTGTGGCAGTCGACTACTTCACCAAGTGGGTAGAGGTAGCTTCCTACACCACAATTGCAGCATCTCAAGTGATCAAATTCATGAAGAACAACATCATATGCCGGTATGGAATCCCCAATGCTATCATAACAGATAATGGTACCCCGGTTCGTCAACAAGAAGATGGATGACTTCCTCAGCAAGTTTAAGATTCAGCATCATCGATCAAGCCCCAACCATCCTCAGATGAATGGTGGGGTAGAAGCCGCAAACAAGACAATTGTCAGGATACTCGAGAAGATGTTCATGACCAATCGAGATTAGTCAAATATGCTCCCGTATGCACTTTGGGCCTATCGAACGTCTGTAGGATTTGCTACGGGCGTTACTCCTTTCGAGCTTACTTATGGAATGGAAGCAGTTCTACCAGTCGAGGTGGAAATACCGTCACTACGAGTGTTACTTGAAAGCAGAATTGAAGAAGGAGAATGGCAACGAGCAAGATTCAATCAGTTGCAGCTAGCAGATGAGAAGCGCATGCGTGCGCTAAGTCATTCACAGTCCTATCAGAAAAGGATCGCTCGGGCTTACAACAAGAGAGTCCGAAAAAGAAGTTTCAAGGTAGGCGACATGGTCATGAAGAAGATTCTACCGTCGCACCTTCCGGATCCCAGAGGAAAATTCAAACCCTCGTGGGACGGGCCGCTGATCATCAGAGAAGTACTTCCCGGACGCGCCCTCAGACTCACCAGCATGAGAGGGGTGGATCTTCCTGAGCCAATCAACGCCGACAAAGTGAAGATCTTTCACGGGTAAGTCATTCTGACCTTATCAAGAGTTACCTTAATAGAGCTGAAGTCAAGAGGTCGAAGCTAAAATCTCTGAGAAATCATTTCCGTCCACCAACAAGTGTTTCAAATCAGGGGATTCAAAGAGAAGGAAAAGACAAAAAAAAAAAAACACAAAAAAGGGGAGAAAAAGAATACAAAGAAAAGAACAAAAAAAAAAGAAGGACGAAAAAAAAGAGAAGAAAAGAGAAAGAAAAAGAGATGCCAAAGCAAGGCACCCGAAAAAAAATCAACCCAAGAAGAAACACAGTCATCCATCCATTCATCTCAGAAGGGTCTTTAGCTAAGACCAACAGCTCTATCATTGTAACCTAGGATAAGGGCTGAAAGACTGTCATCGGCCGGCAATGACGGATTCCCAACCTCTAGCCCGCCACAGTTATACAAAGATTTAGAAAAAGAAAAAAGAAGAAAAAGAAAATGTGTGCCTAAACAAAGAGGGCGGAGTGAAAACCCGAAAGGGCGCTCCGAGTAAAAATAGTGGGCATACGGCGGACTTGGTGAAAACCCGAAAGAGCGCTCCGAGTAAAAATAGTTGGCATACGGCGGACTTGGTAAAAACCCGAAAGGGTGCCGAGGGTAAAAACAGCATAGCTGCCAAGGGGCAGGCAAGATCAAACACCCGGGACGTGGTGAAAACCCGAAAGGGCGCCACGGGCAAAAATGACGGGAAAAGGCCGGCTGTAGTGAAACTCGAAAGAGCGCTGCAGGCAAAAATGGCTTAAATGGAAAAAGAAAAATGAAAAGTGCAGGTACCAAGAAATCAGACAGTCCAGATCAGTTCAAGCAGTCACAGTTCAAGAACAAGAAGAAGTACAGTCAGGAACGAAGAACTCTATAAACTTTGACAATCTCAGGAAGCAACAGTTTCTATTTCCTACACCTTTAGGGAACCAAAGGAGCACACAAGTTAAATCTCGAGACATCGGTCAAAGCATTGGCCGAGCCCCAGTTCTGATTCCTATATCCCGACACAAAATCCGGACACACACTCACAAGGCAACTTATGGCGCAATAGATTTTCAAATAGTTTTCCCTTTTTTTCATTAAATGCAGCATATTTCTTTTACATATATCATGTCATATTTTTAAAAAAAAATAAAAAATAAAAAAATGCATCATCATCAATCATATACTATGCAAAAAGGAATGTGCAAGTGGCCAATACAATCAATCTCTACCCTCCTCCTCAGCCATATCAGGTAAGTCCTCTTACTCATAATGAAATAGTCTCGCTCTCAACCTGCTCACCTCCATACGTAGGTAATGTACCTCATCGCGCTCAAGGCTGCGGATCGCTGTCTCCTCATCAGATAACCTCTGATCGACAGCCAATCTCCTCGACATCATCTCACAATGATACCGAAGTGCGGAAATCTTAGACAGCAAATGGCCATGAGTGGCCAAAAGGAAACCAGGATCGATGAATGGGCGCTCCTCAAAGGGTTCATATGAACCAGATGAAGAGCCGGCATCTCCAAAGATATCATGCTCATCCTCATCAGCAGTCTGGTGCCAGCAAGGGATACGTCGATATAGAGACTGCTCAGCAACTCAGTACTGATATGGGGCGGTCGCCATCAGAAAAGCACGCAACTCAAAACCAAGCAAATCGGCAGTCAAGTAACTCGCCCAGGATCCATCGACCCAAGTCCTAATGTCAGAGGTTCTAGATGGAAGTGCTCGATACCCGATACTCGTGAAAGCAAAAGAGGAACATCTTGCTCGTACCCAAACTGCCGCAGGAACCGAATAGGATGATAAGAAAAGTAAGATCGAAAGCCTACCAACATCAGAGGAAGGCGGTGTGCATCGCAAAGCACCGGAGGAAGTGAAAGCCAAGATGACTCCCAACGAACATTCCAGTCACGAAGTTCAGCAAACATCCTGCGATACAAGGGCTCACTCATCCTAGCCATATGAGGAAGAAATTCCATGATGTGTCGCATAAGGTCTGGGCGACGGGTGCCGGGGAATGGTACAGGAACAGTCAGCGAAAGACACTCCCATAGCCAGACCTGATCACAAGAAGGAAAAGAAGTTCAGCTAGAGCAAAGCAATTCCTAAAAAAAGCAAGAAAAGAAAGGCGCAGAAAAGATACTTGAAGAAATGCATAGTAGCGGTGAAGGACACGAGTGCGGCCCAGAGCACAGTCAGTCAGCCCATTAAACAGCTCAGCCAGGATGAGAGAAATGATCCCCTGGCGTCGGATAACTCAGCTCATCACCTCAAAAAGTAAAGAGGTCTGAGACCTGCGCCATCCCGAGAATAGCACCTCAGCTATCAAGCAGAACATCTATGCGTTCCGAGCAAGAATAGATCCAGCCACACTCCGAGGACCCAAAAAAGATCATACAGCAAGTCCAAGGAGAACACTACAGCATCCTGGCCGGCAGCTGCAGGCTGAACCAGATAAGGGATCCCGAACCAGTTCTGCGGTGTGGCAGTCTTCGGCAATGTCTTCGGCGAAAAATACTGAGTATAATCCCAAGGAAGGCCGGTCAAGCGCGCAAGCTCCTACAAAGAGGGTCCCATCTCCATGTCGTTGAACACAAACAGGTTCAACGAAGGGACCTAGTCAATCAGTGCATCTCCGAGCATCCTCTAGTCAATGTCAACTCTAGCCATATGGATCAGACTGCCAAAGCCATAGGACTCCAAATCTCAAATCTCATAAGCTGACAAGTTGTCAAGCCAAGCAAGCAGTCGTGGCGAGCAAGATGGACAAGGAAGCAGCTGGCAAGTCCGCACGGGTACCCCCTCCAGAACAAAAGGCCCAGAAATCAATGACAGCTCATCGAGGATCGGAAGATCAATGGGCGAAGGAGAAGGAAAAGCTAGAACCTCTGGAGACTCAACAGCCCCTGACCTGCCCCCAGTAACGGTTATGTCTAATATAGTCGCATCACTGTCTGAAACTGTCACGACCTCAGCCGCATGAGGAGACTCGCCCACCTCATGAACAGAGTGCGCAAAGGACCGACGATCAGGAGAAGGACGATACTCTCCATCAAAAGGACTATCAGCAAAGATCACACCACACATCGTGGCACCCTGACCAATCTATCCGTCGAAAAATGCATCTGAACCATCAAGAAGAGTCCCGGCAACCCCGATCGAAGAATCCACGGTCAGATCTGGACCTGCGACCCTCTCCAACATACAGTCGTGAATCCAATCATCATCCTGTCCAATCAAAGGGATCATCGAGGCATCCACACCATCCATCATCAAGGGGACATCATCAATGATCACATCAAGTCCACTTAAGCAAGTATGCCGCACATCTCGGCTATCATCAAGAGCATCCAAACCGTCAAGGTATCATCTGAACCATCCATACCATCCAAACATGAGATCAGCCCATCTGTGTCCATCATGGCCCCATCACCACCATCAATCACATCATCCATATGGCCCCCACTCAAGGGACACCTAGCCTCACCTATGTCCCATCTCCTCATCTCATCCATACCATCCATTTCTCCCATAATCAAAGACCTATCCAAATCTGAAATTCCAGCCATCCCACCATTAATGGAGTCATTAAAAGCTCTACCAACCACCATCCTTAAATCCCCATCAATGCCCTCATTCAATGCTTCATCTACACCATCAATCAAAGGCATCTCACCATCTTTAAAGCCTTCATCAATTGCTGAAGTATGGGACCCATCAATCTCTCCCACAAGGGCCCCCAATCCATCATCAATGGCTGCCCAAGAAAGGACCAAGCAAGAAAAAGACAAAAAGAGAAGGAAAGAGGAGACAAAAGGGAGATTCATGGCTGCAATCGAACCTGAGAGTACAAAGAATGTGCGGACAGGGACAGTGGACTGTGGAGAATGTCCGAGCACGAGCCAGCCCAGGCCGCACAAGAGGCGAGTCTTGGGCGGCCCGTTGTCGGGCCGCCCATACGGACGCACTCTCTCTCTCTCCGCAGCGATTGGCTCCATGGTCGTTGGTAGGTGAGGCTGACAGTCCACGTCAGCAGATGGCACCTTGAGGGCCGCCCAAAGCTCCAATCAACTCCGAATTTTGTTTGAGGATGATCAGAATCTTTTGGAAGGTACCCCACCTATCCAATCAGGAAGTCATGCGGCCAACATGGGCCTGATCAAGTCAAAGAGAAGGAAAATTGACCAAGAGGGACCCACAAGCAATCTAAGCCATTCAAAGACTAGATCATCATGATCTAAACCATGGAAAAGCTTACATGAGCCATCGAATAGCAAGATCAAAGGCTTGATCATCAAGAAAGAGGGCCAGAACCCAAGATCTGATCATCAAGTGGGCCCACAAGGCCAAATCAAGCGATCTGAGCCGTTCAAGTCATCATCCACACCATGAGAAGCCTTCTTAGCCTCACAAAACATCAAGAAAAGGTGCTCCAAAGCAAAGCCGAGGTCTGGAAGGGGCCTACAGGGCCAAATCAAGCGATCTAAGCCGTTCAAGTCATCATCCATGCAGTTAAAAAGTCTCGTCTTCCACAAATCATTTAGAACGTGTAAGCATCATCAAGTAATTTGAGACAAGTCAAAGGTTGTATATTCATTCAGAAGATTTTGATACAGAAGAGGGTAAAAGCAAAAAGAAGAAGGTCATACATCAAGTAAGCTAAATACAAAAGCAGGCTACAGGTCACCAACATAGTCGTCGTCATCCCTCCTCTCGTTCCACTCTCGACGATGAAGATCCATCAAAGGAGCGGTCACTGAGCCTCTAGCGTATCTGCGACGGCCCCCCAGGAACATAGAGCCAAGGAGCACATATGGGCCCCTCGACGGATAATGAAGGCTGGATCATCCTCATCAATCACCCGACGTCCTCTTGTACCGTCCAGCCATTGAATCCTAAAAGCTTGGCAAGGTAAGTCCCTATCCTTTACCCATTAAAATCCAAATTATCATCCAGGAAACCCATGGGATTGAACTCGCATTCAGATGCAAAATCCAAAGTCCGACTCCATGTGTTACCTAGGATATGTGTTGGGCCCATTGAAGAAAGCAAGGCCCACCTTAAAGAAGGTTGCATGTCAAGGTCTTAGGCAAGGAAAGTCCATCATCCAAGGACACACTTTGGACAACAAATGCACTCAAGTGCCATGAGATCAACAAGGGATGAGAATCCTACTTCACATGAGAAGTCCCTCTTCAAAGTCGATATGTGGCCAAGGATTGATCCACTTTTTATACCAAGGCCATGATTCTCATTTAAGATGTTTCCATCTTTTTACACATGTACATGGACAAGTGGGGAATAGGAAGGAAATGGGCCCCCAAGAGCAACCCAAATGCCTCATCTCAATGGATTGAAGGGAGCACATAGCCCACTTGAAGAACATGAGGACCCATTCAATAGGTTAACCATGGGCACCCCTATGTGCATCATCTTGATGAAAGTTTTGACTATGAGAGTATAACATGGCGGTCTACCCACAAACATATGAATCAAAGAAGCTAATGGTAAAAAATTTGATGCACATAGCCCACATGAAGAATCAAAGTTGGAAATGCCCATGAAAGGACAAGTTTGGGCAACTTATGTGCACCAATTTCTTTACAAAAAAGGGGGACCATTTGAGCACAAGAGGGCATGGCTTGATGAGTCACCCAATCATCATGAAAATGGCTAAGAATGATATACATAGCCCACTTGAAGATCAAAATCCAAAATGCCCCAAAGCATGGGACAAAATTGGGCAACTTATGGGTATCATTCTTTCTCACAAAAAAAAAATCACTCATCTTTTAGAATGATGGTGGATGACCCACCAAACACCCCAAGAGAAGTTCAAGGAGCTATGGTTGCATGGATAGCTCACTTAAAGAGGAATCATCCATTTGAGATTGATAACATTAAAGGAAACTCTTGGAAACCACTTTCCTACCACAAGAAAAAACCATTTGAACTTAGTGAGATTGTTGAAACAACTCACTCATGGGACTTGTAGATGATCAAGTAACTCAAGTGCTCCATCCATCAAAAGAAAACGCATGAAAGGAAAAAATTCTACATGAACAAAGTGTAGTGGTGCACACATGGTCCAAAGAAATCCAAGTTTCAATGAGGGCCCAAAAGCCCATCCATATGGAAAAATTCTAAGGAACTCACCACACTTTGTGAACAAGGATGTACATCATAATCAAGAAATGGTGGAAGATTTGGGCTACTTGACCACAAGGGCCCAATTAAGAAATCTAGCCCACTTGAAGATCCAAGTGAGAATGGGCTAGTCACCTTTGTCCATACACATGTGAAGAAAGATGGGCCACCCAAAGTGAGCCCCATGAGCCCAAACCTTGAGGTGGGCCCTACCATTCCCATGGGCCCAAATCTTGAAAAGAAGATGGAAAAGAAAAGAAAAAGTTCTAAGGAAAAATGACAAGGGCAAGAAAGCATGAGGGAGCCCAAAATGAAGTGTTGGGCCCATTAAATACACCAAGGGCCATGACTTCACTTTGAGCCCATTTGATACACATGAAAAGAGGCCCAACTCCCATGAAGAAAGATAGGATATTTTTCCATGCACACTTGATGGACATGGCAAAATTACCCTTTACATACACATGAAGGGAGTGTGAAAGAAGAAAAGAAAGAATGAAATGGAAGCCTGCAATGTCCTTCTCCATGCACCACCTTTAAAAGAGATTGGAGATCTAAAAAAGGCCAAAAATACTTGGGCCCACCTTCACTCCTTTTGGAATAGCTACATGGAGAAAAGAAAAGAGTCATGAGAAGAGACAATGAAGAAGGAAAAGGACAAGAGAGAAAAGGGAGTAGTCCATACCTTTACCACTCACCAAAGGGGGACCACCTTGCTGTCCCAAAGCTGCACTAAGGCCCACCACTTGAAAAGAGCAAAGAACCACCAAAAAAGAGAGAAAAACTTGAAGAAAGAGAGAGTATGAGAGAGAGAAGAGAGAGATTGCACATTGGACGGGCCAAGGGTGCCCCATGTTATATGAAAATGGGAGGGCACCCCTTTACCCGACCCACTGGAAAGACCAGTGGGCAGAGACGGTCCGGGCGGCACCCAGGGGGCCGTCCTCCCTCCCACCTAGTTGAAACGACTCCTCACCCTCTCCCCTTGGGAAGAACTCCTCCTTGGGAAGGGTGGTTGCAAGTGAATCTTGTACCTCCTTGTAAGAATGAAGTGATGGAAAAGAATGATGAGAAAACGTAAGGAATCTCACCAAAATCTCATCTTGTGAGAAATTAGGGAGAAATTGGCTTGATGATGTGGAAAAAGTTCCATAGAATTTTCAAGAAAAAGAAAAAAATTGACTTGGTCAAACAGTGATCTCAACTATCCAAAGTCACGACCTGATGATCTGAACCATTCTAAGAAGAATCCCCGGATTGTCCAACCTTAATTTCTACTTGCTTGTACAGTTTTGTGGTCCGAAGACCTTAAACTACGTCGGGATCAAGATCCCGGGGGACTTTCAATAAAAATCGGCATCAGTCTGGATCGAATCAAGATCCGACGACCCCGGACATTTTCTAAAAACCAATGTATATATATATATATATATGTATGTATATATATATATGTATATATATATGTATGTATATATATATATCGCATGTACATATTTTCAGTCCGAAGACCTTAAACTACGTCAGGATCAAGATCCCGAGGGACTTTTTAAATAAAAAACGGTAGCAGTCTGGATCTTTCGAATCAAGATCCACTGACACCGGACATTTTCCAAAAATAAAAAAATGTGTTGCCCTATTCTGTACAAAGTTTTGGTCCGAAGACCTTAAACTACGTCGGGATCAAGATCCCGAGGGACTTTTTAAATAAAAACCGATAGCAGTCTGGATCATTTGAATCAAGATCCGCTAACACCGAACATTTTCCAAAAAAAAATGTGTTACCCTATTTTGTACAAAGTTTTGTGGTCCGAAGACCTTAAACTACGTCGGGATCAAGATCCCCAGGGACTTTTTAAATAAAAAACCGGTAGCAGTCTGGATCGTTCGAATCAAGATCCGCTGACACCGGACATTTTTCAAAAATAAAAAATGTGTTTGCCCTGTTTTGTACAGTTTTGTTGGTCCGAAGACCTTAAACTACGTCGGGACCCAAATCCTGAGAGGTTTCTAATAAAAACCAGTGTTAATCTTGATCGCGCAAATTAAGATTTAAGAGCCTGGAACATTTCAAAAAATCACAAAAAGAATGTATTTTCAGCATGTACATATTTTTTTGTCTGAAGACCTTAAACTACACTGGGATTAGTTTCTCGGGGGACCTCTCTCGCTTTCAACAAAAACCGGCATCGGCCTCGACCGCTCGGATCAAGGTTCGATAACCTGGATCATTTTCAAAATACCAAAAAGATTTTGAGCGTTTCATAAAAACCAGTATCAATCTCAATCACTTGAGTTGAAGTCTGGAACCTTTTAAAAAAAAAATTCACCATCAATTTCAACTGTACAAATTCATCCCCAGCGGTCCGAAGACCTAAAACTACACTGGGATTAACTTCTAGGGGCTTTCTTTCCCAACCTGTCCCAGACATGGCTGACACTTGATCGTACGGGTGTCTGGAATCTTCTAAACAGGTAAAGGCTAAGGCGGGCAGAACCCCGCAATCCTGTTCGTGTTGAACGCACCGTGATAGACAACCTTGATTTGGAAGTCGCTGTTGAATCTAACGGATGTTCCCTGTTCCTAAAACTCATGAAGGGGATTAAGGCAGTTGGGAGGTGAAGCGCACCCTCACGGAATTTTGAGCAACGTAAGGCCTCAAACTGGATTGACAAAGGGAAATGTGAGGATGTGGCTCAATTTGTGGCAGAAGGAGTCCGTCGGACAATACGTGGTCTATGTGCATTGCACCTGAGGAACAGGCAACTTTGTGGGTGTGTTGACTGAAAACCCTAAAAAATCTCCTCATCCGAAGATGTAAAACTACGGCACTTAACTGTGTGAGACTCGTCTTGCTCACTAACGTAAAATGGATCGGGTGCCTTACCGGCAGAAGAAGCTGGAAATGGATGAAAATTCCATACCTTTTCCCTGCATTTCAGAAAAATCCAACAAAATACCAAAACATTGTAAAATATTTTCAAAAATCACAAAATATTTCCCTTGCTTTCAAACCAAATATTTTCAAAACCACAAAAAATATTTCCTTTGTTTTCAATAACCGATCTCTATCCTAACCACTCAGGTAAAGATTTGGACCAAATATTTGCAAAAATCACAAAAATTGTCACTATCCCCAGCACTACACTTCAGGAGTCCCGAACTCCGCTCACTCATTTCACAGTTTAGGATGACGGATCCGATCGCCCACAAATTGGAATCTTGACCAAAACAAGCGACCGAGCACCGTCCCAATCGCATCCATTCACAGAAGAACATCTTGAAGTCTGACAACATCCTTCGTCCATTCCCATTAGCAAAGAAACGGCATCTTGGGACGATGGACCTGATCGACCACGGGTCGGGATCTTGACCAACCCGCTGACCAAACATCCGCATTGAAAAGAAATCCCCAGGGGAGCACAACCCTGCAAGCAATAAGCTCAAAGCTCTCTGCATCCCCAGCAAAAGCAAAATCATCGAATGGAAAGAGAATAAGCCAAACCATGCATTCATCATCAAATATGCATCTCCACGGATCCCCATGCATCGCATCGATCATCATGTTTACCTGCTTTCAAAATAAAAGTCGGTGAGCCAAAGACCCCACAGACACCCCTAGTGGAGGCACGTGCAAGCCAGATTTCCTTTTCAAAAAGACAAAAAAAAATATTCCTATTTGCAAATAAAAACCCCACGGAGTATCGCTCCCCAGAGTGGGTACCTTTTCAAAATCCAAAAATATTTTCCCAGTAGAGCGTTCTGCCTCCAAAACACCAGGAGATCTTCCATATCTCTGGGTAGGAGCCGACGCAAAAAATCAAATAAGATCCGATGTCTCGCGGTTTTCCCGGAGACCATCGGATTCAATGCACTCGAAGTATGGTCGAACTGAACTCCAGTGCCAGTGCGGAAGTACCACATGCCAAGATACGAAAAGATGAAAGCCAAAAGGCTCGGTCAAAGAAACCATTTGAACAAGTGGAAATGATGAATTGTAACCCAAGTATCAAAATCAGCTGATTGGGTGGAAAGAGTTCACCCGCACATACCTAGGCGTGGATGCCTGAAGTACCTTAACTGATTCCAAGTCGGCGTAGTAAAATCCCGTAAGACTACATGACGCAAGGCATCTAACCACTTTGACAGTCAAGCGAAACAAGTACTCCTGGAGTGATCCGGGAAAACATCACACAATCAATCCCAGGGTCAGCAACCTCGTAAGACTACGACGCAGAGGCTTGCTGTACCTTTTCGATGTTAGTACCGATCGGGAATGGAAGGGTTGCGATTGGGTACCAAGGTTGCGGCAAACTGCAGGGACAATCGCAACGTTTTCTCCAAACTCCCGCGGTATGTGCGAGTTATCAATCTCCAAACAATCAACTGACTCAGATATAAAGGACAACAAAGATTCCAGACCACAATCTGGAAAGAATGAATTGCAAACTAAGCATCAAAACCAGCAGATCGGGTGGAAAAAGTCCACCCACACATACCTAGGCGTGGATGCCTGAAGTACCTTAACTGATTCCAAGTCAGCGTAGTAGAATCCCGTAAGACTACGATGCAGGGCATCTAACCACTTTGACAGTCAAGCGAAACAAGTACTCCTGGAGTATCCGGGAAAACATCGAACATACAATCAATCATAGGGTCAGTAACCTCATAAGATTATGACACAGAGGCTCTGCTGTACCTTTCCGATGTTAGTACCGATCGGGAATTGAAGGGTTGCGATTGGGTACCCAGGTTGCAGCAAACTGCAGGGACAATCGCAACGTTTTCTCCAAATTTCCGCGGTATGTGCGAGTGATCGATTTCCAGACGATCAACTGGCACAGATGCAAAGGTAAGCAAAGATTTCAGACCATGATCTATAAATGATCGGGTCAGAAGTGAGGTGTCCACTCGCTTTGGCATTCGGTTACATGCAACCTCTGCCAAAGAGGGGCATCTGTAGACACCCCACCTTCGACTACACTGTTGGTAGAGATGGCTGGATGAATGGAGGACCATACCCCCAAATCCCATGTTCAAACTCAGCCAAACTCACCCTTGTAAGCCCCAATCCATAGCCCAACTCACCCATAAACATCAGCCTGAAAAACCCCCCATAAGAAAAACCAGTCAAAAAATCCTAAAAAAGTCAAACTCACTGAGTCAACCCGCTGAGTCAAATCACCGAGTCAACCAGCCGAGTCAAACCGCCGAGTCAAAACACCGAGTCAAATCACCGAGTCAACCCACTGAGTCAACCCGCTGAGTCGACCCACCGAGTCAACTCACTGAGTTCCAAGCAGCAGCCCCGAGGCATGTCCGTACTGCCCACAAGATCCCGAGAGCGTCGGTACGGGCGGCCCCCTGGGTGCCACCCAAACTTATTTACGGGAACTACCACTACCCGCTGCTATAAATACCCCCCTCCCCTTCTCATTTCAACAAGCCTTCAAGCCCAGTGAGATCCCATCCGTTCAGAGTCCTTCTCCACCCTTTTAGCCCACTTTTCCACCAAGGAGAGCCCGAGTGAGGAGAGCTTAGCCCTGGTCCAGCCCAGCCTGACTACTGGTCCAAGTCTCCCAAGCCATACAAGTCTTGATCTAACCACTCGAAGCAAACCTTACGACACCTCCGTCCATCTAGCTACTCTTTTTCCAGCATCATCTCATTCGCATCTAGCATATGTGCAACATTTACTTTTCTTCCAACCCCCCTGCTTCACTACAAGCACTTTGATTATTCAAACACACTGCATGCATCTCGCATAAAGCACCTGTCAGTTCGAGCGTATGCTCTGGGCTTGCCTGTTAGTGGAACCTGCCCATCAGAAACTCTTACTGTTCAGACTTGCATTCATGTACATATCACTACAAGCACTTTGATCATTCAAACACACAGCATGCATTCCGTATAAAGCACCTGTCAGTTCAAGCGTATGCTCTGGGCTTGCCTGTTAGTGGAACCTGTCCATCAGAAACTCTTACTGTTCAGACCTGCATTCATGCATCATGTTATCTATGAGAATGTATGAGGATTAAAACAGACTTTCAAGTGTTAGTTTGATTCTGTGAAGTAGAGACTGTACTTCGGTACGGGCAGTGTGTGAGGTGCTAACCTCTTCCCACCCTGTAACCGTGATCCCTTACCTCAAATCTCTAGCCGCAGATTAAATTGAGTCATTTTAGAGAAAGGAATCTTCGGATCCCCTTCTCTAACGTTTCTGCGGGGTCTAGCCGACTGTAGATTCAAAGTAACTGGCTAGTGGCAACTTTGGTCTTATATAAACTCATCTAAACACATCCAGCTTAACACGACAACCAAACAAAGCCCTCGAGAACGAGGCAAGCCAGTGGCACAAACGGCGATTCGCACGCACGCACCTCTTCTTCTTTTTCCGAAAGGAAAGGGAGAATGTCGTCGGGAGTGCGGAACGGCGAGGGTCCACAGTACGACCTCCGAACCTGAAGCAGAATTTTCTTAGCTTTGGGGTTCGAGCTTGCTCCGAGGCTGCGGTTTGGAACTCGATGAGTTGACTAGGTTTAAGAGATGGGTTGACACAGTGAGTTGACTCGATAAGTTGACTCAGCGGGTTAACTCGGTGATTTGACTCAGCGGGTTGACTCACCGAGTTTGACTTTTTTAGGATTTTTTGACTGGTTTTTCTTATGGGGGGTTTTTCAGGCTGATGTTTAGGGGTGAGTTGACTGGGTTCAGGCTTAAGTTGGGCTATGGATTGGGGCTTACAAGGGTGAGTTTGGCTGAGTTTGGACATGAGATTTGGGTGTATGGTCCTTCATTCATTCAGCTATCTATACCAACATTGTAGCCGAAGGTGGGTTGTCTACAGATGCCCCTCTTTATCAAAGGTTGCGTGCAACCGAATGCCAAAGCGAGTGGACACCCCACTTTTGACCCGGTCATTCATAGATCATGGTCTGAAATCTTTGCTTGCCTTTGCATCTGTGCCAGTTGATCGTCTGGAAATTGATCACTCGCACATACCGTGGGAGTTTGGAGAAAATATTACGATTGTCCCTGCATGCGCTGCAACCTGGGTACCCAATCGCAACCCTTCCATTCCCGATCGGTACTAACATCGGAAAGGTACAGCAGAGCCTCTACGTCATAGTCTTACGAGGTTACTGACCCTGTGATTGATTAGTTTGATGCTTTCCCAGATCACTCAAGGAGTACTTGTTTCGCTTGACTGTCAAAGTGGTTAGTTGCCCTGCGTCATGTAGTCTTACGGGAGTCCAGTACGCCGACTTGGAATCAATCAAGCTACTTCAGGCATCCATGCCTAGGTATGTGCGGGTGGACTTCTTCCACCCGATCTGCTGGTTTTGATGCTTGGTTTGCAATTCATTCCTTCCTAGATTGTGGTCTGGAATCTTTGTTGTCCTTTATATCTGAGTCAGTTGATTGTTTGGAGATTGATAACTCGCACATACCGCGGGAGTTTGGGGAAAACGTTGCGATTGTCCCTGCAGTGTGCTGCAACCTGGGTACCCAATCGCAACCCTTTCATTCCCGATCGGTACTAACATCGAAAAGGTACAGCAGAGCCTCTGCGTCATAGCCTTATGAGGATACTGACCCTTGTGATTGATTGTTTGATGTTTTCCCGGATCACTCCAGGAGTACTTGTTTCGCTTGACTGTCAAAGTGGTTAGCTGCCCTGCGTCATGTAGTCTTACGGGAGTCCACTACGCCGACTTGGAATCAGTCAAGGTATTTCAAGCATCCACGCCTAGGTATGTTCGGGTGAACTCTTTCCACCCAATCAGCTAATTTTGATACTTGGGTTACAATTCATCGTTTCCACCTGTTCAAATGGTTTCTTTGACCGAGCCTTTTGGCTTTCATCTTTTCATATCTTAGCATGTGGTACGACCGCACTGACACTGGAGTTCAGTTCAACCGTACTTTGAGTGCATTGGATCCGATGGTCCCCGGGAAAACCGCGAGACATCGGATCTTATTTGATTTTTGTGTCGGCTCCTACCCAGAGATATGGAAGATCTCTCAGTGTTTTGGAGGCCGAACGCTCTACTGGGAAAATGTTTTTGGGATTTTGAAAAGCTACCCACTCTGGGGAGTGATACTCCGTGGGGTTTTTATTTGCAAATAGAAATATTTTTTTGTCTTTTTTGAAAAGGAAATCTGGCTTGCACATGCCTCCACTAGGGATGCCTGTGGGGCTTTTGGCTAATCGACTTTTATTTTAAAAGCAGGTAAACATGATGACTGATGCGATGGATGCTGATGCATGGAGATGCATATTTGATGATGGATGCATGGTTTGGCTCATTCTCTTTCAGTTCGATGATTTTGCTTTTGCTGGGGATGCAGAGAACTTTTGAGCTTATTACTTGCAGGGCTGTGCTCCCCTGGGGATTTCTTTTTAATGCGAACATTTGGTCAGCGGGTTGGTCAAGATCCCGACCCATTTTTTAGAAAAATGTCTGGAGTCATCAGATCTTGATTCGAACGATCAAGACCGATGCCGATTGTTATTGAAAGTCTTTAGGGATGTCGATCCCGACGTAGTTTAAGGTCTTCGGACCAAAACTTTGTACATGCTGAAAATACTTTTTTTTTGGGAAAAATGTCCGGTGTCAGCGGATCTTGATTCGAGCGATCAAGACCGCTACCGGTTTTTATTGAAAATCTCTCAGGATATCGATCCCGACATAGTTTAAGGTCTTCGGACCCAAACTTTGTACAAGAGGGGCATGAAAATGCATATATATATATATGGGAAAATGTCCAGTGTCAGCGGATCTTGATTCAAACGATCAAGATCGCTACCGGTTTTTATTGAAAATCCCTCAGGATCTTGGTCCCGACGTAGTTTAAGGTCTTCGAACCCCATTTAAGAGCGAGACTAGTAATATATTTTTGTGATTTTAAAAAATATTCTGAGTCATCGATTCTGATTTTGATGGTCGAGATCGATGCCCATTTTTTATTAAAAATTCCTCGGGATCTTGATCCCGACGTAGTTTAAGGTCTTCGAACCAAAACTTTGTACAAGCGATACTGGAAATACACATTTTTTTTATTTTTTAGAAAAGGTTCGGAGTCATCGGATCTTGATTCGAACGATCAAGACCGATGCCGGTTTTTATTGAAAATCCCTCGGGATCTTGATCCCGACGTAGTTTAAGGTCTTCGGACCTAAACTTTTATGGTTGGGCATACTTACCTTGCTTTGTATGGCTGTTGACGGGGCTGATTATGATTTAAGTGGTCTGAATTGTTTGATTTGGCCCTGTGGGCCCTTTTCAGACTTCAGCTTTACTTTGGAGCACCTTTTCTTGATGTTTTGTGAGGCTAAGAAGGCTTTCCATGGTGCGATGATGACTTAAACGACTCAGATTGCTCTTTTCAGCCATGTGGGCCCACTCGATGATCATATGCTGGACTCTGACCTTCTTTCTTGGCAATCAGACCCTTGATGTTGCTATTTAATGACTCATGCAAGCTTCTCCATGGCTTGGATCATGATGATCTAGCTTTTGAGTGGCTCAGATTGCTTGTGGGCCTCTCTTGATCCATTTTCCTTCTCTTTGACTTAATCAGACTCATTTTGACCTCAGTACTTCATGATTGGACAGGTGGGGTACCTTCTAGATGATTCAGATCGGTTTCGGACAAAATTTGGAGTCAATTGGAGCTTTGGGCGGCCCTCAGGGTGCCATCTGCTGACGTGGCCTGGCAGTCTCACCTACCAGCGACTATGGAGCCAATCCCACGGAGAGAGAAGGAGCGCGTCCGTACGGGCGGCCCACAGTGGGCCGCCTAAACTTCACCTCTTATGCGACCTGGGCTAACTCGTGCTCGGACATTCTCAGCAGTCCACTGTCCCTGTCCCATATTCTCTGTACACCCAGGTTAGATTCCGGCCATGAATCTTCCCTTTGTCTCATCTTTCCTTTCTTTTTGTCTTTTTCTTGCTTGGTCCTCTCTTGGGCAACCATTGATGATGGCTTGAGGGCCATTGTGGGAGAGGTTGGTGGGTCCCACACTTCATAAATTGGTGAAGACTTTAATGATGGTGGGATGCTTTGGATTGATGGTAGAGATGGAGCTTTGAATGAGGGCATTGATGGGGGTTTAAGGATGGTGGTTAATGGAGCTTTTAATGGCTCCATTAATGGTGAGATGGCTGGAATTTCATATTTGAATGGGGTATTGATTATGGGAGAAATGGATGGTATGGATGAGATGGGGAGATGGGCCATAGGTGAGGCTACACATCCTCTGGGCATGGGCCGCATGGATGATGTGATCGATGGTGATGATGGGGTCATGATGGACATTGATGGGCTGATCTTAGATTGCCTTCTGGTACCTGTGAGGAGAGAAAACACTTTAGCAAAAGGATTGAAGCATTAAAGCAGGAAGAGAGATACTTACCTTCTGGGAGGAATGATCGTGAGAAATGCACTCACGGAAGGTACCCCATTAGTTGACTGGAGGATGTTTATTTTGAAAGCCCTGTAAGATTTTTTTTTTTTTTGCATATATATGAATAAGGAAAAATGATTTTTTTTTAAATATATGTATGCAAATCATGCATGAAATGGAAATTTCTGCTAAGTGCTTGTCTGTCTATGCGTGATTCGGATTTGTGCTTTTAGATGTAGGAATCAAAATATTTGACTCAGCCTGATGTCATACTCGATTTTTTTAATGATTCACCAAGGGTCCTAATCCCTTAAGATAGTGCGCAATGGTATCCTGCCCCTAGAATTTGGGCAGATCTTAAAAGAATTCTCGACTCATAGCCGCCATCCTTGCTTCCATTGAATCTTCATGTTACTTGGATCTCTCATGTACCTGCTTTTTTTTCTTTTCTTTTCTTAGCTATTATTACCCGCAACGCCCTTTCGAGTTTTCGCTGCGTCCGGCTTGCCCATCATTTTTGCTCGTGGCGCCCTTTCAGGTTTCACCACGTCCCGAGTATTTGATCTTGCCTGTCCCTTAGCAGCTATGCTGTTTTTACCCTCGGCGCCCTTTCAGGTTTTCACCAAGTCCGCTGTGTGCCCACTCTTTTTACTCAGAGCGCCCTTTCGGGTTTTCACTCCGCCCTCTTTGTTTAAGCACACATCTCTTTTTCATTTTTTTTATAACTGCGGTAACCAGAGGTCAGGAATCCGTCGTTGCCAGCCGATGGTAGTCTTTCGGTCCTTATCTTAAGTTACAATAGCAGAGCTGTTGGCCTTAGTTACAGACCCTTCTGAGATGGATGGATGGATAGATGTGTTTCTTTTGAGTCGATTTGTTTTCTTTCTTTCTTTTTTTTCCTTTTTTTTGGGTATAAGCCCCCCCCCCCCCCCCCCCCCCCCCCCTCCTCTCTTTTTTGCTCTATTCTTTTTCTTCTCTTCTTTTTTCTTTAGCTTTTGACCCTTTTATTTGGAACACTTATTGGTGGATGGGAAGGGATTCTCAGAAGTTTAAGCCTTGACCTCTTGTCTTCAGCTGTACTAATGTAACTCTTGATAAGGTTGGATTGGCTTGCCTGTGAGAGATTTTCACGTTGTCGGCGTTGATTGGCTCTGAAAGATCCTTACCCCTCAGGTTGGTGAGTCAAACAGTGCCTCCCAGAAGAACTTCTCTGATTCTCGGGGCTTGGCTCTTGAGTCTGATAGATGCAACAGTGCTTGTTGTAAACCCGATATGACTTTTTGTTCTTCGGCTTTGTTATAGGCAAAATGATGGAGATAAGATTTCACGCGGAAATGCCCAAAACGTCCATTCGACTCTCGAGATTATCTGATCGAGAGTCGAATGTTGGATAGGTACGAGACGTCCATTCGACTCTCGAGATTAGCTGATCGAGAGTCGAATGTTTGATAGGTGCGGGACGTCCATTCGACTCTCGAGATTATCTGATCGAGAGTCGAATGTTGGATAGGTACGAGACGTCCATTCGACTCTCGAGATTAGCTGATCGAGAGTCGAATGTTTGATAGGTGCGGGACGTCCATTCGACTCTCGAGATCACCTGATCAAGAGTCATAGATTGAAAAATACGGAGCAGCTATTCGCAAGTCCCGAGTCTTCATAACCGATAGTCAAATACGGCAAAGCTCGATCCGCGAGCAGACCTTCTCACAAGTCGTTGAAAGACATTACACCCAAAATATGTACTTGGACTCGCGACCACATTTTAACCTGCGAGCAGCTTTACTACGGGCGTCTCCTTCCTTTTCGGAGGCCATGACTCCCAGCTACGGGCGTCTCCTTCCTTTTCGGAGGCCATGACTCCCAGCTACGGGCGTCTCCTTCCTTTTCGGAGGCTATGACTCCAACTATGGCTTCCGGCCGGATCCAGCCGGATTTCAAGGGATTACCATCTAGGGGCGTGATTGTTGGAATAAATCATTGGGTTGGATCTGACTAAAAAGATAGGATCTTATCCCATGAAATCAGCGGATTCTCAGTATCGTATGCGATATCAACGGGATTTCGACATCTCACGTAACAGATTGGATTGTTTCAGATCTATATAAGGGGATGGCTCCCTTGAAGAGGAGGTAGGTACTCATCATTCAATCTTGGTCCCATTTTGCTTGGCTTCTCTTCTGTGGCCTAACTTAAGCGTCGGAGGGCTAACGGCTGGTCCCCAGCCACCCTTATTCGTTGTCTTGCTTCAGGTCTGGTGGTGGAAATCCCTCCTGGAGCGAAGGAGAAAAGCCGGAGGATCTCGTTACAAAATCTGACATTAACAGTTTGGCGCCGTCTGTGGGAAACACTTGATCATCAAAATCAATCGTGTTAACCACCGATCAAAATCCTTCGGTGATGCCTCCTAAAAAGACAGTTCATCCTTCAACTTCGAGGCAGGCACCACCTCCGCCCGGTGAGACGGAATCCACACCTGCCCTCCCACCTGTTCCGACGGATATCCCTCAAGGAGCCCCAAATATGCCATCAACAAATCCATTATTGGAGGCCTCTGGAAATCAGGATGATGTCCTACGATTCCTCGGGAACACTCTCCTAACTCTAAACGCCGGAGTTCAGGCACTGTCAAATCGACTTGATCAGCACTTCCCTGAACCGCAAAGACAACCCTCCGAAGGGTTACCACCGCCACCCATACCAGTTGCTTCCAGGCATTCTATGGATGAACCACAGGTCCCACCACTTGGCGGCCATCCCCCTGTGCCGTCTCCACATTCTATACATTCCAGTTCGTCTCGACAACCTCAACCGCAAGGCTCCACCGCCGAAACGTCTAGCTATACCTTGCCATGGGAAGGAGATCTCAAAAGAATTCAAGACCGTTTTGATGTCATGGAGCAGAGATATCAGGCAAATCGGCCATCTGCTGTCATGGCGGCAATACATCAATCTGAATCTCCCTTCACAAGCGAGGTCATGGAAGCCCCGTTGCCCAGAAAGTATCGAACGCCTGTTATCGCTCCGTATACAGGCATTGGCGATCCTCTGGAACATCTGGAAACATATAGGTCCCTCATGGAGTTGGAGGGACATGGTTCAGAAATCATGTGTAGGGCTTTTCCCCTTACATTGAAGGAAGCGGCTCGTACGTGGTTTCGGGGGTTAAAGCCACTTTCCATCAGTTCCTTTTCCCAATTATCAGAGATATTTCTTTCTCAATTCATGGGAAGTATTCGCATTAAAAAGCCAGCCTCCCATCTGATGAATCTGAAACAGCAACATGGGGAGACAATAAAAGAGTTCACAGTACGGTTCACTGCCGAAGCCGTTCAAACCGAGGGTTACACTGAAGAAAAGGGTCTCACAGCCCTCATTGCTGGAATAACGAGCGAGAAATTTAGGTTTGCCTTAGATAAAAGCCCGCCGAAAACTATGGCGGAATTCCAAGCCAAAGCTCAGAAATATATCAATGCAGAAGAAGTCGCATTGACACGCCATGGAGTACAAAGTAAGAAACGCAAGTCAGAAGGAACTTCTACAGATAAAAAATACCATCGCGATCAGCGCGATCGTTCTCCCAGGAAGCCTTACTCTGGTAAATATCATAATTACACTCCTCTTAATCGGTCTCCTGAAAAGGTTCTAATGGAGATAAAACACAAGCCATATGTGAAGTGGCCTGCAAAGATTAAATCCGATCCCAAGAAGAGAGATAAGAGTAAGTTCTGTTACTTCCACAAAGATCACGGGCATAGGACCCAGGACTGTATCTCCCTACGAGACCATATCGAAGCTCTTATTCGAAAAGGCCATCTCCAGGATTATGTTGCTCGTAAAAATAGGTCACCAGAAAGGGCGAAGACCTCATCTCGCCAAAAGGAACCGTCTCATCATCAAACAGACCAAGAGGATGCTGAGCCCACAGGAGAAATTCGCACTATCGTCGGGGGTCCAGCTTGCGGGGGTGACTCTCAAGCTTCAAGAAAGGCATACGCCCGAAAGGCGTCCAAAGAACCCCAGCAGATCTATTGGCTGGAACAAACGTCCAACTCTTCGAAGGCTAGCCCTCCCCCAATTTCTTTCACCCTCGAAGATGCAGCGGGAATTCATTTCCCTCATGAAGATTCCATCGTAGTCACACTGAAGGTATCAAATTATCTGACTCATCGAATTATGGTGGATACAGGTAGCTCGGCCGATATTCTGTATTTGGAGGCTTTCGACAAGATGGCACTTGCCAGAAACCTCCTCAAGCCAGTATCGACCCCTCTTGTCGGCTTTGGAGGAGAAGTGGTGACACCTGAAGGAAGTATCGATCTCCCAGTCACCTTTGGGGAGAGTCCAGCGAAGACCACCGTCTTCGTAAGCTTCCTCGTCGTGGATCGAAAATCAGCATATAACGCCATCTTGGGGAGACCGTCTCTAACTAAGGTTGGAGCGGCCTTGCACCCTTCATATTTATGCGTTAAATTTCCGACCCCAAATGGCATAGGGGTCGTGCGAGGAAGTCAGCAGGAGGCACGGTCCTATTACCAGATAGCCCTCCAAGATCGAAAGAAGGCTCAAGCGACACCTGTCATGGAAATAGTTCAAGGATCATCCGACGTTCTCGCCACCGCGTTGGATCCAAGGGAAAGTGCTCTGAAATCAGGAACTCCAGGGGAGGAAACAGTGGCGATTCGCTTGACCGAAGACGACCAGTCTAAGATCGTGTATATCGGTTCCTCCTTAAACAGTATCCACCGCAAAGATTTGATCCATTTCCTCACTGAATACCAGGACGTGTTTGCTTGGTCTCATAAAGATATGCCGGGCATCGATCCTGATGTCATCGTACATCGTCTCAACATTGACCCGAAGCATAAACCCGTACATCAGCGTCGACGTGCCTTCACTGCAGAAAGACAAATGGCGATCAAAACTGAAGTTGAGAAGCTGCTCGCGGCAAATTTCATAAAAGAAGTTGACTACCCACAGTGGGTCGCCAACGTAGTTCTCGTCCGGAAAGCTAATGGCAAATGGAGGATGTGCGTCGATTATTCAGACTTAAACAAAGCATGTCCCAAAGATAGCTTCCCGACACCACGAATCGACCAGTTGGTCGACTCGACAGCTGGACACGCCCTTCTCAATTTTATGGATGCTTACTCTGGTTACAACCAGATTATGATGCATCCACCTGATGGCCAACATACTGCCTTCATCACAGATCGAGGACTATATTGCTACCAGGTAATGCCGTTTGGTCTCAAAAATGCAGGGGCCACTTATCAGCGTCTTGTCAACAAAATATTCGCTGCTCAAATCGGTAGGAACATGGAAGTTTATGTTGACGATATGCTTGTGAAAAGCATCGATGAAGATGACCACATTCCTGATCTTCGAGAAGCCTTTGATCTGATGAGGAAGTATCAGATTAAATTTAATTCAGAAAAATGTGCGTTTGGAGTATCTGCAGGGAAATTTCTTGGGTTCATGGTTGGCCAACGTGGAATTGAGGCGAATCCCGAAAAGATTAAAGCATTGCTAGAGATGAAATCCCCAGTGACTCTGAAGGACGTTCAGCGTCTAGCTGGTCGCATCGCATCATTGAACAGGTTCATCTCGCGAGCATCCGACAAGTGCCTGCCCTTCTTCAAACTCCTTCGTGCAACGGCCAAGTCTGATTGGAAGTGGACACCTCAATGTGAAGAAGCTTTTCAACAACTAAAGCAATATATGAGCGCTCCCCCCATTTTATCTAAACCTGTGGCACATGAGCAACTCATTCTTTATTTATCTGTGTCTTCCACGGCCATTAGTGCCACTTTAATAAGAGAAGATTCCGGGGTGCAAAGGCCCGTTTATTATATCAGTCGAGCAATGGTTGATGCAGAAACTAGGTATTCTGATTTGGAGAAACTGGTCCTAGCCTTAATCACGGCAGCTTGAAAACTGCGACCATACTTTCAAGCCCATGCTATTTTAGTACCAACAAATCATCCACTACGTCAAGTCCTTCAAAAGCCTGAGGCTTCCGGGCGCTTAACTAAATGGGCGGTCGAGATCAGCGAGCATGATATTTCATTCTGTCCTAGGACCGCAGTCAAGGGCCAGGCCGTGGCTGACTTCATCGCCGAATTTACATATTCTTCTGAATATAGCGTCATGACAAGCGACCAGACTTCTTGGTCGCTCTTTGTGGACGGGTCGTCACGGGCCAGTGGCAGTGGGGCGGGCCTGATTTTAGTGGCTCCAGACGGGTCGCATTTTCAATACGCTCTGCGTTTTGAATCACGTGTCTCCAATAATGAAGCAGAATATGAGGCCCTTATTGTTGGCCTCGAGCTAGCTGTTGTCCTCGCCGTCCAGAATTTGATAATTCATAGCGACTCCCAGCTCATTGTCAACCAAGTTCTTGGCGAATTCGAAACCAAAGAAGAAAGAATGGCCTTATACAAGTCTCGTGTCCTCATCCTGCTCGCCAAACTGAAGACTTACAAAATATTCCATATCCCTCGCGAGCAGAACCAACTGGCCGATTCCTTGGCAAAACTCGCTTCCGCACCAGAATCAGAACTATCGCATTCGATCCCCATCGAGCACCGTCAACATTTGAGTATCGATCAAGTGACTCCCGAGCAAGTTATATCGGTACAATCGTCTCCATGCTGGATGGATCCTATCATCCTTTATCTCAGAGATGGATACCTACCAGAAAATAAGAAAGCTGCAAGACAAATTCAGCTTCGAGCTGCCAGGTACACCTTACAAGATGGAATCTTGTTGCGAAAAAGCTTCTCCTTGCCTTATTTGAGGTGTCTTCACCCAGAAGAAGCACATCGTGTTCTAGATGAAGTACACCAGGGGGCATGTGGTAATCATCCCAGGGGGCGATCTCTAGCATATAAAGCGATGAGGCAAGGATATTATTGGCCTACTATGAAAGCAGACGCCATAGAATTTTCTAAAAAATGTGACAAGTGTCAACGATATCAACCTATACCTCGTGTACCGTCTGAGCGGATGACCCCAGTCGACAGCCCTTGGCCTTTTGCTCAGTGGGGGATCGATATCATCGGTCCCTTACCTATGGGAAAGGGACAGAATAGGTTCGCGATCGTGGCGGTTGATTATTTCACCAAATGGGCCGAGGCAGAACCATTAGCCAAAATTACTGAAAAACAAACTACTAAGTTTATGTGGAGAAATATTATATGTCGCTTCGGACTTCCTCATACCATAATTACCGATAACGGAACGCAGTTCGACAACGCAGCTTTTGATAAATTTTGCGACAAATGGAAGATACGTAATCTCCGCACTTCTCCATATCATCCACAGGCGAATGGGCAGGTCGAGGCAGTGAATAAAATTATAAAGCATCATTTAAAGACCAAGCTAAGTGAATGTAAAGGGGTGTGGCCAGAACTTCTGCCAGAAGTGTTATGGGCCTATAGAACCACGGCTTGTACATCGACAGGTGAAACTCCTTTCTCCTTAGCATTTGGTGTTGACGCAGTGGTACCAGTGGAAATTCAAGTGCCCTCATATCGGATCGAACAGTATGATCCCGCGAGCAATCAGGAAAATATCCGACTTCATCTCGATCTCTTGGAAGAGCGAAGAAATGCTTCCCAAGTACGAGTGGCGGCATATCAACAACGTATTGCTCGTTATCGGAATGCAAAGGTTCGACCTAGATCTTTCCAGTTCGGAGATTTGGTTCTAAGGCGAAATCTTGGAATTCCTGTTCGTTCATTGGATCCGAATTGGGAAGGCCCGTATCGGGTTATTAGGGTTGTGCGACCCGGGTACTTATTATCTTGAAGACATGCAAGGGAAGCCTGTACGTCGCCCTTGGCACGTGGAGCATTTGCTAAGATACTACCCCTAGATTCGATGTAGTTTATCATAACATCTTATGAATAAAGTGAAAGATATCTTTTGGCCGCTACTCCATTTATATGGACCGGAATAGCCCTGAAGAGTGCTTACACGTCCTCTTGGCCAATTGCCTACCTTTGGTAGGATTGAAATCATTACTAGTTGGTCGCTTCTCCATTCTCATGGACCTGAACAGCCCCGAAGAGAATGAATACCATCTCTTGACCAACCTTCTGCCCTTGGTAGAATCAAAATCTCAATCGATAGATCAGTCTATCTCAACGCGGACATGGTCTCACGACCCCCGGATTGAGTCTAATTCATTTTTTCATGAGTTAGTTACTCGCGATTGGTGAGAGGAGGAATCGCACTCCAAAATGCGAGCACCACAGCTCGTGCCCAAATTAGGGCAGCGAACGGGGTCACATCCTGATCGCGAGCAGCTTAGCTCATGCTCGAATTAAAGGGTCACATCTCTGACGAATCCATTCAAGATTAACAAGCAAAAAATAAAAGATGAAGGGAGAACAGCAACGAAACAGCGACACTTCCAAAAACATCTTTTCATTAATAATCAGATGATTACATATACATTTGTATAAAAGAAAATAAAAGGAAATCAATCGCTAGGAGGAGCCACGCTCTCGACTTCAGGGCCCATTTCAGGAGCCCCTCCAGCCTGCGTGGCTTCGGTCACCTCGTTCTCGGCAGCAGCTTGCTCTTCTGCAGCTATGATGGTCGCGACTCGACCGAATTCCCCCATATCGAAGGATGGGATCATTCGTTGCACTACTCTCAGTGCAAAGTCTCGACCAGCATCGTATGACTCATATCGTTCATCGTCATACAGCTGCGAAGTCCGGAACTCAGAAACTGCCCGAGTACCTTCCTCCGAGAGCATTTTTACAAGGGCGACTCTCTCCTCGTCCCAGTGGATCGAGTCGTCCTTAAGCTGCGCAAGAGCGGTGCGCTCCCTAGTCAGGTTGTCGTAGGCCTCCTTGAGCTGCGACCTGGCTCCCGCGAATTGCTCCTCTAATGAGATCTTGTCCTGTCGGAAGATCTCCCTCTCTCTCTCTGCCTTCTCCTTCAGACCCGTGAGCTTCACGTAGTCTGAGTCCAAGGCCTGATACCTGTCGGTCAGGACTTGGATCTTCTCAATGAGGATCTTTTTCTCCTCATCTCTCTTCGAGATCACTGCCTCACGAGCCTTGAGCAGTTGATCTCTTCCTTGAACTGCCTTTTCCAAGGCAGTCCTCTTTCCCTCAGCCTCCTCTATCGTGCGACGGGCGGCAACGATATCACGCCTCGTTCGCAGAATAAGATCTAAACCCTGCAAAGAGATGAAAAATATAAGATTTCTGGAACGTATCAACAGGTCGAAACAGATCTTGACAAAGTCTTACCTGAACCATCCTCATCCCCGCTTCAAGGATAAGGTTCTCAGGGCTTGGCTCGGGGAGAGAGCCGAAGGCGTGAGGCGGGACGTTCTCGAACAAGAACTTACACACAGGGTGGAGGTGGCGTGGAATCGAGTACGTCCCGCTCCCAGACGGTTGGGCAACGACCAAACCGGTCTGCTCGCGAGGTGGAGGCATGGACTCGCGAGCAGGTCCCTGCTCGGCAGCTGGGACCAGTTCCCGAGCAGGAGTTGGCTCTTGAGGCTCTACCTGCTCTCGAGCCTCTTCAGCTGGGGGGCAGCTGGACCCCACCCCATCTGGGGAATTGTCTGCAATGTTGATCACTGGTGGCCCAGGTGCGACCACCAGTGAAGGGATAGTAGGCCCAGCTGGGGCCCCCGCCATGCTCGCGGGAAGGGCAGGCTGATCGCTGCCCGCTCGGATGGAAGATTGAGACGGTTCGGCAGGGGTTCTCTTCTGCCTTTTGGAACCTGTGCCCTTCAGACGGGGCAGTAGGCCTCTCTTCTCTCCAGCCTTCGTCATTTCGACTTCTCTCCTGGATATGAGGCCTGCTGCTGCAAGTCGCGAAGGAGATAAGCAAGCCTCGATATGCCTATCTCCGACAGGCACCTTATACACTCTGACGATCTTCTCGTTGATCCCACCCTTCAAATTCGGTTTCCGCAATGCCGGGATACCTGCGAGCACAAATAATGGTCAAACGAAGCAAAACCCTAAAAATTATTCTAAGGAAACTGCACAATACGGGATTGTGTCTACCTTCACAGAAAAACTGGGTCACTCCTGGACCCCTGGAGGAGGCAGACTCCCAGCTCCCGGAAGCATAGAACCACCGCTTCCTCCAGCCGGGATAGTTCGAGGAGGGCTTACCCAACACGAAGTTATCCCGGTGCCAGTAACATAAATAATACCAGCCTTCGCTGGATGGAGCTTTCTTCAGGCGGAACATACGGAGGAACTCCTCCGCCGTGAGTTCCCCGTTGCCAGCCTGAGCCCAAAGGGCAAAGGAGCCCAAAACCACCCTCCACCCGTTCACAATGAGTTGCCCAGGGGCAATCTTGTAACACCGTAATACATCGCGAACAAAGGGATGGAGGGGAAGGCGTACCCCCAAGATGAGCTGGTACTCGTAAAATGCTACGCATCCTGGGGGGGGGGGGAGTCGGGTGTTTCTCCACCTCCGGGCAAGCGGAGAGTTACAGAGTCAGGGATTTGGTATCTCTCCCGTAGCTCAGCCAGCCGGTCCTCCGATAAAACGGAAGGATATCCGGCTGCTGTGTATCTCCCCGCCGAAACCCTTGCACTGCTGGAGGCAGAGGACTCCGGAGTGGCATCGCCAAGGGGGACAGTAGTCTCGTCAGAGTTCCCAGCCATGGGGAGATGAAAATAAAAGAAGAAGAAAAAGGAAGTATACCGAGAAAAAGAAAGATTGAGCACCGGAAGAGGAAGAAGAATGGAAAGAAAGGGTTGCAGGATTCTTTCGAAAAAACTTCTGTAGAAAATCAAAGAAATGGCGGACTCCGTATATTTATAGGCAATCATTCCGCCGTATCTGATGGCACGTGGCAGTCCCTCGTTGGACACAGCGCTCGAGCAGGCACGCCCATTAACTTCTCAAACACGTGGCGAGCGCCCCTTCATTTTCCATCAGCGAAAAGGCTGCGGAAAGCTGGCGCTCATTAATTTCAGCCCATCATGAGGGGTGTCGTTCTCGATGAAGGTAGCGAGCGGTTTGGTGTGATAGTGAGCTAAGTCCTTTCCTTAAGAATTCTTGGCGGCAAGGACTTGGGGGGCATCTGTTATAGGCAAAATGATGGAGATAAGATTTCACGCGGAAATGCCCAAAACGTCCATTCGACTCTCGAGATTATCTGATCGAGAGTCGAATGTTGGATATGTACGAGACGTCCATTCGACTCTCGAGATTAGCTGATCGAGAGTCGAATGTTTGATAGGTGCGGGACGTCCATTCGACTCTCGAGATTATCTGATCGAGAGTCGAATGTTGGATAGGTACGAGACGTCCATTCGACTCTCGAGATTAGCTGATCGAGAGTCGAATGTTTGATAGGTGCGGGACGTCCATTCGACTCTCGAGATCACCTGATCAAGAGTCATAGATTGAAAAATACGGAGCAGCTATTCGCAAGTCCCGAGTCTTCATAACCGATAGTCAAATACGGCAAAGCTCGATCCGCGAGCAGACCTTCTCACAAGTCGTTGAAAGACATTACACCCAAAATATGTACTTGGACTCGCGACCACATTTTAACCTGTGAGCAGCTTTACTACGGGCGTCTCCTTCCTTTTCGGAGGCCATGACTCCCAGCTACGGGCGTCTCCTTCCTTTTCGGAGGCCATGACTCCCAGCTACGGGCGTCTCCTTCCTTTTCGGAGGCCATGACTCCCAGCTACGGGCGTCTCCTTCCTTTTCGGAGGCTATGACTCCAACTATGGCTTCCGGCCGGATCCAGCCGGATTTCAAGGGATTACCATCTAGGGGCGTGATTGTTGGAATAAATCATTGGGTTGGATCTGACTAAAAAGATAGGATCTTATCCCATGAAATCAGCGGATTCTCAGTATCGTATGCGATATCAACGGGATTTCGACATCTCACGTAACAGATTGGATTGTTTCAGATCTATATAAGGGGATGGCTCCCTTGAAGAGGAGGTAGGTACTCATCATTCAATCTTGGTCCCATTTTGCTTGGCTTCTCTTCTGTGGCCTAACTTAAGCGTCGGAGGGCTAACGGCTGGTCCCCAGCCACCCTTATTCGCTGTCTTGCTTCAGGTCTGGTGGTGGAAATCCCTCCTGGAGCGAAGGAGAAAAGCCGGAGGATCTCGTTACAAAATCTGACATTAACAGGCTTCATTCTTCATCAACACTCACGGTGACATGATTTTGACTCAAACTCGTAGCTCTGTCTTCTGATTTTAAGCTTCTTGAGGAACTCTTCCATCCTTAGGTTTCGAAGGACGTCCCATTGCTGATGTTGATAGCATGCGGGAACCCCTAACAATTGATGATGTCATTCTTCATGAGAATTATTGCGTAAGATCAGAATGTTACCTCCTTCCTCTTTGTGAAGTAACCAATTGTTAAATGAGGCCCAGTTGATCTTTCCGTTGATGTAGATACCTCATACAGGGAATAGCCGGAGCATTGTCAGGTTGAAGCACACACATGGATTCAATGTGTATGCTGCTGACACTTGAAGTATTTTCTGACATGTTGGTAGCAATCTTGTCTTCATTGAGCTGCAAGATTTCTCCGATCATTCATCAAGTCGCACACTCCAGCACAGAATGCAAGCATAGTCTTGGCAGCATCTTCTTGATAGGCTTGATGAGTTTTTTATCGAGTCTAGATAAGTCTTCATAGGACGCAAGATTGGAAAGTCATGACTTCAAAAATTCGATCATTCTCTGCTTATTTTTTGGGGACAAGAATTCTCAATGCACACTTCCTTATGGGTCTCAGGAGATCCTAGGTTTATAATTTTGAAACTTTTTTAGATAACATCGGCTTTTAGTTCGAACTTTCGAGGAGACCCTTTAAGTTTGGGAGTCAGCTCATCATTTTCCACATCATTTGGCTTTGTCCAAACCCTTGAGTTTGAAATCCAACTCTAGATCGAAATCGTATGAGTCAACTTCATACTCAAGTGCTTTGACAGACAGACTTCGCACTTTATTGCTTGGGATTTTTGAAAGATTTCTATTTTTTTTTTTTGAAAGATTTTCTAGTTTTTTGGAATTTTGTGAATATCTGGATTTTTTTTGGACTTTGTGAAAATTCGATTTTTTTTTTTTAAATTTTGAAATATTTGGTGTTTTGGGTTTTTGAATCTTCTGATTTTTTTTTTTTTGTAAAGGACCCGAGCAAGACGGCGATATGAACCAGGTGTTGCCTGATTCGGCTAGGGGAGCCGAGCACTGTCGGCTTTTATTGGCTGTCATGGGGACTACAAACCTGTTACTGCCCTGCACTCCTTCCCCTCAGGAGGCAGGGCTAGAGGGATCAGTAGGCCAACCCTCATTGCCGCGCCCAAACATCATGATAGATCTGAAATTGGGCTCCAAGTCGGTGTCAGATGTGATTTCTCCTGGCTCATCCCCGATGTATTGCAGCTCTTTGGGTTCATCTGGTTGAGGTGAGACCAGGACGGCAGTCCAGTCGATCGAGGGAAATTTATGCCCCTTGCTTGAGTCTTCTTTGGGCAACTCTATCAGACTCAATCTGCTCGCTTGATCATCGAAGGTGGAATCCAGACCATCATCAGGATAGATAATCCTTGCATTGATGAACTGGATTGGTGTGCAGATGCAGAGATTGCCTTCTCCTTGATGACCCCGTCTTCTTCTAATACTTTCATGCTTTGGTTTCCTAATCCGAGTAGGTTGATATCGCAGTCTTTCTCTACCCACATTCTCTTGAACTCCCATGATTCGGGTCGAGTCTTGATATTCGAGCTGATAGTAGAAGGTTTGGCGCTCAGCAGGGAGGAAGACGTAGTTCGATCCAATGGGACATGCGCGAGAGAAATAATTTGCATTGTGATGGTATGAGACCTCCCCATTAGAGCGTTGTACGTCCATGGCTGGGATGGTAGGCTCTCGAAGGTTGGATGCTTCTACCATTGGAAATTGTCCAGGATCGGTAATGATGGTGGTCGCCCTATCTCCGAAGCTGTGCTTGACCCTTTGGTGAAGATTTGAAGAGATGGCACCGATTCTGTGAAACCAGGTCCGATCGGAAAGGAGACGGAAAGAAGCTGAGATGTCCAAGACCTGAAGAGTGATAGTTGATGTTTTTGGACCGATCAGAACTTGGACATCAATCTCCCCTTCGACCTCCTCGATAGTGGCCACATAATTGAAGCTGGGCCCCAATTCTATTAGGGTATGTGGCATGTTATCTAAAGATGGGTCTTCTTCTTGGAGGATGATGGCTGAACTAGAAGCCAAATAGACAGGTGTGGTGGGCAAGTTGTGCCCCTGGTTGTTTGCTGGAGAAATGGGCAGGTTGTGCCCCCAATTGGCTGGAGTGGGCGGGTTGTGCCCCTGGCTGAGTGATGCTGCGAGAGGGTGGTCGTCCCCTTGGTTGACTAGAATAGGCAAGTTGTGCCCTTGGTTGGCTAGAATGGGTAGGTTATGCCCCTCATTGAGCAATGACGTGAAGAATGAACTGACTGGAGGTGCCCCTTGCATGATGATGGGCTCTGGGATTGAAATAGTTGAGGATGTCCCTTGTAGGATGAGAGGTTCGAACTCTGAACTAGAGTCGATGGCACGGATAAACTGGAGAGGAGGCTCTTCTTGGCTTATGAAAGCTGGATAGGCAGGAGGTGCCTCTTGCATTGTGGAAACTAGATCAACTGGAGATGCCCCTTGTAGGATGAGGGGTTCTGAAACTGGACTGGTTAGGGGTGCCCCTTGCCAACCTTGATTAGGGAACTGTGAGTTCCATCTTGACTATTGCTGTTGCTGCGGTTGTCCGTGCTGAGGGAGGAATAGTGCACCTTCAGTAGAGGCGACAAGGTCGTCTTCTTCTATTGGATGGGGGATGAGGACACTTCCGTTATCATTCTTGTATTCAGTAGGCTCTTCTTCCACTGTCGGTTATATAAGAGAGGCTTGATAAGGCCACCAAGGGGAGATCATCCCAACCCTTATTCCGACTTCGACTTATTCCCCGGCGCAGATGAGTTGGGTGAAGTTCGCATATGGATGTGAGACAAGGTATCCAAAGATACTTGGATTTGCCGAGTGGACGATCATGGAGATTTGCTCCTCGTTGTCGATGGGAGTCTTCATTCTAGCAGCCATGGCCCGCCACCATCTAACGTAGGCTGACAATGTTTCATCACTTCTTTGCCTGAGAGCTGCGAGGTCCGCTCTCCTGGGTGCCATGTTAAGATTGCATGTGAACCTGTCGATGAAAACCTGAGAGAGCTGCTCCCAAGTCCTGATGCGATGACAGTCCAATGATGTGTACCAGTCTAGGGCATCATTTTTCAAGGACTTTTAAAATAGACAGATCAACGCCCCGTCATTGCTTGCCACAGCGTCTAGCTCACCACAAAATGATCTCAAGTGGTCTATAGGATGCCCTGTCCCATCATATCTTTTAAATTTTGGTACCTGAAAGCCTTGATGTACCATTACATCGGGAAATGGACAAAGGTCCCTGAACTTAGTGGATGGAAGATCCACCCCTTGCTGCTTCTGCAACTTTCTATTCATCTCTCGCATCTGTTCTCAGAGTTGTTCGATTTCAGAAGGACCAGATGAAGGAGATCTTGCCCTTTGCCAGGACTGAGCTGGCCCCCTTTCGTAATAATTGGTGTCATTGATGCTCCTATGATTCCTGCTTGAAGGGGGTTGGGCCTAATAATTACTTCCATTATAGGGACTTTGTTGGACTGGAGCTGAGAAGGGAGACTGCAAAGAAACTTGAAAATGTCTCCGGTTTACAGGAGGATACTGGAAGAAATGCCCTGATGTCGAGGGTTGTTCTGATTGAGGGCCTTCATTACGAGGGTATTGAAAGTCCTGGGCCAACCCTGATAGCTGTGGTTGGGATGACCTGGAGGCTGGAAGAGATGGTTGTTGTGGTTGTTGAACTGGACCAGCTTGATTGCTGGCTGCTGAAACCTGGGCTTGTGTGAATCGAAGAAGCATTTCCTGCATGGCCTTCATGCTTTGTTGTAGCTCTCAGATGCTAAGAATTGACATGGATTCTGTCGAGTTTAACTGTGGAGAGGAAGCCTCAGGTATTTCAAGGGCAGGGAATAGGAGAGCCATCTCGGTTTTGTATTGGACGTGGCAGGGTGATTTGGTTTGGAGGAGTAATGGTGGGAAAGTATGCTCTACTCTTTTTTTTAGGGGGTTTTGGGATTTTCTTTTTTTTTTTTGGGTAGAATGCTATGCAGATGAGATTGTATGAGGACTAATGACTTTCAAGTATAGGAGGGATTCCGTTTTTCAAGTTGGATCACGACTAGTGGGACTAGCATGTCTCCAGCAGAGTCGCCATTCTATGGACCCTCGTCGTCCCGCGCTCCCGGAAGTTCTCCCTTCCCTTCCGGAAAAAGAAGAGGGGTGCGTGCGCGCGAATCGCCATTTGTGACACTGGCTTGCCTCGTTCTCAAGGCTTTTGTTTGGTTGTCGTGTTAAGCTGGATGTGTTTGAATGAGTTCGTATAAGACCAGAGTCGCCACTAGCCAGTTACTTCGAATCTACAGTTGGCTCGACCCCGTAGAAACGTTAGAGAAGGGAATCCGAAGATTCCTCCCTCTAAAATGACTCCTTTTGATCCGCGGCCAGAGATTCGAGGTAAGGGATCACGGTTACAGGGTGGGAAGAGGTTAAGCACCCCACACACTGCCCGTACCGAAGTACGGTCTCTACTTCACCGAATCGAACTAATACTTAAAAGTCTGATTTAATCCTCGTATATTCTCATGGATGACATGATGCATGAATGTAGGTCTGAACAGTAAGAGTTTTTGATGGGCAGGTTTCCATTAACAGGCAAGCCCAGAGCATACGCTCGAACTGACAGGTGCTTTATGCAGGATGCATGCTGTGTGTTTGAATAATTAAAGTGCTTGTAGTGCCTGATGCATGAATGCAAGTCTGAACAGTAAGAGTTTCTGATGGGCAGGTTTCCATTAACAGGCAAGCCCAGAGCATACGCTCGAACTAACAGGTGCTTTATGCGGGATGCATGCTGTGTGCTTGAATGATCAAAGTGCTTGTAGTGAAGCAGGGGGGTTGGAAAAAAAGTAAATGTTGCACTTATGCTAGATGCGAATGAGATGATGCTGGTAAAAGAATAGCTGGATAGACGGAGGTGTCGCAAGGGTTTGCTTCAAGTGGCTGGATCAAGACTCGGATGGCTTGGGAGACTTGGACTAGTGGTCAGGCTAGGCTGGACCAGGGCTAGGCTCTCCTCACTCGGGCTCTCCTTGGTGGAAAAATGGGCTAAAAGGGTGGAGGAGGGCTTGGACTAAACGGGATCGCACTCGGGCTTGAAGGCTTGTGGAATGAGAAGGGGAGGGGAGTATTTATAGCAGCGGGGAGTGGCAAGTTCCCATAATTAATTTTGGGCAGGCACCCAGGGGGCCGCCCGAACGGTCAATTTGCTTCGGGCTCGAAGTGTACGACCTCCGAACCTGAAGCAGAATTTTCTTAGCTTTGGGGTTCGAGCTTGCTCCAAGGCTGCGGTTTGGAACTCGATGAGTTGACTGGGTTTAAGAGATGGGTTGACACGGTGAGTTGACTCGATGGGTTGACTCAGCGGGTTAACTCGGTGATTTGACTCAGCA
This sequence comes from Liriodendron chinense, assembly GCA_003013855.2. Classification (NCBI taxonomy): domain Eukaryota; kingdom Viridiplantae; phylum Streptophyta; class Magnoliopsida; order Magnoliales; family Magnoliaceae; genus Liriodendron; species Liriodendron chinense. Next base: position 5,108,708 of record PVNU02000070.1, read on the forward strand.
GGGTTGACTCACCGAGTTTGACTTTTTTAGGATTTTTTTACTGGTTTTTCTTATGGGGGGTTTTTCAGGCTGATGTTTAAGGGTGAGTTGACTGGGTTCAAGCTTGAGTTGGGCTATGGATTGGGGCTTACAAGGGTGAGTTTGGCTGAGTTTGGACATGGGATTTGGGTGTATGGTCCTCCATTCATTCAGCTATCTCTACCAACATTGTAGCCGAAGGTGGGGTGTATACTGTGGGATATTAATCATTACCATTTATCAGTTATTGACATAAACAGGCATATATCAGTCCCGATACTTGGCCATTTTCAGGCCCCGAAATGCACAATCTAACTTATCAAATTGGAAGCCTTAAAGAACTATGACTCAACATAACTCATCCGATTGATTTAATTTCTCAAAGTATCAATCATTAATGATAATATGGTTAAATTAAGAATACGCATAAAGAAAATTAACCAAATCAAGTGCATAATTCACCCAATATAGTAATCATCAAGCGTAATGCAATTCTCTCTCAAGCACATGATGTTAGATACAAGTCTGTATTTTGTTTACATCCATCATGACATCCTACACATTCATGCATACATGAGCAGATCCTCAATATTGTTTTGGCCGCATACCGACTATAAGCCAGTGCGCAAGGACAGGAATGCTTTGGAAGACGAGTCACCAGACTCCAGAATTAAGCACATTTACTTTGTATTTCTCACATCCATTATACAAATTCCCTTTGGCCCAGATCGAGGCTTGAGACTAAACATAAGGACTATGGTTATCATTGGAAACCATAATCAAAGAGTTCTAAAATGCCTAAAACACTTTGTTATGAGTTGTTATCGCCAAAACAAGTCAATGTACTGCCCATCCAAAGCAGGATTCATTAGTTGAGCTGCTCAGGTAGTTGCAATGGATCTTCCTACGGTCACCTGTCCATAGCGACGGTCACTGTCTCTGTTTTGTACCACTCGACAGCCACAATATGCCTTCTCATGGTCACCCATCCACAATGACGATCACTGGCTTTGTGTCGCGCATGGAAACCATGGCATGTCTTCATGCGGTCACCCATCCGCAGCGATGGTCACTGGCTCTGTGTTGCACCACATGATAATTGTGGCATGTCTTCCCGCGATCACCTGTCCACAGTGTGGTCACTGGCTCTGTGTTGCACGACTAATAACCCTGATTGTCCTCAACTCGGGACACCCAAAAGAACATGGGACAGGCATATGATTTGTCTAAACGATGGCTCAGTCTATACAATACCTAAAACCCAGTCTCTATGACCACGAACTCAAAGACCATAGTCCCTAATGACTTAGTCAACTACTCAATCTATCCGAGCCTTTTCTTGAATACTCCATCTATTGTAGAAAAAATATTCATAGTGGAGTTTTATCACTTTGTGTCGTGGTTTTCTCCCTCAAGGGTTTCGACATAAAAATCCCTATGTTGTTTGTGGTGTACTTTACTCATGTTCATGCTCTCTTAATGCTTTATTTCACTTATCCATGACGCATGCATACATTTGCTTTTGCCTTTTAATCAAGGGTGATCATCCATTGATGTAATTAAGGTCTTGTGCCAGATCACAGCCTAGAATGTACAAGATCTCAAAATCTCTGGAATAAAATTCGATTTGCGATATCTCTCATCGTGTGTACTTTATGATTGCTTGTGATTGTCTATGAATGTTTCCAATACTCGGAACCCCAGAACAACGAAACGCAAGAAAACAGCCTCGTAACATTTTCTAGTTTTAACACCTGTCACATAAAAAATTCAAGTATGCCTAGCCCTATATCTATTAACTTATCATATAAACATCCTCTGTATGTGCAACCACTAACGATCTGATATGGACGAGTGAGCGCCGCCTGAGTGGTTTCTTCTAACGTTCACAGGTAGAGCTGGACACAAGCTGAGCCAACTCAGTTAACTCAACTTGACTCAGCTAAAAAAAACTCGATTCAACTCAACTTGTTGCAAAGTTCAAACCGAGTCAAGCTAGGCAGGTATGGTTCGAAAAAAAACCAAGTCGAGTTCGACCTGGACCGAAATCGATTCGACTCGACTTGAAGCTCGATTCGTGTTGACTCGGTTTGAGTTTGACTCAACTCGGGTAGTTGGAAAGTGAGGTTTTTTAGTCCCACATCAGATGTGAGCAAAGGAATAAAAGAGAAAGTGTTCTATAAAAGCAGCAGTAAGGGGTGTCAATGGGCTTGGGTTACCTTCGAGGTTGGATTTTAAACTGTTTTAGGTTGGGCTTTTATGCTAGGCCTATTTAAAATTTGGGCTTTTCAAGGCTCAAAATCGGCTCAAAGTGGCTCAAAGTCTACTCAAAAGCTCGATCAAACCAAGACGAGCATGCTATTCCAGCTCGATGTCCGAGTCGAGTCGAGCCGAGCTCGAGCCAAGATTGTCTGCTGGTCGAGCCGAGTCGAGCTAAGCCCAACTCAACTTGATTCGTCTCAATGTCCAGCTCTATTCATAGGTAAGATACGTTGGCATGCCAAAGTCTACTCGACTCAAAGTTTAATTGAACCGCTGGTGTCCCCTCACGATGGGACAGACATGTTAGAGATTGGACATAAGATCCCATTATCCTCTAAACCACCAATTTGTGCTTAGCATTTAAGTGATTTGTGAAAGGTTAGTGTAGCCCTTCCGAATGTATTATTTTTGCCTTGTGATAATAGACGTGAGTTTACGAACTTAAGGACTTGTTCTTTCACCAGTACTTTAGTTCAATATTTTTCAAAAGGATAAGCATGTACAAATAAATTAAAGAAGGCTAAACATTGTCAATTTCATTAATATTTGAATATATGGCCCTTTACAATCGTAAAGTGTGAAACAACCAAATAAATAAATGAGTAAAAAAAAGATAAATACCTGATGCGTTTGTCGAAACAGACAATCGAGACGGGTGGTCAACAAGATGTGTGACCAAATGGGTGTGATTAGCTAAATCAGAACTTAGGTGATCATGGTCCTACAACTTAAGGTTGCAAATATTTACTTCTACTCCTAAGATAAAGTAGTGGTGCAAATTAAAACTAAGCTAGTGTTGGGGTCCCAAAAGTCAGGATCTTCAAAAAATAGGGTTACAAGTGTACAAACCATCACTTAACTAGATTTAGGGTCAGTGCACCAGAAGTCTTGGTAGAAATCACAACACATATTGGACTTTACCAAAAATAGAAAGTTGGCCCAGCGGTGGGCTCCACCATTCATCATGATCAGAACCCTCCAAAGTTGGGAGGGTACATTCAATCATGAACAAATAGAGTCAGTGCATCAGCATTCATTACAAAGCAGGCACCACAAACCATCATTTTTGCAAGACAATCACAAATAAGTACGTTGGTGCATCAAGAAAATCATGGTCAGCGCATCAAGAAATTCAGACAGTTTTAGAAAGTGAATTTCAGGACGCACTGACCCTCAGCGTGTCCAATAAATCAGGCATTTTCAGGAATTTCAGGACACGCTGACAGCCATTGCTCCCTAAAAATCAGCACTTAAACCAAGGCATTTCACGATGTGCCGAATGACTTTCTCGATGCGCCGACCTATTTTCTCGATGCGCTACACGTGGCAGCCTCCTATTGGCAGACTTCCGGTATTTTTGGGTATAAATACCCCTCCGTTACTATTCATTTAGACGGATCCAGAGAGAGTGTGTGATTTGCCCCTTGGGTATTTTGAGAGATCGCCGGAATCCATTTTTCGACCACCGAAAACCTTTGCTGATCACCGAAATTCCTTTCCGACCGACAGAACCCTTCACCGGAGACACCATCTCCGACCACAGCAGTTTCGGCAATGAAATAACTTCAAATTGTGTAAGTACAACAGCGCGTCACGAAAATCAATCATCTTAAACAATTATTTTTTTAAGCACTGGCCCCGGCGCATCACAAAAATAGACCAGTGGATCAGAAAAATACACATCTTAAACAGTTATTTTTGGACGCACTGGCCCCGGCGCATCACAAAAATAGACCAGCGGATAAGAAAAATACACATCTTAAACAAAGTCATTTTTGGACGCACTAGCCCCAGCGCATCATAAAAATCAGCCAGAGGATCACAAAAATACACATCTTAACAAAGTCATTTATGGACGCGCTGGCCCCAGCGCATCAGTAAAATCAGGCCAGCGGATCACAAAAATCAGCACTTTGAATGTCCATTTCAGCACCTTTAAATCTTCATTTTGTGATATTTTCAGGCCCCATTTGGGCCTATTTTGGGTATTTTGAGCGTTCCGGACGCAATGGAGCAGTCAAATAACTCATCCGGGCCACCCAATGAGCAGAATGCAAGCCCTCGGAGTTCAATACGATCCATGCGATGAACGAAGTAATTTCTCAAAAAAGAGGTTGCCAGTGCCCAGAATCATACCAATGTATCATCATTATATATACTATCATAATATGACCCGGATTCAGGTCTGGACTAAGTAAATGGGACTATGGTAACACAATAAACCATACCTAAGAGAGTTCTAAACTATTACACGGAATTTGTTAAGGACTAACACCTCAAGAACAGTCGATGCCCTACCCATTCAAACGGCATCCTCTGGTTGAGCTGCTCAGGTACATACAACTGCAGATCGGTCTTCCCGTGGTCACCCGTCACAAACGACAGGCGCAGGCCCAGAGTCGCACCCCTCGGTTAAAAACCCTGCCAGTCTCAGCCCGGATCTCCAGTCAAAACATGGGACATAGACATCTGACTCGTACAAAGATGGATCAGTCCATAACAAAACACAACAAATACAGGTCTCCACGACCATACAAAATACAGGTCTCTTTGACCATACAAACACAGGTCTCTAGGACCACAAAAATACAGGTCTCTATGACCATGAACTCTGAGACCATAGTCCCCGCTGACTAGTCTTCTACTTTTTAATCAAGGGTCATCGATCATTCGATGTAATTAAGGGCTCGTGCCAGACCACGTCCTGGAATGTACAAGATCTCAGGATCTCTGGAATAAAATCGCCTTGCGATATCTCTTCTCTTGTGTATTTTTGTGAATGCTTGTGATTGTCTATGAATGTTTCTATACTCAGAACCTCAGAACAACAAAACACCAGAAAACTGCGTCTGAGCATTTTTCTAGTTCTAACAGCTAGGCTATGCTAAGAAATATAATTTGAAAAGTATATTGATGTGTTTAACATATGGCATTGAGCTCTTCTTTGGGTGCTCCTTTTATACCTTGCTGAGGTGGAAAAACCATTACTGATCCTGGATCCTTTGCGTATTTTACTTGCATTGAAAAGAAAAGACTCCAGTTAGACCTAGAACAACTGACTTCTTGGATCTTCTTCTTGTAGTTCATACTGCTACAAAGATCTTCGTGGCCCACAAAATGGATTTGAGATTAGGCCTAGAAACATCAAGATTCCTTTACTAAAGGTAACTAGGCCATGATTTAAGAACCTTAAGGGCTGATCCAGATAATAGATCGATTGTAGCCACTAATTTGGTGGCCGACTTCCTCCACTTTGAGTGTTGGATGGTCCAGATCAAACCACCTCCTACATTTAGCCGTCTTCCCTAATGGTTTGGAGTGCTAGAGGGATTTGACACCTGATATCAACACTAATCTATTATTAGGCAGATCGTATCCTTCTTTGAGCCCCTTCTATTCTCTTTATTCCGATCGGTGCATGGTTCCGGACCCAATTGGGCTGATGTGTCTATGTTCTCCTGATCTGAGTCTGAACCCATGGTTTAGTTCACTTCGATATCGATCCAATTTTTAGATATTCAAAATCTTCTCAAATGCTACAACCTCTCTTGACGTCTCTGGAAAGATCTCCCACTTTGGAAGGATTGTGAGAGATGGTTTTACGGAGTGTATCATCAACAGATACGTGATAAGATATCTTCCCTCAGTGGGCCTCTTATAGACGTGTTGGGTACGTCGCCTCATGAATTGGCATGATAAATGTGGCCACATGGCATGCATCAATTCGTTCTCCTAAAGCTGGTGTAAGGGTCTATGTCTCCGCATTTATAACTGAATGCGTACCACCGAAGGAAAATTGAACGAAGATACTCTCAGGAAAGAGTATGGTTTTTATTGTTAGTGCACTTATTTGTGCACCTATTTGTCAATCACATGGGTCAGTGTGTCGATGAGTCAGTTGATCCCTTAAGCCGAAGAGCGAAGACACAAAGCATCAAGGAGCGAGCACAATAGATAAATTGAGGTGCCTTTATGACCCTAGCTTTATATCCAAAACAACCTTAGCCTCTAGATGATCCATTCCTCAATAGGTAAACCTTTACTTGATCATCCCTTAACCTTAAGAGCTTCTTTTAAACATGCTAAGATAAGCTTTAGAGGTTCAGAGCTGTTGAAAATCAAGTAGCCCAAAAATAATGGAACTCTAGGAACTATCGATCGATCCTAGATAGATCTGAATAGGCCAAAATTTATTCAGCAAAGTTTCTAGCTAAACAGGCAACTATCGATCGATCGAGATTGATTGAAGGTTCAAGTTTGATCGACCTACGATCGATCCTCAATCGACCTAAGTAGGCTAAATCAACTTAGTAAGTTTTTGGTCTTAAGATTGAATTAGTTCGATCAATCGAAACTAGCCGTTATTTGCCTATTTTTTTAGTTGTTGCAAATTTTCTCTTTATAAAGGGCATTCGATTTTTGGACATTTTGATGGATTTTTTGTGCCATTAGAGCTTAGGTGATTCCCCACTCTTAATCCCACTCCTAAGCCTCTAAACCCAAGAGATTCAAGTCATCCTCCTTGAGATTTACCACTCTAATGAGGATTTCAACCACCATTATGAGGATGCACTTAATCTCCACTATTTTATAGAGAATAGACTCAATCCCATAGGTAAGTGGGTAACTCCTTACTCTATTATCCTCTAAAACACCCATTTAGGTGAATCCACATTAGAAAAAGATAATCCCTTTGTTGTAGGAGATTTCACCCTCTCCCATCACCTTGGTCACCTCATAGGTACATTGCATACAAGGTATTGTTAGAACTGAAAATGCAGTAAGGACATTTTCTGTGTATTGTTGCTTTGGGGTTCTGAGTAATGAAAACATTCATAGACAATCACAAGCATTCACAAAAGGTACACAATAAGAGATATCGCAAGGCGAATTTTATTCCAGAGATTCTGAGATCTTGTACATTCTAGGCCGTGATCTGGCACGAGCCCTTAATTACATCGAATGATCGATGACCCTTGATTAAAAGGTAGAAGACTAGTCAGGAGGGACTATGGTCTTAGAGTTTGTGGTCGTAGAGACCTGTATTTGTTTTGCTACAGACTGAACCATCTTTGTATTAGTCAGAAGTCTATGTCTCATATTTTGACCGGAGATCCGGGCTGAGATTATCAGGGTTTCTGATTGAGAGGGACAACTCTGGGCCCACGCCTGTCATGTTTGGACAGGTGACCTCGGGAAGTCCAATCTGCAGTTGTGTGTACTGTTGGCTTCCCCAAGTGTAGGGTTACGATGTAGTAATAATCTCGATAAGACCGAGGTCGATCCACAGGGACTTATGTAGGAATCCACAAAACACTTCCAATAATTCTACTAAAGAGCTAACAAACAAATTTGATGTAAATAGTAATGTTGAATTAAACTGAAGGTAATCAATTAATAAAAAGCACTAGGGGTTCAAGGATCCACTTGTAGCAATCCTTGATGCTCAATTCACTGTGGTTTCTCACTTTCTCAACTAGAATCGAAATTAAGTTCTATCTAGTCGGATGATAGAGTAGTTAAACCAAACAATCTGTCATATGTATGATCCATGTATATGATTCACTCAATGCAAGCTAGGACGAGCATACTCAATTACATAGGTAAGTCCCAATTCCAATAGGCTAAGATCACAATCATAACCATCATTAAATCCTGTCACAAGACAAAACTAGATTATGATTTGAACTTTGATTCAAATCACATACACAACTTCACATACTTCAGAATTTCCAGAAAAGTAGACTTTTGGTAAGAAGTTCCCACATGAAGTTCATAAATTTAGAGCGTATTCCAATTCCTCAGATCATACAGGTCTAGACTAGTTCACAACAATTAAGAACTCAAGCAATTCTTCCAAACATCCATGAGTCATCATAAGACTAAGAAAAACTACTTAGTACTTGAATTAAACTTCAAACCATTGTTCTTCAATAGAATTCCAATTTGAAACCAAATCAAATGAATTAAAACATCTTAGATTCACTACATGCTTCACCTCTTAGCCATAACTAAGAGGTTTACCCGTTCATGATCCAAGGAAGCATGAAACAACTAAAAAAAACATAAAAACTAGAAAGCAAACTAAGAGGAGCTGTAGAACTCCGAAATCGACTTTCGCTGTCTCTCATCAGTGCTCAATCCCTTCTAAGATGCCCTAGGAACGATCCCTAGGTGTCCTTTTATAGTGGGGAAGCTCCGCAATGTCGAAATCATCTAGAATTTGTGGGGAAGCACTACGCAAGAGAAAATCGAAGCCGGATTTGGAAAGTGCTCTGTCTTCACATGGCCAACCTGGTCTAGACCGGTCAGACTGGGCTGGCCCGACCGGTGACGACCGATTGGACTATATATTTGAACTGTCCAGCAAGCTTTCTAGCAGAGGGCAGGCTCTGGCCGACTGGTCTAGACCGGTCGGCCTTGTTGCATCCAGCGTCCAGCGGGTTAAGGGGAGATGGCCGACCAGTCTAGACTGGTCGTGGCCCTCCTGGCCGACCGGTCACGACCAGTCTTGGCCCTTTTCTTCTTCATTTCTTCTTCTTTTCTTCTCTCTCTGCTTCCTTCTTTCTTCGGCCCACCTCGGGTCTTCATCCAAGGCTCTTAAAGATATCTTTTTAGTCTTTAATTGGGCGGAGTCCCTCTCATTCCTACAATCATAAAATCATGCATTAGATTAGTCTTTGAATCATGAAAACCTTGCATAATGAGTGATGAATTGGGGTTAGAATATGCACAATTAAGAGCTCAACATGTACCTGAATAGCCCAACCGACGGATGCTGTTTGAATGGGTAGGGCATCGACTGTTGTGTTGTGGCAGCTCATAGCAATTGCTTTGTAGAGAATTAGAACTCTTTGATATGCTTTATTATGATAACCATAATCCTGTTTGTCTAGCTTTCGACCCTAATCGGGTCATATCTTATAGTACATGTGAATAATGATACATTTGTATAGTTCTGGGTACTGGCGACTTCTTTTTAAGAAGTTATTTCATTCATCGCGTTGAATCGAGTCAAACCTCGAAGGTACACAATTATGCTCATTTAAAGATCCCGAAATGTCCATTTGACCATTCCATTATGTCCGGAATGCCCGAAATACCCAAAATAGGCTCAAACAAGGCCTAAAAATACTTAAAATTGAGTCTAGCATACCCGTAAACATTTTTTGCAGTAGGCATATTTTTTGGGTGCATGGGACGTAATTTATGGGTGCATGGGCTCCAACGCACCTTTAAATTAATGACTTGATTTTTGTTGATTTTATGGATGCGTGGGGCATTTTTCGGGTGTGTGGGACACCAATGCACTTGTCCAAATCACTTTGAATTTATAGACGCTTGGGACTTGAATTTATGTGCGCATGGGCCTTTTTCGGGTGTGTAGGACACCAATGCACTTGTACGAATCACTTCAAATTTTTGGACGCGTGGGACTCAAATTTATGGGCGCGTGGGCCTTTTTCGGGTGCCTGGGACACCAATGCACTTGTCCGAATAACTTCGAATTTATGGACGTGTGGGACCCGAATTTATGGGCGCGTGGGCCATTTTTTTGGGTGCGTGGGAGTCCAATGCACTTGTATAAATTATATTGAATTTATGGGCGCATGGGACATTTTCGGGTGCATGGGATCAAATTTATGGATGCGTGCCCACACTTGTGATTTTTAGAATTCAAACCTGCTGTAGTCTTGGTTGGGGTAATCTTCCGGTGGAAGATGTTGGTGATCGAAAAAGAATTCCTGCGATTGGGAAGGGTTTCTGGTGATCGAAAAGGGATTCCGGAGAGGGTTTTCCAGCGGGAATCTCAAATACCTAGAGGATAATAGCTCTCTCTCTCTCTCTCTCTCTCTCTCTCTCTCTCAGAACGTACAAATGAATAGTCGGGCGGGGTATTTATACCCGAAAATACCGGAAGCCGACCAATGAGCAGTTGCCACGTGCAACGCACCCGAAAAATACCTCACATGCACCCCGAAATCGATGTGTGGAGCTCCAACGAACCCAAAAAGGTATTCTAAAACTAGTTGAATTTATGGGCGCGTGGGACTCTGATTTTATAGGTGCGTGGGACTCCATGCACCCTGAAATGATATTTCTGAAATGTGTTGAATTTATGGGTGCGTGGAGCCATTTTAGGGTGTGTGGACTGCAATGCACCCTTTAAATCGATTTTTTATCTCTGGTGAATTTTTGGGTGCATAGGTATCCAAATTGATGGGTGCGTGGGAGTCCAATAAATCCATAAATGATTTTCTGATTTTATTGATTTTTTCGGGTGCATGGGTAGCCAAATTTATGGATGCGTGGAAGTCCGAATTTATGGGTGTGTTGACGGACTTTTGAACGCTCTGAATTGGGTTTTGAATTTCGATGGGTTTGTAGGGCCTGATTGATGATGAAATCACATACACTATTCGTCATAATTCATAATGAAGTTACTGGTTCGATATTGGACGGTTCTAATCACGGTGATTCACGGGGCCCGCCAGAGATTTTTGCCAAAATTGGCTAAGAAAAAGGATTTTTGTAAATCTCTATTTTGCGTGCGTTCAGAGGGTATTTTGTGGATTCTTTTGGAGGTGCGTGGCCATTTTGTTTGTTTTGAGGGCCCTTACATTTTGGGACCCCAACAGATGCCCCTCCGGTGCGCTACGATGGACATTCGATCGTCCAATGCAACGCATCAGACCCTTGGGTCCCTGCTGTAAATACTGAAGATAGCCATTTTCCTATCACTTCTCATTTCATTAGATTTTTGGCTCTGCCTCCCACGTACCCAAAAATTCTCCAACGCACCCAATTATTCCCCCCAACACACCCAAAAAATCCGCACGCACCCTATAATTTGAGGTAATGTGAATTATGGGTGCGTGGGCTTGCACGCACCCAAAAAATGATGTTTCGAATTTTTGACATTTTAAGGGTGCGTGGGATCTCACGCACCCTTCGTCGAATGGGTTTGCCCCCTACGCACCTAATAATTGGATTTTGGAGAAATTTTGAAGTTTAAGGGGTGCGTGGGGTCACACTGCACCTAGAAATTATGGACTTAGTGAAATCTTTTTATTTTGAGGGTAAGTAGGACCTCACGCACCCTTCGTCATTTTTCCAGGAGGGTTTTGCCTCGCATGCACCCAACAATGGGGTTTTGATGTATTTTAAGGATGCGTTGGATCACACGCACCTCAAAAAGTATTTTGGGCCAATTTGATATTTTAGGAGTGCGTGGGATTCCACGCACCTGAATTATGAGTTGTAAAAATTCGGATCTTTTTAAGGTGCATGGGACCTCACGCATCTAAATTCTCAGACTTTGTGAATTTCCAATGATTTTTGGGTGCGTGGATATCCATGCACCTTATTTCCTGGACTTATGAATTTTCAATGACTTTTTGGTGCGTGGGTATCCATGCACCTAATTCCTGGACTCGCGATATCTTGGGCATTTCAGCGTGCATGGTCCTACACATTCATCTTATACCCTGGATATGCGTGATGATGATTATTTTGAGGAGGTATCTGGCCTCGTACTTTTGAAATATGGGTTTTCTGTGTGCTTTTGCAGTTGGCTAGCGATCCTTCAAAAGATGGTCCTTCGGGCCCTTCGTTAACTCCATCAAAACGTAAACGGGCGGCCCCAAAGAAAGTTAATAGGCTGTCTGATCAAAACTCCTAGTGGTTTCTGCCTCCAGAAACTTTCAACTTTTACGAGCACATCTTGACACTACCCAAAGATATGCAGTGGAAGATTCTTTGCGATAGGGCCGTGCCACCTCCTCCAGACAGGGGTACGCAAGAACAGTGGGAAGCTTGGTATGCCCCACTACGTGGTTTTCAATCCGATGGGACTGTAGGATCTGAGGACGGTGAAGCAAGTCCGTCTATGCTTGCTCAGCTTATCAAGCACGACCATCCGAAAAGGGCCGAGAAAGGTGCCAAGCAAGTGTATTTAAAGAATCAAGACAAATATAAGTCTGACAAGATGAGGATCACTTAGTCTATAGTCAAATTGGTGACGTCGCCTCTCAAAATCAAAAACCCTTTCACTCGACAACACATCAGATACGTGAAGAGCTATCAACAGCAACGTTCTCTTTCGAAGATCAAGCCTTCCGACATATGTCGTAGTAATTCTTTCTTCAGCATAGATAGTTGGACATCCGGTCCAGCACCATTTCTCAACTGCTCTTTATCTGAGAACAGGAAGAGTTAGTCCGTCATTGGTACGAAGGGCATGATCTTCTTAGAGCCGAACCAAGACCCTCACCTGCCTTTCCCCACACATTACTTCGAGACCCTTCGCCAGAGGTTTCATCACTTAGGGGATATTGAGATTTAGCCATCTGGTGCATTCCAGACCCGAGGTCACTTGATTCCTCACCCAGGGTATGAAGCATGGGCACGTCTCATTCTAGAGCAACACAGGGCTACATTGCGAACAGTAGGCCTGTATAAGGCTATTGAGGCAACATCGAGTTATTTTATCAGGAACCGTGGGTTTATAAAGAGTTCTTAAACCATTGGTGTTCTATCACCAACTCCTTCCACCTGCCGTATGAAGAGATGGGCATCTCTCTTTGGGATTTGAATCGGATTGCGGGTCTCCCAATCTGAGGGAGGATCTATGATGAATGGGTCCCGAGCGATGAGGAATTGTCTCGAAAGAAGAAGGGAGTAGATGAGGGTTTCTTCTCTAAAGCATGTTATGAACTCTTCGCGGAGCTCCCGCAGTTCTAGGGTTTCAAAGATAAACTCCCATTCGAGGATTGGCTGGTCTATTTCAGCCACAGTTTGAAGTAAGTATCTTGTTACAAGTTGCATACTGTCATTTTTGTTTCGTTTCGTTTTCTTTCTTTCTATTGATGTCGTGTTTTCTCTTTTCAACTTGGACTATGCGACTTATGATGAGGGTCATGGTGATAAGCCTTCTTGGAGAGGAGGATGAAGGAAAACTTCCCTCGTCCCAATAAATTGTCCCCCACTTGTGAGCTGGCTGGCTTTCTGGCATATTGGCTTAACTGCGTAGTATTGCCGAGTTCCAAGCAAGTGGATAATGTAAGAGTATCTTGCTTTGCCGTCGTAGGGGCTTTGGCAAACGGCCACCGATATGCGCTAGCTCCGGTAGTTTTATGCTCTCTCTACCGGTCCTTCGACTATGTCATTAGTAATAGGAAGCGAGCCGCTTACGGGATGAATTCGGCTTATTTTGGGTGGCACTTCTTCTTTAGCTAGCTCGAGGTATATTTTTCCTGGGTTTATGGGGTAGAATGGGAGACTATATCCAATCCGGGAAGATTCCACTGTATTTCTTCCAGAAGAAGAGAATGGTTGGTCAAAATTTGACGACCATTGAAGCAAGGATTGCTCGATATGATGACGTTCATTTCTTTCATTTCTTGGGCACCCACAGCAGAGAGTCGATTTTATATACGAACAACAACAACATTAACTACTATGAACGTTCGTTCTTGACGGCGATTCGTCCGTCGTCGCTGCCACTGCGCGAGGGGTTGGAATTCTTGAGGGAGCCTTATTACCCTAATCGCTTCCCTCGCCAATTCGGGTATGACCAAGGGGTGCCCGAGACATTAGAGCCGATGACCCGTGAACAATGAGCATATGGTGTCGGGCCCATTCATTGAAAGTGGATGTGGTGACAACTTTTGTTAACCGGGACTGGTTGTTCTTTCGCTATCCCAGGGATGAAGTACTGCATCGGGGCTTCTTTCGGATGGATGAGGTGGTGGGCCCACCAATATACGCTGGTTCGAAATAATTTCCTTGTCAGTGAGCCAATTTTTGTTACTCCTACGATTGTTACTCCTATTCCGGCCGAAGGGCTTAGATATGTATCAGAGCATCTATATCAGCCTGCTGCATTGGGTACGAAGAGACTTACAACTTCTCTGAACGTGGTGATTGACCATGAGAAGCCTAAGCATACTTTGGAAGGTTGGATTGCTCACGAAGAGAGGAATGTAACATTAGAGGAACCAGAGTTCCCGCCCCTCGGGCCTTTAGATGAAGTGCTTGAAGAAGATGATATTCCAAGAGAGAGTGATAGAAATGATGGTGGTGACGGTGATGTTGGTGGCGATGATGTTGGTGATGAAGGTAATGATCTCGATGATGGTGGTGGTGCTGATGGTGGTGATGATGGAGGTGATGGAGATGATGGTGGCTCAGCAGGGATTGTGTCGACAAGTGGTCAAAGGAGCCAAGGGGATTTGCCCAGATGTTCTGGTCCTGGGGATAGTGACGATGAGGTGTTGCCCGAGCGAACCGGTCCCTGAGTGAAAACTGCCCCTAACCTTCCTGTCACTTATGGGGGCAAGAAGATTAAGGAGATGCGGAAGTTATACAGAACCGATAGATTACGGAAACAACTCTCCAAGGATACGAGTGATGTTCCAGCTGACAATGCGAGTGAGGTCAGGGAAGAAGGTGAATTAAGCTCTCAAGCCAATCTGAGCAGAGACCATCACTCTTGGGGGAATAATGATGATGAACCGATATATGAGAGATCCGTCCCTGAAGAAGATACAGGAGCCATCTTTATGGATCTGGATAATGATGCACTTGCCAAATATGTTCTTCCTCCTAATCTCCCCGTGGCAGAGGCTGAAGTTAATCAAAGCACCATTCTGGAAATGGTTGCTACTACTGCAGCGGAGGAAGGGGTTGTAGTTCCTGATACTGAATCAAGTATACCTGAGCCTATTGTGGAAGTACCTCCTATTGTTGGATCGTTATTGGCTAAACCTGTCGTTGAAACCCTTCCCACTGTTGAGTCATCTTCAGCTGAACTCATTGTAGATGCTCCTCCTTCTGTTAAGCCATCATCAACTGAACCTGTTGTGAATGCACCTTTTGCTGTCGTGCCATCATCATCTGAACTTGTCGCTGAAGTTCCTCCTATTGTCGAGTCAACATCTAATACCGACATTTCCAAAGTCATGGTATTATCTTCTCCATAATTACCTGAACCATTGACTAAGAGAATGACTGAACCTGTCCCAATATTCTTTATGCCCACCGCCTCAACCAGTGCTCCTGTCGCATGGTCCGATTCAAGGAAGGAATGGCCCGCATCATTAGTGCGAAGCAGCTCAGGTCTGATCCTTCTGTTGAGGAGAAGCACGGTTAGTTGCAGTCCCTTCTTTCAAAATTAAAAGTACACAAGGCGGATGTGGCTACGGCAAGGCAAAACTGGCAAGTTGCTAGCACTGGATGTCAAGGGGCTACGGAACATCTCGAAGAGATTGATGGTGAAATAGCACAGCTGCAGGCTGAGCGTTTGGTTATTCACCTCAACTTTTTCAAGTTTAGTAGTCAGAAAGCTCACTTACAGTCGTCTATCAATCAGCATGAGGTGAAGTGTAATGTCGTAGAAGCTCAGATTATGGAATTGCAACAGTTTCTTCAGAATGTTCCCGATCCTGCTAAAGTTTTGGCCGAAGCAGAGGCGGCTCAAAGGGATATTCAAAGTTCTACAATTGATATGTTAGAGGAGTGTATGAAAAATTTCGATGGTTAAACTGTAACAATCTTCATTTGTAATTTGGAACATGTTGTAATAGATATTGTAACAATATGTATACTATTGTGATTTTGGATCTATGTTGTGTCTTTAGCCTACTTGTCATTTCTTTAGTTGAGTTTGGATGCAAATAGATTAGGCTATTTGGAAAGGAACGTCCCCCTGTTAGGACTCAAACATATGCCCATATGAAAAGGATGTGGTCAAGTCTTGACTTAAGGCTTATCCCAATTCTTGATGATCTTAAAAAGGGCAGGGTGTCACACTTAACATCTCTTGGGTCTTAACGACTTTTCGGATACCTGTGCAAACACAAAATAGATGATTAGTATTTGGATTTAATCATTGTGTGGAATCATTTCTTTTGGTATTTGTTTATTATACTTTCCCTCTAATGTGGTGTTTACAAATCGCAATAATAAGCTGATGTCAAGCATAGTATCTTTTCAAAAACCGGCCATTTACTAAGGAACCGATGCCCTGCCCTTTGTAATCGATTACTCGATAAGCTCCGTTGGAATAAACTTCGTCGATGATATACACTGGATCCCACTTCGGATTGAATTTACTTTTAGGGCCTTGAACCAGTGTCGGGCGTTTCATCATTAGCACTAAATCACCCCTTTTGAACGACCTACCCCGAACTCGTTTATCGTATGAGGCTGAAATTTATTTCTGATACATTTCAAGCCTTTGCTGAGCGGCGAGCCTCTTTTCATCTAGATCATCAAGTTCGGCCATTCTGGTCCTGGCGTTTTGCTCGGATGTCAGAGAGTGTCGGAGTGTGACCCGTAGCAACTCAACCTGTATCTCCACCGGGACTACCGCCTCTGTGCCGTATACCAATGAATAAGGTGTGGCTTTAGTGGCAGTGCGATATGTGGTCCGATATGCCCATAATGCTTCGGGCAAACGCTTGTCCCAATCTCTCTTATTTTTCGCTACCATTTTTTTCAAAATTTTCACGATAGTCTTGTTAAAGGCTTCGGCCAGCCCATTTGCAGGGGGATAATAAGGTGTCGAATAGCAATGCTTGATCTTGAATTTCATGCACAACTTGTCGATGGTGGCATTCTTAAAAGGTGTTCCATTGTCAGTGGTGATCTTCTCGGGGATACCATGTCGGTATAATATAGTATGACAGATGAAACCTTCAACCTGTTTGGCCTTCACATTCCTAAGTGCCACTGCTTCGGCCCACTTGAAGAAGTAATCAGTTGCGGCCAAGATGTACTGATGCCTCTGGGATGAGGGTGGGTTGATTGGTCTGATCATGTCCATGCCCTAGGCTGCGAAAGGCCAGGACATCACTGATTAGCGCAACTCTTCTGGTGGCGTGTGTATGATATCTGCATGGATCTGACATTGATGCCATTTCTTGACATATTCTATCGCATCTTTTGTTATCGCGAGCCAGTAATACCCCATGTGTCGAACACGGTGATGTAAGTTCTTGCCTCTTTGGTGAGCACCGCACACTCCCCCATGAGCCTCTTTCAATGTGGCATATGCTTCATCTTGGCCCAAGCAGCATAGCAACACTCCCTCATACAATCGTTTGTAAAGAATGTTGTTCTACATTATAAATGAACCAGTGCGTCTTCTGACTTGCATGCGTATTTTGGGGTCTTCGGGCAGAAATTCGTATTTTAAATAGTGGATGAATGGCCTTTTTCAATCATTTTCTTCTATAATCTCAAAGCAACAGATGGGGTTTGCACTTGATTCACCACTGCGCAGTACGACTGTCAGTAGAATCCTCCTTTCTTCAATTATTACTTGGAGTGGGCTGCCTGTTGAGCTCTTAATTGTGCATATTCTAACCCCAATTCATCACTCATTATGCACGGTTTACATGTTTAACGGACTATTCTAATGCATGATTTGTAATTGTAGGAACAAGAGGGAGATTTCACAAATTGAAGGCTAAATGTAGCTCCTTACGAGCATTGAAGACCATTAGATGAAGTATTGAAGGAAGATCAAAGAAAAGAAAGAAAAAAGAAGAAAGAAAGGAAGAAAACATCAAGCCAAGGCAGCCCGACCGGTCATGACCGGTCGGCCATAGCCGCTGGAATGATGGCCAAGCAAGCCCGACTGGTCAAGACCGGTCGGCCATCCAAGAGAATGCCTAGACGGACGGACTGCCCAGCCCGACCGGTCAAGACCGGTCGGGCATAGCTGCTGGAGAAAGATTGAATAAGGCCGACCGGTCATGACCGGTCGACCATGGTTGCTGGAACCTTGCTGAAGACGTCCGACCGATCATGACCAGTCGGACAAGGTTGCTGGAATAGCTGTTTATTGAGGCCTGACCAGTCATGACCGGTCGGCCATGCGTAAAAGATTATTTCTATTTTGGGGATTCCGAAATTGTCTGCGCAATTGCGTAGTTTTACGCGAAATTTGGAGTTCTCTTGCGTATTGGACTCCTCCAAGCTATAAAAGGATGTCTTCCCTTCATACCAAAGGAGGCTAGAACGTGGGGATTGCTAAGGAGACGGATTCTACTTCAGATTTCTAGTTTTCTTCCTGTTTTAGTACTTTTCTTATGTTTTTAGAGGCTTCTAGTTCAAGGATGTTAGAGATGAACTAAAACCTCTTAGCTAGGGCTAAGAGGTGAAGCTTTTGATTCGTTTTTGATGGATTGATGCAACCTAGGTTTCCTTTTATGTTTTAATTGATGAATTTTAGTTCAATATGAGTTTGAATCAAGTACTAGTGTTGGTTTTACTTTGATCTCTTGATGACTCCGGGCTCATGTGATTCTTAGTAATCCTAACTTAGTATCTTAGCTTTTAAGCATTGTTTATGCTTGTGTAATGCATTGATCTACCATCGACTCCGGGCATGGTAGACGCTTTGATTGCCTTGTATGCAATGGCCTGATTTTCATGAGGGAACTCATTCAACTAAAGTTCTTATCTTTTGTATATAATCTGGAATAATTGTTTATTGATTAATTTTGATTTAATTAGAGTTCTAATCATGAGTTGTAATCAGGTCTAGTGACAGGATTTGGTGAAAACTATGGTTGTGAATCTCAACTAGATTGGAAAGAGGTTTGGCCTATACAATTGAGTGTGCCCAAGGCCTGAGCATGGTTGTGGGAATCAAATCAGTTAATAAGCACTTGTTTTGGATAATTGTTGATTGAACCGCTCTATATTCCAATCAAATAGAGATAGGAATTCGATTCCGATTGAGTTATGAGAGACCTAGTTGTGTTGATGCATTGAAACCTATCAAAAGTGGATCCTTGGCGCTCTAGTGCCTTTTTAGATTGAAATTACCTTAACCATTCACTGTTTAAACCCAAATTGCTATTTTCCAGCTTTAGTTCTTAATATGATCTTAATTACTAGTTGTTTTAAACAAATTCTGAAGATACCCATACATAAATCTCTGTGGGAACGATACTCGGTCTTTCCGAATTATTACTACTTCGCAACCCTACACTTGGGGAGTGAACAAGTTTTTGGCGCCGTTGCCGGGGATCTCTATGCGGTATTTTTAGAATTTTCTGAAATAACTTTTAGTTGAGATTGTATTAAGATAGGTTTAGGATTTGTTTTGCTTTCTAGAATAAGTTTTCTTCTAATTACTAACTTACTTCGTTTTGATTTTTTTGCAGGATTCTAACATAGGTTTAATCCAGGGATTTTTAGGAAGTCGAAGAAGAAGAAGGCATCTTAAGTTACAAATCAGGTTTTATTGTTCTCACCTTACTCTTCTTCTTCTCCTACTCATTCCTATCATATTCATCTCTTGTAGAGTGGGTGGAGACTCCTTTTGGATCTCTGAAAGGTAGGCCTTATGCCACCTGGATTCCTATTGGTCGGCTCTGCCGCCTTGGATCACCTTGTGCTCAGAGATTTCTCTTCTCAACCTATTCCTCTTTCTTCTTTTTCTGTACTTTTTCTCAAAAGACTCAAAGAGTGGGTGGGGAGTTCTTTGAACCCCTATTGACCAGGAGAAATCGGTCTCTATCCTTGCTTCTGGCTCAGCCATTGCAAGACACCTTGTGCTTAAGTCTTAGAGAGGAGTAAAGGAAGGAAGGAAGAATTCTTTTTCCTTTTTTGTTCATTCTTTTTTGTTTTGCATGCCACATTGGGCTCGAACTTATAATAACCGACTTGTAAGGGACGGAGTAATTGTTGAAGGGATTGATAGAGAGCCTCGTGCTAGGAAACGTCAAAATTTTCCTGAAATTACTAGAGAGATGGCTGAAAATCAACCAAATCAATGGGTTAATCAAAATCCAGCCCCAAACCTTACTGAATTGGATGAGAATGAAGTGGGGGATGTACCTCAACCTAGAACTTTACGTGACTATTTACAACCAGCTAGGACGAGTACTCCCTCTTGCATAGTTTTTCCCTCACAATGTGGGAAATATTGATTTTAAACCAGGGTTGATCCAACTTCTTCCTAGATTCCATGGACTCGACTCTGAGAGCGCGTATTTACATATTAAGAAATTTGAAGAGGTTATTGCCACAATAAACTATGACAATGTGACCAAGGATACAATAAAACTTAAATTATTCCCTTTTTCCTTGAAAGAGAAGGCCAAATCATGGCTACATTCCTTAAGGCCGAGGTCTATTGGGACATGGGCTGAGATGACTAGGGAGTTTCTTAAAAAATTCTTCCCTACTTATCGAACCAATGCATTAAGAAGGGCCATAATGAACTTCGCCCAGAAAGAAGAAGAAACCTTTTTCCAATGTTGGGAAAGGTATAATGAGCTTTTAAACGCATGCCCACATCATGGCTATGAACGGTGGAGGTTGATTAGTTTCTTCTACGATGGATTAAACTCAACCATGCGCCAATTTGTGGAGATGATGTGCAATGGGGAGTTCATGAATAAGGAAACAGAGGAAGCTTGGGATTATTTCGACATGTTGGCTGAAAATACACAAGCATGGGATACATCTAAGCCAACAAGTTCAAAACAGCCCCAAGCCAAGGAAAAGGGAGAAATTTATGTTTTAGATGGGCAAGATGATCTAGGATCTAGAGTTGCTAAACTCACACGAAAGGTCGAGGAGATGGAACTAAAGAAGGTGGACACAACCCAACAAAAGGGGGCTGTTGAAACTATTTGTGGTATTTGTGCTTCCAATGTGCATCAAACGCCGGATTGTCCAACAATCTATGCGTTTCGAGAACTTTTATTTAAACAATCAAATGCCTTGAATAGTTATCAACGACCTTTTAGTACTCCAAATTCAAACACGAACAATTCTAGTTGGAGAAACAACCCAAACTTCAATTGGGCGAATGGAAACACGGCTAATCAAAGTAATCCTCAAAGGGGGCTCCCAATGCAAATGGCCCCACCTCAAATGCCTATAGAGGATACTTTGAAAGCATTCATGGAAGGACAAGCTCAAATAAATCAATCCAACCATACGATAATGCTTAAGCTTAAAAATTCGGTGGAGGAAATCAAGGCTCGCTTAAACGCAAGGGAAGGGATGCTCCCAGCCCAACCCATACCAAATCCAAAACCACAATGCGAAATAAGCATGCCTAGTTCTTCTAACCAACATATTGAACATGCTAAGGCCATCACCACTCTTAGAAGTGGTAAAATCATTGAAAAACCTGATCCGGTGAAGGTTTCAACACCTAATGATCCGATATCTTCCAAAGAGGATGATGGACCTAGCATCACCATGAATGAAAAAGAGCCATTGAAAGAATATAGGCTCGTTGCTCCATTCCCCCAACGCTTGATTCCAGCCAAACCTCAAGATAAATATCAGGAATCTTTGGAGGTTTTCAAGCAAGTCAAAATCAACATTCCATTGTTGGATGCCATTAAACAAATACCGTCATACGCAAAATTTTTAAAAGACCTTTGCACGGTTAAAAGAAAAATACATGTGCAAAAGAAGGCATTTTTTACAGAGAATGTGAGTGCCATTATCAACCACGGGATGCCCAAGAAATACAAAGATCCCGGTTGTCCGACAATATCATGTGTGATTGGAGACTACCGGGTGAAACATGCTCTACTTGATCTAGGGGCGAGTGTAAACTTAATTCCCTTTTCGGTCTATGAACAATTAGGTTTAGGTGAATTAAAACCCACCAAAACCACATTACAACTTGCCGACCGATCGATTCGTATTCCGAGAGGGGTGATTGAGGACGTTCTTGTCCAAGTTGACAAAGTTTACTACCCGGTGGACTTTATTGTCTTGGACACAAGACCCATGGTTAATATTGGCCCCCCAAATCCCTGTCATACTTGGCCGCCCATTCCTAGCTACATCAAACGCTATCATAAATTGTGGGAGTGGGGTCATACAAATGTCTTTTGGCAATATGACGATTGAGTTGAATGCTTTTAATATTGACAACCAACAAGAGGATGAGGATGAGGAGGTCCACGAAATAAACATGATCAATTCTATTGTGGAAAATGAGTCCCTCTCACCTTTTTACTCCGGTCCCTTAGACGAAGAAGTGACTCACTCCCTTGATGAGAACGATAATATGATAAGGGATATGGTCACACTTTTTGAGTCGGTATCGGCATATGACGCTAGCCGAGAGAAGGATGTGGAAACAACACCTGTTTGTG
Organism: Liriodendron chinense; assembly: GCA_003013855.2. Lineage (NCBI taxonomy): Eukaryota > Viridiplantae > Streptophyta > Magnoliopsida > Magnoliales > Magnoliaceae > Liriodendron > Liriodendron chinense. The sequence continues at coordinate 5,131,135 of PVNU02000070.1, forward strand.
CTGAGAAATCAATTCATATTTCCACACCCTTGTGGATCATGCATACCGAACTCCACCAACCCTGGGATGATCCTTACTTACAATATCATTGCCCAGGAAAATCTTATTGGAGACATATTTTTTCTGATAAATATGATGATGTCTCCTCTTATACATGTGGTGAAAACAATAAGGAACCCGGTGAAATTCCTCTTTGGGATTTTAAGTGGCTTATCTCGATCACTCACACACATGTACATTGTAAAGCAGGTTATTGGATGACCTTACTGCGAAACCTTTTGATCCATCTAATGATTCTGCTTGACTTTATGCTTTTGGATGAGTTGTTGGGATTAACCTCCTAGTCTGACGGAGGATGATTTGCTAAAATGCTTTCCCATTAGGATTTGCTTTGATAGTTGATTTAGTTGTGAAGTAATCCATCTCCAAAAGATAATCTTGCCATGGACTATATGCTTCAGGTGATATCTCTCTTTCTCACTCTCCTTTATTTTATGTCATTGCTCTCATGTCATACATATTGCATATCTTATTACATTGAGGACAATGCAAAGTTTTGGTTGGGGGGTGAGAGATTCCTTAGATGATGAATCTGCTAGTTTGTGACATGTCGAGCAAAGATGTAGAAATTTTTCGATTTTTCTAAAATTCGAAACTCTTTTGGAAAACTTTGATTCTATGTATTCGAGATAGCATGGGTATAAGAAGATGAGATATGAAGTGAGGGATGTTGCAAGCTTTGAATTCCTCTTAATATAATGGTTTTATATGTGAATTCACCTATTTTTATGATTGATAGAAAATTTGAACACCTTTTGCACCTAGTTCACATCACACGATTTTCATGATTTGAAAGGAGTATGTGATTCGTGGATTAATTAGACTCTGATTGAGGTATTGAGAAACCAAGCCGAGGTATTTTGTCCATCCTTGTCCATGGGAAAATAACGGAAGATATGGATTTCTAAAAATCCTATCTAATTTAAAAGAATAGGGAATGAAAGGATGAAATCGGGAAGGAAAGAAAAATGGTGGAAATTCCGATTAGGGCTACCTACTACCAACCGGGGGATGGTCTACCCGTAACCAAAGCCGGAAATGGGACGTGGTGTGAAAGTCGTCGGAAGGACGGTAAGGCAAATTCCTGTCATAGGCTTGTTGTCGCTCTATATACCTTGAGATCGGTAGTTTAGTTGATTTATGAGGAAGATAATCCCAGAAACTCATGAGATGAACCTTCACTATACACACTGGGTTGAATTTGTTCAAGTTCTTCTATTTATCAATCAATCAGTGGGAATTTCATATAAACACTGATTATATTCTGAGAGTTTAAGATTTCAACCTTCATCACTGAATTTCTCTGATTTTTACGCTTATGTGTCTTGGAATGTATAAAAGAGTAGTTTCTAGAGGAGAGTTGGGTTTTGGAGAATGAAACTAGTTTCACGCATGTTTTGCTCGAGACTAGCAACATGCTGGTTGGGGGGTGTGTTGAGCTCTTAATTGTGCATATTCTAACCCCAATTCATCACTCATTATGCACGGTTTACATGTTTAACGGACTATTCTAATGCATGATTTGTAATTGTAGGAACAAGAGGGAGATTTCACAAATTGAAGGCTAAATGTAGCTCCTTACGAGCATTGAAGACCATTAGATGAAGTATTGAAGAAAGATCAAAGAAAAGAAAGAAAAAGAAGAAAGAAAGGAAGAAAACATCAAGCCAAGGCAGCCCAACCGGTCATGACCGGTCGGCCATAGCCGCTGGAATGATGGCCAAGCAAGCCCGACCGGTCAAGACCGGTCGGCCATCCAAGAGAATGCCTAGACGGACGGACTGCCCAGCCCAACCGGTCAAGACCGGTCGGGCATAGCTGCTGGAGAAAGATTGAATAAGGCCGACCGGTCATGACCGGTCGGCCATGGTTGCTGGAACCTTGCTGAAGACGTCCGACCGGTCATGACCGGTCATGACAAGGTTACTGGAATAGCTGTTTATTGAGGCCGACCAGTCATGACCGGGACCGGTCGGCCATGCGTAAAAGATTATTTCTATTTTGGGGATTCCGAAATTGTTTGCGCAATTGCGTAGTTTTACACGAAATTTGGAGTTCTCTTGCGTATTGGACTCCTCCAAGCTATAAAAGGATGTCTTCCCTTCATACCAAAGGAGGCTAGAACGTGGGGATTGCTAAGGAGACGGATTCTACTTCAGATTTCTAGTTTTCTTCCTGTTTTAGTACTTTTCTTATGTTTTTAGAGGCTTCTAGTTCAAGGATGTTAGAGATGAACTAAAACCTCTTAGCTAGGGCTAAGAGGTGAAGCTTTTGATTCATTTTTGATGGATTGATGCAACCTAGGTTTCCTTTTATGTTTTAATTGATGAATTTTAGTTCAATATGAGTTTGAATCAAGTACTAGTGTTGGTTTTACTTTGATCTCTTGATGACTCCGGGCTCATGTGATTCTTAGTAATCCTAACTTAGTATCTTAGCTTCTAAGCATTGTTTATGCTTGTGTAATGCATTGATCTACCATCGACTCCGGGCATGGTAGACGCTTTGATTGCCTTGTATGCAATGGCCTGATTTTCATGAGGGAACTCATTCAACTAAAGTTCTTATCTTTTGTATATAATCTGGAATAATTGTTTATTGATTAATTTTGATTTAATTAGAGTTCTAATCATGAGTTGTAATCAGGTCTAGTGACAGGATTTGGTGAAAACTATGGTTGTGAATCTCAACTAGATTGGAAAGAGGTTTGGCCTATACAATTGAGTGTGCCCAAGGCCTGAGCATGGTTGTGGGAATCAAATCAGTTAATAAGCACTTGTTTTGGATAATTGTTGATTGAACCGCTCTATATTCCAATCAGATAGAGATAGGAATTCGATTCCGATTGAGTTATGAGAGACCTAGTTGTGTTGATGCATTGAAACCTATCAAAAGTGGATCCTTGGCGCTCTAGTGCCTTTTTAGATTGAAATTACCTTAACCATTCACTGTTTAAACCCAAATTGCTATTTCCCAGCTTTAGTTCTTAATATGATCTTAATTACTAGTTGTTTTAGACAAATTCTGAAGATACCCATACATAAATCTCTGTGGGAACGATACTCGGTCTTTCCGAATTATTACTACTTTCGCAACCCTACACTTGAGGAGTGAACACTGCCTCCGGGATTAGCCAGAGCAGCGGCCAGACTGGCCAGCGCATCGGCCTATACGTTCTCCTGCCTCGGTATATGTGAAATGTTGCTGTTCTGAAATTGGATTGAACAATGATTACGCTTGGTGGCAGAAAGGCGATAACTCAAGTTTGCAGACCTCGTATTCTATTGTCAATTATCCGATGACTAGCCTAGAGTCACCATAGATTTGTATCGCCTTGATTCGCATTTCTAGGGTGAGCTGTAGTCTGATGATAAGGGCTTGATATTCTACTTCATTGTTGGTGCAAGCTGGCACGATCGTAAATGAATAAGGCAGCAAATCTCCCGGCGGACTGATGAATATAACTCCTGCTCCTGCCCTTGTTGACCTGAAAGCTCCATCAAAGTACATTTGCCAAAGTCACGGTTCTTCAACCATTATAACCCAGTCGTCTGGGAGATCACATTCCATTTCTTTATTGCTTGGGACTGGGTGTGCAGCGAGGAACTCTGCGATTGCTTGTCCCTTGATAGCTCGGGCTGGGACATACATGATGTCGAATTCTAAGAGGAGAAGGGCCCACTTAGCTAGTCGCCCAGACAGCATAGGCTGATTCATGAGGAATTTGATCGGATCCGCGTTGGATATCAACGTTATCTGATGTGAGAGGCAATAATGCCTAAGTTTCTTTACGGCGAAAATGAGGGCGAGACATATCTTCTCGATTGTTGAGTAGTTGAATTTAGCTCCCACCAGCATGCGACACAAATAATATAGCCCGTTCTCTTTCTCTTATTCATTTTTCTATGCCAGGAGTGCCCCCAGTGAATTATCACCTACTACGATATATAAAATCAGCGGCTTTCCTTTTATTAGGGCAGCGAGGACTGGAGAATTCCCGAGCATTTCTTTTAACGAATCAAAAGCCTTCTGATAGGCGTCATCCAATTCAAACTTAACTTCTTTCTTGTTGAGGTGAGAAAATGGCTGACAATGACCGACTAGGTTTGAAATAAATCTTCTCAAGTATGCCACGCGGCCTTGAAAACTCTTCAACTGTTTCAGATTCTTCGGTGGTGGCATTTCTCTTATGGCCTTAATCTTCGCATGGTCGATCTCTATACCTCTATACCTAACAACGAAGCCTAAGAATTTGCCGGACGCAACCCCAAATGCGCACTTTAATGGATTCATACGGAGACTCTTCTTGCGCAACCGCTGAAACACTTGCCTCAAATGCTCTCTGTGATGTTCATGATCGACTGACCTTACAACCAAATCATCCACGTAACATTCGATGTGCTTGTGCATCATATCCTGGAATATAACATGCATCGCGCGCTGATACGTTGCCCCTACGTTCTTCAACCCAAAGGGCATTACGCGATAACAGTAGATGCCAAGAGTCATGCGGAAGGCTGTAACTTCTTCAGCTTCTGGAGCCATATGGATTTGATTGTGTCCCGAATAACCGTCCATGAAGGACATCACTGCATATCCTGTCGTGCTATCAATCAACAGCTCACAGCTCTGGAATCAGAAGAGGGAAATTGTCTTTAGGACAGGCTTCATTAAGATTTCAGAAGTCAACATAGACCCGGATCTGTCCACTCTTCTTCTTAACTGGCACGATGTATGAAATCCATCAGGAGTACTTCACCTCTCGAACGAACCCGGCCTGGATCAACTTCTTAATTTCTTCCTCAATCTTGGGCACGATGTCAGGGTAAAATCGTCGTTGAGGTTGCTTTACTGGTTTCTTCTCCTTCATGATGCTCAACTTGTGCATAACGATTGTTGGACTGAGTCCTAGCATTTCTGAATATGTCCAGGCGAAGATGTCCTTATTCTCCCTCAACAGTTGTATGTATTTCTCTTTCATCTTTCGGGACGTTTCTGCTCAGGTATGTGTTCCTGGGTTCTTCGAGGGTGCCCAAATTTACTTTTTCAAGTTCATCAATCGTTGGTTGTCCACCATCTTCTAATTGCACAGGTGTGACACTTGGCTGGATAATGTCAGCAGGGTCTTGCAGCTATATTTCTTCTACAGGGCCGATAGTTACCATATTTACTCTTGCCTTGGCTCCTAGACCTTCTCCATTTCTGTATACTTGCTTGTATTCTTCAAATGGAGCTAACAACCTCTTCTTTGTGCTTGAATCTTGGCCGGAGAATCCCATATTTCTCATAATCTTCCGACTGGCTCTGTTATACCTCTTTTCCTCTATCGGTCAAGGCCAAGCATGTTCTCTCCCCTCTTCTTCTTCTTCTGATGATACTGGCTGACTTGGCCCTGAGTGGAACTTGATATCTTTCTGAGTGATATCTCTTGATGGCATGATGAATTAGCTGGGAGCTTTCAGGAATGGTTTGATCCTTCTTATCTTGGGTACTGGCATGTTAAAGCTGGATTTGAGCACACTCATGTGTTGATCTGAGATGAGTTTTAATACAGACTGCCCTGGCTAACGCAAATGTTGTGGTACCACATAAAACTTTTTTGTGATCGGTTGAGGTTGGTTTTCCAAATGATATTGGGATCTCCCCTAAGTAATGGGCTGAGGTTTACTTTTCTGCTTAAACTTTTCGATTCGAGGTTTTGGCCCTTGCCCTTTCTTCATTACATCGGGCTTTTTGCCAGTTTTACTGATGTCGGTCAGGTTGTAATATTTTGCATCGGCCAAAAATGACTCAGCTATTGTGTATGGCTTCGGATCTGCTGCTACCCTATATTGGACCCCGTCCCTATTGAATTTGAAGCACTGATGATATGTTGAGGGATTATGCGATTCTGATGGAGCCAGGGCCTCCCTAAGAGGAGATTGTATGTTGTCCTGCATCGATCACCTGACATGTTACTTTGGTTGTTAGTTCTTCGATCTCTAACATCACCGTGATTGATCCAAGCATACGTTGACTGTCTTGGTTGAACCCTTGAATCATCATGAGACTTGGGCGTAACGTCGATTGCCTATAACCTAACTTCTGTAATGTCTTCAATGACATGATATTTACAGCAGACCCATCGTCTAACATACATCTCTTGAACTGTGTCCGTGATCATTCCTGTGACCATCAACGGACAGTTGTGGTCTGTTAATTCGATCGTGCGGTCTTCTTCTGAGAAAGTGATTATCGAGGAATGGTCGACATGCATGACTTGTGACACCGGTATATACCCCTCCCAAAATTTATCTGTATTATTCATTTCTTCTTCTATTTCCATTATCATAACCTCCCTGACCTCACTGTCAAGTAAGGCATTGATTAACATTTCTCTGTACACTTTCGAGAGACACAAAGCATCATATATACTTAAGCGGGCGAGGACCTTCTGTAAGTGTGACACAACGTCGTATGCTACTGGTCTTGGGCTTGGCTGACTGGTGGTGGCCTTCAACGACCTTCTCTTTTAGTTTCTACATGCGGGATCTCTCTTGTGGCCTGTTAGGGATAACATCTTCTTACATCGGGTCGTCTGATCTTGGAGGGGTACGGTCAGGCATCTGTCTTCCCGATCGTAAAATGACTACATCAAATAACCCCTTGGTTGATCAATCCTCATATCCTTCCCATCAATATTCTGTCTTATGGCTGACATGTTGATGATATTTACAATATTTGGGGTCATTTAATCGTCCTACCTCATGAGGACGGACTAGCTCTGGCAGACGCATCTTGCCTTCTTTGATCATTTGTTCCATGATCGGAACTAAATCAGCCATATCAAATGTGTATGGGCCATTTGCCTTTTCCCTATCGGCTATCGATATGCGTCTGGGTGCATAGGGCCTTTTACCCTTGTCTTATACAACCGTTGCTTTTGTCTCCGACTTGTGATCGATAGAGGGATGCTTGCAATCTTTCTGATCTCTGCTCTTATCGACCTAATGAGTTTCTACTACTCTTCCCATCTCTCTCTTCTGTCTTTCGGGTCTGAAGTTTACCTGTGAGGCTGCTTCCTCGACGAGATGTGCTTTCGTCGCCAGCTCACGAAAAGAATTGAAAGTATTGCCCGACAATCCATACGAGATCATCGGGTCTAGAGCCCTCAAGCACATCTTCATTGCTCACCCTCACTAGGCAACTCTTGACACTGAGCCGTCATTGTTCCCCATCGATTAATAAATTTCTCGACTGATTCTCCTTATCTTTGTTTGACTATTGCCAGGTCTGTCAGGGAAATCTCTCTCGGTGGCGAAGAACTTCGAGATGAAGCTGTCTACATATGCTCCCAAGTTCTCAAAGAGCCTGCTGGTAATGACATTACCACTGGAATGCTTTCCCCGTCAAGGTTAATCCGAACAGTCGCATACAATACTGCGGGACAGCAGACCAATTGCCTAAAGTGGTAAAGAAGTGGGTAATATGCTCTTCCGACAATCCTCTGCCATCGAATTTTCTGAAGTCAGGACACCTGAAGTTGGCTAGGAATGGTACTTCTTCTACTTCTGATGGGTACGGGACCTGATATTTGTAGCTACCTCTCCTCTCTTTCTCCTTCTCATGTTGCATCATGTGGGCTATCGTCTGAGATAACTCTTCTCGTGACATGTGCGATGTGGAAAGTGTCGCACGCTCTATTGGCGCAACCTTGGGTTAGACAGGCGGTTCGGGCTCAGCTGGACCTTCTGCTGGCCCTTGAAATTCTTCTGCCGACTAACGAGTAGGTGGCGCAACACTTCTGGTGGTATTCTGGGCTATCAAAGTAGTCAGGGCTTCCTGCATAGCCCTCATTCGGTCATTTGTTTCGCGATTAGCCTCAATTAATCTGTTAATCTGATCTTGGATCGGAGGTAGTCCTTCTTCCTCTTCGACCACTTGGACCATTACCACTTGCGCTGACTAGATCTTCTGAGTTGGCCTCTATCTCGGTTCGAAGAATGTCGTGGGCTTGAATTTCTTTATATGCGCAGGCTTGGTGGATTTCTGCGAGGTGTGAGTGGTCTTGGACAACGGTTAAAACTGCTCGGCTGTCATTACAGGCACTGCGGACTTGGCTGATACGACCTAATTGTTGATAGGGATCTTCTGCCCCTGCTTCGGCTGCCATTATTTCCTGACCATCGGGCGAGATCTCGCCACCTTCACTCTCTTACAGCTATGACGGCTGCTTTATTATGCTCTTTCTTTTGTCGTTGGGTTTTAACCAACTACCATTCTGAGTTGGAGCTGGTTGTTGTGGTCACAGTAAAACGGGGGAAGCTGAAACCCCCGGGGTTAAGGAAGATACACGGATTCATCATCGAGTATGTCATTACTTCTTTTTGCGCTAATGTCTTGTTAATTCTGCGGTGTCAGAAAATCATTAGAACAGTTCATAAATGCGGCCGAGAGCATGAACCCATCGATCGCGGTGCATAAACTAACATAAATAAGCAAAAAAAAGACAAATACGTGTAGTTGTGGAAGTTTATGGGTTCGAAAACTTTCAATTTAGTGTCTAGTGCCTTAAAGATAAAGGGAAGAACGTTCCCGTTGAGAGTCGATAGTTTGGCGCCCGAGGGCACCGAAACATTATACCTCATGATAAATCTCTTTCGTACACATTTGTGTTTGCAAATGATTAATCTTAGAGTGTTTCTATACTCAGAGTTAAACAGAGAGTCTGGTATTGTTCAATCCCCAACAGAGTCGCCAATTTGTTAAAACTAAAAATGCAGCAAGGACATTTTCTGTGTATTGTTGCTCTAGGGTTCTGAGTAATGAAAACATTCATAGACAATCACATGCATTCACAAAAGGTACATAAGAAGAGATATCGCAAGACGAATTTTATTACAGAGATTCTAAGATCTTGTACATTCCATGCCGTGATCTAGCACGAGCCCTTAATTACATCAAATGATCGATATCCTTGATTAAAAGGTAGAAGACTAGTCAGCAGGGACTATGGTCTTAGAGTTTGTGGTTGTAGAGACCTGTATTTGTTTTGCTATGGACTGAACCATCTTTGTATTAGTCAGATGTCTATGTCTCATGTTTTGACCGGAGATCCGGGCTGAGATTATCAGGGTTTCTGACTGAGATGGACGACTATGGGCCCATGCCTGTCATGTTTGGACAAGTGACCTCGGGAAGTCAGATCTGCAGTTGTGTGTACCTGAATAGCCCAACTGACGAATGTCGTTTGAATGGGTAGGGCATCGACTGTTGTGTTGTGACAGTTCATAGCAATTGTTTTGTAGAGAATTGGAACTCTTTGATATGGTTTATTGTGATAACCATAATCTCGTTTGTCTAGCTTTCGACCCTAATTGGGTCATATCTTACAGTACATGTGAATAATGATATATTTGAATAGTTCTAGGTACTGGCGGCTTCTTTTCGAGAAGTTATTTCATTCATCGCGTTGAATCGGGTCAAACCTCGAAGGTACGCAATTCTACTCATTTAGAGATCTCGGAATGTCCATTTGACCATTCCATTGTGTCTGAAATGCCTGAAATACCCAAAATAGGCCCAAATAGGACCTAAAAATACTTAAAATTGAGTCCAGCGTACCCGTAAACATTTTCTACAGTAGGCTGGTTTTTTTAGTGCATGGGACGTAATTTATGGGTGTGTGGGCTCCAACGCACCTTTAAATTAATGACCTAATTTTTGTTGATTTTATGGATGCGTGGGGTATTTTTTGGGTGGGTGGGACACCAATGCACTTGTCCGAATGACTTCGAATTTATGGACGCGTCGGACTCGAATTTATGGGCGCGTGGGCCTTTTTCGGGTGCGTGGGACACCAATGCACTTGTCTGAATCACTTCGAATTTATGGACGCGTGGGCCTTTTTCGGGTGCGTGGGACACCAATGCACTTGTCCAAATCACTTCGAATTTATGGAGGTGTGGGACTCGAATTTATGAGTGCGTAGGCCATTTTTTTGGGTGCGTGGGAGTCCAATGCACTTGTATAAATTATATCGAATTTATGGGCGCGTGGGACATTTTCGGGTGCGTGGGACCAATTTATGGATGCATGCCCACACTTGTGATTTTTAGAATTCAGACCTGTGGTAGTCTTGGTCGGAGTAATCTTCTGATGGAAGACGTCGGTGATCGGAAAGGAATTCCGGAGAGGGTTTTCCGGCGGGAATCTTAAATACCCAGAGGATAATAGCTCTCTCTCTCTCTCTCTCTCTCTCTCTCTCTCTCTCTCTCTCTCTCTCTTAGAACGTACAAATGAATAGTCGGACGGGGTATTTATACCCGAAAATACCAGAAGCCGATCAATGAGCGGTTGTCACATGCCACGCACGCCAAAAATACCTCCAACGCACCCCAAAATCAATGCGTGGAGCTCCAACGCACCCAAAAAGGTATTCTGAAACTAGCTAAATTTATGGGTACGTGGGACTCTGATTTTGCAGGTGCGTGGGACTCCATGCACCCTGAAGTGATATTTCTGAAATGTGTTGAATTTATGGGTGCGTGGAGCCATTTTAGGGTGCGTGGACTGCAATGCACCCTTTAAATCAACTTCTGATCTCTGGTGAATTTTCGAGTGTGTGAGTACCCAAATTTATGGGTGAGTGGAAGTCCAATACATCCATAAATGAGTTTCTGATTTTGTTGATTTTTCGGATGCGTGGGTACCCGAATTTATGGATGCGTGGAAGTCCGAATTTATAGGTGCGTTGACAGGCTTTTGAACGCTCCGAATTGGGTTTTGAATTTCGATGGGTTTATGGGGCCTGATTGATGATGAAATCACATGAACTGTTCATTATAATTCATAATGAAGTTACAGGTTCGATATTGGACGGTTCTGATCACGGTGATTGGTGGGGCCCGCCAGAGATTTTAGCCAAAATTGGCTACGTAAAAGGATTTTTGTAAATCTCCATTTTGCGTGAGTTCAGAGGGTATTTTGTGAATTCTTTTGGAGGTGCATGACTATTTTGTTTGTTTTGAGGGCCCCTACATTTTGGGACCCCAATAGGTCTTTGATCGTGGAGCTAAACCATTCGCATAAGCAATCGTGGGAGCAAATGAGAACCTGATTCAAGCACGGGAGAACATTGACGAAGCATCTCAAGAAGACGCATAAAAAGGAGTTCAATTCGACAAGTAAGGTTGTCGATTGTAAGACTTGATATACACCTTCCTTATGTAGGATTAAATATAAAGTTTGAAACCCAAACTCAAATAGGTTCTTGTGTATGACCGAATTCACCGGACAAGGGTGCGTATGTGTTAGTCTCCATGAGAGCCTCCGGCGAGAGTAAACTTAGGTCCTTGGATTATGACCGCATCGGTTGTTGGTGAGCCAATAGAAAACCAACTAAGTCTCCGAGGGAGCCACCGACATGGGTGAAAACATGTTCCACCAACACGGGTGGGTACGTGTAGGTCCTTATGTAGGACCGTCACCAACACAGGTGTGTACATGGTCCACCAACACGGGTGTGTACATGTAGGTTCTTGTATAGGACCAAATGTTTGTGGTGAACCGGTAAAACCATTGTAAAAGTTAGGGGTGAACCTATTGAAAGCTCTTAAGATAGTAAAATCCAGTACACTCGAGGAGAGTGCACCTGTCGTGAGTGAAGTAGCTAATTAATTAAACCACTATATATCCATGTATTTTGCGGTTGTGAATGTTTGCAATTTTATTCATGCTTATGTGTTTAATTAGTTGAATTATATGAATGTTTAAATTGGATTGTATGTTAGGCACCTAACTTATAAATCACACACAAGATTGTTGGGGCTCAAATTCGTACCCATGATAAAACAACATGTGGCGGTCCATCTATGATGATTCAGATTAATTTCAAGCCCGGGAAACACCCGAAAAATGCGATCGGACGCCAGCGCAGCCTTAACCCTAAGCAACCTGCGCAATCATGATCGAAACTTACGAATATTATTTCAGAACATATCTGGACATGCGTATTGCCACCAAATGATCCAGAATGCCTGAAAACCATTAACACCTGAATTTGAATGTCGTGCAATGCATATTTTTATCTATGTACCCTAAAATACGTTATGCCCCTGTTTGGAGCTGACCGAAAGGGTCCAAAACCTACTAATGTTATTTCAGAGCTGATCTGGACATGCTTATTATCGCCAAATGGTCCGAAATGCCCAAAAACCCCCGACTACCAAGTTTAAAAGCTGGACGATGCATATTTTCATGTGCCCGCTTTCAGGAGCGAAGTTCCTGTACCAAGAGGCGACCGAGAGGGTCCAAATTAGGAAGCAACTACTAAAATTTACAACATTTGATTCTCTACACCCCATCTCGTTCACTTGATAGGTTAATAAGAGCTTACAAGTGGCTTGGCGTCAGTGACTTTGGTCCCCAAAAGGGTACCTGTCCTTGGAAGGGTCACCTGTCGGAGCCTGAAATTCCTAAAATACTCTAAGTTTGGAAGTTATTTATCTCTTGTAGAGTGCAGAACCCAAAAATAATTGAAGTAGTGGAAATTTCCCACTTTATAGAGGGACATAAGCCAGCCCCAGAAATACATGCGCAAGCCACGTGCGCATGAGGCATTCTCTCCCAGAGAATCACTCGGAAAACTTCCAAAAAAATACAAGTTTTGCCACATGCGCCAGCCACAATCGCCCGGAACATCCACCCAAAAACTCTTCCAGAAACACATGCGCTCACCTTCTTCTATTGCCTGGACCCAAACCCGATTAGCCTACTATAAATAATAGGTTGACTTGATGACCAAGAGACACCTCATTTGCAAACGACATCAGAGCGACGTAAGAGGTAACATGCGCCCGCTTCGTCTTTCCCTCATCGGAATCCCTCGCTGGAAGGGGATTTCTTCGTTGGAACCCCTCGTCGAAAAGGGATTTTTCTATCGGAGTTTGAATGCAGAGAGAGAGAGAGAGAGAGAGAGAGAGAGAGAGAGAGAGAGAGAGAGAGGAAGAAAAGTAAAAAAATACTCTTAAGTGTTGGAAATTTTCCCCTTGGCAAGAGGGACATGAGCCCACCCTCGAGAAGCCAAAAATGGCTAAGTACTCAAACTTTTTCTCTCTCACATAATGACATGTGCCCACCTCTCTAGGGCATAAAAGACCTAAAAAATGGCTAAGGAAGAACTCCCCTCTTATGGAAGTCACTACGCCCACTCCTTGGAGGGTGGGAGAATCTCCTAAGTCACATAGTGACATGCGCCCACCAGCATGAGGTGGGTGCATGTGCCCTACTACATGCACCAGGGAGGAGTGCTCTCTCTCTCTCTCTCTCTCTCTCTCTCTCTCTCTCTCTCTCTCTCTCTCTCTCTCTCTCTCTCCTTGCACATGTGTCATACCACATGTGCCCACTGCCCTACCACATGCGCCTGGATGTTCCCCCTTATCCTGGAACTTCTGTGGCATGGCCCGCTTTCAATGGGTCTTGTCTCTCCTGCGTAGTATGCCTCCTAGACACGTATAGACATGCCTTATCCATTCCCTGGACCAGATTTTCCAACGGTCAATGTTAAGAACCTCTAATCCTAGATTTTCTCCAAAATGTCTAACACTTAGCCATTTTTTCAACTCTGAAAACTACACTGTACATCTGTCTGCATTGCACTACACTGCACAACTCCGCACCTACACTACACTATACACCTTATTTACATAAAAATGTTTTTCCATTTACTTTATTTATTTATGAAAATAAGGAAGTACCCCCCATTTGGATTCAATAAAAAATACTAAAAAAATAAATTCCCAACAATAAATATTTTAATTTTCCATCTGAAATACAAATCGCAACTTTTTGACACTTCACGAAAAGTTCATCTTTTAAACAGATGGGTTTTCTTCGAATCTAAACCGTTCAAAAAATCTGAAATACCCTAATTAGGCTAAAACACCAAAGAGCGGTAAAATATTCATAATATTTTATGGTCGATCTGTGGATATATTAATAATCTAGGTTTTTTACTTAGAATTTTCAGGCAGCGAAATGATCAGAACATCGTTTTAGTACAAATCCGTACAAAAATGGATTTATAACTTGATAATGTTCCTTGCCTCATGTATTAACATTCATTTTTGCTTAATCAATCATTCACTCGGTGTTAATCCTTATTGTTAATCATAAATCAGTACAATTAAGTGTTAAACAGGCTCAATACTTAGTCATTTTCGGCCCTGGGAAGTGCCTTGACGGCCCAAAGATTAACTGAATGCCAAGTAAAATTAAGTGCAATCTCACTGACGCCAAGCTGGATTTAACATCCTCTTATCATAAGATAACTAAATTAAGCACTTGTGGGACACTAATCCCCACCGTTTATCCGTTATTGGCATAAATAGGCATATATCAGCCCCCATACTTAGCCATTCTCAAGCTAAAAAATGTGTAATCTAGCTCATCGAGCTTGAACTCTCAAAGAAATATAGCTCAACACAGCCCATCCGAGTGATCCAATCTCTTGAAGCATTGATTATTAACAACAATGTGGTTAAATTAAGGATATATGTAGAGCGGATTAACCAAATCAAGTGTATAATCCAACCGACGTACTAAACGTCAAGTATAATGCAATCCTCTCTCGAGCATGCAATAAAGATCAAGCATATTTACTTTGTACTCTTCATATCCACTATATGAACTCTATTCATCACATATTGAGGCCTGAAACTAAATCAAAGGGACTATGGTTATCATTGAAAATCATAATCAAAGAGTTCTAGAATAATTGAAACACTTCATTATGAATTGTTATCGCTAAAACTAGTTGATGTACTGCCCGTCCAAAGTGGGGTCCGTCAGTTAAGCAGCTCAGGTAGTTGCGGTGTGTCTTCCTGTGGTCACCCGTCCGTAGCGACGGTCACTAGCACTGTGTTGTATCATATGGCGGCTGTAATATGCCTTCCCGCGGTCACTCGTCTGCAGTGACGGTCACTGGCACTGTGTTGAGCATGGCAACCATGGTGTGTCTTCCTGTGGTCACCTGTCTGCAGCGATAGTCACTGACACTATGTTACACTACATGGGAATCGTGGAATGTTTTCCTGCAGTCACCCGTCCACAGTGACAGTCACTAGCACTGTGTTGCATGACTTGGTTAAAATCCTGGCTGTTTCTCAACTAAGAATGCTCAAAAGAACATGAGACATGCATTTAACTTGTCTAAACGATGACTCAGTCCATAAGAAACTCGAACTTGGTCTCTACAACCGTGAACTCAAAGACCATAGTCCCTAATGACTTAGTCACCTGCTCGATCTATTTGGGCCTCTTTCCAAACACTCCATCTATTGTATAACTATAATTCATAGTTGAACTTTTGACGCTTTGTGTCGTGGTTTTCTCCTGCAAGGGTTTCCATGTAAAAATCATCATGTTGTTCGTGGTGTGTTTTATTCATGATTATATTCTCTTAATGTTTTATTTAACTTATCTATGATGCGTGCATACATTTACTTTTGCCTTTTAATCAAGGGTGATCATCCATTGATGTAATTAAGGGTTCGTGGTCAGTTTACGGCCTGGAATGTACAAGATCTCAAAATCTCTAAAATAAAATTCTGTTAGTGCACTTTTATATGGCATACTAGTGCACCTTATTTGTCAATTACTTAGGTCGATGAGTCTAGTGTTGATTGAGCTTAATGAAGACAAAGAGCGAAGACTCAAAATGAACCTATTGTATCAAGGAAGAAGAAACAGCTAAAAGAGATGCCTTGGTGAAGCATTAATGTTGAACCTACCCAAAACCATAACCTCTTGATGACCGTGACCATTAGGAGTATTCTTAGTTATCTTAGATTGGCCTTAGGTGTCCCAAAAGATCACTAAAATAATGGCTTAAGAGGTTACATGAGCTGCTGCAAAGCACAAAAGGATATCAGCAAAAATCATGCCTAGAACGGTCGACAGATGGCCTAAAAGGGAGAGCAGTTGAAATGTTTTTAGCTAGCCTAATTCGACCGGTCGGCCAGTCTGACTGACCAGTCGGCAACCGACATGTTTGAGACAATAACTTTTTCTCGTCTTGGCCATTAATACGACCAGTTGCCTGATTGATCAATGACCCTAGTCCGACAGGTCGGACAGAGTCGTTTTATAGTTGTTGGAGGCTTTTCTATATAAAGACTTGGCTCGATTTAAGGGGTAAGGAGATGGATTTTGAGAGGATTAAAGCCACCATTGTTGGATACCATTAGAGGCTCAATTTCTAACCTTTGTAAGGCATCTTCCTTGTGATTTAAACACAAGAATGGAGCATTCCAAGCTCATGAAGAAGATGACCTTCACCCTCTCTTGATCTCCAGAGTTTGAATCTTTCTTTATAGTCATATCCTTATCCAAAGCTTTATGATGGGATTGAGCAACTCTAGGCAACCCATTCCCATTAGTTGCAGAGTTTTCAAACCTACCCTCCTATCACCTTGGGCATCTCAAAGGCATCACATTTAAGGTGATTGATCAAATATAGCTGGGGCATTGGCGACGCAGCAACAACACGATCGGGAGAGCAAAGGAAGCTGATTGAAGCACAGGAGAGCGGAGATCTAGCAACCCGAAGCGACCCTGAACAAGAGGGCTCATCCGACA
Organism: Liriodendron chinense; assembly: GCA_003013855.2. NCBI lineage: Eukaryota > Viridiplantae > Streptophyta > Magnoliopsida > Magnoliales > Magnoliaceae > Liriodendron > Liriodendron chinense. Next base: position 5,147,812 of record PVNU02000070.1, read on the forward strand.
AGTAAGGTCATCTTTATTAAGAGTCCTTTCACTCAATTCCCTTTGGGAGTTGAGTGCAGAGTTTGTTTGTCAAATTCGAACTAGGGTCATTTGCCGATCATTGGCATGTTTGTTGGGCTTAAACATTTAGGGACGTTTGTCGTTCCTTGGCACGTTTGTCGTGCCTAAACTAGTCTCCAAGGATGAGCCTCCGACATAGGAGTGAACGTGCGTCGGGTTGAAAGTTAGCTTTATCCAAAAACTCTCTTTATGGTTAAGAGGTGAACCGGTAAAACTTCCGTGTAAAGGATGAGAGCTGAACCTCATTTAAAACCTCCGTTAGTGAATGCCGGTGTGCTCAATGGGGTTGAGTACTTGAACCGGGAGTGAAGTAGGCCCAAAGTCGAACCACTATACATGCTTGTGTTTGTAATTGATTTGAGCACATTGTTATCTTAGCAATGTATGTTTAATTGTTAATTATGAGTGCTTGATAGGAATGTATGCTAGACACTAGAGAGTCACATCCACACATAAGATGTACTTTCACTAGTAGTGTAGACTTTAGTTCATTGATCCATTCTCATAAGTCTACATGGGTTGCATAAATTAGGAGCTTGATTTGTTTAATCATTTGATTATTTATGCATGCTTAGACTAGGTTGCTTATTGCATAAACAATATGCTAGTCTTGTGATTAGACCCACTTAGGCTTGGAAGCCGAATTGTTCTTGCTTACTTAGTTTAATTTGATAAAACTGTTAAGTATGCGAAAAGAATTTTAAAAAGGTCCTAATCACCCCCCTAGGACTTAGCCATAATACTAGTTGCTCTCTAAGCTTCCGCACTTATACGCCTTTAATCCAAAATGTGTAATTTCAATTGGAATCAGAGAGGGTTGCTCTTCAAGGACTTAATCGTCTAGAGTAAGATTCGGTACTGGAGCACTAGCATAATGTTTAATCGAGATGAGAGTGCCAACAACCGTCTACCATTCTTTGACGGGTCCAACTACGCCTATTGGAAAGCTAGGATGAGGATTTTCTTACAATCCATGGACTGTCCCGTGTGGCTAAGCACACAACGTGGATATTCATTGCCCACCGAACATGTGGAGGTTGATGGCAAAACCATTGTCATTTCCAAAGATGATGAAAAATGGAATGACAGTGAGAGAGCTCAATACATGGTAAATGTCAAAGCTCTCAATGCGATTTGCTGTGCGGTTTTTCCGAAAGAATTTCAGCGCATTCTCACATGCGCAACTGCAAAAGAAGTGTTAGATATACTTGAGGTTACCCACGAGGGAACTAGCACAATAAGATGCTCAAAGCTTCGGCTCTTAACCACCAAATTTGAAAACATTAAAATGGAAGAGTCTGAAACTTTTATGGAGTTTTATACACAATTGTTTGATATTTGCAACTCCATGTTTACTAGGGCTGAAAGTTGGGCGGGTTCAACCCGACTGACCTGTGACCGACCCGACATTTGGGTTGGGCTTGGGTAGGACGTATCGGACTCGATCTTGAGCTTGGGCTATTCAAACACCAACCCGATAAAGCTTGGGTCGGGCTTGGGTTGAGGTCTCGGGTTGCCCGACCCAACCCGAACCCGATCTATATATAAGGTACTTAGAATTTTACTATACTTTAGTTAAGAAAACTTATTAGTAAATTTATAATGTTTGAAATTTGATATGCTTAAGTGTTAAAGGAGTAATTATCCTATATTTTAGCTTATTTGTTTATAAAAAGTGAAATTCTTTACAATAAATAACCACATATATAATTAATAAAGTCATAGGTACAAAAAATAAGACGTGTATTGAAACATAATAGACTAATGTAATAATGAAAATATTAGCATGCATCAACCCGACCCCGCCAGCTTGGGTCGGGCTTGGGTTGAGAATTCCCAACCCGAGGTTGGATTGGTCTGGGTTAGGGTTGAGGTATATGAAGCTTGGGTTGGGTTAGGGTTGAGCACCAACCTGACCCAACTCGCCCGACTTTTAGCCCTAATGTTTGCTTTAGGGGAACAAGTTCCGAAAGAATGTATATGTAGAAAAATACTTAAGTCCCTCCCGGATAGATTTAACACCAAGGTAGTAGCATTAGAGGAGTGTAGAGACATAGATAACATGAAAATAGAGGAACTCATAGATTCTTTATAAATTCATGAACTACACTTTAACGCCCCCTCTAGGAAGAAAAACATCGCTTTAAAGACTTCCCTCAAACTCTCCCATGAGAAAATTAAGAGTGAGTCGGAGGAAGAAGATAGTGATGACGAGGAAGAAAAGATAAATAGAAAATTTAGACGATTCCTTAAATTTGATTAAGGGGAAGGATGAAAAATATAAAGGGAAATCATCTAAACCCAAATCTATCAATTGTTACAGTTGCAATCATCGTGGCCATATTGCCCGAAAGGGCCTAAATCGAAAGGTAAAAAGGCAATGGCTGCCACTTGGGATGACATGGAGGAGTCCGAATCTAAATCAAGTGACTCTTCTAGTGATGAGAGTTAAAAACTAGTGAGAATTCTCATGGCTTCCACCACTACCTCTCTCCCCCCTAATCTAAGAGAGGATCCCGACCGCGTTCCCTTCTAGGAGTAGAAAGAGCTCCCAACCCCTCACCTCAAGCTAAACTTTATGAGGGTGTTGTGGAAATTAGTTATCCTTAGGCTAATCAAACTAAACATAGCTAGTAAGGGTAGCTATAAATTGATACTATAGGTATATATAAGGATTTCAACCTCATTTTTTAGTGTAAGGGCAAATCAAAGGATTCAAGCCTCATTAGCCTAATTTTGGTAGTTTAGCCTTGCTTTTATTTGGTATATTTGCTGCAAGACCATCATCCTGCTTAGATTAGCTAATCTTGTTGAATTTCATGCTTTATTGTATGCTAATCTTTGCTTAGGTTTGGTCATGATATACTATTAGGGGAGGTTAGTTGATTGGGCTATAAGCCCTTGTGCTTTTATTACAAAATGTATATCGTTGACCAATTATGCATGATTAACTATGCTTAAGTAGTTACATTTTCTTGTTAATCATGTTCTATTGCTGCTCCATGTTTTAAAGTTCATGCACCTTATACTCTCCTTGTTAGCATGTGCTTATATTTATAACTACAACATACTATCTACTCTTACCTTAACCTTAATTGATGTATCATTAAAGGGGAGATAATAGTTTGTCAATTGCTGACAAAAAGAGGGAGAAAGATCAAGTTCCACAAAAACTAGTTTGCTATGTTTTGTGATGCAGGAAATGACAGGTTATGGGGGAGCAAACTGAAGAGGAGCTGCTTAGTTAGTCATGTCAAGAGTCTCGTATTTATTTCAATATCACTATAATCTCTTGTACATGTATTTTGTTCTAGTAGGTTAGTTTTTTTTGCAAGTAATTGACAAATGGGGAGATTGTTAGTGTACTTTTCTGTGGCATGCTAATGCACTTTATTTGTCAATTACTTAGGTCAATAAGTCTAGTGTTGGTTGAGCTTAATCAAGACAAAGACCGAAGACTCAAGATGGACCTGCTGCATCAAGGAAGAAGAAATAGATAAAAGAGATGCTTTGGTGAAGCATTAACCTTGAACCTACCCAAAACCATAACCTCTAGAAAACTATGACCATTAGGAGTATCCTTAGTCATCTTAGATTGCCCTTAGGTGTCCCAAAAGATCACCAAAATAATGGCTTACGAGGTTCCATGAGCTGCCGCAAAACATAAAAGGATATCAACAAAAATCATGCCTAGACCGGTTGTCTGACCGGTCACCGGTCGACAGATGGCCTAAAAGGGACAACGTTGAAATGTTTTTAGCTGTCCTAATTCGACCGGTCGTCTGACGAACGATCGATCGATGACCGACATGTTTGAGACAACAACTTTTTCTCGTCCTAGCCATTAATATGACCGGTCACCTGACCGGTCGAGGACCCCAGTTCGACCAGTCGGATATAGCTATTTTATAGTCGTTGGGGGCTTTTCTATATAAAGGCTTAGCTCGATTTAAGGGGTAAGGAGATGGATTTTGAGAGGATTAAAGCCATCATTGTTGGAGACCATTAGAGGCTCAATTTTTAACCTTTGTAAGGCATCGTCCTTGTGATTTAAACACAAGAATGGGGCATTTCAAGCTCATAAAGAAGATGACCTTCACTCTCTCTTAATCTCTAGAGTTTGAATCTTTCTTTATAGTCATATCCTTATCCAAAGCTTTATGATGAGATCTTTGTAGGTGAGCAACTCTAGGCAACCCATTCTCATTAGTTGTAGAGTTGTCAAACCTACCCTCCTATCACCTTGGGCATCTCAAAGGCATCGCATGCAAGGTGATTGATCAAATGTAGCTGGGGCATTGGCGACGTAGCGACAACACGATCGGGAGAGCAAGGGAAGCTGATTGAAGCACATGAGAGCAGAGATCTAGCAACCCGAAGCGACCCTGAATAAGGGGCTCATCCGACAAGTAAGGTTGTCTTTATTGTGAGTCCTTCTACTTAATTTCCTATGCTGAGTTGAGTGTAGAGTTTGTTTGTCAAACTCGAACTAGGGTCGTTTGTCGATCCTTGACGCGTTTGTCGGGCCTAAACTAGTCTCCAAGGGGGAGCCTTCAACCCAAGAGTGAATGTGCGTCGGGTTGAAAGTTAGCCTTGTCCAAAAGCTCCATTTATGGTTGAGAGTTGAACCTCATTTAAAACCTCCGTTAGTGAATGTCGGTGTGCTCAATGGGGTTGAGTACTTGAACCGGGAGGGGAGTAGCCCAAAGTCGAACCATTATACATGCTTGTGTTTGTGATTGATTTGAGCATATTGTCATCTTAACATTATATATTTAATTGTTAATTATGAATGCTTGATAGGAATGTATGCTAGACACTAGAGAGGTACATCCACACACAAGATGTACTTTCACTAGTAGTGTAGACTTGAGTTCATTGATTCATTCTCATAAGTCTACATAGGTTGCATAAATTAGGAGTTTGATTAGCCATAATACTAGTTGCTCTCTAAGCTTCCGCACTAATAAGCCTTTAATCCAAAAGGTGTAATTTCAAATTCGCCTTGCAATATCTTTCTCATTGTGTATGTTTATGAATGCTTGTGATTGTCTATGAATGTCTTTATTACTCAGAACTTTTCAGAACAACAAAACACAAGAAGACTGCCTTGCGCATTTTCTAGTTCTAATAAAGATCACTATCTCTAACTTATAGACTAGTTGCTTATATTGTTGCATCTATTGTAGTCTATATGATTAGACCCACTTGGCTTGGAAGCCTAAGTGTTACTAGCCTTATTAGTCTAATCAATAAATTATTTTAATTAGATGATAATTTTTAAGTGGTTTGATTCACCCCCTCTAAGACTTAGCCGTAATTCTAAGCTCCACTAAGATTTCACATCTAGCATGGTGTCGTGTTAGACAACAATGCAATTTCATTTGTTGGTTACAACTATGTAGTGTCGACATGTGGCGGCCTTTGAGTGGTCCACATTAGGGCGCCGGAAATGGGTGTAAATAAGATGTGCCTCATTTTTTAGATTATAATGTCTTAAAATGATATGAAAAAATAGATGAACAATGTGGATAAAATCATACATTATGGTGGGGCCCATAGATCATTGTCCAGTAGCCACCTCCTACTGTCAACAGTAGTAGGCAATACGCGTCCCTGTCCTTGCCAGTAGCAAGGTAGCCACTGGATGGTGGAGTGGATTAGGTGAGACCTGGATCAACTGAGGTGGGCGGGACCCCTGAGGGGCCAACCATGATGTATATGACTACATCCATGTCGTCCATTTGTATTGGAAGCTCATTTTAGGGCATGATCCAAAAAATGAAGCAAATCCAAAACGCAGATGGACCACAATATAGGAAACCATGATAATTGACCATTAAAAACTTCTCGTGGGCCACAAAAGCTTTGGATGAAGATGATATTGTGTGGTCTCTTCATCTAAGTCTTTGTGACCTTGTCAATAGGTTGGATGACAAATAAACATTTTGGCAAAATCCATGAAGTTTTTAATGGTTTGGATTCAACATCAATTGTTTCCCATGGTGTGGTCAACTAAGATTTGAGTCAGCTTCATTTTTAGGATCATGCCCTAAAATGAGCTTTCAAAATGGTTGTGCGGTGTGGATTTAAGGTACATACATCACTGTGAGCCCCGCAGTCAAGGGTCCCACCCACCTCGGTGGATATGGGGTCTCACTTAATCCACTCCCACTGGACAGTGCTGTGTGGCCCACCATGATGTATGTTTTTATCCATGCGGTCCATCTAATTTTCTAGGTCATTTTAGGGCATGATCCTCCACCATTAAAGACTTCCTAGGGTCTATTGTAATGTTAATTTGTCATCCAAACTATTGATTAGGTCCAATGGATATGGATAAAAAGGGAAAACACAAATATCAGCTTCATTTAAAACTTTTATTGCTCTAGGAGGTTTTTAATGGCAGGCATTCATATGCTATTGTTTGCTGTCGTGTGGTCTGCGTTAGATTTGGATCTGCCTCATTTTTGGGCTCTTGCTCTAAAATGATCTAGAAAATTGGACGGACAGCGTGGAATTAAAATTCCCTAGATTTGGGAGCGTGGATTTGGAACCCCCTAAATTTGAAATACCATGATGTGTTTGGCACCTAGATTTGGAATCTCTGTTATCCAAAAGTAGCCATGCATAGTATTTTACTAGGGTTTGAATTTAATTACCATATCAACTTTAATATCCTTAATTAGTGTACCTATATAATATTTGACACAATGATTTTAATAAGCTCGTTGAAATATATACTTCGATAAAAAATGATGAACTTTCAAGTCTAGGATGGGCCACAAGAATAGGATCACAACCAAATGACTAACCAACGATTTTTAACAGATGATTTATATGAACAATGTTTGGATTGTGCTAATCATTGAAGTAATTTTAGTGATGCAGTTGATAACATTGTTTTGGGATATCATCGGTGGGCCACGTGCCCAATTGATTAGTAGCCAGTGACACACATATTACACAGGCGACTCATGGGAGGAGTTTAGGTGTGTAATCGTAGCTTCCTAGGGCTGTAAATGGTCGGGTTCGGGGCGGGTTTAGCCAAAACCTAGACCCGCCTATTTACTAAACGGGTATGGGTCCAAATTTTAGACCCAGACCCTTTTACTAAATGGGCGGGTTCGAGTCGAGTCCGAGTCAACCCATCAGACCCATTTATAAATGGGTCCGGGTCTGGTAGAGGGAGATCCACCCAGACCCATTTATAAACAGGTCGGGTCTAATGGGTCCGGGTCTAGATCAAGTATGCAAGCATTTTACAAGGTTTAAAACCGGGTTTGGACGGGTCTGGGCTAGACGGGTCCCTTGAAACATAGACCAAACCCGCCCACTTACTAAATGGGTTCCGGTTGGGTCGGGTCGGGTCGGGTCGGGCCTAATATAAAGGAAACCAGACCCAGACCCGTTTAGCAACTGGGTCTGTTTTTGGACCCAGACCCGTACCATTTAACAAATGGGTCGGGTTTGGGTCGGGTCTAAATGCGTTGGGTCCGGGTACCCCATCGGGTCCGCTGACCCATTTACAGCCCTATAGCTTCCAATCTCTTTGAGAGGATTTGTAACCGCAGGGCATTTGAGCCCCCCAGTTCATGGTGCTAAACGACCCCTGGCAGCGTCGGTGGGCAATCCGCGTCCCTGTGGAGGTTACACCGGGGAGTACCTGGTGCGAGTAAGCATAGTACGGATCGTTCTTCAGCGTTTCTCTTTCCAGCAGTCCTGTCTCTTCAGTCTCTTCCCTTCTCTCCAGAGCTTCGACAGCTTCTCCATGGCGTCTCTTCGTATGATAGGCAAGCCCCACCCCCTCCATAACACTCACAACAGACACACGCACGCACTTTCTGCTCTTTTCCTCTCTGTCTCTGTATTCTCACTATCTATGGGGTAAGCAGATATAGCTGTCAACTTCACCGGTGAGGCATTACAACCAAGACCTGCTGTTCCAACTTTTCCTTTCCTCGTTTGCTATTCCCTCAAACATACAAAAAAACGGGGCCATGTGCAGACAGCATGTTCAAGGGTATCTACAACGGCAGGCAATGCCATCCCGCGGACATACCCGCTGTGCTTAGAAGGGCGTGGAGTGCCGGAGTTGATCGAATCATTGTCAGTTATCTCCATCAGGATCCTCTTTTCCATTTTCACATTGCATTTGTATATTGCATTTTCTATTATCTTACACCCTCACCGTTGTCTGGAGAAGGTTACTGGCGGGTCTCTGGAAGAATCAAAGGAAGCGCTCGCCATTGCAGAAACCGATGGTTTGTTGTTGATTTTTTGTTTTTGTTTTTTTTTTTGTTTACTGAGAGATGATATTCACTACACAACATCGCCAAAGAGAAAGATATTCTTATGAATAAAAATAAAGGGTGTAAGTATTAAATTCCTTTTATATATTCTAAGCACTTTTGTGTCCAATTGTTTTCTTCATCATTCAGGGCGGCTTTTCTGCACAGTAGGTGTTCATCCTACCAGATGCAAGGTGATTTCTCCCCTGCATTTTATTTTTAGTTAATTAATTGTCTCAAAGCCCTTTATTTTTCTTTTTGGTTAGTACCTGTTACTGTTTTACTTTAAATTTAAATTTCAGGAATTTGAAGAAAGTGGTGATCCAGAACGACACTTCCAAGCACTTTTGTCATTGGCTAAAGAGGGGATTGAAAAAGGAAAGGTATGCTTTGTCTTCTCAATCACATGGCCTGGCATTTTTTCTTTCTTTTTCTGTACTTTATTTGGAGTTTATTGGCTCAAATTATAAGCCGTAGTGTGTTATTTTCTTCTTTTATTTTTTGTGCTTGTGGAGTTTATTGGTTCAAATTATAGGCTGGTGCATGCGTGCGTGTGTGTTTATTTGTTGTTTTTTATGTTTTTTTTTCCTTTCATTTTTTTGTGCTTGACGTGGAGTTTATTGGTTCACATTATAGGTTGTCATGTGCACTCCCTGAGTGTTTGCAGGTGGGGTGTGTGTGTGTGTGCGCGCGCGCGCGCGCAAAAATGGTTATGTAACAACCGTTACATAATGGTAACAGGGGACACCATTATGCCGCTCGTTATGGCGCCATAATGGCCGTCATGGAAAAATGGCTCATAACAGTTTGTTATGGGCCGATTTTGTCTTTTTGTTTTTTCCAATAAAAAGAGGGCCGTTACATCCCATGTCGTAACGTTAATGGCAATGGCTGTTATGGCCACTGTTAACGTTATTGGCTACCTTGGCCTGGTTAGAGGCTTGTCTAATTCTTTCAAGCTTCAAAAAAAGCTTATGCTAATTGCTATGGTCTTTTTTTTTTTTTTTGAGCAAATAACTGAAAGATCCATTAGAAAAATGCAAAGAACCACAGCATGGGGATACAAAAATACATTGGAACAACTCTAAACAAATCTACAGCGCAATCCTGGGCCTACTGGTTAAATGATGTGTTTAACCAGGGAAAAAAGAAAAGGTAACTAACATTGTCCCCCTTTGCTACGCCATCCATTCCACATTACAAAACTAGACCTAGCAAGCTTCTCTGCAATCCCCACCAATCCAAGATGGAGCCTTTGATTTTGTAGATGAGGGCTAGGGAAATCTGGGCATCCCTGAAGAACCATGCTATGGTCAGTGTATGATTATATGTTGGGGGACTATTTTGGAAACTTCTAGTTGCTGTTTGGATTGGTGGAATCCTTTGGAAAGCTGTGGAAATTAAATCCATTTCCATAGATGTGACATGTTCCTTGTTTGTGAAAACAAATTTATCTGTGGAAATTAATTTCCCTTTCCACGGTTTTTCTAAAAAAATAATGATTTCCATTTCCTCAAAAAAAAAAAAAAAATGTTTAATCTAGATTTCCATGGTTATATCAACTCTAGTTTTTTTTTTGGTTGACCTTCCAGCATTTCAATGAAAATTAGTTGTGCTAATACGAACAGTTTAATGCGAATTCTTTTTCACATCCCTTTCCTCTGATGTGACATTTAGTTTTCCATATCTACATTTTGGTTTTCACCAATCCAATCATTTAGGACTATTTTAAGAAAGTCGTCCTTAAGAGAGGTAAAGATCTTTCTCAAGTTGTACAAATTCATTAACCAACCAACTATATCTAGTATTTTGCCTTTGAAGCTCCTACACCTTATCAATAGTTCTAGCTTCTAGCTAGCCATCTATTTTTCTCCTCTTCATTTTTCTCTTGATCGGTAACAGATATTTTATTCGTGTGGGTGTATGCGCACATGTGGGCCTATGATTGGACCAATAGGTAGATGCACTTGGGCCTTGTTTTATGGGCATGGTTTTGAACGTTGGTATTGGTTGGTGTATCGGCTTGGTGGAAAAATGATACGATACGACGTCATATCGGTATCAGGGGCGTATTGGGCTGTATTGGCTCAGATCGGTCATAATTAATAAAAAAAGGAAAAATATTAGAAAAATAGAAAAAATGAGACATCCAAGAATCTATCTTTTTTTTTTTTTTTTTTTTTTTTTTTATTTTGGCCATCTACTTAATGGTGTATTAGACAATTCTTTGGTAAGAATGCTGTACTGACGGGTTGACCTACTGTAAGTTGTGGTGTTGATTTTTTTGGATACAAATTGTTGATATATGTCAGAAATCGATATTATATATTGTTAATAGCCCAATATGATTATATATTAACTATTAGACAATTAAGTATTAAATACTAACTGTCATGAGAGTTATTTTAAGCACAAGTTTGACAGTGTCAACTATTAAGTGTCACTAGTCACTATTGTGCTTGCTTGGAGAATGTGTGAGAATCATGGAGAATGTGTGAGAATGTAAGTTTAGAAGTACTTAGTACTTACCAATTATCTTGAATATTAATAATCTCTAAAAAAACACTTATCTTAATAAAAACTAACCAATCACCTCACCACCAAAATGAAAATATGGCTAGTTGTGGTTACTCGACCTCCACGTCCTCATTATCATCCAATTGCACCTGTGGCTATACAATAGGTATTGGTGCTACATATCCATAATAACCAGAGCCAAATGGAAAAAGTAGGTCAACGAAACATGAGGATCAAGGTGTTCCATATCGGTAACGGTGGGTGTAACGGTGCCCACCGTTAAGGATATGCTGAATCGGTGTAACAGGTGATCGGGGGGGCATAACGGTTGATACGCCCCTGTATCGGTCAAAAAAAAATTTTTTGCTAAAAAAAAGTTGGAAAAATATTCAGAAAATCTGAAAATTTGTAAATATTCCAATTATGCATTCATTTATAATTTTGAACATGTTTATGTAACGGTCCAATCTTTAGTGAAAATATTGTATCGAACTGTCTGATGAATTTATGAACCTAAAACCTAGAATTAATTGCAAATATTTCATATTTAACTATTTAACTATATAATATCAATATAAATTTATTAGAATGAATGTAACACCAAAACCTCTCATATTTGTAGATTTTATTATTATTTATATTATTGTTGTATTAACATACCTCATGACTCTCTCGTATATTTCATTTCAACATACAGAGGTTAGGGACTTTTAGGTCCTATTATGTAATTCATATACTTATCAGTTTAATATCATTTTTTCCAATAGATCTTAAGAAAAAATTGAAATTAGATTTGGGTGAATAGTGTTGTCGATTTGGTGTTGATTTTGCGGACCATTTGATGTCCCAAATCAGTCTCAAATTCATGCAATCTATTGATAGTTTGCTACTTATCCCACTAATGGATTGGTGAACATTTACTGGACAATAAAGAATGAAAAAATATCAAATGGTCTTATTTAAAAAAAATGTGCCTGCAAATTAACAGTGAAAATTGTTCAAATAATTTAATTTTTGGAATGTGACTTAGCAACAATAGTCCATAATTTAATGAATTAATTTTGAGTTACTATGTGCCTCATGTACAATTTTTTAGGGCCGTGTATATGGGCCCACCTTATATGTATTGCATATCCATGTCGTCCTTCTCGGCAGCAGTTGAAACATCCAATGTTCGCGTGGCGGTTGAAGAATTGTACTCTTCTTATGTGGTTAATTCTACCACAACATAGGACACAATTTATGCTTGAACATGGTTGTAGTTAGTGTTCGAGTTGTCGGTATCGCTACAAGTTTCGCTGGCTGAGGATAAAAATATAATATTGTTATCGCCGATAACCGAAAATGCGGAGAAAAAAAGAGAAACATGGGGAAAACGGTGGAATTTTTCTGTGAAACTTCAGGACATGCCTAAATACTCATATTTGCATATTCAGGAATAAAAAATTGCAAAAAGAATGCATTAAATAATAAGTTTTCATTTAATGGAGCCTAAAAAGCATGCATTGCCATAATAAATCACTCCAATAGTAACCAAAATGAATTTATATAATATAAATGTAGCTAGCATATAATAATTAACATCAGACCCATCCCTTCCATCAAGTGGGCCGTCACATTTTCATTATATATCATTGAATTGTATAAAATAAAACACTTAATTAAGCCAAATAAAGGTGTAAAATTATCTTAAAACTCTAAATTCAACTGTTGTAGCCCACTATGCATATCTAAATCTCAAGTGGACCACACTACAAGAAACAGTGGTGATTGAGTGCCTCACCATTAAAAATTCCAAAGGGCCCATCGTAAAGTTTTCGTAATGTTTATTTGCAATCCAACCTCTTGATAATGTCAAGAAGATCTAGATGATAGGAAAGTAGAAAGATCAGATTGATCCAAAAATACTATGGCCGACAGAAAGGTTTTAAATTTTTAATAGTTATTCATCACTTCTTATGATTAGCGATCACGTCCTAAAATGTGATGTAAAAATAGATGGACGACGTGGATATATAGAAAATACATCAAGGTGGGCCCCACACGGTCAGGGTAACACCCACTAAGCCGTTACCCGGGTAACAGCTAACTTGCTCCCATCCACGTCGGGGGGCGAATCAGATTGCGTACTGAGTTACTCAATACCCTTTGTTGTACTGAGTAAACTCTGTGGGGCCCACTGTGAATGTATGCAGTTTATCCATGCAGTCCATCCGTTTTTCCATCTCATTTTAGGAGTTGAGCCCAAAATTAAAGCATATCTAAAGCTCAAGTGGACCATAGGAAAAAGTGGTAATGATTTCCACCGTTGAAACCTTCCTAAGGCCCACAATGAAGTTTATTTGTCATCCAACCTGTTCATAAGATCACACAGACATAGATGAAGAGAAAACAGTAATATTAGGTTGATACAAAACTTCTGTGGCCCCCAAGATTTTTTCAATGGTAAACGTCCAATTCACACAGTTTCTTGTGTTATGGTCCACTGAAACTTTGGATATGCTTCATTTTTGGGCTCGTGCCCTAAAATTATGTAATAAAATGGATGGATAGAGCAGATCAAATACATAAATCATGGTAGGCCCCACAGAGTTTACTCAGTATGCTTAGTGTACTGAGTTACTCAGTACGCAATCCGCTTTCGTCCGGGCGCAATTTGGGTGGATCCCTAATTGTGGGGCCCACTGTGAAGTATGTGCCTTACATCCACACTGTCCATAAGATATGACGGCTCATTTTAGGGCATGATTTGAAAAATTAACCAGATCCAAATCTTAAGTGGACCATACCATATGAAACGTTCATGATTGAATCCTCGCCATTGAAAACTTCATGGGGTCCACGGTCCACCTGATATTTGGATCTGCTTATTTTCTAAAGCATGCCATAAAATGAGTTTTCAAAATAGATGGACGGAGTGGATATAAGTCACATACATCACGGTGGGCTCCACGGTTAGGGAGCCCATAAAATGTTCTTAATGGTCATCCACCATTGTTTCTAGTGGTACGATCCACCTGAGATTTGGATCCACTTAATATTTTGTATCACTTCATAAAATGATCTTTAAAAACTGATGAATGGTATGGATATATAGAAAACTCATCAAGGTGGGCCCCACACGTTAAGGGTAACACCCATAAAGTGTTACCTACGTAACAACTAATCCACTTCCTTGATAAGGAAACGGACTGCGTACTGAGTATATGGGTACGCATGGTATGGCATACTGAGTACAATCTGTGGGGCCCACTGTGATTTGGATGTCTTTTCCAAACCGTCCACCCTTTCTCGAAGGAAATTACATGAAATTATCCCAAGATTTAAGCATATCAGAAGCTTAGGTGGACCACACCACAGGAAACAGTGTGAATTGAACGCATACCATTAAAAACTTCTTGGGGGCCACATAAATTTTGAATCAAGTTGATATTTGTTTTATCCCTTCATCCATGCCTTTATATCCTTATGAAAAGGTTGGATGACAAATAAACATCACTGTGGGCCTTAGGAAGGTTTCAACGGTGCAAATCATTATTATCATTGTTTTTTGTGGTGTGGTTCACTGGAGATGTTGATGTTCTTTAATTTTGGGTTTAACACCTAAAATGAGCTGGAAAAATGAATGGACGGTGTGGATAAACCACATACATTCACGGTGGGCCCAAAGAGTTTACTCAGTAAGATAAAGTGTACCACTGTAGTCCGCTTCTAGATTTCCAAAGCTTAAAAAAAAAGGCCCTTCGTTTGAAGAGGTATTTTTGCCGAAGAAAGGGGGATTTTCGATTACGGGTTTCAAAACCCTATATCTAACAAAAATCGGAAAGAAATCTCCCAAAATACCCGATTTTTCGCCGAAACCATGTTTTTGCGACATCGCTCTTCCAATCGAAAGAAGAAAAGGGTAATTTTGAGGTTTTTCTTACCTCTATCGAAGGCGGGAGTTGTTGATCTCTCTTCTTCCGAGTTTCGATCAACCAGGTATTACTGAAATCAAAGCTTTTTTTTTATTATTTTTTTTCCGATTTTTACTTATCAAGCTATTACAGTTGATATTCTCGTCGAGAATCTAAAATTATCAACGATATCGCCGATATTTCTCCGATAAACAGGAGAGAAATGAAAAATTGGGGTTTCAGTGTCGCTAGTCTAGCGACACCGATATTATCGACATTTCGTCGACAATGCGAACACTAGCTGTAGTCAGTGTTTGCACTATCTCCGATATTATCAAAATATCCCCGATATTATCTCTATTTCTAGCTCAGCGACACCGATAACACTGGTAGCGATACCGATAACACAGATAGTATTAAAAATTCTTGATATCGGTGATGTATCACTAAATATTGCCAATGTATCGATATCGTCAATATTTTCAATTGTGTAAATTCCAGGCGTCGTTTGTATTGTCAATACATTGATCCCCTCGGTGTATCGCCAATATTTTTTACTGTGTAAATTCCAAGTGTCACTTGTATCGTCAATTTATTTGCAGTATTTTGATAATATCACCAATGTATCGATAATATCACCAAAAATCTATATATTTAAAAATTCCCATTTCATATTTTTTATGGGTGCATGGTTATATGCATCACTCAATTTGTTGATGATAACATTGATAATATCACAATATTATCATTATCGCAACATGACAATAACGTGACCACAATCTTTAGCTTCTTTTTTAGTTGTTAATGATTTGTTTGGATATTTCATGTGTTGCCGATATTCTGAAATATCAATGGATGTTTGAATGGAAGTTCAGATTTTGGATGGATGAGATGATTGGACTGACTTCTTACTGTAACACATGCATTCTTTATGCAAATTTTTTATTCCTAAATATGTAACTATGTGTATTTTATCAACTCCTGAGGTTTCATTGAAAAATTCCACTGTTTTTCCCATTTTCCCCGCATTTCCGGTTATCAACGATATTATCGGCGATATCGATATTGTTTCCGTATCCCCGACTAGCGAAACTTGTAGCGATACCGAAACTTCGAACACTGGCTGTAGTTCGTCTGTAGGTGGTGACAATTTTCTCGATGAATACTTCTCAGCCTTAGAACAAGATGAAGCAAGTCAGGAAACAAACGAGTCAGAATTAGATGTATATCTCAAGGAGCTAGTTGTGAAGGTCTCTAGCCCAAATTTTGAAGTATTAGATTGATGGAAGACTAGAGCTCGTGAAGGAAAATACCCTACACTATCGTTGATGGCTCGAGATATTTTATCAATTCCGATTACAACTGTGGCATCAGAATATGCATTTAGCACCAGTTGTAGGGTGGTGAACAACTATAGAAGCTCTTTTGCACCTAAAACAATTGAAGCTCTCATTTGTACAAAAGACTGGCTGCGTCCAGTTTAGGGTGGTAGTTCATTTGATGAAGAGAAAGATGAAGAGGATGAGACTAAGAGTCTAGACGAGACTGCACCTTCATCTGTTTAAAGGTGATTTTTAATTTTTAGCACATCTTGATCTTATTAGTTGTTATAATTCATATTTTGTTTCGTAAGACTTTAATTTCTGTTGTTTTTGGAGAGACTTGACATTGACATTTTGAACATACTATAATGTGTTGACATTTTAATATTGTCTATAATGCGTTTATTGTTCTTTACATATATGAGTAATATGTTGGATTTGTCATAACTGTCGCTCCTCTCTTGTTTTTGGAGATTACTTTAAATTGCTATTTTTTGTAAATCATGTTGGCTTCGTGACTTTGCCTAAAAATGTAATTCTCTATTAAACAAAGGCCGTGTGCAGAAATGTCGTCTGATAACCCATCCACCAACATTTGGGATTACAGTACCCAAGTCTACTCCCCAACATCTGGACGAATGAAGATTAAATGCTGTTTGTGTGGAGACAAATTCGTGAACATAACAAACCAGCTTAGAATACGTCGGGGAGGAGACGCAAAACCATGTCCCAATGCCTCGCAGGAAGTAGGAATTCTATTCCAGGCTCTCTTGGACTCAAACAAGAAAAAGTCCACCCCCTCCACACCAAATTCAACCAGCCACAAAAAAATATAATAACAGACCTATTATAATAGATGAAGATTTAGAAATAGAGAGAGTGCAACGAATTAGTAGGGAAGAAGAAAAGGAATGCCAGATTAAAATGAGCGCTTCAATTGTTTGCCTGTGCTGCATAGGTGGGGCACACCATGATGTTAGTGATAAATCCACGCCGTCCATCTGATTTGCCTATTCATTTTAGGACATGAGACAAAAAATGAGGTGAATCCAAAACTTAATGAGTTGGCAAAAAGAATGGACCATTTCATGTGGGGATGAAAGATGGCCAGAAAAGTGTACTTTTTGAGTTCATTTACTTTTACATGTCTTAATTATTGTATGCTAGCTGCATTTATATTATATAAACTCATTTTGGTTACTATTGGAGTGATTTCTTATGGCAGCGCATGCTTTTTTGGGCCCCGTTAAATGAAAACTTATTATGTAATGCATTCTTTTTGCAATTTTTTTATTCCTAAATATGCAAATATGTGTTTTTAGGCGTGACCTAAAGTTTCACTGAAAAATTCCACTGTTTCCACCATATTTCCCCCTACATTTCTAGTTATCGACGATATTATAGGCGATAATGATATTATATCTTTATCTTCGGCTAGCGAAACTTGTAGCGATACTGACAACTCAAACACTGCCTATAACCATGCACTCACAAAAAAAAAAAAAAAAAATTGAAATGGAATGTTTTTTAATAAATAGATTTTTGGCGATATTGATACATTGGCGATATTATCGAAATATCGCTGTATCGAGCGCGCACACACTCATCCATCTATCCATCTATTGAACCAACCATCCAACTATCCATGATCCATCCATCCATCCATGCATGCATGCGTGCACGCGCACACACTCATCCATCTATCCATCCATTGAACCAACCATCCAACTATCCATCCATACATGCATACATCCATCCATGATCCA
Organism: Liriodendron chinense; assembly: GCA_003013855.2. Classification (NCBI taxonomy): domain Eukaryota; kingdom Viridiplantae; phylum Streptophyta; class Magnoliopsida; order Magnoliales; family Magnoliaceae; genus Liriodendron; species Liriodendron chinense. The sequence continues at coordinate 5,165,664 of PVNU02000070.1, forward strand.
TCCATCCATCCATGCATGCATGCGTGCGCGCGCACACACACAAACATGCATTTCATCAACCATGCACTCGCAAAAAAAATTGAAATGGAATTTTTTTAATAAATAGATTTTAGGCGATATTGATACATTGGCAATATTATCGAAATATTGCTGATACATTGGTGAAACAAGTGACACTTGGAATTTACAGAGTCAAAAATATTGGCGATACAAGCGACACCTGGATACATAGTCGACAATATTGGCGTCACTTTGACGATATCGGTACATTGGCGATACCACTATATATCGTAGATACCTGGAATTTTTTATATTACCAGTGTTATCGATATTGCGAAGCTGGAAATACAAATAATATCGGGGGATATTATTGATTATACTGGGGCTAAGTCCAAACAATGGTTGAGCCCCACTAGGATGAAGGGATACCCCAGAAATCAGGCTGATCCAAAGCTCAGGTAGTGACACCATGTGAATTTGGAGGTTTTTGTGTGGCTTTCTATTGTTTTTTGTGGTGTGGCCCACCTGAATTTTCAGTTGGCCTGTTTTTTCGGCTTGGTGGTGAATTTTTTTCGCCGGGGCACAATCAATGGGCAAGGTGCATGCACATATCATGGTGGGCCCAATACACACAGTCGGCCATGTCACTGTATGTGATCATTCCTCACAGTGCTCACACATGTGTGCGCACACACCAATGCATACACCCACCCACCCACGCACGCACACAAAAGAAAATCTTGGCTAGCCTTGCCAACAATACTTGGATTTCTACTGCAAAGTTGGTGCTGAATTGTGTAGACTTGAAAAAGATGTCTTGACAAAAATGACATAAAAATGTTAGGGGGCTTTTGATGTTATTGAAACAATTAAAACTGCTATAGTGCTTTGTGCATTACTCTGAGTCAATATTGACATTATTACTCAACAGAACACCAAGGTGTAGTTCCATTCCTATTCTTTAATGGGGCAAATCTTCATTTACAGTTGTATAACAAAAAATAGAAACGATGGGGTTCCTTAGTACTAATATTAGAAGTCAATTGCTCAACCTTCTACTTTCACGAGTAGTTGCATAGATACTTTATTTATGGCCATTTAACTATGGAATCTCGTGCTTTCTAGACACTCTTGTCCCTAAATAGCTCATATTCTTCCTTTCGTCAAATCTTAGGACTCCAGTGTTTCATTTCTAGTAACTAAGCTTGATACTTCTAGGTGGTGGCAATTGGTGAATGTGGATTGGACTATGATAGGCTTCACTTTTGCCAACCTGAGATCCAGAAAAAGTATGTTAATGTATTGAATATAATTTGAAGAAAATATCTTGTATGCAGATAATCTTTATGTTTATCCATCAATGTCTTCTCTGTCAGGTATTTTGAGAAGCAGTTTGAATTAGCAGAGGCTGTGAAACTACCCATGTTTTTGCACATGCGTGCTGCTGCTGAAGATTTTTGTGAAATTTTTTCACGAAATAAGGACAGGTGAGTTTGCCAGATCGCTTATATTGTCTTATATTTTGGAATTGGATGCAGCAGGTCTGAATATCTTAAAATTTACTGTTAACATTTTGTTTCCTTCTATTTCATAGCTACATCGCTAAATGAGTTGACTTGAGTCAGTTAAGCCTCAAGCTGGATCTTCCCTACAACCAGACGCCAACTTGATTTGGCTAAATTGGAAAAGTCAGAATACTTGATCAAGAGCTTAAAAATAGATTGAATTGGGGGGAACGTGCATAAAGTTCGAAACAGATGTAGATCTCTATAACTTGGTTAAGTGATGTAGCAAGGATGTACCTATATTGAATAACAAACTTGTAAAAAATTCTCAATTGCTGCATAACAATGGATAGAATAATGATAAATATGTGGAGTCACACCCCAAAGGAAACCCCCAAGGATTCGCACCAAAGGGATCTCACCACTAGATTCTAGAAGTACTACTGTCCTAGGCTAGAATCCCACTGCTGGAAACTAAAAAAAGAAAATAGAAAAAAAAAAAACTTTCATTCAATCAACATTCATAGTATGCTCATACATATGGCCCCCTGTTACCTTCGTATTGCCTACAATCCTTCTCTACAATATTCTAGAAAGAATAACCTAGAATAACATCATGCTTGTTTTGGACCACCTTTTTTTTTTTTGAAAGGTAGCAACTTTTATTGAGAAGCCGCCTCAAAAAGAAGCACAAACAAAGCAGTTACAAACCCAAAAGGGTAATAAGGACAAAAGTGTCCAAATCCTTAAATCCAGAGACCCATTCAACCACCCAAGAAGCAATCTTCCAAAGTACGAAGCCTAGATCTTCTTATCGGACCACTTAATTCAAACTTACTTTGGGAAGTTGTAATAAGAAAGGAAATTAAGAGATAACTATTAGCCTCAGGAAGAAAAAAAAAACCATTAGAGACACTCAAATTCTCTATATGCTCGACCATATGACTTTACAGAGTTGTACGATTGGTACAAAATCCCTAAACATGCATTACAGTTCATATAGATCCAAAAAGAAACCACTCGATTGGATTGTGGATCCCACAGTCCAATCATTTCTTGTATCTGACCCATCCAAATTGAACTTGTTGGCCCTACAGTCCAATCAGACTGCTAAAACACCATTTGATTGATCTCGTGTGGTCCACAAATCAATTGGATGCTCATTCTTGAATTGGACCTATTGCGGGATCCAATCTTGGATATCGTTTGGTACATTTGCTTGATGGTTGGCCTGGATGCATCATGCAACTTTGACTCAGTTGTGTTGACTATACTCGATGCAATTTGAATCCAAATGAATCATCATGTTTTAAACCATGCTACATTCTGTTCATTCATCAGTGTTTGGTTTAGCATGGACTTTTTTATTTTATTTTATTTTCTATGATACACAGTGACGTGACATATTTTCATATTCCGAGGTTGAACTGATATGCTAGGTAGATAATTCTATGGTGCTGGATGAAGCTTCTTTTGCCTTCTCAGGCTAAATAAATGTTAATGTGGACAGAGATAATAAAAATTTCTTCTATTTGTTTGACAGGATCATTGCTGGGGTTGCCCATTCATTTACCGGTAGTGCTGCAGATCGTGATAAACTCCTACTGTTTGATAATCTATTTATAGGTGAGACTACTAACACGGGATGGAATTTATATGCCATATCATCTCTGCCATGGCGCACACGTATAACTAGACTTGTTGGCTTGCTACCAATAGAAAATGATCAAGAGTGATAAAGTACATTAAAGCGATGACTGATCAGGGAAGAAACAGAAAGAAAGATCCCAGTGAGATTGAGTAGACTTAAAGACTGTTCTACAATATACGATGATGCATAAATCCTCCATTACTGTTAAAGATGCAACACAATTGATGCTTTATGTAACAATAAGATACAAGGTATTCTGTACCGTAACGGTGGCCATACTGGCCACAACCGTTACCTTTAAGATACAGGTTGTAACGGCTGTTACGGCCCCTGTAACGGCCATTACGATCTCTTTTTTCTTTTTTAAAAATTAAAAAGAAATCTGAAAAACCCGTATCTGCCCCATAATGTTGAAAAATAAAAAATCCAAAAAACCTGTCTACCCCTTAACAGATCATTACGGGCAGCCTTTACGAGGGCTGTAACGGGCCATTAATGACGGTTAGAGGTCATTTTTTCCATAATGGCTGCTGTTATGGCTGTTCCGACCCCGTAACTGTAACGGTTGCCACTGTTACCTTTACGGCCCTGTAACGGCCTTTACGGCACACCATGATAAGATATGAAGATGTGCGGAAAGCCATCTGTCAGTCCAAGTAAAATGACCAATATGGAAGATACAATGAGAAATGGAAAAAACTACCACTCAAGGCATATACACACTTAACTCTAGCCTGTGGTTAAATTGTAAATATAACAAAATAAACAAAATGTTGAAGTGCTGAGAGCCTTTTCGGGTCCTGCGGGGGTTAGGAATTCCAATGAAGCAGAGGTGTGTGCTTTATGGTTTGGTTTCAATCAGCTGTCTGGTAGGAATCCCCCTAGCTGATCATTGAAGGTGATCCATATCTCGCCATCAGCTGGGCCTTCTCTTCATCCCCTTATCTCTTGGCGCCTGGTTCCATGGATGGAGTAAATAAGGGAGCTAAGAGAAACCTGCTCGGTAACCTCTTTTGTTCATTTGATTTATATTCCTTTTTTTTCCGGTGATGAACAGGTGTCAACGGCTTGCTCCTTAAAGACATCAGAGAATCTTGATGTTCTGAAAGGTATTCCTATTGAGAGAATGATGATAGAGACAGACTCACCATATTGTGAAATTAAGAGTACTCATGCCGGAATAAATTTTGTTAAATCTATGTGGCCTTCAAAGAAGAAAGAAAAATATGAGCAGGACTGCACTGTCAAAAGTCGTAATGAGCCCTGTTTGGTCAGGTAACTGGAAACATTCTTTCCTTTGGCATGTCTTGCAAAGTGCATGCTATGTTGTTGTAATTGCAGATCAGATGATATATACTGTTACTTTGATCGTATAGGAATGCGAACCTGTACTATATTTCATCATTTTTTTTGCACATAAGATGAAATTGTTGTGGCATTGATTGCATTTCTTTTAATGAATAACAATGCTTTGTCAAAGGAAGATGACCAAATAAAGAAGACATGAAGAACAAATTACAATAGTGGAATGAATTCCCACAAAGTCCATGGTTGACAAACATTGACATGGAAACCCCAAATGAACTTTTCGAATTGAGTGGTCTGATTTTCCCTGAGATGGTAGAGAATGGCAGATTTGATAGCGAAAGTTGTGGTGGAGGCAAAGTAGAAGGTGAATGTAGAATGGTCTTGAAGAAAGTTGAAGGAAAAAAATAGTTTGGGGGGCGTGATGGGTGGTGACCCTGTTCATCTCTAATCTCCCCCGAAACCCGTCTTTGGAAAGTCTGGAGGAGATGTTCAAAATGGTGGGCTCGGAGGGGAGGTGGTCAGCCCCAAGGAGGGGGGAAAACTTTGGAAAAAGTAGGGGTTTCAACTTTGTATGTATGTGCTCGGAGGGGGATGATACCTGGGCTGTAGGTGAAATCTATGGGGCCGAATGGGGAGGATTCTTGTTAAGAGTTCAGAAGACGAAGTACGGACTTGAGGCAAGGCATATGAAGCTAGGCGTAGCCCCAACAGGGGTAAAAGCAGAGGGGTGGTGGGGAAAGCACTTGCTCTTATAAGCAAATTGATAGCGTATAACTCGATGGTTGGGTGGGTATAGCGCAGCTGCTAGCAGATCATTTGTGGAGGTTGTTGCTAATGGTGAAGGAGGAAAAAGGGGCGTTTGGGTCGTGGAGGAGTGGTTTTGAAGCTGTGAGGGTGGAGAATATTTGGGTTGGTTACTTGCTGCGGGAGTTGGAGGAATTCCATAGCTGCGGAATGGATTGGGAAGCAATGGGGATTATAGGAACTAGGGTGAGGAGGATGGGGAATGGGAGAGTGGATTTACCTGGCAAGCGATGAGGAGGTGTCTACGATCTTAAGAGGTATAGTGGAACTGCGAGTTGATGCTCTAGTTCGTTGCCTCATTAGGTGGTCAGACTTGTTGGGAAGGGGGTATGACAAGGACAATGAATCCATAACTAGAGGTGGGCAACGATCCGGGCTGAGCCGAGTTAGCCCTAGTTTGGTTTGGTTTGTTTCTGGACCACCGCAGTTTGTGGATCGGTTTGGTTTGGGTTTCGGGCCGACCCATGCGGCCTGAGTTTGGTTTGCTCCAAAAAAATCTGGTTCGAGCCGGGATCGGCTTGGTTGAAAATTTCGAACCGGGCCGGGCCGAGTTGAAATAGACGGTGGCTCTTTTTTTCCTTATTCACTTAAATGGAAAAGAATTTCAAAAGTTAGAAAAAAAAAATACAAACATATCTTACTATATGATGTTTAACATCCTCCAAAAGAGTGCACCTTCAAAATAGACTTGTAAGAGTATTTTCCAAACAAAAGTACCCAAGCATAATTTTACAAGTGCAAGGAAACAGTGTGCATTCATGTATATGTATGATGTATTATCCATGTCATCGTGTATATGTATTATGTATTATCCATGTCATCCATCTGTTTTACATATCATTTTAGGACATGATCCCAAAATGGAATCATATCCAAAGCTCAAGTGGATCACACCACAGGAAACAGTGTGCTTATAAGCTACAAGCCGAATCAAACCGAGCTGAATCAAATCGAGCTTCGAGCCGAGCCGAGCCGGAACTACCCTAGTTTGAGTTTGGTTTGTTTTTTCTAACGAGCTTGACTCGGAGGCTTGGTTTGGTTTGAACTTCCATTCGAACCAATCCAAGCCGAGCTTTTTCAAACCAATCCGAGCTGAGCTTTCGAGCTAGCGTGGTTTGTGCCCACCTCTATCCATAACCTCTTGCTGATAGCATGAGCTTGTGGACTCTTTTGTTGCAGTGGGGGAGTGCTTCAGGGAAGTGGTGGAGGTTGACTTGCGATCCCTCTCTATGGAGTGAACTGAGTTTGTGACAGTCAACATTAAAGAATTGGAAGTATGGGAAGGGATGAGACGGATTAAGCTTTGGATGGAGAATACCTCTATGGCAGTGGAGGTGGAGGTGGAGCATAACCTTGCCTAAAGCAAAGAGGTTTTCAATCCATGGCAGTAGTGGCCAGTGTTTTAAATAGCTACGTTATGTAGCATGTAGCTTACGCTACGTAGTGTAGCTTGGCTTTACGCTACGTAGTGTAGCTTGGCTTAACGCTACGTAGCTCATGAAAATAGCTTAAGTCACGTGTAGCCTACGCTATATGATAATTTGCATACGCTACATGCTACATAGACTGTGCTACATGCTAAATACCTCACATTACAAGTTATTTTTCATTGAAACATTAAAATCAAATAATATTTTCAATGATTTGTTACATTTTTTTATTTTCAATACTTAATGCTTTTAATAAAAATAATATAAGGAATAGTATTAAATTAGTTTTCTTGCTCTTTCTTTACCTTTATACTTAATAATTACCCTTTCCTATTACTTTAAGTTGCGTTTGGTTGCATCAAATATCATGAAAATTTGTTAACTTGATGAATATCATGGAATTAGTGCAACCAAATGCAACCTTGATTAAAAATCTAGAAGTAGCATGTAGCTTACACTACACGCTATGTAGCTTACGCCTCATGCTTCAGAGGAGTGAACGCTGCGCTATATGCTATTCGCAATTTAAAACACTGGTAGTGGCTACCCACCATCAAAGGACAACTGAGCTTGACATCATGTCGTTGGAAGAGAGTAGACTTCGTCCTAATTAGTGGTGCAAAGTAGTGCAGTGCATGAAGTTGTGAAGGAACAAGCAGCGGAGGAAGATGGAGCACTGATTTGGGTGTTTCGGAATTCACTGGAAATGCAAGGGGACAGGAGGACGTTGGTAGGGTGGTCTCTACTCATGACTCGGTGGTAGACTCACAAGAGTTTCAACACTGAGGTCATGGGTTCGAGTACCCATTGTGGTGTGTGTAAAAAAAAAGGAAGAAGTTGGTAGGTGGAACAAGTTCAAATTAATAAAACACAAATTAGGATGACATGGCAGGTAGAGCCAAAGAGCTTTAGACCGGCAGCCGTCAAGACCCTACCATCAAGATGGTTCATGTCAAAAGGGTGAAAGAGTTTGAGGTGCCAGGTGCGCCATATCCTCTCGTTCTCGACTCCACATCTCATGCTGAAATGAGAAGCATGTGCGACAAGCCCCATGCGAAGGAGATCACTTGTATCATCTCTAACAATAGCATCAACAGAGATCTCGTGGTTGACACGAGGATGTGGGCCTCAGATAATATAGGTCTAAATATGGGTCTGTTGGTGGGATCAAGACCCAAGGCCCAACTAGGTCGAGGTAATGTAGAAGCCAATGAGCTCATCTCAAATTCGAAGACCCTCGATCCTTTCTTTGTCGTCGTAGGCCCTGATGATCGAGAAAAACACATAGGCTTCAATGAAGATTCTGGAGTCAAGCAGGGAGTATCAACACATTGGGGCAAATTTGGAGCTTTTGCACCTGGCCAACAGTAAGGGGCAGTTTGGATGGGAGCAAACTGAGGTAAATGGGTGGAATTGGGAGTAAATGGAGGTAAATTGTATTTGGGGTGTGTTTGGATGGAAGTAAATGCAGGTAAATGAAATGAAATGGGAGTAAATGTGCATGTAAATGAAATCCTCTCCACGAGAGAGGATTTGGAAGTAAGTGGGGTGAAATGCCTTTTCGAGCTCCCTTGGAGAGTTGCATGTGTAAACAAAGGTGCCACTATGCACATGTTCGCCAAAGATGTGTCACGCTGATGATACTCCCCAACAATCCAAATATCGGCTACATCAATAAAATCACACCAAAAGAACGATCCAAACCATCAAGAGGATGGCCATCTAAATGGACGGTTAAAAAATATTTGCAAGTTGCTTGTTTGTGATCCTTACGTTGGTGGCCTACCCGAGGCTCGGAATCTCCTCATTTTTTGCTGAAGTATATATTTCAATGGGCTTGTTACAATCATTCTATTAAATATCGCATATGTACACTAGGTTGGGATATTAAAGCTGATTTGGGATAGCACATATATTCCTGTGAATATATCGAAATATTCAAATGCATTCCAATTCCTCCCATTTACTCCCATCCAAACGGGATATTTTGATTTCAAATGCATTTCATTTACTCCCATCCAAATACAACCGTGTAAATAAAGCCATTTACTCCCAATTCATTCACCTCCAAATCCATTTCCCATTTACTTCCATTTACAAGCTAAAAAATGAGCCCTAATAGTCCCAAAATGGAGTTTGCCCTGTTCTATGCTAGTGAAACAAGTCCTGAAACCCAAGCCTTGTGAGACCTTGTCGAGGTGACGCCAACTACAATTCAAAGCATTGTCCACCAACTGGAATAGGTTCAATTGGAGAGGCTCTATAGATCAGGATCAGATGTCCTCCAGGCAAAGGACAGGGGGAAAGGTAGGATTAGAGATGCAATGCAATGGATTGGAGGAATGATTAGGCTCTCCTTCAAAAGAAGTGAAGAGGATCTAGAAGCTCTGTTCAACATGATGGAGGAAAGGGACAGGGTCCTCAGAGAGGTCTAGATATAGGCAACAGGGAAATCGGATAGGAAGGGGAAGTGGGAATTACTTAATCTTGTGCCTTTTATTAATATTACAAAAAGCCGCAGAGATATGCCACATAGAGAAGAGCGGGGAGAAGATAGCCTTCTGTTGGGTTCTCAACGTAGAGGATCACAGGGGTCGAACCAAGTAAGGGCAATTCGTTGGTTCCATTATGAAGGTGGTGTCATGGAATGTAAGGGGGTTGGGTAGCTCCATGAAGAGAGGCAAGATCAAGTAGGCTTGCAAGATGCAGAAGATTCGACTAGCGGCATTTCAAAAGACCAAAAGATCCAGCTGGGATGGCACGTTAACTAGATCGGTTTGGGGTGGTGGTGATGCAAAGGGGATCCCTAGAGAAGTCGTTGGTGCCTCTGGGGGTATATTGGTGATTTGGGATCTGAGGGCGTTTATTAAAGGAGACAGGTTCATTGGGCAATTCTCAGGTTGTGTAGTTTTTAGAAGTGTAGAGAAAGGTGTTTGATGCATATTCATGTTGGTGAACAGCTCATGCAATCCAACTAGTAGACAACATCTCTGGGAGGACCTTGATGAAGTTGGAAATAGGTGGAATCTCCCTTGCTGCATTGATGGGGACTTTAATAAGGTGAGATATCCATGTGAGAAACTGAATGGGTCTCACTCCACCAGAAGCATGCGGGATTTTTCTTCATGGATGGAGGACAATCAACTAATCGATTTTCCTTTGATCAGCTGCAAATATACGTGGTCTAATCTCTAAGAAAGACCTTATATGTCTAAATTGGATTGGTTCCTTGCTTCTCTTGATTGGGTGGAATGCTGCTCAGGGTTCGTTCAAAGTGGGTTGGCAAGGGCGATCTCCAACCACAACCTGATTATGTTGGAGTCGTGTGAAGATTCATAGGGTCCAAAACCTTTCAGGTTTGAATTAGAGTGGCGTGAGGAGGGTTTCAGCTAGAAATTGAAGGATTGGTGGGTTGGTTTCCAAACTATTGGTTTGGCTGGTACTTTTCCAAATAATAATAATAATTAATAAATAAATAAAATAAAAATATTGGCTGGGCTGGTCAAAGACTTGCATTTTATTATTATTATGATAAAAAATGAAATGAAGTTGTTAAATGGCTAGACGAAAGATTGGGTGAAGGAGAAGAGAGGACTGTCAGAAGATGAAAAGGCCAGATTGTTTAAGGTGATTAGAAGAATTGATTGTAAAGAAGAAGAAGGCCCATTAGATGAGGTGGTGGACAGACGTTTTAAAGGTGGAACTCGACAAACATCTCCTTCAAGATGAGATACGGAGGAGACAAGTTGAGAGTAGTTTGGCTCAAAGAAGGCGATAAGAATACTAAGTTTTTTCTTGGCATCACTAACGTTCGGAGGACCAATCGGTTCCATGGTCTTATGATTAATAATGTTAGAAAGGATGGTAATGAAGATATTCGTGAAGCACCTATCAATTGAGTCAATTCTTCTCTAATCTTCTTTAGGCTGAAGTATGGAACCGTCCACGGTCTCCATTTTGACCAAACTGGTGATGTGGAAGCGGTCTAGTTGGAAAGAAATTTTGAAGAGGAAGAGGTGTGGGAAGTGGTGAAGAATCTGGGTAGGGATAAAGCCCCGAGTCTGGACAGTTTTCCTATTGCATGCTTTCAAATATATATATATATATATATATATATATATATATATATATATATATATATATATATATATATATATATATATATATATATATATTTTATTTTATTTTATTATTATTATTTTTTTTTTGGTGGGGGGGGGGGGGGGGGGGGGATCAAAGGGGATGTGAAGTCCAAATTCTTTCGAAAGAAGCGGGCTCCTAAAGATTTAGGGACTGTTTATTGCCTTGATTCCAAGGCTTGAAGAGGCTGAAAGTTTGAAAGTTTTCGCTTGATCAGCTTGATTCTAGCTAAAGTCCTTGCATCTAGGCTCTATAAAGTTCCTTGAGATATAAGTTCCTGGAGTTATCTCAAAGTCCAAAGGTGCCTTCATATTTGGTAGAAAGATTTTAGACAGAGCTTTTATTGCCCGCAAATGCATTGACTCGAGATGTAAAGCATGTGACCCAGATATCATCTATAAATTAGATTTGGAAAAAGCCTATGATCATGTTAATTGGAACTTCCTTTGCCATATGGTGAGGCAGATAGGTTTTGGCATCAAATAGGTGTAAGTGGATAGGGGAGTGTATCAGTTTAGTTTTTTTTTTTTTCCCCTCCATTCTAATTAACGGAGTTGGTGAGGGATGATGATCCCAATTGTTGCATAATGTGTTTGAGGGATGCAAAGTCGATGAACCACTTGTTCTTTCATTGTTCATTTGCTCGGATGGTGTGGGATAGATTTCTTGTTATTTTGAACACTTCTTGGTTGATGCTGGGGTATATCAATGCTCTTTTCCTTTTATGGTATGGGGGAGGAGTAGGAAGCAAAGTAAGGGTGGTATGGAGGTTATTTTTGTTGGCAATAATGTGGGCCTTGTTATGGGAGGGGATGTAATGACCCGAGATTTTCGACTCTCATGTATAACACGACGGCCGAATTCCCAAGTAAATCATGGACTAATCGATTTGTTAAATAATGAAATATGGCATTCAAGCACAATGGCGGAAATAAATGTTCATCTTATTCTATTAAAATTACAACTTCATCATCAATGTTTAAATAAGGGAACCAACCAATATTCATACTAATCAACCAAAATATCAAACCATGTCTTCTCTGGAAGACTTATTACAATTTTCATAAATGCTACCACTAATCAAAAGAAATGTCTAATAAATAAAAATATCAACTAAATTCCTTCAACATCTTCATCCGCCATGTGATCGTACGAACCATCGAACTCTCCACTTTGAAAGTCGGGTTTGATACCTGGATCTTCACTTGCATCATCTAAATTGCGATTGGGATAGCGTTAAACGCTATCATAGTGGGGAATATTCCCTCCAAGACAATCAAGAATAATAATATACCAAACTCAGAGTAACGCAACATAATAATATCTTTATTCGAACAAAACAATCAAGTAAAAATCTTTGTTAATGCAATGCATGGAATGCATGCTCTGGCTAAGGCACCCTGACTAAACGAATGCGGGAAGCTCAAGTTGAGTCACCCATACACACCCGTTAAACGAATGCGGGAAGTCCAAGTTTGAGTCACCCCATACACACCCGTTAGTCACTGGTCACCAGAGTGAAATTAACCCAACTAATGGAAGCGGAAAACCCCTAGTACACTTTCACTAGATAGTGCATGGCAAGAAGTGGAATAAGTTCCAAAAACTTTATCCATGACACCCATAGGTACTGGCTCACCAAGTTGAGCCCTAGTGTATGCATGAGTTTGTTTCCCCTTTTATTAAGTATTTTACATACAACTATTTTTAATAACTCACTGGACACTATGGGGAGTCGCAAGCGACCCAGCATAGGCCGACAGCTCGGGCTTAGTGTCCATGGCACCAACCCCGGTTCATGGGAATTTGTATACCATTAGTGTCCACTCATTGTCCCGTTTTATGATTTCATCATGTCCCAAGAAGCCAATGTTGTACATCATGGTCAAATTCATTAAAATACTCATGTAATATAAATGGGTCTAATTAAGCATCAATGTACATGTAAGGATCCATTGACAAACAATCACTTCATTCTCTCAGTTAAGTCAGGATATATTCTTCCATCATGGACACCTCTCACGGGTTCCATTTCTCTACATCGAATAATTTTACCAACTTAGGGACAAAGAGTATACACTAATGAAATGTTCATATGATGATTTTATACACATATTTCATATCACAATATGAAAACCAATGTTACTTGTAACACAGACTAAGAAAATAAGGGTATAGATTTCACAAAGATAAATAACCCAAGTACACATGCTTCTTAGTAAAAAATCTAAACAAGGAATCACATCATTATGTAATGATATTCATTGCAAATCTACGTTAAACTTCATGTTATATGGATCAGCAATTCAAAACAAAATAATTTCACATGCCACAAAAGAAACTTATGATAATCGTAATATTATTAATGAAAGGCTTGAAGGAAAATCCTCACCTTAGGATGGACTTAGAAAAGGGTTGTAGAAGATCCTAGCCACTGGAAAAAATATGAGAAAGAGGGCTACCTTCTCTCTCTCTCTCTTTCTCTCTCTTCCTCCTTCTCTCTCTTTCTCTTTCTCTCTCTTCCTCTTTCTCTCTCTAAATTTGTGGGTAGTGCTCTATATGGCTAAGAGAGACCTTATTTATAGAGTTTGGGTCGGATTCTAGGGTTTAGAGTAGATAAGAAAGCAATAGATGGACGGTTGCTATTTTAAGATGAGTTTTTAAGATATTTCGAATCACTTTGGGAAGCACACACACAACGGATGGAAAAGAGGTTTCGGGTGAGGGTTATGATGAGAATGGGCCACAAAATAGACATAGTAGATTTCAGAATGGGGCCCACACACGAACGAACGGTCGGTGTGAAACGAATAGGAAAGAGAGAGAATGAAAATGGAAACTTTTGAACGGACGATTTATCTGATGATTGGACACCTAGGGTAGGTTTGGATGAGTCCAATTAGGCATGTGGGGTCCACAAAACGAAGGCACATACTCGTTTGGTTGGTCTTTTGCGCGGCGAGAGAGTTTAGAGGATGACTCTTCAAAGGATTGGAAAGCTCCGTTTTCTATGAGATTTGCTACGTTAGATTGCTAGGAAGGATACCTAGGATCCTCTAGAAGGTTCCCTAGCTTCCCATGCGAAAAGAAATTCTGGATTAGAAGATCACAAAACTCCAGGGTTGAGAAAGAGGAGAGATCGTCTTTGATTTGCGACGAAACGAGAAACCACTTGATAGGAGGGGGTTTTTGACTGCTAGGAAGAAGATGGACGGTTCAGATTTGAGATGTGGGGCCCACATGGCGGCCAAGGATCGGGCAGCAGTCATGCGTGGGTAGACGCACGCTGCCGTGTGCGAGACGCACGGTCAAAGTGCGTTTGACCGGACTCCTTAGCGTGTGCAATACACACGTGGGCCCAATCATGATGTATATAAGAAATTCACTCTGATCAGAATGAGGGCCACTTAAAATTAGGCGTTGACACAAAAAATGAGATAGATCCGAGATAGGGTGGGCCATATACGGACCTGATTTCTGATTTGGCTATTTCTAGGGTGATCCAAGAGTTGAAATTCGATGTGTACGGCTAAAATGTGCCCAAAAGCTTAAGTCCAAGGTTTTGCGTGAAAGTGATCGTTAGAAACTAAAATACTTAAAAATGACATCTTAAGTTTAACTAATGTCATTTTCGTAATTATCTGAAAAGTGCGTGATTTTTGAAATCTGATCCTTCTACGATGTTTATGGGGTCATTCTAAGCAACTTTTGTAAAGGGTCCCTCATCGGATCTCCTACGGATGTCCCGCTATTCGCAAATCAACGGTAAATTAATAAAAATAAAATTTAAAATAAATCCAATTAAATTCTAAAAATTTCGGGGCGTTACAGGGGAACAACCGTATCTTCTAGGACAATCGAGGGTCAGTGGCAGATGTTTTTAAGAGTGCGAAACAAGATATTTTAGAGTTGGGTTAATTGTATTATTGCCTCCAACCCTAGCGATTGGTTAGAGATGGCATGGCCTTTGTTGTAAGGAGTGTTGCAAATATCGGCGATATTATCAACAATATCGTCAATATTATCAGTATCACTAGGTCAATGATACCAAAACTGTTGATAGTTAAAAACTTTTCAAATATTGTTGATATTTTTGATAATATTTGCCAATATTATCGATATTAATGACATTTTGAAAAGAATCCCGAACGATTGTCAACCTGCCATCGATGATTTGAAAGGGGTGAACTGTGGCTCTCAAGAGGAGCCATGCCTCACTCGCATCTCCAGCATTCCTCTAGTCGAGCTTGACAAATACGTCGATCTCCTGAAGGAATTCAAAGATGTCTTTAGTTGGACATACTAAAAAAATCTCAGGCCTGGACCCCAAGGTGGTCATCCACATGCTCAGTATCTTTAAGGAGAAGCTTGTAACAATGCTTCCGTCTTTAGTTAACCTTGTAGAACGAGGAGGTCAAGAAGCTTAACTCCGCCGGATTCATTCAAGAGGTCAAATACCCTTAACGGATCTCTAAAATTGTCTCGGTCAAGAAGAAGAAGGATGCCGCAACTTTCTATACTCTTATCAACATTTTCTGATACAAAGTAATGCCTTTTGGCCTTAAGAACACTAGTGCGACTTATCAACGTGCCATGCAATTCATCTTCTACGACATGATGCACAAATACATTGAGTGCTATGTGAATGACCTAGTGATACACTCCAACAGACATGAGAAGCATCGTCAGCATCTTCGCTATGTTTTTCTCAAACTTCACAAGAAGCAATTGCGCATGAACCCGTTGAAGTGTGCATTTGGGGTTTCCTCCGAGAAATTCCTTGGATTTTGTCATCTGTCACTGAGGAATCAAAATCAACTTGGTGAAAATGAAGACAATCAAGGAAATGCCGCCTCTAGGACACTCATGGAGCTCAAGAGCCTCTAAGGGAAGTTGGCGTACATTCGACATTTTGTCTCAAACCTGGCCAGTCATTGTTAGCTCTTTTTGCACTTAATGAAGAAGGGTGTCCGATTCAAGTGGGACGAGGTATGCCAGAATGCCTTCGACGCCATCAAGAAGTTGCTTAAATAAGGTCTAATTGATGCGGACATCAGGCCCTTTAGGGTTTATCAGCATAGGAGGCGAGTGACACCTATATCTTTATGGCTCGATATTGACGGGCTTGGATCATTCTTGACGACTTGAGGAGCATCGAAGACCTTACACATGTGGTTCGAGACATTTGAGAAGACCCTACATTGGGAGGACATGTGTAAGTTGCTTGGAGGAGATGATCGGACCGTTGGATTGTGATGATAGCGTGATCGGACTGTTGGTTCGTCGTGGCCCACTTTCATCGTGCCATCGTCGGAGGCCATCGGGCATCTTAGATTTGCGTTTATTATATGCACTTTTACTTATTTGAGTTTTGGGTCGGTGTGTGCACGTTGTTTCGTGAGAATATCTTTTTTTTGAAATTTTGTTAGTAGGGTATTTTGGTAATTATGTTAATTCTGAATTTGTAAGGGTGTTGTCCTAAACCTTTTTCATTAGTTTTTTATTAATGAAAAGAAAGCCTTTTGGGTTGCCTCCTTCCTCTCTCCCTCTCATGGAACTTCATCTTCTTCTCCAATCCTCTTCTTCTCTTTTCTTCTTATGTCCCTCCAACATTCTTCTAAGGTAAGTTATTCTTCCTTCTCTCTCTATTCCTATTATCTTCCAATCCTCGAACCCTAAATTTGATAATTGAATCAAAACCCTAATTCCTCAAATTTTCAATTCCCTAATCCAAGAAATCGTTTGATCCCTCGGACTAGTGAACCCCATTGTTCGATTGGGTTATGACCATGCAAGATCGGGAGGTTCCATCCCTCATCGAATCCAACCTAAGTAATAATTGAACTTCACACTTTGTGTTTGTGATGATGGCCCGCTCCATTGCATGTCTCTTTGTGATTTTCTTAGTTTATGATGAATGATGTTGAATTTCTAGATTATTATTGTCTTTTATTTCCGCTAGATTATACGTGTTCATGAGCATGCATCACAATTAGGGCATCTGCATCACTAATCCTAGCAGCATCGATCCCTTGATCCTTTACATCATAGCCTGTAAGAACTCCCTTAGCGCCCTCCTGGTTCAAAACAATGAAGCGGGGAAGGAGAATGCTTTTTACTATCTCAGCCACACGTTGGTGGGAGCAGAGTACAACTAGTTGATTGAGAAGATATCCCCGCACTTGTCTTTGCAGCACAAAAGCTACGCCATTACTTATCGTATGACATTATCTTGATATCAAGAGTTGATCTAATCAAGTTCTCGATGGCATGCCCTATGCTTTTAGGCCACATTGCCAAGTAGTCGTTGCTTCTCTTTTAGTTTAAGATCACGTACATGCCTTAAAGAGGGTCGTGAAGGGACAAGCCCTAGCTGACTTCCTAGCTGCCCATAGGGCTCTTGACTCAAAGGTCCTTCTAGATGAGCAAATGCTGCTTGTTGAGAAGCACATGTTGTATTGCTATTGCAGATGTCTTCGACAGAGTTGCGCACGCAACCAGTGTTGGTGCCGGCATTATCTTTATCAATCCTCAAGGGGATCTTTTGTCGTACTTTGCCTTAGATATCACATGCTGGAATAACGAGGCGGAGAACCACACTTATTATTGGTCTAGAAATTGCAATGGGGATGGTGTGCTCGATTAGGGTCCGATGACTATAAGTTGATCATCAATCAGTTGTCAATGGAGTACGAGGCATGTAAACCAGAACTTCTACCCTATTATCGAAGGGCTAAACAACTTATTGAGTGCTTTTGAGAAATCCGCGTTCAACACATCTCTTGTCGCAACAATGTCAAAACAGACACGTTGTCCATCCTCGCCATAACAATAGTGCAGCCTTTGGGCAGTCACCTCAAGGTTTTGAATGGAGAGAGACAATTCTTACCGCCCCTCAATCCAATTGACGAAGTCCTCCCAGTAGATTCAATCTCTTGCCTCGAGGTCGAAGTCGACGATTGGTGACAACCCTTAATCAACTGCATCAAGTACGATCATCCCCTCGATAACCCTAAGTAAAAGATGGAAGCTCGGTGATGAGCCGATCGCTTCTTCCTCCACGACGGTATACTCTACCGTCGTTCCTATGATGACATCCTCCTGTGATGCTTGGACAGGCAGGAGGCCAAGCATGTCCTACAAGAAGCCCATTTGAGAGAATGCGGTGGTCACCAGGTTGACCAAAACTTGTATCATCATGTCAGGTCATGGGATGCTACTTGCTGACGATGATAGTTTATGCAATGTACTTCGCGAAGCATTGTCATCAGTGCTAGATATAGGGAGATGTTATTCATGTTTCTTTAGAGGATTTACACCAGACCGTTTCCTCTTGCCATTTACTACATTGGGCCTCAACATCATTGGTCCTATAAATTTTGCATCATCCCATGATCACTGATACATACTAGCCGCCCGGACTATTTCTCGAAGTGAGTCGAAGCCATGCCTCTAAAGCACGTGATACGTAGAGACGTCATTGACTTGATCTGTCATAAGATCATCTACCATTGTGGTGTTCCTCAACGGATCATCACAGACAGTGGCATGCTGTTAAAAACCGCAACCATGTGGAAGCTTTGCGAGAAGTTCAAGATCAAGCATTAATTCTTCACACCCTATCATCCGGCTGCCAATGGACTAGCCGAAGAGTTAACAAAACGATTATCAAGTTGCTGAAGGAAATTGTCTCCAAGAACAAGCAAGATTAGAACGTGCGTCTTTCTGAAGTGCTCTAGGCATACCAGACCACGGACTAAACGCCCACTAAGGCCATGCCTTATGCTTTGGTTTACGGAACTGAAGTGGCATTTCCCTTGGAAGTGCAAGTACTGTCTTTAAGGCTCATGATTCAAAATCCCTCGGCAACAGCTAGAACGCTGGGATTTGGCTTGCCGAGCTAGACGAGCTCGACGAAAAATGCCTTGAGGCTCAGTAGCACCTCAAATTATACCAGGCCAGAGTATCTACATCTTTCTAAAAGAAAGTACATTACTGCTCCTTCAAGAAGGGCGACTTGATGCTCACCCTCAAGCAACCAATCATCGCCACTCATAAAACAAGTGGCGAATTTGACGTTAAGTGGACTAAACCATATGTGGTTTAGGAAGTCTATTCTAGCACAAGCCTGCTGAGTCACTAACCAGAAGGTATTGACATCAGCTTCTCAGGCAACGGATGGTTCTTTAAGAGGTACTACCAATGAGCGTCACAATGCTCCAAAGCCTCACAAAAGCCTAAACTCAAGTTGCCAACAAGTATTAGAAGACAAAAGGCTCAAAAGCTACTTACTAGCCCAAACTTATGGTTGCACCATTTTCTCCAGTGAAGCAATGTTTCATCATCTACTGCCATCAAGGCTATTGCTCGACAAATCTAAGGAATCCCCAATGGATTAGCTTATTCTCCCACATGAGGATAAACTACACTGCCTTTGCCTCCCCAGTGTTGCTTCTGTTCTGACAACAACCAAGCATATGGCCATCGACCGTGAGGGGGAAGCACACATGGATTAGCAAGTTCAAGCCCCGATCGCACTTGTGCACGACACATGTATTTAGAGCTTCACACAAGCCGAGCTAGCTCAAAAAGCTCGCTCGGCTTGGCTCGTTTAAGCTCGGCTTGGCTTGGCTCGTAGGCTAGTTCGATCAAGCTCAAGCTCAATTTTGAAAGCTCGTTAAAAAACAAGCCAAGCTCGAAGCTCGAATAAAGCTCGGCTCGGCTTGAGCTCAATATTTTTATAATATTATATATATATATATATATATATATATATATATATATATATATATATATATATATATATATATATATTAAAAAAACCCTAACCCTAAGACCCCACCCAACCCCACACAGCCCGCCGTGCCCTTGCCCAGCTGCCCCTCCCTCTTTTCCTCCCTCCATTTTTTTCAAATCTCTCTCTCTAGTCTCTACGTTCTAGATTCCTCTCTCTGATCTCTCCGTTTTGGTTTCCTCCCCGCATTGCACTCCCACCCACCCCCACACAGCCCGCCGTGCCCTTGCCCGGCTGCCCCTCTCCCTCTTTTCCTCCCTCTATTTTTTTCAAATCTCTCTCTAGTCTCTCCGTTCTGGATTCCTCTCTCTGATCTCTCCGTTCTGGTTTCCTCCCCGCATTGCACCCGGCATCGGACGCCCGGCAGGGACTACCAGGTAGGCTTTTGTGTTTTTTTTTTTTTTTCTTA
This sequence comes from Liriodendron chinense, assembly GCA_003013855.2. Classification (NCBI taxonomy): domain Eukaryota; kingdom Viridiplantae; phylum Streptophyta; class Magnoliopsida; order Magnoliales; family Magnoliaceae; genus Liriodendron; species Liriodendron chinense. The sequence goes on from PVNU02000070.1 coordinate 5,185,705, forward strand.
TTTGTGATTGGTTTTGTTTGAAATATAAATACCCTAATTTTGGAGGGTTTGGTTCGGAAGATTGGAGTTGGGTCAGCGGGTTGGGTCAGTTGGGGTTAATGGGTTGGGTCGAGCAGGTCAGTGGGTCAGGTTGAAGATGAAGGAAAAAAAAGGAAAAAAAAGACAAAGCTCTGCTTGGCTTGGCTTGGCTCGATAGAGCTAGATCAGCTTGGCTCGAACAAAGCTCGATCGGCTCGACCAGCAAGCCAAGCTCGAGCGGCTGTTTTGAGCTCGATGCTCAAGCCAAGCTCAAGCTCAAGCTCAGTGGGCCACTGATCAAGCCAAGCTAAAGCTTTGTCAAGCTCGGCTTGAGCTCGGCTCGTGTGCACCTCTACATGTATTGACAAGATTCAAGAACGACAAATTTTCTCATTTTTTCTTGCAAAATTTGTCTTAAGTTTGGATGTACTCTCAAGCTATGACTAGGCGAAAGTTCTTTCATCTTGAATCTTGTTGCCATGGCACACTGTGACCAAGCATCGCACTGTCACAACCAAGTGTTGCAACTAGCTTTGTATAGTAATCAAGCATCACCCCGACAGTCAAATACTGCGATTACGATTAGAACTTAGCAAGCGAAACATGCATTGTTGTGAAATCAACCTATTGCGACAACTACGACAAAGCTACAACACAAGCAAACAAGGAAAGACAAAAAAGCAAATTCATTCATTCTAAAACACATCATCGACACATGAAGTTGTTACAAAGCAAGTGATTAGCTAAATGTCCTGATGAAGCCACCATCACAATTGGCTTGAAAGAAGGGAACAAGGGGAAGACATAAGCCTAAAAGCACAAGGTGAACACCTAAATGGCATAGAGATTACAACTTGACTAAAGTTCAGTTGTAGAGTTGCGGTACAGATACCACTCCATAGAGGCTAGTGCAGCACTTCTCTAGCCCTGCCTATGGAACCTCAACACCAATCGCTGATCATTTCTCTTTGATATATCCTTGAGAGATCTTCAACCATTCTCGTAGGGGGAAAGATAAAGACATCCGGTCAGTGTTGAGGTGGCGAAGCTCAGTGTAAACCTGACGAAGATATTCACACTGCACGATGCTTGTCTGATGAAGAAGTTTACACTGAACAAAAACAGAAGACCATTCCTCAGACTTTAGAACTTGCGGCATAGTTATGGCCTTCGCTAAAGTTAGCCACCGCACATATGCCATCCTCGATTGAATCTGAGATGACTTCAATGCCACTACCTCCCGTTGTGAAGAAGCATGCGCTTGTTGCTCCTCCTTCGTTGCACCTCTAACCAGTGTTTGAAGTTTCGGTATCGCTACAAGTTTCGCTAGCCGGGGATACGGAAACAATATTGATATTGCTGATAATTGGAAATTCGGGGAAAATGGGAAAAACGGTGGAAATTATCAGTGAAACCTCAGGAGATGCTAAAATACACATATTTGCATATTTAGGAATAAAAAAATTGCAAAAAGAATGCATACATAATACGTTTCTATTTAACGGGGGCCTAAAACCACTTGCCGCTGTAAAAATCAGTCCAACCATCTCATCTTGCCCATCTATCCATCCAATATCTGACCTTCCATCCAAACATCTATTGATATTTAAGAATATCGTCAACACGTGATATTTCCAAAGAAATCGTCAACAATTGAAAAAGAAACTAAAGAATGTGGTCTCGTTATTGCTATTATCATGATATTATCAATATTATCGTGATATTGTTTTTTTGAGAAGCAACGAAAACTTTATTAGAAACTCGCAACCGCGAGGAAAGAAGAGAAAAGACAAGAAACAAAAACAAGAAGAGCAAGCAAAAACAAACAAACAGTAAGAAAGCTCAAAACTCCCTTGGCTAGCTGGCCGCCACACCCTAGGCATACACTACCCAATCTGAAATGAGATATTTCACTTTGGCAATGGCCTTCTCTTCGTTATCCAAAACATTTCTAAAGCATCTATCATTTCTCGTCTTCCTAATAACCCAGAAGATTGCCATGATAAGAAGTCTCCACTCAGCTTTTCCATGGATACCCTTTCCGCCTCCGTACCAAGCCCACAGAAGATCTTCCATAGACTTCGGCATAACCCAAGCGATGTTCATAGACTCAAAGAAGAACGACTAGATTTTGGTGGTAAAGTGGCAATGGATGAAAATATGATCAATCAATTCCCCATTTGCCATACACAACAGGCAAACGTTTGGCAGAATCATCGCTCTCCGCTGAAGATTGTCTATCGTAAGAATTCTCTTCCTCCCGACTAGCCAAACAAAGACAGCTACTCGAGGGGGGCCCCCTGTAGAACCAATGGTGGAAAGGATGCGGAGGGCCCTCAGAAGCAGGCTGCATATCAATGATGGAGAATAGCGAACTAACCGAAAAGATACCGGAAGGATTCTTTGTCCACATCATCTTGTCTTTCTCATGAACCGATGACACATAATAGTTTAGCATCCCCAGCAAACGAACAAGATCTGAAACTGCCTCATGTAAGTTCCTACGACACGGTGGAGTCCACACCACTTTCCCTTCTACGAACGAATAACACTCCACTACATAGACAAAGCGATCAGGGGCAAGGTGGGCAAGTCTTGGAAAAAAGGCCTGAAGGGCGACGTTCCCACACCATATATCAACCCAGAACCGAATACGGGATCCGTTACCAAGATGGAAGGCAATAGCTGGAAGCAGAAGATGTTGAGTAGTCGCGATCGATTTCCACAAATAGGATGCCCTATATATGGTCGAATGTCTAACAAACCAGCCTCCATCCACAGCACCATAGTTTTCTGCTAATAACTTTCTCCACATGCTTCCCTCCTCAACACTGAATCTCCAAATCCATTTTCCGAGCAACGCTTTGTTCATAAGCACAATCGGCTTTATTCCCGCTCCTTTGACTGGTTTGCACACCTCTTCCCATATGAGAAGGTTAAACTTTCCATCCTTTGCCGCCCCTTTCCAAAGGAAGTCTCTTATGAGTTTCTCCAATCTGTCGGTGACTTCTTGGGGGCATTTAAATAGAGAAAGGAAGTAAGTAGGCATATTAGAGAAGGCTGATTTAATAAGAGTTAGGCGAGCTCCCATCGACATGTGCCTCCTCTTCCACGAAGACAACTTCCTTTCAATTCTTTCAATCACCTTATCCCATAGGCTAATCGCCGGTTTCCCAATACATAGGGGAAGCCGAAGACCTCGGACATCTCAAGAAGATCAAATGCGAGGAGATTGATCATTGGAGCTGAAGCATTGACAACGCACCAGCGATAAGATCGGGGGAGCAAAGGGGAGCTGATTGTTGTCAGATTTTTGGATTTAACAAGTACGATGGCCTTACTGAAGAGGGGTCGGCACGACAGGAGGCGTCGAGGAGAATCTCGAGAGGATTATTAAGTTCTTTTTCTGGTCGTTCTGCTCTGTCGGATCGATGGTAGTATCAGAGATCTGTAACCCCTCGACATTTTGGACAGAAAGGTTCATGTATCTCCCCGGGTCAAGCTGACCAAGGAACACGATGCTTCTGCTGTTCAAGCCGTTTCACTCGTGTAATTTATATCATACGAGAAGCACTTCACTACACTCGACTTACCTTAGGGACGCGCTACCGTCCGTCAGCTTGCTTGTTGTCTAGCTTCAAAGCCCCTATTACGTAAGGCGCGTGTTGGCGCTTACGTTTTTCAACTGGTTGTAGATCAGAGTTTTGGAGTGGTCCGTGCTTGACTACTTCCTGGTGGCCCTTCTCTTGGACAGAGCTCGTTCGGGTGGCCTATTTTGAAACCTGTACAGAACTGGGGGTCCCAATAAGTGACCAGAGCAAGGCCGGGAGATCTTGGGTTGGTTTGGCCAGTACCCTAGCTAGTCGGTATCCCTGTACTGATATATTGATTGAGTTGGTCCCGGAGAACCTTCAAGGCGAACCAGCTTCAAAGCTGTTGCGCGCCGTCACTGTACTTTAGGGCCGTCATACTAAATGACGGGGGACGTGTCACATTTTTCAGCTGCCTCCAAACCCTCTCTCTACAGTGCCAGTGCCGACTACTTCTCAATGCAACTTTTGACAAGCATGGGAGAGCGGAGATCAAGCAACCCAAGCGGCGCATCAACGGGGCTCAAATCCAACAAGTAAGGTTGTCAATTTGTAGAGTCCAGCCACTCTCTTCCTCTGGGGAATTGAGTGTAGAGTTTGAATTGCCAAACTCGATAGGTTCGGTTGTAGGACCTAGGCCCGGTTGTAGGGCCGAAGCAAGTCTCCATGGGGAGCCTCCGGTGGGAGTATACGCTAGGTTCGGTTGTAAGGCCTAAAACCATCGAGGTTTGGTTGTACGACCTTGGCTTATGTGCGAAGCCTAAATTGAGGTTCAGTTGTAGGACCTTGGCTCTTGAGTAGAGCCTAAATTGTCAAGTCTCAAAGGGGAGCCACCGACATGGGTGTGTACGTAGTCCACCAACACGGGTGCGTACATGTAGGTTTTTTAGTAGGACCCAGTCCTTGAGTAGGATTGTAAGGTTGGGAGGAATCTATTTAAAACTCCTAGGTTGTCAGGTGAACCTGATTGAAAACCCTCATAGTAAAATCCGGTGTACTCAAGGGGTGAGTACGGCAATCGGGAGTGGAGTAGACAAGTAGTCGAACCACTATACATGCTTGTGTTTGTGATGTATTTGAGCACACTTCTATTTATGCATTGTATGTTTAATTGTTTAATTGGAATGTAGCTAGGCACTAGATAAGCACATTCACACACAAGATGTATTTTCACTAGTTGTGTAGACTTGAGCTTATATGATTGTATCTCATATAGTCTACATAGTTTGCATAGATTAGTTACTTGATTAGTTAAATCATTAGTATTCATTTAATCTATCATTAGTTACAAGTGTTATATCTTTGCTAGTCTATGTGATTAGACCCACTAAGGCTCGGAAGCCGAAGTGTTATTGCTTACTTAGTTTAACTTGTTAAATTAGTTAAGTAGGCGAAAAGAATTTCAAAAGGTCCTAATCAGCCCCCCCTCTAGGACTTAGCTATTATTCTAGTAGCTCCGCCAAGCTTCCGCAAGGCACATAGTGTGGTAATGTGTCATGTTAGACTACCCCACGTAATTTCAAAAGCTTATTTGGGATATTATATATATTCTTGTGAATATATTGAAAAATTCAAATGCATTCTAATTCCTCCCATTTACTCCCATCTAAACATAATATTTTGATTTCAAATGCATTTCATTTACTCCCATCCAAACACAATTGTGTAAAACCATTTACTCCTAATTCATTTACCTCCAAATCCATTTCCCATTTACTTCCATTTACAAGCTCCCAAATAAGCCCTTAGGCACCTCAAGAGGAGGAACAGACTGGTTACTAACCACAGGCATAGGTAAAGGAGCATGTGGGGCAACCAAATCCGGAGGATTAGACATGGTAGAGAAAAAGGATGTTCTTCAAAGAATGTGACATCCATGGACACAAAATACCTTTTAGTGCATGGATCATAACACTTATAGCCTTTGTGCTGAAGAGAGTACCTAAGGAAGATGCATTTGATGTACCAATTGGCAAACTTATCTCGGGATGAACCCAGAGAATGAACAAAACAAATGCACCCAAAAATCTTGGGAGGAATATCAAAAAGAGGACAACCAGGCTTAAGTGTATGAAAAGGAGTCTTGCTATTTAAGACACAAGAAGGCATACGATTAATTAAATAGTTAGAAGTCAACAAAGCAGCAAACTAGTATGATTTAAGAACTTTCATTCCAATAAGAAGAGAGCGAGTAACTTCCAGAAGATGGCGATTCTTGCTCTCCGCCACTCCTTTTTGTTGCGAAGTGTAAGCACATGAAAACTGATGAAGAATGCCATTTTCTTGAAGATGAGATGTGAAACTTTAGGATATATACTCGCCACCATTATCAGACCGAATGGATTGAAATTGCAATCATATTGAGTCTTAATTAGTTGATGAAATGACTTAAACAAGTGCGGCAATTCGTGACTCCGTTTCATGAAATAAACCCAAGCACCACGAGAAAAATCATCAATGAAAGTCACCAATCGAAGTAATAGGACTAAGACCCCAAATATCAGAATGTATTAAAGCAAACATTTTATTAGAATGATGTGAAAGTGCAGGAAATGAGGTTCGAACATACTAACTAAACTGGCACGTTTCACATTATTGGAAAGAAACATTATTCAACCTTTTAAACTTAGGAAGAAAAAATTACGAAGTCTTGAAAGACACATGACCAAGTCGTACATGCCATAAGGCAGCCGACTCTTGACTAGACTCAAAACAATGAAAAACAAAAATAAAAGAACTCGATGAAGCATCACTCCTAGCAGACGGCTCCCCCTGATGCAGAAAGTAGAGACCACCACGCTCATGGCCCACACCAATAGTCCTCTTTGTATTCAAGTCCTGAAAGATGCAATGAGAATGAAAGAAAATCACACAACCGATGAGGACTTTTGTAAGGCTATGAACAGAGATCAAATTTGCACGAAATTTAGGAACATAGAAAACATTGGACAAGGTGAGATTAGGGGAGAATGACATAGAGCCAATAGATTCTACAGGAGTAGTAGTCCCTAGTCCCATCAGCTAGACGTACTAGATGACTACAAGTAGAGGAACTAGATGGAATAAGACAAGTGTGCTCACCAGTTATATGATCTAATGCCCCTGAATCTATAATCTAGGTCGCAGGAGTAGAAGAGGCATGGAGTGCAGTACCTATGGTCGCAAAGGAGGAGGAGGCAGATGGCTGTGAAGCAGAAGAGGCAGGAGGCACGGACTGGGTCTGAAGCATCCGAAGGCACTGAAGATCCATAACATCGGCTCTGGTCATGGTAACTGTGTCCAACTGATCGGAGACAGGAGAGATGTCAAGAGGAGGACCAACAAAAGAGGCAGATATGGTCCCGATCTCATCAGAAGCATCAACATGAGCAGTAGGACGTCCATGCAATTTGAAGCACCGATCCTGCGTGTGTTCAAACCGATTGCAGAAGGTGCACATAAACCTGCCACGACCTCGTCCTCTGATAAAACCTTCTCGAGAATCTGAACCACCACTTCGATCACCAGAGGAGACAATGGTGGAGGTAAATGCAGTCCTCTCCTAAGTAGCAGCAGTTGCTAACATCACCCGCCTGTGGGCCTCCTCAGTATGAACAATGGAATATGCTGCCTGAAGAGAGGGAAATGGAGTTGTAACAAGTTGGGTCTGGAGGGCCTCATATTCACTGTTCAATCCAGCAAAAAAATTATATGTTTTTGCTTCATCGTCCCGTATCCCCACAATCTCTGCACTGCGGCTATTCGGAAGCTCACTCAAGGGTTGCAGATGACTCAATTCTTCCCAATGACTCTTTAGTGCACCAAAATATTCAGTAACTGATAAATTCTCTTGGGTGAGAGAATAACGTTCAGTGGTCAACTGGAAAATACAGGGCTTGTTAGATATGGTCCCATATGTCTAATTGAGGGACTTCCACAAATCGGTAGGAGAATCATAGAAGAAATAGGAAGGGGCAATACTCGGTTCCATAGAGTTGAGGATCTAGCCCATAACAATAGCATTTGGGGAATCCCATGCGTCAATCTGTGACAATTGTGACGAATCACCAGATTGAGAAATAGACGGCCTCTTGGATGTGCCGGTAAGAAATTCATTGCCAAAAACATACATGCGGACAGCCCGGGACTATAAAAGAAAATTGTTCCTATTAAATTTTGTGGAGGTAATTGAGAGGGCCCCCTTGTAGCGATATGTCCAAATGACTTGGAATCCATGGATATGTGAAGAAGAGGTGGAGAAAGATCACAAACTAAAGTAGAATGAGCAAAACCAACAGTAGGGAGATACACCCAGATCTGGTGTATACGCTGGACCTCCAAAAACAAAAAAAAGGTCCAGCCAACCCACCTTTTTGCTAAAAAAATGCATAAAAACGTCTCAAATCTGTACAAGGACAACATTCCTTGATAGATCATAAAAAATGATCCATAATGAGTGGATCCCAAGGATTAAAAACCACCGATTTAGAAGAAATATGAGAAATTGATGATTTGGGGCTGTTTTTAAGGAAAAATGGTAAAATCCATAAAAAATATCAAATGAATCCAGAAAATTATGAAAAAATGCTCATAATTCCTCCCATGTGTAGCCGCACCTGGTGGTGTGGATCTCGACCCAAATCGATCTGTACGAGGCCGTACTGCTGATGTCAGCAGCCCCCTGCGTCAGAAATCCTTCAAGCTTCAATCCTCCTTGTGTATAGATCATCAATCTCACGTAGAAGTGATCAAACAAAGCTCTAATACCATGTAGTTTTGTAGAAGTTGTAGAGAGAGATGAGAGAGGAGGAAAAGTTGAGAGAGAGCTAAAATAAGTGAGCCGCATCTTTTTCTTATTCTGTTTATATGTAAGGTTTCCCCTATTTACAAATTACATCATAACCCCCTAATAAATATAAAATTACACATGAGTCCTTACTTTGCATATTTACATCTAAACTCCTACATAACAAATAAATGTTCCAACACAAGCAAAGTTACCATTCACAGAACATTCCTTTGTACATCCCTTGTTACACTTGGAGAAGCATTACCGACTCAACTCTGAGAACAAAAGACTTCCACCAGATTGAGCTTGAAAAATTCATCATCATCATCATCATCATCATCATCTAAGCTTTATCCCAACTAATTGGGGTCTGATACATGAATCCTTTTACGCCATTCCACTCTATCAATGTTCATAACTTCAGATGGTCATCAAGTCTTTTCTACTACCACCATCCATGTCTTTTTGGACCTTCCCCTTGCCTTTTCAGAGCCTTCAACTTGTACCAACTCACTCCTAACTGGTGCAATTCCTGGTCTCCGAAACCATTTGAGTCTACTTTCCTGAATCTTATTAGCTATTGGTGCTACTAAATTCCCTCGAATGCATTCATTTCTATTTTTATCCTTGTCTTGCCACTCATCCATCTCAACATCCTCATTTCAGCCGCACTCATCCTCTGAACATGTTCCTTAACTGCTCAACATTCTATCCCATAAAGCATGGCTAGTCGTACAACTATCCTATAAAATTTCCCTTTTGAGTGTTACACAGTGATCACATAAAACTCAAAGTCACATCTCCATTTCTTCCACCCCGCTTGAGTTCCATGGGCCACATCCTTCTCAATCTCTCGACTCTCATGAATTATCGACCTAAGATATCAGAAGTGGTCATTTTGGGAAACTTCTTGATCATTAATTTAACTAATTCCTCATTCCCACTCTCATTGATACTAAAATTGCACTCCGTATACTCTGTTTTAGTCTGAGAAATTTAAATCCTTTAGATTCTGAAGCATCCCTCCATCAATCTAACTTTGTGTTTATGCCCTCCTTCATCTTGTCAATCAAAACTATCATCTGCAAATAACATACACCATGGGATCTCTTCTTGCAAATGCTTCATTAGCTTCTCCATAACCAATTTCAAAAGCTATGGGCTCAATGCCAACCCCTGTTGCAAGCCTACAGTAATTGGGAACTCACTTGTTTCGAAAAACTGCAATGCGCAAACAAAAGATTCACTGTTTCTGCATTCCTCAGGTACGTGATGTTTATTCCTCAAATGGTCAATTGTGAATACCTTATCCTTCCCTATTGGGTTGACCCTGAGACTTGACTTGTTGCCAACCCTAACATCTATCCTTCTTTCCGTCCATCCAGTATCTTCTACATTTTCTCTAGCAAGTCCGACATCACAAGTTCGTCAACCATACCCATTACTGTACCAAAAACATCTGCAAAGATTTTAATGATCATGTTCAAGCCTCTTGGATTATGATGGTGATGCCATTATACTGTCTTGGGTCTGCCCCTGTAGTTGTGCTATTGTTAAAGAATTTTTGGGATTAGACCCTTAGTCAACCATTCATTTCTCTTGGTTTTATCCCTACATTTTTCAGTAAGTGGATAAGAATCTTCGTTCAATTTGAAGTGAAACCAAGCCGACCGGACCAACCATAAATATGCCTCACACAAATAGGCATCTGGCATGTCTTAGAGAACTGTAACCTACTCCAGAACTTGCCAATTTACCACGTGAATTAGATGCTTTTCTATGGATATGGGTTGGTCATCAAACTGGCATAGTTATATGATGCCGCTTTTGCATTCCTTCCATCACATGCATTGATATGTGAGTTCTTAGTCCCTTGATGTGAGGACACGGCTACATGAATATGAATAGCCCCTTGTTTGCCAGCTTACCTGTAGTATTGCAACATATGGTATGCAATGGCATTCAATATATTACTTGAATTATATTAGAGAGAAATGACACTTTTGTTTGCATAATGTATTTCCCTTTCATTATTGGACTAATGATATGGTTATCCTATCCAGGCAAGTCCTTGAGGTGGTGGCAGGCTGCAAAGGAGTGGCTGATATGGATCAATTGAGTAAGACTTTATACCACAACACCTGCAGGTAATTTCAGTAATTGGATTTCATGTTTTTTTTTCCTTCCTTTACTGGAAAGATTTTGCATTCTTTTGAATTTGTATGTAGTTAATGCATGTAGCTGATAGAAGTGCTTACACCTAGAATGGTTTCTCTAAAATGGTCTTGGAGGGATTTAGGCACTTCTTTGCCACACTCATCCAAAATTTAGGGGCTGTTTGGATTGATGGAATCCTCTGGAAAACCATGGACATGAAATTGGTTTCCATGGTTGTGATGTTTCCCTGTCTGCAAAAACAAGTTTATCCTATGGAAATCAATTTCCATTTCTGCGGTTATCCTAAAAAAAATTGCAACTTCCATTTCCTCTCAAAAAAAAGAAAAAGAAAAAGAAAAAGAAAAAGAAAAAAGAAAAAAGTGAAATCTAGATTTCACTTTTTGACAATTGAGTAGTGATATTTCCACATTTCCATGGAAATCACATGTGCTAAAACCAATGTAGAGTGTGGGTTTTGTTACATGTATTGATGGCCAGAGATGAAAAGAAATGTTGAATATCATCAATAGTATTGCTGATAGTCAGAAAAAAATATTGGTGACTAAGGGAAACATTAGGAAAAATGTGGAATTTTTTAATGAAACTTCGGAAGATGTTAAAAGGCACATGTGTATGCATTTAGAAATCAAAATATTACAAAAACAACTATACACAACAAGCTTTCATTTTTATAGGGGCCGTAACCATGTGTTGTTTGGAAAAACACAATGCAATTATATCCCAAATGTGTTCATATCAATCAAATACCATATTATGTGAGTAATAAAACATCTATTCTCAATTTAAGGAGTCAATATGGAGGAAATTAGGATTTCCCCAATTCCCCCATTCACCCACTCGAATGTTGATTTATTCCTCACAAATCCATGCCAATGAATCTGAATCATGCGTAGACATTTGAAATAAATGAACTATGGGTTTTTTGGCACATTTGTGTTCCAGCCTATCTTCGCTTCAAATCGAGATTTCTCTCTCAAATCTACACTATGATTCAACAAAAACCAAAGGATCCCACGAAAAAACTATAATTTTCTTTTTAGTTTTGGGATTCTTCCCTGATTTTCTTGCAAATTACCGTCGTTTTTCGGAAGTATCCCTAGTTAGGTAACTTCTATTATGTCCAAAGACCAAAATATCGCCTGTAGTGCCAAATATCACTGACGATGTCGACATTATCGTTGATATTTGGAATTTTCTATATCGCTTGGGGTGTCGGTATCGCTAACTTGACAATGCGGATGATATCGGTGATATTATTGATAATATTACTAATATTTGAAACATAGGGTAAAACAAACAGGTTAACATTTATTCTTTTACACATTTACCTTTCCTCTGATGTGATGTTTGGTTTTCCATATCCACATTTTGGTTTCCACCATTCCAAACATGGCCCAATGTCTTTCATTAAGTTTTGCTAAGGTCTTTTTCTTCTTCTTTCTATTTCCACCTATAAATCAATGTAAATGAAGGTAAATAAGTAATCATTAGTTACAAGTGTAATTCATACTAGCACCTCCACATGACATTAACCCATACACATGTATGGAATGCTCAGACACTAAATCTGAGAAAAGAAAACACCGTAGCTAAAAATTCTGTGGGGCCCGCCATTATGTGTCTGATCGACGCGTCCATCCATTTGACCAGCTCATTTTAGGGCATGAGCAGAAAAATGTGGCAGATCCAAAGTGCCAGTGGACCACACCACAGGAAACAGGTAGAATTGTGGGCCTCTCGTAGAAGTCCTCAATCAAGATGATATTTGTGTTTTCACTTCATCCATGTCTGTGTGACTGACCTTATTAACAGGTTGGATGACAGATACCCTTCTATCCCTATGGGCCATGAGCCACGTTTCAACTTTCAATGGTGGACGTCATTATTCCCCTATTTCCTGTGGTGGGGTCCGCTTGAGAAGTTAATCTGCCTCATTTTTTGGCTCATGCCTAAATGAGCTGCTAAAATGGATGTAGGGCGTGGATCAGACACATACATCATGGTGGCCCCCATAAATTTAACAAGGACGCAATGCCTGTCAATTACATGCATGTATCACGGTTTCAAGGCATATTTAAAAAGCTTATTTCCCCTTTTCAATCCCTAGTGAGAAGTTATGATTGCTTATTTACCTTTCATTTACAGTGTAAATGGAAAATCAAACGGGCCCTATGCTCACTCATGTAGCAAATAGGTGAATTGAATTTAATTGAAGGGAATAAAATATACATGTCACTTTAAGAAGTTCAATCCTGCCCCTAGTTGCACGACACATGACGAAAATAGTGGACTTTGTATATAAATCCAGCAGTCATCTAAAAACTAGAAATTACCAAGTAGAAGAGAGCTCCCATCAAAAACTAGCTGATACCTTTATGACAATAATCAATATATAGAATGATTCATAAATATGGCTGTTGTAGGATGTATATGGGCCTCGATACAGTGGAAATCCCTCTTAGAATAAAATCCTTTCGTAATTTCCTGTTGGCCCACGCTAAAGTAGCCTAGTTTAAAAAGCAATCTTATTAAAGTGTCAAGAGAGAAGGAAATGAAACTAAATAAGGAAACAAAATGAAGAGCTCAAAAACTCCTCAAATAACCATGCATATACAACTGCATGGTCTTACGGGCTCTACAGCTCCTTTTTTCTATAATTTGTAATTTTTATTAAAAGGAAAGAGGCAATACTGCAATGCGCCACTAAAGGTGGTGTGATTGTGTCCAGTTTTGATGGTGCGTAGATCCGTTCTGCTCCTTCAACATAGGTATCTTCTTGATCTATCTCCATGTAAGGAATGCCATGAAAGCTTTCACGCGCCGACACTCTAAGGCTTTGGGCGTGTGATGATGAGTGTCTTCCAAGGATGGACCACATGTGTGATGAGAGAGGAGAAGGCAGGGATGATGAGAGATTTCTCTCTCCTCTTCTCAAGGTATGCAGTATCAGTAATGCTGGCCATAACATCCACTGTAAAACTGTTACCGTTACAGGGGACGTAACGGTTGAAATTCTTTTAAGATTTTTTTTTTAAATTGGGAAAATTCCTAAATATTGGGAGGGTTCCAAATATGTATTTTTTCTGGTTTTGAACATGTTTATGATGGTGTAACTGTTCATTATTTGGTAAGAATGTTGTCTTGGCCTGTCTAGCGATTTTGTTGACCTGAAAGGCTTAGATTGACTGTAAAACTCCAATGTTTAATTTCCTAAATATCTATTATGAATGATTCAATGTAAATAAGATTATATGAGCATGAATGTAGTGATAAGACAGTAATATAATTTATATTTGTATACCCATTTTACCATGGAGAACTATTAGATGTTAATACATACATAAACTATAAAGTGAACTCATAAGTTAAAATATAAGTCCTAAAATGATGTCAAAGCCCAAAGGACAAACATAATTATAAAAATATTACACGATACAAACCAATTGTGTCACCACCAAAATGAAAATTTTGTTACCCATAGTTGCTCAACCTCCTTGTCGTCATCATCCGGCTGTGGCTGTAGAACATGTGCCGCATATCCATAACAACCAGATCCGAAGGGAAAGACCATGTCCATGAAATTCGAGGATGACTAATCACGAACATCACTACCACTAGGCATCTGTCGTGTCGAATCCGAGTGAGAATATCTACTAATACCAGCAATAGACCCATAGTCATAGCCACCACCCTAGCTGTACCCGCATTACCCCCGCTACTAAATACTGCCAAGACTGAGAGTGAGACGGCAAGAAGAATTACTCAATTCTAGATATGGATATCTATATTTTCCATATCAACTTGCTCCATATGGATGATATTTAAGACTAGTCCAACATGAAAGTGCCTCAATAGGCTCCCTTTGTTGTCCATGATTATATCCATATCTATAAGTCGTCTGATGTGTGCCTCATCTCCTCTAGTACCACTGATACCAGCCTCCCCATGATGCTCCTCTCCTAATTGGTTGTATTGTGAATCGGTACGCATAAGTTCAATCTCCTCTGTTCCTTCTCGGTTTCGCTACTGCTACTCTTTCCTTGGGTCAAATCTTCTGCAACCCTCACTGGCTCTAGAACAACTACACGACTCTCTTGCTACCCTACACGTTATACTAGGCGTGCACATCAACTTGCTTAGTCTTCTTCTACTTATTTTTCTCTTTATTGGGTCCTCATCATTGTAAATGTTGTCCAAGTTTATTGGACAAAAGTCGCATTCTTCAATTAAGTTCGCCACATGCTGATGAGTGCATCCGAGCACCTACACAAGTTTGTCGGAGGAGGAAGAGAGCTGAGACCCCAGCCTCAGTTTCATTAAGGTTAGATGATCATTACATGGGGCTCAGTGGATCCAATTTGAGTTCTTAGCCGTTTTAAAGACCACATGCATGGTTGTGCATTTTTTAAGACCGCACACTGGGAAGATGCATGTGGCCTGCTAATTTGGAATTGATTGATACGTCTTTGGATTGTTTGGACGTCATCCAGCTTGACCTGAATCACATGTGGACGTTACAAACATTAGACCATGCTGTTGGATATCTTAAACACATCAGTTTGGTGATCCGGACTGTTGGATATGTTAGGAGACTCGGGTTTAGGTGTACAAACATTCTAGTTTTCACATCCGAGACATGGACACGTTGGACCACATTCATCCAAGCCGTTGATCACGTGTGGACGTACTTGTCGCACGTTGGAGATCATCCTTGTGCCGTGTGGTACATCTTTATTTTCAGTTTTATTTTAAGGTATTAGAGATTTATGTTTTGATCTTGATCATTTTATTTGGACGGTTAAGAATAGTTCTAGACTTAGGGTTTGCTTAGGTTTTCTTATATATTGTTGTTTGAGACTTGAGACTTGAGACTTGAGATTATGGACATATTGAATAAAATTTCTCTACATTGCTTCTTTTGAGCAAGAAAACTTCATGTGAATGGAATTTGGTGTGAAGCCATTAGAGTGTTCCAAGTTATCTTTCTTATTCCTATCAAGGTATTTCTTTCTTCTCTCTCAAACCCTTTTTTTTTCCATTGAATATTTTTTCTCTCTTCTTTCTCAAACCATAACTCCATCATCATCAACCCAACTCATCACTAACCAAACCAACCCAGCCCCACCACACCGTTCGTACGACTATACGGACGTGCCCGTACATTGCACGGACTTGTCCATACAACGTCCATACAATCGAACGGCCTCCCCCTCGTCGATCCTTTTTCTTCTTCTCTATTTTTTTTTTTATAAAACCCTAAATTTCTGATTTCTTGATTTCCAAACCCAAACCCTAATCCATTCAAACCCTACCAAAGAGAGTGAATTCTTGAATCTAGAACGAATCCTATGCTAGATAGAAGTTCTACCTTCCATTGGGCCATCTCCGATCAATAGCCTTAAGGATCTATTTTGCAGAACTGTGATGTGGTCTTGAACTTGAGCTTGAACTTAATTGAATATTTAATTTCTCTAAATTTGTGGTAGACTGGCTTTATTTTATGCTTTGATTTACTCTAGTTATCTGTTAATTAATTTATTTGCATCATCCTAGTTTAGGCCATCTGCCCTGCACCAAATTTTAGCATCAGAGCCTAGGTTAGCATAGGGTTTAGTGAGTCCATTGCATTTGAGTCTAGGGTTTTCATATTGCCGCGTCTAGAATTAGCAACTTTTTCCATCTTCATCACATTGTGTTGAGGGAATTTTGTTGTCACTCCTTCTCAATTAGCATGCCCAGTTTATGCCCACCCATAGTGAGCGTGGTTTTGGTCTACACCCACAATGAATTTGGAACAGCTTGCCAAGGTTATTAATGCCATCAATAACCGTCTCATGGCCATCGAGACCCAAAGTAGAACCACCAGTAACCAACTGGCAGCCTTCGGAATGAGTCCAATACTCGCATGACCAAGTTGGAAACTTCCCTCCATGTAGACCACGAAAATTTGGAAGATGACCAGTCCCAGGTGGGAGGTCAAGGTGGAGGACGTGAGAGAGGGCTTAGCTGAGGTGTTAGCCATGGTGGGGGGTGTACCCAACCACCTCTTGGAGAGTACTAAACTCGACTACTCACCCTGATCCCGATGAGTGAGTGATGAAGAGAGTAAAGATTGAAGCATCGAGTTATGACGGTCACTTGGACCCAAAGGCACTCCTCGATTGGCTTGTAGACATGGATCATTATTTTGAGTGGTACGATATGTCTGATAGTAGTCGGGTGAGATTCACCAAGATGAAGCTGGTGGGCCAAGCCAAACTGTTTTGGACGAATGTTGAGCGGAAGATTGAGAGGTCTGGTGAAGATCCAATCTCATAGTGGACTGAGATGAAAGAGATCTTAAGGAAAGTATCTTCCCCTCTCTTACTGCCAGAGGCTCGTGGATCAGTGGCAATCCCTCCATCAGGGATCTATGCCAACGGTTGATTACATCACAAAATTTGGTGAGTATATGATGTGATGTAACATCAAGGAGGACCCGTTAGTGACCCTTTCTCGCTTCAGAATGGGCTTCCGACTCGACCTTCAGCGTGAACTCATTCCTCATGACATCAACACCGTAGAGCATGCATATCAAGTGGTGTAAGAACTCGAGCGGTATCTAAAACTACAATTCATGAGGCGATTCGACTCGTGCAATTCTAATGTCCAGGCCACTCCCCAGGGAATTGAGCTTAATTTTGCAAGTCATTCTAAAGCCCCTACTGGCACTTCGTCCGACAACTGGGATGTGAAGGGTAAAGGATTAGTTAGTACCAGCTCGAGGGGAGGTGAGCAAGTGCGGTGTTACTACTTCCAAGGATACGACCATTTTGCATACCAATGCCCTACGAAATAGCGAAATAAGGCCCTCGTGATTGGCGAGTTGGATGGGGATGATTAGGGCGATTATGAAGAAGAAGTCTACGAGCTCGAAGTTGGTGCTAGTGATGAAGAAGCTGAAGAAGTTGAGGCCACACCACTTACAGTTGTTAGATGCGCCTTGGCCCAGGTCAAAGAAAGTGATGATTGGCGCAATAATTCAATTTTTCATCCATTCACCAAGTGTGGCGACAAAAATTGTAAAGTGATAATTGATAGTGGAAGTTGTACCAATGTGGTTTCAGCTAGCATTGTATCTTGTTTGGGTTTGAAGCCCGTCCCTCACCCTCAGCCCTATCAAGTTTCATGGGTTGATGCATCCTCGATGTCAGTTTCTCAGAGGTGTCTTGTTCCCATTCAGTTTTCTTCCTACAAAGACATTTTGTGATGTGATGTTTTGCCTATGGATGTAGGCCACATCATTTTGGGCAGAGCTTGGTTGTATCATCGTGATGTGACACTATTCGGCCATTCTAATGTATGTTCTTTTATTTATGAAGGTAAGAGGATTAGGTTAAATCCTCTCTTAGCCCAAAAGCGCCCTAGAGAAGGAGGACGTAAAGAAGGGTGACTTGAAAGATGTGAAGAAGCCTCGACCTAAGTCTCTGCACATAATAAACGCCAAAGAGTTTAAAAGAGAGGCTAGAGTTTATTCGATAGTGTACGCCCTCATGGCGAGAGAGGTTATCTCCAAGGTTAGCATAGAGTTGCCACCAGAGGTGATTCCGGTATTGGAGGAGTTCCATGATGTTTTCCCAGAGGATCTACCGAATGAGCTTCCACCCATGCCAGAAATTCAGCATGCTAACGGTTTAGTCCCCGGGTCTACTCTACCAAACCTCCCCACTATCGAATGAACCCCATGGAGAATGCAGAATGAAAAAGCAAGTTGATGATCTTATTAGGAAATGGTTCATTCAGAAAAGTTTAAGGCCTTGTGTCGTGCTAGCCCTCCTCACAACTAAGAAAGATAGCACGTTGCGCATGCGCGTGGACAGTCAGGCCATCAATAAGATCATGGTCAAGTATCGGTTTCCTGTACCACGCCTTGACATCATGTTGGGTATGATGGCCAGTGCCACAATCTTCTCTAAAATTTACCTAAAAAAGTATCATCAAATATGTATTCGCCCAGGAGATGAATGGAAGACAGCCTTCAAGACGAAGGATGGGCTATACGAGTGGTTGGTCATTCCTTTTGTCTTGACTAACGCTCTGAGTACGTTCATGAGAGTGATGACCTAGGTGTTGAGCCCTTCTATGAGTTAGTTCTTGGAGGTATATTTTGACAACATCCTCGTTTATAGTACCTCCAAGGAACGTCTCCACCATTTGAGGAAAGTTTGTGGGGTCCTCAGAAATGAAAAGTTATATGCCAACCCGAAGAAGTGTTCTTTCACGTCTGATAAAGTTATCTTCTTACGATTCATTGTTTCATCTGAGGGCATGTTTGCAGATCCCAAGAAAGTCAAGCCTATAGTAAGTAGGCCCGAACCGCAAAACATTCATGAGGTGCGTAACTTCCATGGCTTAGCTACTTTTTATAGGCGGTTCATTCGAGGCTTTAGGTCCATTATGGATCCTATCACGGATTGCATTAAAATGGAGAGTTCAAATGGACTAATGCTGCCTCCAAAGGGTTCAAGGAGATTAAGACTATAATGATTGAGGCTCCTGTAATATGCCTTCTCGACTTTTCTAAAGTCTTCGAGGTTGCGTGTGACACATCTGGTATAGGTATAGGTTGAGTACTTAGCCAGGAAGGGCACCTTGTTGCCTATTTTAGTGGGAAGTTGAATGAGGCGAAGCAACGATACTCTACCTATGACAAGGAATTCTACGCAGTAGTACAATCCTCGTGGCATTGGCGACATTATCTTCTACCACAAGAGTTCATCTTGTTTTTTTACCGTGAGGACTTGTGATACCTCAACTTCCAAAAGAAATTAAACCCAAAGCATGCCAAGTGGGTTGAGTTTCTCCAATAGAACGCTTTTGTTTTGAAACACAAAGTCAGGGTCGAGAACAAACCTGTTGATGCCCTTAGCCGTAGAGTGGCGTTAATTCAACTAATGAGCGTGGAAGTCACTGGGTTAGATCAATTGAAAAGAGAGTCTTTTGTGCCTAGATTTTGGAAAGGTGTACACGTCACTTTTAGGTGACCAGTCGAGGAGTGACAGTGGGTTTGTCATGATTGATGAGTTGTTATTTAAAGGTGATAGACTTTGTATTCCCCGCACCTCCTTACGAGATTTTCTAGTTTGAAAGCTTCATGTTAGAGGAGTAGCCGGTCATTTTGGTAGAGACAAGACTATTGCCCTTGTCGATGATAGATCTTATTGGCCCAGTCTCAAGCGAGACGTTGCCAAAATTATTGGGCAATGTAGTACTTGTCAATTGGCAAAGTAGAAAAGGCAAAATACCGAGTAATATACGTCTTTGCCAGTACCACACCCTCCTTGGCAAGATATCAGTATGGATTTCGTGCTTGGGCTACCCAAGACGAGCAGAAAGTACAATTCCATTTTTGTGGTGGAGGATCGTTTTTCGAAAGTGACCCATTTTCTTCCGTGTTTCAAAACATCTAATGCCTCTAAAATTGCCAAGCTTTTATTTCGAGAGGTGGTTCGCTTGCATGGTTTGTTGAAGACCATTGTGTCTGATAGAGGTGAGGTTCATGAGCTATGTTTAGATAACACTTTGGCATATGATGGGTACGAGACTCTAGTTCTCGACAGCATGCCACCCTCAAACTGACAGTAAAATGGAAGTGGTCAATCGAATCTTAGGTAACCTATTGCAATGTCTTGTGGGTGATAGCTGACAACCGACCAGCGCACCAAAAGCTCCAGAGCTGATGGGGAAGGACCGATTTATTCCTATATGTAGGCCCTCTCAAGCAAACCCAAGCGAGACCTCCCCATGGGCAACCCCCGCATCGCATGGGTCCCTGAATCACACGATCCCACAGTGGGCTCCACCTCGTGGCCATTCTGCATCTCACAGACCCCACCTCCTAGGCCACCCCACCCCAGTGTGGAGACACGTGGCATTCTTGGAGTCACACCAAAATGCCCCCGCATCGTCCACCCACACCGGTGAGGAGACTCGAACACCAGGCTCCCGCTTTGATACTAGTTTGATAGCGGACAACTGAACAATGCACTAAAAGCTTCAGAGCTGATTGGAAAGGACTGGTTTATCCCTATATGCAGGCCCTCCAGGCAAACCCAGGCGAGACCTTCCCATGGGCAACCCTCGCATCTCACGGGTCCCCGAATCACACGGTCCCACAGTGGACCCCACCTCGTGGCCATTTTGCATCTCACAAACCCCACCTCGTGGGCCACCCCACCCCAGTGTGGAGACACGTGGCATCCTTGGAGTCACACCAAGATACCCTTGCATCAGTGGGTGACCATAATAGGACTTGGGATTCGGTTTTACTAGTTGCGGAGTTTGCTTATAATAGTTCAATCAATAGGTCGATAGGCATGAATCCTTTTGAAGTAGTTCATGGTTACAAGCCTAGGAAGCCTATAGATCTCATTTCCATATTAGTCTCCCATAGGCCATTAGAGTCTGCAAATACGTTTGCACAACATATTCATGATTTGCATAATGAAATTAAGAAATGGATTACCATGAGCAATGAAAAGTATAAAATAGTTGTTGATTTCATCGCAAGTTTAAGGAATTCCAAGTAGGAGATTATGTGATGGTTCGAATAAGGCCAGAACGGTTTCCACAAGGGGCCATGAAGAAATTACAAGCCCGTAGTGCTAGACCTTATAAGATATTGAAAAGATTGGTTCCAATGTGTATGTTGTAGATCTTCTATTTGATATGGGCATTAGTTCTACAATCAATATGAAAGATCTTGTGTCATTTAAAGGTCCAACACTTTCACCCACTAGCCCTTCTCCCGACCCTCACATTGACCCAGATAGTGGTTCTCTCGATCCGTTCCATGACCCGTGGCTCTTGCCAGACCAGCCTTCTCATTCTTTGCCTCCTTTTCCATCCAAACCTACTAAAAGAGGAGATAGAAGGTATTTTGGATGAATAGGTGGTTTCCACCAAACATGGAGGTTTTCAAA
The DNA here is from genome assembly GCA_003013855.2 of Liriodendron chinense. NCBI lineage: Eukaryota > Viridiplantae > Streptophyta > Magnoliopsida > Magnoliales > Magnoliaceae > Liriodendron > Liriodendron chinense. Next base: position 5,207,220 of record PVNU02000070.1, read on the forward strand.
AGCATCTCGTCAAGTGGAAAAACAAGCCAGAGTCAGATAACACTTGAATCACAAAGAACGAGCTTTAGAGACTAGACTCGGATCTTTTAGAGTGTTATCGCAGTTTTATTTCGCCAGAGGCAAACTCTTCTCAGTTGAGGGGAGTTGATGAGGGCATTCGAGCACCTACACGATTTATTGAAAGAGGAGAGTTGAGGCTACAGCCCCAGTTTCACTATGGTTGGATGATCATTACATGGGGCCCAGTGGCCCAATTCTACTTAGCCGCATTAAAGACCCCACATGCATGGTTGTACATTTTTTAGGACTCCACTTTGGCAAGATGCATGTGGGCTACTTATTTGAAACTAATTGATACATCTTTGGACAGTTTGGACGTTACCCAGCTTGACGTGGACCACATGTGGACGTTACAAACGTTAGACCATGCCATTGGATATCTTGGACACATTAGTTTGGTGATCTAGACTGTTGGATATGTTAGGAAACTCGGGTTTAGGTGTACGGACACTATAGTCTGCATATCCGAGCCATGGACATGTTGGACCACATTCATCTAGGCTGTTGATCATGTGTGGACGTACCTGTTGCACGTTGGAGATTGTCCTTGTGCCATGTGGCATATCTTTATTTCTGCTTTATTTTTTAGTTTTAATTTAAGTTATTAGAGATTTATGTTTTAATCTTTACCGTTAATAGATTTGGACGGTCAAGAATAGTTCTAGACTTTAGGTTTTCTTATATATGATTGTTTGAGACTTGAGATTTGAGATTATGGACATATTGAATGAAATTTATCTACATTGCTTCTTTTGAGCAAGAAAACTTCCTATGAATGGAATTTGGTGTGAAGTCATTGGAGTGATTCCAAGTTATCTTTCTTATTCCTATCAAGGTATTTCTTTCTTCTCTCTCTCTCAAACCCTCTTTTTTCCATTGAATATTTTTTTTTTTATCTTCTTTCTCAAACCCTAACTCCATCATCATCAACCCAACTCATCACCAACCAAACTGACTCAGCCCCACCACATCATCTATACGACCGTACAGATGTGCCCATACATTGCAGGAACTTTCTATATAGCGTCCGTACAGCTGAACAGCCTCCCCCTCATTGATCCTTTTTCTTCTTCTCTGTTTCATAAAACCCTAAATTCTCAATTTCTTGATTTCCAAACCCAAACCCTAATCCATTCAAACCCTAGTAAAGCACAAGTGAATCCTCAAATTTAGAACAAATCCTATGCTAGATTGAAGTTTTACCTTCCATTGGGCCAAGTCTGATCAATAGCCTTAAGGATCTATTTTATGGGATTGTGATGTGGTTTTGAACTTGAGCTTAATTGAATATTTGATTTCTCTAAATTTGTGGTAGATTGACTTTATTTTATGCTTTGATTTACTCTGGTAATCCGTTAATTAATTTATTTACATCATCCTAGTTTAGGCCATCCGTCCTACATCATATGCTTTGCATTTCGTAAAGTTAGCTTCATGTTGTAGTGCATGTAGACAAGTTGATCCAGTGTCTTAGCTTGCAACCTATTCCCGTGCTTTGAATGGGTGAGTGCAAAGCAACTTCAGTTGCTCTTGCAACTTGAGGAGGTTGTCTGTCTCAAAACTTTCACTATTATTATTTTCAATGCCTTTGCACTTTCTCCAAAATGAAGTCACTAATCAGTTATATAAAAGGAAAAAAAAAAGAAATTTATGTTACGCACCACTCTACATCATTAATAAAACAATTTCGATGATTATGTAATATTAATAAAACACCAGTTTCTTACGCAAAGGTGTCTGAAAGATTACCCTTTGTGTAAGTGCATTGGAGAAGTTGTCCATGCAAAGTATATATATTTCCAATTGTAGACAATATGCCAAAGCATTTATATTGTTTTAAGTACTAAAATAACAAAATTAAAGACCATTAAAGGCTTGCACTAACTTCATTCAACTCTCTTATTTGCGAATTCAAGTCGGGCTTCAATCTCTTTATTACATTTTTCAGCCCGACACAAACCTCTTCATCCTCAACAATTGATGAGACATATCAGTGTCTCGAATTTAAATAGTATCCTACATTACAACAATTAAAACAAAGACTAATGATTACATCATAAATTTTGTTATTTTTCCTTATCTTGAGCATGTGTAGACCACATGTGGGGTCCACATGTGCCATGTGTGGTGATGAGTGTGAAATTACACCTTTTGGATTAAAGGCGTATGCATGCGGAAGCTTAGAGAGCAACTAGTATTATGGCTAAGTCCTAGAGGGGGGGTGATTAGGACCTTTTAAAATCTTTTCGCCTACTTAAGCAATTTAACAATTTAAACTAAGTAAGCAATTAATACTTCGGCTTCCAAGCCTATGTGGGTCCAATCACAAGACTAGCATATTGTTTATGCAACAAGCAACCTAGTCTAAGCATGCATAGATAATCAAACGATCAAACAAATCAAGCTCCTAATCTATGCAACTTATGTAGACTTATGAGAATGGATCAATGAGCTCAAGTCTACTAGTGAAAGTACATCTTGTGTGTGGATGTGCCTATCTAGTGTCTAGCATATATTCCTATCAAGCATTCATAATTGACAATTAAATATACAATACTAAGATAACAATGTGCTCAAATCAATCACAAACACAAGCATATATAGTGGTTCGACTTTGGGTCTACTCCACTCCCGGTTCAAGTACTCAATCCCATTGAGCACACCGGCATTCATTATCAGAGGTTTTAAATGAGGTTCACCTCTCAACCATAAATGGAGTTTTGGACAAGGCTAACTCTCAACCCGACGCACATTCACTCCCTTGTTGGAGGCTCCCCCTTGGAGACTGGTTTAGGCTCGACAAACGTGCCAAGAAACGGCAAATGTCCCTGGATGTTTAGGCCCGACAAATGTGCAAAGGATCGGCAAACGACCCTAGATCAAGTTTGACAAACAAAATCTACACTCAATTCCCACAGATGTACTCTCAACAAAGACAACCTTACTTGTCGGATGAGCCCCTTGTTTAGCGCCGCTTCGGGTTGCTTGATCTCCGCTCTCCTATGCTTCAATCAGCTTCCCTTGCTCCCCTGATCGTGTTGCCACTGCGTCGCCAATGCCTCAGCTACACTCGATCAATCACCTTGCTTATGATGACTTTGAGATGCCCAAGGTGATAGGAGGGTAGGTTTGAGAACTCTGCAACTAATGGGAATTGGTTGCCTAGAGTTGCTCACCTACAAAGATCTCATCTTAGAGCTTTGGATAAGGATATGACTATCAAGAAATATCCAAATTCTAGAGATCAAAAGAGGGTAAAGGTCATCTTCTTCATGACCTTGAAATGCTCTATTCTTGTGTTAAATCACAAGGAAGATGCCTTGTAAAGGTTAGGAATTGAGCCTCTAATGGTCTCCAACAATGGTGGTTTCAATCATCTCAAAAACTCAAAAACCCTCTCCTTACCCCTCAAATTAAGCCAAGCCTTTATATAGAAAAGCCCCCAACGGATATGTAACGGCTCTCTCCGACCGGTCGAGCAACCGGTCAGACTGGGGTCCTCGATCGGTCGGGCGACCGGTCGAATTACAGTGGCCTGGACAAAAAACGCTTTGTCTTAATAAGGTCGGTCATCCGACCGGTTGTATTTAAAGCCCAAAGACAGAAAAATTTTGTTAGCTTGCTGTCCCTTTCTGGCCTTCTGCCGACCGGTCGGGCGACCGGTCTAAGCATGAAAATCTGTTGCTTTGTCTGTTTTGTTTTGTAGCAGTTCATGCAACCTCTTGGCCATTCTTTTGGTGATCTTTTGGAACACCTAAAGCCAATCTAAGATGACTAAGGGTATGCCTAATGGTCATAGTCATCTAGAGGTTATGATTTTGGATATGTTCAAGGTTAAGGCTTCACCAAGGCATTTCTTTTACTTGTTTCTTCTTCCTTGATGCAGCAGGTCCGCTTGAGTCTTCAGTCTTCGTCTTCATTAAGCTCAACTGATACTAGACTCACTGACCTAAGTAATTGACAGATAAGGTGCACTAGTATGCCATAGAAAAGTGCATTAACAGAGTGGTCCCCTTAAGGTGGTCCACTTCTTATGGTTGGTTCCATGTGTTTTGGGTTAAGTTTTAGGCCCATGGGCCTTAGTTTTGTAAGGGATTAAATTGTGGGGGCTGGGGGGGGGGGGGGGGGGGGGGGGGGGGTGTAATTAAACATGATTATTGTTAGCCCCTGTGTACTAATACAAGTGGTGGGGGCGTGAGAGCTCTTTAGTTGCTCTCTCCCTCTCTTCTCCAATCTTCTCCCTATGTTCTACAAAAATAACCTAGTAATAACTAATAATAACAATTGCATGATGAATGTGCACGAGATGTTACATGCCACAAGAAGGTCGTGGTGAAGCCGATTTGTCCAATGCTCATCAATCATCTTCTAGTAATCTTTATAATTGCCACTTCACTTTATCCATGACATTATTGAGGAAGCCCATAGCAGGTATCTCGTCAGATATTACAAGCTGAAGAACTCTCATCAGTGGTTCCCTTGTCAAGAGGATGTTTTTTACTTTCTTTCAATATTTGTTATCCGTGATGGTATACATAACCTCAACTGGTGGCCCCATTGTCTTTAGCCCATGTTTTGTGTTGAGCCTCCCGAGAAGCAAACATCTTGCTCAACTCTCCCCAATTCTCGTATAAACTCTCTAGGGCAGTAAAGTTTGTCGCAGGCCTAAGTAGCTCTCTCCCCTTCATGAACTTCCTCATTATGGTTATTAATGAATGTCGTCACTTGACTTGTCCTTTCAACCAATTTTGTGACATTCTTTTTATTTTCAATATCTTCTAAGATAAGGATGATGCCGTGTGGCACATGGTGACTAGAATAAATTTTCTCCTCCATCAACATTTTTTCCCGCTAATCTTGTTCACAATCTATACCACAATTTGCTCTCCAATTTCATCCCTATTCATGAGGGTAAAAATATAATATGCATTTTTCATTACCTCCGATGCATCAATTGATTTATAGAACATCTTCAAAAAAAATTTGATTTATAGAACACTGTTCCTAAGTGGTAGTACACCATAACATTTATCATACTATGTCTAGTTTACTTAGACCAACCATCACACATAATAGCGCATCCTCTAGTCTGTCATATGGTTCAAAAGGGGACCAGCTATGCCTCCACACATCTTTTCATTTCTCCCTCATCTCACGAGCTGTGGGTGCCTTCACTCCTGTGCCTGCCTCTGCTACTGCATTTATCTCCACTTGCCAATAGGGGGAGCTGGCAACATTTGGGGCTATGTTGCCATGTATGAATAACTTAGTTGCTACCCTACCAAGCTTCTCAAGTGCATTTTTACCTCACATTTGTTTCAACCTCCCTTGCATTTCCATCTCCTTCTTTAGTATAATCGGATCACTTGAGGGTTTCCAAGGCTCCACCACATCTACATCATCAGTTGCGAGTGGAATAGATAAATATATAATGTTAAAACAACATAATATTAAACAAATACAAACCAAAAATTTAAAATTAAAGTCGGATGAATAGTGCCGCTAATTTGGGGGACTACTCGAATGTCCCCAAATCGGCCTCAAATTCATGGAATCAATGGTTATCATCCCATTAATGCATATCCCTAAGTATTTAACAGCATTCCCCCCAACTTGTTACAAAAAAAAAAAAAATCAAAATCAAAATTAAATTCGGATGAATAATGTGGCTGATTTGAGGGACCACCCAAATGCCCCCAAATCGGCCCCAAATTCATACAATCAATGGCTATCATTTCAATAATACATATCTATAAGCATTTAATATCATTCCCTCCAACTAATTACTTGAAAAATTGAAATTAAATTCGGATAAATAGTACCGTCGATTTAGGGGTCACTCAAATGCTCCTATATCGGCCCCAACTTAATGCAATCAGTGGCTATCATCCACTAATGCATAGCCTTAAGCATTTAACACCATTCCCCCAATTAATTATAAGAAAAAGCGAAATTAAATTAGGACGAATAGTGTGGCCGATTCGGGGGACCACTCGAATGGCCCCCAAATTGGCCCAAATTCATGCAATCGATGGATCCCATTGATACATATCCCTATGCATTTAACTTCATTCCCCCCAACTAATTAAAAGAAAAAAAAAATCGAAATTAAATTCAGATGAATAGTACTATCGATTTGCGGGACCCGCTTGAATGTCCCTAAATTCATGCAAGTCAATTGTTATCATCCTACTAATACATATCCCTAAGCATTTAACACCATCATCTCAACTAATTGCAAGAAAAAATCGAAATTAAGTTTAGATATATATTGCCGTCGATTTAGGGGACCACTTGAATGCCCCCAAATTGGTCCCAAATTCATGCAATCAATGGCTATTATCCCACTAATGCATATCCCTAAGCATTTAGCACCATTCCCTCCAACTAATTACAAGAAAAACCAAATTATAAAACTGGCACAATTCATTAAAAATATAGGCGAAGTTAAAAATCATCAAAAAATAAAAAATCAAATGAGAAACTCTGATTTATTACATACACGTGTAAATCTAAAGAGTATACATGTATTCCAACAATCCACACTAAAAAAAAGAAGAAGATTTTAGCTGAAAATAATGTAAAAATTGAAAATACCCGGTGTGAAAATGCCCCTGCATTAATCACTCCCGGTGAGGAGTCTCGAACATGGGATATCCCGCTCTAATACCACTTTTGATGCAGGACAACTAACCACTTGCTCTAAAATCTCGAACTGATAGAGTGTGGCGAATCAATCCCTTTATCTCATAGCCCAGGCAAGGCTAGGCCCTCAGTTGAACCTTCCTTTGTGGGCCCACTTCACATGGGTCTTGCCTCACACGGGTTGTCCTCTTCGCATGGACTGCCCACCCCGAGTGTGCCCCCGCTTTACACAGGCTGCCCCACTCGAGCCTGGTGTGAAAATGTCCCTGCATTACTTGTGGGGCCCAATTTTCTCAACGACAAGATTTTTGCACCTATCTTAGTAGTCTTGCCGCAGAGGACTTTATGCATGGTGCAAAAGTGTTACCATTCGGCTTGGCACTTGATCATTGAAGCTTGTCGCCAACTTTCTCTGCAGGCAAGAAAGATAGTCCTAGGATGGGGCAAGTGTTACCATTGGATGAGAGGGGTCCATTTTCACTCAGAGTGAAAATTTCCATTCCAACAATGTGTTTGCTAGAACTAAATTGTATGCCATAGCAAAATCAACGATAGCATCCCGTCTCATTTCTTCTCCAAAAACCATATCCTCCATCCACACTCTCATATCCTCAACTTTCTTTTCCTACATGACCATTTAAGTCTTCTCCTATAGATATCCTCTCTCCATTTGGAATTCCTTGCATTAGTCCATTTGCATCCTCTCAGAATTTTGTTAATTCTATCCTCCAACCCTACTTGCTGCTCATAGGCACTTATAATGTTGATTATCCCCTCTTCTAACACAAGTTTTATTAATAAAATCCCATGACTTACTCTCTTAACATCTACAAGTTTATCCTTGAAATAATTATCTACCAGTATCCCTACACCATTTCTATTTTGTCCTTTCCTATATACCAAAGTTTACATCCATCAATTTCTCTGGTTTTAGGTCCTTTCCACTTGGTCTTCTAAACACAAGCTATGTTAACTCTCATTCGTTTCGTTGTATCCACTAACTCTATGCTTTTACTTGTCAGTGTTCTTATATTTCATGTGGCAAGACAAATCCTAGTCCTCCTGGACTACCTTCTTTACCCACGCACATCCAGAATGGAGCAGGAACCCTTGCCTACTTCTCATAGCAACCGAGCGTTGTTGCAACGTGCCACTTCTGAGGAATGCCCTAGCCAACCCTTGCCCATTTCTCACTACACCCAAATGATTTATGGTCCAAATCGAATGTTTTGTGGTGGAGGAAGAGGGAACAAAAAAATTTCCATGGAAAACTTTGTTACGAGAATAAATAGAGGAAAACAATTTTCATTTCCACAAAAAAAACTCATTTCCATTTCCTTGGTTTTTTCAACATTTTTTTCCTGGCTTCCAAACAGGCTCAGAATCCGGATTGTAAGGCATAGCTAAGGAAGGGGGAAAAATCTCCTAAAACAACTGTAACTAACCATGCAAGAAACTCCAATAGTAACTCTAAAACTAAAACATAACCCAATAGCACACAGTTGTAATTTTTTTTAGGCGCAATCATTCATATAATCTGATGTGAAGATTATCTCTGCCACTCCTTTCAAAAAAGATTTCTCTGCCACTAGTGATCAAGTAGGACCCACTTTAGATCTCTTCTTCTATGCAAGTGTGGTTTGAAGTAGGGCTGAAAGTTGGGCGGGTTCAACCCGATCGACCCGTGACCGACCCGACATTGGGTTGGGTTTGGACAGGAAATATCAAACCCGATCTCGAGCTTGGGCTATGAAAACTCCAACCCAATGACGTTTGGGTCAGGCTTGGGTTGAGGTCTTGGGTTGCCCGACCCAATCCGAACCCGATCTATATACAAGTTATTTATAATTTTGTTATACTTTAGTTAAGTAAACTTATAATGTTTGAAATTTGATATGTTTGAATTTAAAACACTTGAATGTTAAAAGAATAATTATCATGTATTTTAGCTTATTTGTTTAGAAAAAATGAAGTTCTTTATAATAAATAACTATATATATAATTAATAAAGCCATAGGTACAAAAAAATAAGATGTGTATTAAAACATAATAACGAAAATATAACCTGACTAACCCGGTCAACCCAACCGAGCCTGCTTGGGTTGGGCTGAGGTTGAGAATTCCCAACCCGAGGTTGGGTTGGGTTGGGTTAGGGTTGAGGTATAGGAACCTTGGGTTGTGTTAGGGTTGAGCACCAACCTGACCCAACCTGCCCGACTTTCAGCCCTAGTTTGAAGCTTCCTGCATCATGCTAGATGGGGGCATTCGATCAAGATGGAAGCAAAGGACCGTTTTCTTTTCTCAGGTTGTCTCTTCGTTGAGGGTATTAGTAAGTAGGCTTGTCAATGAACTCGCTGAGCAAATCAAAATTTGAATAGGCCAGTCTGACGAATTCAAAATCTGCTCCCAAATCAAACCAGCTGCAGTCCAAATCAAAACTTTGATGGGCTAAGTATGACCAGTTCAAAATCTGGGCCCAAATCAACCAGGCCTGTCCTTTTGATGTCCCTAATTCCTAGTGTGGTATTGGTTTGGCAGCAAAGTCAAATTTGGAATCATGGAACCTCTGTTTTTTCTCCTTAATGAGATCCAAATAGTCCACCTTGTTATATACATACGTGCCCCTTTGTTAAAATTTCCACAATTTCCACCATTGTTTTTTCACTTTATCGTGTGTAGAGGCCAGCAATGTGGTGGATTCTCTATTTAGAAGGAAGTGTTTGTTATATACAGCATTCTTTGATTATACTTTATGCAGATGTACCTTGACAATCTTTCTTTTTTACGTTTACTTTTGTTGCCGCTTCCACATTCACTCACCATGGTCTGCCCTTGCTTTGAGTAACCAAGTTCTGTCTATTTTTTATTGCTGAACTCGGCAATGTTTCCTCTGAATTTTTCATTGGCCTACCTTATGTTCTGGAGTGGCCAACTCTATTGTACATGAACTCACTTGATACTAGTGTGAGTGAAAGTGTTGTGGCTAATCTTGGTAGCCAGCCATTCAAGGGGTTCCACCCCTGAGCAAACTGAGTTTTGCAACCAATTTAGTTCACTCAAAAAATCAATTCTGTAGATTTTAGTCTCTTTCGAATTTCTGAAATTCTTTTGGGTTTCATTCGTTCAAGATGAATACCCATTTCGTGGCTGTGGCTAGTTGTTTCTATTTCTTGAAGTATAGCAGGAAATTGCATTTTTGTTGATTAAGGACTCTTTGTTTTGTAGGGTGTTCTTTCCCCATGACTTGGACTCAGCAGCAGATGCTCTTCTTGCAAGTGGACATGATATACAGTGATAAGCTTTTACCCATGACTTGGGACTTGGCAGCAGATGCTCATCTTGTAAGCGGCCATGATATCCAGTGATAAGCTTGTTGCTTTTTTTACCAATTTGATGTGGCGCCAGCACTTGGGATTTGCTTATTTTTATGGAAGACATTATGGTTCCCTATATGGCATTGTTGAGTAAGTCGAGACATGTAATTCTTATCTTTCTAGAATTGCCATGAAAAGTATCAGCTGTATCATTTTTGTGGTTCTAGATTGGGAAACCAGAAGTTGCTGGAAGCTTTCTTTACATTTGAACAGTAAGTTTGATTAGGGAAACACCATCATATTCAAAACCACCAGAAGGTTAACATTCGAAATCCCAGAAACAAAATCCAAGCTCCATCAAGTAGATGGGCCAATAGGTCAGCTTGCTCATGAGTTCCATGATACGCCTCCTAATGAACATGGGCAATCCTAAAAGGCCCTTAAACCAGAATACTAAAGATCTCTTCAAAGATGCTGTCCTTCCAAATGGGAAGAAAAGAAACTTCCTATTAACCCAACAAGAAAAGACAAAGGGTGCATCAGGGAAAGAGAAAGGAGACCATCTATTGGTAGCATGTGCTATGGCAACTTTTCCACGTCTTTTTTTTTTCCTTGGTTTTTAAATATTCTCGTTTTTTTAAATTTAGGAAGAGGAATATGATTCTCTCAAATGTTTGTGTGATGTGTTTTTAGGATGAGGAAACGGTGAATCACCTTTTCATTCATTGCGGCTTTGCACGCAGGTTGTGCCGCAATCCATTGGTCAATTCTTTCTCATGTGTTATGAAGGTGGTGGGGGGAGGGTGGACCAAAAAGTGTGGTGGCTCGTGATGTTGGCGAGCTTATGGTTTTTATGGCTCGAAAGTAACAACAGAACGTTCAAGAATCAGTTGTGTCGAGTAGAGGATGTATTTAGGGTAGTGAAATTTCATGTTATAGGATGGGCTATGGCTGCGAGGGTTGTTGGTCTCTCTCCAGCCAACTGGGCAGATTGTAGCTGTTGGGTCCTTGTATAGTTGTATTTTTTTCTGGGTTGTATATTTTGGCTTAGCCTTCCTTTCAATAAGGTTTCTTTATCACCGCTCAAAAAAATAAATATTCTCGTGGTGGTACTACAAGGAAAACACAGTATCAGCCAAAATAAAGGATGAAGTAGAAGATGCAGATGGATAAAAAAAAAATGGCATGGAAGGTTGTTAGAATCATAGTTATCAAAACTGTATTTTTGAAAAGAAAAAAAAACTGTATAATATCTTTAGTTTGGCTTCCATCCATGTAAGGCCCAGCTGAAATAATCTCCGTCTCCCTGAGGCAGTGTACTTGGGTTAAAAGGGCTAACCAACCCCGTATGTTATGTATTGGAATAGTACCACTAAACTTGGATTTTGATTTGCTATTCCTGCCAAAATTGAACTTGACCAGGCCATGTGAGTGGGGTTGCGTTTGTATCTCTCATCATCACCGTCATCATCATCATCTAAGCCTAACTGGGGTTGGCAACATGAATCCCATTCTGCCATTTCACTCTTATCAAGGGCCATAACTAACACCCTAGCATGAGTTTTGAATGCCGTATTGTCATATTTCTCAGATCCATGATGTTTACACCAGATGGCAACCGGATGCAACCCGCCTGGGACGAGCAATAAGAGCACAAAACTCCCACAGGCGCATTGTAATAATTATTACATAGGTTAATGAAAATAGGCGTGCTATCTATTAGTCTATTACATAAGTTGATTATAATCAACCAGTTTTGTACTTGTATTCCTATGAAACATTATTTATCATATGCTATTTGTAGATGATCTGCTTGCACATCTTGAATTGTTCTGGGGCTAGACAGCCATGATAGCTTGCTGCCACTTTAAAAATGATGGTGAATCTTGAACGGTACATGTGTGCATAGTTGTAAGGCAATCTACATCAGCCAAACCTCTGACCCAATTGTGGTGGAACATCGCAGAAACATTACACTTAGAAAAAAACTAGTAACCATCTGATTTTGCTTTTGTAATTCAGACCACTCAATATTTTACTTTTTAACCATTCATTTGATAGCTGTGAATGGAATGGCTAGGATTGCTTGGTATGATTTTTGGGATATACTGCATACATGATGTTCCCAACAATTTGGTGATGGTCTGGATAGCCATACATGGTTGACACATCTAAGGATGAAACCACCAAAAATGGTGTCGAACCATCACAGGAGCATTTCAGACATGAGACGGCTTGTAGCATGCCTCAATGCAACGGATCACAGCACAGCATTCAATAGTTATTCTGTTACAAAATACATGGTGTTCAATTTTAACAATATACAAATTACTTAAAAAATACATATTTCCCTTTTCTGGATAAAGCTAAAATGAGTTAATATTGATAGTATTTGTGGAAGTGTGGGCCTCCAAGATCCAACGGTCTACACGATGAGAACCTTCGCAAAGCCAAGGATGTGCGGTGCGGTCCAGCGATCCGCCTAATTTCTACAGGACCAAATGAATCTTATCACCTCTCTGATCCTACGGTGAGGATGGTCCCCCAGATCACAATCTATGACTTAGATTGAAAAGGACAAGCCTAATGGACACTCAATGATCTTTCTTCTTTTTCTCTCCATAGTAATTGTTTTCTTCTCTGCGTTAATACGGGAGAGAGTTAGCCCTTTTATAACATACATACGAGGGATAAAAGAGATATGACGGTGAGATGAGATAGGGTTTATCCTTATCTCATCTAACCACCTCCGAAATTTGAAAACCAAATTCTCAGAAGGAAAAGAATGAAAGTGGATGCGGTAACATCCTATGGGCCCCAATCCACAAGTGGGCCCCTAAAGTTCCACAACCAACATCTCCCACTCAATCACATTGTGGGATAGGCACATCATGAATTGTCCACCTAACTCATCACATAACAATCAAAACCAAAGGATCACGATCAAAAGAGTCAGAGGCGTGGGATCAGCCGAAACACCGTTTATCTTCTCACAGGTGTTTGAGTACTAAGTGACCACCTAACTAGCACTTAATAACCCAAACTTTGCATTGCCTGTCCTAGTATGCATGACCACACCAGATAGAGTCAACTCTCAATCTGGAATACTTGGCCAACATACGCACTTATCCAACTTATCGAGTTTTTACTAAAAAATTTGGTTTTCCACGAACATTAATTTGAATTCCTTTTAAAGTAAACACACACACACACACACACTTTTGAAAGAGAATATTATTTCCAAAAGTCTAAGAAAACCCGATACTGCTGGCGGATAAGTCTTGAAGTACGTATTTATAGTTCTAGAAACTTTGTGTAGCTGTCACGGGATCTTCCCCATGCAGATGTGTAATTTAGAATCGATCAAGCCGCTTTCCTAACATAACCAAGTCTGACCAATCAAGGGCATTTTGTCATCGTATACTAAAGTAGCGATACTCAATCTCATCATCCTGTACACAAGAGGAGGGTAGCTGAGGACACAAAGAGTCACTTACGGGACTAGCTACTCGCACGTTGCAATTATTAGATCAAATTAAAGCAATCTGTAGGTAAAAGGTCCTAGCACGTGGCTACAATCCACGCCGTAAAGTAGACAATACTAGGTATATATCGGGTCTACAATATGCAAATCGTCTCATATGAGGTATGGCTCATCTCATAACCTCACGACCTGGCTATGATTCAAGCCATAACATAATTCGCATGAAGAGTAATGGTGCGACTATGTTATTCAATTTTATCAGTCTCATCTTCAATCTTTTAGGACCTGAAGGCGGATACAACTCATTCGCATCCTCATCCTTTATTATTTTCAATAAAGGGTGGTTCATACCTCAATGTATGAACATCGGCCCAAGTGTACCTTTCTTGTACATTTAGGGTTGGTCAACGCGTGCGAGTGGGTGACCGGCCTGCCAACAAAAGTTGAAATCTTACTTGATCTCAAAGAAAATGCTGATGATCTACATACCTAGTCTAACAAGTGCTCAATACTGAATAAAAGGGAATTTATTATTATGAAAGATCAAAGATACATGATACAAGCATATCAATCAAGCTTTCCTCAATCCAATCTGCCTGACGTGAACCTGAAATAAATCTCTAGCTATAGGTTTCGTCATGGGATCAACCATCATCTCCTTGGTAGGAATCTAGCTGAGGATAACATTCTTTTCTTTCACTTGATCACGAACGTAATGATACTTTATCTCAATGTGTTTGGATTTCTGGTAGTGTTTGGGGTCCTTTGCCAAGTCAATGGCCGAGGTGTTGTCTATCCTCAACGATATAGGCTCATGTATGCCTGGAACAACACCCAATCCTTGTAGGAATCTGCGAACCCATACACACTCCTGAACTGTAGCACAACATGTAATGTACTCGGCCTCCATAGATGAAAGTGTTGTGGATGTCTGTTTCTTGCTCGACCAAGAGATAGCTCCCCCTCCGAGCAAGAAGACATATCCTGAAGTAGACTTTCCCTCGTTGGCGTCATTACCCCAGGCGACATCTGAATATCCTTTGAGCTTGAGACTCGCGCATCCATAACACAGCATCAGGTCCTTGGTTCCTCAGAAATAGCGGAATATACATTTCACGGCTTGCCAATGAGACTGTCCCGGGTTACTCTGGTAACGGCTGACTATGCCAACTGCATAACTAATATCCGGTCTGGTGCAAAGCATAGCATACATTAAGCTGCCTACTGCACTCGCATAAGGTACTGAGGACATAGTCGATTTCTCAGCTTCTGTCTGGGGACACGATTTCCTGTCTAACTTGGCAGCTTTGTCCATAGGGGTTTTAATAACTTTTGAATTTTTCCATCCTGAACCACTCTAAGATCTTCTGTATGTAAGTGGCTTGTGACAAGCCTAAGAATCTCCTGAAACAGTTCCTGATGATTTTAATCCCTAGAATAAAGTTAGCTTCACCAAGATCTTTCATCTCAAAGTTCAAGAAAATCCAATCTTTAAACATCATCAACAGTTGCATGTCATTACCAGCTAATAGGATATCGTCTAAATATAGAGATAGTATCAAAAAAGATCTTCAAGACCGTTTCACGTATACACAATGATCTTCTTCACTCATCATGAACCCGAAAGTGGTGATGACTAAGTGGAACCTCATGTACCACTGCCTTGAAGATTGCTTCAACCCATAAATAGATCGTAACAACTTGCAGACTTTCATTGGATACTTTTTGTCCGCATAACTTATGGGTTGTTGCATATATATTTCTTCATCCAAATCACCATTTAAGAATACGATCTTTACATCCATCTGATATAACTCTAAGTTTAAACTTGCAACAATAGACAGATCATGCGGATTGAGGATAATTTTGCAACAGGTGAAAAAGTTTTCTCATAATCAACACATTCTTTTTGTGTAAAACCTTTAGCAACTAATCGTGCTTTGTACTTGTTCACTGTTCCATCTGCCTTTCTTTTGATTTTAAGTACCCACTTGTTACCAATTTCTTTGCGATTGGAAGACAAATCTATAAGTTCCCAGACTTTATTTTTCTCTATGGAGGCAATCTCCTCGTCCGTAGAAGTTACCCAATCAGCCAAATTCGGAGATAACAACGCATCCTGATAAGAATCAGGTTCATCATCATCAACCGAACACAAGAGAGATTGCCCATCGATATCAAAATATCTTCGGGGAATCAAACCTCTTTCACTTCGACGTAACTCAGGAGACTGCTGAGATGTACTCTCACTGTCCTAATGAACTATAAGAGTATCTCCATTTTCAGAAGCAGAACTCCCACTCTCCTGAGATACATCGGGAATTTCAAAAAGTTCTGTGGAAACCTTTTGCTTCTTTCGGCTAGGGTATTTGTCTTCGACGAAAGTGACATCCTAAGATTCTATCTCAGTCCATCCTCCACAATCCTCATAAACTAGAACGTATCCCTTTGAGTGCATTGGGTACCTAATGAATACGCACTCAATAGATTTACTATCAAGTTTACTTCTATGCGGAGCAGGCAATAAAACATATGCTAAAGATCCCTAAGAACTGTAGGTCGGCTAGAGAAGGAATCCTCCCGGTCCACATCTCATATGAGGTCTTAAGAATAAATTTAGTTGGAACTCTATTTAGGACGTAAATGGCTGTAAGAATCGCGTCTCCCCAGAATGTGGTAGAAAGATTGGCATGTGCCATCATCGACCTGACCATGCCAATAGTGTCCTGTTCCTTCTCCCTGCAACTTCATTTTGTTGTGGAGTATATGCCATAGTGTACTGCCTGATGATGCCAATGTTTGCACAGTATGTCTTAAATGTTTCAGATGTATACTTGTCACCTCTATCAGATCTAAGAGTTTTAATCTTTTTCTCAAGCTGATTTTCTACTTCAGCTTTGAATTTGAGAAAGCAATCAAAAGCCTCATATTTATGTGAGATGAGATACACATATCCATAGCGCGAGTAATCGTCAATAAATGTGACGAAGTATTGGCACCTATTTCTAGTATGTACATTCAAGGGTCCATAGATATCCGAATGGATTATCTCTAGCAAACCCTTTGACCTAATCGCTTTATGAATGGTTTCTTAGAAGTCTTCTCGGATACACAATGTTCACAAAATGACAAATCAACTTTGGACAATGAACCTAATAGACTAGATCTTGCTAGTCTTGTCATACGGTCCTTTCCAATGTAACCTAACCTCGCGTGCTATTTTAAATATTCAGATACTACATGTTCATTCGACGTAGCAGACAAAGCAAGAGGTGCATTATCAATATCTACATCTAGAATAAATAAATCTAAAATCAAGTTTCCTCATGCAAAAATGAGGTTATTGAGTCTTAAAGAAACTCTTGTCCCGGAAAAACGAATGTCAAAACCATTAACTAACAACCTAGAAACTGAAATTAAATTTCGGCGCATGCCCGGTGCATAAAGAGTATCATGGAGGGTTATTGTGTGCCCTACGCACGTACGGAGATGATAAATACCAATCCCTAGCATGTCTTCAGCAGCATTATTCCCCATGTACACCATGTAGCTCCCATTGGCTATAGGCCGAAATTCCTCGAGTCCTCGACGATCTCGTGTCACGTGCTTTGTTGCTCCTGAATTCAAAATCTACTCGTTAGATAGGATATCAACGGAAAGGACCTCAGAACAAACGCCTACAAACAAAGTGTCTAGTGACAGGAATTACCGTCTTTTTATGGGCATACTAATGGACATAATGGCTGGGATTTTCGTAGACGAAACAGGTTATGTTTGTCTTTTTAGGTTTCTTCTTTCCTTTCCCCTTCTTGGGATTTGGAGGAGGCGTTGCGGTCTTTTGTTCCTGATTGTTCTTCTTCGCCTTCTTGCAAGCTTTGAACTTTTTCTTGTTAGCTTTCCGCTTGTGGGTTTCTGCTGCAAAGGCCTTGGCTGAACCTGGCTGAATAGCATTCATTTTAACCTCTCGTACCAGATGGCCACAAAAGTCTCTGAACGTTGTGATTGAATCAGTATGGTTCAGAATCGTTTTGATTTGGGCCTAAGATTCGAGTAAGGAACGGTACATTGCTATAATATTTTGATTTTCAGTTAGTTTGCACCCTACATTCCTCAGGGTGCCTATCATCTGCTACATCTTACGGATATGATCCTTGATGGGGCAACCTACTGGCATCCTGTATTCTTGAAACTCTAATTCCATAGCCCGAACCTTTGCATCTGACTTCTGCTTATAGGCATTAGCCAGTGCATCCCAGATCCCCTTAGCGGTCTCATGTACTTCATACGTGGGTATGGGTTCTTTGTGTATTGTGCTAATCAAAATATTACGGGCGGAGCACTTTTGTTTGCGCCACTTATTGTAGCGGTTCATCGCGGTCCTATGTTCTCCTAAATTTTCGTTTTCAGCCATTATGGGTTCCTCTTGAACCACATCCAGAGTGTGCGAAATGTCATCGTCGTCCAGAAGGCTTCGCACTGCGCGGGACCAGTCTTCGTAGTTGTTGCTGTCGAAATGTTGTCCTTTGAGTTGATCGACGATCAATGCTTTAGATGCCATCTCTACATTGCATCAAGTATCACCACTTAGCTATGATCTAGGATATTGATACTAATCATCAACATTTCTACTGGTTATTCAAACTTTCAAGTTTATAAAAGTATTCAACCCATCTCTTAAGAGATCTGAAAGCCTACATACCCGGATGGGCGGTGCAGATTAATCAAGTTCTCTAAATAAGATGAAGTTAATGCATTTACGACTATTTATTTGTATAACATATAACCCACCATTATGGGTTTATGCATCATTTAGTGAAGGAATATAACTCCCACTTAGGTTATGCACAACCTTGGAATTATGGGATAAAGTTTTCTATTTTCTAATGAAAGGAGGGCTTAAATCTAATCACATGAAGATTAAAGCCAGAATGTATAGATCATTAGATTAAAGAAAACAATCATTAGCATTATACAAAGAAAACAAATGCTAAGATGAAAAGAAAATCAAATTACCACCATTTATCGTGTCCATTCATGGAGCTAATCATCACCATTAATGTCCATCATTGATGATGGATCCTTTCATCAATATTGATCATTATGGTTGATGACGGTTCCATTCATTTGTGGACCCGTGATTAATAGTGATAGTATGGATATCTATAATGATCTACATTCATTTGCACACATACATGTAATAATTGCATACACATGTATTTTAAATAATTAAGAGATATGTGGAGTTACACACTTTTAAAACAAATTGTATGGCCCACTTATGAAGATTACTTTCACAAAATTAATATATCAAAATTAATTATAAAACATAATATTTTACTCTATATGCTTTTATTTTAATTCATACACCGATCATCATCTTAACTTTACATCTGGGCCGTTATTTTATAAAAACGGACCGCATCATCGATTAGATCTCGCTGAAAAACCGCAAGTCACTTCCCAATGCTTGGTCTAAATTAATCCACTAAGGCCGATAAAGACTATTTACAAGATACACTTGATCTTGATTTAAAGTGATTCGGGCTTCTATTCCGGCCCATCTCTATTTTAAACATAATAGTGGGGTTCATATGAGTTGTTCAACCACATGTGGATAGCTCATAATGGTCCCTTAATTTTGTCCCAAATTATGGATATTGATGGTATTATCAAAATGTTATGATAATGTACAATGGTTATCAACTCAAATTTGGGCCCACTTGTGATTAGTGGCTTAAGTTAGTACTAATTAATAATCAAAACTAGATATATTATTAAATCAACTTTAAGCCATTATATTTATTAAAAATTTAGGGCTCAAAAATGGGTAAACACAAAATGAGCCCAATATGCCAACTCATAGGCCCATATCTCAGGCCCAATATCCTCATCCCCTTCTTCTCCTTTAAGGGTTTGATGAAACCCATCTTTCAGGTAACCATGGCTACCATGGTGGTTGTCGTTGCTATGGTGACTGCACAAATGGAGGAGAGAGGGAGAGAGATTGAAAAGGGGGCCACTGCAAGGGCCGGTGCTACCGCGGCTGCGGCTGGTGGCTGGCGGCGGCGGCAGACGCTGTTGCTGCTGCCTCCGGCGGCGGTGGCAGCTCTCGCTGTTGCTGCTGCTGCCTGCGGCAGTGGCTGATGGCGGCTGTGGGCATTGTTGCCGCTGCCGTTGTTTGTGGCAGCCGATCAAAAGGAAACGGGAGAGAGAGCGAGAGATTGAAAGAGAGAGAGAGAGAGAGAGAGAGAGAGAGAGAGATTGCAAGAGAAAGAGAGAGGTGTATGGGCGGCTGCTACTGCTACCGGCGGCGGCGGTGGGCCATGGTTGCCGCTGCTGCTGCTGCTGGTGGCGGCGGCCATGGCTGCCACTTCATGCAGCGGCGGCGGCTACAGCCCATTTGTTTTTTTTTAACGGTGGCTTATAAACCCAAATTAATCTGGATATTAATCCAGCTTCTATTCTCTCTCAAAATTGCAATATTTCTTATTGGAACCTTTTAAAACTCCATTCATTTATTTTAATTATTATTTTTATTCTATAAATTTTTAATCTCCATACCTCATAGATAAAAAAAATAAAATAATGGCAATAAATAAATGGAATAATTAAGGTGATGAGTATTTGATGATCGTATGTATTTATTAAAATAAAATATATAATTTAAAATTCTTAGAGGTCACTTACCTCGATTGCGATTTATTCCTCTTTAAATCGTAGATCTGTCGTTTAATGCTCTAATACCACTGATAGTATTTGCGGAAGTGTGAGCCTCCAGGATCCGACGATCTACACAATGAGAACCTTCGCAAAGCCGATGATGTACGGTGCGGTCCAGCGATCCACTTAATTGCTACAAAAACAAATGATCTTATCACCCCTCTGATCCTATGGTGAGGATGGTCCCCAGATCACAATCTATGGCTTAGATTGAAAAGGACGGGCCTAATGAACACTCAATGATCTTTCCTTTTTTTTTCTCTCCATAGTAATTGTTTTCTTTTCTCTACCTTAATACGGGAGAAAGTTACCCCTTTTATAACATACATACGAAGGATAAAAGGAACATGACGGTGAGATAAGATAGGGTTTATCCTTATCTCATCTAACTACCTCCGGAATTTGAAAATCAAATTTCCGAAAAGAAAAGGATAAAAGTGGATGAGGTAACATCCTATGGGGGCCCCAATCCACAAGTGGGCCCCCAAAGGTCCACAACCAACAAATATCATTTCAGTTGCCATGATTGTTAGCCTGGCTACTGCCCCTTCATGACCCTAGTTTGCTAAATAGTCCTCTGGGGTGTGCATGCTATAGATGAGCTGGGGGCTGCAGGTCAATACTAGGTGGGTCGTGTTGGCATGCAAATGGTTTCAGTGTCAGCCTGGGTAAAAGAGGAGTTCAATATTTGGTTAGCAGCTGATTGTATTAGTTCAATATTACCATTTACAAGCCAACTGCAAATTGCCCAGAGAGCCTAAGATGATGATGACAACAACAAATTACTGATACTTGTCGCTGTAATATCCACATGGAGAGAGTGAGAGAGAGAGAGAGAGAGAGAGAGAGAGAGAGATGAAACCCCACGAGAAAAAAAAATAGACCAGCAATCAGCATTCCAAAAGAATTTTCCAACATTATTATGGTGAACATGGAATTGATTGTCCATCATACAATAAAAACATTCAAAAACCGTCATCGATTGATTCTGAATAGAGACAGAAATTTGATGGGTTTCATGTGGGGTAATGGGTGTGCTACAAACAGCAGATGAAAACTCTACTGGGGTTGCAGCTCTCCATTAAGAACCACCTCAATGCTTCACAAGGCCCTCCAATCATTTAAAGAAGCATCCTATGATAAATATGGGTGGAGCATTTCAAGACAAGGATTGACTGGGAGACCCTCTAAAGTTGGGTTAGAATGTGGGACAGAATGATGATAAATTTACAATTGAAGGATGTTTCGATCTCATCAAATCAAGAGAGGTCTTCATCACAGTTGATCAATAGGCAGCAGTAGATTGCATTTCATTGCCTATAGTATCTGCTTTGATTTCCTGGGTGGTCTGAGTAGCTGCCGCCATGGTGGTTCTTTGAGCAGCTAGGTTCAACCGCAGAGGTCGTCCTTCCACCTCCTAATAACATACCCATTCATCAAGCTAAATGCACCATAAAAAGAAAGAAGAAGAAGAAGAAGAAGAAGAAGAAGAAGAAGAAGAGAAGAAAGAAAGAAACTAAGACAACAAAGATCCATCCCACTTGAGAAGTGAGAAAGATATTTGTGAGAGGGAAGATCGAAGAAGAGATTGATATAAGATTTGGGTCATTCATCCAGTTGACCCACCATGAACATGCCCCGGCCCAAAAATCTGGCTAGTCCGCACATGTAAGTGAAATATGGACAGCTGGCCATTTTCTCATCTCCAATTCTTCCCGTATGCATGCAACCCACCTGATTAGTCGGATGGCATGACTTTTGAGCCAGGGCAAGCTTGTGGGGTGCTCTGCCTGAGAAGTGGCTCTGATCTTGCACGGTACTGCCAAATTGCCCCCACATGCTGCAAACTTCCTCTTCAATATCCATTGCATGATCTTCACATTTCTTGATGAACATTCTAATTTCATAGGTAGGTGAACTCAGCTTACCACTCCATTCATGGCATCAATTGCAGCCTCTGCCTCTTCCGGCGAGGCAAAGGAGACAAACCCGAATCCCCTTGACCTGCCGCTGTCCCTCTCATAGATGACCTTGGCACCCAGCAAGCCACGCTGGCTTTCAAAGGCCTCCTTGAGGGCCTCAGAGGTAAGCCTCCACCCAAGGTTGCCAGCATAGACCTTGTATGGGCTGTCGACATAGCCTCTGGAGCTGCTGCGAATTCTTGGCCCCATGATCTCTCTCTCTCCTCCTCGCGGTACTTCTGGGAAATTCACCTTCACGCTCCTCCCCCCAACTTGCTACAATCAAACACCAAAAACATCAACAAGAGGAACATCCATCCCCAAATGCCGTCATACTTGGCATCGTAAAGATTGAGGAAAAGAAAAAGATAGCAGACAATGTCTAATGGAATATTTGCACAGTGGAGCCTGTTATAAAGAAATTGTGTATGACCCATCTTTTAGCAATCAAAACCATTTACACAGTGGGGCCTGTTATGGATGAAAATGCTCCAAGAATCCTGTCTTCCTGATGATCCTAATCTCACGACCAGGCCCGTTTTAGCATTGGCCCATTGGTGGTAACTATCCATTTTCATTCAGTGGGAGAAGTATCAATTATACAGGAGATATTAACATGACCAATACCATGATTGGCCCCACCATATCAATGGATTAGGTTCTCCAAAGGATACCTCCTCAGCACTTCGGATCAAGCATCAGGTAGTATTCCCATGCCAAAGCAATGAAACACAAGTGAACATCTGATATTTTGCTCAACCGAAAATTTCTTTTTATTTTTCCCCAGCAAACTGTACAGGTGGACGTGTCCATCTTTGGAAATTCAGGCTGTTCATATGCCGGTCTCCATTATGGATGGGCTTTGTCCACAAAAAATCTCCACTGGATGATCTTAACCATCCCATTTGCGGCCTGCATATGGACAGCTTACCCTAAGAAAAATAAACCAATCAGTTGGTTGAGGTCTTCCAGTGGAGAAGGAGATTTTTGATGCATGACATCACCAACCGTTATTCCACTATACAGTTGCTGCCCGTTTGTTCAGTCCAGCTACATATTCCTCAGAAATAACAATCCTCAACAGAGAGATCAACATCATCATCTATTTCTTCTTCCACTTACAGATCCATCAAACATGCGAATTGCTTGTTTGGCCTCTTCAACACTGCCCATTGTCACGAATGCGAATCCCCGGCTCCGATCGGTCACCCGATCATAAACAATCTGGAAGATAAAATAGAAAAATGACGAATAAGAAGAAGAAGAAGAAGAAGAAGAAGAAAAAGAATCCAACATTTCTCGTCAGAAGCCGCACAAACAAAAAGAAGTAAAATTCTTTTTAGCCCTTAAGAGTAAGGGCAGAAAACATGGGTAAAACTTTTGCAGAAGCAGGAAGGAATTTCCAATGTGGGTGGAGAGTTGTCAAAAGGATTTCGCTTTCTCATTGGCAAAGGTGACAAGTTGCACAGGGGCCCACATTTCTTCTAAGAATGGTTCTTTTCTCCCTAATAAGTGCACTCTATGCCGGTGATGAGGAAACTGTCAGTCATCTACTTCTCCATTTTCAAGGGGCTAGAGCCATAAGAGGTATCATGTACACATGTTTGGGGTGAAACAGAATCTTAAATGATTCTATTAAGGATTTGATTAGCGGGTGGTCACCCAATCTGTTTAATGCAAGGATGAGCATTCTCTGGAAGATGACTCCTTATTAGCGGTGGGCATCGAGTCAAGTTGGACCGAGTTTAGGCTGTCTTGATCCGATTCGGCCAAGGACAGGGCCTCAACCGAGTCGGATCGGATTCGGTACCGAGTCAGTCAAGCCTAAATCGATCCGAACCGAGTCAGCCAGGTCTGATCCGATCCGAGTCCGACCCGGTCACAAGTACCAAGTCGGATCGCGTCATAACCGAGTCGGATCGAGTTTGTCTATTAATTCAAAAAAAAAAAAAAAACTGAAAAATGGCAACAAAAAAAATCTAAAAAATTCCAAAAAATATCTTAAAAAATCATTAAAATTCCAAGTCCCAGAGGCGGAGTAGGAGGAGGCGGGTAGGGTAGCACAGCATCGGCTTGGGTAAAAAGGTAAAGGTAAAATTTTTTTTTTTTTTTTTTTGAACTTATATCCGAACCCGTTTCGGATCGATTTCAGATCGGATTTCAAGTCGAGTCGGTTTGATTAAGGTGGAATCCAGACTCGACTCGATCTGAATTCGGATCCTATCCAGAATACTCGATCTAGGTCCGTCTGTTCTTGTCAGATCGGTTCAAGTCGAGTCTAACCGGTTTGGACGAGTCGAGTCAACTCGAGTTGACTCGACCTGTGCCCAGCTCTACTCCTTATGCCATCATGTGGGGGGCTGCAGAAAGGAATAGTAGGATCCTTGAAAATAAATTTGCGTGGATTTGATCAATTGAAGAATTACCTCCGCAATGATTGATTGGGCCTGCTCAAGGCCAGGGTTCAATGGGAATTCACACTCCAATCATACTGTTGACTGTTGAGTGAAAGCTGAGGAATTAAATGATGCACATGGGGGGGAGGGGAGTAGTGGCAAGGAAGATTGTCAATTGGGTGCCACCTTAATATGGATTCTCCAAACTAAACAATGATGTATGCTCTTCTGGGAAACCATGTCCCATCTGGGATTGACGGCATGTTGAGTAACCATTATGGGAATCTGGTGACAACAGTCTTGGTCCCTTGTGATGAGGTGGGTCCTCTTGCTGCTATGAACCTTGTGTTAAGAGGTCTCCACATGTAATTTTCTCATATTTCTCATGGAATCAGTTAGTGGGTGCTGGAATTAAAGCTCAGCCCATGCACCTTTTTTCTTGTATCACAAGATCACAGAATATTAAGTCCTCCTAGCTAAATTCAAAGTTGTTGTCATCATCATCAAGGGCCATAACTTTAGTTAGACCATAGGTCATCAAGTCTCTTCTAACTACCTCCACCCATGTCCTTTTTTGGCCTTCCCCTTGCACTTTTAGAGCATTCAACTTATACTAACTCACTCCTAGCCTAGAACAGTTCTCAGTCCCCATTGCACAAGACCCAACCATCTAGCTAAATCGAGAGTGGTATCCAAAATTATTACAAGAGCTACCAATCAACATAACTGGGAGGATTGTTAGTTATGTAGACTAGATTTGAATTGAGAAGGAAAGCGGCTCCGAGTCACATTATGAAGTTTCTTTCTTAAGATGGCATTTGCTTGAGTGTTTTGTTATCCGATGGTGATAGCTTTGGTGTAGCTAGAACACATGGAACTCCAATGGTATTGACATGTAGGCACATCTTTTGCTGCCAACTGTTTGTAGTTTCGATGCAACCAAATGGCCACACAAGCTGTTTGATCAAATATTTGACCAATCTGACCATTCATATAGTCTTGATTGATGATCTGCTCCAGATCAACGTCAAAAGAATAAAATGGTTAGATGGTCAGATCCTTGATCAACCATCTTGTGTGGCTATTTGCCAGCATCAAGTTGGTTCCATCAAACCTTTCAAGCTTAGAGATGTTTGATGTGGAGGGTCCCGGAGTACCCATACGTGGGCTGATCGGGTTTGGGTCGAGGTCTCATTTTTTAGGGCCTAGACCAAGATCCAATCAGGTCTGGGTACCTCAAGTGGTTGGTCCATGGACCTTGGTTTCAAGTTAGGTCCAAGTCAAATAAGTACCAGGTCCATTGGGGACCACCCAATGGATGGGTAGATTGCACACACGCGTGCCCCTTTGACACATGCATGAATGGGTTAGATTGTTTCTAGTTACTTAATATTTATAAAATTAATTGGAACGACCTGGACCAGATGCAACCCAATTTTAACTATGTCCAAGATGGTGGACAATGTTTAACCGGGTCCAAAATGGTGGACCTGAACCAAACCTGAATTCTAAAAAGGTTTGAAATATTAGACCGGGCTTATAGAAATTGAACCGGGTCCATCAGGTACCCATTGGCAGTCCTACCATACTTAATAATTTGTGCAGATGAGCAGGCCATTGTATCCAAGACAGTAATAAAATGGAACAGAGTACTGTCTTAAGATTGCTAGTTATGTAGGGTGTAATTGAATTGAGAAGGAAGGTGGCTTCAAGTCCATTACAGAATCGCATTTCTTAAAACAATATTTGCCCCCATTATGGATAACTCTGAATCTACAATTCAGGTTACTAGCAATCCGTCCCCAGGATACCAAAAACCAATGATCGCTGCCATCGATCTTCAACGAGTAGTGCTGGTCAACTGACCCAAAGCACATCTAGCAATGAATGAGATTTAGAAATTTAGAGATTGTTAGTTGTTTCTGAAGGGACAGAAATAACAAGTTAAGAAGTATGAAAAAAGAGAGATGGAAAATGGGAGCAAAATGAGAATGTGAAAAATGAAACTTGTAAAAG
The DNA here is from genome assembly GCA_003013855.2 of Liriodendron chinense. Classification (NCBI taxonomy): domain Eukaryota; kingdom Viridiplantae; phylum Streptophyta; class Magnoliopsida; order Magnoliales; family Magnoliaceae; genus Liriodendron; species Liriodendron chinense. The sequence continues at coordinate 5,233,816 of PVNU02000070.1, forward strand.
AGGAATTGGTTGCTAGAATGTGTAAAACTCTGTTTCTGGACCCTTTATGTAGAGAGGTTTAGGTGTTTGTAGCAGTAGTCCTCGTAGCAGCAGTGAATGAGGATGATCATGTTACCTCGACAGCATGGACTTGGCCGGCTTCTTGGAAGATTTCGGCAAGTTGGGCGGAGGTCATTGGGTAGGGAAGATTCCCTACATACAATCTCCTCTTCTCTTCTTCTTCTTCTTCTTCTTCTTCTTCTTCATCATCATCATCCTCATTGACTGCAGCACCGTCGTATGCAAAAGCTGCTACGAAGCTGCTGCTGGTGGTGCTGAAAAGGGGAAGGAGATGGAAATGATGATGATGAAGAAGAAGAAGAAGAGATGGTTGTGGGTGAGTGAGGAGTCGGTGAGGTTTGGGTTTTCTTGTTTTACCAGCAGAAGAACAAAAGGAGAGATTGGTTGTTAGCCTGTTGAGAAAAAGGATGCTATTCCCAACAGACATGGAAGAAGAGGCTGCTGCTGCTGCCATTGGAGGCATGAAGAGGGGGGAGCAATAGAGGCAAAAGAGAAGAAGAAAGAGGATTTTTTCTTTTCTTTTCTTTTTCTTTCTCTCTCTTACATATATTTTTGGAGACGACCCAATCCTTCAATTTCCAATCCTCCTTTTGTCATTTCAGTGCGGCCGAGAATTTCACACGTGAGTGGACCCACGACACACTGACCCTTGGATTTTGGAAGGTTTTCACTTAAGCCATCGTCCATTTAGGAGGAGGAGACCATCTCATGACTGGGCCTCACGTGATACCCGGGTGGTCAGAGTCTCCTTATTGGGGGGTAGGCTGGCTGAATGGATCTGGGGCTCCTGCGTTCGTATGCACAATTTAGAAAAAAGGAAAAAAAAAAGTCTTGAGTCGTACCACTGATGCATGGCTATCAGACCATTCTCTCTCATTCTGCTATATAATCTCTAAATTGCACTAGTCAAGCAGCAATCCCAACCGTTCCAATTAACGTCTATCGAATTCATGGCTCAAAATTCGAGTGATTGACATCCAAAGGTAACAATTGTACGGTTGGATTTTAAATGGTGCAAAACCAGCAACATAACAGCGTATCCAACAGCAGTCTCATGTTCGATTTTAGTATGTCCCGCCTGCTAGCCCAACCGGAAGACGCCTAGTATGTAGCCCAACTGGAAGACGCTGGGGCGTTTCATCAGCGGTCTCAGGTTCCGAGTGCTAAGGAGACACAATAACCCCACTGGTGGGTAGATGCATCGTGTGACTAACCAAGTGGGTACATTGCCTAGCTAACAGGGTGGGTTTGCTGCATGATTAACCTTATAAAAAAAAACAAAAAAACAAAAATACAAAACAGCGTATCCCTGTTGCTTTTACTTCGTTATTATTTCACAAATGGGGTTGGTGGATGTAGACAAGGGACAGGACTCTTGTGACATCCTAGATTTGGAATTGTATGTTTTAGGATAGAGTTTCGAGAAATTAGGATATCAAGTGTTTCTAATCCAATGAGTTAGTAAACTGTAGAGTTTTCCGACTGATTTGTCTGGCTTGTGTGCAACACTGTATATCACCCATGAATCTAAAATATTTTTTTTCCAAACTTTAGTGTTTTAACGTAGTTTTAATTTATCAAAATTTATGAATGATTAGGATGTGTGAATTTGCCCTGAGATTCCCAAAACAGAAGTGAATTCTGTCCACTCGAACTTACGTGAAATTGTAGCTTTTGAGCTGTTGGATTACAATGAAACTTGTGATTCTAGTCTCAAACATTTATCCGCAACTATCCCTAAAGTTGCGGCTCCGATTGATGATCGATGACCGTTAAATGAATATTGCGTCATAACCGTCAATCGTCACATCCGAAATGCAGATAATCGTATCCTTAGGTAGATCACCACCAGGTTCACCTATCCCATGCCTAGATCAGCCTGTGCACCTTTTGGTGGCCCCAACAATGGGAAACGACCTCCCACAGGGTCATAATATCGAACACCTGGCCATTTACATCACATCTAGGGGTATATAAGGAGCCCTAATGGGCATTTTGCCCCAAATCCGAATTTGGCTAGGGTTTGGGAGAGAAAGAAAGATAAATAGAAAAGAAGAGAGGAAGAAGAAGAGAAAGAGTGAGAGAGGGGGAGTGTGAGCTCGCGTTGAAGCTTGAGTTCGGGTATGGATCGTCACATTAAGTTGTTTATCGTTGATTCCGGTTCATGCTCTCCGTTTCATACTTTCTCCAGCCATTGAATCTATCGATGAGGGAGGGTATGAGGTCTTCCCTTAGCGTATGTGTGTATTTCCGATATTTCTAGCACGCCATAAGGATTAGGGTTGAAAAACCCATATTTCACATCTAATTTTAGGGTTTAATGATAGGATTCATTTTCGTTAGGATTGGTGGCCCCCACAAGCAATTTGTGGTGGCCCATGCTCTTGGGAGAGTCGTAATCAAGTTCAGCTCCGTTATGATTTCAGTGATGCACTGATTTCGGGCCTTGATTTGTTGAATCGATTAGGGTTTTTTTTCCTAATTTAAGCTATTTAAACCCTAAAACTAAAGTTTGATTAGATAGAATCCTGAGTTATTAACGTTAGAATTGTGATTGAATGTAAGTATTTAAGGTTTTCTCCAAATTTCTGACGCTAAAGCCGCATTCAAATTGAGCAATTTTGACTCTAAGGTGAAGATCTACCCACAAGTTTTTCTCGAAAAAATTTAATTAGTGATTGCTTGATTCTGTTGAATTTGTTTGTGTTATAAATGCTAGAATCGCTTTAACATTATAATTCAATTACTAATTGTTGATCAGTAGATAACATGTTCAATAAAATGTCTCTGTTTGTTGTTTGGTTAATAACATGCTCGATGAAATATTTGAATGATATGGATTTATAATATTGGAATCCGTCTATGCTTGTGGATGTATGTGGCTCACTCTGTCATCCGGGCTGTGTCATTCAAGTCCTTTGGATCGGTCGAGTCAGGTACTTTAGTATATTAGGTGGCAATGTTTTATACACTTATGTCATTATTATACCCTGGTATGGATATTAAATTTACTTCGTGATTATGATAATGTATTTGATAATCTAAATTGTTATTGTGATAGATTAAGCTTTGACAACCGTTTGACTAGTGTATTGTCCACACTTTGGCTGGCCGTCATGGACTTATTCGATCGACCAAGACGAGACACGGTCGACCGATAGAGGCCACTGTCAATTTGTTGTTGTCCACTTGGATCCACCAAATAAGTTCCATTCAGAGTTAATCATTATTTTGTTTGACTGTTAAATTACACTTTATGGAATCTGGAATATCACCGTTGTTAGTGGAAGTGAGTCCACTCATAACCATTAGTGCGATACGATCCTGCCAAGTCTCATGGGTCGGGCATGGTAGTATGGGACACCGTGTCCGAGCTGTCGGCCTACGCAGGGGTAACAAGCCTCCCCGTAGTGTCCTTTGAGTATCTGTGAGGGTAACAAGCCCTATTTGTGTTAAAGTTGATTTGGCTAACAAGCCATATTTGTGTTAATCTGATTTGGCAGACGAGCCCTCACCTTTTGATTGTTGTATAAATAAATAAATGAATGTGTGAATGTGAAAATCGAAATAGGGATTCGGGGGTTATTGACGATAATTGGCGTCGTACCGTAGGGGACCAGGTAGTCCAGTTTTAAACTCGTAATATAATGGCAGTATTCCAGTTTCACCAATTGTATTATTATTATTATTATTATTATTATTATTATTATTATTACTATTATATATATTGAAAAAATTTTTTCTTTACCTGTCATACTTAAACTATATGTTAGCACTGATTATTTTGATTGACATACCTCACATCTTGTGACATGATAATTTTAGTTTGCTATGTTAGAAACTTGAATGTTCGAAACTTAGAAACGATTCAATTCATATCCTAAGGAAATACAACACTGGACTTTGTGTGAATAAAATGTAAAAATTTCTCATCTCATGATTTACTTCATATGCATTGTCATGAAAACAATATAAGGAGCATGATGCATTGTCATGAAAATAATGCAGCTAAAGACCTAAGTTTTTAAATAGATATCTCCTTTACTTTTCTTACTTAAGTAAATAAATATTTCATTTTATGTTAAGAAACAAAAAATTAGATGAGTGATAGGTGCGCTAAGTTGGAGTCGTAAGTCATGAGGTCAAGACCTCTTGTGAGCAAATTATATTTTTCCCAAATTTTTACCAAAATCAGTCAACACTTACCATGTATGGATGAAATCCAATCACGACCTTGATTTAGGGGAGAGATAACGTTGGAGAGCTATAGTTGGCAAAAACACCAACTCATCTCCATTCACACCCTGTCGTCTCACGAGATCCACTCCCTAAGATTTTAAAAAAGGGGTGTAGTGTTAGGACGTACAAGAGAAAGAGAGAGAGAGAGAGAGAGAGAGAGAGAGAGAGAGAGTAAAAAGAAAGGATAGAGTAAGAAACATGAGTGGTTGTGCACATACTCAGGATAAGGAGAAGGCTCTTAAGAAACGTAAGAGAGATTCTAGTTATATATATTACAAGCTTAAACGTCAATGGATGCCCTCTATATACTTGTGGTAATGTTTTGGTTAGTGGTTCGAAATCCAAGATGAACTATTTCTACTCTGATTTATCTATCTATGATTTATATTTGGAAAGTTGTTATTTGCAACTTGTATTATTTTACAAAGTACTTCATATCTGGTAAGGTTTTGTGATGCCTATATTTGGAAAATCATTTATTTGGAAAATGATACCTTATTTAGAAAGTTTGTGACATGTCATATATTTTGGAAAGTTATGTTGATATTGTGTTATCCATAAAATATTTCCTTTAATTGAAAAATGATGCCTCATTTGAAAAATCTTGTGTTATAAATTAGTTATAGAAAGTTTCCTTATTTGAAAATGTGTTCTTATTTGGAAAGTTTGGTGATGCACCCTATTCATAAAAAGTCTCTTTACTTAGAAATGATGCCTTATTTGAAATTCTTAAGAATTTTTCTCTATTTGAGAAATAGTCATGCTATGACCTATTTTTGTCAAGCTTTACTTTGGATAAATTGATTTTTATAGAGTGATGGTGAGGTATGAATATTGATGAGTGTTGGTTGTGTGTGTGTGTGTGTGTGTGTGTGTGTGTGATATATATATATATATATATATATATATATATATATATATATATATATATATATATATATATATATATAATTTAAGCATCGTTTTGACTAAATGTTGAGTGAGATGATTTGAGCCTCGTGTTGGCTATTCTGAGTGATATTTCAGCCAAGCTTTGATTTTTGCTGAGTAAAATAATGTTGAGTGATGAATCACATTGAGCAAAGAGTGAAGCTAAGTGTACCAAGTATTTTGGCAATTTATTTTTGTCATTGTTGATAAATTATTTTTGAGAACTCAGAATTATTTCTTACCAATGTTCAAAATGTTTTTCCATGATTCTCCTCACTTTTGTCAAATTATTTTATTCATTGCCTTGTATATAGAATCATTTACACGAGCTTCGTGCTTATGGATTTCATTGATAGAAAAATCGTAGACTAAAGAACAGGTAGAGACACTTAAGAGTTAGCCGATGAAGCGAATGTCATAGATCATTTGCTTTTCTTATATTCTAAATTTCGATGTGAAAATGTTTGAGGTTCATGAATTGTAAATGGTGGAGAATGATGACAATTTAATAATGGGTTGATTTGGATAATGAGATTTTAATAAATTAATTATTTCAGTTATGTGAGTGAATGTGATATATGTAATTATGGTTATGAATGTTATAAATTTCCTTTGATTCAAGTCACGTTTCTGAACTCGAGGCTAGGGGTAGGGTTAACCATGGTTTCAAATTTGGGGGCGTGACACTAATATTGTTGTATGCAAAATGATTAATAAAGGTTGAATTAATCATGCATATATGACATTGGCGTTCCAAGTAATTGTCTGACTGTTAGAAATGCCAGTATACCAAAGAACGACCTTCATACTTGCATTTGTGGGTGGCTGATCAACTGTTGAAAGATTAGTGCACCATGTGATGTGACTTTGCCCAAGACATGCATACACTTGTGGCTGGTTAACAGTTAGAAATATCAGCGCATCATTTTCTTTTATTCACATCTCATGCATTTCATACATTTAATCAACTATATTAGGAAACTGTAGAGACCCCACCCCAAGCCAATGAGATGATTACAGACTAGAGGATTGGGATGGATGGTGATCCATTCTCTTAACCTTGATCCATACCCTTAACCTCGATCTATACCCTTAACCCTAATCTAAACCCTGATCCATACCCTTAACCCTGATTCATACCCTCAACCCTAATCCAAACTCTGATCTACAAGAATGGATCAACTCAATGAGCCTACCTGATGAACCCATTCACTCAGTTGGCTCACCAAGGCAGCTCATTAGGCTAGCCCTAATCAACTTAAAACCTAGTAACTAAAGCCCAAAGCCCAGGCCCAGCAAAGGCTCACCATTCGGACAGAAAACGCGCTACACAGCAACCGAGCAATCCATGTAGCAAGTAAAGCCACCCCGCCAAAGCGGGAAAGAAGTGGTACACTGGGCAGATCGCCACCCAATGTAAAACTTCCTCCCAACTTTAAACAGTTGGCATCGATCCACGTTAGCATGTGTCGTTTGAGCTCGAGAAGCCCGAGAAAACCCAATGACCTCTCTACCCCTCATCTAAGCCTATATTCACCCCCCTGAACCTAACTCTAAACCTAACTCCCACCCTAGGTGAAAATTCTCATATTTTTATTTGCCTCCAAAGTTGTCAATATTTACTAAAAGCCAGGGCTAAGAATGCTATAAATACCCCCCCTCACTCTCTCATTTAAATCTAACAAATCTAAGGTAGATAGAGTAGAAACCAAGAGCCTCTCTCCCATCAAACCCCCCTTAAGCCCTTTAGCTTCTTAGCCTCTTAACCCTCCTTAGCAATCCCAGTCCAGTTATCCCTCCACCAAGGAGAGTGAGAGTGAGGCAGTGAGCCTAACGTTGGCCTGGTCTGATCCAACCTTTGCCGAAGCCTCTTGAGTCAACCTATTCCTACCCAAGCCACTCGAGTCAATCCTTGCGACATACCGTCCCCCCAAACCTCTAATCTACAATCAATTTCATTCATTTGTGCATTAGTATTGTGCAACACCTACTCCCTTCTCAACCCCCTGCTCATTTCATCTCATTCATCCATAACATTTCCTAGTCGGCTCAAGTGTATGCTCTGAGGCTTGCCGAGTTATCTCGGATCTTGCCCATAAAAAACTGAGGTTGACTAGTCACTCTATGCGGCAAGTTAGTGATTCAGGGTAGGGATGTCGGGCCCAAGACACTACTTGACAAGCGATGGTACAATAAGACACGACATTTAACACACACAGCATGCATAGAAGTACAAGAATTAAAACTAATTGTGGGACTTAACATTATCCTGTGAAGTAGAGACCGTACGTCTGTATGGGCAGAGTGGGTGTCTAACCCCTTCCTTCTCTATAACCGTGGTCCTTACCTCGAATCTCAGGTATCAGATCAATAAGTCATCTTAAAACTGAAGATCTTTGGGTCCCTGGTTTTAAGTATTTCTACAGGGTCTAGCTGACTGTAGATTTGAAGTAACTGGCTAATGGCGACTCCGGTCTTTAACAAACTCTCTTTAACCATCAATCAGCGTCAAGCCCTCGAGAGAGGCAAACCAGTGAAAAGACTCTATCTCGGCACTGCCAACTCGGAAAAAGGCAAAAACGTTGCTCACCGGTTGTTCACAGAAACTGATTTTTTTGTATGCTTCTATTGCCTGCGCCTGCTTGTGTATGTAACATGTGTAACTTGTTTAGTATTTGTAGTTAGAGATAACATGTTTAAGAATAGTATACACATGTGAACCTGCTTACAACTAAAACGCCTCTAGTATAATCTTAAAGATATTTTTCACTATGTTGGCGTTTGAGGCCTTCCATTTGGCATACTGCAGATGACTCAGGAATAGAATCAGTTGGTGGTGCGCTCGGGGCGCCCCAGTAGTCTTATAGCTTCATCCCTTTGGTAGTTGTATTTTTTTCCCTTCTTGTTTCATTAATTATGATTTGTATAATTCTCATATCGGACACTACTTTTGAATTATACCTTTTAGGTGTTAGCCTATACTTTTTAATTTAATTACCTCCGTTTTGCTTTTAATCCGCTAATTGAAATGTGTTACTCTGATTATTTGTGTATGTAATGAATGTAAATCTGATTGAGGGCATACGTGGGTGCATTTCTCACGTGCCACATTCTTAGACAAGCATTTTACTAAGTTAACACTCGGGAACTCGGGATCGGAGTCTCCGTACGAGTGCCGATTTTCGAAGTGTTACAACTCCTCTCTCTCTCTCTCTCTCTCTCTCTCATCATATCCCATGACTCTTGTCGGAGTTACTTGACTCACGGATTCTGTCTTTTCTTGACACGAGGGATCTTAAAAATAAAGGTGGGCCCACATTTTAGAACTGTTGGAGCTAGAAAATGGTCACAAGGACATTTCCTTGAAAAATGTGTGTTTTGTTGCTCTAGGGTTCTGAGTAATAGAAACATTCGTAGACAATCACAAGCATTTACAAAAGTACACAAGAAGAGATATCGCAAGGTGAATTTTATTCCAGAGATCATGAGATCTTGTACATTCCAGACCATGATCTGGCACAAGCCCTTAATTACATCGAATGATCGATGACCCTTGATTAAAAGGCAAAAGACTAGTCAGCAGGGACTATGGTCCTTAGAGTTTGTGGTCGTAGAGACCTGTATTCGTTTTGCTATGTACTGAACCATCTTTGTATTAGTCAGATGTCTATGTCCCATGTTTTGGCCGGGGATCCGGACTGAGACCATCAGGGTTTATGACTGAGAAGGACGACTCTCGGCCCGCGCCTGTCAATGTAGGGATAGGTGACCTCGGGAAGTCCATTCTGCAGTTGTGTGTACCTGCGTAGCCCAACCGACGGATACCGTTTGAATGGGTAGGGCATCGACTGTTGTGTTGTGGCAGTTCATAGCAATTGATTTATAGAGAATTGAAACTCTTTGGCATGGTTTATCGTGATAACCATAGTCCCATTTGTCTAGCTTTCGACCCAAATCGGATCACATCTTTACAGTAGATATAAATGACGACATATTTGCATAGTTCTGGATGCCGGCGGCTCTTTTTCGAGAAGTCATTTCATTCATCACGTCAAAGCGGGTCGAACCTCGAAGATGCGCAATTATACTCATTTAGAGATCTCGGAACATCTGTTTGACCATTCCATTGCGTCCAGAATGCTCGAAATACCCAAAATAGGCTCAAACGGACCTTGAAAAAACTTAAAATTGAGTCTGGTGCACCTAAAAACATGTTCTGCAATTGGCTGATTTTTTAGGTGCGTGGGACCTATTTTACGGGTGCGTGGGGTCCAACGCACCTAAAAATTGAAGTACTGGATTTATGATGAATTTAGGGGTGCGTGGGAGCATTTTTGGGGTGCGTGGGACCGAATATGCAAATCTGAATTTTATTGAATTTATGGATGCGTGGGACCCAAATTGATGGACGTGTGGGCCATTTTTCGGGTGCATAGGGAGTCCGATGCACTTGTTTGATTTATGTTGAATTAATGAACGCGTGGGACCGAATTTATGGATGCGTGGGCCATTTTTCGGATGCGTGGGACTATTTAATGGGTGCGTGCCCACATTTGGAGATTTTCAGGATTCAGACCTGCGGTGGAGAATATCAGCGATTGGAAAGGTATTCCGGCAGTCGGAAGGGTTTCCGGCGATCGAAAAAGTATTCCGGCGAGGGTTTCTGGCGGGAATTTCGGATTCGCAGAGGGTGGCAGCTCTCTCTCCTCTCTCTCTCTCTCTCTCTCTCTCTCTCTCTGAATCGTTGAAATGAACTGTTGGAAGGGGTATTTATAGCCGATGACGCCGGATTTTCGCCAATGAAGGGCTGCCACGTGCCACGCACTCCTAAAATACACTCCACGCACCTTTAACTTGGCGTGCGGCCGGTCCGACGCACCCAAAAATGATTTTCAAAAATATCTGATTTTCTGGGTGCGTGGGACTTAATTTACGGGTGCGTGGGGCCTCAACGCACCTTAAAATAAGTGCCTGATTTTTAGTCGAATTAATGGATGCGTGGGGCATTTTTTGGGTGCGTGGGACTCCGAAATGCCTCTAAAATGAATTTCTGTTTTTGCTAATTTTTCGGGCGCGTGGGGTACCCGAATTTATGGGTGCGTGGAGACGTAAATAGGAACTCCACCGTTTGGGTTTTGAATTTTGGGGGGTTTGTGGGGCCCGTTTGATCATGAGATCGCATGCGCTTGTTACCATAAATGATAATGAAGTTACGGGTCCGATTCCGGACGGTTCTGATCACGGTAATTCGCGGGGCCCGCTGTAGATTTCAGCTAAAATTGGCTAAGTAAGGAAATTTTAAAAATCTCCGGTTCGCTTGCACCGGAAGGCATTTTGTGTGATTCTTTTGGAGGTATATGGTCTTTTGCTTATTTTAAGGGCCCCTACCTTTTGGGACCCCAACAGATGCCCCTCCGGTGGGTCGTGACGAACGCACAGTCGTTTGGTGCGGCGCACCGACCTTTTGGGTCCCTACTATAAATAGGGAAGATAGCCTATTCTCGTCATTTCATCACTTTTCATTGGATATCTCACGCCCTTCCCACGCACCTTTTTATTCGCCAACGCACCCAAAATTTACCTCCAACACACCCTTTTATTCCGCACGCACCTATTAATTCAAGGTAAGGTGATTTTATCGGTGCTTGGACCTCACACGCACCTAAAAATGGACTTCGAGATTTTTGGGTTTTAAGGGTGCGTGGGATGGCACGCACCCAGAAATTAAATAAGGGGGACTTCTCAAAATATCGAGGTGCGTGGGACCTTACGCACCCCTCATCGGATTTATCGGAGGGTTTTTTCCTCCACGCACCCGAAAATTGGGTTTTTACCGATTTTAAGGGTGCGTGGGGTCGCACGCACCCCTCGTCGGATTCATCGGAGGGTTTTTCCCTCCACGCACCCAAAAATTGGGTTTTGACTTCTAAAGGCGGGGTGCGTGGGGTCACACGCACCCTGAAATGTAACTTGGAAAATTTTGATGTATTTCGAGGTGCATGGAGGCTCACGCACCCTGCTTTCGGACTTGGTGAATTTGGATGTTTACGGAGGTGCGTTGGATCCCACTCACCCTGAAATTGAGCTCTTGGTGGATTTAGGAATTTTGGGGTGCGTGGGACCTCAAGCACCCAGGAATTGGACTGTATTTTGGGGTGCGTGGAGCCTCTCGCACCCAGATTATAGGACTTGTGGTTTTTCGAAAGTTTGTGAAATCTACTTTAATAGTTCTTATTGTACTAGATTTCTAAAGGGTATGAGCCCCTATACCTTCATCTCGCATTTACGTATATGTGACAGTTATTTTGAGGAGGTGCAGGGTCTCGTACACTTAAAAGATTTCTAGATCATGTTGGGTTTAAAGGTGTAATTCTAATGATTAATTTGAGCGATGTTTCGAGCGTACCTTTGCATGCCTCTTCTTTTGACTTTAGACGATGTGAATGACTTTATGCCCTTTCTCTCTTTCCTCCTTTTGTTGAGTTGCTATGGTTCTCAGATCGGGTTGTTAACCTTGTTTTCCAGCAGACAATGGTCATAACTCATGCTTCCTTGTGCGCGGCCCAAGATTGTCTGCGGCGGCTTCTTAGCTCCCTGGATCATCCTGAGGCTTGGTCATCTCTCAACGCTCAGCACAATGAGGTGGCTGAGGCTCTGACCCGACTAGGCACAGACTCTCGCCCCATTCTGAAGGCTATTCAGAACGTCTCCCTCATGGCCTCCATTTCTGGCGAGCAAAAGGAAGTTATCTTTGACTTCATCGACGATTCTTCTCTTCCGGAAGAGTTGACGATTCTTGAGGCGGCGGAGCCTCCTTTGGCCGCTTCTTTCCTGGCCTTATTGAGCCGGCTTCACTCTTTAAAGAGGGAGAAAAGGGAGAAGAGACGATTCCTGGCTTGGGCTGTCCCGTTGGCAGAGGCCGAGTTTCTAGACCGTCGCGCCAGAATCTGGAGAACGGTTAGGGAGGCCTTGAGGGAATACGACAGACTCGCGATCGATATCTCTATCGTGAGGAACTGGACCAACGTCGAACACTTGAACTTCGACTTCGTGCAGCAATGCATCTCCTACTTAATGGACCTGATTTCTAAGTAAGCCTGGGTCCAGGCGAAGGTGGATGAGTTAAAGGCTCGGATTCTTCCGCTGTTGCAGGACTGAGATCCTTTTCTGTCCATGGGGGAAAGGCCCCGCAATTTTGTGTCATTTTATGACAAACATTAACTTATAACATTTAAACAATTGATATGACAATCCAAACATTTTGGAATTGTCTTTATAGTTGATTAATGATAATTATATCATTTTCTTCTTCTTCTTCTTCTTCTTCTTTTCTTCCGTCCTCTCTTGTTTGTATATATGTGATGGTGATGTCGTGGTTTGTGAATGTTGTCGCTTTGTTTCTTTCTCTGCTGGTTTGGATGTGCTTTACCGAGGTCTTGATTGGCGCTTGCATTTTCGCTTGCTTGCTGCTTTGTATCCCTTTGTATTTTTGCGAATGTCGATTTCTTTATGCATGCATTTTTTCTTTTCCTTGCTCTGAGCTATATCTAAGCTTCTTGCATGCCGTTGCAGATCACAATGGCCAGCGATCCCTCACAAGCTGGCCCTTCAGGCCCACCACTAACTCCGTCAAAGCGCAAGCGCGCGGCCTCGAAGAAGGTTACTAGGCCGTCGGACCAGAATCCACAGTGGTTCCTCCCTCCAGAGACGTTTAACTTTTATGAGCGTATCCTAACGCTCTCCAAGGATATGCAACGGAGGATCCTCTGTGACCGAGTTTTGCCGCCTCCTCCAGACAGGGGCACACAGGAACAATGGGACGCTTGGTACGCTCCCCTGCGTGGCTTTCGATCAGACAGGGCCGCAGGATCCGAGGATGGTGAAGTGAGCCCGTCAATTCCAGTGCAGACCGCTAGGCGTGGTCGCCCGAAGAGGGCTGGCAAGGGTGCCAAACAAGTGTACTTGGAGAACCAGGCCAAGTCCAAGTCCGATAAGATGAAGGTGGCTTGGTCTACTATCAAGCTCGTCACCGCGCCGCTTATCATAAGGAACCCTTATACCAGAGAATACATTCGGTATTCGAAGAGTTACCAACGGCAGCGCTCCCTTCCGAGCATCGAACCGTCTGACATCTGCAGGAGCAATTCCTTCTACAATGTCGGTACTTGGACATCCGGCCCGGCACCATTTCTTAGCTGTTCTCTGTCCAAGAATGGGAAGCATCAGTCCATCCTTGGAGTGAAGGATATGATCTTCTTGGAGCCGAATCACAGTCCTCATCAGCCCCTCCTCAAGCATTATTTCGAGACCCTTCGCCAGCGGTTTCATCACTTAGGGGATACTGAAGTCTGGCTGACCGGAGCATTCCGAACCCGCGGCCATCTGGTTCTCCATCCGGGTTACGAAGCATCAGTGAATCGTATCTTAGAATAGCACCCGGCCACCCTATGGGCAGTTGGTTTATATAAGGCCATCGAGGCGACGTCCAGCTACTTCTGTCGGGAACCCTGGGTTTACAAGGGCTTCCTCAATCACTGGTGTTCCATCACCAACTCCTTCCACATGCCATGTGGTGAGATGAGCATCTCGCTCTGGGACCTCAACCGGATCGCGGGCCTCCCGATTCATGGGAGAATTTATGACGAATGGGTCCCGAGCGACGATGAGTTGTTGCGGAAGAAGAAGGGCGTCGACGAAGGCTTCTTTTTCGAGGCCTGTTACGAGTTGTTCGTGGAGCTTCCTCAGTTCTGGGGCTTCAAGGACAAACTTCCATTCGAGGATTGGCTGGTCTATTTCAGCCATGGTTTGAAGTAAGTGCTTCGTTATGAGTTGTACATCGCTGTTTCATTATTCCTCTTTCTTTCTGCTAACACCTTGTTTCTTTTCCTTCAGCTTGGACTACGCGGCTTATGATGAAGGCCTTGGGGACAAGGCACTCTTGGAGAAACGAATGAAAGAGAACTTCCCCCGTCCCAATAAGCTCTCCCCCACCTGTGAGCTGGTTGGCTTCCTAGCCTACTGGCTCAGCTGTGTAGCGCTGCCGAGCTCCAAACAAGTGGATAATATAAGAGTATCATGTTTTGCTGTCGCAGGAGCTCTGGCGAACGATCATCAGTATGCGCTAGCTCCCGTGGTCTTGTGCTCTATCTATCGGGCATTTGGCTACATCATCAGCAATAAGGAGCGCGCTGCTTACGGGATGAACTCGGCCTACTGCGGGTGACATTTCTTCTCAGGCTGGCTCGGGGTATACTTCCCCTGGGTCTACGGTGTGCGGCGTGGAGATTATATCAAAGAAGGGAAGCTTCCGCTGCATTTCTTTCAAAAGAAGAAGATGATTGCTGCACAATTTGACCACTATTGAAGAGAGCATAGCACGGTTCGACACGTATATTTCTACCATTTCTCCGGCACCCGAAGCGAAGAATTGATCCTGTGCACAGATGACGATAGCATTGACTACTACAAGCGTTCCTTCTTGACAGCGATTCATCCATCGTCGTTGCCGCTTCGTGAGGGATTGGAATTTTGGAGGGAACCCTACTATCCCAACCGCTTCGCTCGTCAATTCGGGTATGACCAAGGGGTGCCCGAGACATTGGAACCGGTGACGCGCGAGCAACGAGCGTATGGTGTCGGGCCCATCCATTGGAAGTGGATGTGGCGACAACTCATGTTGACGGGGACCGATTGTTCTTTCGCCATCTCGGGGACACAGTGCTTCGCCGGGGCTTCTTTTGGATGGATGAGGTGGTGGGCTCACCAGTGTGCGCTGGTTCGAAATAGAATGCTTGTCACCGAGCCCGTCTTCGTCACGCCTCCTGTTGTTATCTCACTCCTGCTAACGGACTTAGCTACGTATCAGAAAATCTTCATCAGCCTGCGGTGCCGGGCACGGAGAGACTGCAGACTTCCCTGAACGTAGTGATCAACCACGAAAAACCCGAACATACCCTGGAAGGTTAGATTGTTCATGGGGAGAGAACTGTAACATTGGAGGAGTCAGAATTCCCACCCTTTGGGCCCATAGATGAGTTGCCTGAAGAAGGTAATGTTCTGAGAGGGGGGGATGAAGGTGATGATGATGAAGAAGATGATGATAATAATGACACGGGCAAGGCTGGGGGTAATGATGATGATGATGCTGCTAAGGGCGATGGTGGTAGAGGTGAGGGAAACGAGGATGTTGGCGGTGGTGATAGAGGTGGTGATGCTACTATGGGCAGTGCTGGTGGAGGTGATGATGATATGGGTGGCCATGAAGGTGGAGGCTACGATGGTGATGACGGTGATGATGATGGTGGTGATGGTGACGAAAGGGTACCGACTGAGCGCACTAGTCCTCGGGTGAAAACTGCCCCTAGTCTCCCTGTCGTTTGTGGGGGTAAGAAGATAAAGGATTTGTGAAATTGCACAAAGCCGAGCGTTTGCGGAAGCGACTTTCCAAAGAGATCGGTGACGCTCCGACTGATAGTGCAGGAGAGGCCAGGGAAGAGGGTGAATTAAGCTCTCAGGACAACTTAAGTGAAGGCCGCCATACCGGGGAGAGTAATGAGAGCGAGCCAGTATATGATGGATCTGTCCCTGAGGAGAACATGGGAGCAATCTTTATGGACCTGGATGATGAAGCACTTGCTGAATCCGTCCCTCCTCCCAATCTTCCTGTGGCAGAGGCTGAAGCTGGTCAGAGCACGGTTCCCGAAGCGGTCGTCACTGCTGCAGCGGAAGAGATTGCGGTCCCTACTATCGAATCAAGTGCGCCTGAACCTACTGTGGGAGCTCCTCCTGCTGAGCCATCATCAACTGGACCTGTCACTGAAGCTCCTCCTACCGTTGGGCTAGCCTCTGATGCCAATAATCCCGAGGTCGTGGTGCTATCTTCTCCAGAATTGCCTGAACCATTGATGTTGAACCTCCAATTTATACATTGCATAGCCCACTACATCACATTATATGCATGGTTTTCATGATTAAAAGGCCCATCTAACGCATGTTTTATGATTGTAGGGATGAGAGCAGATTTCACTCAATTGGAGACCAAAAAGGGTCCATTTAGAACCTGTGAATGAAGGTCCAAGGTGGACCAAAGAAGGAAGAAGAAAGAGGGAGAAAAGAGAATAAAGAAAAGAAGAAAAAGAAGAAGAATAGTTAGTCCGATCGGTCATCCAACCGGTCGGCCACACCTTTGGAAACCATTGGAAGAAGGACCAGTTGGTCTGACCGGTCTTGACCGGTTGGCCAACCGGTCGGTGCCCTCTGCTGAGCTCGCTAGAACAAGACCAGTTTGGTCCGACCGGTCTTGACCGATCGACCAACAGGTCATCCTCCCCTGTGTGCTTGCTGGACTGATTGCAAGGTAGGTCCGACCGGTCGTGACCGATCGGCCAGGCCAGTCCGACCGGTCGGCCACATACAAAAACGTGCAGTTTCTATTTCTGGCTCCGAAAATTGCTGCACACTGCGTATCCTTACGCGGTTTCTGGAAGATTCCGATGCAACCGAGCGTCCTCACTATAAAAGGACACCTAGGGGTTCTTCCTAGGGTATCATAGAAGCCAAGGGACGTCGTGGGAAAGGAAGGAAGTCATCGTGGAGCTTCTGCAACCCTCCAAACTCTGGTTTTTCTAGTTTTTATGTTTTCTTATTTGAGTTCTAGTTATAGTATGACAATGCTCGGCTAGAATCTCTCAGCTAAGGCTGAGAGGTGAAGCTTGTAGCTAATTTCATGATTTGATTCAGTTAATTCAAGCACTTTCAATTCAAGTTTGGATTTTTATCTATTTTAGTTCTTCAAGTTGATAATTTGAGATGTTTTATGAGAGTTCATGTGCTCCGGACATGGATTCCTTTCAATTCTCTGAGATTATCATATGGTGCTTGTTTAGATTCGAATTATAGTAATCCTTGAGCAAGTCATAGTCCATAGGCATGGCTGTTACTCCGAAGGCTATGATTTTGAATTCTACATTGATTGAATGGGACTAGAACTTGGAAGTTCAACTTGAATGGGATTGAATGTGTTTAATGCTTTATTTTCCAACTAGATGAGAGATAGGACTTCAAATCTAGTTGTGTATCTTGCTTGGATTGATTGGATTGACATGGGATTGCTACAAGTGGATCCTTCAATGCCTTAGCACCTTAAACTACTGATTTTCATTAAGTTACTGTTTTAGCATAATTATTCCAATTGAATCTCTTATCTATTGCAAACTGAGTTGCTGGAATAGTTTGGAATTTGTTATCCAATTCCCTGTGGATCGACCTCGGTCTTACCGAGTTTTATTACTACATCGCAGCCTTACACTTTAGGCGAGCGAACAATTGACCGAGGGAGTAACGGAACCTGCCCCAGTGTCATCCGTGCCCACTGCCTCATCTAGTGCTCTTGCTGTTGGCATTCCTGAAGTTGCTGGTATATTAGTTGCTTCTACTATCTTGACTGCTTCCTTTCTGATGGTGATTTCCCTGTACTGACGTTTATCATTCTCTTTGTCAGCAACCGCTTCTGCCAACGCCCCAGAGTCTGCGGTCTTGCAAGAGGTATTCATTTTATCTCTTTGTGGCCTGTCAAGGACCAAGGCGAATCTTCTGAAGGGCCTGCTGTCTGATATTGCCGACTCTTTGAAGAACGAGGATGAATGGTCTATCTTGGATGAAGCACTACAGGCATTAGGACTCAATGCTGCCTGGCTCGGGATCGACCTATCTTCGGTAGTCGGTCACGTGGCTGAATTCAAGGAAAGGGTGGCTCGAGTGAATGAGGCGAAGAATCTCCAAGCTGACCCTTCGGTCGAGGAAAAGCGTGGTCATCTGCGATCCCTTCTTCCGAAACTCAAGTTACACGAGGCAGGTGTCGCTGCAGTGAGGAAGGACTGGCAGGTTGTTGATGCTAGGTGCCAAGAGGCCATCGCACGTCTGGCGGAGATAGATAATGAGGTGGCTCGGCTGTAAGATGAACGTTCGATTGTCCATCTCAGATTTTCGAAGCTTAGTGGTCAAAAGGTTCGCCTGCAGTCCTCCCTTGATCAACACGAAGCAGAGCGTAACGTTGTGAAGGCTCAAGTTGCAGAGTTGGAGCAGTCTCTTCAGGACATTCCTGACCCTGCCCAAGTTTTGGCCGAGGCTGAAATAGCGCGGAAGGCGATTGAGGAATCTGCAGCGAACTTGTTAGACCAGTGCTTAAGAACTTTAAATAGTTGAGCTGTAATGACCTTCATCCGTAATTTTAGAACACGTTGTAATAGATACTGTATCAATATGTATACTATTGCAGTTTTGGATTCATGCCACGTTTCTAACTTATTTGCAATTTTTGAGTTTTGAATGCAAACTGATTGAGCTATTTGGGAAAGAGCGTCCCCCTGTTAGGACCCAAACCTATGCTTGTGTGAACAAGGATGTGATCGAGCCTTAGTTGAGGGCTTATCCATTTTCTTGATGGTTTTGAAAAGGGCGGGGTGCCATTCTTAACATGTCTTGAGTCTTGGCAACTTTCTAATACATGTGGAAGCACAAAAATAGACGATTAGTACTTTGATTTAACCATTATGTGGTATCATTTCTTTCGGTACCTACTTCATTACATTCTCCCTCTAATAGAGTGTTTACAAACCACAATGATAAGTTTATGTTAAGTATAATATCTTTTCAAAAATCGATCGTTCACCAGTGAACTGACGCCCTGTCCTTTGCAATCTATTACCCGATAGGCTCTATTAGAATACACTTCATCGATGATACATACTGGATCCCATTTTGGATCGAATTTACTCTTGGGACCTTGAGCCAGTGCCGGACGTTTCATCATTAGCACCAAGTCGCCCCTTTTGAACGACCTTACCGCGGACTCGTTTATCGTATGAGGCTGAGATTTGTTTCTGATATATCTCAAGCCTTTGATGGGCGGCGAGTCTCTTTTCATCTAGATCATCCAACTCGGCCATTCTGATCTTGGCATTGTACTCGGTCATCAAGGAGTGTCGAAGCACGACCTGTAGTGACTCCACCTGTATCTCCATCGGGATCACAGCTTCTGTACCGTACACAAACGAGTAGGGTGTAGCTCGAGTGGCTGTTGTTAGTGCACAAATCAGTGCATCGTTTTGTCAATTCCGTGACTATGTAAGTTAGTCAAGTCTCGTGAGCCCCGATGAAGATTGAAGACTCAAGACTTGAAGACCAAAGCAGCTTTCCGCACTCAAGTTCAAGCCAAATCAAGCTCGGAAGGTAAGTTGCATATAGACAGCCTATAGGATCCCAAAACACCCGTATTTATGGCATTTTAATCATTCCAATCTTATCCATTTAATCCACGGTCTTAAGGTCAAAATGATCAGTCTTGGACCTTCATTAAGTAGGTGCCCAACTATGAAAATCACTAGGAAAATCTCCGTAGTTGGGCACACATATTCAGCTGGAAAGCAGCTTGATTTTTGGGCTAGATAAGACCTGCCGACCGGCCGGCCACTGGCAATTGATAGGTAGCCGACCGGTCTTGACCGGTCGGCCTTCACAGTTCATTAAGTCCAGCAAGCATAGCCGACCGGTCTTGACCGGTCGGACTTCAGACAGCAGGTCGGATGGGCCGGCCGACCGGCAGAACGCTGCATTTTCCAGAAGCACAGCCGACCGGTCTTGACCGGTCGGCTTACATGTTTAAAACGAGTCAGCGAGTTCTGGGCAGGTCTGCCGACCGGCCGGACAGCAGGTCGGCTGCCCAATCCGACCGGCCGGACAGCAGGTTGGTTAAGCCAAAAAACTGTCCAGCGAGTTTCTCGTTTCTGGACCATTTACCCGACCCATCTGTGGACAGGTCGGCTGACATGTCGGAGCTCAAGTCCGACCAGCCGGAGGGGGTCCCAGGCAGGTCGGAATATGACCGTTTTATGTCCATTTGAGCTCATCTTTGGGCCTCTATAAAAGCATATCTTGAGGTCTTTTGTGGGATGACTTGCACACCCATTGAGAGCACTAAAGGGGGCAATTAAGAACATTCCTTCTTTTGCTCATTATTGCTTAGAGTTCTTCGTTCAATCCATGTGATTCATGGCACTTCAATGAGCATTCAAAGCTCGGATTGAAGAATGAACTCAAGCAAGGTATTCATGGCTGACCTAACCCATCTTGTTGAATCTCTTGGTCATCAATAGCCATTGAATACTAAAGTTGGTAGTTCCTATCATCACCATTGTATTGAATAGGCAAAAGGAACCCCAACAACTTCTCCCACCTACCCGGCACTAGTCTAGGAACATCATATGCATTGGTAGCTGATCGTGAGAGCTTGGAGAGGAGCTAAGGCATTCGTGGAAGCTGAAGCTACTCATCAAAGGCGCTGAATCGGGGCTCAATCGTCTAGGTATGTCTAGTTTTTTAGAGTCCATTTATTTAATCTCTATTCCCTGGATTGGGAAACTCCGGCGGGAGTGTACGTGACCATCCTTGGATTAGGATTGGTGAGAGTTTGAGATCCAAACTCGTCAAGTCTCTGGTTTGGGCTATCGGCGGATGGTAAACGCGGTCCTAGATCAAAGGATGTTAAGGTTGATGGTTAACCTGATTTAAAACCACGACTATAGTGAAATCCGGTGATCTCATAGGTTGAGGTCGGGAACCGAGAGTGGAGTAGGGAAACCGAACCACTATATATCGTGTGTAATGTGGTGAATGCATTTTGTCTATTTTGTTTCTTGCTGATCAATCTTATAAGTGCTTAACTGTATGCCCATCTTATGTTTGACAAAATGCTCATATGCCATCTTTGAATGATTGACACAAGCATGCATATGAACTGTTTGACTAAATGCTTCTCTTAGAAGAGTTGTCAAATTGAGTTGGATCTTGGGTGATCAATTGCTATCATTTACATGTGCTTAATTGGTATATTATAGTATAAATGCAATTGAGCTCTTGAATTTGCAAGAAAAATTAAAAAGTCCTATTCACCCCCCTTAGGACATAAGCATACCTTCAAGCTTATCTCACTAGCGGTAAAACCGCAATTTCAATTGGTATCAGAGAGGGTTCCTCTTTAAGGGCTCAATTGCCTAGAGGTAGATCCTAAGTAAGCTTGTTAGTATGTCCAACTCCGAGGCAAGTTTGATTTCTAGTCCTCCACACTTTGATGGATCCGATTATACATATTGGAAGGCTAGAATGAGCATATTTTTAATGTCACTAGATCCAGCTATATGTGACATAATTGAGAAAGGTTGGTCGGTCCCTATTGTTCAAACTAAAAGTAAGGGTACAACCACTTCCACTCCAAAAGATTAATCAAAATGGAGTAAAGAAGAAAGGGCCAATTCTATGAGCAATCTTGAAGCCCTTGATGTAATCCGTTGTGCTCTCTCCCAAGAGTAACAAAATAGAATATCTACTTGCGAAACCGCTAAGCAAGCTTGGGAGAATTTGGAATCCATTTATGAACATTCTTGCACAACTGATTCATCCATGCCCATCCCTTCTACTGAAAGAGTTGTAAGTATCAATTTAAGGGAGAATATGAGCAATGATGAGACATCCTCTAGTAGTGAAGAGGAAGATAATGATGAGGATGACCAATTACAAGATGTCTATAATGAGCTCTATTGTGAAAATTTAAAACTTATGAAAGAGCTAAATAAAGAAAAGATTGAAAAGCAAAAGTTGGAAATTGACCATGTCTCTCTAACTAAAGAAAAGGAAAATGTTCAAAATGAATTGAGAGAGGCAGTAAAAAGAATTGAAGAGCTTGAGCTTGAACTTAAAACAGTTAAATACGAAAATCAAGCTCTAAAACTTGAGGTCAACCAACTTAAGACCTACACCAATGAGAACAAAGACCAAGAGACTCAAATTGGGCAAATAAGTAAATCTTGTATTATAGGTAAAGATTTGGGAGAAAAATGGGATTACAAATATGTCAAGAAAACCCCTTCTCTAGTATTTGTGGAGGTTGAGTCTTCTTCACTTGAGAGCAAACCCAAGTCGGCTCTCTCATGCCACTTTTGTGGAGAGGCGAGACACTTTAAATTTGAATGCCCAATTGCAAAAAGACTGCCATGCACCTCAGTCCAACCTCAAATAGTTAAATCAATTGTGACTGAAAGAGTGACTCAAGAAAAGAAGAGCCAACATGGGAAGGCTCCAAAAATTGTGAAGAACTCAACCAAAGTTGAGAATAAGGAAAAATCTCGCAAGGTTAGCAAGAAAAGGAAAGTTTCATCCCCTTCTAAAAGATATGATTATGTGGGGGAGATGCTAAAGCAGGTTGCCCATTTGAACCAGAAAATTCAGAATATGGTTAAGGGCAAACAACAAAGGGTTTTTGGGAATCATATTGGCAATTCATATACCCAAAACCAATATTATGCGCCAACCAAGGTGAGACAGCTAGTTGACATCTTTAGACCTTTGGATTTTAGGAAATTCAGGGGTAGCCTTGTGTGCTAGTCAGGTAGTTAGCTATATGTGCATATTGGTAAATTTGAGGACTTAGCCTCATTCTCTTTTGATTAGTCCAACTCTTGTGTATCATGCTCAGATCATTTTGATTGTTGAACTAATTGCTTTTGGATTAGCTTGGATTGGTTGTGTGCTTTGCTAATCCCTATTGTGGTCAATTTTGCTCAATATTTAAAATTCATTTGTAACCATATATATGTTGCATGCTTTATTTGTAGTATGTGACATTCTCGGCTAAGTTTGTGTATCTTCAATTGATTGAATATCATTTAAAGCTTAATTGTTTAATCTTGCCAAGAAAATTCTGTTAATTGTGCTTTATAAGTAAACTTGAGGAAACCTAGCCTCTTTAAACATTTTCTATCTATCGAACTTATCCTTGTATGCATAATTAACATAACTAATCTTGAGTTCTTTAGATAGCCATCTCATATGCTATTATTTGTTTATCTTTATGTCTGAGATAATGTGGTTTGATGAATTTTTTGTGGCATGTGTAATTATATGAAAATCCTTCAATTAATCATCTTTGCTACATTTAGATGGTTATGGTCATGCTTCCTCCTCATGCTTTACTATAACATATTGGGAGTGATCTGGTAGAAAAATGGGACAACAAGACTCTAAATCCCGTGGTGATAAAGAGCGAGAAATCATGCAAACCTTGACAATCTTCATCACCCTTCTCTCCCCACATCTATACATTTGAGAGAAAACATTAGACCATAACACCTTGAGTATTAAAGAAACATACTCCAATTATGAAGTCAGAGATTATTGCCAAGAGAGTCATGAATGGTAGCAATCTCATAGCCTTATGCCAGCCCCATGAACTTGATCAATCTGTAATATCATAGAAATTCATTAGTGGCTGTGCATTGGGGATTGGCTAACAAATTATCTGTTTTACAGGTTGTTAGCTTTTAGATAAATATGGTTTATCATTTTACAGTAAAATCTGAGGTTCTTAGCCTCATCATTTCTGAGCATATTATGAAAATCTGGTTATAAGATCCGTCATCACAGTTTGTGTTCAATCTTAATCATCTTAGGCATCAAAATCTCATGAAATCATATGGTTGCCTTAAAAAAATTTTATGTGTAATGCTCATGAACATTTGGCAAACTCAAAAGTGCTTGATTAGGTCGTAGACACATCATTTAAGATCGATAGCGGACCCATCAAAGTGAATCCCAAAAAAACTACTCAAGATGAGCATTTTGGTCTAGGTCCGACCGGCCGGTGTCTCCGTCCGACCGGCCAGAACACGTGCAGCTGGTGCCCCGGAGAAAATTTTTATAAGAGGGAGGTTGAAAATTTGCTGAGGACCGACCGGCCGGTGCCCACGTCCGACCGGCCGGCGCGCGTCCAGCGTGTGCGGCCCGACCCCGTTTTAAAACGGTCGGACCTCTTCAATTCGTCTATCCTTCATCTTTTTTCTTTCCCTCTTCTCTCCAAAGGCCTCTCCAGCCCTCCTCTAGGTATCCTAGGTATCCTTTCAAGGTTTGAAGCTCCCAAGAGTGTGCATTCCTCTTCCAAATCCGGTTTTCCTTGTCATCTTCTCCGATAAGGGTTTCTATTTGTGCTTTCATTGTTGCATTCTTTTCTTTTGAAACCTAGGGAAGGTTTGTGTGTATCATTGGCTGCTATCATGTCCTCTCATGGTGGGAGAGATGAGCCCCCTCCTCGGCGTGAACGCCACTCCAAGAAACATCATGATGAGGGGACCTCCCAACTCAAATCCAAGAAAATCGCTTCCAAGGGAAAAGGGGCAGCTTCAACTTCCAAATCCCCCTCTAAATCCCGAGGTCCTGACACATCTCATCTTGCCAAATGGGCTAAATTCGCTAACAGAGATGTGATTTGTGAGAGATCAGCCTCTATTGTGGACTTGGAACCCTACAATGTTGTAGGCTTATTGAGAGCAATAGATTGGGAGCCGGTATTGTATATGGGGGGACCTGTGCAAAGAAATATTGTCCGTAAATTTTATGCCTGCTGTCAAGATGTCATTGAGGAGCCTGTGTCCTTCACTGTCCATTACAACAACACTGTATGGACTTTCGATCTCGAATCCATAGCTGAGGCTCTTCATGTTCCCATTCTTCATCCATGTGATCTTCCTGATATTGCTGAGGAGGCTCCACCTATGCTTGATATGATTAGGGCTCTTTGTGACGGGGAGATCCCTAGGGAAGTTAGCGGTTGTGCTCTTCGGTCTTCATATATGTCGTGGGACTTTCGGATTCTCCATAACTTATTCTTCAAGAATGTCTATGCCCGTAAGAGTAACAAAGTTGACTTAACTGAGACCATGGTGACCACTCTATATCGAGTCAGTCAGGGTGAGAAGATGTGTCTCCCCTCTATGATCATGATCACCATTCATTCCGTCATTTTGGGGACTAACGGTCAGTCAGCAGGCCTTCCATTTGGGTGCCTCATAGGAAAACTTGCCAGCTCTATAGGTCTTGAAGATCCAACCAAAAAACCTGTCAGGCCTATCCTCCTCAACAAATCCATTATCGCTAGAATGGAGATCACTCAAGCAGAGCTTCAACGAAGAAGGGATCAGCAGCAGCAGAGGCAGCAGCAGGAGGTCCCGCAGCATCCGGAGTATGAGTCTGATCTTACTCTACGATCATCTGAGGATCCTCGTCAGCATCCAGGACGTTTCAGCACTCCAGTTCGCGCATTTTCTCATCGCGGCACATCTTCGCCCTCTGATCATCCATCCTCATCTTCAGTTCCTCCTGCATGGCTCACTGAGATTCGCCAGCATCAGGAACGTCTATTTCAGAGACTTGACCGGATTGAGCGGCGGATGGATCAGACCGAGTCTCAGCTGTTTCAGGGGTAGGCCACTCTCCTCGTACAGCACGAGACTATTATGGCTCGCCTTGCCCAGATTGACAGGCGTTTGGAGGCTTGGGAGCGAGCTACTCATGGCGATGCACTGCCACCAGATTCGGGCGACGGGACTGATTTCTAGCATCATTATCTGTTGTATCATGTGTCTTGGTCAGGAGTATCTTTTTGGGTGACCAAGACACTTGTCGCTTGTCTTGTTTTACATTTTAGATGACTGTTAGACCATTTGATGTTTGAGCTTTCCAGTCATATCTAGTTATGGCATCACTTGTTTGGATTTTCATCTTTCTTGAGCTTCACAGTTATATCTCTTTATGTCATCACATGTCGAGCTGTATTGATATATCTTTTTGAGATAAGTGATCTTTTTCTCGATATATATTTGTGCTTTTAAGTTATATTCGCTTTGAGTCTTGCGCCTTATTGACTATTCATTGAGTGAGACTAGCCGATTGGGCTATATACACCATTGACTCATGTTATTAGTCCATACCGGTTAGACTATCATCTATGTCCATCTCCAAAAATCATGTAAGAATGCGCTTTTTATATGAAAATCTGATTTTTTAGAGGATGGATTATTCGGGCAACATGCCCAATTCGAGTCTATTAGTGCTATATTGATGAGTCTATTACATTTTCTTGGTATATTGATAGGGGGAGGTTGGATGGTTTGGGCATTACGCCCTTATGGCTCATGGTTCTGTTTAATATAGCTTAAATGTGTTTCATTGCTCTTGATATACATGCCAGTTGGGGTGGTTGGTTGATTGGGCGAAAGGCCCTCTTGTGCGTAATGATTATTGTATATCAGGTTTCTATGTATTGCTTCTATTCTCCCATATGTTTCATGATCTATCTCTCCTAATTCATGGTTTAGCTTCGCTGCTCTTATAGGCAAATCTTTTTTAAGCTAACCCTTGTCAATGACTGACAATAAGGGGGATAACTATATCCCACCAAGACGCCAATTTGTTTTGTAGGCCTTCTTAGGTGCAGATGTTGAGGGGGAGAAATTGAAGATGTTTCGTGTCAGTACATGTCACTCTGTAAAGTTTTTATTATAAATTATGTTCTGACATGTAATTGGGTGTAAGTGTTTTTTTTTTTTTGGGTTGTTCATGATACGGAGTAAAAAGGGGAATCCTTGTTGCCTCATGTTGAACTATAAGTAAAATGATTAGTTGAGGTCAACGATAACTAGGGTAGGAACTGTTGTCATTTCCCCTACCAAACATTGCTCTCCTACTTGGAATGAACCTAAGGGAGAAAAATCTAGGATAAATGAATTCCCTCCAACAAGCATGTTGGGTCCTATTTATCATACCCAAGGGGGTTGTGATCTAGGTTAGGTGACCTTAGGAGACCATATTGAGCTCACATACATATCTGAGGATCAAGCCTCATTTTGAGCAAATTGATGAACTTGGGGAATTTAGCCTCTTTGGATCTATAGGAAAATCTGAGGATTTCAGCCTCATGTTTGTTCTTATGGGCAAATCAGAGGATTCAAGCCTCATTAGTCCAAATTCGGTAGTTTAGCCTTGCTTAAATTTGTATATTTTCTTGCTAGACTATCATCCGGCTTAGATTAGCTAATCATCTTGAGTTTTATGCTTCATTGTATGCTAATCTTTGCTTAGTATTGGTCTTGATATACCAATAGGGGAGGATGGTTGATTGGGCTATAAGCCCTTTGTGCTTTTATTGCAAATGTATATCCTTGACCAATTTTGCATGATTACCCTTGTCTAGATAGTTACATTTTCTTGTTAATCATGTACCTTAGCATGCTCCATGGTTTTATGAGTCATGCACCCTATACTCTCCTTGTTAGCATGTGCTTATAGTTATAACTGCGACATACTATCTTCTCTTACCTTAGCCTTATTGATATATCATTAAGGGGGAGAGAATAGTTTGTCAATTGCTAACAAAAAGGGGGAGAAAGATCAAGTCCCACCAAAACTAGTTTGCTATGTTTTGTGATGCAGGGATTGACAGGTTATGGGGGAGCAAACTGAAGAGGAGCAGCTTAGACTAGGCATGTCAAGAGTCCTGTATTTAATGCTTTATCAATGTAATATCTTGAACATGTATCTTATTTTGGTAGGTTAGGTTTTGTCACGTAATTGACAAAGGGGGAGATTGTTAGTGCACAAATCAGTGCATTATTTTGTCAATTCCGTGACTATGTAAGTCAGTCAAGTCTCGTGAGCCCCGATGAAGATTGAAGACTCAAGACTTGAAGACCAAAGCAGCTTTCCGTACTCAAGTTCAAGCCAAATCAAGCTCGGAAGGTAAGTTGCATATAGACAGCCTATAGGATCCCAAAACACCCGTATTTATGGCATTTTAATCATTCCAATCTTAGCCATTTAATCCACGGTCTTAAGGTCAAAATGATCAGTCTTGGACCTTCATTAAGTAGGTGCCCAAATATGAAAATCACTAGGAAAATCTCCGTAGTGGGGCACACATATTCAGCTGGAAAACAGCTTGATTTTTGGGCTAGATAAGACCTGCCGACCGGCCGGCCACTGGCAATTGATAGGTAGCCGACCGGTCTTGACCGATCGGCCTTCACAGTTCATTAAGTCCAGCAAGCATAGCCGACCAGTCTTGACCGGTCGGACTTCAGACAGCAGGTCGGATGGGCCGGCCGACCGGCAGAACGCTGCATTTTCCAGAAGCACAGCCGACTGGTCTTGACCGATCGGCTTACATGTTTAAAACGAGTCAGCGAGTTCTGGGCAGGTCTGCCGACCGGCCGGACAGCAGGTCGGCTAGCCCAATCCGACCGGCCGGACAGCAGGTCGGTTAAGCCAAAAAACTGTCCAGCGAGTTTCTCGTTTCTGAACCATTTACCCGACCCATCTGTGGACAGGTCGGCTGACAGGTCGGAGCTCAAGTCCGACCGGCCGGAGGGGGTCCCAGGCAGGTCGGAATATGATCGTTTTATGTCCGTTTGAGCTCATCTTTGGGCCTCTATAAAAGCATATCTTGAGGTCTTTTGTGGGATGACTTGCACACCTATTGAGAGCACTGAAGGGGGCAATTAAGAACATCATCTATCCTTCTTTTGCTCATTATTGCTTAGAGTTCTTCGTTCAATCCATGTGATTCATGGCACTTCAATGAGCATTCAAAGCTCGGATTGAAGAATGAACTCAAGCAAGGTATTCATGGCTGACCTAACCCATCTTGTTGAATCTCTTGGTCATCAATAGCCATTGAATACTAAAGTTGGTGGTTCCTATCATCACCATTGTATTGAATAGGCAAAAGGAACCCCAACAACTTCTCCCACCTACCTGGCACTAGTCTAGGAACATCATATGCATTGGTAGCTGATCGTGGGAGCTTGGAGAGGAGCTAAGGCATTCGTGGAAGCTGAAGCTACTCATCAAAGGCGCTGAATCGGGGCTCAATCGTCTAGGTATGTCTAGTTTTTTAGAGTCCATTTATTTAATCTCTATTCCCTGGATTGGGAAACTCCGGCGGGAGTGTACATGACCATCCTTGGATTAGGATTGGTGAGAGTTTGAGATCCAAACTCGTCAAGTCTCTGATTTGAGCCATCGGCGGATGGTAAACGCGGATCCTAGATCAAAGGATGTTAAGGTTGATGGTTAACCTGATTTAAAACCACGACTATAGTGAAATCCGGTGATCTCATAGGTTGAGATCGGAAACCGGGAGTGAAATAGGGAAACCGAACCACTATACATCGTGTGCAATGTGGTGAATGCATTTTGTCTATTTTGTTTCTTGCTGATCAATCTTATAAGTGCTTAACTGTATGCCCATCTTATGTTTGACAAAATGCTCATATGCCATCTTTGAATGATTGACACAAGCATGCATATGAACTGTTTGACTAAATGCTTCTCTTAGAAGAGTTGTCAAATTGAGTTGGATCTTGGGTGATCAATTGCTATTATTTACATGTGCTTAATTGGTATATTATAGTATAAATGCAATTGAGCTTTTGAATTTGCAAGAAAAATTAAAAAGTCCTATTCACCCCCCCTCTAGGACATAAGCATACCTTCAAGCTTAGCTCACTAGCGGTAAAACCGCAATTTCAGTTGTTCGGTATGTGGTCCTGTATGCCATAATGCTTCGGGTAATCGTCTGTCCCAGCCTTTCTTATTCTCTGCCACTGTCTTCTTCAGGATCTTCACGATAGTCTTGTTGAATGCCTCAGCCAGCCCATTCGCGGGAGGATAATAAGGCGATGAATAGCAGTGCTTGATCTTGAACTTTGCGCACAGCTTATCGATAGTGGCATTTTTAAAGGGTGTTCCGTTGTCGGTGGTGATTCTTTCGGGAATACCATGTCGATATAATATGGCATGATGAACGAAACTTTCGATGTGTCTGGCCTTCACATTTCTCAGGGCAATTGCTTCAGCCCACTTAGAGAAATAATCGGTTGCAGCGAGAATGTACTGGTGTCCCTGAGAGGATGGCGGACTAATCGGCCCTATCACGTCCATGCCACATGCGGCGAAAGGCCAAGATATTACTGATTGATGTAACTCTTCTGGTGGCGAGTGTATTATATCTGCATGGATCTGGCATTGATGACACTTCTTGACATATTCTATCGCATCTTTCGTCATCGTGGGCCAATAATACCCCATGTGTCGGACACGGTGATGTAAGTTCTTGCCCCCTTGGTGGGCACCGCACTCTCCTCCGTGAGCTTCTTTCAGTGTGGTGTAGGCTTCATCTTGGTCCAAGCAGCGCAACAACACTCTCTCATACGAGCGCTTGTAAAGGACATCATTCTGTATTATAAATGAACCAGCGCTTCTCCTGACCTGCGTGCGCATCTTGGGCTCTTATGGTAAAAACTCATATTTCAAGTAGTCGACAAATGGCCTTCTCCAGTTGTTTTCTTCTGTGATTTCGAAGCAACAGATGGGATTCATGCTTGATTCACCGCCACGCAATACGGTTGTTGGTAGGATCCTTCTTTCTTCGATTGTTACTTGAAGTGGGCTACCTCCAGGATTAGCCAGAGTAGCGGCTAGGCTGGCCAACGCATCGGCCTGTACATTCTCCTGCCTCGGTATACGTGAAATGCTGCTATTACGAAACTGGTCGAACAATGATTGCGCTTAGCGGCAGAAGGGCGACAACTCAAGTTTGTGAACCTCATATTCTGTCGTCAGCTGTCCGATGACTAGCCTGGAGTCACCATAAATTCGTATCACTTTGATACGCATCTCGAGGGCGAGTTGTAGTCCGATAATGAGGGCTTGATACTCGGCTTCGTTGTTGGTACAAGTTGGCACGATTGTAAACGAGTAGGGCAGCAAATCTCCCTGTGGGCTGATAAATATAACTCCTGCTCCTGCCCTTGTTGACCTAGAGGCTCCGTCAAAGTACATCTGCCAGAGTCGTGGTTCTTCGATCATTATAACCTGGTCATCTGAGAGGTCACATTCCATTTCTTCACTGCTCGGGACTAGGTGTGCAGCGAGAAAATCCGCAATCGCTTGTCCTTTAATAGCTCGGGCTGGGACATATGTGATGTCGAACTCAGAGAGGAGAAGGGCCCACTTAGCTAAGCGCCCAGACAGCATAGGCCGGTTCATAAGAAATTTGATCGAGTCCGCCTTGGATATCAACATTATTTGGTGCGAGAGGCAGTAATGCCTAAGTTTTTTCAATGCGAAAATGAGAGCAAGACATATCTTCTCGATCACTGAATAGTTAAATTCGGCCCCCATCAACAGTGCGGCTCAAATAATATAGCGCGTTTTTCTTTCCTTCCTCGTTCTTATGTGCCAGGAGTGCCCCCAGCGAGTTATCACCTATCGCGATGTATAGAATCAGTGGCTTTCCCTTAATCGGGGCAGCGAGGACTGGAGAATTCCCGAGCATTTCTTTTAGTAAATCGAAGCTTTCTGGCAAGCATCATAGCGGGAGAACGGCTGACAACGACCAGCCAGATTCGAAATGAATCTCCTTAGATATGCCACGCGGCCTTGAAAACTCCTCAACTGTTTTAGGTTTTTCGGTGGTGGCATTTCTTTGATGGCCTTAATCTTGACGAGGTCGATTTCTATGCCCCTATGTCTGACGACAAAGCCCAAGAATTTGCCGGATGCTACCCCAAATGCGCACTTTAGCGGATTCATACGGAGACTCTTCTTGCGCAATCGCTTGAATACCTGCCTTAAGTGTTCTCTGTGCTGCTCATGATCGGCTGACCTCACGACCAAATCATCCACATAGCATTCGACGTGTTTGTGCATCATATCTTGGAATATAACGTGCATCGCGCGCTGATACGTTGCCCCTGCGTTCTTCAATCCGAAGGGCATTACGCGATAACAGTAGATGCCGAGAGTTGTGCGAAAAGCCGTAGCTTCTTCATCTTCTGGGGCCATGCGAATTTGATTATATCCTGAATACCCGTCCATGAAGGACATTACTGCATATCCTGTTGTGCTATCAATCAACAGCTCTGGGATTGGGAGGGGAAAATCGTCTTTAGGGCAGGCTTCATTTAGGTTTCGGAAGTCAACACAAATCCGGATTTGCCCGTTCTTCTTCTTGACTGGCACGATGTTTGAGATCCATCGGGGGTATTTCAGCTCTCCAACGAACCCGGCCTAAATCAGTCTCTTGATTTCTTCTTCAATCTTAGGTATAATGTCAGGATGAAATCATCATTGCGGTTGCTTTACTGGCTTCTTTTCCTTCATGATACTCAGCTTGTGCATGGCGATTGTCGGGCTGAGCCCTGGCATTTCTGAATATGTCCAGGCAAAGACATCCTTATTCTCCTTCAATAGCTGTATGTATCTCTCTCTTTCATCTCCCGAGACGCTTCTACTCAAATATGTATTCCTGGGTTCTTCGAGGGTGCCCAAATTCACCTCTTCAAGTTCATCAATCGTCGGTTGTCCACCGTCTTCTAATTGCACGGGTGCGACACTTAGCTGGATAGTATCAATAGAATCTTGCAACTGAATCTCTTCTACCGGGCCAATGGTCACCATGTTTACGCTTGCCTTGGTTCCTAGACCTTCTCCGTTTCTGTATACTTGCTTATGTTCTTCAAATGGAGCTAACAGTCTTTTCTTTGTGTCTGACCCTTGACCGAGGAATCCCATATTCCTCATAATCTTTCGGCTGACCCTGCTATATCTCTTCTCTTCTATTGGTCAGGGCTGAGCAGATTCCCTTCCCTCTTCTCTCTCTTCTGGTGGTACCAGCTGACTCGGCCCTGAGTGAAACTTGATATCTTTCTGGGTGATACCTCTTGACGACACGACGAATTGGCTTGGAGCTTTCGGGAATGGCTTGGTCCTTCCTATCTTGGGTACTGGCATATTGAAGCTGGACTTGAGCACACTCATGTGTTGATCTGAGATCAGTTTTAACACGGACTGCCCTGGCTGACGTAGATGTTGCGATACCACATAGAACTTCTTCGTAATCGGCTGAGGGTGATTTTCCAACTGATATCGGGGTCTCCCCTAGGTGATGGGCTGAGGTTTACTTTTCTGCACGAACTTCTCAATTTGGGGTTTTGCCCCTTGCCCTCTCTTCACTACGTCGGGCTTCTTATTGGTCCCACCGCTATCAGACAAGTTGTAATATTTTGCACCGGCCAAGAATGACTCAGCTATTGTGTGTGGCTTCGGATCTGCCGCTACCCTGTACTGAACCCCATCTCTGCTGTATTTGAAGCATTGATGATATGTCGAAGGGATAATGGGATTCTGATGGAGCCAGGGCCTTCCTAAGAGAAGGTTGTATGTTGTCATTGCATCGATCACCTGACATGTTACTTTTGTTGTCAGCTCTTCTATCTCTAGCATCACCGTGATTGATCCGAGCGTACGCTGGCTGTCTTGATTGAAACCTTGAATCATCATGAGACTCGAACGTAATGCTGATAGCCTATAACCCAGCTTCTGTAGTGTTTTCAATGGCATAATATTCACGGCAGACCCATCGTCCAACATGCACCTCTTGGCCTCGGTATCCCTGATTGTCCCTGTGACCATTAACAGGCAATTGTGGTCTATTGATTCGATCGTGCGGTCTTCTTCTGAGAAAGTGATTGTTGAGGGATGGTTGACAGGCATGACTTGTGACACCGGTATATACCCCTCCCAAAATTTGTCTGTATTATTCATTTCTTCTTCTATCTCTATCATTGTGACCTCCCTGACTTCACTGTCAAGTAAGGCATTGATCAACATTTCCATGTATACTTTCGAGAGACATAAAGCATCGTATATGCTTAGGCGGGCGAGAACCTTCCGTAAGTGCGACACAACATCATACACCACTGGTCTTGGGTTTGGCTAACTGGTCGTAGCTTCGACGACCTTCTCTTTAGATTTCTGCATGCTCGGCCCTTCCTGTGGTCTGTTAGGGGTACCGTCTTCTTACATCGGGCTGTCCGGTCTTGGAGGAGTACGGTCAGGCATTTACCTTCCTGATCGTAAGATGACCACGTCAACCTCTTCCTCGACTGCTTGCGGGGTTTCATCGGACGGTGCTTGCTCGACAAATGACACTGTTCCACAATATGCCATGTTCGTTCCGGATTGCATCTGCCCTTGTAACATTTCTCTTCTCCCTCTTCCCCTGTTCTTTCTCCGGTTAACGAGTCTTCGTCTGTTCTCGAGTCTTTTCTTGCTACTGACTAAAGTCCATGGTTCCATTGGCTTAGGGAACGAGGTCGATCGGCTGGTGTCATCTTCTATTAGGATTATCTCCTTTGCTGTCTCAGGTACTTTCATGATGATGACCCCTTGATTGATCAGCCGTTGGATCCTTCCTTTCAGGGAGAAGCAATCTTCTGTCTGGTGGCTGATGCATCGATGATATTTGCAGTATTTGGGGTCATTTGTTCGTCCGAATTCATGGGGACGGACAAGCTCTGGTAGATGTATTATGCCTTCTTCGATCAATTGTTCCATGATCTGAACGAGATCAGCCATATCGAATGTATATGGGCCGTTCGCCCTTTCTCTCTCGGCTATCGATACACGTTTGGGTACATAGGGTTGTTTACTCTTGTTTTGTATAACTGTTGTCTTTATTTCTGTCCCATGATCGGCAGCGGGACGTTTGCGGTCTCTCTGGTCCCTACTTTTGTCAACCTGGTGAATCTCTACTACTCTTCTTATCTCTCTCTTCTGTCTCTCGGGTCTGAAATTTACCCGGGATGCTGCTTCCTCCACCAGATGCGCTTTCGTCGCCAGCTCACGCAAGGAGTTGAAGGTATTGCCCGACAAGCCATACGAGATCATCGGGTCTAAGGCCCTTAGACACATCTTCATCTGCTCGCCTTCGCTGGGTAATTCGCGACATTGAGCCGCTGTGGTCCCCCATCGGTCAATGAACTTCTCGACTGGTTCACCATTTCTCTGTCTGACCATTGCTAGGTCTGTTAGCGAGATCTCTCTCTCTCTCTGTTGTGAAGAAATTCGATATGAAGGTGTCCTGCATTTGCTCCCATGTCCTTACAGAGCCGGTCGGTAGCGACATGTACCATTGAAAGGCTTTCCCTGTCAGGGTAGATCCGAATAGCCGCGTGCAATACTGCGGGACTGCAGACCAGTTTCCTAACGTGGTCAAGAAATGGGTGATGTGCTCCTCCGGCGATCCCCTGCCATCAAACTTTTCGAAGTCCGAGCATCTGAAATTGGCTGGGAATGGTACCTCTTCTACCCCTGGTGGGTATGGGACCCGATATTTGTAGCTGCCTCTCCTCTCTTTCTCCTTTTCTTGCTGCATCATATGGGCTATCTTTTAGGATAACTCTTCTCGTGATACGTGAGATGTGGAAAGCGGCGCACGTCCTACTAGCGTGACCCTGAGTTGGACGAGCGGTTCAGGCTCAGCCGGTCCTTCCGCTGCCCCTTAGGACTCCTCTGTCGACTGACGAGTGGGCGGCGCGACACTTCTAGTGGCATTCTGCGCCATCAGAGTGGTTAAGGCTTCCTGGATAGCCCTCATTCGTTCGCTTGTCTCGCGATTAGCCTCGACCAATTTATCGATCTGATCTTGGAATGGGGGTAATTCTTCTACCTCATAAGGTTCTTCTTCTTCTTCTGCGGCCACTTGGACCATCAACACTTGCGCCAACAAAATTTTTCGAGCTGGCCTCTGTTTCTGTTCAAGGGTCATCACGGGCTTGGATTTTACATGCACGGGCTCGGTAGTCTTTTGCGAGGTATGAATGACTTCGGATAACGGCAGGAATTGCTCGACTGTCATCGCGGGTGCTGCGGGCTTGGCTGATGTGACCTGCCTGTTGATAAGGATCTTCTACCCCTGCTTCGGCTGCCACTGTTTCTTGATCACGGGGTGAGGTCTTGCAACGTTCGCCTTCCTATATGCTGCTATGATGGCAGCTTTCTTCTGTTCCTTTTTTCTGCCTTCGGGTCTCAACCAACTGTCATTCTGAGCTTGGGTTTGTAGTTGTGGTGGAACGGGGGAAGCTGAAGCCTCCGGTGGCAAGGAAGGTGCATGAACTGGTTATCGAGCATGCCATTTCTTCTGTCTGTCCTATTATCTTGCTAATTCTGCGGTGTTAGAAAATCATTAGTACAGTTCATAAACGTGGCCGGGAGCATGAACCCATCGATCGCGGTGCATAAACTAACAGAAATAAGCAAGAAGGAGAGAAGTACGTGTGGTTGTGGGAGTTTGTGGTTTGAAAACCTTTAATTTACCGTCTATTGCCTTAAAGATGAAGGGAAGAATGTTCCCGTTGAGAGTCGCCAGTTTGACGCCTGTGAAGGCGCCGAAACATTATGCCTCTCGATATATCTCTTGCGTACACATTCGTATCTGCGAATGATTGATCTTAGAGCGTTTCTATACTCAGAGCTAACTAGAGATTCTGGTATTGTTTGTCCCCAGCAGAGTCGCCAGTTTGTTAGAGCTGGAAAATGGTCACAAGGACATTTCCTTGAAAAATGTGTGTTTTGTTGCTCTGGGGTTCTGAGTAATGGAAACATTCGTAGACAATCACAAGCATTCACAAAAGTACACAAGAATAGATATCGCAAGGCGAATTTTATTCCAGAGATCCTGAGATCTTGTACATTCCAGACCATGATCTGGCACGAGCCCTTAATTACATCAAATGATCGATGACCCTTAATTAAAAGGCAAAAGACTAGTCAGCAGGGACTATGGTCTTAGAGTTTGTGGTTGTAGAGACCTGTATTCGTTTTGCTATGTACTGAACCATCTTTGTATTAGTTAGATGTCTATGTCCCATGTTTTGGCCAGGGATCCGGACGGAGACCATCAGGGTTTATGACTGAGAAGGACGACGCTGGGCCCGGGCCTGTCAATGTAGGGACAGGTGACCTCGGAAAGTCCATTCTGCAGTTGTGTGTACCTGCGTAGCCCAACCGACGGATACCGTTTGAATGGGTAGGGCATCGACTGTTGTGTTGTGGCAGTTCATAGTAATTGATTTGTAGAGAATTGAAACTCTTTGGCATGGTTAATCGTGATAACCATAGTCCCATTTGTCTAGCTTTTGACCCAAATCAGATCATATCTTTACAGTAGATATAAATGACGACATATTTGCATAGTTCTAGATGCCGGCGGCTCTTTTTCGAGAAGTCATTTCATTCATCGCGTCAAAGCAGGTCGAACCTCGAAGATGCGCGATTATGCTCATTTAGAGATCTCGAAACGTCCGTTTGACCATTCCATTGCATCCAGAATGCTCGAAATACCCAAAATAGGCTCAAACGGACCTTGAAAACACTTAAAATTGAGTTCGGTGCACCTAAAAACATATTCTGCAATTGGATGATTTTTTGGGTGCGTGGGACCTATTTTACGGGTGCGTGGGGTCCAACGCACCTAAAAATTGAAGTACTGAATTTATGATGAATTTAAGGGTGCGTGGGAGCATTTTTTGGGTGCGTGGGACCGAATATGCAAATCTGAATTTTATTAAATTTATAGATGCTTGAGACCCGAATTGATGGACGCGTGGGCCATTTTTCGGGTGCGTGGGAGCCCGATGCACTTGTTTGATTTATGTCGAATTAATGGACGCATGGGACCGAATTTATGGACGTGTGGACCATTTTTCGGGTGCATGGGACTATTTTATGGGTGCGTGCCCACACTTGGTGATTTTCAGGATTCAGACCTGCGGTGGAGAATATCAGCGATCGGAAAGGTATTCCGGAGGTCGGGAAGGGTTTCCGACGATCGGAAAAGTATTCCGGCGAAGGTTTCCGGGGGGAATTTCGGATTCCCAGAGGGTGGCAGCTCTCTCTCTCTCTCTGAATCGTTGAAATGAACTGTTGGAAGGGGTATTTATAGCCGAAGATGCCGGATTTCCGTCAATGAAGGACTGTCACGTGCCGCGCACCCCTAAAATACACTCCACGCACCTTTAAATTGGCGTGCGGTGGTCCGACGCACCCAGAAATGATTTCCAAAAATATCTGATTTTTTGGATGCGTGGGACTTAATTTACGGGTGCATGGGCCTCAACGCACCTTAAAATAAGTGCCTGATTTTTAGTCAAATTAATGGATGCGTGGGTGGGGCATTTTTCGGGTGCGTGGGACTCCGAAATGCCTCTAAAATGAATTTCTGTTTTTGCTGATTTTTCGGGCGCATTGGGTACCCGAATTTATGTGTGCGTGGAGACGTAAATAGGAACTCCACCATTTGGGTTTTGAATTTTGGGAGGTTTGTGGGGCCCGTTTGATCATGAGATCGCATGCACCGTTTACCATAAATGATAATGAAGTTACGGGTCCGATTCCGGACGGTTCTGATCATGGTAATTCGCGGGGGCCGTTGGAAATTTCAGTCAAAATTGACTAAGTAAGGAAATTTTGAAAATCTCCAGTGCGCATGCACCAGAAGGCGTTTTGTGTGATTCTTTTGGAGGTACATGGCTATTTTGCTTATTTTAAGGGCCCTTACCTTTTGGGACCCCAACAAGAACCTAATCGTTCATACGGTGAGCCCCCGTTGAGAAGGGAATGCCCCTTTCCCTCCAAAAAAAAATTTTAAAAATTAAATATTAAAAAGAAAAATTCAGCCACGTCAATTTGTGATATACGTCCAATTTTTTCCCTTGCTAACGTGGATGGATCATTGGTTGTATTGTCCATCTTCACTTAAAAGAGGGATAGGGACCATCTGACAAGGGCATGCCCATCCCTATGATGGTCCCTTGCAGATATACTGTCCCAGGTTACTGAAAGTTGGGTCCCACACCTGAACCACCGCTGCATTAAAATTTCGGCTGCTAAAAGCAGCGTCTCCACCCATTGGTGACCTCTACAAATTGGTGGTAGAAAATACTAACAGTAACAGCGCTACTAAAAAGTAAATAGTGCACCTCATCCAATCCAGAAATATGCCCCCAATCAAATGATTCTCATCATTCAATAGGGCTCTTGTTGTTGAATATGGTATATTTCTATTTCATTTCATCATCATTCAAGCCTTACCACCTACTAATTGGGGTGGCCTACATGAATATATACGGCCCTTCCACTTATCAAGGGTTATAACTTCAACTAGACCTTTTAAGTCATACCTCTGCCATGTCCTTTTGGTCCTTTGTCCTTTTAAATCCTTCAGCGCAACTAAACTCACTCCTTTGCAGCTCTTGATCTCTATTGAACCTGACCAAACCATTTAAGTCTACCTTCTCTCCTTTTCAATCTGGCCACTCATCCATCCAATGTCCTCATTTCATCCAAGCTCATTCCATTATCGTGTTCCTTAACTGCCCTACATTCTCTCCCATTAAATATAGCTAGTCTTTTTTTTTAAGGTAACACTACCAAAGATTGAATCCTGGCTAGTCTTATAATTACAAATTAGATGGCTAAGATCATCCAGTAGTGGAAATATTTGGACATGATAGAAAGACCTGATAAATAACTCGTACTAATCTACACTTAATCAATCATCATATTTATTATTATTATTATTATTAACAAAAGAAACTGCATAAACCTTCTAACAGTGGTCCATACCAACCTGGATCCCTCGACAAAGCACCCTGCTACTTAAGGAAAGCTCAAGATTGGCCTCTTAATCAATAATCATCATACAATACCACTTTAAAGCAATAATGGTAAAGATGGAAGACAAAATTAAAATGCCACGACACTGCCCAATTGGCAAATTTCACCAGCTTGGTCATTATGGCACCTGTTGTCATCTTTCACACATTGACCAACAATAGCCATAAAATGCCACTTTTAAGGTGGTCCCATGAAATGGCCTCTCTCGGAGTATCAATTGATTGTCCTCTCAATAACAATCTTCACAACTTCAAAGCCTTACAAAAATAAAAGTAATCACTATATAGAGCTTTACTCGGCCCATACAGCCGGTACAAGGCTACTAATTTTATATGTTGTTGCCCAGGAATCAGGTCAGTCCAACCATAGGTGGGCCACATTTTACAAAACAATTTTATGGATCATTAAATACTTTGGCAATTTTTTTTAAACCATCTCTCTAACATTGTTAGCCCCCCACCCTGTGAATGAACCAGATTTTTTTTTTTTTTTTTGGGTGGGGGCACCTGTCAGCCACACTACCACTGCATGTAAAGAAGCCGTGCTTTCTAACCAACTTTATACATGAGAGAGAGAAAGAGGCAGTCGACGAGGAAGGAATATCGATAAATAAAACCATTAGATTTGCTTCTCCTCTTTTTTCCATATCATCATGGCAGGTAGCCTAGTCAGGATTAAACAGGAGGCTTGTCAGTCAGTCAAGCAACTAGCAGACCTCACCCCCACCGCATTTTAAAGACTGTCAGCCAGCCTTAATGGGTCCGGCATTTACCTGTTTCTGAAACACTCACACCACAGGCATGCCATCACCCCCGTCATTGCTAACTCTCCAGGAACGGTCTTTCTTCTTTTGGGGCTTCCTGTGATGCTTATGGGATGCACCTGCCGGCTTTGTCTTCTTAGCACCAACTCCAGAAGCAGTCGAGGGCAACCCATTGGCAGTATCGAATGAATCTAGGTCATTCATCACATGACTGAGCTCAGGCCCGCTGGCAATGCCGGCAATTGCACCACCTGATGATGACCGATCCTCAACATCAGAGTCCGATTCACCAGTATTTTCCAAACTATCATGGGCATCTTGCCCATCAACCTCCCCATCTCCTTCCTCACACATTCCTGACGGCATCTCAAAGTGAGGCAGCTTCCCATCGATGTAGTCCTTCAAAATCTGGCGGGCCGCCCTGGTTTCATCCGGCAGCCCACTGGAACCAACGTGCCCACGAGATAAGCAGTAAGCTCTCAACAGTTCCGCAGCCAGAGGGGGTCTAGATTGTGATTCATAGGGCTTGGGCTTGGGCAGTGTTATGTTATAGATGGCTTCGAGGATATGCCTTGGGACCCGATTGGCAACAACCTGCACTGCCTCCCGGTGTTCAGTCATCCTGTCGATGGGCAATACCCCCGATGCAATCATTTCATACCTGGAGCTGGAGAAGGATGGGAACACTAAACCAGGGCAGTCACAAAGGACCAGCTCATCAGATATTATCAGCGTCTGGAAATGCTTCGTCTTCCCCGGGGTCGAAGTAACACCAGTTCGCTTCTCCCCCACTAATGCATTGATGGTTGAGCTCTTTCCGACATTGGGATAACCAACAAATCCCACAATGACGTGCTTAGATGATGGACTCCCTGTACCATAGTTTGGAGAACGAGCAGGACCCTTACTTTTGTGGGCCGGAGCCCTACTTGCCACTATAGCCTCTGCTTCAGCCTGCAACCGAGCCAAGAGTTCATCCCTGCCATAGATTTTCGTATCTGCATTGGAGACGGAAGAATCTTGTGCCCAGAGACTGCTCAACTTCTTGCCTTCCAGAGAAGCAGCAGCAGCTTTCGCAGACCAAAATAGGAAGAGAATGCCGTGGAGGCGAAAATAGTTTGCCCACCTCTGCCTGCAAATGCCACCAAGTTTTGAAATAAGAGAACACCATCATTGTTGCATAGTGTGTGTGTGTGTGTGTGTGTGTGTGTAACAGAGGCAATTCCTAACCTGACTTCAAATGGTAAAAGATCGGCCTTGTTAAGGAGCAGCAACGTTCTTTTGTGCTCATTGATTTCACGTGCATATGCCTAATATTTCAAAAAATAAGTCACTTCCTGGAATCAAACATAGAAGTTGTAGTATTTGCATGAAGAAGTCAATTCCTGCTCGTTAGATGAACTGGTAGAGATGGTGCAGTGTGTGTGAGTGATCCAGAGTTCAATCCCTGATAGTGTTACCTTTCAAAGAAAAAAAAAACATTGAATCCAAAAGGTAGCAATTTTGGACGACGTGCTGAGAATGGATAATCTGGAAGAGTGTAGACCTCCTTACAATCATGGGTCATGGCCATGGCACGAATTGCTCACCAGAAAACATTAACTTGAACAGCTTAAATTTGGGTTCTCTCAGAATCATCAACAGTTAGTAGAATCGAATGTACTTTTTTTTTTTTTTTTTTTGGAAAGGTAGTCTACAGAATTCAATGTACATCTTACATATAGGCAGAAAAATTAACATGGACAGAAGCCAGTCATAAAAACCCCTGAATTTATGCATCACCATCATTGTAGCCTTGTCCCAACTATTTGGGGTTTGCTTTCTTATAATTGATTGGTAAAAGTTCAACAACCGGCAGCCTGCCTCACACTAGCCCTCCAGAGTTACCACGCTTGGGAAGGGTTGAGTAATTGCTACCAAGCATTGTTCTAAACAACCCCTGTAATGCTGATAAACTAAAGTTCCCTTGTTACATACAACATTAATTCAAAATTCATGTAAGTATCAAATATAAAAGAAATGTTTCATAACAAATACAAATAATTAAAATTGCGTAGGTACATATAAATACTAACTGAAACCATAAAAGAATATAAACTAACGATCGTCTTAACAGCTTGTATGTGTTCATGGGAGTAAAATCCTCCAAGCTTGTCCTCACTCCTTTTGATAATAGCACACCATATATATATATATATATAATAGCACACCATGATTGATAATAGCACCTTTTTCTTTATACAAGCTGTCCATGGAGCATCCCAAATGACTGCCTAGGGTACTAGCGCATGAAAGATAATAATAATAATAATAAGTGACTAGGGTACTACAATTCACTAAGAAGCAAGATTAATGGAAAGCATCTCCTTAATTTATTAGCTCAAATGGATCATAATTTGCAAAATAATAAAATGAATAGCAGGATACCTCAAGATCCGGGCACCGGTAAAACAACGGATCTCGTCCATCAACAACCATTACCAGCTAGCAAAAAAGATAAAATGCAATCAGTATCTAAAGTGACCTGATAAGGTAAGAGAAATATATTATTCAAGGATGGAGGATGCAGCGGAGATGACATTCTGAGGTTATATGCTAAGCAGAGTTGAAACAATGCCTGTACATGACAATATAACAAGATCTGCTTAGATTTGAAAGTATTTCAAATTGTTACCAGGTCACTACGTTCAAGCACCCGCCAAAGCTGCCTCCAGATGTCCAGATTCTTTTCAAAAGGAGTTAGGACAAGCTTCTCATTCTCCTCAAGTCTGAAATGAACAGCTTTAGAAACATAAGAAACACACGCCACAGATGATATAGCTACCAATATACAACACGTAGTGCTAAAGAAATGTGGCATCGAGTACAGTGAAACAGCTTTCAACTTTTGGTTAATAACTCCTACACGGATCATTTAAATCTTATTAATCAACACAAAAGATAAACATGAAGATGGCAGAAATGAATTCCCAATACAAAAGAACCAATCTTCTTCTTTTTTTTTTTTTGAACATCACAATAACCAATCCTGTCATACCCTTCTTTGCTAAAGAATCAATGATCCAATTGACAGTTTATTATGTCAACCAGAAGGTGATACGTAAATTCATTGGTCATTATAGTAAAGATGATGATAATAATAATAATAAACTGTTCACTAAACCTCCAAGGATATCTGAAAGTAAGATTATAAAATGGCTCAATAAATTATAAATTCCCAGGAAGTGACACAGATTTGAAGCAGAAACTAAGGAGGAGGAGTAAATCCAAGAGTTAAAATGGGGATCTCTGGGTTTTGATGTGGGCCCA
Source organism: Liriodendron chinense (assembly GCA_003013855.2). Taxonomy (NCBI): domain Eukaryota; kingdom Viridiplantae; phylum Streptophyta; class Magnoliopsida; order Magnoliales; family Magnoliaceae; genus Liriodendron; species Liriodendron chinense. The sequence goes on from PVNU02000070.1 coordinate 5,277,518, forward strand.
AGACAGTACCAAAAGGGGCCTTACATACAGCTGAACAATTGCAGCAATAGAAACTTCAAAGCGACCATGGAAGAAGGGTCTTATAGCAGTGCAGTTTTGGAGGCTAAAATAAGGGCTAAACTAATGCCAACATCAGTCCACAGCTGAAGTCAGCATAATGTCAAGCTTTCTTGCTTGAAAATCTTGTGTAAGCATGGGTTGGTATTGCGAGTCCAAATCTGATTTTGCATGCCAATCTGATTTTCTGCACAAACAATTTCTGTGAAAACTGATTTTCTGTGCCATCAGTTGTGTGCAAATCTGATTTTCAGCCATCTGATTTTTAGCCATCTGAAATTCAGCAATCTAATTTTCAGCAAGCTGATTTTGTGTGCAAATCTGATTTTCAGCCATCTGAAATTCAGCAATCTAATTTTCAGCAAGCTGATTTTGCGCACAAATCTGATTTTCAGCCATCTGAAATTCAACAATCTAATTTTCAGCAAGCTGTTTTTTTTTTTTTTTGTGCACACATCTGAAATGGCGCCATCTAAAATTAATTTGCGCACATCTGAAATTGTTATCACAACAGATTGAGTCCGTCATTGAATACTAGGGTGCCGTTTGGTAAACTGAAAAATTAAGTCTGAAAATTAATTTAAGTACTGAAAACTTAAAGTGCTGAATTTAAGTACTTATAAGAACTGAAAAATCTGTTTGGTAATTTATCTGAAAACTACCATTGAAAACTTATCACGGCCACAAAAGTTTCGGATCAAGCTAATATTTGTGTTTTCCCTTAATCTAGGTCTTTGTGTTATGATGAACAGGGTTGATGGTAAATAAACATCATGGTGGGCCCTAGTAAGGTTTCAATGGTGGGCATCATTGTCCCTATTGCTTTCAGTGGTGTGGTCCACCTGAGGTTTGGACTTGCCTCATTTTTGGGCTCATGCCTTAAAATCATCTCTCCAAATGGATAAACTATTTAGATATAATACATACATTATGTTGGGGCTTATAGAATTTGGTGACTTCAAGTATTTGCGTGGGGTGGTTTCATGGATGGGAAAGTAAACAAAGATGGGTAATCTTGCCATTTTTAAATGTTAATAGGGATACTTTTGTCAATTTTTATCTAAAAATTTAAAGAGAAACCACTTACCGCATTTAGCTATAAGCTTTAAGTCAAGTTGGCATGACTTAAAATAATCCACTTAATTTAAGTGATTTTTCCAATTAAGCACTTAAATTTTTTTAATTACCAAACGGTCTGAATTACTAAAATCACTGAAAATATCATTTTTCAGTGATAAGTCGTGGAATTAAGTTTTACCAAACGCACCCTAGGTCTTAGAAAGTTCATGGGCATGAGCCTCATCTCGCATTGCGGTGTCTAGGTTAGCCATTTTACTTTGTCTTAACATAGAGTCTGGGTCTAGTTCACTCCCACCTAGGAGTATGGACAGGATAGCCGAGGTGCTCAATTCCATTAACAACCTCCTTACATCAATTGAGGACCAAAATCAGATCCAAACCAACTCAATTCACCAAATTAACGCGTCCATCGGCCAATTAGAAGCCACAATCCCAGCGAACCCTAACAAAAGGAAAAATGCACCTGAAACTAGTACCAAGGTCGGGAAGCCAGTGAGGTGTCCCAACTGCCAAGGTTTGGGTCACTTCGAATACCAATGTCCTACCCAAGAGCGAGGTGAAACCCTTATGATTGGCGACAATGAAGAAAGAGGGGGAGAGCAGAGTGATCATGAAGGAGAAGAAAATCAACCCGACGCGATTGGTGTTGGTCAGGAAGAAGTTGATCATTTTGAGACTGCACCACTCGTAGTTGTCCCGAGTGCTTTGGATCAACCCAAGGAAAGTGAAAATTGGTGCAAATGCTCTCACTTCCACTCTCATGTTGAGTGTGGATATAAAATTTGCACGCTGATTAATGATAATAGAAGTTGCACCAATGATATCTCCGCTAGCACTGTCAAGCGGTTTGATCTGAAACTAGTGATCCTTCCTCAACCCAATCGAGTGGCTTGGGTTGACAAGACCCCCATTCTTGTGACGCAAAGGTGTTTCCGTTCCCATTCAGTTCTCTTCATATAAAGACACTTTGTGGCATGATGTGATGCCTATAGATGTAGGCCACATTATCTTTAAGTCGTACTTGGTCGTATGATTTTGATATGACACTATTCGATAGATCGAATATGTGTTGCTTTTATCTTCATGGGCAATAAAAGTGAGATTAGCTAAGAGTCACATCCCAAGTCTCTCCATGTTATCAATACGACAAAAAAAAAATTGAAAGAGGTTGAGGATGAAGCGAAAGAGTCAATCTCCACATTAGTTTCACGTAGGCCATCTGATTCCATAGAAGCATTTGCACGGCATATTCATGACTTGCATAGTAAGATCAAGAGGCGCATTAATGTCAGTAATCGACATTATAAACTCTCTGCAAATTCAGATCATAGGTTTAAGGAATTTCAGGTGGGCGACTACGTCATGGTCCACATTAGGCCCGAACGATTCTCACAAGGAATCGTGAGGAAATTGCATGCCCGCAATGCAGGTCCATATAAAATTTTGACAATAGTGGGCCCTAACGCATATGTGGTGGATCTTCCATCTAATATGAGCATTAGTGCCACATTCAACGTGGAGGACCTTATGCCTTGTGACGAACCCACACCTCCATCTTCTAGCCTTCCTGTAGACATTTTCCCTACCCCAGATGATGGTGTACCTGACCCTGACCCCAGCCCATGGCCTTTGCCAGATCCTACTTCCAACCCATTGACTTCTCTTCTATCACTACATAGACGAAAAGAAGAGATCGAAGATGTTATGGATCACCAAGCAGTTTCTACCTGCCATGGAGGATATCAGAAATAACTCATGAAGTGGAAGAACAGGCCGAAGTCAGAAAACACTTGGATTACAAAGGCAGAGTTCCAGCACACTGATCCCGACTTCCTCAAGCACTACCACAGCTTTATTTCGCCAAGTGGCGAATTCTTCTCAGCCGAGGAGAGTTGATCGAGATATCAAAAGACCTACTCAAGTGTACCGAAGGCGGAGGCGACTACCTAATTAGCATAGTTTTCTTTATGGATGGATGACAACTTCTAGACAGCGCCCACGGGGCCATTTGAAAACCCCACATGCATTAGACGTGCATCAGGAAGACCCCACTTTGGGATGATGCATGTGGGTTGCTTCGAAGGAGTTTTTAGCCATAGAATTTTAGTTTTGGGTCCATCTGACCATTAGGCCATCGGACTGTCAGATTTTCCAGATCTAAGCCGCATGGACCTTGATTTTTATTTTATTTCATTTTATGTTATTTTTAGGACATGATGGATGGTTTGAATCACTTTTAGTTGCTTTGGATATTTTACTTGAGTCTGGCCCATGGAACATTAAGTTGGGGCATATTTGTAATTTTTTCAAAATTTTATTATAAAATCTATAAGAGGGAGGGACATCCAACCCTAACTTGGTTTTTGGAGCAAAGAAAAAAAAAAGAGCTTGGAAGCTTGCTCTCTCTTGATAAGTCCCTTCTTCATTCTTCTTTAGGGTTTGTGAGGAAACCCTCCCTTCCAATCCAATTGTGGAAGGGTTAGAAACTTAACTTGGTGGTGAACTCATCCAAGGACATCTTCTCTTCTTATTCTCTACAAATTCAGGTATTTATGGTTGTTATTTTTCATTCGATTGAAAACTATTTGATCTTCTCTTACATCCAAACCCAAAACCCCTTGATCAACCTTTTTTTTTTGTATAGGCCCATGCGACCTTAAACTTCGTTTTTCCCCAAAACCCCAACTTTTTCCCATCTGAATCCTTCAAACCTAACCTAATCTTACATCACTTTCAAATCCGACAATGCCTTTTCACCCAAATCCGATTTTCAGCGTTCTCATGGCGTTAAATCCCTAAATCCTTATTTCTCAAATCATCTAAACCCAAAACCTAACCCTAATTCCCATAAAACCCTAATTTCAGCCATACCCTAGGAACCCTCGAGCCCCTTCCTTTGATTTTAGAATTAACCCTATGCTTGGACATGGAAGTTCTACCTTCCATGGGTCCTGCACTTTGAGATTTTGTAGTTCTTTCATTACATGCTTGTTATTTATGGTTGGGGTGCATGATTTCTTACTTATTTGAATTTCCGCACATGTGATTTGAGTAGTTTTAATTTGATTATTCGTTGTTATACATTTCCGCTATAGTTTCATTCTGCATCATATTGATAGGCCCATTGTCCTGTGTCAGTTTCCCTCATAATTTTCAATTGGATACTATGCAGTTATGTTTGGCTCAACTAGTGGAAAGCGCTATCTGGCATAATATGGAAGTGGGATGTCCCGTGAGAGAACTAGTGTCTATATGATTGGAGGAGTCACTTATATTCTCAACCTAGATCATCTTCGCTATGAAAGGGATCATCTTTAATTGGTGCATGTGCTTGCAAGCAAAGGAATTTATGAGTCGCATGTTGATCCATTGTCAATTCACAGAAGGGGTGTGGAACTCGATTCTCGGACTCTTTGAGGTGCAATGCTCCATGTTAGGAAGCTAGGGTCACTAAAGAATATTTTACGAGAATGAAACTGCATGTTTAAATATGAAAAAGGGAGGATTCTATGCCATTTTTCACTCCTTATGGTCTGTTGTCAATATGGAGGGAGCATAATAGAAGGGCCTTCAAGAAAAGGTGCCAAAGTGTTCCTTGGGTGATCGATAGAGTCAAAGAAACGATGATTTCTCAGGCCTTGATTTCCAAGGAACTCTCTCTCTCTCTCTCTCTAAATATTCCCTGTAGATCAAGAAGATTGAGTATTCTTCATGAAAATAGGGATGTTAGTTTAGCATACTATTTAGCCAAAGAATGGTTCTATAGTCTCCAAAATATTGTTTTTGGAGCCTCCTTCCGCTTTTGTAATTTCTTTTTTCTTTTAATTTTTGTGAAAGGTTCTTTTTCCTTTTAATAAAATACAGTTTGAAAAAAATTCAGGTGCAACTCGTGCGATGGCACTCTTCGTAATTTCCATGTACTATGAGAAGAACTATCGGTTTTTTCTTTTTCTTTTTTTTCTTTTTTTTTTTTTTTTTTGGAAACAATGATGATATTTCATTAAAAAGGGCGCGGCCAAAATTTACAAATAGAAAAGGAAGCTTCACCACATCCGAACAGTAATGTAAAGAGCCAAATTTCTTCTTCGGAGATGTCTACCCCTAAAATCTCGCTTTTGGAGATGTTGACCTTCAAATCAGAGACCACCTCAAAACTGACTATGATGGAATGTAGATTTTGCACAAAGAAATCGTCTGCCTTACATAGTAAAAGCGTATCGTCCACGTACTGTATGTGTGAAATCTGAAAATTTGTGTTGTCCACCCCAAAACCTATAACCAAACTGACTTGAACACCTCTATTAATCACTTTACTAAGAGCCTCCATTATTGTTACGAATATAGAAATGGAGACAAAGGGTTGCCTTGACGTAGTCCACGGGAAGTGACAAAGAACCCCTTCAGCAAACCGTCACCATTTAAGTCCACAACCCAGCATGTAATCTAGAAACGCCCAATCGACATGGTCATCTAGAAATGAGAAGAATTATCTATCAATTAATGAATGTGATATAGGCCTTCACAGGCCCACTTAGATGGGTTATTTTGGTCTAGGACATAAGAGGGGATTTTTTTTTTTCTTTTTTGTTATTAACGACATTTTTGTAATCATAAAACTTTTATAATATAAGAGAATTGGGGGGGGGGGGGGGGGGGGGGGGGGACCCTATCTTCAGCCCACACTCATCGCTCTTTCTTTCTTCTCTATTCCATCTCTCTTTCCACTATTTTACAAGGTATCAGAGCTTTGTCATTTATGATCCTTCTTCCTCAAATTTTCTTATTTCTTCTTTTCTTTTATCCCTTGGTGTCTCTTATCTGGCTTGTGCTGCAGTTTTCTTAAAAATATAGGATTTCTTTTTTGTTTCTTTTAGGAACCAAGCCTTTTGTAATAGTATGCGTGTGCATGAGGGAATGAAGGCATTGACTTCTCGAAAGAAATCACCTCACGTGTGATCGTTAAAATGTTTGGATTGTTTGCCCACGATGTCGTGTTCGTGACTATATTTCTTCATGGCCGGTTGGAAGTAACAGACGTGTGGGTTGGTTCTTTTGTCTGAGGTGACATGTGCATCGTATAAAGTGTTTAAGTGTGGTGCTCATCGATTGTGCTAGGTCAGCCCGCATTTGTGCTCGTAAGATACTCTTTTTTATTTATTATGGAGATAAAAAGTGGCCCTGAATCTAGATTTATAAATCTGAGGAGTCCAAATAACCTCTATTAAATTAAATGAAACTTTTTTTTAGAGGCAACAAAAATTTATTAAGGAAAGAGGAAAAGAAACAGAGCTACCCTAATGCTAAAATAAAAGGAAAGATTACAAACTTAGCTGCCTGAACATAAGGCATTCATTCTGAAACAGCACATTTAACTAGATAAATACCCATCGAGAGAAGCCTCCAAACTACTCTTCTAGCTTTCCCGGCACATCCTCCTTGCAAGGCCCATAGAAGATGATCCACCGACTTGAGCATCACCCTACAAAGCTAGAAGATAAGAAGGAAATGATCCCAAATTTTGCGCGCAAGGGGACAATGAATGAAGAGATGATCTCTAGTCTCTGCTTCCCTGTAACACATCAAACATATGTTGGAGATGACCATGCCTCTCTTTTGAAGATTGTCAATAGTTAACACCCACTCTCTATTCATCAACCAAACAAAAGTAGCTGGGTGTGTGTAAAAAAAGAAAAAAAACTGTAGCAACCCTACGGGTGGGGGGCTCCGAAAGACCACTGGAGGAACATATAGGAATTGGAAATGTTTGGCTTCGTAATCAACTTATAGAACGAACGAACTAAGGACTCCTGAGCTATGAGCCTTCCACACTAACGTGTCGGCTTCTTAAGGAGTAAAATTTCAAGCAATCAAGCAAACTAATTGACCCCCCAATCTCTTCTTTTGATAAGTTCCTCCTGCATGGGGGAGCCTAAACCACAAATCCAGCAGACAGGGAGAAACAGTGATCCACAAGAATTGACCGATCCAAGCCAGATTAGCTATTCTCAAGAAATCCTCGTATAATGGACAATCCCCACACCACACGTCTGTCCAAAACGAATTCAGTTCCCCCTTCCTAGAGAAAAAGAGATGCCTTGCCTAAACAGAGATTCAAAAGAGACAATTGCTCTCCAAACATAAAAAGCCCGATAAAGAGAAGAAGACTTAATGCTCTAACCCCTATTTGAGCGCCATACTTAGACACTAGAATCTACCTCTATAATTTGCCTTCTTCAGCTCCAAATCTCCGATGCCATTTTCCAAGGAGGGCTAAATTCATGAGGCTCAAATCTTTTAAACCAACCCTGCCTTCACTAACTGGTTTACAGATGTCTTCCAATTAAGTAAATGAAATTTTCGTTTTTCTTCATTCCCCTTTCATAGAAAATCTCTTCTAATTTTTTCAATCCTATTCCTATCCAAAATCGCTTTAGGATAGGGCTACTTTAAGGAGCAACAAGCGACCTACCAAGGAGAGATCGGCAAGTCCAAGAAGATAGCTTCCTTTCCATTCTTTTGAGTTTCAATGACCTTGTTCCATAAGTGTTTTGTCAATTTCCCAATACATAGCGGCAACCCAAGGTAAGCGGACAGAAAAGCTCCACTTTTACACCCAAAAACATTTGCTAACTGCTTTAACTCTTCATGCTACAAGTGAATTCCCAACATTTCGGTTTTTGAAATGTTCACATGGAGGCCCGACGCCGCTTCAAAACATATAATGATTTTCCTGCAAGTTGTCAACCAAAGATATGTTCACATCACAAAAAAGGATTGTATCATCCACATACTGAAGATGGCTAACTTGGATCCCTGATTCCGCAACTTTGAACCCGAAGATCGGACCATTTTCTTCGGCCTTAAGAAGCATCTAAATGAAAGCCTCCTCAACCACCACAAAAAGACAAAGGGGGCAACGAGTCTCATTGCCTAAGACCACAAGAAGCTTTAAAGAAACCTTTGGGTGGTCTATTGATGAGGATGGAAAAGAACAAAGATTGCACACAAGCTTTAATCCATTTCTACCACTTGGAACTGCAGCTAAGTCTCTTGAGCATGTAGTCTCAGAAGCTCCATTCAATATGATCATATGCTTTCTCAATATCGAGCTTGCAAACCACCCCCCTCTTCCCTTGCATGAATCTGGAATCGATACATTCATTAGCGATAAGAGTTGTATCCATAATTTGGCTTCCTGCAATAAAAGCACCTTGATTCATAGAAATCACCTTTGATAGCACAACTCTAAACCTAAAGGCAAGCACTTTGGCTAGAATTTTGTAAGAGCTTCCTATAAGACTTAAGGCCTAAAGTCTCTCATCATCTCCGCCCCTTCAATTTTAGGAAGAAGAGTTATAAAAGTCGCACCCAAGTCTCTGGAGAGAGAGCTTCTTTCGAAAAACTTTGAAATGAAATCCACCACATCTTTGCTAACCGTTGACCAAAACCTTGGGAAAAAACAACATCAGAAAACCATCAGGTCTGGGGGCCTTCTCACCACACATAGAATCAATAGCGCTTTTAACTTCGTTATGACATCAGCTTCTCAAGGAAGTTCGCATCGTCTGTAGAAAGACGAGAAATGAAGATCCAAGTTAATCCAAATCAGTCCAAATTTTTCTCACGACCAAGAGAAATGATAATTCTCCACTCCAAATATTTTCTATACGGATTTTTCCTCGTATCAAGAATAGACTCTTCCCCTAGATAATCACTAATAGCCATACCCCTCAAGTACGCAAAATGATTCAGGTTTAGGTGTGTTGTAATTATATGGAATCTCTCGATCTCCATTTACTTGTAATGGAGATCCATAAATATACAAGTCCTTCCTGTCCTCAATGAATATAATTTAAGATATACGACCACAGAAAAACTTCAAGAATACAATATTTATGACCAATGCATCCACGAAAACGTTAAATTATGACCTAGATATAAAATAGTATGGAACCCTCCATAAGTGCAAATGTCATGTTTCTGGATACGGCTAAGCAAGTGACGTAGGATGGCCTAATCTATCATGCATGCGTGAGAAAACAAATAGATTTAGCTGAATAATGTAATCAAAGCAAGTAAACAACAACCCAACATCATCATAAATAAGAAAAACATGTGGGAAACACGCAATGGATGGGCCATCATCACAATCACGCAATATCGAGTTCAAATCATACGTTGATTGGATCCGGCGGGGGATGGGACCTCCCGATCTTGCATGGTTTCATCCAAACAACCAATAGGATTCACTAGTCCCAGAAATCAAGGAATTTTTGGATTAGGGAATCTCAAAATCTAAGAAAATGATAGTTGATTCAAATTTTCAGATTTCGGATGATGGAAAAGTGACAAAACGAAAATTAGAAGAAAGAGAAAAGAAGTAAGAATACCTTAGAATGAAGAGATTGGAAGAAAGAAGGAAGAAGAAAGAAGAAAGAAGAGATTCACCAAGAGGAAGAGGAAGAGGGAGATAAGCCACCAAAGCTTTTTCTTCTTTTATCAAATCAATAGCATAATGATAGATTTAAGGTTTAACCACCTTTTATAAAATTTGGAATTAACATAATTACCAAAATACCCCTACTAACAAAATTTCAAAAAAAAAAGACATTTGCATGAAAAAACGTGCGCACACTGACCCAAAACTCAAATAAGTTAAAGGGCATAAAATAAACTCAAATCTAAGATGCCCGATGGCCTTCGATGATGGCACAATGAAAGTGGGCCACGATGAACCAACGGTCCGATCACACCATCCCCGCGATCTAACAGTCCAATCATCTCCTCCAAGCAACTTACACATGTCTTCCCAAGGTGGGGTCTTCTCAAATGTCTCGAACCACGTGTAAGGTCTTCGATGCTCCTCAAGTCGTCGCGAACGATCCAAGCCCGCCATTCAGCCAAAGAGATGCAGGCGTCGCTCGACTCCTACACTGATAACCCTAAAGGCCCTGATGTCCTCATCAGGAAGTGTTTGATACTTTATAAGAGGTGTATTCATCTGATAAAAACATCTCCCATACTTATTAGTTATATGAAGACCTACCTCGATTACATGTTGGGGACATTTGGCATTGGTAGGAAATGGCGAGGGTCGATTTCTACCATCTCTCCTCGGTTGCCTTCTCTATTCTGGTCAATGAATCCCCTTAAAGGCTTCTTTCAAGATTCCAGGAACCTTAAACAGGGGGATCCCCTCTCCCCTTTCCTCTTTCTTATAGTTGTTGGTCTTAGCCATATGTTATCCAAAGGGGCCTCTATGGGTTACTTCAAGGGCTTCAGTCTTGCCTCTTTCTTTCCCTCTATCTACCACATTCAATTAGTAGAAGATACTTGGCTATTCTGTGAAGCTTCTAACTCTGTTGTTTTTTGCTTTACGCATGGCCATAAGATTCTTTGAAACCATTTCTAGCCTCAAGGTTAACCTTTTCAAAAGTGAGATGTTGGGCATTAACATCTCTAATGATACTCTTGCTACCCTTGCAGATACTTTTGGATGCAAATTTGGTTCCTTCCCTTCCAAATATCTCGGCTTGCCTCTCTGCATTAGAAAGCCTTCCAATCATCTCTGGGATGTTGTTCTTAAAAGAGTGGATAGGAAATTTGCCCCTTCGAAAAGTAAATACCTCTCTTTGGGAGGGCGCCTTACTCTTATTAAATTCTCCCTATCCAATCTTCCCTCCTACTTCTCGTCCCTCTTCTAATGCCCTAAATCCACTATCCAAAAAATAGAGAAAATTGGGAAAGATTTTCTTTGGAATGGCAGCTTCCCCCATCCCAAATTTCATTTACTCAACTGGTCGGAGGTTTGTAAACCTTATACTAAGGGCAGGGGCTGGGATTAGAGTTCTTGTCGATTTTAACTCTACCATGTTGGGTAAATGGCTTTGGCACTTTGGTGGAAGAATGTGGAGGGAAGTTGTAGCTACCAAGTATGGTGTGGAGGATGGTGGTTGGTTCACTAAGCTATCTTCCCTCTACAGGGCTTCCGCCATGTGGAAAGTTATTTTAGGTGTTAGGAATCCCTTTTTACAAGGAGTCTCTTTCTGCTTGGGTAATGGTAGAAACAGCATATTTTGGCTTGACAACTAGGTCTCAGGCCTATCTCAATCTAGCCAACATCTCTATTTATGTTGCCAATTGTTTCTCTCCCTCTGGCTCTGGAGCCTTGTGCCCTCCTCATTGAAGATACCTCTCTGATTCAGAGACTGAAGACTCTCTCCTCCAACTTTTGCAAGGGATTCAGCCTCCTCCTGCTCATGATGACAACCTCACTTGGTCCCTCTACTCCTCTGGGACCTTTTCTACAAAGACCTACAATGACATCTCAACTTCTTCCATACCGCAAGCTCAACTTTCCCCTCCTAGACTTACAAGGCTCCTCCGAAAGTTGTTGCTTTCACGTGGTTGCTTGCTAGAGGAAGAACCCTAACTACAAACAACCTACAGAAATGTGGATTGATCCTCCCCACCTCTTCATCCACTACCCCTTCTTAACGGCTATCTAGAACGTCATTTGCGCTAAGTTCTTAGTGAACTCGGTTTCTCCGAGTTGCATTCCCTCCTCCTTACATGCCTGGCACAACCCAAATCTTGACAAAGACTCCACGTCCCTATGGAGGCTTTTCGGGTTGGCCACCCTATGGGTTGTTTGGCGCGAAATGAACCTTCACTACTTCCGTAACTCTTCCAACTCGCCAAATGCTATAGCCACTATCATCATCGGGGAAGTTCGAAAATGGTCCATTTGTCTCCCTCTCAAAGACAGCTCCCTCATCTCCAACTTCCTGGCATAAAAGCTTCTCCTTTCTCAGCCTATGGCTTTAGGCTTGTTGCTGGTTATGTCTCGAGTTATATAGGGTTTTTTAGGTTTTCTTCTCTTCTTTTTTCTTTTATTTCTTGTTGCGTAGGTTTTTTTTGCCTTTTCTTTTGTTTTTTTTCTGCTTTTTGCCCATCTCCGACCCCTACATTCTGTTTTGTCTCCTTTAATATTATCCTTCAAAAAAATTAGGAATAGCCAAACAGGGCAGCAAAACGCCCTTAAGAATATTCGAGCTCTAATAAGGAGATAAATCATTAGGTGAATACTACTCCAAACTCAAAATGTGGGAAGAGTTCAATGTGTATCATCCCCTAACTACCGATTTGGAAAAACTATGTCAGCAATATGAAGAATTTCGAGTGGTCAAATTCTTATTTGGGTTGAAATGTTAGTATAAACCGGTTAATGTACAAATTTTGGGTTGCAAAGATGCGTCATCTCTAAACAAGGTGTATGCACGCCTCCAGTGTGTATATTTGGGCCTTACAAGTGGAGCCAATTACAACTCGGCTCTACCATCGTTCACTAGTTGGGGCCATGATGGTGGCCATGGTGGAAGAAGTCATCATGATGGCATAGGAGGTGCCAGCGGTAGAGGTCGCGGACCTAGGAAGTATACGCATTGTGAGCTCTCCAATCAATCCATTAAAAAATGTTTGGACCTCCATCGAAAGCCTGCATGGGCTAATCTAGCTTCCCACACTGAAGAGAGCAGCGTGCCTCCTCTAGCTAATTCTACATCTACTGCTCCACAGACATGTGTGACTGGTAAGATGGTTACTCTGACTCAAAAAGAATATTCCAAGTTGTTGAACAATTTACAGAATCAGTATGTTCCTACTATTTATGCAGCTACTTCCACCCCTACGGACTACATTTGTGACTTCAGGTATGGCTTGTTTAGAATTCAAGTCTCATACTCCATGGGTAATTAACTCTAGAGCATCCGACCATATAACAGGTCAGTCTGGTGTGTTTTTGTCTATTGATGGCTCATAAACAGGCTCTTCTGCTACTCTGGCAGACGGTACCCAATCCAAAGTATGGTACTTTGGATTGGGTACAGCTCATACAAGTCCCTCTCTTTCGCTATCCTCTGTCTTATTTATTCCAAAATTTCCTTTAAGCCTTATATCTGCTAGCGAACTTACCAAATCTCTTAACCATTGCTACTTTCTATCCATCACATTTTGTTTCACCTAAAGACTAAAGGGGAAGATTGGTAGAGGACTTGAGCTTCACAAGCCATACTATCTTCATCATGACATTCTAGGCGCAAAAGCACAAAAAGACATCTCAACTATTAGTGGCATTGCTGTCTTGGTCACCCATCATTGAAGATTCTTAAGGATGTCATCCCTTTCTTGTCATCAATGTCATGTCTAGAGTAAGCATCTCCATGCTACTTTTCTACCACGTATAAAGAAGCATCGTTTAGTTCGTTTCTTTTTATTTATTTAGATGTTTGGGGTTCAGTTAAAATATCTTGTAGGGGTTTGGATTTAAGTATTTTGTTACATTTGTTCATGATTATTCGAGAATGACATCACTTTATTTAATTAAAGATAGATATGAATTATTTTCTATTTTTAAGACTTTCCAAATGAAAATGAAAACTCAATTTAATTCAAAAGTTCTTAATAAGGAATCCTATATTAGAAATCATGCACACACCCTACAACAAAACAGTGTTGCAAAACGGAAAAATCCTCACCACCTTTTAAGGTAACTTGTTCTCTCTTAATTCACATAACTGTTCCTAAAAGTTTTTTTTAGAAGCAATACTAATGTAGGACGAGTGAAACTAACCTAGGATGAATGAAGTGACATCAAAATCCACAATAACCATGCAATCAACATGTAAACCCAAACAAATTCACACCACAAAATAGAAATTTCAGATTAACAACTAAATGGTCCAAGGTTAGTCACATGCACGGTGCACGAAATATAAAATGCTTCAAGAATGGCCCACTTGGAATATAGAACTTCTAAGCTAGCATAGGTAGTGCCACGTCCACGGGAATAACCAACATACCGCTAAAATTCGGATTTAGGGTTAAAGGTTTTGGTTCGAAATCAGAATTTCCTAAGGGGTTTTGGTCTTTGGAATTGGGGTTTTAGGAATTTTAGAGTTAGGGTTAAGGAAAATTGGAAATTGGGGTTTTGGGTATTAGGATTAGGGATTTAAGGTTAAGGTTTTAGGGATTTAAGGCCATGGGAAGGCTGAAATTCAGATTTGGGTGAAAAGGGTAGTTGGATTTGAGAATTGGCGTGGGATTAGGCTAGGTTTGATGGATTTTGATGGGAAAAGGTTAAGGTTTGGGGGGGAAACAAATCTTAAGGTCGCGTGGCCTATGCCGAATGAAAACGGTTAAAGGATTGAGGGTTTTGTTGGGTTAAATGGGGAAGAAGAAGAAAAGATGGGAGATTGTAGGTTTTAGGATATGGGTTGAAGAAAAAGGTGTTTGAGTACCTTGAATGGAGAAGGAGAGGAGAAGTCGTAGAATCCACCACCAAGCTAGATGTTACCCTTCCACAATGTGATTGGAAGGGAGGGTTTTCTCACAAACCCTAAAGGAAGATGAAGGAGAACCCTTTTTGTGAGAGAACAAGCTCCAAGCTTTTCTTCTTTTTTTTATACTCAAATACACCATAGGGTTGGACGTTCTCCCCCATTGGATTTTTATAATAAAACTTTAAAAAATTACAAGTACGCCCTTACTTAAAGTTCAATGGGCCATACTTAAAACTAGACATCCAAATCAACTAAAAGTAATAATCCAAACCATCCAATAAATCTTAAAAATAACATAAAATAAAAATTAAGGTCTACGGGGCCTAGATCTGAAAATCTGATGGTCCGATGGACCCCAAACTAAAAACATATGGCTAAGAACTCTTAAAAAGCAGCCCACATGCATCATCCCATTGTGAGGTCTTCCTGATGAACGTCCAATGCATGTGGGGTCTTCAAATTGGCTCAGCGGGCCCCACTTGGAAGTCGTCTCCTATCCATAGAGAAAGTTGTGCTGATGTTGGTGGTCGCCTCCATTTCTGGCACATTCAAGTAGGTCCTCTGATGTCCCCATCAACTCTCCCCGACTGAAAAGAATTCGCCAATGGCGAAATCTGTGGTAGCACTCGAGGAGGTCAGGATCAATGTGCTGGAACTCTACCTCTGTAATCCAAGTGTTGTCTGACGCCGATCTGTTCTTCCACGTCACAAGGTATTTCTAATATCCTCCATGGCGCGTAGAAACTGCTTGGTAGTCCAGAACATCCTCGATCTCTTATTTCCGTCCAGGTAGTGATGGAAGAGAAGGCAATGGGTGGGAAGTAAGGTCTGGCAACATCTATGGGCTGGGGTCGGGGTCAGGTACACCATCATCCAGAGTATGAAAAAAGGTCTGCAGGAGGGCTAAAAGACGGAGGTATGAGTCCGTCACAAGGCACAAGGTCCTCCACGTTGAATGTGGTACTAATGCCCATGTCAGATGGAAAATCCACCACATACGCATTAGGGCCCACTCTTGTCAAAATTTTATATAAACTTGCACTGCAGGGGTGCAATTTCCTCACGATTTCCTGTGAGAATCATTCAGGCCTAATGTCGACCATGACGTAGTTGCCTACCTGAAATTCCTTAAACCTACGATGTGAATCTGCAGAGAGTTTATAATGTTGATTACTGACATTAATGCGCCTCCTAATCTCACTATGCAAGTCATGAATATGCCGTGCAAATGCTTCTACGGACTCAATCGCCTATGTGAAATGGACATGAATGAAACTATAGAACACTCTAGTGAAGCAATGGACTCAATATAGACAACTCTATTATCTAGAACTTGGAAGATTATAACAAAAGAACACTTCTTGCGAGTGACACATAATTTCTCATTCTTTAGTATCCCACAAACTTGCTCTAACTGATAGAGGTATTGCTCTGTTTTTTTTTTTTTTTTTTGTCATGCAACGCACCCACACGGTGAGTCACACGATGCACCCACCCGCCGGTGGGGTTATTGTTATAAACAAGGATAATGTTCAGGTATCCCAATACCTAAGAACATATACTTTTGATGCCAAGTCTTGAGCAGATCTTGGCATTGGCCATTATGTCCAACATGTCATCAAGATGCAGGATAGGGGCTCTAGCCATTACATCCATCATGTCGTGAATACGTCATAAAGTGAACTGACACTTGACTGAGATTTTGTGGATGGCCAGAATGTGCCCACACATGCACCACGTGCCCTCGTTCTTAGAAGTGAAAAGGGCGGGCATGGCACACTGAAATAAAACTCCCAACTCAAACTCTCCTAAGTAAACTCTTCCCTAAGAAGCTTATCAAATTGCCTTTGCATTTCCGCATAGGAAAGCTCGATAAAGTTGACCGAGGGACAAGATGGATAGCGTATTGAATGTCCCGCTTGGGTGGAAGTTCATCCCATAAGTCATCTAGTGTGGTATCACAAGTCCTTTCCAAGTCCACATCACTAGTCATGTGGGTGTCGACCATCATATCCACATCAGTCTCTTTTTCAAACCCGTTCGCATTCACTATGGTAAGAGACTTAGATTGGGACTCCACATCAATCAGGTCACACATGAAAATTGGAAGCGGTGCGGCCTTGCCTCTTCATCACCAACACCCACTCCTTCATGTTCAACAATGGTGAGTGACGCCTTGATTTCTTCTTCGTCATCACTATCAATTTCAAGCAAGTACTCTACCTCTTCATAAACAACATGTTTAGACCCTTCCATCTTGCTACTCACCAAGACATTATCTCGCTCCCAAGGAAATATAATTAGTGGTAGACACTCTTCAAGTTGCTCAGAAGCTGAGATTCCCTTAATAACGGATTGGACCACTTTACAAGAAGGTGGCCATATGGGTTCTCTTTTTGGACGGGAAGGTGGGACAACTCTTTCCTGAGCTAAGGGCTTCTGACGGTAAGAGATGGGAAGATACTTCTCTACCAAACGCTCTTTCATCTCGTCCTATTGTGAGATCAGAGCTCCACCTTTCCGCTCAATTCTTCGCTCCAAATTCATCCAAAACAACTTGGCTTTCAACTTGGCAAACCTCACTCGATAGTTGTCCGACATATCATACTAGTCAAAAAAATATTCCAAGTCTTGAAGTCAATCAAGGAATGTCTGTGGGTCCATTGATCACTAAAATATGCCAAATCGTCGAAGTTTGGCTTTTCATTGGGTCACGAGGTCCACAAGACAACACTTAATGACCCTGAGTAGCTTGAGTGCGTAAACTCCATTCATTACGGGGAGACTCAACAACTAAACTCTAGGTGCAATGATAATAAAAATAAAGATAAGGCTCACCTAGACATAACGATATAGATCCTAGACTCTATAGGAACAATACGATGAAGCAATGCAAAATTCAGATTTGACTCCTAAATGTGACTTAAAAAAAAATTCAAATTTGATAATGTTCAATACAATATTAGTCTAGGCATGCAATGGGAACACTAACCTATGCTCAAATAAGGCTAATCATGCAAGACTTTAGATGCAAACCTATATGCAAAATCAACTACATTCATTAAAACCAAATATGCCTCGTGAAATAAGATTTATGTGGCGCAAATTCAGATGTGCACACAAAAGAAAGAGCTTGCTGAAAATTAGATTGCTGAAATTCGGATGGCTGAAAATCAGATTTGCGCACAAAAATCAGCTTGCTGAAATTTAGATGGCTGAGAATCAGATTTGCGCACAAAATCAGCATGCTGAAAATTCGAGTGCTAAAATTCAGATTTGCACACAACTGATGGCACAGAAAATCAGTTTTCACAGAAATTGTTTGCGCAGAAAATCAGATTGGCATGCAAATTCAGGCATATGCAGTAATATCATTCATCCAAGGATTTTATCGAACGCCTAATATGTGAGAAACTGAACCTATGCTAGACCTAGGCTTTCATACCAAATTTGATGTAGGACGAGTGAAACTAACTTAGGATGAATGAGGTGAGATCAAAATACACAATAACCATGCAATCAACATGTAAACCCAAACAAATTCACACCACAAAATAGAAATTTCAGATTAACAACCAGATGGTCCTAGGTTAGTCACATGCACGGTGCACAAAATATAAAATGCTTCAAGAATGGCCCACTTGGAAGATAGAACTTCTAATCTAGCATAGGTAGTGCCACATCCACGGTAATAACCAAGGTACCGTCAAAATTCAGATTTTGGGTTAAACAGTTTTGACTCAAAATCAGAATTTCCTAAGCGGTTTTGGTCTTTGGAATTGGGGTTTTGGGAATTTTAGGATTAGGTTTGAGGAAAATTGAAAATTGGATTTTTGGGGATTACGATTAGGGATTTAAGGTTACGGTTTTAGGGATTTAAGGCCATGGGAAGGCTGAAATTCGGATTTGGGTGAAAGGGGGTAGTCGGATTTGAGAATTGGTGTGAGATTAGGTTAGGTTTGATGGATTCGGATGGGAAAAGGTTAGGGTTTTGGGGAAAAATGAATTTTTATGGTCGCGTGGGCCTATGCCGAATGAAAACGGTTCAAGAATTGAAGGTTTTGTTGGGTTGAATGGGGAAGAAGAAGAAAAGATGGGAGATTATAGGTTTTAGGATATAGGTTGAAGAAGAAGGTGTTTAGAGTACCTTGAATGGAGAAGGAGAGAAGAGGAGTTGTAGAATCCACCACCAAGCTAGATGTCAACCTTCCACAATGTGATTGGAAGGGAGGGTTTTCTCACAAACCCTAAAAAAAAATAAAGGGGAGAACCCTTTTTGTGAGATAATAAGCTCCGAGCTTTTCTTCCTTTTTTATGCTCAAATACACCATAGGGTTGGACGTTCTACCCCATTGGCTTTTTATAATAAAACGTTAAAAAATTTACAAGTATGCCCTTACTTAAAGTTCAATGTGCCATCCTCAAAACCAGACATCCAAATCAACTAAAAGTAATCCAAACCGTCCAATAAATCCTAAAAATAGCATAAAATAAAATAAAATAAAAATCAAGGTCTAAGGGGCCCAGATCTCGAAGATTTGACAGTCCGATGGCCCAATCAGATGATCCAACAGTCCGATGGACCCCTGAACTAAAAACCTATGGCTAAGAAGTCCTAAAAAGCAGCCCACATGCATCATCCCAGTGTGGGGCCTTCTTGATGCACGTCCAATGCATGTGGGGTCTTCAAATTGGCTCGATGGGCCCCACCTAGAAGTCATCTCCTATCCATAGAGAAAGTTGTGCTGATGTTGGTGGTTGCCTCCGTCTCTGGCAAACTTGAGTAAGTCCTCTGATGTCCTCATGAAGTGCTCACAGCATGTTTTTTGATAACTCGAATGCCCTTATCTATTTTAAAGGGTCAATCACCTCATCAAGTTTCGTTCCCCAAATACTCTACTGTTTTCTCTACCTCCTAAAGTTTTTTAATGTGTTTGTTTTTTCCACAGTTAGAGTCTGGCCATGATAAGTTTAGTCCTCAAGTAATGAAATGTATTTTTCTCAGATATTTTCACACAAAAAGAAGTTATTGTTGCTATAGTCCATCACTTCAAAGATAATATGTATGTGTAAATGTTAGTTGTTTTTAGTCTACCCCGTTTCTCTCAAAATATGACAAATCTCTTAATACAAAAATTGTTCCCGTACTTGTTGATGTCAACAAAGACATCCAACCTCTATCATCTATTGCCTCTTCCATTCCCATTGTGCCTCGGCTGAAGGTCTACTCATAATGTAAACGATCAGATGGTACAACTAATCATGACGTGTCATCCAACATATCTTCTTCAGAGACTTGTGGTTCAGTAAGTTCTCTAGATACATCTGATATTCCTATTACCCTAAGAAAAGGTAAGCATACGTATACCAATCGTCTCATCTTTAAATATGTTTCCTTTCATTGCTTTTATCCAAATTTCCACAACTCTACCTTATCCTTGCCTTCTCGCTTTGTTCTCAAGTCATATGTGGAAGCTCTCTTACATAAGGGGTGGAAACAAGCTATGCAGGAAGAGATTAATGCACTTCATCAGAATGACACTTGGGAACTTACCACTCTTCTGACCAGTAAATGTGTTGTGGGTTGCAAATGGGTCTACACAATCAAGTTTCATCCTGAAGGTACGGTTGAACTGTTAAAGGCTCGCCTTATCACTAAGGGGTATACTCAAACACTTGGTGTTGATTATAGTGAAACCATCTCTCCTATGGCCAATTTGAATTCGATTCGTGTCTGTAGTTGCTTAATCGTGGTTGGCCCCTTTTCTAACTTGACATAAGAAATACTTTCCTTCATGTTGATATTACAAAGGAAGTTTATATGGAGCAACCTCCCGAATTTGTTGTTCAAGACAAGTCTGTCAAAGTGTGTAAAGTGTGAAAGGCAATGTACAGGTAAAATAGTCTCCATGTGCATGTTTGACAAGTTCAGCAAGGTTGTATTAAACTATGGCTTTATTTGAAGTCATGTTGATCATTCCATTTTATATGGAAGGGTATCTCAAGTCTCATTGTGCTTGTAGTATATGTGGATGATATTGTTATTACTGAAACCAACAAGGCGACAACAAGAGGATTGAAGAAATAAGTATCTCCACAGCATTTTCTCATAAAAGATCTGGGTCATCTTCGATACTTCCTTGGTATAGAAGTAGCAAGATTCAAAGAAGTAATCTATCACAATGGAAATGTATTCTAGATTTACTCATGGAAACAGGTCTTCTTGGGACCAAGCCAGTTGACACTCCAATGGATAGTAATCACAAGCTTGTCAGTCATTAAGGAGATTATAATGGAGGATCCAAGACCGTACAGAAGATTGGTTGGAAAACTTATTTACTTACCTATTATTTGACCAAGCATATATTATGCAATGAGCACAGTACGTCAAGTCATGAGTTCTCCAAGAGTACCTCACATCAAAGCAATTCTTCGAATTTTGTGTTACCTCAGAGGAGCATCAGGTCAAGGAATTTTATATAAACAGAATGGTCATCTCGAGTTACAGGATATTTGGATGCAAACTGGGTAGGTTCCTTAGCAGACAGACAATCCACTACTGGATATTGTACATTCGTGGGAGGAAATCTAGTGACATGGAAGAGCAATATGCAAAATATGATGGCCTGATCAAGTGTTGAAGAAAGTACAAAGCAATGGTTCATACCTTCTATGAATTAATTTGGAATTTCGGATCAAGAAATTGTTTCAAGACTTGGGATTTGCAGTGCACCTACCTATGCAATTATTTGTGACAATTAGGCAACTTCACACATAGCAAACAATCCAGTCTATCACAAAAAAGTAAACACGTCAAAGTCGATTGTCACTTCATATGTGAGAAAGTTTCTAGAGGCGAAATCTCTACTCCATATGTTTGATATCAGAACTAACTTCTTGATTTGTTCACTAAGGCTCTCCATTCCACTCAGGCTACACATAGATATAGGCCTATATAGGCCCGCTTAGATGGGTTATTTTAGTCTAGAATATAGAGGAAAATTTTACTTTCGTTATTAATAGCATTTTTGTAATTATGAAACTTTCATAATATGAAAGGAGAGGGGGGTTGTGAACCCTAACTTCAGCTCATTCTCCTCTCCCTACATTCTCTCCTATTCTCTCTTTCTTCTTCTATGTTCCATCTCTTTCCACTATTTCACACCATCAAATAAAAATGAGGGTACTTTGATAGTTTCTTGTATTCTTGTATATTGATCAAAAAGAAATGAGGGTATTCTAGTAATCCATGTAAATCTTTTCGATAGGATTGAGAAGATAACCAAGATTGAAAATTTTCTTAGGTAGACCCAAGAAGGCAATAAACACCATAACTTACCATCCGTTCCATAGAAAACATTTCCTGAGGTTCAAGGTTATTTTCACATACTTCCATCACACTGTTGATACAATCAGGTACAGACCATGCAATATAGAAGAAGTTCAGGAAAATGCATTTCTAAGCCATGACAGAACAATGGATAAAGGGGGATTCATATAATCAGCATTGCTTAATCACATCCTAATGACAAGCCTTCTTCTAGAAAATACTATCAATGAGTAAATATCATTATCGCCTAATTCCGAAGCAATCAATCATCAACACCTTGTTGATCCTTGCCTACCATGATAAAATATATCAGTCAGTCCATACTATATCAGCAATTTTTTTTAGAAATAACAATTTTGTTCAAAATTAGTACAACATCTTTGCCATCATGCATCACTTATGGTTCCAACGTATCACTTTTATTAGGAAATCCTACCAATCAAATCTATGGCTTGAAAAACAGACGTCTATAATAATTATGCCAACTAACAGTTGGATTGGCTCATCTGCTCAGTGTGATATTTTCATGGTAGCCCAGGTAATGTATGCTGACATAATGGACAGTCCAGATCAGCCGAATGGACTGGCAAAGTATCCACAAGAAACAAGCAGCACCATGACTTACAGGGCTCTGACAGCACCAAATAATTTATACTTGAATTTGTCGGAGTCATATCATTTCACTAGATTAAGAAAAAGGATAGCAGAAAGTAATATTTCAGGAGTTAAAACTATATAATTCCTGAGATAAAGCCTGACCTTGCAAGACTTCTGCGCCAGATTAAGAAAGCATGTCTTTCGTTGGCATCAAGCTCTTCCACAGTCATCTTGGCATTCCAAGGTGGTCTACAAGCATGACATCATCAAAATGTGAACTATACGCAGACATACAAAACAACGGAGCCAAAATCCTAGAAGCATGCGTTCATCTAGAGTTTATCAGATTGGGAAAGGGACAGAATCTGGTAGTGCATAAGTAAATCAGAGCAAAATTTCCCTATCAAAGGGAAGCTACATGCCTGCGAGGAACTTGAAGGGTGCCTGCATGCAAGGCCTCCTCCCTTTTCTGTTGCTCTCTCTTTTCCTCAGGCGACAGGTCACTTGCAGCAGAGCTTGGGTCACTGCCACAAAGCATGTTGGTAATTGGACTTGGAATTAGAGGAAAATACAAAAGCAACCCAAGAACCAGAAATTAGTTACGAAGAAAAACCAAAAGCATCCAACAAGACTGTAAAATGCAATTTGTGAGGCATATGACCCTAATGAGGAGGGGAGAAAGCCTAATGATGGATTGCAGCTAGGATTGGTGCAGAACAGATGCTATGTGGCACATGAGGGGGTTTTTTTTTTTAATTCCTAATCACATGAAAATACAATTTAATTGATAAAATGGAAATATTAAAACAAGCTGAGGATGGCAAAAGCAGACACATTCAGACTTTTTTTTCAACTAGTAACAAAAATTTATTATAAGAGAAACAGAGACACCATCTAATTAAGGTAGTTGAAACCTCACCAAAACATCAGCTGAGGAGTAATCCTCCACCAAAAAGGAGTCGGCCTAGACTTGAATGCCACACCACAGCTCTTGGAGTGAACAGGAAGCTGATTCAAGGAGATAATAGCTTTGGTCAAATTGAATCTGGTCTATATGGCTTCCAATTCAACCCAATTAGAGGCCCCAACAACACAAGGACCCGAAGGGCCTGTTTGGATAGAGTGCAAACTGGGGGAAAGCAAAGCAAAGCAACATATGATATAAGCAGGAGGTAAATTGGCATCGAAGCTAGAGGAAGCAAACACTTTCCACCTGCTTGTTTTGCGAAAGAAAAGTCTTGAAAAATGCTTTTCCTTCGCATTTGAAATTGTTTGGATTGACATTAGAGGCAAACACTTTGCCCTTCATTTGACTTTTTTAAAAGAAGAAAAAAGGTTGTGCTCCCTTACTAAGGAGGCCAATGGAAAGGCAACCGGTTACCGCAACATCCTCTATTTCCCAAACAAGTGCAAACCGTCTTGTTGACATAACCTACATGCTTCACCTAGTTTGCACTCTATCCAAAGAAGCCCTGAAAAAACAAGCTTGATCCTCTCTCAGTCATCGTTGATGATCCTCCCAGCACCAAAGCACCCTACGTTCCCCATCGAACACCCACATTAAACTTCCACTAACCCAATAGTGGTGGGACACAAATGGCATTATACTACAACGGCTCTTTGCAATTGTTAATAACATAATTCAAACGCCTTTTTTCTTTCTTTTTTTTCTTTTTTGAGAATTAATGAAAAATTTTATTGAGAAGACCCAACTTAGCAAAACTAAGATAGAAGCAGTAATGGTGGCCATAACAGCCACCGCTATTACCTTTATGATTCGGGTCATAACAGTTACAGCCCCCGTAACGGTCTTTACGTAATTTCGAAAAAAGTCCAAAAAACATATATATATATATATATATATATACCCGTAACAGACCCATTACAAGTTTGTTACAGCCTTTAGAGGGGGCGTAATGGGCCATTAACGGCGGTTATAATTCATTTTCTTTTCCATAACGGTTGTTATAGCCGTTAGGACCCCGTAACGTGTAACAGTTGCCACTGTTACCTTTACTAACAGCCTTTACGGCCGCATAACACCTTTACGGCACACCGTGATTATAGCCCTAACAAGGGCAAGACAATACAACCATCCAGCTCCTTTTAGGTTGGAAATCAAAAGAGCTACCAAAACTGTAGCCTTTCCAACAACCCCATCCACGGAATCGCTCCTATTAACAAAGCACCAGCAATTCCACTCTCCCCAAACGGCCCAAAGAACCGCCATCAAGACCATCCTCCAAACCACCTTTCCTTCCTTACTGATTCTCCCCTCAATAGATCCTGGCAACCCAAGGCTTATGGAGAAGAGAGAAGAAGATAACCCACACCATCTTAGCAAATTAACAGTGGATGAAAAGATGATCAATCGACTCGGCATTGCACATACACATGACGCAAATGTTAGTAATGATCGTGACTCTTTTAATGAGATTGTCGATGGTAAGCACTTTCTTTCAACCAACCAACCAACTTAGGAGGAGCATCATAGTGCCAAAAAGAGTAATTACGACTCGAAGCATTGCAGCTATGATTCCTGAGCAAGTTGTAGATTGTAGTATCTCACCGAAAACTTGCCCAACCTGGGAACATGCCAAACCAATGTGTCTTCCCCCACCTCAAGATTTGTGCTTTTCAATCTAGCGAGTTAAGAATTCTTCCACTTCATCGTCCCCAAGAGCCCTGCTACAAGGACGAGAGCACACCACCACTCTGCCTATCAAGAAGAAACACCTATCCACTATTAAGTTCCTCTTCGGGGCAGGAAGCTCCCAGATACGAATGTGTTTTCCAGTGTCAAACTGAGAAAGAAACTCCTACCATGAATTTAGGGGCCACTAAATAAATAGCTTTCCGCAAGCCCAAAGCCTTATACCGAGATGATTCCCTAGTCCATCATTCCCTATCCCGGTGCCATAATTAGGAGCAACGACTTCCCTCTACAACTGATGTAAATAAAAAAATAAACCCAAACGAGTCCACCTGATTTTAATAGAGAGATGGAGAAGAAGCTGTTTGAAATGGTAGTTTGTGCTACATATTCTCAAACATAAGGCAGTAAACTCAGCTCTATGAGAGCCTACAAACTCAACCTATGAAGGTCTACAAGTCTCAACTCATAGAGAGTCTATAATGGAAGGGATTCCAAATTTAATTCATATACTCAAACTTAATTTTCATTAACAAACAAGGACCATGTATAGAGTTTACAAATATTCTAGAGAAGGAAAAGAAATAAAGTAGCATAGGAAAATGAGAGAGGAGCATAGGGACTATGAATGGACTAAAGGCAAAGTGACTTCCAAGGCTAGCCTTTATTGTTCTTCAACGGGTTCTTTAAAGTCTCCATAGTTTAAAAATGCATGTGACATCTTCCGAGAGCATGAAAGGAGTTCCAATGAGAGAGAGGGTTTCCAATGTGTAGTGGCTTTAATTACACATGAGTCTTTACAAAGCTTTGACTAGTCAAGAATCTTCTAATCTTCCTTGCTTGACCAATCAACATCAGTCCATTTAGGCTGGTCCTCGGGGTTTGACATGGACTTGGCTTGGCTTGATTTGGGCTTGGGCTGGATTGGGCGTGCAACACGTGAAGAATTGGGCCGGCTTGCATCATTCTCCACGGGTTGGAAGAGAACTCTGGCTCAAGTTTAGTCTAATATAGATTCATCTTAGTGGGAGCAATCTCTCTCAATTTGATTTCCGATATCTAAGAATTGTCCGAACGATTCTTCCACTTGACAAGGTATTGTGTATAGGAGTTGCTGCAAGAGGTGATTTTCCCATGATCGAGTATGCCGTCCACAATTTCTTCATCATATTTTGGAACTGGCATTCACATTTCTGCATTGGGTAACTCAACTGAATCACCATCTTACTTGTATAAATCAGCAACATTGAAGATAGGGGAAATGTTATAGCCTTTAGGAAGGTCAATTTTATAAGCATTTGGCCCAAGTTTCTTCAATATCTTGCAAGGTCCTATCTTCTTAATCTTTAGCTTGTCATACGTTCCCTTTGGAAATCTTTCTTTCTGCAAATAGACAATAACGAGGTCTCCTTCTTCAAGCTCTTCTTCTTTTCTGTGCACATCAGCTGCAACCTTGTAGTTTTCATAACTTTTTTGAAGATTTTGCTGAACTTCTTGATGAAGTTCCTTGATCCTTTCAACCATAGTTGTTTCATCATCACTCTCTTAACTCAAGAAGTGGCAGAGGAAACAAATCAGGCACACTATTAGGTGGTCTCCTGTGGATCAGTTAACTGATCTACTGTAGGCAAACTTGGCATGGGATAGGACTAAATCCCATTGGTTGGGCTTCTCTTCGGCTAGTACTGCTATATTGTAGCTTAACCCCCAACTTCCATAGGGTTCGCCAAAAGTCGCTTACAAATTTGACATCACGGTCAGAAGTTATGGTTTTTGGAACACCGTGCAAACAAACAACTTCCTTGAAGAAAATATTGGCCACATTTGTTGCATCCATGGTACGACAACAAGGTATAAAATGTGCCTTTTAAAAATTAAAAAAAAAACCGATCTAATACCACAAAAAAGGAATCAACATTTTTTTTGAGTTCAGGGCAGGCCTAGCACGAAATACATGCTTAAATCAGTCCATGGGGCTGTTGGAATAGGCAATGGAGTGTAAAGGCCCCAGTTTTTTGCACTCCCCTTGGTTGCTCGACGAGTAGGACAACGTGACACATATCGGTAGATATCTCCTATAGTTCGGCCAAAAGTACCTTTCTTCAAACAAGGCTACAGCATTATTGTGGCTAAAGTTCTCTCCAATGTCTCCTTTGTGAATTTCATATATAATTTTAATTTGGAGAGAACTATTGAGATTTGAGAATGCACAACCGGTTTTGTTTGAACAGGAAACTGTCTTGCATTTCAAAGGTGTCAACTAGTCCTTTGCTGCCCATCAGTCATTCTTCTATAGTTTTTGAAAAATGTCATTCTCATAAAGTTCAGGAATCATTTCAAAACCTATGGCCTCAGTATCGAAGGTTCCAAGGAGAGTAACCTTCCTACTAAGCGCATCCTCCACTTTATTTTGTGAGCCGGACTTGTGCCATCAAACAAACATGAATTCTTGTAAATAGGCTACCCACTTTTCATGTCTACTGTTTAGTTTCTTTTGGGTATTTAAAAATTTGAGGACTTCATGGTCCAAGAATAGAATAAACTCCTTTTGAATAAAGGTCATGCCGCCAAAATCACAATGCTTGGACTATGGCATAGAATTCCAAGTTGTATGTTGAGTACCGGGCATTTGCAGTTATTGAGCTTTTGGCTAAAGAAAGCCACTGGTCTTGTTTCTTGGCTTAGAGCAGCTCCAATGCCAACCTTAGAAGCATCACAATGAACTTCAAAAGTTTTATCGAAGTTTGGAAGGGCTAAGAAGGTAGCTTCGGTTATGAGCTTCTTTATGAGTTGGAAGCTTGCTTCAAGCAGTTGGTGATGGGGACCATGATGGAGCTGAATTTTTTTATAAATCGCCAATAAAAAGATGCCAAGCCATGAAAGCTTTGCACATCTCCAATTTTCTTCATGGAGGGCCAGTCAACTATCGCTTGAACCTTGTTTTTATCTACTTGAACACCTGCGTGAGACACCACAAAACCCAAGAACACGAGTTGTTCTACCACGAATGAAAAATTCTTAAAGTTGACAAATAACTTCTACTCCCTAAGGATTTGAAGCACTTGCCGAAGGTTTTCAAGATGTTGCTTCGGATCAAGTACTATAAATGAGAATATCATCAAAGTAAATAACCACACACTTACCAATCAAAGGCTGTAAGGATTGGTTCATCACCCTCATGAATGTGCTCGCATCACGAGCCATTCATAGTGCTTCTCGTCTTGAAACCAGTCATCCATTCATCACCCAGTCAGATTCTTATTTAATGGTTATCCACTCCGAAGGTGAAAAAGATTTTTGAACCCATCAACATGTCTAGTATGTCATCAAGTCTAGGGATAGGGAACCTATACTTGATGGTAATCCAATTGATAGCCCAGTTATCAATACACATTCTCCATGTTCCATGCTTCTTGAATGTTAAGAGGGTCGGGAAAGCACAAGGACTTGGGCTTTCACGGATCAAGCCTTTGTCAAATAACTCGTGGACTTGCTGCTTTAGTTCTTCGCATATTTTCGGACTCATCCGATAATACGGCAGATTTGGAAGGCTCAAACAGGGAATGAAGTCAATTTTGTGCTGAATATCTCTAAGTGGAGGTAATTCACTAGGTAGCTCATCCAAAATCAAATCATCAAACTCTCTTAAGAGAGATTCTAGTGGTTTCGGAATAGGGGTGGGGCTGATTTCGTCTTTTACTCAAAGCATACACAACATCTTCTTTACTTTCTTCTACAAATTGTGTCATTGTATTCTTCTTTATTTTGGTCTGATTTAACATCTTGATTCAATGGATGAAGAATTAACTTTTTTTTGCCAAGTTGAATTGTGCAAGTGTTTTGTTGGCCATCATGGATCGCCTTCCAATCAAATTGCCAAGGCCTTCCCAATAGTATGTGACAAGAATCCATTGGGAGGACATCACACCAAATACTCTTTATTATTGTTTCCAATTGAAAAATTAACCAAGCATCAGTGTTTCGACATGAGTCTCGTTGCATTTTTTGGATGGTTTCAACTTGTCAACCATCTCTTTTGAAACATGATTAGTGCAGCTACCACTATCAATAATGGCATGGAACACCTTTCCATTGGCCATGCACTTTGTTCGGAAATGTTATGGTTTTGTGATAACCCTTTCTTTGCTTTTGAAACCGAAAGGACTTTGCAAATCACCAAGGTCTCTCCATCATCCGAGTATACATCGTCTTCATCCACTGAATCTTCTTGGACTGCATCATCAAGTTCTTCATCGAGCTGGTTTTCCTCTTCTTCATCATCATAAATAGGATCTGCAAGATGGGTTCCAGCTTCTTCTTCTTTTGCCTTTGAACAAGACATTCATACAAACAATGGCCGACTTTGCCACATAAGCAAGTGACAGAGTTTTGGGCTGGTTTAGAAGGGTTGGAAGTAGAGGGTTGGGTTTTTGTGATTGGGTAGGCTTAGATGGATTAGTTTTTTGTAGATTTGAATACTTTGGGTGGTTGGTTTCTTAGACACAGTTTGAGAGAATGGTTTGAAAGAGTGAGAAGCAGAACAGGCTAGTTTAGCTTCAATTTTGGTGGCAAATTAGAAAACTTCTTCGATGGTAGTGAGATGGTGAAGGGAAAGTTCTTCTTGTGAGGGTAGATTAAGACCACCAGTGTATCAAGCGACAAGTTGGTCATTGGACTCGTGAATGTCATTCCGGCTCCAAAGTTGGAAGAATTCTTCCGTGTACTCGGTCATGGACGTATTTCCTTGACGAAGATTGAGAAATCTTTGATAGAAGAATTGAGCATAATCAATCGGCAAGAACTTGGAGTTCAACTTTCTTTTCATCTTCTCCCAAGTTTGGATTCTCTCCTTGCCTTGTTGTTCTTGGGCATGCTTGAGTTGTGTCCACCAAATGAGCACATATCCCTTCAGGCGAGTTGCCACGAACTTGACTTTCTTTTCTTTGGTCAAGTTCTTCCATTCAAAGATAGTCTCGACGTTGTTCAACCAGTCCACAAACTCGACGAGATTAAGTCGAGCTTGAAAGTCCGGCACTTCAACCCCAATGCCACAATCGGGGTTTTCTAGGACATTCACCATTCTTCTAGAGGGCATGATCTTGCTGGTGATGAAAAGGGTTTTCAAAGTTGGAGAAGTTGCTACTACCGGAGTTCGAACCTCGGTTTGACTAATCGCTACAGTTTAGCTCTTGCTCGAGCTCCTCCACTCACCTTCTCAAAGCCTCCATATCTTCAAGAATTGCATTTTGTTCCTGACCACGACCTCTTCCTCGAGTAACCATAGATGCAAACTAGGTGTGGGAGTAACCTTCTCTTATACAAATTTGACAAAAACAAAAATGAACCCGAAGAGTCCACGTGATTTTAATAAAGAGGTGGAGAATTAGACAGTTGCGCTCTGTTTGAAATGGTAGCCTACGCTACATATTCTCAGCAAAAGGCTTACAAAACTCAGCTCTATGAGAGCCTACAAACTCAACCTACAAAGGGCTACAAGCCTCAACTCACTTTAGAGTCTACAATGGAAGGGATTCCAAATTTAATTCAAATACTCAAAACTTAATTTTCTTTCACATCCAAGGACCATATATAGAGTTTACCAATATTCTAGAGAAGGAAAAGAAATAAAGATAAGCATTGGAAAATGAGGGAGACGAGCATAGGGCCTATGAAGGAAGTAAAGGCGAATTCCAAGGCTAACCTTTTGGTTCTTCAAGGGTTCTTTAAAGTCTCTATAGTTTCAAAATGCATATGACGTCTTCCGAGAGCATGAAAGGAGTTCCAATGAGAGAGAGAGGGTTTACAATGTGCAAGTGCTTTAATTACACATTAATCTTTCCAAAGCTTTGACTAGTCAAGACTCGTCTAATCTTCCTTGCTTGACCGGTCAACATTAGTCCATTTGGGCTGGTCCTTGGGCTTTGACATGGACTTGTCTTGGCTTGATTTGGGTTTGGGCTTGCTTTGGGCTGGATTGGGCGTGCACACATGCAGAATTGGGCCAGCTTGCATCAAAACCTTCTTCCACTACAAATCTTCATAGCCACTTCCCAAGCAACGCCACATTCATAGAATCCAAAATCCTTAGACCCGCTCCTCCCACTTCAATCAGTAAGTGGGCCTCTTCCCACTTCAATGATGAAATTTCTATCTCCTACTCCGCGCCACAAAAAAATCGAGCCTTAGTTTTTCCGATCTATCCAAAACCCGCCGGGGACACTTGAACAAGAAAATGAAATAAAGAGGTATGTTCAAGAATGCCGCTTTGATAAGCATCAACCGGACTGCATAGAAAGGTGTCGACCTTTCCATCTAGAAAGCCTCCCTCTCAATCCGCTCAATCATTGTATCGCACAGGTGCCTAGTCGGCTTCCTGATACACAACAGAAGGCCCAAGTATGTCGAGGAAAAGGAGCCAACCCCACATCCGAAGATTTCCACAGGTCTCGCAACCTCATCACTAGATGCCCAGACACCCAGTATTTCACTTTTAGTTATGTTGTCCTTCAAACCTGAGACAACTTCAAAGCACCTCACAATGTTTTGCATATTATCAATCATAATCACATCTGCCTCACAAAATAGAATGGTATCGTTTGCAAACTGTCAATGGGAAATTTGTCTGCCCGACTCCGCCACTTTGAAGCCACCAAATAAACTGACTTGTTGACCTTTGTGAAGCATCCTATTAAGTGCTTCCACAACTACAACATATAGAAATGGCAAAAGTGAGTCGCCCTAACGAATGCCCCTCGAGGCCATACAAAAACCTTGTAGGGAGCCATTGACAAGGACTCAAAACAAAGCTGATCGAACACACTCTTGATCCATCATCTCTATCTCTACCCACAACCAGTTCTACAAAGCATATAATCCAAAAACTCTCAATCAACATGATCATAGGCCTTCTCAATATCCATCTTACAAACAACCCTCGTCTTTCCTCCCCTATGCTTAAAATCAATACACTCATGACAAGCAACGCACTATCCAGAATCTGCCTTCCTGCTACAAATGCTCCTTAGTTTTCCGAAATGACTTCTGAGAGCACTGCCCTAAACCTAGTAACAAGGATCTTTGCTAGAATCTTGTAGGGACGCCCGATAAGACTAATAGGCCAAAAATCTTTTAAGCTCTCTGCACCTTCAATCTTCGAAATGATAGCTACAAAGTAAGCCCCAAGCCCAGACCACAATCTACCCCTATTGAAAAATTCCAAGATGAATTCAACCACCTCCATCTTCACAACTTCCAAAAAACGTGAAAGAAAGCCATAGGAAGCCATCCAACTCCGGAGCCTTGTCCCTGCCTAACAAGTGATGTTGCTTTGATCTCATCCAATGAAATTGGCCTCTCAAGCGCGTCCGCATCCAAGCTAGAAATTCTTTTGAAGTTCAAATTGTCCAAACGAGGACATCTCCACCTTCGCTTGTTAATAACCTCTCGTAGAACTAAACTATGGAGTCGCACACCTTAGATTTTTCTTAAACCCATTTGCTCGTACACTTCTATACTTCCAACTTTGTTAAATCTTGCTATGGCACTAGCTTTACTCTGAAAAATCACATGCGTGTCCGCTTCTTCTTCTTCTTCTTCTTCTTCTTCTTTTGAAGGATTATGAATAAACTTTATTGAAAACAACTTGGCAAAAGCCAAGACAAAAAAATACAGCTACCAGGGAACATTACAATTCCAACATAGAGCATACTCATTTAAATCATCAGAAGGCGCCCAGTATCCCATTCAACTACATCCCTTTTCACCCTTCTCACAATTTGCTCCAAAGATGTGCGCTTGTTGTCGAAGCATTGCGCTTTACGCTCCTTCCACAGGTGCCATAGACCGGCCATAAGCAGAAGGCGCCAAACAGATAATCTATCTTTCGCAAGACAAACATCGTGCCAAGCCCACAACATCTGCAGGACAAATTGTGGCAAAACCCAATTCACCTCAAAGAGGTTGACAATGTGGATCCACAACTAGAAAGCAATGGTACAATGCAACAGAAGGTGGTCAACTGATTCTGCACCACACATGCAAAAAAGACATGCTAGGAGAATCACGCCTCTTTTTAAAAGATTGTCTATGGTTAGAATCATTTTCCTACCCACAAGACACACGAACGAAGCGACCTGGGGGGCGGGGGGCGGGGCATAGGACCAAAATGTTGAGGGAGCGAATAATTTGGAGGATACTTGATGTAGAACGGGTCACAAATACATTCGCGACTCAGATGAATAGAAGGAAGGAGCCCAAGAGAAATCGACAACATTCAGCATAGTTCGACTAGTCGAACGGCCCAGTCGACCGATCAAACTCCCGCCAGAAATTCCAGATTGGTCTCTGGACAAGTTTTTTGCCTTTTCGATCGGTCGAAATCCCTTGTTGACCAATCGAAATATTCAAATAATTATGCTGAAGTCTTTGGACGATTTTGGGCCTTTTCAACAGATCGACCAATCAGGTCGACCGTCGACACTCAGGTCGACCGTCGACACTCAGGTCGACCGATCGATTCAACTAGTTGACGCACCAATTGACGAACAACAGAGACTGGCGCGTTTTTCCGATTTTCTTTCCTTTTGTTTAGGACTCTCTTAATTGCGTTTTAGGGTTTTTTTTTAGGATATATAATCCCTTCAAAACTCGTTTTACTCGTTTTTATTATTATTCATTATTATTCCTCAATAAAGTTCCAATTTTTATCTATTTTCTCGTGGATTCGAGATTTTCTCTTGTGGATTCAAGAAGGCCTTGTGGATTCAAGGTGTTTATCAATCGAGGAAGACGGTGATTATCCTCATTACGTCCTTCCCTACGAATCAATGGCTTCTTACGACGAATTGGGCAACAATCCCATGGACGAGATCCCTGAAGAGAAGAAGGTTAAACTTGTGGCCTACAAGTTGAAGGGCGGAGCTTCGACTTGGTGGGAACAACTTCAACTCGTGCGGACAAGACAAATGAAGACGCCCATCCGCACATGGCAGCGGATAAAGCAACTGATGCGCACGCAATTCCTCCCAAACGATTAAGATTAGGTATAGTTCCAACAATACCAAAATTGTCGGTAGGGTAGCCGATTGGTGAGAGAGTACGAAGAGGCTTTCTACTGTTTGGCGGTGCAGAACGATTTGGTTGAGACTGAATCGACGCAGGTAGCCTGATTCATTGGTGGTTTGCGTGTTGTGATCCACGATTAGGTTCAAATGCGACCCGTTTGGACGATGAATGAAGCAATCAAGCTGGCCACCCGAGCAGAGACGTAGCTTGAACGATCCAATACACGGGCCTATCCTTCGAATAATGTAGCCACTGCAAGTCCTTCGCAGGGAACACCACAGGCCAAGGGGAAAGCACTTGTAAGGAGGCGTCCTCAAGCTTCTACACCCACGAACCAAGAGTTGGGGAGCGCACAAGCAAGACCCCAAAGAGCAGCGACCATTGTTCCCGGTCCGAGCAGATCCCGAACCCCTACGATCGGCCAAGGCTAGACCATTGCTACCGATGTGGCCAACCAAGTCACCTATCGAACACGTGTCATCAGCGATAAGTAGCTAACAAGGTGTGCCAAAACGGTTACGTATCAGCCGTATCGGCCGATACGTAACGGAAACGGCTAACGCCGTTACGCGATACGAGGTCCAAAACGGAGACCCCCAAAATTTTGGCCCGTAACGGTCATAAAACGGCTACTTTTTTTTTCTATAAATACTTGATGTTTTTTAATTTCTTCTCCCATTTCTTTTCTAATCTGTTCTTTTGCTAAAAACGACCACAATTAGTCTATTTTGGAGAATTAAAACGACCAATTTCTACGATTTGGATGAATCGAAGCTCCGTGGGCCATTTTTCGAAGAAATCCGAAAATAATTATTTATACATTTTTCTTCCTCTAATCGCTTTTTTTCCACCTTGATATGATGTTCTAGCCATTGTAAAATGTTAAAATGTGTATTTCAAGATTATGCAACTGATTTTTATATTTTTTTATATTTTTTTAATTTGTCTATTTTCGGATTAATATTAAAAATTAGTAAAAATCATGTTCTTTTTTTCTGGTTTAATGGTTGGATAACATGTGTTACTTATAGTAGGACACAATCATGTGCATTTTACAGATTATGCACATGATTTGCTATTTTTTTTAATTTCGGATTAATTTCGGAATAATTTTAAAAATTAGCGAAAATCATTTTTTTCAAAAAAAATTCTGGTTTAAAGGTTGGATAATATGTGTTACTTATAATAGAATATAATCATGTGCATTTTACATATTATGCACATGGTTTGTTATTTTTTTAGTATTTTTTTAATTTCGGAATAATTTTAAATTTTAGGGAAAATTATGTTTTTCAAAAAAAATTCTGGTTTAAAGGTTGGATAACATGTGTTACTTATAATAGAACATAATCATGTGCATTTTACAGATTATGCACATGGTTTGCTATTTTTTTGTATTTTTTTAATTTCTGATTAATTTCGGAATAATTTTAAAAATTAGGAAAAATCATTTTTTTCGAAAAAAAATTCTGGTTTAAAGGTTGGATAACATGTGTTACTTATAGTAGAACACAATCATGAGCATTTTACAGATTATGCACATAATTTGCTATTTTTTTGTATTTTTTATTTCGAAATAATTTTAAAAATTAGGGAAAATCATTTTTATCAAAAAAAAATTCTAATTTAAAGGTTGGATAATATGGGTTACTTATAAAAGAATGTAATCATGTGCATTTTACAGATTATGCACATGGTTTGTTATTTTTTTGGTATTTTTTTAATTTCGAAATAATTTTAAAAATTAGGGAAAATCATTTTTTTCAAAAAAAATTTCTGATTTAAAGGTTGGATAACATGTGTTACTAATAATAGAACATAATCATGTGCATTTTACAGATTATGCATATGGTTTGTTATTTTTTTTGTATTTTTTTAATTTCGGAATAATTTTAAAAATTAGAGAAAATCATTTGTTTCAAAAACATGGAGAATCATATTTACAGATTAATGACTAATGTATGTTTATATTTTTATTTTTTCGACAGGTTTTACCGTTTTGGAGCTTCGTAGTTGTACTTTGTAGGCTTGTAGCCCATAGGGTTTAGTATTTGAATTTAGTAGTTAGTACTTGATTTCATTAGCTGTATTTAATATTTACAATTACATTTATAAGTTTTAAAATCTAAGTAATTCACTCTTACACTCAGTATCTAAGTGACATAGTCACATAAGCCATCTCTAATTAAAAAATGTCTGGAACTGGAAGTGAAACTGCAAATGAGGATATTGGATGGGAACATTGTCAGAGGGTAGGTGGTGGAAGGCACCAAATGAAATACAACTATTGTGATAGAGTAATAAGTGGTGGAATTTCGCGACTTAAACAACATTTGGCAAATCGAAAGGGTCAAGTTGCAGGATGCACCAAAGTTCCCAAAGAGAATGATACTGATGCAAGCCAATTTAGATGAGTCAAAGGGGAAACGAGCTGCTATGCAGAAAAAGAAAGATGATATCCTTGATGCGGCCCGACAAGAGGTGTTTGGTCCAGAATATACGGGCGTTCGTGGTGAAGATATCATTGATTCTGGGGAAGATTCTGGGGAAGAAATGACTATAGCTAGGAGAGAAAGCGTGCGCTATGCTCGTGAAGAGGAAGAACGTCGACGCACGTTTGGTTCAAGTGCGAGTGAGAGTGGGAGTGGCCAGGGGAGTACAACTGCAGCCCCAACGGGAAGTACAGCTGGGGTTAGAGGGGGTATGTTTGGTGGATTAAGGCGTATGTTTAGCAGCCGGCGGGGCACATCTTCACATGCAGCTCGTCATCCTATAGATGTAGATGTGGAAGAAGATGTGCCTAGGAGACCCTCTGTTGATCCGATCCTCTTTAGGAAAGAATCTAGTAAACAAAAGAAGATAAAACAAATGTGGAGTAGAACTTCTGTTGAGAAACTGGGTAGGACAGCAGCAAAGTTATTTATGCATGCCAACATAACCCCCTAATGCGGCAAACTCTCCATATTGGCAGGTGGTAATTGATGCAGCAGCAGAAGCAGGCGAAGGAATTAAAGCTCCCACAGCCAAGGAGATTAGGGGAAAATGGACAGACGCAGAGTATGCAGATACAAAGGCATACGTAAATACCTTTAAACCCATATGGCAAGCCAGAGGATGCACGATCATGTGTGATGGTTGGACTGGCCCAACAAGACGCAGCATGATCAACTTCATGTTGTATTGCCACTTGGGAACATTGTACCACAAGTCAATTGATGCCTCGGATGAAATAAAAAATGCTAAATATATTTTTAGCTTGATGGATAAAGTAGTGGATGAGATTGGGGAGGAGAATGTGGTGCAGATTGTGACAGATAATGAAGCAACATATAAGTCTGCAGGAAATTTGTTGATGCTAAAGAGACCACATCTATTTTGGTCACCGTGTGCTGCACATTGTATTGATCTTATATTGGAAGATATTGGAAAGAGAAAGAATGTCAAAAAAAATGGTTGAAAAAGCAAAAGAAGTGACAACATTTATTTACAACCATAATCACCTAGTTGCAATAATAAGGAAGTTCACGAAGGGACGAGAGTTGCTTAGGCCAGCGGCGACTAGATTTGCAACAAACATTATAGCTTTAGAGAGTTTGTATCAGCATAGGGGAGAGTTGAGTAAAATATTTGCTTCCCAACAATGGCTCAACACAAAATATGGGAAAAAGACATCAGGGACGCCGGTTGATGTTGCAAACACCATAAGAGAACAAATATTGGAAGAGGGTTAAGAAAATTTTGAAGGTGATGGAACCACTGATGAGGGTACTTCGTCTTGTTGAAACCGATGAAGCACCTACAATGGGCTTCCTCTACGACGCCATGGATAAAGCGAAGTTAGCAATTCAACGTGATTGTTCAAGCTGGCAATCTTACTGGAATTTAATCGACAAAAGATGGACAAAGCAGCTCCACCACGATATTCATGCAGCAGGTTATTACCTAAATCCTAGGTATAGATATGCCCAATCATTTGTTATGGATGATGAGATTCGTATTGGATTAAAGAACGTGATAAAGAGATTAGAGCCTGACTTAGATGCACAAATAAGGGCTTTGAATGAATTGGATATATTTGGAACTCGCCAGGGTAGCTTTGGAGATACTCTTGCACAACCTGCAGTATTTAGGTTGCAACCCGCCGACTGGTGGGTAAATTTCGGAGTGGACACACCGGCTCTCCAAAAAATTGCAGTAAGGATTTTGAGCCAAACAACGTCTTCCTCTAGTTGCGAAAGAAATTGGAGTTGTTTTACACTTATTCATACGAAGAATAGAAATAGAATTCAGACTAGGACGTTAGATAGACTTGTCTTCATGCATTACAACATGAGGCTAAGAATGCGCATGCATTCAAGGAGGCCTTACGCCAATAATGCCAGCGATGTGGATTATTGTCCAATAAACTTGGACAATATTTATGATGAGGAAGACCCACTTCTACCTTGGTTGGAAGCAGGGGAAAAAGAAATAGAAGAGGATAGTGAAGAAATAGAAGTTGAAGACCAAGAAATACGCAAGGCATAGCAAGAGAATCGTGCATTTGTGTTGGACCCAGAAAGGGGGGCGGATTTCATGCAAACTCAGCAGAAGAGTGCGAGCTCTAGCGATACTGAAACAGATGATGATGATGATGATGATGCACCTAATGCTGCTGACATAGCTCAACCCACCGGAGCTACTGATACCATACAGCTGTCAACGGATCACGAGGCTGATGAGCTTCAACGAAGCAAGCGGGGCCGAGGGGGTCGAACTTATGAGTGTACTGAGTCACGATACAGCCAGCAGGAGCCTGGCTCCAGTAGTGCACCTGCAGGTCCTGCACCTACAGGTCCTGCACCGCAATCTACACCGACAAATCTGGAACATCAGCATGCGTATGGCTATGATCCGAAGAATTATAGGTATTCTTACAGCCAATGGGATTATAGGGAACCTGTTCAGCCACTTCCATGTTGGAGTAGTCCTGACGCTGTTCCACATCTACCATATGAACCAAATCCAAGTTATTCATCTCAATCTCAACAGGCTGGCCCTGAATACGAGTACCAGTATGGGCACGGCTATTCGACGGGCACTAGTAGATATCCTTACTCAGGGTCAGAATCTTTGCCCAATCAGGATCAGTCATCATCAGGTTTCGTTGACCTGGTCTTTCCCTCTGGCACTGAATATTAAGGATATGCAACAACAAGACCACAACAACCCGATGATGATGACGACGACGACGTGGAGGTTGAGCAACCACAACAAAGCAGGTTTTCATTTTGGTGGTGAGTTCCGGTTTGGTGAGTCTTTTCCATTACCCACATGGTCATACATTCACCAAAAAAACACACACTTTACATTGTTGAACTTGTGTTTAAAATAACTCCCGACAAGTGACAACCAGTCAAGTAATCTTTAATCAACATGCTTGCAGGGGAGTATATCAGGTACTACTAATTATTTTTTCTACTTTAGAATGTTCAATTGGCAGGACAAGAGTTGGTCATAGATTCAAGATAAGAGAAGTCTCAATACATTATTTTTTGCAAGTCCTCAGTCCTCACTCCTCACTCTTCAGGTATGTAAATAAATTGTAAATAATATAAAGTAAATTATAAAAAATAATAGTACATGTGAAAATTGAAATACTTTAATGTTACATTTATTCCAATATACATATTATTAGTATTAGACAGTTAGAAATTTGAATTTATAAGTTTTACAGTTAATTCCAGGTTATCAGCTTCATAAATTCATCAGACAGCCCGATACAGCTTTTTCACCAAAGAGTAGACCGCTTCACCACCATAAACATGTTCAAAATTATAAATGAATGCATATTTTGGATGTTTGGAATTTTCTGGATTTAATCCATATTTTTTTAGAATTTTTTTGCAAAAAAAAAAATTTGAACCGTTACGGGGGGCATATCAGGCCGATACGGCCCGTATCTGTATCGGAAACGGTGGGCACCGTTACGCCCACCGATACCGATACGGGACACCTTGGTAGCTAACCTAGCCATTAATGATGGGAGAGCTGAAGATACAGAGAAAGACCCCAAAGAGCAGTGACCATTATTCCCGGTCCGAGCAAATCCCAAACCCCTACGATCGGCCAAGGCTAGACCATTGCTACCGATGTGGCCAACCAGGTCACCTATCGAACATGTATCATCAACAGCAAGTAGCTAACCTAGCCATTAATGATGGGGGAGCTGAAGATACAGAGAAAGATCCGAAGATTGATGAACTTGAGCACGCAGCGGACAATGAAGTGGGCAAAAGCAGATTGGGTGTCGCAAGGTCATGGCGACTCTCTAGTCGTGAGAAGACTATTATATACACCGAAGAAGAAGGTACACTGGCAACGACCAACATCTTTCAAACGAGGTATACAGTGAATCGGAAGGTCTGTGATGTGATCATAAACAGCGGAAGTAGCGAGAATATCATCTCAAATGTTATGGTGGAGAAATTGCAGCCGAAAACGGAAAAGCATCATTCCACGTACACAATCGACTGGATTAAGAAGGTCAGCGAGACAAAGGTAACTGAACAATGCATTATCTCTTTCTCAATTGGTAAACATTATAAGGACCAAGTAGTATGGACATCGTAGACATGGAGGCTTGTCACATGTTACTCGATCAGCCATAGCAACTAGATCGTGATACCACTCATAAAGGACGAGACAATGTTTACATTTTTGTCAAAGATAACCCAAAAACCATACTCGCCCCCAATGGGCCCGGATGAACAACCCAAAGCTTCTAAAGTGGAGGAGCGTTCTCTCCTACCCATACAGGACATTGTGGAAGAGTCCAAGGAGACGGGAGAAATCTATGCATTGGTGGTAAAGGGTGAAGGAGTAAAGCCCTCGAATATTCCAAAGAAACTGAAACCATAACTACGAGAATTTAAGGAAATTTGGCCCGAAGACCTTCCCGATGGGTTACCTTAAATGCAGGATATACAGCACCACATCGACCTTGTCCCAGGGGCTAGCTTACCCAATCGCCCTCATTATCATATGAGTCCGAAAGAGTGCGATATTTTGGAAGGACAAGTGGAGGAATTGATCCGTAAGGGTCTAGTGCGAGAAAGTATGAGCCCATGTGTTATACCGGCTTTACGGACACTTAAAAAGCATGGGAGTTGGCGCATGTGTATCGACAGCCGGGCAATAAACATAATAACTGTAAGTACAGATTTCCTATACTACGACTGGACGATAAGTTAGACATGCTAGAGGGTGTAAAACTGTTTTCCAAACTGAATTTGAGGAGCTGCTACCATCGTATTCGTATTCAGTAGGGCGATGAGTGGAAGACGGCATTTAAGACAATGAGGGTCTATATGAATGGATGGTCATAGCCCTTCAGACTCTCGAATGCGCCTAGTATGTTTATGAGGTTGATGAACCAAAGGCTAGAAAACGGGCAAAAAACCCTCTCTTAAGCCCAAAGCCCGAATGCCCAATATATACACTTTAAAGTTCCAACGGCGAGAAAACAGCTAGCTTCGATCTGTCGACTCAAGGCTTCAATCTGTTGAAATGGTCCTTCGACTTGTCGATACGAGTTTCGAACTGTTGAAATATTCAATGGCACAACGTATTTCTTATTGTCCAGATTTTGCCACTTTCGACCTGTCGACCCCATTTTCGACCTATCAAACTTGACCTTCAACTTGTCGACAGTAATTTCAACCCGTCTAACAGGGTCATCACCAGCACACAAATTTCAACAATTTTAGCAATCTTGGGCCATATGATTTTTGGCAACTCTAAACCTCTTTCAAGCCTATCTAAACATGATCAAATAATGGTCTAAGGCTTGCGTAGATGACTCAAACAAAAATCTACCTATTTAGAATGGATCATCTAGAGGCTAAGATGTTTTGGGTTAAAGGGTTAGGGACACCAAGGCACCTCATTTACCTTTTTCTTCTCTCCTTGATGCTTCTTGTCTTCATGCGTCTTCAGTCTTCAGCTTCCAAGGGCTCAACCGATTCACTAATACACAGACTCACGTGACTAACAAACAAGGTGCACAAACAAGTGCACTAACACTTCATATGCCAGGCTCAATTATGGTGGCCTGTGGTGGAAGAATAAAGAAACCACCAATTAACCAGGTCAGCAAAGTGACAAATTAAGGCAGAAGGCCAAACGCTAATGTCCTAGCAAGCAAAAGTTCATTAATTGAAAGACTAGGATTGCCCAAATGTGTGATTCTTGCATTGTAGGCCATCTATAGTGGGGCCCACTATTAGTTGATCAGTTCAAATTACCGTGCGTGGCCCAATGACTTGACCTTTGACTTGTCGATAGTAATTTCGACCCATCTAACAGGGTCATCACCAACACACAAATTTCAGCAATTTCAGCAATCTTGGGCCATATGATTTTCAGCAGCTCTAAAACTCTTTCAAGCCTATTTAAACATGATCAAATAATGGTCTAAGGCTTGGGTAGATGACTCAAACAAAAATCTACCTATTTAGAATGGATCATCTAGAGGCTAAGATGTTTTGGGTTTAAGGGTTAGGGACACCAAGGCATCTCATTTACCTTTTTCTTCTCTCCTTGATGGTTCTTGTCTTCATGCGTCTTCAGTCTTCAGCTTCCAAGGGCTCAACCGATTCACTAACACACAGACTCACGTGACTGACAAACAAGGTGCACAAACAAGTGCACTAACACTTCATATGTCAGGCTCAATTATGGTGGCCTGTCGTGGAAGAATAAAGAAAACACCAATTAACCAGGTCAGCAAAGTGACAGATTAAGGCAGAAGGCCAAATGCCAATGTCCAGCAAGCAAAAGTTCATTAATTGAATGACTAGGCTTGCCCAAATGTGTGATTATTGCACTGTGGGCCATCTATAGTGGGGCCCACTATTAGTTGATCAGTTCAAATTACCGTGCGTGGCCCAATGACTTTTCTGGTGACTACGACTTCAGCTAGTCCCATGGGAAATTAAAACAACCTTCAATATTAAAATTAGGGGGGAATATGCATAAATGTCTTAAATAGACAGAGATACAACAAAACTCAATGGTACTAGGGTTTTCTGATGTCGAAACAGATTGCAATTGGAAAGAGAAGTCTATATTCAAGAACAAAAATTTCCAGAAAAACAGCATGTTTCTCTAAATGAGAGAGTCTTACAGGTTGATACGGAGGAGACTGGGGAGGGGATTTTCGGAGGAGTAGATGAGGTCGGCCTCCTCGGCCTGCTCAACCACGGCCTCAATATCACCGACCTCTGTGACGGACTCAAGGATCCGCTTATGCTGCTTGCTGTAGAAACGGCCTTTCTCTTTCGATTGCTGGACCATCTGGTTGTGGTGCTTCACCAGGGCTCTACCTAGGCCCCCTCCTGAATTTTCGTTCTTCCCCATTACTATATTTCTCACAGTAATGGATCGGACTAACCCTAAAATGGAAACTGAAGACGAAATCTCTCCCTACGCTAAAATGGAGATTGCAGACTCTCTCTCTCTCTCTAAAAACCCTAAGAAGGTGAATACAGACGAAATACTCTCTCTCTAAAAACCCTAAGAAGGTGAATACAGACGAAATCCTCTCTCT
The DNA here is from genome assembly GCA_003013855.2 of Liriodendron chinense. Classification (NCBI taxonomy): domain Eukaryota; kingdom Viridiplantae; phylum Streptophyta; class Magnoliopsida; order Magnoliales; family Magnoliaceae; genus Liriodendron; species Liriodendron chinense. Next base: position 5,321,227 of record PVNU02000070.1, read on the forward strand.
CTAAACCCTAAGAAGGCGAATATAGACGCTCTCTCTCTCTCTCTCTCTCTCTCTCTCTCTGTGAAAACCGTAGGAAGGTGAAAGGAACTCTCTAGATACGGGGAAGGGTCGGTCTCGCAGCGGCGGCCGACTCGGAGCTTTAAGCTTTTGAATCCCGATTGTGGTCCGTCGCGATGAACTGTGTTATTTCTTCCGGGACTTCCACGTGGAAAAAAATTTAGGGCTATGGGACGGGCTGGCCCGACGGGCTTTCGGGCTGGGCTTGGGCTGAAGTATTAGCCCCGACGGCCGTGTTCGGTTTTAAATTTTCAGCCCTTTTTTTTAATCGGGCCAAGCTTGGACTTAAGACTTCTAAAATCCCAATGATCCGACCCGGCCCGATGCATTTTCAGTATAAAAATATTTCGTTTGAAATATTTCAACTTCCCTCCAATTCTCTTTGCTGAAAAATCAATTTCCAGTTTCCTGTCTCTCTAACAAATTATCAATTTCCTAAACACTTGAGAGACTAAAAAGTATAGCTTAATTAAAAGCACTTGCTTGTGGTGGGGTAAGGTGGCAAGGTTTCATAGGTATATGATGTAGTTATCATTATGGGCAATACTGAGATAATCCCAATCCACAAGAAAGCCCACGGGCCCAAGGCCCCAAATACTAATCCATAAACCCAAAGGGCAATAATCCGCGACGCCCAAGCAAAGTCATCAGCCTTAAACAAGCTCTCGTAGAAAGATGAAAGACTCAGATGCCACCAAACACCAATCAGTGAGACGATGGTTAAAGGACAAGGCACATAAGACAAATCGACTTCTCACCGAGTAAGGTTCTACTAAGCAGATGTCGAGTAGTTCCACTGAGTGGAGGCCAAGCTTAGTGTCAAGTGCTCTTTGACGAGCGTTGACCTTAATACTGAACACTCTTTGCTGAGTGTTCAGCCCTTGGATGAGCACTCACTTCGATACCGAACGCTCTTCGCCGGGTATTCGCCTCAAAGCAGATCACTCTTAGTCAAGTACTCTCTGCAATTTGAGTATATTCTGCACCGCCTCCAACGCCATACAAAGACAAAGACCGACAAATCCTGACATGATAAAGACTATCCCGAAGAATCCTCTGGATCTATACGCGACAAGGATGATCCCAAGAAGTCCGAAGATTACACCCGTAAGACAAAATCATCAGATCCACCTACATTTTTCTGATGGTCCTATAAATAGAGGTATCCCTCTATTATTCAGGGTATGCAAAAACTCCACCATCAAAACCCTATTTATAATCTCCTACATCTCACTGACTTAGGCATCGAAGGGCTAATGGCCGGACCCTTAGCCACCCTTCTTTTGTCTCTGATCGTATGTCGCAGAGCCTAGAAAGTTCGCCAAGTAAAGATACAGCCCGCACATCTAAAGGAGATCATCGCTAACAATGGAGAGCAAGCTTCTTCATCAGTTGACGAGTTTTCATCGTCAACAGTTATCATATCCACACCAATCATCTATTACTAGAGACCATTTCAGGGTATGGGCTCAAAAGTATGGCAGATCCAAAGCTCAAGTGGATCACACCACAAACCAGTAGGATTAAACGCTTACCATTGAAGAATTCTTAGTGCCATAGAAGTTTTGGATCAAGTTAATATTTTTTTGTCCCTTCATCGAGGTTTGTGTGATCTCATGAATAGGTTGGATGGAAAATAAAGATCATGGTGAGCCTTAGAAAGATTTTGACAGTGGGCATCATTGTCCCCACTACTCAGTGGTGTGGTCTACTTAAACTATTGATCTGCGTCATTTTTGGGTTCATGCCCTAAAATGATCTGGACAGATGGATGAACAGCATGGATATTAAAAATACATTATGGTGGGGCCCACAAAACCTCCCCTTGTCAAATACAAAATTTGCCCATAAATTTGAATTGACGTGTTTCGCTGCATGTACGGCAAGGGAGTTGATTGAGTGAGACCCAGACTCACCCAAGACGGTGCGTCCCTTAGTGTGGGGCCCACCTTTATGCATACCTTTTTATATCCATGGCTAGAGCTGGACACAGACCGAGTTTGATCGATTGGATTGTTCGGATTGACTCGGTAAAACTCAATTTCATTCGAACACACAGGGTCTATTCGAAAAAAAAATCGAGTCAATTTCGATCATAACTTTGTTTGACTCGACTCATTCATTCAACTCGATTGTGTGTGTGTGTGTGTGTGTGTGTGTGTGTGTGTGTGTGTGTACTTTTTACTAACTTTAAGTGCCTAACCCTTTTTTTCATTTTTACTTTTACCCTTTGCCCAAATGAAACCCCCTCCCTTTCTAAAATCCTACGCGCAACCGCTTGGCCCCTCCTTTCCTAAAATCCTACCCGCAGCCGCTCGGTCCCTCCTTTCCTAAAATCTTACCCGCGGCCGCTCGGTCCCTCCTTCCTTGCTCACCTCCGGCAATCTGCCCAGCCCCCCTTCTCTCTCTCTCTCTCTCTCTCTCTCTCTCTCTCTCTCTCTCTCTCGACAGTCAACCCAAATCAGTACAACTGTCCGTGTGTGATTGACTGCCCGAACGGCCAAACCCGAAGGTTGTTGTCTCGTCCATGCGTGATTCACTGCCTTCGTATGAAGGATATTGAACAGTCAAGGGTTCGCTTCAGTCTTCACTCTTCCCTCTTCAGGTGAGCAAAAGTATGAACAGTAACTATCTATGTTATGGTTTTTTATTTAGGTAGTTAAAAACCTTAAACCTTGTGATTTGTCATTTGTAATATATAATTTGTCAACAAATCGGTACTCGTTACTTAGTAGTAGAAAAAATATTTTCAAGCGAAAAAAAGCTAAATTATTTGAACTTATTAAAACTAAAAAAAAAATTGTCCGAATGTTCCCTGTTCGAATGTTTGTTCAAACACACCCACTTAAACAGCCGAACAATCCGATCTGGTCTATTTCAACTCGGATTAAATCGTTGCCTAGCTCTATGGTCGCTCGCCTCAAGTGTAAGGCCGCGATGTAACAATAATTCTCAGTAAGACAAAGGTCGATCCTCAAGGATTGTCGTAACAATTCTAAACTACGAAACTAGGATGAACTAAATTCGGATTTGTATTAATAGATAGGATTTAAGAACATAAAACTATCTACTTAAGAACTAAATCAAGGAAATAAAACACTAGAGTGTCAAATATCCACTTATAATTATTCACAATATCAATTTAAACCATTCAAGCTAATAACTCAATCGGAATCGGAGTTCTATCCCTATCTAATTGGAATATAGAGCAATCAAATCATCATAATGCATCAAACATAGATGTGATCATCTACTGATATGGTTCTATCATACCAACTAAGGCATTGGGCGTGTCAAATCACACAGCCCGATCCTTCACAAAACAAGCAAGGTCACATTCATTATTCCTCCTCAAGTCTTGTCACTAGACTTGATTTAGGAGCATGAATTGAACTTTAATTGAACCAAAATAAGTACATAAACATCTATCTCAGATCAAATCAAAAGATAAGAACCCATTTTAGTTTAGTTTTAGATAAGCACTTAGGAAACTTGGTTTGTAAGATCTCCTAACATCTAACATATCATGATGAATCTAAGATCTCTACAACCCAAAATCCTATCAACAATACCCCATTAAGCAATCTCAGTAAATCAAAACATCTCATGTAAGAAAAATCACAAGAGATAGAAGATTCAGTTAAAAATACCAACTTTATTTCAAACTAGAATTAGAAGTGCTCTTCATTAAACCAAAAGGTACTTAAACTAATTCGAATTGAACATTGTGAACAACTATAAGCTTCACCTTTTAGCCCTAGCTAAGAGGTTTAGTCAACCACTAACAGGTTAAACTAAAACTCAAAATAAAACTACTACAAAAGTATAGAAAAAACATAAAAACTCTAGTTGGAGGAGTTGCGAACGCTCCACGACAATCATCTCTACCTCCCACGAACTTCCCAACCTTCTATGATGCCTTAGGAACGATGTAGAGGTGTCATTTTATAGCAAAAATCCACCACCGACTTGAAATCTTCTAAAATTGTGTAAGGACTTACACAGTCTGGGCGGTGGTGGACCGGTCGGAGCCTATGGCCGACCGGTTGGAGGTCTGAACAACAACTAAAATAACTAAAAATTGAATCTAGGTGTGTTGTCGATCGGTCAGACAAGGGCCATTTTAGTCTAACGAGTTCAGTGAGAAAACACACCATCTGTCGAATTTTCGACCGGTCGACAGTGTAAATTTTCTACACTTTTTTCTTTCTTCTTCCCCATTTTTCTTGCTCATTTCTTCCACCTCTTGGCACTTGTTCTATTGATATTCAATGCATACAAAGTGACTCTTTTGACATCATATTTGTGAAGTCTCTCTCTCATTCCTACAATAAAAAAAACATGCATTATATTAGTCCCTAAACATGCAAACCATGCATCATGTATGATGATTGGGGTTAAAATATGCACAATTCAGAGCTCAACACTCTATCCATGGCATCCATCCATTTTTCCAGTTCATTTTAGAGCCTATGCTTATAAATGAAGCAGATCTAATTCTCAAGTGGACCATACCATATGAAATAATAGTGATTGAAGGTCATACCATTAAAAACTTCCTAAGGCTCATTGTAATGTTTTCATAGTATTTATTTGCAATCCAACCTGTTGATAAAGTCACGTAAACCTGGATGAAGGGAAAAAAATAAATATAAGCTTGATCTGAAACTTTTGTGGCCCATTAATGGCAATCACTACTTTTCCCTATGTTATGGTCCACCTAAAATTAGATCTTGTTCATTTTTTAGCTCATAGTCTAAAATAATATGAGAAAATGTATGGACGACGTGTTAAGCTCCAAATTGTGCATATTCTAACCCCAATTCATCACATATTATGTATGGTTTACATGATTAATAGACTACTCTAATGCGTGATTTGTGACTGTAGGAACGAGATGAAAATTTCACTGATTTAAGGTTAAAAATAACACTTTACGTACATTGAAGATCAGAAAACCAAGTGCCTAAGTATGGAAGAAAGAAGCAAGAGAGAAAAGGAAGAAAGAAGGAAGACGTGCAACTCACTACACTTAAGACCGATCTGCCAAGGCACACGACCGGTCGGTACTTCAACAGAGACCCTTAAGCTGCAAAACTCACTGGACCAAGACAGACCGGTCGTCAGACCGGTCGCGCACTCAACAAAGTAGGGGGGATTCTAGAAACTCTCTGGACTAATTTTGTCATTTTACGATCGGTCATCCGTGAGCTCAGATCGATCTGACAACCGGTCAGCTGCATAACAGAGCTTATTTTACAAGCTCCAATTTTCTCTGCGCAACTTTGTGATTCCTTGTGTAATCTGAAATCTTTCGCACTATTCTATAAAAGGGCACTTAGGGCCTCGTCTAAAAGCATCCTAGAAGAAATTGGAGGTTGTGGGAAGTGAAGGAGGGTATTGTGGAGCATCCACAACTCCATCGATTCCGGTTTTTCTAGTTTTTTCATGTTTTTATTTAGTTTTTCTTTGAATTCTAGTTACAGTATGACAATGCTCGGCTAGAACCTCTCAGCTAGGGCTAAGAGGTGAAGCATGTAGCCAATTTCATGTTCAATTCAGTTTAATTCAAGTACTTTCACTTTAAGTTTGGATTTTGAATGTTCTAGTTCAAATAAAGTTGATATTTTTAAAAGTTTTATGAGAGTTCATGTGTTCCGGACATGGATTCCTTGCAATTCTCTGAGATTATCATGTTTGGCTTGATTAAATTCGAATTATGGTAACGCTTGAGCATGCCATGGTCCATAGGCATGGCTGTTACTCCGAAGGCTATGATTTTGAATGCTATGTGATTAAATAGGACTAGAACTTGAAAGTTTAACTTAAGTGAGATTGCATGTGATTTAATGCTTTATCTTCCAACTAGATGAGAGATAGAACTTCAAATTTAGTTGTGTTTTTGCTTGGATTGAACGAATTAACATGGGATTACTACAAGTGGATCCTTGAAAGCCTTAGTTCCGTTTATTACAGATTTTTTAAACTTCACTGTTTTTGCCTAGTTTATGAATTTGAACTACTTAATTAATTGAACTTGAAGTTGCTGGAACAACTTGAATTAGTTTACCAAATTCCCTATAGATCGACCTTGGTCTTACTGAGACTTATTGCTACATCGCAGCCTTGCACTTGAGGCGAGCGAGCATGACGTGGATATAGTTTGTATGCACTAAGGTGGGCCCTAAGGCAAGGGTTGTACCGTCTCAGGTGTCCCTCCCGTACTGTAATGGCACTTTTGTATTTTAATCCTATTAAGTAGGCTATCTTAGATCCCTTATAGCAATTCCAACCATGGAAGTTAGGTGGGCCCACCATGATGTTTGTTAAAAATCCACCATGTTCATTCATTTTTCTAGATCATGTTAATACATAGTTTAGAAAATGAAACGAGTCCAAACTCAAGTGGGCCGCATGTTAAGAAACAGTGAGGATTGAACGTCCATCATTAAGTTTTGTGGGGCCATAAATTTTTTGGATCAAGTTAATATTTATGTGATTTCAGTTCAACTCAATAGGAATGAACTTATGAACGACATGGATGGCATATAAACATCGCAGTGGACCCAAGGACACCATCATCAGCGCATTTTCCAATGACATCCTTTCTCTTTCCTAGCTTCTTGAAATAGCATACCTCCATTAATGCCATCCTCGGTGTCTTACGGGGACATCCCTTCTCTTACCAAGCTTCTCGAAATAACACATCTCCATGGATGTCACCCTTGGCGTCTTCGCCGTCCGTTCATCTTCTCTAGTGAGAAGATCCGTTGTCAGCCTCCTTCCCGCCGCCAAGAACATCAACCACGCCATCAATTTAGAGTAATTTTAGGCTTTTTAAGGATGGGTTTAATTCAGGCTCGGGATTGGGCAAGGCTCGGGTTAGGCCTTGTGTAAATAATTCGGGCAGGGCTTAGGCCAGACTATTTTGGCTAGTCATGAGCTCGAGCCGGGTTTGGATTTCGGTTGAAAAATGCTAGTCAAGCTTAGACAGAACTTGGCCTGGCCCTAACCGAGCCCATTGACACCCCTAGGAAAAATGGTACGAGGAATCTAGATCGGAAGCGGATTGCACTGTGTGACACACACCACAGACCTTCGTAGCGCATTAATGTGTCAAAGTTATGTGGCCCTACCATAATGTACGTGTTATATCCACACCGCCCATCCATTTTGTACGATCACTCTAGAGCATTAGCCTCAAAATGAGGCAAATCCAAACCTCATGTGGACCACCCCACATGAGGTTTGTGTTATTGAAAACTTATTGGAACCACAACTGACAGTTATGTTATTGTTAAATAGAGCATTCAATCTGGATAAATAGGGGTCATCGACTGACTGGTATGGTCGGGCGATCGAAAATACCCCGTGCATTGCAGATTGGTCTCCAGACAAATTTAGATAAGTTAGGTGACCGAACTTGGAGGCTTGGGCGACCGACGATATTCAAAAATATGTGTAAAACTCTCTGGACATTTTTGTGCATACTCGGGCGACTAAAGGGGTGGTTGGGCAGTGTCGAGTGACCAACCGATCGACCATTGGTTTCCACTGTTATACGCGGTTTTGCGTAAGTTGTTTCTAATTTCAGTTATTAGCTATATAAACAGGTGTAATCGAAATTAGGGTAGGACTCAAATGTGTTTAAGGGTTTGAGAGGGTTTTAGTGAGAGAGAAAGTTAGAGTTTTTCTCTAGGGCTTTGATCTGAGTAAGTTCATCTCTTGTAACTTCTAAATTTCATAGTTCATATCGCTTCGTGTCGTGGTTTTTTCCCGCAAGGGTTTTTCCACGTAAAATCAAATTGTCTCTCTGTGTGGATTTGTGCATTTATGTTTTGCATGTTTGATTCACCTCTGTGCCTTTGTGCTTCCTAGCAAGTGGTATTGGAGAATACATTGGGATACATATTTGAATTTTAAGACAAGTTTCAATGACATCTCGCATGAAGTTCAACATGGAGTACTTCGGAAAAATAACTTTCAACTATGGAAGGTGAAGTTTAAGAACCTCCTAGTTCAGCAAAGATTGAAAGACGCACTCCTTGGAAAGCTACCGAAGACTATGAAAGAATAAGAGTGGAATAAGTAGGATCAGAAGGCCAACATCTCAATCTAATTGTGCCTAATAGATGAGGTCCTCTACAATGTTATGAAAGAGAAGACGGCGGTTGATACATGGGCGAAGTTAGAGAATATCTACGCAAAGAAGTCTCTTGAGTATTGTCTGTATTTGAAAGTGCAGTTGTTCAATCTGAAGATGGCTGAGGGGGTTGGTGTTGAGAGTCACATCAGCAACTTCAACAAGTATATTTGTAAATTGCTAGACGTGGATGAGGTGGTCAAGGATGAAGATCAAGCATGCATCCTGTTGAATTCTCTCCCAGCATTGTATGAGTCATTTAAGGACTCTTTATGCACCGGTAAGGCGACCATTAACATTGAGACTGTCATCTCAGTCCTCTAATTGAAGGCAGTGAGAAAGAAGAGCGATGATGTCCGATCCTCTACAGACGTACTGGTTACGAGGGGGAGAAATTCTAAACAGGATATAGGATCTTCACGATTAAGATTTAAATCCAGGGGCAAGGGTAAATGAAAGTTAAAGTGCTAGGAGTTGTGAATAGATAGGGCACATGAAGAGGGATTGTCAGAATCTCAAGTCAAAGAAAGAGAAGTCAGGTGATTTCTCTAGGAAGTTTAAGACCACATAATTTACAAAGGATGTAAGTGATGGTTGCAAGGTGTTAACTATATCCAAATCTAGGTATCTTAGCGATGAGTGCCTTTTGGATTTAGGTGCTTCGTATCACACGTGTCCTGATCAGAGCTCATTCACCGCATATAGAGAGTATGATGGTGGTTCGGTATTCTTGGGCAATGACTTCGCCTGCAAGGTTATTAGTATTGGTTCGGTAAGCATTAGAATGTTCGATGAGATCAAACGAATTTTACCAGATGTGAGGCAAACAATTTGATATCTCTTAGTGCACTCAAGGCAATGGGGTGCAAATTCACCGGGTTTGATTGTGTCATTAAAGTTTCAAAGGGGGCATTCATCATTATGAAGGCACAGAGGAGCATAAATCTTTACTAGCTGATCGGGAGCACTTCATCTAGTCGAGCTATAGCAAATTCCACATCTACACATACGTGGCATGCACACTTAGGCCATATGAGCGAGCGGGGCATGAAGGTACTTTCTGATCGTTATTTGATTCCTGCATTTAAAAGCTTTAATTTTTGTATACGTAAGCATTATATTTATGGTAAACAATCAAGGTTGTCGCTTAAATTGGAAAAACATGTTTGTAAATGGGCATTAGAGTATGTGCATTCAAATGAATGGGGGTCGTCACCCATAGTTTTTTGTGGCGGGTCGTCATGGTTCGTCTCTTTCATATACAATTATTCCAGGAAGGCGTGGGTCTATTTTTTAAAAAATAAATCTGAGGTTTTCATCACCTTCAAACATTGAAAGGTGATGGTGGAAAAGCAATCGGGAAGTAGGTGAAAGTTTTGAGGACAAATGTGAAGAATTCACTTATAGGGAATTCAATCAGTTTTGTAAAGATAAAGGGATCGTGAGGCACAACATAGTGCGCTACACACTAGAGAAGAATGGTGTGACTGAGCGGATGAGTCAGACTTTATTGAAGAGGGCACAATGCATGATCAGTAATGTTGGGTTAAACAAGGAAATGTGGATTGAGGCTGTTAACACGGCTTGCCACTTGATTAATCGGTTTCCTTCTACGATTATTGGTTGCAAAATCTCAGAGGAAGTGTAGAGTGGTCAGCAAATAGACTACTTAGTGTTGCGTTTCTTTGGTTATGAGGCTTACTCTCATGTACCATTAGTTAAGAGAGAAAAACTAAACAAATGTATAAAAAAGTATATTTTTGTGAGCTATAGTGATGGTGTGAAGGGATACAGGCTATATGATCTTGTCACATGGAAAATTACATTGAGTCAGGATGTCAGGTTTGATGAAAGGATCCTTGTTCCGTAATAATGAATCTAAGGAACCGAAAAAATCAGAGGTTGTGGATATTTAGATAGACAGAGATGAGACATAGGCCGATACTGAGACATAAACAAAGGTACAAGATCGGGTGGAGCAGCCACCTGTGCGAAGAAATCCACAAAGGGATCGCAGGTTATCGACGAGGTATAAATATGACTAAAATGTTGCATTCGCTCTCATTACGGATGAGGAGGATCCATCTACTTTTCAGGAGGCACCTGATGATGTAGATGTTAAAAAGTGAAAGGTGGTGATGCATGACGAGATATACTCCTTATACAATAATGAGACATAGGAGCTGGTGGAGCTTCCCGTGGGGTCATAAAGTAATTGAATGTAAATTGATTTTTTGAAAAAAAAAATGAGATGGTACAAGGCAAGGTTGGTGGCAAAGGGATACGCTCAGAGAGAAGGCGTCGACTTCAGTAAGATCTTCACGCTAATGATGAAGCAAGTATCTATCATATTCATGTTGGCGTTGGTTGCCCAATACGACCTTAAGCTAGAACAGATTGATGTTAAAACTATTTTCCTGCATGGAGAATTGGAAGAATAGATTTACATGAAGCAACCATAAGGTTTTGAAGTAAAAGAGGCAGAGAATAAGGTTTGCAGGTTAAGGAGGTCGTTGTACAGCCTGAAACAGTCACCTAGGCAGTGGTATAAGAAGTTTGATTCTTTCATGCTGAGTTAGGGCTTAACTAGGAGTGAGTATGATCACTGTGTCTATTTCAAGATACTAAGTGATGGAAGGTTCATTGTACTGGTGTTATATATTGATGACATGCTTATTGCCAGTTACAACATGTCTGATATCGACTTATTGAAGACTCAGCTATCAAGAATGTTTGAGATGAAGGATTTGGGGGCTACAAAGAGGGTTCTCGAAATCGATATACACAGAGACGGGGAGAGGAACGGGTTTTAGTTATCTTAAAATGAATACCTTGGGAAGGTATTGGTGAAGTACGGGACATACTAGGTAAAACCGATCAGCGTTCTCCGCGTACTCATTTTAAGCTTTCTTCCTAATAATGTCTTAAAACAGAAGAAGAAATGGAGGTTATGTCTATGTTTCATGTGCCTTATCTAAGTGCAGTTGGCATCTTAATGTATGTCATGGTCTATACGAGACTAGATATTTCACATACGATGGGTGTTGTTAGTAGATATAGATACATGTATAATCTCGGCAAGCAACACTAGGAGGATGTGAAATGGTTACTTCGGTACTTTTTAGGCACACAGGACTATGCCTTGACATTTGAAAAGTCGAGGGATAAGTTACTAGGTTATGTGGATTCAGACTATGCGGGCAATGTGGATTGTAGAAGATAAACTTCTGGGTACTCGTTTGTGCTAGCGGGTGGAGTGATTAGTTGGATGTCAAAGCTTCAGTCTGTGGTGGCTCTTTCTATGACAAAAGCGAAGTATATGGCAATGACGGAAGCATCCAAGGAGGCGGTTTGGTTGAGGGGCATGATAAATCAGTTGGGGCTTCAGCAGGAGGCCGTGTCAATTAATTGTAACAGTGTGAGCACTATCGATTTGGTGAATTTTTTTATTTATCATTCTCGTACTAGACATATTGATATACATCACCATTTTATCCGACAAAGTGTTTGAGGAAGGCGGCGTTCTCTAAAAAAGATCCATACGAACGTGAATCTGGCGGGCATGCTTACTAAGGTGATCCTTGTAGAGAAATTTAAGTTTTGCGCAACTTCTCTAGGTCTAGTGAAGACAGAATGAAGACATAATGTGCACGAGAAGCGGTGTAGCTGTGATGATAGATGGAGCAGATGAAGAATGTCATTGATGATTGAAGACTCGGTGGAGATTGTTGAATGGAGCCTTTAATCTATATAAATTAGGTGGTCATCGACCGACCGACAGACCATTATGGTCGAGCGATTGAAAATTCCCCGTACATTGTAGATTGGTCTCTGGACAACTTTGGATAAGTTTGCGCCATCGAACTTGATCGACGATATTCAAAAATATGTGCAAAACTCTTTAGACATTTTTTTGGCATGTTCGAGCGATCGAAGGGGTGGTTGAGCGACTGACCGATCGACCATTGATTTTCATTGTTTTACACGGTTTTGCGTAAAATGTTTCTAATTTCAATTATTGGTTATATAAACGGGTGTAATCGGGATTAAGGTAAGACTAAGATGTGTTTAGGGGTTTAAGTGGGTTTGGGTGAGAGAGAAAGTTAGGGTTTCTCTTGGGGCTTTGATCTGGGTAAGTTCATCTTTTATAACTTCTGAATTTTACAGCGCATATTACTTTGTGCTGTGATTTTTTCCCACAAGGGTTTTTCCAAGTAAAATCGAATTATCCCTTTTTGTGGATTTGCTTGTGCGTTTGTGTTTTGCTTGTTTGATTCACCTCTGTGCTTTCACAGTTTCCAACTATTTTCAAGTCTTCGTGTGGTAAGTGAATCCACCGTTTCAATTACCTTAAGGGCATATTTGGATTGTAAGTTTACATTGTATTGAACTTCACTTTATGTCACATCAAGGTTTATTTGGGTTTGTGTGGAACTGCTCAGCCCAAACATTATCTGTTTAGATATCTTGGTTTGAATTCCAAATCCACAACTAACTGATGTTTAGACATTGTTCTCTGTGTTTAAGTGCCTATCCCGTTCATGCACATTTATACAAATAAAATGAAGTGGACCTCCATGGTAAAGTGTCAAAAGTGCAATGGTGGCTACAATTTGTGTACTCATACTTAGTTTCGTTGGACCATAGTTCGATGTGTGCGTCCCTTAATTATGGGGCCCAAGTTAATGTACATGATGACATCCATGCCATCCATTTGAGGGGAAATGGTTAGATGCTGTGAAGATTATCCAATTTATTAAATCATATATGAATCTTAAAGCAACCTGTAGTTGAAGATGACATTTTTCTGGTTTTCTCACATTTCTCTGTGATATCAACAAAAATGATTGGACATTGTGGATTTACCGCACAATCATCATTATGAGCCCTAAAGCTAGGGGTCTCGGTACTTTGCAAGTCACTATGGAATATAGTTGTCATAATTTGTAGTATTTCTACGTAAGGCATGTAATATCGTTAAGCTGAATAAAGCGTGATCTATATCACCATGCCAGGAACAATATGATTGTCCAAAATTACAAAAACCATTACTACATAAGTCTAAAAGTAGCAAAGATAGTCCAAAAATTTTATTTGAAGCATATGTTCAAAGGAAAAAGACAGCAAATTTGAGCCCCAACAAGTGCCCCCCCGGTGTGCTGCGCTGGATGCTTATGTCACGCTAGTGCAGTGCACCGGTTCCTTAGGCTCAAGTATAAATAGCTGACTCACTGAGTCATTCCAATATTTTCTCGAGTAAAAAAAAACCTTGATTTTCCCAAGGTGAGAAAGCTCACCCTCAATGTACAGGCGCATGTGGTCCCCTTGTGGGCGCATGTGACCTGCCATCCATTTTCCGACGGAGGAACTTCCCTTTCAGGCGCATGTCAAACGCCCTTGAAAATATGGGCGCATGTCCCAGGCGCATGTTGTTCTGGGCATGTGCCCAGGGCACTTCCCAGACTTGTCTTTTTTTTCCAAAACATTAGAGGTGGGCGCATGTGGGGCTAACACATGCGCCTGAAGCTTGAATTCCAAACTCGTTTCCTTCCTTTCTTTGAGCCGGGCGCATGTCAAATTGCACATGCGCCTGAGGCCATAAGTGACGAAGTTTCACTTTCCAATTTTGTGGACTGGGCACATGTGAGGGGCCACATGCACCTAGGGCTTCACCTTGGGGCATGTGAGCCCAACACTTGCCAAAATTTTCATTTTTAGCCCCCGCTTTGCACTCGGTGAATAAATGGCATTTCCAGCTCCGTTTCTTAGTCAAATTCAGTGCTGTCTGAGACTAGATCACTTAAAATTTAAGCACGTTTGGAGCTTAGTGCCTTGGGCCTATAGTTGGATGCCTACTTTGGCCTGTCACAGCTTGCAACAGTCTATTTTAGGCAGGTTCAGAGTATGTCTGCCAGAGTGCGCTTATAGCATCCCGATTGCTTGTGAAGTTGTTGTGTGCGAACAGTTGCATATATATGATGCTAAAACCATTTCCTGACTCTGTCCAATACCTGCTTATAAGCACCTGGACTTGTCAAGGCTGCTTTTGGGCTAAATGCATAGATGTATTGTGGGTTCAATCTGTGATTTTGTGTATGCATTGACCACATGTATGCACGTATGTATGATGGCAATTGCTTTGTTGTGAAATGCGGATGATGATTGATATGCTATGCTCTTGATTTTGTTGCTTTCATGCTCTTCATGCTGTGCTTGTGTTTGTGATACGATTTCGTTAGGCTATTTGCCAGTGTGTATCAAGTTGTTTTCTGATGTTATTATGTTTACGCGTTACAGTGAATTGCAGTAGCGACAATGGGATCTTCAGGTGAAGCCTCTGGGTCGCATGCTTCTGGTCCAACGCCGATGAAGCGCTGTCGGAAAAGAACGGCCAAAGGTCCTTCCAACCCTCCTCCTCCAAGACGTAACTCTCGCTTCTTTCCTACGGTCGAACCCGAGATAAAGGATTTCTCGGAGCGTATTGGGCATCTTCCTCATGAAGTGCTGGTGCGCATCCTTGTCAACAAGACAGCGCCCGAACCTCCAAAGCAGGGAACAGAACAAGAGTGGGTCTATTGGTATGCCCAACTTGCTGGTGTGGCGAGTGCCATCGAGGCAGGTCCTCAAGATATACCTGTTCAAAATGCAGAAGAAAATTTGACAGGTCGGAAAGGTAAGAAGAAAGGAGGATGAGGAAAACAACCAATCAAAGCGCTCAGTCAAGCACAGGGATTGACATAGCTCCTCGACTTGAAATATGAAAGGATGAAGATTGGATGGGAGAGCAACAAGATTGTTGCTGAGCGTGGCATCTGCATCACGAATCTCTACGATGGTGAAGTCATCTTGCACCAGAAATCTCTTATGAGGTGTAAACCTTTTCCAAGCATCGAACCATCTGATGTTCGTAGACCTAGCCAATTCTATGGAGTGGAGAGATGGTCTTCAGTTCCTGAGAAATTACTTACTTCCACCCTTGGAAGCAACGGGAAATAACAGAAGGTTGGTGAGATTAAGGATATGACTTTCCTCATGCCTACATGTGATCCGCATGCACCTTATCCGACTCATTTCTTTGAGACGGTGCGTCAAAGATTCCTTCCTATGAGCACGTCCACAATGTGGGAAACTTCGAGCTTCCGTACCCGAGGGCATCTGAGTCGTCGTGACAGCTACATCCCCTGGGCGAAGGAGATTCTGATCCGGCATGAGGCTGTGCTGAGAGAGGTCGGGCTCTACTATGCCATCGAGGTGACTGCCGGCTTCTTTCCACGAGATCCTACAATTCTCAGGGGCTTCTTAAATTACTGGAGTTCCGTTACCAACTCTTTCCATCTTCCTCAAGGAGAGATGAACATAACCCTCTGGGATCTTAAGATGATGGCGGGCTTGCTCATACGCGGCGGGTATTATCACGAATATATCCCCTCTGATGAAGAATTGTCTGGCTTCAGGCGCGAAGGTGATCAAAAGGCCTATCATTCCAAGGCGTGTTTGGAGTTGTTCAATGAATTGCAACAATTTGACTGCATTACAAAGATACACTATGAAGATTGGTCAGTCTACTTCAGCCACGGCTTGAAGTAAGTCTTCCCGGGACGTCCCTTTCTTTCTTTTCATGATGTATGCTCTTTTCTCCTGCATAGCTTCTTATGTGAAATTCTCTCTCCTTTTTCTCTTTCAGGATCGACTACTGAAAAATATAAAGTTGATGTTAAAAGAATAAGGGTCTTACGACAAAGGTTCCAATGCAAGTTTCCTTGCCCGAACGTATTGTCTCCCACTTGCGAGCTAGCAAGCTTCCTCGCTTACTGGTTGTCCGCAGTCACGCTTCCCAGCTCAAAGAGTGCTGATGGCGTCAGGGTTTCTTGCTTCGTTATGGCAGGTGCCCTTGCCAGTGGTCAAGTCTTGCTATAGCGCCACCTGTACTCTGCAGCATATATAGAGCATTTGGTTATGTTGCTAGTAATCCGGACAAACCTGCTGATGGAATGGATGCGGCCTATTGCCCGTGGCATTATTTCTGTGGCTGGCTAGGCGTTT
Organism: Liriodendron chinense; assembly: GCA_003013855.2. Taxonomy (NCBI): domain Eukaryota; kingdom Viridiplantae; phylum Streptophyta; class Magnoliopsida; order Magnoliales; family Magnoliaceae; genus Liriodendron; species Liriodendron chinense. The sequence goes on from PVNU02000070.1 coordinate 5,337,470, forward strand.
ATTTTCCATGGGTATATGGCATGAAGCCTCACGCCTACTTCTTTCCGGACCGAGCATCCTCTTATCAGGTTCATGAAGGCTAAGATGGTGCTTAAGACGCCAGAATAGGTGTCTTCAAGGATCTGCAGTGAGAATGAAGTTGACTTCTACCATTTTTCGGCTCCCATTGCTAATGAAGATATCGAAGTCATCGATGATGAGGATTCGGTTGACTCCTCTGATAGAGAATTCCTAATATCGATCTGGACCGTCACTCTCCCGTTTCGCGAAGGCATGGAGTTCTGGCGCGAGCCTTATTACCCGAGCAGGTTCGCTAAACAGTTCGGCTACGATCAGGGTGTTCCGTCGACTCTTCCGAGCGTGACGAGGATAGAACGAGCATATGGCACAGGTCCTGTCCATTGGGAGTGGATGTGGGACCAACTTTTGCTGACGCAAACTGGTGCGAGGTTCGTGTTGCCTGGCAGGTAGTTGACGTCCCGTGACTTCTTATGGTTGGATGAGATGGTGGGGGCATCAGTACGCGTCCGGGATGCCAAACCTGTCGATTTCCCTCTCTATCTCTCTCCTCCAAGGTTGAATGACGTTCCTGAGGACGGTCTTGGTTATCTTTGTGAGCAGCGTGAGGCTATCGGAGTTCCTGGTACCAACCATCTGACTTCCTTGAACGTGCCGATCACTCGTAAGAAAGAAGATGGAGCGTTGGATTGATGGTATTGCTTCTATACAGAGGCGTCAGTAAGAGGTCGGATCTTCGCGTCCTCCGGCAGAGACTGCTCCTCCATCTGTCGAAGAGGATGACCCTACGGAAGGCATGGCAGGAGTTAGACCTTCTGATGATTTCGTTGACGATCTTCCACCGGGCCGCGCGAGAGATCAGTTGAGAGTCAAGATAAAACTCACACCAAGAGTTCGCCCGTCAGCACCTGAGAAAAACTTAAGAAAGGCAGAAATGTTACATATCAAGAACTGGGGGAGTTTGGATCCGTCGTTGCAGATCACTCCTCCAGAGATAGTGGCAGGTGCGGCTGTTGCCGATAGCCGCGAAGAAGGTGAGCTTCGGTTTGGTGCTACAGAGGAGATTGCAGACGAAGAAGATATAATTATCGATAATCGTGACGGAGGTGAGTCCGAGCCTACAGATGTAGAGGGGGACAATGCCGAAGGCGGTTCTGAAGACGATGATGGTCAGGGAGCGGCACGCCTCGATAATTTGGGGTTGCAGCTTGAAGGTGAGCCTGTAGATTATTCTGGTGATGACTGGGGAGTGGATCGTGTCAATGATCACAGCAATGATGATTCCCTCGCGAACTATTATGATAACGATGCCGGAGTCGGGGGTGTAGGTGATCTTGACGATGTTGCCATAGCTGCGCTCGAAGCACAACTCTACAATAACGCCAGGGTCTGATCTTTTCCGAGCCTTTAGTCTTCGTTTCTCAGGCTGTTGCGGCACCGACTACAAGGTTATCAATGGATGTTCCTCCTTGTTTGCCCGTTCGTGCTGATAACGCCGAGGAATCTGTTCCTGGGCTTGGGATACGTGACGGGAACGTCGATCCTTCTTCGGTCCCTCCATCAGGCTGTTCATTACACGTAGACTGTCCTATTGAGTTGGAGGTCGTGGATACGTCACGCTCTGCTCCGGTCGAAGTTGGACCCGACATTCCGCGAGCACAAGTTAAGAAATGCGATTGTGGTTCTGCTATGTACTTTTCTTCTTCGATTCCTGCATAATCATACTAACCATATTTTGTTATTATTATCTTATTTCTACAGATCTTATTGAGTCGATACCTGCCTCTGCCACTTTCATCGCCTCGTCTCCGGTTGTGACTATTGAACTGTCGGGCGAAGCTTTGGAAACAATTGTTGATTCTGGGACATGCATTGCGGGACCTTCGGAGCCTGCTGTTGATCTTCCTGCCATTCGTGGTATGACTCCTTCGCACTTTACATTAGATTATGACTTGTAGTTTCTGCTTCTATTTTTGCTAACGCATCATTTGTTTGTCTTGCATTCTTCTATCTTGCAGCGGCCGTCGATTCTGACATCGCCATTGCTATGATGCCGGACATTCCTGTATTTGAACGTTTAGATTGTTTTGGTCAGAGCGTGCTGAAGGGCCTGCTGTCTAGCCTTGTGAAGGTGTTGGCCGATCGACAAGAATGGCATATGCTAGGCGCTGGCATGAAAGCGCTGGAAGCTTGTGTCGGAGTAGTTGGGTCTGATGCGCTCGTGGTTGTCAATAACATCTTTGCGTTCAAAAGCTCCCTCGCAAACGTTGCGGCTGCTGAGCGCGTCAAGCCCGATCCTGCTATCGAGGAGAAGCGGAGAATTGTAGAGTCTTTGGGACCTGCAGTGGAACGCCATGCGCATTTTACGGCGAACGCACGAGAATCCCTACAAAATAATAAGATACAGTATGAAGGGTGCTTGGGCCGTATAGCTGAAATCGACGTTGAGATTGAGCGTTTGCAAGCGGAGAAGACCGCCGTGAGCTTCGAAGCTGCCCGTCTCGAGTCAGTAGTTGCTTAGGGTTAGATAGTGGTCACGCGGCTCGAGAGTGAGGGCAAAGCAGCGCGCAAGCAGTTGGAAGATTTGACTGCTGAACTTCAACATGTTCCTGATCCTGCGGAGGTGTTATCTGCAGCAAAGTCAGCGATGTAAACTGCCAGGGTGGCCGTGATCAGGCTGATATCGAGATGTTTGGATAAGCTTTGATCTTTCGCTCCCGACGCTCTCCTTCTTGATTTCAAATGTATAAAAATGATCGTAAGATCTTACCTTTAAAAAATTGTGTAGTTGGTGTAAGAGATACTTACCTTTTGACCATTCATGTATACGGCGTCGAAAAGATGTTAACCAAACTTTTGTTAAATGAAATGACAATAGCAATTACTTTTCTAGCGTGTTATGTTTGTGTGATGTGTGTTAGAGTGGTCTATAATAATAACAATAATAATCGCAGTTCTAATAAGTGATGAATGTAGAATGAAATGAAAAGAGTAATACTTCCCTTTGTCGTCGATTTTGGGAGTGTCCAGGGTTTCTAAACTCGGGATACGCTCGTGTCGTAGACGAATGGTCCTTCTTGGTTATTTCTCCATAGTAAGGGCAAGGAAGAGCTGCAAGAATACGGAGTAACTGATTAGCTTTTGTAACTACAGGCTTATCTACTGTATTCTACTCCATTTCATTCTCCATTTCTATCCTTACTTGTTACATTCCCTCTCTTGGGGAGTTTACATTTCTCATATTTATGTAAAGAAAAGTAACACGTTGACTGTTAGGGGTAATATTTCTTCAGAAACCGGCCATTAATTGCAAAACCGGCTCCGCCACCGTCGAAATTCACTAAACGGTAGGCCTTGTTGGAGTAGACTTCTTCTATGATGCATATCGGGTCCCACTTAGGGTCGAACTTGCTCTTTATAGTGTGCGCGGCTGTCGGTCGCTTCATTACGAGTACCGAGTCACCCTTCTTGAAGGATCTACCCCTGACTCGCTTGTCATACGCTGTTGAGATATGCTTCTGGTACATCTCTAGCCGTTGTTGTGCCGCGAGCCTCTTCTCGTCCAAGGCATCGAGCTCGACCATCCTAAGCTCAGCATTACGTTCATCTGTCAAGGAGTTCTGAAGTGCTACTCACAGGGACTCGACCTGAACTTCCATCGGGATGATGGCCTCCGTGCCATATACTAGTGAATAGGGAGTAGCCCGCATTGCTGTACGGTGCGTAGTACGATATGCCCAAAGTGTTTCGGGCAACCATTTGTCCCAATCTTTCTTATTCTCTGCCACCGTTTTCTTCAAAATCTTCACGATGGTTTTGTTGAATGCCTCAGCAAGCCCGTTTGTAGGAGGATAATAGGGTGTTGAGTAGCAATGGTTGATCTTGAACTTGGCACACAGCTTGTCGATTACAGCATTTCGGAAGGGCGTGCCGTTATCCGTGACAATCCGATCGAGAATACCATGTCAGTAGATGATGGCGTTCCAGATGAAACCTTCCACTTGTTTAGCTTTCACGTTCTTCAGGGCCACAGCCTCATCCCACTTAGAGAAATAATTTGTTGCCGCCAGTATGTATTGGTGCCCTTGAGAGGAAGAGGGGCTAATGGGGCCTATCACATCCATACCCCAGGCCGCAAAAGGCCAAGACATCACTGACTGATGCAATTCTTCTGGAGGCACGTGTATGATATCGGCATGTATTTGACACTGATGGCATTTTCTGACGTAGTCCATCGCATCTTTCACCATGGTGGGCCAATAATAGCCCATGTGCCGCACTCGATGATGTAGGTTCTGTCCGCCTTGATGGGCACCACATTCTCCTCCGTGCGCCTCTCTCAGCGTATCATGAACTTCTTCTCGAGCCAGGCATCTTGACAGCGTTCTATCGCTGGAATGTCGATACAGTACTTCTTCTAAGAGGACGAACGAGCTGGCACGCCTTCTGACTTGAGTGCGCATTTGCGAATCATCGGGTAAGAACCCATACCTCAAGTAATCAGAGAATGGTCTCCTCCAATCTTCTTCTTCTGTGATCTCAAAGCAATGTACAGGGCTTGCACTCGTGACATTCTCGGCTGCTGTGAGGAATGGTAATATTCTCCTTTCTTCTATGGTGACTTGAAGTGGGCTGCCCCTTGGCTGCGCGAGAGCCACGACCAGGTTAACCAATGCGTCTGCTTGAGAATTTTCACCTCTTGGGACGTGCGACACTGTACTGTCCCGAAAATGATCGAATAGGGCTCGGGCCTGATGGCAAAGGGATGACAACTCTGGCTTGCGGACTTCATATTCCGTCATAAGTTGTCCCACAACTAACCGAGAATCACCGTATACTTGTAGTGATCGGATTCGCATGTCTTGTGCCAACTGTAACCCAATGATGAGGGCCTGATATTCTGCCTCGTTGTTTGTGCACGACGACACTATTGTGAATGAGTAAGGCAATAAGTCGCCTTGAGGACTGATGAAGATCACACCGGCCCCTGATCCTGCAGCTCTGGAGGCTCTGTCGAAATACATCCGCCACTGCCTCGCGACCCTTACCATCATGGCCTGGTCGTCAGGCAGATCACATTCCATTTCCATGTTATCCTGGTATCGGGTGGGCTGTTAGAACGGCTATCGCCTGCCCTTTAACATCTTGAGACGGCAGATACGTGATGTCGAACTCGGATGGCAGTAGGGCCCATTTGGCTAATCGCCCGGACAACATAGGTCGGTTCATCAGGAATTTGATAGGATCTACTCTGGAGATCAATATGATCTCCCGTTTCGGTTTAGTTTTGGCCCAGATTTTGATTGGCCATAGGATTTGGTTGATTTGCAGCCATACTTTCAGACAAAATTGGAGAATTTAAATGTCTCTTAGCACGTGGTTCTCTATCAATTCCTTCAACTATTCCCCCTTCACTAATGAGTCGGTTATTAGAATCCCGAACCCAATGTGACATGCAAATCCAAAACAATGAAACAAGAAAGAAGAATTCTTCCTTCCTTTCTTTACTATTCTCTAAGATCGAAGCACAAGGTGTCTTGCAATGGCTGAGCCAGAAGCAAGGATAGAGACCGATTTCTCCTGGTCAATAGGGGTTCAGAGAACTCCCCACCCACTCTTTGAATCTTTTTTAGAGAAGTGCAGAAAAAGAAGAGAGAGGAATAGACTTGAGAAGAGAAATCTTTGAGCACAAGGTGATCCAAGACGGCAATGCCGACCAATAGGAATCAAGGCGACTCAAGGCCAACCTATCAGATATCCAAAAAAAGAGTCTCCACCCACTCTACAAGAGATGAATATGCTAGGAATAAATAGGGGAAGGAGAAGAGTAAGGTTAGAAGGACAAAACCTGATTTGAGAACTTAAGATGCCTAACTTCTTCTTCAACTTCCTAAAAAATCCCTGCAAAAGAAAAAAAATCAAAATAAAATAAACTAAGTTAGAAAAATTTCTAAAAATTTCAATAGAAACTATCTTTAGAAATTATGTCAAAACCGTCAAAAGTCCCCGGCAACGACGCCAAAAACTTGTTCGCTTCCACAAGTGTAGGGTTGCGATGTAGCAATAATCTCAATAAGACCGATGTCGATCTACAGGGACTTGTGTAGGAAATCACAAAACACTTCTAATGGTTTCTACTGAAGAGCTAACTGACAGTATTTTAACAATTTGATGTAGATAGATGTTTTAAACTGAAGGTAATCAATTAATAAAAAAAGCACTAGGGGTTCAAGGATCCACCTGTAGCAATCCTTGATGCTTAATTCGTTGTGGTTTCTCACTTTCTCAACTAGAATCGAAATTAAGTTCTATCTAGTCGGATGATAGAGCAGTTAAAACAAATAATTTGTCATATGTTTGATTCATGTACATGATTATCTCAATTCAAGCTAGGATTTGAGCACACTCAATTGCATAGGTCAGTCCTAATTCCAATAGGTTAAGATCACAACATAATCATCATTAAATCCTGTCACAAGGTATAACTAGATCATGATTTGAACTTGATCCAAATCACATACACAATCTCACATAATCCAGAAATTCCAGAAAATAGACTTTTGGCATGAGATTCCCATATAAGGATCATATGTCCAGAGCGTATTGAATCCAATTCCTTAGATCATACAGGTCTAGAACAATTCAAAATAATTAAGAACTCAAGCAATTCTTCTAAACATCCATGAGCCATCATAAGATTAAGAAAAACTACTTAGAACTTTATTCAAACCTCAAACCATTGTTCTTCACTAATAAACCAACTTAAAACCAAATCAAACGAATTGAAACATCTTAGATTCACTATAAGCTTCACCTCTTAGCCCTAACTAAGAGGTTTAGCCGTTCATGATCCAAGGAAACATGAAAACAACTAAGAAAAATATAAAACTAGAAGAACAAACTAGGAGGAGTTGTAGAACTCCGAATCCGACTTCCGCCGTCTCCCACCGTGCTCAATCTCTTCTAGGATACCCTAGGAACGTAGTAGAGGAGTCCTTTTATAGCTTTGGAACCCTAGGTGTGACTTCGAGAAATCCCGCAGATTTGTGTTTTGCGCAGAGATTTTCAGAGCTTGCAAAAGAAGTTTTCTTACGCAGCCGACCGGTCAGACCCCTTGTCCGGTCGGTCGAACAAAGTGCTTGCAATTTAAATTTTCACTGGAGTGTTTTTTACACGGTCTGACCCACCAGCTGACTGGCCGGCCGGCCGGCCGGTGGACATGCTTCAATCTGCTGAGTTTTCTGGACATTGCAATGGATAGGCCGACCCTTCAGCCGGCCAATCTGTTAGGCCGGTCGCCAGTGGGTCGGCCTTTATAAAATTGTGTCCAGAGATTTTGCTCTTTCTGGAGGGTTTGGCCGGTCGGTCGGTGGCTGTGACCGGCTGGCCGGTGGACATGAACTTGGCTGAAATCTTCAGCTTCTCCTCCTTTATCTTCAATGTGCTTTTGCTCCACCTTTGGTCCTTTATTCCTTTGATCTTCAAGGTGCATAAATAACCTATCTTAGCCCTCATTTGATGACTTCTCTCTTTCACTCCTACAATCACAAAACCATGCATTAGTTGGATCTTTAATCACTTATTTCAAGCATAGTTAGTAATGAAATAGGGTTAGAATATGCACATTTAGGAGCTCAACAACAACGCATGGACACATGTGATTGACAAAGAAGGTGCATTAGCATGCCACAGAAAAGTGCACTAACATTAGGATGAACAAACTAGGATAGCTTAGTAAGGATAGCTAGAATCTGAACAGTATAGGTAAATCTGAAGATTTCAGCCTCATTCGTGTGCTTATGAACATATTAGAGGATTCCAGCCTCATCATTAACTCTCCTTAATAGTTTAACCTATGCTTAATTTTGTATCTTTAATTGCTAAATTATCATCCTACTTAGATTAGTTTATCTTATTGAATTTTGAGCTTCATGTATGTTAATCTATGCCTTGATGATTTATGCTTTCTTGAATATTTTGAAATGACAACAATGCCTATATACAACAACATCCATGCCTCCAAACACGAGATGGATGTCATCATCTGTGGGACTTACGGATTTACCATGAGAAAATAATGCTTCCATGGAAAAATCATTTCAATTTTTTTAAAACTTTTTGAAATTACTATTTCTCTTTCCCTCTCATTTATTGGAAAAGATTTAATTTTCATTTCCATTCTCATACCTAAGTAACATAAATTCCAAAAAATGAAAGAAAGCAACCTATCTTTCAATGAAAGGCCCCACATTTTTTTTACACATGCACCCCACCCACCCATGCACACCCCACCACACCCCCGCACTCACACACCCCTGCACTCACACCATAGTAGGATTTCACCACCTATGGATACCCAAATCCCAAACCACGAGTTGAAACTCATAGAGTCTACCAGTCTACCACCAAGGAAAGGATAATGACCCACACATGCGAGCTACAAGTGGCAATGACCATTTTCAAATGCTCTATTTTATCAATATCCCACAAATGCAGCATGTCACTACCAATTTTAAAATACCAAACATAATGTGTCGCTGTGCTACATGTGCAATCATATGATTATCAAGTACTACGTGTGCTGATGTGCAACATTTGCAATGCAATCGTATGACACTTTTTTCTTCAGCAAACCCAGGTGCTGATAATGGATCATATGTGACATTGCGCCGGTGCTCGACCTACGCTACCATCAGTATCTATCTTCAACCACTTGCATATGTCATCTTCACCAACGTGCCACCGACTGTCCAACATGTATCAATGTTTATCTTCAAGTATCTTACATGTGCTATATATGACATTTGCACTATGCTTTTTTAATCTTCAAGTGCCTCACATGTGACTCGTACCTGTCCTTTTATAATGAGGAAAAAAAAAATCCCGTCGAAACGGAAACGGAAACGGAAACGGAGGGAAGATTTCAAGAAAAACCCGTGGAAAAACAATCAGGATGCGGAAAAGAAAAAATCCCAAACAGTGCGTACGGCTACATGCGCGATCCATCTCTATAAACATGCTCTCCTCGTTACCATAAACCCTCTTTTCATCCTCTCTCTCTCCCTCTCTCACTAAACCCTCTTCTCCTGCAATATCGATAATCGTGAAGTTCTAGATCATCTCTCTCTGTGCATGCGTTTTTCTCTCCAGCTACAATGCATTTCGTTTTGATTATGTGATGAACAAGTAGGCTGTCGAAGCAAGCACTAAAAGACTGAAGAAAGGAGATGACTAGTATGGATGTTGACAAAATAGCTGAGCCTGTAGGCCCGTCGGAATCTGGGGAGGGTTTGCCATATGCTCCTCAAGACTGGCCTAATCCAGGAGATATATGGAAGTGGAAGGTCGGGAATCGGAAATCCGCCTCTGGCTTCTGGATCGACAGATACCTCTCTCCTCCCGACCGCATTCAGAAAGCCCACTCTCGCAGTCTGCGTTTTGCAAGCCGCCCTGCTGTTATAAATTTTTTGAAAAAGGATTTACCAGGCACTGATATCGATGCTTTCTTTGCCTCTTTCTCATGGAGGGTCCCTTCCTCTGGATGTGCTTCTGCTTCTCCAGTGAATGGTCGGTTGGGTTTGAAATTTTTTTTTTCCCTAATTTCTTCCTCCTCTTCGTTGCATGTTCTTTTGCTTAACCATATCTCGTCTTTGGTCTTGACCTGCCATCGCTTTGCACAAACACACAACATGCAGAGACATGCATGTAATCTAGGTAGTTTTGTAGGTATGGGACACATTTTCCTGTGACTAAGTTGTTGTGTGGGTTGTGGTTGGTTGAGTTATGTAGTTATTTATTTGTGATTGAGCAATGAAGAAAGAAACCACCCAATCCTTTCTTTCCTCTATGAAACCGTTGGAGGCTGGTTCTCCTTGAATTGAACCAACTCGTGGTTCTTTTTAATTTTCCCACAATTCCACCTAAAAGGAAGGAAGGCCATACCAGAGTGGTATTAGAGCCACCTTTAGCAATGGCTAACCCCTGAGTTTATGAGCATGAGGCTTAGATTGGGCATTTACAGGAATCATCAACCAAACAGGAGCTAATGCTGGCTGACATCCTGTGGAAGCTGACGGCCATAGATATCAAGTATGACCATCTTGCAACTTCTCTCCGGAAGGATAGGCACAAGAGTTCCGAAGGGCATTCCCATATCCACTTTTCAAGAGCCGAGGCCGGAGGGAATTTTTCATAATCCGGTTCGACCGGGATCATCCAAACAAGGCTGCTCAAATTGGATTTTCCTCGCTACAGTGGGGTAGACACATCTGGCTGGATTTATAGGGCCTATTCTTTGCTTATCATCAAATGACACCTGACCAATGGCTCATCATTGCATCCTTCCACATGGAAGGGGAAGCTCTCCTGTGGTTTCGATGGTTGAAGAAGGCCCAAGGCCCCATGTCTTGGGAAGAGTTTATTAAGGCGTTAAATGCTAGGTTTGGACCCATTGAGTTCGAGGACCACACCGGAGCTCTAGCCAAGTTATCGCAGACCACGTCATTGTGGGATTATTAAGCTCAGTTTGAAAGGTTGGCTAATCGCACTGAAGGCTTGAGCAAGTCCTTCTTGGTGAGTTGTTTTGTTAAGGATGAACTTAGGCTAGACGTTTAGATGTTCAATCCCAAGTCCCTTACAATGGCAATCGGGTTCGGTAGACTTCAAGAGGAAAAGCTGATTGCAAAAAGGAAGATGATGCGACCTAAGGGGGTCAAGACCTCCACTACATCTATTATAGGGACGTCCAGGGGAACCACACCACCAATCAAACGGCTGACACCACTAGAAATCAAAGAAAGAAGGGACTGAGTTCTATGTTACAACTGCGACGAGAAATTCCATCTAGGCTATTGTTGTAAGACACAAGAGCTATTCCTTATGGAAGGCAACTGGTCGGATGAAGAGGAAGAGATCAATGAAGAGCCCGATGATGTTGAAGCAGTGACAAAAGAGCCTCAAGAACCCTCTCTAGAGATCTCGTTACATGCTGTTACGCATGTCCGGTACCCTAGACCATGAGAGTTGAAGGTCACATCAACAAGCAGCCAATGACCACACAGCTTCGTGGACCCAACCGTGATCAAAATGGCATGTATGTGTGATGTGGCGACCAATTTGAAGTGACGGTGGCCAATGGTGAAAGGTTTACTAGTGAGGTAAAACGCAAGGGGCTTGACATCACCGTCCAAGGATTACCTATTCACATTGATGTTTACCTCCTAACCTTGGGTGGGTGTGACATGGTCCTAGGAGGTCATTGGCTACGCATATCAGGTCCCTTTTTTGGGATTTTTCAAGGATGCTTATGCGATTTTCCATAAAAGAAGGGAACTGTGAACTCAAGGGATTCTTGCCAAGTGGGGTCGGGGTGGTCGAGTGTAAAAGCATCGCGAAGCTGATTCGGAAACAGGGCAAGGGGTTGATGTTGCGCATCAACTATTTGATCGGCCAACCAGAACCACCTCGCTTAGAAGGTCAACTGAAGTCTCTTCTTGCAACTTCTAGGATGTGTTCGTGGAGCCTCACGGGCTACTGCCACCACACGCATAGGACCATTGGATTCCCTTACCTAAAGGAAGCCAACCTATTAGTGTGAGACCGTATCCGACGGTACCCACACTACAAAAAAAAAAAAGAAAAAAAAAAAGAAAAAAGAAAAAAAAGAAATTGAGAAGATAGTTCGTGAAATGCTTGATACAGGGATCATCAGACTGAGCTCCAACCCTTATTCATCTCCTGTTTTACTAGTCGGAAAGGCAATGGCAGTTGGCGTCTTTGTGAGGATTACCGTGCTCTCAACAAGGAAACCATCGAAGGTAAGTTTCTGATCCATGTTATTGATGAGTTAATTGATGAGCTACATGACCAAGTTGGACCTTTGGTTTGGATACTACAAAATCCAAGTTCATCCTGACGACATTCCCAAAATTGCCTTTCGAACCCATGAAGGGCATTATGAGTTCCTTGTTATGCTCTTCAGGCTTACAATTGCCCCCTTTGCATTTCAAAGCCTAATGAATGAGGTCTTTAGGCCATATCTCTGCAAGTTTATTTTGGTCTTTTTTGATGATATGTTAATATACAGTCGAACTTGGGGAGATCATTTGCCCATCTTCAAACTACTTTGGAGATACTAAGTACTCGCCGACACTATGCCAAGATAACAAAATATAGGTTTGGGAAGGAGCAAGTCGAATATTTGGGCCACATACTATCACAAAAGGGAGTAGCTGTCGACCCTAACAAAACTGCTTACATGCTCCGCTGGCCTCGTCCCCCTACTCCAAAGGCCTTGCGAGGCTTTTGGACCTCACTGGATACTACTAAAAGTTCATAAATGACTATGGCAAGATTGCATCAGCACTCACCTCTCTTCCTAAAAAGAATTCTTTCGGTTAGATGGAGGTAGTTGAATGGCCTTTCATTTGCTTAAGCAAGCCATGACGCAAACACCTGTCTTAGCCCTACTCGACTTCACTAAAACCTTCTTCTTGGAGTGTGATGTGTTAGGAAACAGAATTGGTGCGGTACTAATGTAGGATGGGTAACCCTTGGCATTCATTAGCTAAGCATTAAAAGGGAAAAGTCTAAATCTCTCCACTTATGAGAAGGAGCTCTTTGCTATAATTGTCACAGTAAAAAAATGGCGTCCTTATCTATTGGGGTGGTGATTCAAAATTAAAATTGACCAAAGAAGTCTAAAATGTCTCTTGGAGCAGCGTATAACTACGTTTGCACAACAAAAGTGGTTAACAAGGCTCCTTGGATATGATTATGAAATAGACTACAAGAGCGGACGTGATAATAAAGCAGCCAAAATTCGTAAGTACTTCATGAGAGTCCAACTGTTGGGCACTCAGGGTTTCACAAGACCCTTCATCAGGTAACCTCATCATTCTATTGGCTAGGGCTATGACGTTATGTTCACTAGTAAATAAGAGTGTGACTTGTGTTAATGCTACAAAAATGAGAACGTGGCACCACCGGGGTTGTTACAATCACTTCCCATCGTTGAATGTGTTTGGACAGACATCTCTCTTGATTTCATGGATGGGTCCCCTCTCACACGGTAAGAGTATGATATTGGTGGTGGTGGACCGCTTATCTAAGTATGCGTACTTTGTAGCAATGTCGCACCCCTATACAACTTCAGTGGTGGCCCATCTCTTCATTGAGAGCATCTTTAAACTTCATGGTGTGCCACACGCCATTGTTAGTGATAGGGATGCCAACTTCACCAGCTTTTTTTGGCAAGAATTGTGTCGTTTACAAGGAACCAAGTTGAACATGAGCTCAACTTACCATCCTCAATTTGACGGTCAAATCGAAGTGGTTAAACGGTGCTTGGAAAATTACCTATGATGTTTCTCGAGAGAATGAACGAAAGAATAGGTAAAGTTGCTACCATGGGCAGAGTGGTGGTACAACACCTCTTTTCATTCAGCCACCAAGGTAACCCCATATGAAGCTGTCTATGTTGTGCTCCCATCCCAGCTTCCCAGTTACGTGCCAGGGACTGCTCAAGTTCAAGTAATAGAGGCCGAGCAGTCGGGATTGCATTTTGTCCCTCCTCAAGGAGAACTTACGGGTAGCAACAGGAGAGAATGAAAAGGATAGCAGACTTAAATTGTACTGAGCGGGAGTTTGAAGTTGGTGATTGGGTGTATTTACAGCTCCAACCACCGTCAAGCGTCTATAGTATTCAGAAGATCCATGAAGCTATCTCCTTGTTATTTTGGTCCATTCAAGGTTCTGCAATGTATTGGATAGGTTGCCTACAAATTGGAACTACCAATGGGATCTAAAGTCCAACCGTCTTCCATGTCTCGCACCTAAAGAGGAAGTTGGGAACTCATGTGCATGTGCAAGACTCCCTTCCTCCCCTAACTGAAGATGCCACATGGGAGAGGTATTATTCAATGGGAGGGCAAGCAACCAGAAGATGCCACATGGGAGAGGTATCATACACTCTTGGAGTGATTTCCTGATGTAGACCTTGAGGACAAGGTCACTCCAAGCAGGGAGGATTGATATGTGCCTACATGGATCATGGGGCCTTTCCATGACTTTACAATTATTCCCTCTTTGAGTTAAGAGTCTTCCATGTTTAGGTAATTATGTAGGTATGGGGCACATGTCATGTAAAGAGTCATCCATGTCTAGGTAGTTATGTAGGTATGGGACACATGTCATGTAACTAAGTTGTCGTGTGGGTTGTGGTTGGTTGAGTTATGTAGTTATTTATTTGTGATTGATCTATGAAGAAAGAAACCACTGAATCCTTTATTTCCTCTATGAAATTGTTGGAGGCGGGTTCTCCTCAAATTGAACCAACCTGTGTTTCTTTTTTTAATTTTCCCACAATTCCACCTGAAAGGAAGAAAGGCCATACCACTAGCCCAATTGGGATGCCTGTAAATGGGGCAAGTTGTAAATGATTTACAGGGAAAACATTTACACTCTGCGTTTGGATGACCTTTTTTTCTTGTAAATCATTTACAGCATCTACCCCTATCTCATTTACAGGCAAAAAAGGTGGGATTTCATTTACAGGCTCTCCATTTACAGCCTGGCGGCTATATTTTCAAAGATTGCCTCTCCATTTACAAGACTTGAACAATTTACAGGCTATCCAAACACAGGTAATCATTTACAGCTTACAGACGAACAAGACAGGCTGTAAATGTTTTACACCTGTAAATCATTTACCACTTGAACCATTTACAGGCATCCAAATGACCCCTAACAGTGAATAAGGAAGATATTCGTATGTGGCCCTGTTGGTTTGGCCACTCTTCCACAGCTTCTTCCTGTTGCTTTTAGCTCTGTTGCTCTTGATTTGTTTAAAGTGTGCAACCTAGGAGCTGTCTAAACATCATTGCAGTACTTTTCCTGGCAACAAATTTAATAAAAGACATGATGACTTGCTTTCCTTGGTTTATTCTAATCTTTGGACTGCACCTATTATTGCTACTTGTGGATTTCGATACTTTGTTTCATTTATTGATGACTCATCTCACATGACTCGGATCTACCTAATGGAGCATAAGAGTGGAGTGTCCCACTACAAGACATTCCACAAATGGGTTATAAATTAGTTTCAGGTTCACCTAAAAATCCTTTGAAGCAACAGTGGGGGAGTGTATCTGTCAAAGGAATTCCAGAATGGGATTGAGTCCCAAACAACCTGTTCCACAAATGGTATTAAATTATTTAACGTTCACATAAAAATCCTTCAAAGCTATAGCGGTGGAAAGTACCTATGAAAGGAATTCCATCTTTCCTAGCAAGAGAATGGGATTGAGTCTCAACCAACCTGCCTGTATAGTTTCACATAAAAATCCTTCCACACGACAGTGGGGCACAAAAAAATTGTTCGAAGCGACAGTGGAGGAAAGTATGTCAGAGTAATTCCAAACTTGCAAGAAAATGGGTTGAATCTCAACAACCTGTTCCACAAATAGGGTTTAAATTGGTATCAGGTTCACATAAAAATCCTTTAATGAGGGAGAGTATCTGTCAAAGGAATTTCAAACTTGCGAAAGAATGGGGCCAAGTCTCAACCAACCTGTCCATTCAGGTTCACAAAAAAAATCTTTCGAAACGAGAGTGAGGGGGAGTATCTGTCAAAGGAATTCCAACTTACCTGCAAGAGAATGGGAATGAGTCTGGACTTGATCTTCCTAACTCACAAAGGTAATCTTCCTATCGCTCTTAAAAAACGAACATGCAGTTGCACTGCTCACTGTTGGCAGATGTCTCCTTTCAATATTTATCATTGTCACACGGGTCATTTCTTACCTCCCTTGATTGAGTTCCTATTCCCAAAAGAATTGATGTGGCCCTTGGGAAACCATCCTAAAGACTGGCCATGGAAGAAAAAAAGGCAGCACTAGAGAAAAATCACACATCGGTGATGATTGAACTACCAAAAGGGAAACGACTCGTTGTTTGCACTTTGCAAATAGGTTCTCTCTAAAGCACAATCCTGATGGAAGCATCTCTCGATACAAGGCCTGGTTGGTAGCAAAAGGATTCATGCAAATCTATGACATTCATTATTTTGAGACATTTTTGCTTGTCACCAAACTCAATTACATCCGAGTTCTCATCTTTCTTGCTACTCATTTTAATCGGCCTTGCATCAACTGGATGTTAAAAACGCCCTCTTGCATGGTGATTTGCATAAAGAAATCTACATGTTGCCACCACCTAGATTTACCCATAAGGGGGAGAAGCATAAGGTTTGCTGATTGTGGAAGACAAAATATGGGCTAAAACAATCTCCACAGGCCCGGTTCGATAGTTTTGGTAGTGGTCTTCTCAACATTGGTTTTCACTGTTGCAATGTTGATCACATTATGTTTGTCAGAAGGCATTCCAACAATGTGACTATTCTTATTGTCTATGTGACTATGTCGATGATATTATTCTCAGTGGAGACAATCAAAACACTATTGAAGAGGTAAAAATTAATCTCTGGAGTTGCTTTGCCATCAAGGACTTTGGGGCCTCTGAAATACTTTCTTGGTGTTGAGGTATCATGTCCAAGCATTGGATAGTCCTCTCCCAGCAAAGTAATAGTCTGGATTTACTGAACAAGATTGATTTCTTGGGTTGTATGCTTGTTGACACTACCAATACCACACCATAAAATTTTCTCAATGACGGTGGCCGTCTTCTAGATTCCCAAGCTTATTAGAAGGTCATTAGCAAATTGATTCATCTCAACATTACTTGACCAAACATCACTCATCTTGAAGCTAACCAAACAGATTCTGCATTATTTAAAGGGTCACCTGGACGCAACATTCTCTATTGTTCTCATAGAAAGTTGAAATTGGAGCTTATTTTGATGCTAATTGGGATGGAGATCCAAATGAATATAATTTTGCCTTTGCAAACTGCATTTGTCAGCCGGAATGGTTGGTCATGGGCCTGTGGGGCCCACTTGTGGGCAACCACTAGTGGGTGGGTCCCACGTACCTTTCTCGCTTCTTCTCTCTTACGGGACTTTAGAATTCAAAGAGAATTTGAGATACAGAAGAGGATTAGATGAGATAAGGATAAGCCTTATCCCATCCAATCTCATCCTTTATCCCTCTATCATCTTATTCTATAAATAGAGAGAGAGTTCTTTTTTGATATCACTAAGAAATTAAGAGAGTGAGAGATTTTAAGGAGAGAAGAAGAAAGGTTAGTAGTTTAGTGTCCATTTGGCCCGTCCCTTCACGATCTAAGCCTTAGATTGTGATTCGGGTCTTGAGGGCTCATTCTTCCGCAATGACTATCAGGAATCTGGTCGCTTGGAAAATAAAAAACAATTCATAGTTGATCAATCTAGTATAAAGTTGAATATAGGGCCATGGCTCATACCACTTTTGAGTTACTAAGGTTGAAGAAGTTGATGGAGGAGTTAGGCTTCCCAGTTTAAGAGCCCATGGAAATGGGTTGTGAGACTCGGGCAACTATTTACATATCACAAAATCCAAAGCTTCCATGAAAGAACTAAGCATGCTGAAGTCTATTGCCACTTCATTCAAGAAAAAATTGCATCATAAGGAAATTCTTACTCTGTACACCAAGTCTGTACACCAAGTCTATGGATTAATTGAATGACCTCTTCATGAGGTCTCTCCCAAATTCTCAAATTTTCTAAATAACAAACAAGCCGGGCATGATTGATATCTACTCTCCAACTTGAGGGGGGAGTATTGGTGAGGGAAGGAGTACCATAACATCTGTGTCCTTTGGTCTTCCAAATTGAGCCCCCAACCCTTGAGTGATAGCGCTAAACAACGCTTGAAAGGTCACCGGACACATTGGCTTTCACATACACTGCCCGGCTCAAAACAAGCCTTTTAATCAGCCTAATAAGATCCTCTACCCCCACATTTTCATTCCAAAAACGATGACCATTTCTAGCCCCCCCAAATAGCCCAAAAAAGCCCCATTAAAATCAATCGCCACTTGGCTTTCTCTGATTTGCTCACTCCTCCATGCCAGGTCCACATGAAATCTTCTACCGACTTCGGCATAACTCAATCTACATGAAGCAAACGAAGAAAATGGGCCCACACTTTAGAGGCAAAGGAACAATACAAAAGCAAATGATCAAGCGATTCCGTGTTCTCCTCACACATCAAACATATATTGGGTAATAACTGTAATATCAACGCTTCCCTTTGAAGATTGTCCAAGGTGAGAATTCTCTTGTGCCCCACAAGCCAAACGAAAACGGCAACCCTCGGAGGAGCTCCGTAAAACCAGCAATGAAATGGGTGACGAACCGGCGAATAATTGATCGAATTGTATGGTTTTCTGACAATGTAGCTTGTGTACACGTCTGAGTTTAGTACGGAAATTTGCAGGACGTTACAACTGTCTTCCCAGAGAGGTCGATCGCCATGCCCAAAGCAGAAGTGTCAGCTTCTCCTCCACAATTTGCCCCATCAAGGATGACATCCCCCAATCTCCTCCCGCTGCACCTTGAGCTTCACTTGCTTCTCCCCAAACTTCATTAAAATCGAATCAATATTCCCCAATGTCTTCTACCTTTTAACACATATCCTTGCCACCCCTAGCTCATTGCCGCTCTTCGTCGCAAGATCAATTTCAACAAAATCTCCTAGCAGCTTGCAGTGGCAGTGAAAAAGTCGCTGAACCAGAACTCCAAGGGGATCCTCCAAAAGAGAAACCAAGTATCCTCCTTACCGAACATGGAATACTCCTCAGACCTATGGATACAAACTATTGGACCCTCTTTGTGGATGGCACCAACGATGAGCAAGCTGTCCATAGCTCCATCTGGGCGAAGTCAAATCCATACCTCATTGGCTTCAATAGGCTTCGACACATAATCTTTTGGGCTTAAACTGCAACATTCTAGTAGCCATTGCCTAATCCGTGATCGTGAAGCCCCTACCTTTGATGTAAATTAAAGTTCCCCAGGACTACCATGTTAGAAGATAAATACAACAACTTTATAATGCTAAAATTAGATGTATTGTGTATTATATGAAGGGAATGTTTCCCCTCTCAAGAATAAAAATTGTTTCCCCACAAATTACAAATCACTCTTCTTCTTAGCCTCATTCTACCTTATTTACAAGCCATTTCTCCTCCTTTATAAATTGGCTCACATTGTGAAGCAAATGCGTCCCTACTCCCTCACCTAAACCCGATGTTGCTTCCCTCACTTCTTGTGCAATTATGGTTTACATTTACATGGTTGATTGTCAACAATCTCTTGTAGTTGAACTTGAAATGCGGTGTTCGAGTCAATACCATATCTGTGTCCATGTATTGCATCAGGTAGCAGACTCTCTGCCTCCCTCCGAAGCAACTAAATTGAAAAGAGGGTTTCAAATTAGCTACAAACCTTATGTGATGAGCAATTCTCCACAAATTTGATGATTGAATCCAAGATAAAGAAAGCAAAACATGCTAAGATTCAAAAGGGAAAAAAAATCCAGCAACTAATGCTCCAACCAAAGGAACACATGCTAGGGATAGGCAACTCATGTTGAGAAGAAGAATGCGTGCTTTGAAACCTCAAAGAAATAACTATTTTTCATTAAAAAGGACCATCGACTATTCATAAAAGAGTCTGTACATGTTTATATATTTTCCTCAACGCAAACAAGAAAAAGAAGAAAAAAAGTACTTGTATTCCTAACCATTCATTACTAACATTCCTTTTTTAAAGGTATCCATTAGAATCAATCCTAACCAACTATTTTTAAGAATGGTGACTTCAAGCAAAGCACCACAAACTACAAGAAGGCCAAAAACAAGGGAAAAAAAGAAAGACAACAACCATTGACGGTTGATGACAAGTTGTCATCCAACGGTTAGAATACAACTAATCCTAGATAGAAGTGCTTCTTGAGTTTGTCTTGCTTGTCACAGACGTTGTGGTACGAAGTGGAACTTCTTTGGCTCCTCAAACTTCTGGTTAACAGTCATCTTCATAGAAGAATTTGAAAGATCATGGACCTTGGTCTTGCTTTTGTCTTTTGTGACCTTAGAACTATCGGGTCTGTCGGTGGTCTTCTTATTGACGTCAACTCTAGCTTTGGTCTTCCTTGCATTGAGGAATCAGACCTCTTGGTGCTCTTCCTTAGTAGAAGCATTTTCGTCGTTGTAGCAAGCATTCACGTATAGGATTCCACCATGGTGTAAGGCTTTGACTCCTTTCTGGACACCATTATCACAATACTTGAAGCACCGGTTTAGTGATGAAGGGATGATGCTGTATTGTTATACTTGGCAATTTTATAGTTCTATGTTCGATGACTATGTCGCTTGAGAAAATCCCCGCACTCTTCATGTAGACGTCAAGCTCTTGAGAAATCCTATCACTCTTCTTTATCTAAAACCACTTATCTAAAACATAAAAAAGCCAACCATATGCATCACTGATGTCTTAGATCAATCGACAAAATAAAAAATATGGTCGGATTAAGGATGTAGGCAGCCGAATACAATGGGGATAATATTGGATTGCCCCATCTCTTATTTATAATAACTAATATGGGCTTATAATCACACTCTTTGTAGTTGAGGTGGTCCATGATTTTGTTACTAGCCCTCTCCATAGCATCGTAAATTTAGCCCATGGGTGACTTTTCATCATTGTTCATCAATTGTAACACACTTATTAGGGGTTTTGACGATTTTGGTGCCTTCATCACTTGTATCCAAAATGATTGGGAGATGATGTTTTGTTGGATTAACTTCGGAATTCTTTGACCAAGGCCCATTATTCCAATTGGCTGACACCACAAAGGTTGTAAGCTCAACTTTTTTTTTTAATGCAACCTTTATAGTGTTAAGAAGGGTGTTTTGAATCAGGTGACGATTGGACAAAGCAAATTACACCCAATGTGCCTTCTCATGTGATGGAAAAGAAGGGTATGTTTGTATGTAAAGACTGTGATTCGTCTCGCCCTAGCTATTACTTTAACATACAACCTATCTATATCTTCTAACATTATATCTACACAATGTTCCATGTATGGGGTCCAAAATAAATGACGTCTCTTCTCCATAAGTAGGTGATTGATAACTATATAGGAGGTTGCGTTGTCCGTTATAACTTGAACAACATAATTTTCTCCTATTTCCTCAATTACACTATTAACGATTTAAACAAATAGTTGGGCGTGTGAGAATGGGCCGATGCATCTACGGACTTAAAAAATAGTCCTAGTTAGACAATCTACAAGAAAGTTAATCTACATCCGACTGGATCTATTGATCTATCCGTTGGCCATTAGCTTACAAGCATAGATTTTTCACACCTCTTTGTATTTGAAGATAAAGTTTCTAGTAAACTCAACCTTCCTTTTGAGGCAACTTACCTCACTTTATGATAGAAATGGGGTTACAATCCAGGTCCAAATTGACATATCACTTTCACTATAACCTTGAAGCTCTTCAATTTTATGATGTTGAAAGCAACACCGGCTTGGTGCAATGATGCATGGGTATGAGATGACCTAACTCTATATGTACATGAGATCCAAAATTAGATATTCAAGTAGATAATTCATTAAACTATCCACTATCAACTAAAAAGATTGTAAGATTTCAACAATAAGATGGGGATAATCTGTTAGGATCACACCCCATAGCATAAACGCACAAAAAACGAGTAAAAAAGGGGTTTAGAGATATGAGGATATCCCTAAATCTAGCACAGGCCAATCTACGTTCAAGTCTGAATTAATTTCCTATGGCTGGCAATCCCCTTTTCACCAATCATGCAAAAAGGGGAAAGTTCGAAGAAGAAAGAAGAAAGGAATCGGGAAAGATGGGTTTCAAGAAAGAGCGAGATGAATATTTCCACAAGGAAGATGATGGGTCTTACCTTCCCTTGCACCTTGAAGATCTAAGAAAAGAAATCGTGGTACTTCGGGGTGGAGTTCTCAGCACCCGAGGGCCAATCCTGAAACCATAGTATCTCAAATAAAGAGGAAGAAGCATACGATTTTCATTAATTCAATAATAAATTCGAAATAGGGTTTCTCACAATATATATAGGCTATGAAAAGATAAAGTGCACTAAAGTGCCTAAAAACATGAAAAAGAACATAAAAATGCATAAGAATAAACCACAATCACAAAATAACATCTGACTCATCCATAGGGTTCGAAAACATAACTAAGATAGAAAAAAACTAAGAAAACTGGGAACGGGCCATGAAAGTGGGCTGGGTCGATCCAACAGTTGGATGGCCCGATCGGAAGAATACAAAGGTCTGATTGCCATCCAATCTTGGATCCATGGTCGAAACGCTTCAAATTAGCAGCCTGCACACATATCCGTCGAAAGTAGCCTCCATATGTATATGTACGTGTGCAGGGTCTTCATGGTCCATCAATGAAGCGGCCTAAGGGGCCCAATATCCATCCACATTAGCTCACATGCTCCAATTCTCGATTCGCGACGTCGCCTCTTCTGGTACATTCTAAAGGGTGCACCACTGATGTCCGCATCATGCAATCACTTAACAATACATTGAATCGTGATTTTTCTATCCTTTTTTATACCTTATCCCTTTAGTCAACTACATCATGAGCCTTAGGATGTGGTATACACCACCTATCCATTAGCCCATGCCCATGAGCTCGTTGGATGCTAGTGGTCTACATCGCCCCGTGGACATAGGTGGTATAACAATATCTAAATCAACAACATCAATGTCCTCATATGCTTCTCTTTCCATAAACTCTTTTTGAATAATCACAGTGTCATGCCTTTTTCGAGCATGCTTGTCCATGTACTCCATGATTTCCTTTCAGATCTCTGGAGTAATATTGGGCATTCTCTTGCATTTGATACAAGGGTGTGTAGAAGGTGTTGCTTGTGCTAGCCAATGTCACCAGAACTTCCAAACCTGAATAGATCATATACTATTAAGTTACTTTTTGGTAGCACTGCGATAGCTCTCGTACTTCCAACCCAGGTCATTAGACTTGGGTCTCAAAGAAGAAGATTGGGAAGAAGACCTGATGAATGAGATGATGTTGTGTCTACTAAGTAATAAGTAGATACTAAATACTAAATAATAATTGAAGAACTAAATAAGTTGTATTTGAAGTAAATACTAAATAGTAATTTAGTATATTAAATACTACTATATTTCTATTCTAACTTATCTTAAAAAAAAAAAAAAAAAAAACTTCTATTCTAACTTGTAAGTTCTAAGTACTAACAACTAAGTAGTAAGTAGTAAGCATTACACTAGTACTGCTAGTACTCAAACTAAGCGAGAGATGACAAATGAGAGTACTAAATGAGATGAAAAAAAAGAAGTCTTTTTTTTTTTGAAGAATAACTTTAAAATTACATAAAAGGACCTGCCAAAAGACAGAAAAGAGGAACAACAAAGCTAAGAAAGATGTAAAAAGGAAAGATCAACAGTGTTAGCTGCCTTAACAAAAGGGGCCCATTCTAAAAATGCTGCTTTAACGAAGTAAATGGCCTCTTGAACTTAAGAATCCTCATTCTCAAAACACTGACCATTTTGAGACTTCGCACAAACCAGAAAATAGCCATAGCTACTGATCTCCCGACTGCTCAAGTCTTGAATCTTGAATCCTTGAACTTGTCTCTTGAGACTTGTTTTGAATCTTGAAGTCTTGAAAAAAGAGAGAAAGGAAGAAACTTGAATCTAGTTGACATTTGATGTCAACTCGTCTCGTCTTGAATCATGAATACTCGTCTTGTCTTGAACTCTTGTAAAAAATTAAACTTGAAAAAGAGAGTAAACAAACAATGCAAAAATACACATACAATACACCACAATCAAACTTAAAAACGATTAGCAAATAGCAAATTAGCAATATATTGAGATTAAAGAAAGAGAAAGAATGAGAGAGTGAGAAAGAGAAGGAGAGTGAGGGACTGACAGAGTGAGAAAGGGAAGGAGAGAATGAGGGAATGAGAGAATGAGGGAATGAGAGAATGAGAGAGATTATTGAATGATATAATAGAAAATAGAGATACAGAGATAGAGAGAATGAGAGAGATAACTATCTAGTAACTTCTAAATAAGATATAATGAGAGAATGAGAAAGAGATAGAGTTATGGGAGAATGGTAGAGATTTGAAAATGAGAGGCTTGAGAACACAAGCCACAAGCTCAATCATTGATCTTGATTCTTCACTTGAATTCCTTGGACCTTCTTGGTCTTTACCTTCTTCTTTAAGAAAATCAAGAGAGAGAGATTATGAGAGCACAAGGTAATTTAGCATTAAAAGTGATTAGAGTGAGAGAGAGATAGAGAGTGAGGGATTTCTAACCGTTGGAGTGCATATGCAATCGTTGATTGCATACGTATGGTATTTATGCCATATGTGATCACATATTATGGATATGGCTTATGCCATAAATGCATATGTGAGGTGGGCATTGTTATGTGATTGTGCGATCCCATAATCTCTTATGCGATCACAACATCCATGGACGGCAGAGCAATACGTTCTGGATGGTAGCCGCATCGATGATTTGACAGGGGACCTTTGTAACTAACCCGTTAATCTCAAGGATGAGGGTTATTTCCCCTATGGCACATTGTCCGTCTTGATTGAAACC
The DNA here is from genome assembly GCA_003013855.2 of Liriodendron chinense. NCBI lineage: Eukaryota > Viridiplantae > Streptophyta > Magnoliopsida > Magnoliales > Magnoliaceae > Liriodendron > Liriodendron chinense. Next base: position 5,362,093 of record PVNU02000070.1, read on the forward strand.
TTGTATCATGAGACTGCTAGTTTGCAGGTTGCGGATCTCGTAGCCCAGCTTCTTAAACATTTTGATAAGCATGAGGTTGGTTGTGGAGCCGCCTTAAAACATAATCAGATTGATAGGAACATGTCGGATGTAGCCAGTGGTAGTGACTGACATCGAAAGAACCCGTGGGCATGGGCCAATGGATAGGTGACGTAGACCACATTCTGAGGATGACTAAAGGGGTAACGGAAAAGGACCAATACAAACCACTTTGGAAAATCGTTATAAGTAAAAAGATAGGAAAACCATAATTTAGCATATCGTTAAGTGTTGATGCCGAACTGGTGTTGCTTTCAACATTGTAAAATTGAAGAGCTTCAAGGATATGGTGGAAGCTATAGGTCAATTTGGACGTGGATTGAAACCCCCTTCATATCATGAAATGATGGAAAGTTGCCTAAAAAAAAGTTTACTAGAAACTTTTCTCTTTGAATACAAAGAGGAGTGGAAAATCCATGGTCGTATGTTAATGGTTGATGGATGGACCGATAGATCCGGTTGGACATTGATAAACTTTTTTGTGAATTGTCCAACTGGGATCACGTTTTTAAAGCCCGTGGATGCGTTGTCCCATTCTCACACAACCAATTTTTTGTTTAAATTGTTAGATTGTATAGTTGAGGAAATAGGAGAAGAATATGTTTTTAAGTTGCCAAGAACAATACAACCCCCCATATAGCCGCTGGAGAAGAGGTGCCGTTTATTTTGGACCTTGTGCATGACACATTGTATAGATCTAATCTTAGAAGATATAGGTAGGTTTATTAAGGTAATTGCTAGAGTTAGACAAATCAAGGTCTTTATGTATAAACAATTAAACATGCTCTTCTTCTCCATCAAATGAGAATACACATTGGGTGTAATCTTGCTTTATTCAAGTGTCAGCCGATTCGCACATTCTTCTTAACACTATAAATGTTGCATTCAATGAAAGCTGAGCTTAGAACTTTTGTAGTATCAGCTGATTGGAATAATTGGCCTTGATCAAGGAAGGTAGGAGGGAAGTTAGTCTAACAAACTATTCTTTCCCAATCGTTTTGGAATCAAGTAACAAAGGCAATAAAATCGTCGAAACACTTAATAAGTATGTTGTGATTGGTGGATGACAATGTTGTCAAATCGCATATGCAATCGTATGTGACTGGCATATGTTATTTGCATATGCCATCACATACTCGCATATTGCTCTGGTTTTTTAAAAGAAAATTAAAAAATATGTAAAAAGGAAAAAAATAGAAAAAATCTAAAAAATTAGGAAAAACTATGCTTAATTACTACTAGTGATTGGATTGAGGTTTTTTTTATATATAAAATAATTTATATATCTAATTACTTATACCTACATAAAATTTAACAAAACAAACAACATTTTACATTAAGAGAATTAATTATTAGAAACTTCGAACATAGAAATTTTTTTGATAAATGATAACTTGATAACTTAAACAACTTATAAGTTACAAGTTAGAACTTAATTTACAATTTTACCCATAAAAAAACACATCTTGCAAAGTATGCAATCGCATCCTTATTGCACAAAAAGAATGCCGTCGCATACTATCCTGGATCGTATATCCTCATAAAAAATGGCATATGCGTTCGCATATTTGAATATGCGATCGCACATGACAACAATGGCGGATAGTGATGAGAAGCTAGCCACCCATGGGCTACATTTACGATGCTAAGGAGAGGGTCATAAATAAAATCATGGACCACTTCAACTATAGATAGCGCGTTTACAAGCCCATCGTAGATATCATAGATAAGAGATGGGGCAACTAAATGCCATCCCCATTGAATTTGGCTGCTTACATCTTTAATCCGATATTTTTTGTGTTCGCCAATCGATTTGTGGCATCAGCAACACATATGGTTAGGTTCTTGACGTTTTGCAGAATGATTCCAGATAAAGAGGAGCAGGATGTGATTTCTTAGGAGCTAGACTAATACATAAAGAGTGTCCGAATTTTCTCAAGTGATAGTTGTAAGGCACAGGAGTATGGAATTGGCAAGTATGAACGTTAACGAGTTGTTTTAACTTAAAAATAATTTTTTACGATGTAAAAAGTCTAACTCAAACTGTTATGTGCACAACTAATTGGTGGTCAATGTATGGAGTTAACTCGAATAAGAAGGATTAGACACTACAAAAGTTAGCAATGAAAATTCTTGGCCTTACATGTTCTGCTAGTGATTGCGAGCGTAATTGGAATATATTTGAGTTGTAAGTTTTACAATTCATTTTCAGTTCACTAACCGTAAAAGTAAATGATCATCATCGTCTCATTGCTAATTTACTTTCAATTGAAAATTTGGAATTTTATGCAAATTCACATTAAAAAAAGGAATCGTTTTGATCAAAAGAAGCTTAATGACTTGGTCTTCGTCTAATACAACCAAAAGCTGTGAGAACAATTCCAGGCTAGGCGAGAAACGATTGCTTTCTATGATTCTATTTGCTTAGATGATGTGGAGGTAGAGTGTCTTGTGTAGACAAAGGATCCGGTCTTTGCAGGCGAGGACCTAACATGGGCCTAAGTTGAAGATGGCGCTTTTAGATCGACACTTGGAGTAAATTCTTCAACTCAAAGGTGGAGAAGAGGGGCGAGCAGTAGCACGAGGCCTAGTAGCACTCAAGGCCAAGATAATGAGAATGAGATTGAAGAGTTATCAGAAAAAGATGACTGATCATTAAATGTGGATGAGCAACTTGTGTGAACTGATGAGGAAGAAACAAAAGAAGATGAAGTATACGTTGAAGAAGTAGATGACTTCAACGACGATGATGGTGGTCATGTGCCACAAGGGGAGGGATCAATATATATATTATAGTATAAATTGTTAGGTATGTAAATTGTAATTTGTAAGTATGTAAGTTGTAAGTTTGTAACTAGGAGTTTTTTTTTCTTTTCCCAACCATCTTTTTTTTTACTTATTTTGTTCTTTGTACTTTGTATGGTATTGGTAGTTTGGTAGCAATTACCATTTATTATATCAAGTGAAGTGAGTCATCAGTCATCAAGACATTATTTTTCAATAAAATTTTTAATTTTTTAACAAGTTGTTGACATGTTGTTATTTGTTACTTGTTAATGAATTAGAACTTAGAAGATAACTTAGTGTTAAGTGTGACTTGTTGATTATTATAATTATGTAACTTAGGTACTAATTACACAAATTATAATGAAATAGAGAATAAAAAACAACTTAGATCACTTCTACTAATTACATAAAGTTTATCTTAATTTTGTAGATTTTTTTTTTCAAAATTTCTTAAAATTTCCCATTCCCCCCTTTTTTAATTAAAAAAAAAAAAAACTATGTGCAATTGCTTATGTGATTGTGCGATCGCATAAGCGATCACACACTAGCGATCTCTCAGGATCACTTCTGCCATTCGACAACATTGGTCATTTGCCAATAAAGGGGATATGCTCTTACCTTTTTTTATTTGTGATTGTTGCTGAGGTGAATGATTGAAAAGGCCAATGTGTAAGGTTTGTTGAGGAGGTTTAGTGTGGATCATAGCAATCTTCAAGTATTTTCTCTTCAGTTTGTGGATGAGATACATCATGGGATCTCTTCTTGCAAATGCCTTGTTAACTCGTCCGTAACCAATGCAAAGAGTTATGGGCTTAGTGCCGACCCCTAGTGTAAGCTCACAATAATTGGGAACTCAATTATCTCTCCACTTGTGGTCCTCAGATTTGTTATTGCTCCCTCATACATATTCTTAATTATGTCAATATGCCTCTTGAAACTCCTTTCTTTCCCAACACCTACTGGATTAACTCTCTAGGGACCCTATATTAATCTTTCTCTAAGTCAATAAAGACCATGTGGCGATCCTTCCCCCTCTCCCTATATTTCTCCATCAATTGTCTAAATAGGAAGATAACTTCAGTGGTAGACCTCCCTGGCATGAAACCAAACTGATTTTCTCATACATTTGTCTCATGCCTTGGTCTTTGCTCAATCACTCTTTCTTAGTCCTTTCTCAATCACTCTTTCCCAAAGTTCCTTAGTATGGCTCATAAGTGCAGTCCCATTGCAGGTAATTATGTCTCCTTTATTCTTATAAATAGGTTCCATGGTACCTCTCCTCCATTCATTCGGCATTTTCTTCGATCTTACAATCTTCTTGAACAGCTTGTCAACCAAAATATTACTGAAATCCACATTGTATTAGATGGCAAATATTAAGTTAATTGTGGCAACTCTTTTATTGAGCTTAAGCAGTCAATTTGTTTTCTTTGAAAGCATACGGAAAACATTGTGCAAGGCAAAGTGTTGTCACTGTCAGCTCCTTTTACTCCATCTCTTTATTACATTCCATGTTGTGGAAGATGGATTTTTGATACACTTGATGACAAGGGATGGGACTGTATTACATTCTCTTTCTTGTCATGTGGAATGAGAGCATTGGTTAATATTTTCTTGGCAAGTTTGGAGCTGCTATGTACCATATATCATTCACGTAGGTGTTTCTGCATTCCAGAAGCTAAATTGAATATTATCAGTAAATATGGATCACATAATTTCATCTTGTCTTCGTAATTATTCTCTCACGCATTCTTGTATTATTAATAATGCTTAACCAGTTCAGCATTGGAGTTTTTAATGCTTTCCTTCCTATAGATTGTTTGAATTTGAACACTCCAGCTCAAGATCTTTATATATATTAGCATTTTGGCATCTGATGTCTGTAGTTACGAAAAAACTAATATTCTTAGAATTTTAGATACGTAGATACGCATGAGTAGTCATAAACATGGATTTCTGATGTCTCGGTGGTTTTGTTTTACTGTGGCGTATATAGCAGGCAATGACTCCTCTGGCATGCATCCTGTACAACTCTTGGCAAATGAACATGCCGGATCTGAATCAACATTTGGAGATATGGATTGTAAAGCTGGAAACAAGATGTGCAGTCTTCGAGTACCAGAAAGGACTAACTCCCTTGAAGCAATGGCATGTGATATCTGCTGCACTGAATCTGGCTTTTGTCGTGATTGTTGTTGTATTCTATGTTTCAAGACTATTGACTGGGAATATGGAGGATATAGTTTTATAAAATGTGAAGCAAGGGTGAAGGGAAACTATATCTGTGGGCACATTGCCCATGTTAATTGTGCTCTCCGTTCTTTCATGGCTGGGACTGTAGGAGGCAGCATTGGCTTGGATGTTGAGTACTATTGTAGACGATGTGACAACAAGACAAACCTTATTTCACATGTTGAAAGGTTTCTAGAAACATGCCAATCTATTGATTCCAGGGATGACATTGAGAAGATTTTAAACCTGGGTTTGTGCATCTTGCGTGGCTCACAACAGACAAGTGCAAAGAACTTGCTGAATCGTATCGAGCTGGTTTTAACAAAGGTACAATTTATAATTTTATTTTTGTAACTAGTGGCCTCGTCAGTCATGGAAATTGCAACTTCTTTTCCCAAGTCATCCTAGTCTCTTTTTAGGCTTTCTCAACCTATGGTATGACCCTTTGATATTTAATCAGCTTAAGAGTGGAATTTATGTTGAAGACATTTGGAAGGTGGATGACGATAATCGAAGGTTTTCTGCAGGTTAGTTTGCCTTTAAATGTCATCTCTGCAGACTGGTGTTTTGGTGCTAATTCCCCACAATTATTTTTGTTCTCAAAAATTATTTCTTCCATTTCATGTGACTTCTTTAATGTGTGTGCCATCTCTTCTTCTTCATCTTCTTTTATGCACGCGTTTTTCAAGGTGTCATAGCCATCTTAGCCGTTCTCCCAGCAATTTGGGTTTTCTTTTAAATGGTAGATTGGAAAGTTTTACGATTGACTGCCCCTAGACATTTAACCTTCCTCTTTCACCTAGGCTTCTAGAACTGGCCATGGCAGAGGCACACGTTGACACCACTTACATGCCAGCATGATCTACCCAGTATTGCCTCCAATCCAACAATAAGTCTATTACATGAATGCCTGAAATGATGAGCAAGCTGAGTATGGTCATGAAGGAGAAGTTGCCAGGCCATGACGGCACACGAATGTATGAATTGGAACAGAAGTGTATAAATAACACATGCTCAGGTAGTCCACTCCACGGAATAGCAGGGTGTCCACTAATACATATTTATAAAAATCACTCATATTTGAATTCGAGATCCATTCCCAACACTGAAGATAATGTCCTTTTTGGAATGATTTTCAACTTTAAATACCACTTTCCATACTCTCGGTGCTGTCCCACAATGAGGCTTCAGGAAGCCATCTGTCCATTTTCTCACCATATTTGCTTGATGTAACTTGCCAACACAAATTAATTGGGATAAGGCTTAGTGATGATGATTTGCTTGATATAACTTGCACAAGTTATTATCCTCCACCTTGGACCCCAAAACCGTGTTTTTTTTTTTTTTTTTTTTTTCCGTGTTTATGGTTTTTGATGATTTCAGTCACTATTCCACCTCTGCTTTTTTGTTTACACACCTCACTGTACTCGATGAAATCAAATTTGTTTTTACCTTTCACTCTTCAAACAAAGTCTCTTTGGATTTTTTTTTTACCCTAGCCTATTAGGGTGCTTCCAAGACACTGGAACAGGGACATGAAATCAACTATCGTTTCTGACATAGCTGCCTTGATCAGCATGATTCTACACCTATTCTTCCAACCTGAATGTTTCCTTTCTATTCTCTGTTCTCTCTACCACCGAATCCCATGGATGCTTTTCTGGCTTTCCAGAGCACAACAGGTGACCTAGATAAGATATGAAAGCTTGTGTGGCCTATTATACCTGAACACCCTAGCAAGTATCCCAATTTCCTCTCTCCAATTTGACCACCAGGAGCTCACTTGTTAGAATAATAATCTTATGACCCGAGACCTCTTCAAAATAACCCAGAACCTTCCTCAAGTTATTGATTTGGTTCAATCGGAATTGCAAAACTAATGAGTATTGTCTGTGAACTAAGGGTGGGATACTTGGAAATTTACTTTCTCCACCTGGAAGCAATTAATTAATCCTTCCTCCCTAGCTTTCTCTAGCATTCTGCTAAGAGCTTCGGCAACTACTATGAAGAGGAATGGGTAGAGGATCCCCTTGGAGCAGCCCCCCCATATCCTGGGAAGAATCCTTTTAGTGAACCATTGACCAAAAAAAAAGTAGCATGCTGAGCTGTTGATCAAGATGGTTCAAATCATCCGAACGATGTGATTTTTGCACCATTGCCCACACTTGTAAGTATGAATGAATGGACGACCCAGATTGATGATTAGCCACCCCACATTGAAGCTCTGGGAACATTGCAAATGTCCCCATGAAGGTGTGCCTTGATGATTAGTTTTGGGTTTTGCGTGTGCATGTGCCCTTCTTATTCCTTTTTTAATGAATATTAAAATTGTATTAAGAGAAAAGAAAACAAAATACAAAGCTAGGGGTCAAAACAGGAGGGCCCAGGACCAATGGGACGCCCACGAATATACAAATATACCATCATCTGGAGGCAGCAAAGTATATCACCTCTTATCTACAACCCCATGGGACGTGTGATTGATTCCTTGGCTACAACATATGCTCTTTGGTTACTAGAAGTGGGATATGCCAAAAGGAAACTTGCAATTTGCTTTTGAGGCTAATTGCTTCACCTAGCAAGCAAGATAATGTCCACGGTCCTTGCTCTACTACAATGCAGCCGATTAAGGTACTCAAATCACTATCCATGATGAGTGGATTGAAATTATGAAGCACAACCAAACAATGACCTTGGAGCGAGGCAACAAGCTTAATAAAATTGGAATCATCTAATGTTGTCAAATGGCATAGCGATCCTGAGCGGTTCACAAGAGTGATTGTATATGCGATCGCACAACCACTGTAAGCATTTTTTTTTTTTTTTGAAAATTTAAAAAAACGAACGAAGAGGAAAAATGAAAAGAAAAACTAGGAAAAATCATAAAAAATGTAAAACTATGACAAATGTATGGAATTGTATTTTCATTGATATTTTCATATATTTTTATATTTATTACATATTTACATTACATCTAATAAGTGACAAAGTCAACTAAGAAGGTAATAACTAATAAGTACTCAAATGATATATATACTGCTCACTCAAAATTGTGAAAAAAGAAACAACATAGAAATTTTATTGATGGTGGGAAAAAAAAAACTGTAGTATTCTATCAAGGATGAGAAGAGGAGGATGAGAAGGAGAGAGATTGTAACAAGAGAGAGGGAGAGAAACATATGACGCTTAGGTCATGAAACCCTTAGCCTCTCCTTTTTTTTTAATAACTAATGAGACTGTGTACAATTCGTGTAGGCTCTCTTGGGCTTTTCTAAAAGAGGGTTGGGCTCAGTACATTACTTAACAACATGCTTTGAGCTTATTCAACTAAGCATAAAACTTATCCAATAATGTTCCTTTCAACACTACCCTCAAGCTGGATTATATCTATCTATCATGCCCAGCTTGCCAATGAGAAATGAAAAGTGATTATGAGCTAGGGACTTGGTGAATATATTAGCACGATGAGTTTTCAAGTTTACGTATTTCGTGGAGACTTCTTTGGAGGCAATCTTCTCTCTTATAAAATGGCAGCCAACCTCTATATGCTTTGTCCACTCTTGAAATACATAATTTCTAGTAATGTGTAATGCAACTTGGTTATCACAATAGAGTGTCAATATCCCTTCATCAAATAACCGCAGTTCCTGGAGAAGAGATCAGACTTATATTAGCTCGCATACGGCACTACCCATAACTGTGTATTCTGCCTCTGAACTAGATCTAGAACCATATTTTATTTCTTGCTTTTCCATGTTACCAGGTTGCCTCCCACATGTTTCAACACTGAGGTCCTGGTATCGATTCCCAACGTGGGGGGTGGCTAACATTGAAGTGTGACTAACAATGTGGGTGTGTACTAATAGTGGAGGTGGATTTCCTGTCAACTATGGAACTTGCCTAGTCTGCGTTAGCATATAATTCGACTTAAAGATGCCCTTGAGATTGTATATTAGCCCTAATCTTGGGGCTATTTTTAGGTAACAAAGAATTCATAGGACTACATCCCTGTACTGTATACGTGGCTTATGCACGGACCAACTTACCATTCCTACAACAAACAATGTACCAGGTTTGGTAACTGTGTGGTAGATAGTTTTCTAACAAGTCTTTTATATCTTTTTGGATCCTTAAACAGTTCCCCTTGATTGTTAGATATTTTACTGTTGGGCTCCATTGGTGTGTCACTTGGCTTGCATCCTAACATTCTAGTTTCTTTCAACAAGTCTAACGCATACTTTTGCTGAGATAAATTGATTCCTGATGCCGATTGAGCCACTTAAATTCCGAGGAAGTAACGAAGAGGGCCAATGTCCTTTGTTTGGAACTGCTTCTAGATGTGAGCTTTGGCTTCTGATATACTAACAGAATCACTTCCTGTGATGATGATATCATCAATGTAAACCACAATTGCGACCTTCCCTCTGTGATTATTAGAGGTGTACACAAGTCGAATCGAATCGAGCTTTGCCAAGCTCGGCTTGGCTCGGCTCGACCTCAGCTCGGCTCGGTCATCGAGCCCAACTGGGTAGCTCGACTTGGTTTGGACGAGCTTTCGAGCCTAAATTCGAGCTTTCGAACATGGAGGGTTGAGGGGGCGGCTCTGCCAGTCTGGTCGTCTGGGGACTGGGCGTTCGCTGGCTGGGCGACAAGGGGAGAGAGAGAGAGAGAGAGAGAGAGAGAGAGAGCCGAGCAGGTCAGGCCGAGTGTTGGTTGGTCGGGCAATGAGGGGAGAGAGAGAGAGAGTGGAAGCCGGACGACCGAAGGGGGTCACTGGTCAGGCCGGGTGAGGGTGAGTTGGCGACTAGGGTTTGAGGGGGGCGGGCGAGGGCGCTCAAATGAAAAAAATGAATTAGGTTTAGGGCGAGGGCGTTCGATTCTATAAATTTTTTAATTATATATAACATTATATATAAATTATAATATATATATATATATATATATTATATTATATTAAAAAAAAAAAAACTGAGCCTATTCGAACCTGGTTCGAGCCAAACCAAGCTTGATTTCGAGCCGAGCCGAATCGAGGCTTGGCTCGAATTTTCAACGAGCCCATAAAATAGGCTCGGCTTGGCTTGATCCACCCTATGAATCGAGCTTTTTCGAGCTGAGCCGAGCGAGCTTTTCGAGCTGGCTCGGTTTTTGTACAACTCTAGTGACTCTGCTTCATAAATACTGAATGATCAACATGACACCTGTTAAAGCCTAAGTCGATTAACACCTTGCTAAATTTTCCGAACCAGGCCCTAGGAGACTGTTTTAAACCATAAATAGCCTTTTAAAGTTTACACACTTTTCCTATTCTCCCTCTAAGCAATAAACCTAGGAGGTTGCTCCATGTAAACTTTTTCAGTCAGCTTACCATTCGGAAAAGCATTTTCGACGTCTAGTTGGTATAACGGCCAAGACCTATTTGCTGCCACAAAAATCAATACACGAATAGCGTTCAATTTTGCAACAGGAGAAATGTATCTTTATAATCCAAGATCGGTGTTTGAGTATATTCATTTGCCACCAATCGTGCTTTTAGACGTTCAATTGAGTAATGAAGTAGATATTTTATGGAGAACCCAATGACAACCAACTAAACCTGTACCAGTTTCAAGTACTAGTTTGGTGCATAGTGGTAATTTCTTCTTCCATAGCTCTTCTCCACCTAGGATGAGCTAACGCCTCATGATGGGATGTCAGAATGACCACCTATGATAGGGACATGGAAAATGCACGGGTAGATGGAAGCAGGAGATGGTATGAAACAAAATTAGTGATTGGGTGAAGGGTACATGAGTGAGTACCTTTACGAAGAGCAATCGGGATGTCTTAGTCTGAAGGTGTTGGTGATGCTTCAGGAGCCTTGTCCAAAGGAGATGGGGATTGGTGTGGACTGGGGATCATAGGAGTGGTCTTGGCAAGTGATGCGTATTTGTTCAGAGGTTGGGGAATGGTTGGTGGATATGAAACAAAAGGAAAAGGAATGGGAGTAATGACAGTGAGGTTTTCCCCGGAGTAACAATTCTCCCCATGATTGGGAGGACGGGAAATGAATGGTGTATCTTCAAAGAAGATTACATTTGCACTAACCAGTAGCTAATTATGCGAGGGGTTGAAGCTTCTAATTGCGAGAGTATTCCAAGAAGATACATTTAACAACACGTGCATCAAGTTTATCAGAACTAGGATGTAAAACATGAACAAAGGCATCAGGATACTCGTGGGGAAAGAGGAAAGGGTGAGGCATTGGGATATAGCACAGAAAATGGTGTGTTGCCCTTAAGAACTGAGGAGGGCATTCGATGAATGACATGATATGCTGTAAGAATGGCAAAACTCAAGAAGCGTTTTTTAACATGCGAGTAAGAAGGGATCTTTCAACTTCCAATAAGTGTTTATTCTTCCTTTCGGCAACGCCATTCTATTGTGGAGTATAGGCATAAGACTTCTTCTGGGTAATGCCGATGGAAGTTAAGAATTTTTGAAAGGAGGTCGAGAGATATTCAAGTGCACTATCTGACCAAAGGCATTTGATTTCTGTGTTGAACTGTGTACGGATTTCAGAATGAAATTTTTAAAGATTTAAAACTCTTCAGTTCGGTCTTTCATCATGAATACCATGTCAATCTTGAATAGTCATTAACAAATGTCAGAAAATATTTGAAGTTTTGAAGCCTAGGTATTTGAATTGGGCCCCACACATTGGTATGCATGAGATAAAAATGGAGATAGATTCCGTTTGTGAAGATGTGGCAAAAAAGTGAATGTGTGTGGCTAAGTGACATGCTTCACATACAAGAGAGGAAATAGATGATGAAGAGGGAGAGAGAATTTTCAAGAGTCTTAGGGAGGGGTGACCAAACCGTGTGTGCCACTGTAATGGAGTGGCGGTGACACCAAGGGAAAATGCAATGACTAGAGGTTGCTAATAGTACAATCCATGCAGTTCACCTCCACCAATATCTCCTTTGTTTTGAAGTCCTGAAACACATAATGGGAAAAAAGGTGACAAAAGCAGTTCAGTGTGTTAGTAAGTTTATTCACAAAGAGTAAGGGGAAACTCAGGCACATAGAAATCGGAAGATAAGTTAATGTGAGGACTAGGTGAAGTAGCTTCCTGACCAAGAACTTTTAACAAAGATCCATTAGCTAGGGAAACCAGGGAACAACGGACTGATGTAGTGAGAGATGAGAGGGAAGATGAACCTGTCATATGGTAGGTGGCTCCTGAGTCGATTACCCAAGGTCATAATTCATAGGAGGCAGCAAGACCAATCCCTAATGTGTTAAGAGAAGTCATGGCGCCTGTCTTCGTGATGGTTCTGTGGTGACTAGCCAGGGATGGATGCTCAATCACTTCAAATAGTTCCAAGTGATCAACAACAAGTAACTTTAATCTAGACAACAATGACTGTAAAGAGTAAATGGTAGATCAAATAGCAATTAGCAACTCCAGTAATAAAGGGCCCAAAATTGTGGGCCAGCGATCAAGCATCGATCAGGATGGGGTAGCAGAAGCAAAGGCCTGCAATAAATCTATTCATCTGGTCCTGCGATCAAACAGAAGCAATGTATCTGAGGCATCGACCAGAAATGGTCCGCATCAGTGATGCGGCAGATCTTTCTGACTTGTATTTCTTATAATCCAGGAAGAGAAAGAAAGAAAGGATAACCATTGTTGCAGATATTCAGAAGAATATGACACAATCTGTCCTGAGATGCAGCATCATCATTACAGCAGAGAGACCTGGAGCGTTGATGGAGGAGATGTCCAGAGATCAAAGGTTGTCAACACACCAACTCTTGTGATGATCTGATGATGGTTGGATGGTCAGATGCAGTACCGAACAGTGGTTTTCCATTACAGCAACAATTGTTTAAAAAAAAAATCCCAACGTATCTGGTTCCAGCGACCCAACTGTTCATTTTTCATGTTTTGAAGAAGATTACTTCATCTTGATAGCAAGAAGATGATAACCCAACTGGTCCTTTTTAAGAGAAAAAAAGAACGATGAATAGTTGGCCGATTTGCAGAAAAGAACGAGCACTGAAACTGACTTGTTAGAAATGCAGCAGAAAAATGGGAGATGAGATAGTTAATGGCGGATCAGACCCTCTGATACCATGAAAAAAACTGTAGTATTCTAGCAAGGAAAGGAGAAGAGGATGTGTGTGTGTGTGTGTGTGTGTGAGAGAGAGAGAGAGAGAGAGAGAGAGAGAGAGAGAGAGAGAGAGAGAGAGGATCATAGGCCCTCTTGGGCTTTTCTAAAAGAGGGCTGGGCCCTGTTTATTACTTATTCAACTACATGCTTTGAGCTTATTCAAGTAAGTGTAAAACTTAGTATATTACTTATTCAGCTACTTATACAATTTGATCCCCAATCATTGTGGCACATCTTTACCACCACCACCATATCCTTCTTCGACACATACTTCCTCTTCTTTTGTTTCCTCGTCATCGGTTTTCACGAGTTCTTGATCTACATCCAATGGTTGATCATTTTCTTCTTCTATCTCCTAAATCTTGTCTTCTTCTTAGCTACTAGGCCTTGTTCATCTTCTCTATTTTTTGACTTGAAGAACTTTCTTCAGGTGCCAATCCAAATGCGACTTTTTCAACTTGGGCCCATGTTAGGTCCTCTCCTGCAAACACCAAATCTTCCATCACTCATTGTCTGCCTCCAAATTATCTAAGCAGATGGGATTATAGAAACCAGGGTTTTGTTGCTTAACTTGGAATCGTTTTTTGCAACTTTTGGTTGTATTGGACGAAGACCAGGTCATTTTGGCTTCTTTTGTTGAAGACGATTTTTTTTTTTTTTTTTTGTAAATTTGTATCGCATTTGAATTGAAAGTGAATTTGTGATAGCGATTACTAATGATTTACTTTTAATATTCACTCTAAATCCTACATTTAAAGAGTGATTTGAAAATCTTACTGACTTGAGCATGCCTCTAGTTGTGCTTGCAATCGCTTGTAGTACATGTGAGGCCAATAATTTTCACGGCCAACTTTTTCAATGCCGAATCCTTCCTTTTTGGGTCCACTCCGTACATTCCCGACTAATTAGCTGTGCAAATAACAGTTAGAGTAAGTTAGACTTTGTAGATTGTTAGAAATTCTTCTAAGTTGAGTAACTCGCTAATACGTTCGTACTTGGCTATTTCGAAGTTCTATGCTTGACGACTATCCAGAGAAAACCCCTGTACTCTTCAAGTAGAGGTTTAAAAACTTAGAAATCCTATTTTGTTCATCTTTGTCTAGAACCATCTATCTAAACCATTAGAAGTCCAACCATAGGCATCTCTTTTGCCTCACTTCGATTGGTAGAAGTGACGAATACGGTCGGATTAAGAATGTAGGTAGACGAATACAAAGGAGATGACATTTGGTTGTACATTTGTATTTTTTGTTTTTTTTCTCTGTATAGTGTTTGGCAGTGGCCTTTTTTTTTTTTGTTTATGAAATATCATCATCGTTTCAAAAAAAACAAAAATCATGTTCTTTATAATTAAAGTACTCCATAATTTTTTATCTAGCCCTCTACATCGCATTGTAGATGTATCCCATTATTGGCTTCTCATTACCATGTACCAATCTGAACACACCTACTAAGGGTTCTGAAGATTTTAGTGCCTTAAATACTTGTCTAGAATGATTGCAAAGAGATAGTTTGTTGGACTAACTTTCCTTCAGCCTTCTTTGACTAAGGCCCATTATTCCAATCGGCCAACACGACAAAGCTTCTATGATCTTTTTTTTTTTCATACAACATTTGTAGTGTTAAAAGGGCCATTGCAAATCGGGTGACGGCTGGACGAAACAAATTGGAGCCTCTTGACTGATGAAATGATGCACTTCTCCCCTTTTAAGTGGCCAGTTGGAACAGGGCCAAACTTAATAGTAAAAGGATCACTACATTTATCCTCCCAGAAATTAACTTTGTCAACTTTCCTAACTTGGAACTGTTCTGAGTTGAAGAAATCACTCACCACATCGAGGATCCGAATCTTTTTGAAGCAACCTTGACACCCCAATCACCTCTGGTAGATCTTCATGGATAAATTCTCCATAACTACTGGTAGTTCTTCATGGGTAAAATTCCAATAGAATTGTTAGAAAGACATCGGAACCGTCTGAGTAGGGGCAATGCCTCTTGGATTTGAACATTGCCTTTTGAATTTTATTGATACTGAAAGGCTCCCTCCAGCATAATCACCTCTGACTCTGACAACATATCAGAGTCCAACCCACTGAATGTCCGACACTGTGAATTGTCATTCTTGTACACACCAAGACTCCAAAGGATCTTCCTCTCTCTGAGGTGTCCTACACTGAATTGTCATTCCAGCACTTTGAATACCCTTGTGAGCATTAATTTGATGCCCCTCTCTGAACAACGAACTGGGATAACCCTTGCTTCTTCTGCACACCCTTCACAGACTTCCACCACTCTTCTTCCAATCTGCCAAGGATAAAGATGGGCTTCAGGGCCTCATCTTGCTATCGATTACCAACTGAAAGAAAAACCACAACTCCTGCCTGAGTTTCTATACATAGGGATAAGAACATCTGTTAGGTTTCCATATCAACCAAAAACCTCTTCCAGATTTTATGAGAAAGGGATATTCCTAACTAACAGGCTGAAACGGCCTTTTGCGTTGCCGCCAGTGCCAATAGATTCGGCTATGGAAGGAGCACACTAGAAGGAACTTCACACCATGGGAGTCTTCTCGCAGGAGTTTTGGAGGAGTTTTCAAAAGGACTCATTTTTTGAATCTAAATCCCTTGTCTGCTATTGCATGGTAGATACCTTAACCCATGCTGAAGGGGGAAAAAAGGCTCTATGCACTCCAATTGGCTATTTATTTTTCAACACTGAGACTTCCTAAAACCAGAATCTTCTTTCTAGTCCCACCAAAGAAACCTGCTATTATTGGATGAGTCCACAGAACTTTCCCATATCCAGCTCACATTTGTCCACATACAAAAATCACAAAAAATCACTCCATGCTTTGCATCAAGGCTAGAAAACCTGAAACCTTCTAATAATAGGTATAGTGTGCTTAGTCAGGTTTTCCCGTGCCAAACGCAAGAAGAAAAACTAGGGATTTGGTTAGCCATGCCAATGTGTGTGCCCATGGAGTTTGTTTTTAGATGGGATTACCTCCTTTGCATGTTTTACACTGTGTCCTGCACAGTGTATGTACCCAATGTTGGGCACTGAGAATTAAGAAGCTGGATTATCATGAGGAAAACTATAATATCATACTTTAATGTGATCCTTTGGGAATTATGCAGAACCTTTCCCTGCTATGTTTCTGTAATTTCTGTCCAGATATTTAAGGGCCATTTGGATACCACCAAATAAGTTACTTTTTCTACTTACAGCAGTAGATAAGTAACTTATTTGAGATAAGTTTGGTTTATGATCAATTATAAGCAACTTTGTTTTACTTAAATTTACTCAATCACTTCAGTTTAACAGGTAGAAATCAAGATAAGGTACTTGAGGCATGAGTAGCTTAAGTAACTAACAATCCAAACGCCTCCTTAGTGACTGTTATATATCTTAATCTCATCCTGAAAATAGCGCAGCCTTGTCAGGGCCACTGGATGTTCTCAGCAATCAAGTTTCTTTGGATTTCATTGCTGGGTCTGAACCTTCACATGAGCTTGATGACGCACGCGGAAGAGGAGCTCAAACACCCGTCTACATAACTTCTGATCATCGTATTGCTTCTTTGAAGCTCGAGAATGAGATTGATAGGGCTCTTGAATCCTTGAGAAAATCACAGGAAGAGGAGTACAAAGTTGCCGAGCAAAAGCTGTATGGCCACAAGGATCTCCTTCTTGGGTTGTATGAAAAGCTTGATGCGGAGAGGTCTGAACTTGCAAAGCATACAGCATCACCTGCTGGCAATGACTCGGATGCCCTTCTTGCCAACGTCTTGAGTAGTGTGGAACAAATAAAGAGAGAAGTCATTAAGCTCAGGCATATGGTGGAAATTGCTAATGGGTTTGGGAGGACTCCAAAAGCTATATTAAAGGAGCACTTTGGTTTGCTGATTGAAGATTGAACTCACTCGAAGTCACCATCATGCAACTTGAGTATGTTTATTTGTTCTTGATTTGTGTCCTTGTGGTACTATGTTTCCTCTTAGCACTTGCTTAACTACTGATGTATAAACTGCCAGGCAGACAGAGCCCATCCTACTCCAGCGATTGCCAACTGGAAGACATGTCCAACTGCTTTTCCACCTGCTTTGAGTAATCCCGACTAGGAAAGGACTTTTTAAATCTCTCATCTCATATCACAGACTTGTTTTGCCATCATCCATTGTATTTGTTGGTGTTTCCAAACAAATATCCATTACTCAAAAAAGTGCCGAAGTTAATTCACCTTGGATTTGATGGCTTAGAGCAGACTCCACACTGAGCGGGTCGTTTTTGAATTGTTGGTACCCAACATGGTACAGTGCCCAATTCAGTTTTCTAATGCTCACATATCTTCTTACAGAGCTTCTTCTTCTTTCTTTCTTTTTTTTTTTTGTTCTTTTAAAAAAAAAAAAAAACAAGATGTGGGAGCTGAATTTGTCCCAAACTGTTTACTTGGGAAGATCTCTGTTGGGGGGTCATTAACTCTCCCTGTTTCAGCTTGAATCCCTGTAAATGAGATCTTCTGGTAATTTCCCTCTTTCATGGACATTTATTTGAGATGCTTTGAGGAATAGTAGGGTCATTAGCCTCTCGGGTTCAATCCTGAGTCTGTACTTATGGTTTGGTGATTTAGGCCTGCTCACCGGAGGATGGAGCCGCCAATTGAAACCAAGAGTCAGGGCCACAGAACCACCTTCCCACATTGGACTTTGTGACTCGGCAAACTAAATGAATTAAGGTGCCCTCCCCTGCAGTCGTGAGGACCTTGTTTCAGTGGTCCAGATTATCGATCTGAATGCCACTACTGTTTTGCGGTGCTCCAAGATTTTTGCCATTGGAAGATCCTATGCATTCCATCTTTGGTCCCATTTTCAGGCCAATGATGGTACTGCTAGGATCTTCCAATTGGGAGAGTTGAGGGTATCCCCTTGTCTCCATCGGATCAACGGTCTTGTCCATACAACATGGGAAGCATATTTACACCATCTGGGCTGTGGCAACCAGCTGTATCTATTCTTGGGTTTTGGCTCGGACGAGGTCACGGTTAGCCTGAGCCTGACCTGATTATCAATCGGACCTAAAAGGTCAGGCGCAACCCGCCCATTGGCCTTTTGTTTCAGGTCCAAACCTTCCCATTAACATCATATGGGAACCTGTTCCTGGGCTCAGGTTGGGTTTTAGGTTTGATATGTTTTTTAATTGAGCTTCAAAATGGGGCCTGTACCTGATTGAAAAGACTCTATTACAGGCCCAAGCCTGATCCATATTGGGCTTGAACTGGAAATCCTACCTGTAGATTTAATATGTGGCTATTCTTAAAGGGTTATGTGAATGGAACTACATCTTATGCCTTTGATCGAAGCCAATTTTGACCAACCATCATGCCTCATCTTTGGGCTATCAGGTGGGCTTTAATGTGTATTCATTTACAGTGGCCCAAAAGTCAGATTGGACGGGTCAAATTCACCCCGCAAATTTAAGTGGCTGCTTGCATACACATGAACAATGTTGGAAGTAGGTAGAAAAGAAAAGACCAGAGAAAGAATTCTTGGAAAAGTCACCTTTTATTGTGAATTCTTGGAAAAGTCACCTTTTATTGTAAATTTTTTGAAATTTCTATGCATATGAATCATTTTCATCATCATCATTGAAATCATTATAAATGCCATCGTCATCACAACCATCACCATTTTTATCTCGTCCTTGTCATCATCGTCAATTGTTGACGGCCCCAAAGAAATGGTCTCTGATGGCTGCTGATGGTGCCATTATTTTGAACATAAAGAGTATAGGGGCCAATGGTTGGGTGGGTCTGTGGGTCAACTGGTCTAAGCCGCTTATGAGGTGGGTTTCAGCCAAGTCAAGTGGGGTAGTAGTTTTGGCTCGTGCTTGAAAAGGTAGCACATTTAAGTAAATGCGTTGGGCTATGGTTCACTACCTGGTCTGGCCGGCTCATATAGGCTATCAATGTGTTGAACCAAATGAACTAACCTGATCTGACATAAAACCTTTAAAAAAAGAAAAAAAAGAAGAAGAAGAGAGTATAGATTCACACATATGATTATGCAAGTATGTATATATACTTTAATTGGCCGTGCTGGGCATGCCTTTAATGTTCCAGTCTTAAATATAAGTGGGGTCATGCTGCATTGGTTTGGGTCTTGAGCCCAACCAATAACAAATACATGCTTGGGTCAGGTTGGGTTGCTTGATAGATTTAAGTGGGCTAAGTTGGGTCATCAGGTAATGGGTTGCAGATCATGATCAGGTTCAGGCCAGAATTCTTGGTCCAGTTGTTTAGTAAACGGTCCAGCTCAGGTACCCCCGACCCGGGACAAACCTGATACATTTCCACACCTCGTAGAGGGAAGGGAGAAAAAGGGGGGGAAATTAGCGGGTGGGTTCCTCTACAAGTCCTTTTGCAACAGGTTTATTCTGAAAAACGGTTGCTTGTGGGTCTGACCTTGTGGTGTGTATGGCATTCAACCTTTTTCATCAGGGTCCACACGAAAAAGTAGACGCCCTAAAGAGGATATGTGCATGTGCATTTTGATCCCATTCTTAAATACTCTTCGTCAAGAGGGATATATGTTTGCTTGATGGAGGAAGACTAATGCACATTGCATATGTCAGATCTCATATAAAAATCGGACATGTTATCCAGATTGAAGGACCATTTTTTTTTTTTAATTTTTTTATCTTCAAGGTTAAAATTTATGAAGGCCACATTACAGGTTCTTGCTATGTGAGGGAGTCGATAGATGTCAGGTTGAATACCTAGAATTATAGAGGGCGTGGTTTACTTTCAACTAAAGGTGCACCCATATTATGGTTCCTTTTTTGTCTCTGTCGCATGAGGTGGTTGAGGACTCTTTGAATTTGTGTTAAGTTGAGATTTTGGAAGAGTTTCAATAGGCCTTTGGATTTCTTCCCCTACCTTATGTGAGAAGACCCATATTTATAGGTTTTGGGATGGTTTATTGTGTGAATCATGTAGAACCGCTCTCTCCATGATGAGATAACCACTACTCCATTCCCGATGGTTAATCCCCTGAATTTGTCATCCTGCAATGGGCACCTCCTTTTCTACCCCATGAGTAGGCCCATGCAACGAGGGCCCATTTCACTCCACTCTTCCTTCCAATAGGACCTCTCACTAGTAGAGAGGTCAACCTAAAACCTAAGCCATTCATCCTACTTGAGGCTCCCCCTCCAAAACTCCCTTTCAGCACGGGACAAATGGTGATCTTACAAGGGCGTATCCCAGGCAAAGCTTCTCCGATGGTACAATCGCCACAAACCCCAAAGGAGCAATGAACTTTCACTTCTCTGATGACACTATTGTTGCAAACCCTAGAGGAGCATGACTGGAAGGGAGGGTTACTCCTTATGATGAGAAAGCAGTCTTATGGCACTATCCTGAATGTCTCAAAGTGGAAAACATGAACCCTAATGGATGGTGTTTTCAAAGAAATAACCTCAATCAAGGGGACCCCAAAAACGCTCTAGCAGGCTTCGATAATAAGACAGAAGCTGCTTATGATGTGGCAGCCAACTAAAAATTGCTCTGCACATCGCACACGCATAAGGAAATATTCACTAAGACCCTAAATGATGTGCATATCTCTATGGACACTCTATACGAAGTAGTCGCCCTAATGATTGGGCAACTCCTCGCTCCCTAAGTGATCACCTTCACAGACGAGGAGCTGCCACTTGAAGGACACGACCATGGATGTTCACTAAACATAGTCATGCGTCATAAGGACCTTTGAATCCCATTAAGTTGAGATTTTGGAAGAGTTTCAATAGTCCTTTGGATTTCTTCCCCTACCTTATGTAAGAAGACTCATATTTATAGGTTTTGGGATGTTTTATTGTGTAAATCATGTAGAACCACTCTCTCCATGATTAGATAACTACTACTCCATTCCCGATGGTTATTCCCCTGAGTTTGTCATCCTGCAATGGGCACCTCCTTTTCTACCCCATGAGTAGGCCCATGCAACGAGGGCCCAAACCAGCAGCCGATGCCAAGAAACAAGTATTTCACTCCGGTCTTCCTTCCAATAGGACCTCTCACTTGCATAGAGGCCAACATGAAACCTAAGCCATTCATCCTATTATGGGTAATTTCAGTTGTCCCTGATCATGGCACAAAAAGATGCACAACCGTCGATATGTGGCCCACCAAGGCCAGCTCATCACACGTGTCAAAGAAGGATCGAAGCTTGTCAAGGCATAAAGTCCTCATATTCAACTGCCGTTAGGAATATAGTCCTGAGGCATCATGCTCGGCCTTAGATATTGGACAAAGCCCAGAGCACTCGGTTTCAGTCTCAGATAGTGGAATTGGACCTGAGGCCTTAGGTTCGGCCTCAGGTGGCGAACATAGAACTGAGGCCCCTTCTCCCAATACCTGACACCATGGAGAAGATCAAATGTCTTCCTTGCTATCGCCAAATCCCAGACTCCACTGAGGCCCCAGCCTCAGGTACTGCAATTATCCCAACTGACAACTCAACCAAGGATGCCAAGTGCTGACCACACCAGATGTCATCGGAGCTAAGCATGTTACACACCGCCATATAAAGATAACCATTAGTGCCGAGATACGTGGGATCCGGACGTGATAAACATAATCTCTCCTAATTCGGAGATGTATCCTAGATGGGATTGACGGGTTCACCGCCATCGACTGTGGATCATCACTTATAAAAGGACACCTCCACATCACCTCTAGGTACGCAATGACACACTACACAACATATCCTAAAGCTCTTACACTCAATCATCTCCCTTACTAACTTAAGTATCGGAGGGTCATCCGCCAGCACGACCAGAACCCCCTCACAATCTTCCTTTTTGTGATCTTAGGTCTAACATGAAATTGCGTCGGATCGTCTAACACGATACCCTGCGTTAATTGCGGAAGCTAAGAGCTTAGAACTATGGCTAAGTCCGGGGGGGGGGGGGGGGGGGGGGGGGGGGGGGGGGGGTGATTAGGACTGTTTTAAAATTCTTTTAAAAACCTCTTGTCTAATTAAACTAACTAGTAATAATAGACTAATTAAATAAATACACATAGCTTCCAAGCATAAGTGGGTCCAATCACAAAGGCCAGTAAGGATGTGAATTAAACAACCTAGCCTAAGCACATAGATTATAATGATGCAACACGTTGAGCTTCTAATCAATGTGTAATAATCTAGACTACAAGGATATACTAATCAGGCACTTAGTCTAGAAGTGAAACAACAAGATGTGTGAGAGAATCTACCTAGCAATGTATAACATACATTTCATCCAAGCATTCATATAATTAACAACTAAAGACAATGCAAGAATAGAAATGGCTCAAATGACAATCTTAAACATAAGCATGTATAGTGGTTCAACTACTTGTCTACTCCACTTCCGATTACTATTCCCAATCTATGAGAATACCGAATTTTACTATAACGAAAGTTTTAAATCAGGTTTACCTCTCAACCTTTACACGAAGGTTTTTACCCAGGTTCACCCTTTTAACCTGAATAGAAATTTTCAAGGTTCATCTCTCAACCTAAGTGTTTGACAGGTTCTACCCAACCTAGGAGTTTATAGGTTCCTCTTAACCTATACGTATGCACCCATGTTGGTGGCTTCCCTTGGAGACTTATTTAGACCCAAACAAATGAGTCAAGGTTTGACAAATGAATCTGGATTAAGTTTGAAACCAAACTCCCACACTTTATCTAACGAATGGAAAGAGTGCAATTGACTCTCAATAATGATACTACTTATCGGATGAGCCCCTTGTTCAGTGCCGCTTCAGGTTGCTTGATCTCCGCTCTCCCCGCGCTTCAATCAACTCCCATTTTCTCCCCTAATCTTGTTTCTAATGGTTTTCCAAGGCCTTAGCTCTAACAATAAATCGCCTTGCATTTGATCTCGTGAGAGGTGGTGGGAATTCTCTACAACTAGTAGGATTTAGTTACCTAGAGGAATTTCACCTAATTGGATATCTAAAGAGGTTTAGACAAAGGATATACCTATAGTCAAGGTGCCTAAAACATCTAGAGATCAAGAGAGAGCAAGTCCATCTTCAATTGAGCTTTGAATGATTTATTTTGTGATCAAATATAAGGAAGATGACTTAGAATGGTTAGGATTAGAGGTTAATGGTATGGGCAATGAGGATGGCTTCTAATACACTAAATTCTCTCTCCAGATCCGAAATCGAGTCAAGCCTTTATATAAAGAAAGCTCCAACGGATATAAAATAGCCGGTAATGGCTAGCTTCGACCGATCAGTCTGAGGGGTCCTCGACCGGTCGATCGTTAAGCCACGACCTATCTGAAAATCGTATGGGATTGATCAATGTTGTTGTCCCATCTTTGCCTCTATCAACCGGTAGGACAGACCCAACCAGTTTGAAAATGGTCAGGGACTTGTTTTTATTGTTGTCCATCTGTGGCCTCTAACGATCGATTGGCTGGGGGCCTTGACCGGTCGATAGGCTAATGAGTTCTGCTGTTTATATGTCTTGTTTACAGTAGCTTATGTAACCTCTAAGGCCTATCTTTGGGTGTTCATTTGGGACACCTAAGGGCAATCTAAGATGACTAAAATGTTAGTACACTAATTAGTGCATCGTATTGCCAATTCCATGATTATGTAAGTCAATCGAGTCTGGTGAGCCCCAACAAAGATTGAAGACTCAAGACTTGAAGACCAAAGCAACTTTCCGCACTCAAGTTCAAGCCAAAACAAGTTCAGAAGGTAAGTTGCATATAGACAGCCCATAGGATCCCAAAACACCCGTATTTATAGCATTCTAAACATACTAATCTTAGCCATTTAATCCACGGTCTTAACGTCAAGATGATCAGTCTTGGAACTTCATTAAGTAGGTGCCCAACTATGAAAAACTATAGGAAAATCACCTTAGTAGGGCACATATATTTCGGTTGGAAAACAGCTTGAATTTGGTCTAGATAAGGCCTGCCGACCGGCCACACTGTTCCTTGACTAGTAGCGTTAAAAGAAGACATTATCTAACAGCCGACCGGTCTAATGACCAGTCGGACAGCAGGTCGGATGGACCATCCGACCGGCCGGACATGAGAAAAGCGTCCAAAATTCTATGTTGGGACAGGTCTGCCAACCAGCCGGCTGACAGGTCGGACAGTAGGTCGGCTGCCCTATCTGACCGGCCGGCCGGCCAACAGGTCGGATA
The DNA here is from genome assembly GCA_003013855.2 of Liriodendron chinense. Classification (NCBI taxonomy): domain Eukaryota; kingdom Viridiplantae; phylum Streptophyta; class Magnoliopsida; order Magnoliales; family Magnoliaceae; genus Liriodendron; species Liriodendron chinense. Next base: position 5,386,567 of record PVNU02000070.1, read on the forward strand.
TGGCAAAAATGGTCCAGTAAGTTTATGGTTTCTGGACGACTTACTCGACCCATCTGAGGACAGCCCGGCTGACAGGTCGGACCTCAAATCCGACCGGCCGGAGGGGGTCCCAGGTAGGTCGAAATATGATCGTTTTATATTTGTTTGTACTCTTTTTGGGCCTCTATAAAGGCATATCTTGAGGCCATTAATGGCATCACTTGCATGCCCATTTAGATCATTAAGAGAGGCAATTAAGACCTTCACCTAATCACTTTTGCTCATCATAGTCTTGAGTTCATCCTTCAAACCTAGCCATTAATGGCACTACATTGAGTATTCAAAGCTCGGTTTGAACAATGAACTCAAGCATGGCATTCATGGTTGTCCCTATCATTGAATCTTCAACTTGAAGTCATATATAGCCATTGAATGATCAGATTGATTGTTCCTTCATTAACCATTGCATTGTAATAGGCAAATGGAACATCAATATCTCCTCCCACCTACCCGGCACTAGTCTAGGATCATCATATGCATTGGTAGTTGATCGTGGGAGATTGGAGAGGAGCTAAAGCATTCGTGGAAGCTGAAGCTACTCGACGGCGCTGAATTGGGGCTCATCTCTTGTAAGTGTTTAAGCTTATAGAGTCCATTGTTTGATTCCCCCTTCTTGTTGAGATTGGGGTCTAGAGATTGTGACCCAATCTCGGAGTTGTCATTTAGTAGGACGTATAAGTCCTTGCGTAGGCCTCCGACACGGGAGAATATGTGTGTTGTCCTTGTGTAGGATTTGAGGAGTCATTGTGTAGGAATAGACCTTGTGCAGGTTGTAAAGGTTGAGAGGTAAACCTCATTTAAAACCTCCGATAGTGAATGCCGGTGTACTCAAAGGAGTTGAGTACTTGAACCGGGAGTGGAGTAGACTCATCGTCGAACCTACCATACATCGTGTGCAATGTGGTGAATGCATTTTGTTTATTATTGTCCATTGTTGATCAATCTTATAAGTGCTTAACTGTATGCCCATCTTATGTTTGACAAAATGCTCATATGCCATCTTTGAATGATTAATACAAGCATGCATATGAACTGTTTGACTAAATGCTTCTCTTAGTATAGTTGTCAATCAAGTTAGATCTTGGGTGATCAATTGCTATCATTTACATGTACTTAATTGTTAAATTATAGTATAAATGCAATTGAGTTTTTGAATTTACAAGAAAAATTAAAAAGTCCTATTCACCCCCCTCTAGGACATAAGCATACCTTCAAGCTTATCTCACTAGCGGTAAAACCGCAATTTCAATTGGTATCAGAGCGGGTTCCTCTATAAGGGCTTATCCGCTTAGAGGTTGATCCTAAAGTTAGCTTGAAAATATGTCTATAGAAGACTCCACTTCTATCACCAAGCCACCGTTCTTCAACGGATCCAATTATCCATATTGGAAAGCTCGAATGCGCATCTTTTTAGAATCCATCGATTCAGATGTATGGGACATGGTTGAATTTGGTTATAACGTCCCAATGGATACCATAAGAAAGGACGGTGAACCGGATGCTCTTAGACCAAGAGAGAAGGCCATGTGGACTGATTTTGATAAAGCTCAATGTGTTTTTAATGCTAAAGGCTTAAATGTCATTTTCTGTTCAGTCTCTAGAAATGAATTTGGTCATATCCAAAACTGTCAAACTAGTAAGGAAGCATGGGACTTTCTAGAAGTAACTCATGAAGGAACAAGCATAGTTAAAAGATCTAAACTCCAACTCCTTACAACACAATTTGAGAATATCAAAATGGAGGGGGATGAAACCTTCATGCAATTTTTCACATGTCTAAATAGCATCACCAATGGCATGTGTGGACTAGTAGAGAAGGTTCTGGATAGCAAAATTTGTAGGAAAATCTTAAGATCTTTACCGGAACACTTCTCATCTAAAGTCGTTGCTCTAGAAGAGTGTAGGAACCTAGACACTATGAAAGTTGAAGAACTTCTAGGATTCCTTCAAACTCATGAGCTTCATTTCAAACCTCTCACAAAATCCAAATATTCAGTCTTGAACTCCTCTCATAAAGCACATATGTCTAAAGAAAATAATGATGAGGAAATGGACATAGAAGAAATGGCTCTTATGTCTAAGAGATTCCAGAAATTCTTTAAAACCAAGAGCTACCATAAGGAAGGAAGGCATTTTGATCATAAGAACCATACAGGTAAATCCTTCAGAAGATCAAAAGAGCCAAAATGCTATAATTGTGGGAAGTACTGTCACATTGCTCCCAATTGCTCAGAAATCGATGAAAAGAAAAATAAAGGGAGAAAGGCCATGGTTGCCACTTGGGATGACACTAGCTCAGAATCCGATTCCTATGATTCTCATAGTGATGGTGGACAAAGATTGGTGAAAGCTCTTATGATCTCCACCACCATAACTCTCTCTAAAAATGAGAAAGAGGGAGACAGTATTAACCATACCTCCTCAAGTGATGATGGGAGTGAGGATGATGAACTTCAAGAAGTGTACAACCAACTGTATATCGAAATTATGAATACCATGAAGAAGTTGGGACAAATGACGGCTAAAAATGATAAACTATCCAAAAATCTTGATGGTTTGAAAATTGAAAATTAAAGGCTATGTCAAGATTTAGAAGAGCTGAAAAAGAAGAACGAAGCTCTTGAACATGAAAAAGAAAATTTCATGAATGGTGAGAACCTTGATAAACATGTGAGCCTTTAAAAAGAACTCAAAGAGGCAAATGCTGAAATTGATCGTCTTAAATGTCAAGTTGTTGACTCTAAAAGACGCTTCGCCCAGGGAGAAGAAAATCTTGAAAAGCTCTTGGGCGTAGGGAGATTACCTATGGACAGAAGAGGAATTGGTTTTAACAGTCATATCTCTAAGACTGCTTCTGTTCCTCCTATGGTGAGAAAGAACTATGGTGCATCGAGAAGTAAAACCAAAGCATCCCCTATTTGTCATACTTGTGGTGATGTGGGTCACCTAAAATCTGAATGTTTAGCCTTTAAATGCCCACAGCTCTCTCCCTCCCAACACGAGATAGGTAAATCTATTCCAAAAGGGAGAGAAGCACACCACACTTGGAGTCCCCCTAAGAATCAAAAGAATATGGGGAGAAATTTTTCGACTCCTCTAAGGAATGATGCTCAGATGAATGTCTTGCTCAAACAAGTAGCCCTAATAAATGACAAGACAAACAAAATGATTGATGAAATGAGGATGGGCTATGAGCAATCATATAAAAAGAACAGCTCTCCTGAAAAGAGGAGAACTCTTAATAGATCCTCACATGACCCCGGCACATTGAAAGTTGTTGCTAAATGGGTCGTGAAGGAGAAGTGATCCTCCGTGTCCCTTGGCAGCTTTCTTGGATTATGTTTAGTCCATTTATCTTAAGAATCCATAGGAAGCTGTGCATTGGATTTTGGCTAACAAGTTTTTGTGTTTTGCAGTTTTAAATGTTTCTAGTGTTAGCCTTAAAATCATTGAACTTCATGATAAACTCTGAGGATCTTAGCCTCAAATTCTTTTTGAATAAATTTAGTCCTTATATGCTATTATTTGTTTATCTTTATGACTAAGATGATGTGTTTTGATGAATTTATTGTGGCATGTAATTACATAAAAATCCTTCAATTAAACATCTTTGCCACATTTGGATGGTTATGGTCAAGCTACCTCCTCATGCTTTATTATAACATATTGGGAGTGATTTGATAGTAAAATGGGATAACTAGATTCTAAATCTCGTAGTGATGAAGAGCAGAAAATCATGCAAACCTTGACAATCTTCAACACCCTTCTCTCCCTACATCTATAAATTTAGGAGAAAGCATTTGACCATAACACCTTGAGTATTAAAGAAACATCCTCCAATTATGAAGACAGAGATTATGGCCAAGTTGGTCATGAAGGGCAAGTAATCTCATAGGCTTATGCCAGCCCCGTGGACTTGATAAATCTGGAATATCATGGAAAAATACATTGGTGGTTGTGCATTGGGGATTGCCTAACAAATTATCTATTTTGCAGGTTGTTAGCCTTTAAATAAATGTGGTTTGACATTCTGTAGTAAATTCTGAGGTTCTTAGCCTCATCATTCCTGAGCATAATAGGAAAACCTGGTAATAAGGTCTCTTATCTCATTGTGTCTTGAAACTTAGTCATCTTAGGCATCAAAATCTCATAAAATCATATGGTTAACCTTAAAATTTTTGATGTGTAATGCTCATGAACATTTGGCCAACCCAAATTGCTTGATTAGGTCTCACACAAATCATATTTGAGAACACGAAAGCGGACCCATCCTTGTGGATCCTAAAAACTGCTCAAGATGAGCGATTTTGTTGAGCTCTGGCGGGCCGGTGACCCCTGTCCTGACCGGCCGGCAACTGTCCAGCAAGCGCCAGAGAAATTTCTTTTTAAAAGGGAAGGAAATTAAAATTTTTATGGTCCGACCGGCCGGTGCCCCCTGTCCGACCGGCCGACGCACGTCCAGCGGGCGTTATCCGACCCTCTTTAAGAAGGTCGGACCTCTTCATTTCACTCATCTTTCATTTCTTATCTCTCCCTTTTCACTCAAAAGCTCTCACCAGCCCTCCTCAAGGTATCCTAGGTCTCCTTATAAGGATTGAAGCTCCCAAGGTTGTGCATTCCTCTTCAAAATCCAGTTTTTCTTGTCATCTTCTCCGGTAAGGGTTTTTATTTGAGTGTACCTTGTTGCATCCTTTTTTTTTGAAACCTAGGGTAGGTTTGTGTGAATCATTGGCTGCTATCATGTCTTCTCATGGTGGGAGATATGAGCCCCCTCCCCGGCGTGAACGCCGCTCAAAGAAACAACATGATGAGGGGCCCTCCCAACTCAAATTCAAGAAAACCACTTCCAAGGGAAAATGGGTAGCTTCAACCTCCAAATCCCCCTCTAAATCCCGAGGTCCTGCCACATCTCATCTTGCCAATTGGGCAAAATTCGCTGATCGAGATGTGATTTGTGAGCGATCAGCCTCTCTTGTGGACTTAGAACCCTACAATGTTGTAAATTTATTGAGAGCAATAGATTGGGAGCCGGTATTGCATATGAGAGGTGCTGTGCAAAGAAATATTGTCCGTAAATTTTATGCCTGCTGTCAAGACACCATTGAAGATCCCATGTCCTTCACTGTCCATTACAACAACACTGTATGGACTTTCGGTCTAGAATCCATATCTCAAGCTATTCACGTTCCCATTCTTAATCCGAGTGATCTTCCTGATTTTGCCGAGGAGGTTCCACCTATGCTTGATATGATTGGTGTTCTTTGTGACGGGGAGATCCCTAGGGAGGTTAGTGGTTGTGCTCTACGGTCTTCTTATATGACGTGGGATTATCGGATTCTCCACAACTTCTTCTTCAGAAACGTCTATGCCCGCAAGAGCAACAAAGTTGACTTGACTGAGTCTATGGTGTCCATTCTGTATCGAGTCAGTCAGGGTGAGAAGATGTGTCTCCCGTCTATGATCATGAGCACCATTCATTCCGTTATTTTAAGGACTGATGGTCAGTCAGTAGGCCTTCCATTTGGATGCCTCATAGGAAAATTTGCCAACACCATAGGTCTTATAGATCCAACCGAAAAACCTATCAGGCCTATCCTCCTCAACAAATCCATTATTGCCAGAATGGAGATCACTCAAGCAGATCTTCAACGAAGAAGGGATCAGCGACAGCAGAGGCAGCAGCAGGAGGTCCCACAACATACTGAGTCTGAGCCTGAGCCTACTCTACGATCATCTGAGGATCCTCATCAGCATTCAGGGCATTTCAGCACTCCAGTTCATGCATTTTCATGTCGCGGCACATTTTCGCCCTCTGATCATCCATCATCATCTGCGGTTCCACCTGCATTGCTCTCTGAGATACGCCAGCTTCGGGACCATCTTACACAGAGACTTGATCGGATCGAGCAGAGATTGGATCAGACCAATCCTCAGCTGTTTCAGGGACAAGCCACTCTCCTTGTGCAGCAGGAGGCTATTGTGGCTCGCCTTGCTCAGATTGACAGGCGTTTGGAGGCTTGGGAGTTAGCTGCTCGCGGCGATGCGCCGCCACCAGATCTGGGCGACAGGATTGATTTTTAGCATCTTTATATGTTGTATCATGTGTCTTGGTCAGGAGTATCTTTTTGGGTGACCAAGATACTAGTCGCTCCTTATGTTATATATTTATACATTTTGGATGACTGTTTGACCCCTTGATGTCTGAGCTTTATAGTTATATCTATTTATGACATCACATGTTTGGATTTCTTCTTTTTTAGCTATATTGATACATCTTTTTAAGATAGTGATATTTTCTTCGATATATATTTGTGCTTTAAAGTTATATTCACTTCGAGTCTTGCTCTTTATTGATTATTGATTGAGTGAGATTAGCCGATTGGGCTATATACACTATTGACTCATGTTATAGGTCCATACCATTTGGCCTATCATCTGTTTTCATCACAAAAAATCATGTAAGCATGCACTTTTAAATGAAAATCTGATTTTTGGAAGGATGGATGGCTCGAGCAAAATGCCCATTTCTGGTCTATTAGTGCTATATTAATGAATCTATTGCATTTTCTTGGTATCTTGATAGGGGGAGGTTGGATGGTTTGGGCATTAAGCCCTTTTGACTCATTCTCTATTTAAATATAGCTTATTTTTGCTTAATTGTTCTTGATATACATGCCATTTTAGGTGGTTGGTTGATTGGGCGAAAGGCCCTTTGTGCGTAATGATTAATTGTATATCAGGTTTCTATGTGTTGCTTTTTTTTCTCCCATGTTTTTCATGAACTATCTCTTCCCTTAAATTGTATGATTGACATATTTTCTGCGCTTTATTGCTTATTATTCATGGTTTTGCTTCGCTGCTCTTATTGGCATATTCTTTTGTGAGCTAACCTTTGTCAATCACTAACAAAAAGGGGGAGAACTATATCCCACCAAGAAGCCGATTTATATAGTTTTGCAGGCTTTCTTAGGTGCAGGTGTTGAGGGGGAGAAATCGAAGATATTTCAAGTATGTACATGTCACTTTGTAAAGTTTAAATTGTAAATTTTGTTCTGACATGTAATTGGGTGTAATAGTATTTCTTGTTTTTGGGATATTCATCATATGGAGATTATGAATGGTCTTAGGTTGTGTTTTGTCACGTAATTGACAAATGGGGAGATTGTTAGTGCATTAATTAGTGCATCGTATTGTCAATTCCGTGATTATGTAAGTCAGTCGAGTCTGGTGAGCCCCAACGAAGATTGAAGACTCAAGACTTGAAGACCAAAGCAGCTTTCCGCACTAAGTTCAAGCCAAAACAAGCTCAGAAGGTAAGTTGCATATAGACAGCCCAAAGGATCCCAAAACACCCGTGTTATGGCATTCTAAACATACTAATCTTAGCCATTTAATCCACGGTCTTAAGGTCAAGATGATCAGTCTTGGACCTCATTAAGTAGGTGCCCAACTATGAAAAACCATAGGAAAATCACCTTAGTAGGGCACATATATTTCAGCTGGAAAACAGCTTGAATTTGGGCTAGATAAGGCCTGCCGACCGGCCGGCTACACTGTTCCTTGACTAGTAGCGTTAAAAGAAGACATTATCTAACAGCCGACCGGTCTAATGACCAGTCGGACAGCAGGTCGGATGGACCATCCGACCGGCCGGACATGAGAAAAGCGTCCAAAATTCTATGTTGGGACAGGTCTGCCAACCAGCCGGCCGACAAGTCGGACAGTAGGACGGCTGCCCTATCTGACCGGCCGGCCGGCCAGCAGGTCGGATATGGCAAAAATGGTCCAGTAAGTTTATGGTTTCTGGACGACTTACTCGACCCATCTGAGGACAGCCCGACTGACAGGTCGGACCTCAAATCCGACCGGCAGGAGGGGGTCCCAGGTAGGTCGAAATATGATCGTTTTATATCTGTTTGTACTCTTTTTGGGCCTCTATAAAGGCATATCTTGAGGCCATTAATGGCATCACTTGCATGCCCATTTAGATCATTAAGAGAGGCAATTAAGACCTTCACCTAATCACTTTTGCTCATCATAGTCTTGAGTTCATCCTTCAAACCTAGCCATTAATGTCACTACATTGAGTATTCAAAGCTCGGTTTGAACAATGAACTCAAGCATGGCATTCATGGTTGTCCCTATCATTGAATCTTCAACTTGAAGTCATATATAGCCATTGAATGATCAGATTGATTGTTCCTTCATTAACCATTGCATTGTGATAGGCAAATGGAACATCAATATCTCCTCCCACCTACCCGGCACTAGTCTAGGATCATCATATGCATTGGTAGTTGATCGTGGGAGATTGGAGAGGAGCTAAAGCATTCGTGGAAGCTGAAGCTACTCGACGGCGCTGAATTGGGGCTCATCTCTTGTAAGTGTTTAAGCTTATAGAGTCCATTGTTTGATTCCCCCTTCTTGTTGAGATTGGGGTCTAGAGATTGTGACCCAATCTCGGAGTTGTCATTTAGTAGGACGTATAAGTCCTTGCGTAGGCCTCCGATACGGGAGAATATGTGTGTTGTCCTTGTGTAGGATTTGAGGAGTCATTGTGTAGGAATAGACCTTGTGCAGGTTGTAAAGGTTGAGAGGTAAACCTCATTTAAAACCTCCGATAGTGAATGCCGGTATACTCAAAGGAGTTGAGTACTTGAACCGGGAGTGGAGTAGACTCATCGTCGAACCACCATACATCGTGTGCAATGTGGAGAATGCATTTTGTCTATTATTGTCCATTGTTGATCAATCTTATAAGTGCTTAACTGTATGCCCATCTTATGTTTGACAAAATGCTCATATGCCATCTTTGAATGATTAATACAAGCATGCATATGAACTGTTTGACTAAATGCTTCTCTTAGTATAGTTGTCAATCGAGTTAGATCTTGGGTGATCAATTGCTATCATTTACATGTACTTAATTGTTAAATTATAGTATAAAGGCAATTGAGTTTTTGAATTTGCAAGAAAAATTAAAAAGTCCTATTCACCCCCTTTCTATGACATAAGCATACCTTCAAGCTTATCTCACTAGCGGTAAAACCGCAATTTCATAAAAGTATGCCTACTGGGTCAAGTCATTTAGAAGTTTTGGTTTTAGTTAAGGTTCAAGGGTTTTGGCTCACCAAGGAATCTCATTTACCTGTTTTTTCTTCCTTGATGCAGTAGGTCCACTTGAGTCTTCGGTCTTCATCTTCTTTGGGCTCAACCAACATCTAGACTCACTGACCTACGTAATTGACAAATAAGGTACACTATTATGCCACAAAAAGTGCACTAACAATATCCCCCTTTGTCAATTACGTAATAAAAACTTAACCTACCAAAATAAAGTACATGTACAAGATTACATTAATATTGAAATTAATTACAACTCTAGGCATGTATAAACTAAGCAAGCTCCTCTTCAATTGCTCCCCCATAACCTCTCAATCCCTGTAACACAAAACATAACAAATTATTTTGGTGGGACTTAATCTTTCTCCTCCTTTTTGTTAGTAATTGACAAATCAATCTCTCCTTCTTAATGATACAACAATTAAGGAAATGGAGAAGTGATTAGAGTGTCGCAGCTTTAACTATAAGCACATGCTAACTAGGAGAGTGTGAGGATGCATGGACATTAAAACATGGAGCATGCATGGAACATGATCAATAAGAAAATGTACCTATCTAAGCATAGGTGATAATGTTAAATTGGTCATTCTAGATAAACATGAAAGCATAATGACCAAGGCATAGATTAACATACAATTTAGCACATAATTTAACAAAATTATGCTCACTTAAGCAATATGATAGTCTAGTAAAAATAAACCAATTGAAAGCATAGGCTAAACTATCAAGGTGGGCTAATGAGGCTTGAATCTTCTGACTTGTCCCTAAGCTCACAAATGAGGCTAAAATCCTCAGATTTACCTATAGTATCTAGATTCTAGCTGCCCTTATTAACTATTTCTAGTTTGATCATCCTAAGGGTAACTTAATTTCCTCAACACCCTCATAAAATTCAGCATATGGAGAGGGGTTGAGAACCCCTTCTTCTACTATAAGGGATAGTGGTCGAGATCCTCTCTTAGATTAGGGGGAAGAGAGGTGGTGGAAGCCATGAGAATTCTCACTGATTTTTTACTCTCATCACTAGTGGAGTCACTAGATTCCAATTTGGACTTCTCCATGTCATCCCAAGTTGTTGTCATAGCCTTCTTAACTTTTGGTTTAGGTACTTCCGGACAATGTAGGGTAACATGACCACGATTACCACATCCATATCATCAGACATATTTAGATTTAGATGATTTTCCTTTTTATTCCTCACTATTCTTATCCTTTTTGTCATAGCTACTTCCTCTATCAAATTTGAGGAATCCCTTAAATTTTTTATTCAATTCTTCTTCCTCAACATCATTATCTTTAGAAGACTCGCTCACAATTTGTTTTTGCCTATGTGAGTGCCTATGTGAAGTCTTTAAGGCGATGCTTTTCTTCTTAGAAGGGGCCTTAAAGTGTAGTTTATGTGTTTGTAGGGAATCTAAGAGTTCTTCTAGTTCCATATTATCTATGTCTCTACACTCTTTTAAGGCAATGACTTTGGAGCTAAATCTCTCCGGGAAGGACTTAAAGATTTTTCTACAAATTCTTCCATTTGGAACTCGCTCTCCTAAGACAAATATCGAATTGCAAATATGATTCAAATTAGCATAAAATTTCATGAAAGTTTCATCTTCACTCATTTTAATATTTTCAAATTGTGTGGTAAGGAATTGCAATTTGGAATGCTTGAAGGTTGATGTCCCTACATGTGTCGTGTCTAAGATCTTCCAAGTTGATTTTCTAGTCTCACAATTATAAATACGATTAAATTCATCGGATGAGACAATAGAAAAGATTGCATTGAGACACTTAGCATTGTAGCCACAAAGAGACGTTTCTTGAACACTCCAGTTTTCCATTGGTTTGAATTGAGTGACCACAACTCCATCTCATTCCATCGTTTCCACCGGTGCGGTCCAGCCTTGTATAACAGTGTGCCAGACTGAGGGTCTAGGGACATTAAAAATATCTACATCCAGGCCTTCAAATAAGCATAATTTGACCCATAAGTGGATGAGTGACAAAACCATTCCCCTCTTGGGTAGTCATAGTGCTCAAGGTCCGATATCAGATCTTACTCTAGACGGTTAAGTCCTTGAAGGGTAACCCGCTCTGATACCAATTAAAATTGTTCACCAACCCCAAGTGCAATGTTGCGATGTAGTAATAATCGATCGTGAGACCGAGATCTGAAATTGCAGTTTTACCGCTAGTGAGATAAGCTTGAAGGTATGCTTATGTCCTAGAGGGGGGGTGAATAGGACTTTTTAATTTGTCTTGCAAATTCAAAAGCTCAATTGCATTTATACTATAATATACCAATTAAGCACATGTAAATGATAGCAATTGATCACCCAAGATCCAACTCAATTTGACAACTCTTCTAAGAGAAACATTTAGTCAAACAGTTCATATGCATGCTTGTGTCAATCATTCAAAGATGGCATATGAGCATTTTATCAAACATAAGATGGGCATACAGTTAAGCACTTATAAGATTGATCAACAAGGAACAAAATAGACAAAATGCATTCACCACATTGCACACGATGTATAGTGGTTCGGTTTCCCTACTCCACTCCTGGTTCCCGATCTCAACCTATGAGACCACCGGATTTCACTATAGTCGTGGTTTTATATCAGGTTAACCATCAACCTTCACATCCTTTGATCTAGGATCGCGTTTACCATCCGCCGATGGCCCAATCCAGGGACTTGACGAGTTTGGATCTCAAACTCTCACCAATCCTAATCCAAGGACGGTAACGTACACTCCCGCCGGAGTTTCCCAATCCAGGGAATAGGGATTCAATAAATGGACTCTCAAAAACTAGACATACCTAGACGATTGAGCCCGATTCAGCGCCGTTGATGAGTAGCTTCAGCTTCCACGAATGCTTTAGCTCCTCTCCAAGCTCCCACGATCAGCTACCAATGCATATGATGTTCCTAGACTAGTGCCGGGTAGGTGGGAGAAGGTATTGATGTTCCATATGCCTATTACAATGCAATGGATAATGAAGGAACCATCAATTGGATCATTCAATGGCTTTAAATGACTTCAAGATGAAGATTCAATGATAGGGACAGCCATGAATGCCATGCTTGAGTTCATTGTTCAAACCGAGCTTTGAATACTCAATGTAGTGCCATTAATGGCTAGGTTTGAAGGATGAGCTCAAGATTATGATGAGCAAAAGAGATTAGATAAAAGCCTTAATAGTCTCTCTTAATGCTCTAAATGGGTGTGCAAGTTCTATCCTCAAAGCCCTTGAAATATGCCATTATAGGCTCCAAGAATCGGGCTCCAACGGATAGAAAACGGTCACGTGCGACTTGTCTAAACAGCCCAACGACCGGTCTTGACTGTGCCTCCAACCGGTCTGACGACCGGTCTTCCTTTTGAAAAGAAAAACCTGAAGTCTCTGGACGGTTTTTAAGCATTTGCGACCGGTCGTACGACCGGTCGTGCGACCGGTCTCCCTTTAACTTATTTTTCCCATTTGGTCGCTGGACGTTTTTCGTCCAAATGCGACCGGTCCTAGGAGACCAGCGACCGGTCCTCAGCTAGACAGAAATAAGATTGTTCTCTTTCAAAAGCTTTCTTTCTGAGACCCTGCTACAGCCGACCGGTCGTCCGACCGGTCGTCAGGCTCAATTCCTGGCCTGAATTGTTGTGAACTCCCTTATCTTTAATGGTGCACATAGAGATGATTTTCCTATGTTTTTTAACTGATTTACACCTACATAATGGAGGTCCAAGACTGATCATCTTGACCTTAAGTCCGTGGATCAATTGACAAACATAAAATGTGATTCGAATGCCATAGACTTGGATGTTTTGGGATCCTATAGGCTGTCTATATGCAACTTACCTTCCGAGCTTGATCTGGCTTGAATTTGAGTGCGAAAAGCTGCTTTGGTCTTCAAGTCTTGAGTCTTCAATCTTCATCGGGGCTCACGAGACTTGACTGACTCAATGATCACGCAATTGACAATACAATGCACAAATCAGTGCACTAACAAGATCGTCCTCAGGGATTATGTAACTAACCCAATTCCAATCGTTCTAACAACTAGACTATGATTATCAGAAATTCAGAATAAAGCATAAACAAAAATTTAAATAAGAAAAATCTTAGAATTTAAAACAACTAGAGCACCAAGGATCCACTTGTAGTAATCGTAATGTTAATTCATCCACCAAGCACCATCACAATTGAAATCGAAGTTCTATCTCTATCCAATTGGAAGATATAACATTTAAAAGCACATAATAATCCAAACTCAAATCTGAACTTTAACTTCTAACTTTACTTAAGCATGGAGAACTTTAACTAATGAGACTTTGAAGCATCAACTATATCCAGGGTTTCCATAATTCAATTCTCATAAAACATAATAATCAATCTCAGAAACTCATAAGTAACTCATGTATTTGGCATACAAGCTCTCAAAATTGTAAAAAAATATCAACTTTATTCAAACTAGAAGTTGAAAGAAAAACTTAGAGTACTTACATGAACGAATTAAACATTAAAATTAACTACACGCTTCACCTCTTAGCTCTAGCTAAGAGGTTCTAGTTAATTAAAGGCATGATTAAACTAGAAAAATATGAAAACTATAATAAACAAGAAGAACTTGGAGTTGTAGAAGCTCCACTTCGAATCTCTCCACCTCTAGCACTTCTAGGACTCTTCTAGGATTGATTAGGACGGATGTGGATGCATCCTTTTATAGAGAAAATCCGCCACCGTCTTGGAATCTTCGAGAGAATGCGTAACTCTTACGCAAGTTGGAGTCGGTGGCTGACCGGTTTGAGCCCCCTGGCCAACTGGTTGGTACTCAAAAGCCAACGGATTTAACAGAATCTGGACTTTGGGTCTTCATGGTCGATCGGTTGGGCTACTGGTCGTGATTGGACAAAAACAGTTTAGCAAGGTTTGGACAAAATTGTTCTTCACTTTTGAATTTCAGACAGGTCGGACGACCAGTCCTAGATTCTCAACGATCGGTCCTTAGAGGTCCAAAACTATCCAGCAAGCTTCTGCCCCATTCTGATTTAATTCGGCCGGTCGTCTAACTAGTTGGTGCTAGTGGGCGATCGGTCTAACGATCGGTCGTGGATGGCTTTTTTTCTTGATTTTTTTCTCTTTCTTTCCTTTCTTGCTTGCTTTTTTCCTCCACCTCTCTGGCTCTTCTTCCCTTGATCTTTTGAGTGCTTTAAAGTGGTCCTTTTATCATTGAAATCATGAGGTCTCTCTCTCTTTGCTACAAACACAAATACACATATAAGATGCCTTATTTAACACTATAAACCTTTGCATAATGTGTGATGAATTGGGGTTAGAATATGCACAATTAAAAGCTCAACAAAAATTGCATCAGATCATCTAAACACAACACCCTACGCTAATCGCGGAAGCTTGCAGCGGAGCTTAGAACTACGGCTAAGTTCAAGAGGGCGGGGGTGATTAAGACCGTTTTAAAATCCTTTTAAAAACATCTTATCTAATTAAACTAATTAGCAATAATAAACTAATTAAACAAGAACACTTAGCTTTCAAGCATAAGTGAGTCCAATCACAAAGGCTAGCAAGGATATGAATTAAACAACCTAGCCTAAGCACGTAGATTATAATGATGCAACATGTTGAGCTTCTAATCAATGTGCAATGATCTAGACTACAAGGATATACTAATCAGGCACCTAATCTAAAAGTGAAATAATAAGATGTATGAGAGAATCTACCTATCAATGCATAACATATATTCCATCCAAGCATTCATATAATTAACAATTAAAGACAATGCAAGAATAGAAATGACTCAAATAACAATCTCAAACACAAGCATATATAATGGTTCGACTACTTGTCTACTCCACTCCCGGTTACTGTTCCCAACCTATAAGAACACCGGATTTCATTATAACAGAGGTTTTAAATCAGGTTTAACTCTCAACCTTTACACGAAAGTTTTTACACAGGTTAACCTCTCAGCTTGAATGGAGATTTTCAAGGTTCATTTATCAACCTAGGTGTTTGATAGGTTCCACCCAACTTAGGAGTTTACAGGTTCTTCTTAACCTACACGTATGCACCCGTATTGGTGGCTCCCCTTGGAGATTTATTTAGACCCAACAAATGAGTCAAGGTTCGACAAACGAGCCTGAAATTAGGCTCAACTAATAAGCTAAGGTTCGACAAACGAACCTGTATTAAGTTTGAAACCAAACTCTCACACTCTATCTAACAAATGGAAATAGTGCAATTGACTCCCAATAATGACACTTACTTGTCAAATGAACCCATTGTTCAGCGCTGCTTCAGGTTGCTTGATCTCCGCTCTCCCGTACTTCAATCAGCTTCCCTTTGCTCCCCCGATCTTGTCGATGTTTTGCTAACGCTTCTTCTCCAACGATCAATCGCCTTGTATTTGATCTCTGTGAGATGACCAAGGTGATGGGAGGTAGTGGGAATTCTCTACAGCTAATGGGATTTGGTTACCTAGAGGAATTACGCTTAATTGGATCTCTAGAAAGGTTTAGACAAAGGATCTACTTATGGTCAAGGTGCCTAAACATCTAGAGATCAAGGGAGAGCAAGTTCATCTTCAATTAAGCTTTGAATGCTCTATCTTGTGATCAAACACAAGAAAGATAACTTGGAATTGTTAGGATTAGAGCCTAATGGTAAGGGCAATGAGGGTGACTTCTAATACACTAAATTCTCTCTCCCTAGACCCAAAATCGAGCCAAGCCTTTATATAAAGAAAGCTCCAACAAATATAAAACGGTTAGCAATGGCTAGTTGTTGACCGATTGACCGATTGGTATGAGGGGTCCTCGACCGGTCAGTCGTTGAGACACGACCAGTCTGAAAATGGCATGTGACTGATCAATGTTGCTGTCTCATCTTGGCCTCTGTCGACTGGTTGACCAACCGGTCGGATAGACCAGTTGACTGGTCGGGCGACCAGTCTAAAAATGGCTAGGGACTTTTTTTGTTGTTGTCCCTCTGTGGCCTCTGACGACTAGTCAGTCAAGGGCCTTGACTAGTCGGCAGGTTATGAGTTTTGCTATTTACGTCTTGTTTACAGCAGCTCATTCAATCTCTAAGGCCTATCTTTGGGTGTTCTTTTGGGGCACCTAAGGCAAATCTAAGATGACCAAAAGTATACCTATTGGGTCAAGTCATCTAGAGGTTTGGGTTTTGGCTAAGCTTCAAGGTTTTGGTTCACTAAGGCATCTCATTTACCTGTTTCTTCTTCCTTTATGCAGCAGGTCCACTTAAGTCTTCAGTCTTCATCTTCTTTGGGCTCAACCAACACCTAAACTCATTGACCTATGTAATTAACAAATAAGGTACGCTAGTATGCACAGAAAAGTGCACTAAGACTACGATTAGCATAGTTCATCTCCACATATCCGTTGAGTGACGAAGATTTATCGTTGATCATTGATCAACATTTGTTGTCCAATTTCAGACGTTAACAAATTGGCGCCGTTTGTGGGAACGACTAGATCATTCTCGCTTCACTCTTCCATCGTTGTTTGGATCTCTTCTCCATCTTCACAATGCCTCATAAAAACAAGCGGCCAACCAGGGCATCCATTTCTGCATGGACGTCAGCCCTCATAGGCTCACAACCTCCAATAGAGGATGTCTCTCCCATCCAAAGGGAATGAGCTCCTCTACAACCAGTGTTGCAACCACTAGTTTTGGCCCATGATAGTGCTAGAATCGATATCCTTGAAGATAGTATGTTAGCAACGCGTACCGAGATCACTCAGTTCGCCCACTTGGCGAAACGATTAGAACAATTACTTTTTCCTATTGCTCCTCCGTAACCTAATGCACCAACACTTTCTGTTCACTCCCCTCAACATCGGGAGCAACGGGGACAAAACCAACTAGCAGCAAGTCAGGCCGGACCACCAGTCCAGGCCCCCACCCAACATGGAGGGAGCAATATTTCGGCTGGAGATTTATGCCATACGCTTGATGCTAAACGTCAGCGTCAGGCGAGGCCATTGAAGTTTCTAACGCCTAGCGCTGATCACACATTAGCATGAGAATAGGGCCTCAAAAAGCTTGAAGACAAGTTTGCCAATATGGAACAATGGTATTGATCCAAACCGCTAGTGACAATATAGGCGATGGTGGAACAAATAGAACCACCGTTCACCAAAGAGATCATGGAGGCATCGCGACCAAAAAAAGTTCCAAATGCCTAACATCACCCATTATACCGGGTTGAGAGACCCTATGGACCCCATTAAGACTTTTAGGTCTCTTATAGAGCTTGAGGGTGTTAGCACTGAGATCATGTGTCCGGCATTCTCCCTCACCCTCAAGGACGCAGCCCGGACGTGGTTCAGGAACCTCAAGCCATGATCATTTAGTTCCTTTCCCAAACTGTGCACGTTATTCGTATCACAGTTCCTATTACGTAAATACTGAAAGAGAAAAATAAATGGATAGAATGGAGTGCAAATTTAAAGCATACCTCTTTAAGCATTAACGTCGTTAGAGTGATGGGATGATGCTTCATACACGTCGATTCTTATTGCCTTATCAATATCATCATCAATCAGTTTATCTATTTTGAAAAAGAAAAATAATAATTTATTTCATGCACTAATAAAATATCAAACATAATTAATTTTGATAATGAAATTAGTTACCTTTTGACTCATACAACTAATCTCTTGTACATATCAATGCTTCAACATTTTCTGATGTAAGAACACTTCAAGTTTGATCAAGGACCTTCCCTCCAATGATGAATGCTGACTTGGAAGCAACAATTGAAATAGGAATAGACAATATATCTCTAGCTATCGCAAAAGTTGAGGGTAACAATATTGACTGCGCTTCAAATCTTTTAAAATATTAAATTCTTTTTGTTCATAAAGAGGCTCGTCCAGATATAAATCTAATTCGGATTTTGACTTTGTGGACTTAGAAAAATTCTTAAATTCCTACATTATATGTCAATAAAATATGTATTAGTTAAATGAAGATATAAATGCATTTAAATTATAATGAACATGAAAAGTAACCCTTTAAATAAAAATACCTGCAGTGGATCAGTAAAGCTACTCAAACTGGCATTCGAAGCTAAGGGAATGTCCTGTGTATTTGATGGGGCTGTTGAAGAGTGATGTGCATATTCTTCATAAAGCTTATTTAAATTCTTACGAATGGGTGCTATATGTGGCTCAACATCATCAATACCATAAAGCTTGACATAACAATACTTAATTAGCTTCATCTTATATTGAAGATAAAAACAACAACAATGGAAAATAGAATATTATAATCATCCTAATATTTATCAAACTTATTCCTCATCTGTCATGCAATCATTTTAATGAATCCACGTGAACTTTGCATTCCTTCACTAATGCACATTTCGATTTGCCACACGTTATAAAAATATAAATTGGCCGTTGGATATTTGGTTCACGAAAACATATCATAACATCATAAAAAACCTTCATGAATTTTGTAATTTCTTCAATAACCATTTACTCCGTGTTACTAGGACATTATGTATAATTTGCATCACACAACTTCAAATAACATAACACTTTGCGATGTGCAATTGCGCTCTCCAACATTAAATATGTTGAATTCCATCTAATTGGTACATCTTTATGCAATTCCATTTTACTTTGAGAAGAAAATTATTCAACACACTCATTAAACTTTTTTTCCTTAGTTGCCTTTGATATACTTGATGGTTTTTCGAACTTTCACAATAGTTTCATCAATTTATTTCAAACCATCTTGCACTATAAGATTTATAATATGCGTACAACAACGCACGAAAAAAAAACTCACCATCTAATAATAGTGCATTCTTCAGAATAAGTTGACTTTTGTAGCATTTAACAAACGTCTCATTCGATGAAGCATTGTCTAATGTGATAGAAAGTAATTTTTTCTACATCTCACTCATTTAATAGTGTAGACACTACTTCAGTAATAGCGACACATGAATGTGGGGGCATCATCACTTTGAAGTTCAAAATTATTTTCTGTAACCTCCATTCTTTGTCAATAAAATGTACTACGATGAAAATATATCCATCCGTTATAATGGAGGTCCAAATATCTGAAGTAAGACTGACCATTCCAGGCATTTCCTTTAACGATTCTTAAGCTTTTTTTTATTTCTTATACAATTTCAAGACATCAACTTTTGCCGTGTTGCGAGTTATATTCTTAATACTATGGTTAAGATAAGTAAAAATATCCCTCATCCCATCATGCTCCACATTCTGAAATGGATAGTTGTGGTTTACTATAACTTTCGCCATTAACTCACGAAATATGTCTTAATCACGGTTGGAGGATTTCAAAATTAAAGAGCCACTTACTTGCCCACTTGTAGATGACAAGAACATTTGTCGCAAGTCTTTATTTGTCTGTTGTACACAAGATTTCAAATACCGTTTTAGGTTGGTAGTTTCATAGGTACCCTCGGCTATATATTGCTAACACAATGATTACATTTAGTTCTTTTCCTGCCATCTTGTCCAATCGTAATAACTTCAAATTCATCCCAAACACTAAAATGATTTTTTCTTGATCGTTTAAATGTTGCCTCAGTTATAGAATTTTTTTCAATAACCTCAATATCATCATTATCACTATCTAGTAAAACTAACATGATTAGACCACTGCATTGTTAAAAGCTATACATTTCCACAGCAATAAAATTAACATTTGAATGAACTTTATGGCACACTAACAAGTGGTGTGTGTTGGGTGTAAAAATAAAAAATAAATCCTCTAGAGAAGTTTGAGCAGATATTAACAAATATGCATCATGAACAAAAAATTATACGTAACTAGATTGTCCGAGTATTGAATGGTGTACATATCAGTATTAGATGATTAAAACTGGAAAAAAATGACTTAATTAATTCAACAAACAAGTGTCCTAATCAGAGGTTTAGATTTTTTCAATCAACTTGATCTTGGGATAGTAACCAAGTGGGGTTCCACAGTTTAGCCCTTTGATCGAGCTAAATGCACACCTCAATATATTTTTAAAAGAATCTTAACTATAGAGGAATCATATAAATTATAATCCTCAACCCCATATTATGAATAACAACATTAAACCTTCAGTTCGAACAAGTGGAGCACAGAAATTGATCTAAACCATTGGTTTAACAGGGGCCCAATTTTCCATCTTTTTCTTTTGAATACATTTTCTTAAGTGGGGGATTAGAAGAGGGTTTGCAAAGGAGATTAGCAATTTAGCAGCACCGAGCAGCATCTCTCTCTCTCTCTCTCTCTCTCTCTCTCTCGTGCAGCTGAAAGAAGCCCTCTCTTTGCAACCTGCAGTTAGGGTTTTCGAAATAGAGAATTTATAATGGCTTTTTTAAATGCATTGATAGAGAATGGTGTTTGATACTCCTGCACATAAATTTTTTTGAAATTAACATTTAATATATCATCCGAACCATCCAATTAATGTTCAACAATTCTATTTTTATTTTTTGACCATTGGATCAAATCAATAAGGCCATTTGATATTTAATTTTTTAAATAGTTAAATTGTGGACACAATTATTGCAATGGAACCATTTGATCCTTTCATTTTAACCGTCCAATAAATTCCTATCAACAATCAAATAAATATAACCATTAAGATAATTTTGTTAATTTATTTATGGACCATTAGCTACCATTTCAGTTCTCCAATAAATGAGCACCAAAAATTAAAAAAAAATCTCATGATATTTTAGTTCTACATGTCGTAAAATGTGATCATTGGTGTGCACATGTTTATTAATTTGACAGACATGTGGACCGTTCCTAGCAAGGTGTGTGAGAAAAAAAATTAGGTATAATTTAACTAATAAGAAAATCAATATATAACAGTCTATTTAACCCCTATATGATTCGGGTTGGGTCACCTTTAACCCTAACCCGACCCATAAAAATCCGGGTTGGGTCGAGTCAACCCAAAAATTGAATTCGGGTCAACTTTTCCAACCCTAAATTGGAAAAAATCGGGTCAGGTTAGCGCGTTGGTTGAATTTTTCCAGGTCTAGATAGGATTTTGCATGCACAGCATGATGGGCACGTGAAAAAATCAAGTCTCTCCAATTATTATATAGAGGACGAGAATGGGTGGGGCCTAACCGTGGGGCCCCCCTTGATGTATTCGTTGTATATCTACACCGTCATCCATTCTTCCTAGAGTTGGGCATCGAGTCGAGTTGGAACGAGTTATGGCTGGCTCAATCCTATCCAAGCAAGGACTGGGTCTTTATCGAGTCGGATCGGATTCTGGATCGAATCAGCCAGCCATGACCCAAGCCGAATCGAATTGGGGATGATCTGATCCGATCTAAGTCCGACCCGTTCACAGAAACCGAGTTGATTTGAGTCAGAACAAGTCGGTTCGAGTAAGGGTTGAAATTTAAAAAAAAAAATGAAATTTTCAAAAAATTAAAAAATAACAGAAATAAAAAAAATCAAAACATATCACATAAACAGATAAACTTTTGAGCATATTCTATTATGCATTCATTCATTCATTCATTCAATGATATCCTCTGTATGATGAATGCCTCTGTGGAGTGTAGTCTGAGTATCCATGCCCATAGAAGTAATCCTCGCCTCTACCTTTGTCGCCTGAATTATCCTTCGGTTCTCTTTTTACCTCTCGGGCTGCAGGAGAACTCTAACCTGAGTCCGAGTAGGTGTCTAGAATATAGTCATTTATTTCTTTTGAATTGGATGGGGGAGATAAATTTTCAATATCTTCATTTGCAGATCGAATGAGTTTTTCCAACCTCTTTTTATGGCATGATTTGTATGGAATTCCTAACACCCTATAAAATGCAGCCAAATTTTTACGGAACTTTGATGACTTAGGGCATGGGTTATGTCCCGTACTTGTGCCAGCTTCAGGATCATGCTGCCTTGGAGGGGGTTGATGATGTCTATTCCTGATACTAGAAGCCAGTTCTAGACTTTGTCTTATGGCTTCTTGATAATCACTTTCTTCTTGTTCCATCTTTTCTTTCTCTTCTTCTTCTCTACTAAGTATGGATGCTCTTCCTATGCTTGACCCCTCTTCATTGATAATAGGCCTATTACTATATGTTCTATAACTTGTCGTATTACTTGTAGTTGTCGGGGAAGAAATGGAAGCCTTTCTATTCGATTCGAGGATTGCTCTGAATAAATCCCGAACTTCAGGAGTAGCTTTGGTACATGGGGCTACGTCTCCTCCCAAACAAGCCAAATGCAATTTCAAACGATTTGTTTTGTTGACAAACTGTTTTCCACACAGTTTGAATTTTAATTTAAATTTTCCATCGTGGGAGTTGACTTGGACTCCATAATCTCATATATCTGTTGACGGATCATCTTCCGAAGACATTATCTATAGACTATAAAAGTAATTAAAGAATTAATAAATGAACATATAAAAGTAAACAACATAAGTACGAGTTCAAGATAAACAACTACAAACAATGAAATGAGATGAGATTTAATGAACATATAAATAAAAGCATGACTATATAAAAGTATGATAATCAAATCCACAAATATTAAGTGTAAAATCATATCCAACCATATAACATTACAAGTCCTGAAGTCCACAAATATCAAGTGTAAAATTATATCCAGAAATATTAAGTGTAACAACATGTCCAACCATAAAATATTACAAGTCCATAAATATTAAATGCGAAATCATGAATATAGAAAAGTGACCTTCAGCTTCATTCAATTATGGTTGCTGGTACCGTCTCATCTATCTTCTCAATCTCCTCTTCCTTGAACTCCTCCTCGATTGAGCCAATTTTTATGATGCTTAGACACAACCAATCCTATGTACAAATGAGCGCTTCAACTAATTCTAGTGTAAATGAGTTTCGATACTTGCTCACAACCCTACTCCCCCGTGCTAAACGTTGGATGCCACGGTTGAAACTGAAATTGACAATATGACTCGTGCCATCAATGAGAGCACAGGGTACTGTGATTGGTGAGCTTTCAACTTCCACCCGTCTAAAGCATTAAATTCATCGCCCTTGTACTTAAAAATTAGTTCCTTGAGATATTGTTCATGTTCTATTTCAGTCGTTTGCACTTGAGTCTCTTCCTGCTCTTGAAAGACACGAAATCGTCGATTGTGGCACGTGTTGCAACCACAGTAGAACTTGAGGAACTTTCTTTTGTCATACCGACATTTTCTATATAGAAATTGTACAGATCTTCTACAGTATGACGAATCTTTTTTAATTCAGTTTTACTCTGTGTACCATATAACTTTGAAAAAATGAATTTCACCATGTGTGGACCCTCGCCGATTTTTCCGCGCTCCCACACGACGTCGTTCTCCCTGTCCTTTCGGAAGAAGAAGAAGAAGAAGTGCGTGCGTGCGAAATCGCCGTTTGTGCCACTGGTTTGCCTCGTTCTCGAGGGCTTCGTTTGGTTGTCGTGTTAAGCTGGATATGTTTAAATGAGTTTATATAAGACCAGAGTCGCCACTAGCCAGTTACTTCGAATCTACAGTCGGCTAGACCCCGTAGAAACGTTAGAGAAGGGGATCCGAAGATTCCTTCCTCCAAAATGACTCCTGTTGATCTGCGGCCAGAAATTCAAGGTAAGTGATCACGGTTACAGGGTGGGAAGAGGTTAAGCACCCCACACACTGCCCGTACCAAAGTACGGTCTCTACTTCACAGAATCGATCGGATACTTGAAAGTCTAGTTTAATCCTCGTATATTCTCATGAATGACATGATGCATGAATGCGGGTCTGAACAGTAAGAGTTTCTGATGGGCAGGTTCCAACAACGGGCAAGCCCAGAGCATACGCTCGAACTGACGGGTGCTTAATATAAAGACATATGCATGTGTACTTGAGGGATCAAGGTGCTAGTAGTGAAGCAGGGGGGTTGGAAGAAAAGTAAATGTTGCACTTATGCTAGATGCAAATGAGATGATGCTGGAAAAAGAGTAGCTGGATGGACGGAGGTGTCGCAAGGGTTTGCTTCGAGTGGCTGGATCAAGACTTGGGTGGCTTGAGAGGCTTGGACCAGTGGTCAGGATGGGCTGGACCAGGGCTAGACTCTCCTCACTCGGGCTCTCCTTGGTGGAAAAATGGGCTAAGGGGTGGAGAAGGATTCGGACGGACAGGCTTTCTTTGGACTCGAAGGGATTCGAATGGATGTTGAAATGAGAAGGGGAGGGGGGTATTTATAGCAGCGGAGAGTGGCAGCTCTCGTAATTTTGTCCGGGCGGCCTGCCATGGGCCGCCCGTACGGCCGCTCCTCGGTTTCTAGCGAGTACGGTCGCTCCCTCGGGGCTGCTGTTGGACTCGCTGGTCGACTCGGTGAGTTGACTCAGCGGGTCGACTCGGTGGTTTGACTCGACGGGTTGACTCGGTGTTTTGACTCGACGGGTTGACTCGACGGGTTGACTCAGCGGGTTAACTCAGCGAGTTGACTCAGTGAGTTTGACTTTTTTGGGATTTTTTGACTGGCCTTTTTTTATGGGGGGTTTTTCAGGGTGGTGTTTAGGACTGGGTTGACTGGGTTCAGGCTTGAACTGGGCTATGGAATGGGGCTTACAAGGGTGAGTTTGGCTGAGTTTGGACTTGGGATTTGGGGGTATGGTCCTCCATTCATCCAGCTTTCTCTTTCAACATTGTAGCCGAAGGTGGGGTGTTTACAGATGCCCCTCTTTGGCAGAGGTTGCGTGCAACCGAATGCCAAAGCGAGTGGACACCCCACTTCTGACCCGGTCATTCATGGATCATGTTCTGAAATCTTTGCTTGCCTTTGCATCTGTGTCAGTTGATCGTTTGGAAACAGATCACTCGCACATACCGCGGGAGTTTGGAGAAAACGTTGCGATTGTCGCTGCAGTTTGCTGCAACCTGGGTACCCAATCGCAACCCTTCCATTCCCGACCGGTACTAACATCGAAAAGGTACAGCAGAGCCTTTGCATCGACAGTCTTACGAGGTTACTGACCCTGTGATTGATTGTATGATGTTTGATGTTTTCCCAGATCACTCCAGGAGTACTTGTTTCGCTTGACTGTCAAAGTGGTTAGACGCCCTGCGTCAGATAGTCTTACGGGATTCTACTACGTCGACTTAGACTCAGTCAAGGTACTTCAGGCATCCACGCCTAGGTATGTGCGGGTGGGCTTTTCCACCCGATCTGCTGGTTTCGATGCTTAGTTTGCAATTCATTCTTTCCTTGATTGTGGTCTGGAATCTTTGTTGTCCTTTGTATCTGAGTCAGTTGATTGTCTGGAAATTGATAACTCGCACATACCGCGAGAGTTTGGAGAAAACGTTGCGATTGTCCCTGCAGTTTGCTGCAACCTGGGTACCCAATCGCAACCCTTCCATTCCCGATCGGTACTAACATCGGAAAGGTACAGCAGAGCCTCTGCGTCGACAGTCTTACGAGGATGCTGACCCTGAGACTGATTGTGTGATGTTTGATGTTTTCCCAGATCACTCCAGGAGTACTTGTTTCGCTTGACTGTCAAAGTGGTTAGACGCCCTGCGTCAGATAGTCTTACGGGATTCTACTACGCCGACTTGGACTCAGTCAAGGTACTTCAGGCATCCACGCCTAGGTATGTGCGGGTGAACTCTTTCCACCCAATCTGCTGATTTTGATACTTGGGTTACAATTCATCGTTCCCACCTGTTCAAATGGTTTCTGTGACCGAGCCTTTTGGCTTTCATCTTTTTGTATCTTGGCATGTGGTACGACCGCACTGACACTGGAGTTCAGTTCGACCGTACTTTGAGTGCATTGGATCCGATGGTCTCCGGGGAAACCGCGAGACATTGGATCTTATTTGATTTTTGCGTCGGCTCCTACCCAGAGATATGGAAGATCTCCTGGTGTTTTGGAGGCAGAACGCTCTACTGGAAAATATTTTTGGATTTTTGAAAAGATACCCACTCTGGGGAGTGATACTCCGTGGGGTTTTTATTTACAAAAAGGAATGTTTTTTTGTCTTTTTGAAATGGAAATCTGGTTTGCACGTGCCTCCACTAGGGATGCCTGTGGGGTCTTTGGCTAACCGACTTTTATTTCGAAAGCAGGTAAACGTGATGATTAATGTGATGGATGCTGATGCATGGAGATGCAGGATGAATGCATGGTTTGGCTCATTCTCTTTTCAGTTCGATGATTTTGCTTTTGCTATGGGTGCAGAGAATTTTGAGCTTATTGCTTGCAGGGTTGTGCTTCCTTGGGGATTTTTCTTTTTGATACGGAGGTTTGGACAGCGGGTTGGTCAAGATCCCGACCCGTGGTCGATCACGTCCATCGTCCCAAGATGCTGTTTCTTTGCTAATGAGAATGTACGAGGATATTATTCAACTTCAAGATGTTCTTCTGGGCATACATGTGATTGAGATGGTGTTTGGTTGCCCGTTTTGGTCAAGATTCCAATTTGCGGGCGATTGGATCCGTCATCCCATACTGTGAAGTGAGCGGAGTTCAAGACTCCTGAATTGTAGTGCTGGGGATGCTAATTTTTGTGATTTTTTTGTAAATATGTGGATCCGAATCTTTACCTGAGCGGTCAGGGTAGAGATCAGTTTATTGAAAACACAGGAAATATTTTTTGTGATTTTCGAAATATTTTGATTGAAAGCAGGGGAAATATTTTTGTGATTTTTGAAAATATTTTGTTGAAAGCAAGGGAAATATTTTTTGTGATTTTTGAAAATATTTTGTTGAAAGCAAGGGAAATATTTTTTGTGATTTTTGCAGATATTTGATTTGAAAGCGATGGAAATATTTTTTGTGATTTTTCTGAAATGCAGGGAAAAGTATGGAATTTTCATCCACTTCCAGCTTCTACTGCTGGTAAGGCACCCGATCCATTTTACGTCAGCGAGCAAGATGAGTCTCACACAGTTAAGTGCCGTAGTTTTACATCTTCGGATGAGGAGATTTTGAGGGTTTTCAGTCAACACACCCACAAAGTTACCTGTTCCTCATGTGCAATGCACATAGACCACGTATCGTCCGACGGACTCCTTCGGACACAAAATGAGCCACATCCTCACATTTCCCTTAGTCAATCCAGTTTGGGGTCTTACGTTGCTCACAATTCCGTGAGGGTGAGCTCCACCTCCCAACAGCCTTAATCCCCTTCATGAGTTCTAGGAACAGGGAACATCCGTCAGCTTCAACAGCGACTTCCAAATCAAGGTTGTCTATCACGGTGCGTTCAACACGAACAGGATTGCGGAGTTCTGCCCGCCACAAGCCCTTACCTGTTTAAGAGATTCCAGACACCCTTACGATCAAGTGTCAGCCATGCCTGGAACAGGTTAGGAAAGAAAGCCCCCGAGAAGTTAATCCCAGTGTAGTTTTAGGTCTTCGGACCACTGGGGACAAATTGGTGCGTTTGAAACTAGTGGTGAATTTTTTTTTGTTTTATATTGTATCTATATATATATTTTTTTATTTTGAAAAGGTTCCAGATTTCAACTCGGGTGATCAAGATTGATACTGGTTTTTATGGAAAGCTTTAAAATATTTTTGGTATTTTTGAAATGATCCGGGTTATCGAACCATGATCCCAACGGTCGAGGCCGATGCCGATTTTTAGTTGAAAGCGAGAAAGGTCCCCCGAGAAATTAATCCCAGTGTAGTTTAAGGTCTTCGGACCATGAAACTGTACAAAAGAGGGGCAAACATGTTTTTTTTTTTTGAAAAAATGTCCGGTGTCAGCGGATGGACAATCCAGATTGATGCCGGTTTTTATTGAAAATCTCTCGGGATGTCGATCCCGACGTAGTTTAAGGTCTTCGGACCAAAAACTTTAAAAGAGGCAGATATATTTTTTATTTTTCTGAAAATGTCCGAGATCGTTAGGTCTTGATTCGATCCAAACCGATGTCGGCTTTTATTGAAAATCCCTCGGGATTTTGATCCCGACGTAGTTTAAGGTCTTCGGACCACTGAATTTTAAAAGAGGGGCTGGTAGTTTATATATATATATATATTTTATTTTTTGGGAAAATGTCCTGTGTCAGCGGATCTTGATTCAATCCAGGCTGATGCCGGTTTTTATTAAAAGGTCCCTCGGGGTCTTGATCCCGACGTAGTTTAAGGTCTTCGAACCCTGAAACTGTACAGGTAAGTGTTGGAAATGCATAAATATATTTTTTTGTGGTTTCCGAAAGTACCCGGTGTCGTCGGATCTTGATTCGAGCAATCAAGACCAATACCGGCTTTTATTGAAAATCTCTCGGGATGTGAATCCCGACGTAGTTTAAGGTCTTCGGACCCTGAAACTGTACAAAAGAGCAACAATCTAGGTTGGAGACTGCGGGAATTCTCTTTGGAATGGTTCGGATCATCAGGTCATACTTTTTGAATGGTTGAGATCATTGTTTGACCAAGTCAATCTTTTTTCTTTCTTTTCTTGAAAATTCCATGGAACTTTTCCATATCATCATCCCAATTTTTCACCCATTTCTCATGAGATGAGATTTTGGTGAGATTTCTTCCTTTTTCTCACCATTCTCTTCCATCACTTCAATCTTACATGGAGGTACAAGATTCACTTGCAACCACCCTTCCCAAGGAGGAGTTCTTCCCAAGGAGAGGAGGTGAGAAGTCACCTCACTTAGGTGGAGGCTAGGACGGCCTCCCATGGGCCGCCCGCCCGGTCTGTGCCTCCTGGTCTCTTCAGGGGGCTGGGTAAAAGGGTGCCCTCCCCTTTTCTATATAACATGGGGCACCCTCCCCCCCTCAAACGTGCAATCTCTCTCTTCTTTCTCTCATACTCTTTCTTTTTCAAGTTCTCTCTCTCTTCTTTGGTGGTTGTTTGCTCCTTTCAAGTGGTGGGCCTTAGAGAAGTTTTGGGACAGCAAGGTGGTCCCTCTTTGGTGAGTAGTAAATGTATGGACTACTTCCTTTTCTTTTCTTGTCTTTTTCCTTCTTCATTATCTCTTCTCATTGCTCTTTTCTTTTCTTCATGTAGCTATTCCAAGAGGTGTGAAGGTGGGCCCAAGTATTCTTGACCTTTTTCTAGATCTCAAGTCTCTTTCAAAGGTGGTGTATGGAGAAGGACATTGCAAGCTCTCCACTTCATCATTTTTTTCTTTCTTCTTTTCACACTCCCCTTATGTATATGTAAAGGGTGATTTTGCCATGTCACCAAGTGTTCATGGCAAAATACTCTATCTTTTTCATGGGAGTTGGGCCTCTTTTCATATGTATCAAATGGGCTCAAAG
This sequence comes from Liriodendron chinense, assembly GCA_003013855.2. NCBI lineage: Eukaryota > Viridiplantae > Streptophyta > Magnoliopsida > Magnoliales > Magnoliaceae > Liriodendron > Liriodendron chinense. The sequence continues at coordinate 5,415,989 of PVNU02000070.1, forward strand.
TGAAGTCATGGCCCTTGGTGTATTTGATGGGCCCAATGCTTCATTTTGGGCTCCCTCATGCTTTCTTGCCCTTGTCATTTTTCCTTAATGCTCTTCCTTTCTTTTCCCTCTTCCTTTCAAGGTTTGGGCCCATGGGCATGGTAGGGCCCATCTCAAGTTTTGGGCTCATGAGGCCCACTTTAGGTGACCCCATCTTTCTTCACATGTATGGATCAAGATGACTAGCCCATTCTTCATTTTGGATCTCAAATGGGCTAGGTTTCCTAGTTGGGCCTTTATGGACAAATGACCCAAGTCTTCCACCATTTCTTGATTATGATGTACATCCTTGTACAAAGTGTGGTGGGCTCCTTGGAGTTTTTCATGTGGATGGGCTTTTGGGCCCTCATTGAAATTTGGATTTCTTTGGACCATGCGTGCACCACTACACTTTGTCCATGTAGGCTTTTTCTTTTCATGTTCTTTTCTTTTGATGGATGGAGGACTTGAGTTACTTGACCATCTACAAGTCCCATGAGTGAGTTGTTCCAACAATCTCACTAAGTTCAAATGGTTTTTCTTTGTGGTAGGAATGTGATTCTCAAGAGTTTCCCTTTAATGTTATCAACCTCAAATGGATGATCCTCAAGTGAGCTATCCATACAACCATAGCTCCTTGAACTTTTCTATGGGGGCTTGGTGGGTCATCCACCATCATTCTCAAGTATGAGTGATTTTTTCTTCAATTTGTGAGAAAGAATGATACCCATAAGTTGCCCATTTTTGTCCCATGCTTAGGGACATTTTGGATTTTGATCTTCAAGTGGGCTATGTGTATCATTCTTATCCATTTTCATGATGGTTGGGTGACTCATCAAGCCATGCCCTTGTGTGCTCAAATGGTCTTCCTTTTTAGTAAAGAAATTGATGCACATAAGTTGCCCAAACTTACCCTTTCATGGGCATTTTCAACTTGGTTCCTCATGTGGGCTATGTGCAAAATTTTTTTTTACCATTGGCCTCTTTGATCCATATGTTTGTGGGTAAACCGCCATGTTGTACTCATGGTCAATACCTTCCTCAAGATGAGGCACATAAGGTTGCCCATGGTTAACCCATGAATGGGTCCTCATGCTTTTCAAGTGGGCTATGTGCTTTCTCCAATCCATTGAGATGAGGCATTTGGGTTGCTCTTGGGGGCCCACTTCCTTTCTATCTCCCACTTGTCCATGTACATGTGTAAAAAGATGGGAACATCTTAAGTGAGAATCATGGCCTTAGCATGAAAGTGGATCAATCCTTGGCCACATATGGACTTTGACGAGGGACTTCATGTGAATTAAAATCTTTTGATGATCTCATGGCACTTGAGTGTATGTGTTGTCCAAAATGTGTCCTTGGATGATGGACTTTTCCTTGCCTAAGGCATGCCATGCAACCTTCTTTAAGGTGGGCCTTACTTTTCCAATGGGCCCAACACATATCCTAAGTGACACATGGAGTTGGACTTTAGACTTTGCCTTTGAATGTGAGTCCAATCCCATGGGTTTCTTGGATGATAATTTGGATTTTAACGGGTAAAGGATAGGGACTTACCTTGCCAAGCTTGTAGGATTCCATGGCGGATGGTACCAGGGGCCACCAAGTGGTTGACGAGGATGATCCTGCTTTCATTGTCCGCCGAGGGGACCACATGTGTTCCCTAGCTATGGAGCATCAACCTCTTCCTGCTATCAAGGGTCGAGGTACCAGGGATCGCTGGGACAATTGGACGAAAGAGCCACAGCCCTTGCTTGAGCGAGTACTAGATGGTACTCCTTTTGCTGGCCTCCTCACCCTACGCTTCCATAATAACGACGCCAACCGCATGATGCTTGCGGCCCTTTGTGAGAGGTGGCGGGATGAGACCCACACCTTTCAGCTCCCTTGTGGGGAGTGGGGAATAACCCCCTTGGATATTTACATGCAGATAGGTTTCCCGTTTCATGGGGCAATTGTCCCTCAAGTTAGCTCTCTAGCTCCCCTCTCTTCTACTGATTGGCTACGGCTTGTCGGTGACGTCCCTCCTGAGGGTGAATTCCAAGGCCATCAAGTGAAGATGCGATGGTTTTACAACAATTTTGCTTCCGTCGTCCCTACCACCGAGCGAGAGGCCCTCCACAAGGCGCGGGCCATGATCACTTATGCTTTTGGATCCTTTCTTTTTTGCCATGCGAATGAGAGAGTTGATCCTAAATTTCTTCATTTAGTCGAGGACCTTCATCACCCCTATAACTGGAATGGGGCCATCCTGACCCGTCTCTTTCAAGGTCTGGACAAGACCTGTCGGCATAGCCGGTCCTTCACAGGCTTCTGGCCTGTCGTTGAGGTACCTCTTCTTTCATCTTCCTTGGAGCCATTTGCCTTCTTTCTCTCTCTGATCATTGAATGTGCTTTTATCCAGACCTGCTTTTATGACCATTTTTCGCATCTTGCGCCGAGGATGCGAGATGACATTGAACCCTCTCAGTATCGCCACATGTACTGGCATCAACAGAATCGTTAGCGGAACTCCCGAGTTCCCGGGGACAATTAGCGTGCTGATATAGACGGGCTGACAGTTGAGGATGTAAGTATCTTGTTTGTCTTCGTCCTTCGTGTCGTACTATAATTGACCGTGGTAACCTCATTTGTTGCAGTTTGCCCGGATGCCGTACGCTAGTTTCCCTCTCTACTACACACCCCAGCGCGTGGAGGCATACGATGCTTCATGTCTCCGTATTATGCTTTTTGACGCTGAGTCCTTCCAATGGTACTTGGGAGAGAGATTGCTTCGGCAAGTCACAGGGGTGGCTCGGGTCCCCTGTTCTGCACCTCCTCCAGCTGCTCGAATGCCAGTTGATGAGAGAGTTGAGGCTCTGGTGGGCCAGCCTGGCTTCTGTTTCACGATCCCGGATCGTGATTATGACGAGTGGTATCTGCTGTTTGGCCAGGGGCCTCTGCTTCCTTCGCTTTATGTTCCAGGTGGTCGTCGCAGGTATGCTGGAGGTTCGGTGACTGCACCTTTGATGGATCTTTATCGTCGGGAGCGGGACGCGAGGAGGGACGATGATGATTATGTTGGCGACTTGTAGCTGGCTCTGCTTTGTATGGCCTTGTACTTTTGTTTTTGTCCCCTTTTGTATCAAGCTCTTTTGGATGAATATACAGGCTTTGATTTCTCCCAAATTCCTTGGTGATGTCTGGATGCTTTGACTCTTGACTCGTTCCTTCATGATTTGAGACTACTTAGCTGCATGGGTGATGACTTGAATGGTTCAGATTGCTTGATTAGGCCTTGTGGGCCCACTTGATGATTAGATCTTGGATTCTGGCCCTTCTTGTGATGATCAAACCTTTGATCTTGTTATTTGACGGCTCATGTAGGTTCTTCAATGGTTTAGATCATGATGATCTAGTCTTTGAATGGCTTGGATTGCTTGTGGCCCCCACTTGATCACTTTCCCCCTTCTTTGCCTTGATCAGCCATGTTCCAGCCACATTGCTTCGTGATTGGACCAGTGGGGCACCTTTTGTGTGATCTTGATCATCTTCAGTTGAAATTTGGAGTGGACCGGAGCCTTGGGCGGCCCACGGAGCGCCATCTGCTGACGTGGACTGTCAGCCTCACCTACCAAGAACCCTGGAGCCAATCCCGCGGAGAGAGGAAGTCTGTGTCCGTACGGGCGGCCCAGGGCGGGCCGCCCAAGGCTCGCCTCTTGAGCGGCCTGGGCTGGCCCTGGTTCGGACATCCTCTGCTGTCCCTTTTTCCTGTCCCCCACATTCTCTGTGCCTATTTTTTTGATTCAGCCATGAATCTTCTCTTCCCTTTGTCTTTTCTCTTCATCTTGTCCTCTTCCCATTTTGTCCTTTCTTGGGCAGCTTTGGATGATGACTTGTGGGCCATAGTGGGAGAGGTCGGTGGGTCTCATGTTGCAGCAATTGATGAAGGCTTTAAAGATGGTGAGGTGCCTTTGATTGATGGTGGGGATGGAGCATTGAATAGGGGTATTGATGATGAATTAGGGGTGGTTGTTGGGAGAGCTTTGAATGGCTCTATTAATGGTGGAATGGCTGTAATTCCAGATTTGGGTAGGCCTTTGATTGTGGGAGAAATGGATGGTATGGATAGGATGATAAGATGGGACATCGGTGAAGCTATGCATCCCTTGAGTGTGGGCCCCATGGATGATGTGATGGATGGTGATGATGGGACCATGAGGGACATAGATGGGTTGATCTCATGCTTGGATGGGATAGATGGTTCAGATGGTATTTTTGACGGTTTGGATGCTCTTGATGAGGGCCAGGATGTGCGGTATACTTCTTTGGGTGGACTTGATGTGATCATTGATGATGTTCCCCTGATGATGGACGGTGTGGATGCCTCGATGATCCCTTTGATCGGCCAGGATGATGACTGGATTCATGATTTCCTACTGGAGAGGGCCGCAGGTCCAGATCTGACCGTTGATTCTTCGATCGGGGCTGCCGGGACCCTTTTTGATGGTTCAGATGTATTCTTTGACGGTCAGATTAGCCAGGATGCCACGATGTGCGGTGTGATCTTCACTGATGGCTCTTTTGGTTGGGAGCATTGTCCTTCTTTTGGTCATCGGCCCTTTGCGCACTCTGTTCATGAGGTGGGCGAGTCTTCTCATGCGGCTGAGATTATGACAGTTTCAGATGGCGATGTGACTATATCAGACATAGCCGTCACTGAGGGCCGATCAGGGGTTGTTGAGTCGGCAGAGGTTCCAGCTTTTCCTTCTCCTTCGCCCGTTGACCTTCCGATCCTCGATGAGTTGTCCTCGATTTCTGGGCCTTTTGTGCTGGAGGGGATACCGGTGAGGACTTGTCAGCTGCTTCCTCGTTCTTCCTGCTCGCCACGACTGCTTGCTTGGCTTGACAGCTTGTCAGTTTATGAGATTCGAGATTTGGAGTCCTATGGCTTTGGCAGTCTGATTCATATGGCTAGAGTTGACATTGACTAGAGGATGCTCGGAGCTGCCTTGATTGACTGGGTCCCTTCGTTGAACTTGTTTGCGTTCAACGATATGGAGATGGGGCCTTCTTTGGAGGAGCTTGCACGCTTGACAGGCTTACCCTTGGATTATACTCAGTACTTCTCGCCGAAGACATCGCCGAAGACTGCTACACCGCAGAACTGGTTTGGGATCCCTTATCTTGTTCGGCCTGCAGCTGGTGGCCAGGATGCTGTAGTGTTCTCTTTGGACCTGCTGTATGATCTTTTTTCGGGTCCTCAGAGTACGGCCGGTTCTACCTTTGCTCGGAACGCACTGATGTTTTGCTTGATTACTGAGGTGCTGTTCTCGGGATGGCGCAGATCCCAGACTCCTTTGCTTTTTGAGGTGATGAGCCGAGCTGTCCGTTGGCAGGGGATCATTTCTCTCATCTTGGCCGAGCTATTCGATGGGCTGACTGACTGCTCCCTGGGTCGCACTCGTGTTCTTCGCGGCTGTTGTGCCTTTCTTCAGGTATCTTTTCTGTGTCTTTTCCTTTTGCTTTGTTTAGGGATTGCTTTGCTCTAGCTGAACTTCTTTTCCTTTTTGTGATCAGGTCTGGCTATGGGAGCGTCTTTCTTTGACTGTTCCTGTACCCCTTCCTAGCATTCCTAGCTCTGACATCATGCGTTATATCATGGAGTTCCTTCCTCATACAGCCAGGATGAGCGAGCCCTTGTATCGCAGGATGTTTACTGAACTTCGTGACTGGAACGTTCGTTGGGAGTCATCTTGGCTTTCACTTCCTCCAGTGCTTTGCGATGCACACCGCCATCCTCTGATGTTGGTAGGCTTTCGATCCTACTTTTCTTATCATCCCATCCGATTCCTGCGGCAGTTTGGATACGAGCAGGATGTTCCTCTTTTCGCTTTCACGGGTATCGGGCGTCGAGCACTTCCATCCAGATCCTCTGACTTTAGGACCCGGATTGATTGTTCTTGGGCGAGTTACTTGACTGCTGATTTGCTGGGTTTTGAGCTGCGGACTTTTCCGATGGCGACCGCCCCATATCAGTACTGGGTTGCTGAGCAGTCTTTGTATCGACGTATCCCTTGTTGGCACCAGACTGCTGATGAGGATGAGCAGGATATTCTTGGAGATGCTGGCTCTTCATCTGGTTCATATGAACCTTTTGAGGAGCGCCCGTTTATCGATCCTGGCTTCCTTTTGGCCATCATGGCCATTTGCTGTCTGAGATCTCCGCACTTCGGTATCATTGTGAGATGATGTCGAGGAGATTGGCTGCCGATCGGAGGTTGTCTGATGAGGAGACAGCGATCCGTACCCTGGAGCGCGATGAGGTGCATTACCTGCGTATGGAGGTGAGTAGGTTGAGAGAGAGGCTATCTTTTTATGAGTTAGAGGACTCACCTGATGTGGCCGAGGAGGAGGGTAGAGATTGATTATGTTGGCCACCTGCACACTGATTTTTGCATATATGATTGATGATGATGCATTTTTTTGTATTTTTTGAAAAAGATGATATGATATGTGTAAAAGAAATATGATACTTTTAATGAAAAAGAAGAAAACTTTTTTGGGAATCTATTGTGCCATGAGTTGTCTTGTGAGTGTGTCTGGACTTTGTGTCGGGATATAGGAATCAGAACTGGGGCTTGGCCAATGCTTTGGCCGATGTCTCGAGATTTGACTTGCTTGACCTTTGGTTCCCTAGAGATGTAGGCAATGGAAACTCTTGCTTCCTGAGATTGTCAGAATTTGCATAGCTCTTCGTTCCTGACTGCACTTCTTCTTGTTCTTGAACTTTCATTGCTTGAACTGATCTGGATTGTCTGACTTCTTGGTACCTGCGCTTTTCATTTTTTTTTATTTGAACTATTTTTGCCTGTAGCGCTCTTTCGAGTTTTCACTACAGCCGGCCTTTTCCCGTCATTTTTGCCCGTGGCGCCCTTTCGGGTTTTTACCACGTCCCGGGTATTTGATCTTGCCTGCCCCTTGGCAGCTATGCTGTTTTTACCCTTGGAGCCCTTTCAGGTTTTCACCAAGTCCGCTGTATGCCCACTGTTTTTACTCGGAGCGCCCTTTCGGGTTTTCACTCCGCCCTCTTTGTTTAGGCACACATTTTCTTTTTCTTTTTTTTTTCTTTTTTTTTCTTTCTGGATCTCTGGATAACTGCGGCGGCTAGAGGTCGGGAATCCGTCGTTGCCAGCCGATGGCAGTCTTTCAGCCCTTATCCTAAGTTACGATGATAGAGCTATCGGTCTTTGCTAAAGACCCCTCTGAGATGGATGGATGACTGTGTTTTTTCTTGGGTTGATTTTTTCTTGGGTGCTTTGCTTTGGCTTCCCTTTTTCTTTCTCTTTTCTTCTTCTTTTTTTTTTTGTATTCTTTTTTCCTTTTTTTTTTGTATTTTTCCTCCTTTTTTTTGTATTTTCCTCTTTTCGAATCCCTTTATTTGAAACACTTGTTGGTGGACGGGAATGATTTCTCAGAGATCTTAGCTTTGACCCCTTGACTTCAGCTCTATTAAAGTAACCTTTGATAAGGTCAGAATAACTTACCCGTGAAAGATCTTCACGTTGTCGGCGTTGGTTGGCTCAGGAAGATCCACCCCTCTCATGCTGGTGAGTCTGAGGGCGCCTCCGGGAAGTACTTCTCTGACGATCAGTGGCCCGTCCCATGAGGGTTTGAACTTTCCTCTGGGATCCGGAAGGTGCGACGGTAGAATCTTTTTCATAACCATGTCGCCTACCTTGAAACTTCTTTTTCGGACTCTCTTGTTGTAAGCCCGAGCGATCCTTTTCTGATAGCATTGTGAATGACTTAGTGCACGCATGCGCTTTTGATCTGCTAGCTGCAACTGGTCGAATCTGGCCCGTTGCCATTCTCCTTCTTCAATTCTGCTTTCGAGTAACACTCGTAGTGATGGTATTTCCACCTCGACTGGTAGGACTGCTTCCATTCCGTAAGTAAGCTCGAAAGGAGTAACGCCCGTAGCAGACCGTACAGACGTTCGATAGGCCCAAAGTGCATATGGGAGCATCTTGGAGAACGCGAAGTTGGACAATCTTGGAGCTAGGAACTCTATCATTTTCTGTTTCATCTTAGGTGGCAACGATTTTCCAATGTATACTTCCCTAGGGATCTCAGGTGTCCCCAAGTTTACTATCTCGAAATCATCGGCTACAACATTGGCTTTAGATTCGAACTTTTTGAGGAGATCCTTAAGTTCGGGAGCAGGATCATCATCTTCCTCATCCCGAGCTTCGTCCAGACCCATGAGCTCGAAGTCTAATTCGATGTCGAAATCATATGATTCGACTTCAAACTCATGCGACTCTTTAGACGAACTTGGCACACTATTGAATGCAGGGAAAGAAATATTTTTTGGTGTTTGAGATTTTTCTGAAATGGAAATACTAGATGTTTTTTGGCTTTTGAAAGTTTTTGATTTTTTTGGATTTTTGAAATTCGTGGGACTTTGAACAAGCAGGCATTGCAGACCATGATTGAGCCCAACTTGTTCCAAAGTTTCGGTCGCTGCTTAAACAGGCATTTTTTTTGGGAAGCCAGAGCCCTCAAATGGCTCTTTGGCTGATTCAAAGGTTAGGGGAACAGATGACCATTCAGGACCCCACACTTCCTCCCCTGAAGGGGTGGGGGTTGATGATTTGGGCGAAGAGTCACTATCTGGCCCAATGACCATGACTTCTTGCTGGTCAGGTTCGAGATCTGAGTCGTACTCAGTCCCTCCCGGATCACTTACCTCGCATTGCAGTTTGTCTGGTTCCACAGTGAGACACAAGTTTGGAACCTGGACATCAGACCAATCTAGGGCTGGCCACTTCCCTTTCTTGGTCCAATGGATGGGCTGCTTCTGCCCCTGGCTGATGATTGATGATGTTGACTTTGCAGAGATGGGCAAGTCGTGCCCCTTGCTAATTGGTGCTGAGATGGGCGAGTTGTGCCCCTTGCTGATTGAAGTGGGCAGGTTGTGCCCCTGGTTGATTGATGCTGACGTGGGCAGGTTGTGCCCCTGGTTGGGAGCAGGTGTCAGGGTAACCTGGTCCTGAAGCTGCTGTATTTGACTTCCTTCTTCGTCTTCATCCTTTTCTTCTTCTTCTGGAGGCTTAGATGGTTCGAGAATCTGATCCCATCGAATTGGGGGCCACGTGGCCCAAACTAGGCTCATCGGGAGGCCTTTGTGTAGTGCAGTCGGTTGATTCCCTCCTGGATCTTTGCAAGGTTCTCCTGGCTTGACGAATTGGATGGGTGAGCACCGAAATTTCTTCCTCCTTTTGTCCATGAATGTTGACCTGTATCCGAGTCCCCATTTGCGTTGGTTATATATCAGCGGTACCTTTCTGGATTTGAAGTGATTCTTCATTCGGTATTTGAGGCTCAGACGCTCTGCCGGTGAAAAGACACGTTCCACCCTTATCGATTCTGGATTGGCGATAGAGTTCACAGTCTCGAATTCGAAACTATGAAACGGGATGTCTTCTTCAGAGTGCTGGATATCGATGACCGGGATGTCTGGTTCAGTGGCAGCAGCATTGGAAGAAATGATGAGCTCCTTCTCTGCATGGATAGAGATCACTTGATTTCCACAGATATACTTCACTCGTTGATGCAGGGTTGATGGCACAGCTCCAACCTTGTGCAGCCACGGTCGTCCGAGCAACATGTTGAAAGAGGCTGATATATCTAGGACTTAGAATGTGATGGTGGAGACTTCCGGACCTATCTGTAGCTCTATGTCGACCTCCCCTTCCACTGATCGGCGGGTGTTGTCGAATGCTCTGACACATATGGTGCTAGGTCGGAATGAAGAAGGACTGATTCCCAGACGTTCTGCAGTCTTGAGTGGGCAGACATTTAAGCTTGAGCCATTATCGATAAGGACCAGCGGAACACAGAGGTCTTTGTATCGTAAGGCTATGTTGAGGGATCGCCCATGATCACGTCCTTCTGGTGGCAACTCATTATCTGTGAAGGTGATGGCGCGCGGAGCCAGGAGTTGTCCAATCATTAATGCTATCATCTCTGGTGCCGTATCGGAGGAGACATGAGCATCGCTCAAGGTTTTGGCAAACATTTCTCGGTGTATGCGAGATGTGCAGAGTAGCTCCCATACTGAGATTTGTGCAGGGATTGACTTGAGCTGAGTTGCCACATTGTATGCGGCTTCATTTTTGTTACCGAGGCCTGAGAGAGCGCCTTTGGTATCTCCTCTGTTCTGATTATCTCTTCGGATGCAACGCCCATTGGGATTCATGTTCCCCACTTCCGCACATTCTGGATAGTGCCATGGAACCTCTTTGTAGTTTTCCTCCCTTTTGCCTTCTAGGACCACCGGTTCTTGCAACGGTGCTGTTGTGGGTACCAGATCTTCCTCGTATGGAGCTTTTGCCTTGAGGACTACATTGTTGCCTGTGCTGAAGGGGTAATATTGAGGCTTGTCTTTATAGACCACATAAGGTCGTGGTCCTGGCTTGACTGTTCCTGGGGCGGGAGGCTCCCATGGAATGAATACTGGTCCTCTTGATATGGCAGGAGGTTTCTCTGTTCGTCCGAGCTGCCGTAGCGTGATTGATACGCCTCTGGGACTTGCCCCTTGCAATATGACAGGCTTGACTGGAAGAGCTCCTTCCAAGACAACGGGCTCTTGCTGCTGATGAGTGTAATCCTTCCATTGCGGATTGGATTGTTCTGGAGTTGCCCCTTGCAAGATGACAGGTTCGTATGTGGGCTCAATGTATGATTGTGCTCCTTTCAGGACGACTGGTTCCCAGCTTGAATGGTTGTAAGGTGCCCCTTGAACAACTGGTATATCATATGGAGGTGCTCCTTCAAGCACTACTGGCTCGGAGATTGAAGGAAGAAAGGGACTTGCCCCTTGCAAGACTGGAGGAGGATTTGTTGGCTCATAAGTGTAGGCGTGAATGGATTGGATGGGGGAGAAGAAGCGATCGAGATGATCCCCTTCTTCTATACTATTGACTGCAGGGCCACGAGACGAACTGGGGTTCGTCGGATGTTGAGGCAGAGGATTCTGAAGGATGTTGGTGGAAGCTGCTGGAGAAGTTCCAGGGACCGAGATGACGATCTTGCGGTCATCAATTAGGTCTTGTATAGCATTTTTCAAAGTATAGCATCGATCCGTGGCGTGGCCACGTCCTTGATGGTAGGCACAGTACTCATTTTCTCGGTAGTTTGGAGGCAGAGGATGAGGCGGAGGCCTAGGTGTCATCAGAGTGAGTAACTGCTTTTGTACCAGCGTAGTCATGATTTGACTAAGTGGTTGACTGAGTGGAGTGAACTTCCTGAACTCCCTGTAATTCTGCTTGTTTTGATATGAGTATTGACCATTTCCTCTGAACTGCTGCTGTTGTCGAGGTGTTTGTGGCTGAGGATTCGGTTGTGGCTGATACCGTTGAGGCTGATGCTGAACTTGATTCTGCTGATACTGTTGACGTCCCTGTGGGGGAGCATGTTGATTTCCTTGAGCAGTGGTGTTGATGTTGTTTACCTCTGTTGGGCGGGGAGGAGAACCACTGCGGTTTCCATTCCCGTGCCCGATAGGTCTTCCTTCCACTCTGTTCCTCTTGACTAGAGTGGCTTGATGAGGCCATGGGAAAATCGTCCCGGCATGGATTCCTGCTTCGACTTGCTCTCCAGCACGGATTAGCTGCGAGAAGTTCGCGTATGGATGCGAGATGAGATACCCGGATATGCCTGGATATGTTGAATGAACAATCATGGAGATTTGTTCTTCATCGTCGATGGGTGTCCGCATTCTGGCTGCCATAGCTCGCCAACGTCCCACATAAGCTGATAGTGTTTCATCACTCCTTTGCCTGAGTGCTGCGAGGTCGGCTCTTCTGGGTGCCATGTTGAGATTGTATGCGAATCTGTCGACGAAAGCCTGGGAAAGCTGTTCCCATGTTCTGATGCGGTGGTAGTCCAATGAAGTGTACCAATCTAGGGTATCGCCCTTCAGAGATTTTTGGAACAAACGAATAAGGGCCCTTTCATTTCCTGCGATTGCACTCAGCTCCCCGCAGAAAGCCTTGAGATGTGCTGTGGGACAACCGCTGCCATCGTATCTCTTGAATTTTGGTACCTCAAAGTTTTGAGGTACTTGAGCATCTGGGAAAGGACACAAGTCTCTGAACTTGGTCGAAGGTAAGTCGATTCCTTGCTGTCGCTGAAGCTGATTTTGCAAGATCTGGAACTGCTCCCGCAACTCGTCCAGTCCTGAGTGATCTGTTCGAGCTACTGGTGCCTCCTGGAGTAAGGCACGTTCTTCTTCGGCATAGTGGTCGATGTCTTCGACCCTATGGGCTTGCTGAAAAGCAACCGCGGGTTGCTGAAATTGATTTGATGACTGAACTGGATTCTGATGAACTTGTGCTTGAAATGATGGTAACTGAACTGGAGACTGTACTGAAGGTTGAACTGGAACTTGCTGGAAATTGACTGGATTTTGCTGAATTGAAGATTGCTGAAAATTAACTGGATTTTGCTGAATTGAAGATTGCTGAAAATTAACTGGATTTTGCTGAATTGAAGATTGCTGGAAATTAACTGGAATCCCATCGGCGGGGATGTGCTGGAATTGAAAAGTGCTCCTGTTTGCAGGAGGCTGAGATGCTGGGAAGTGACCCCCTTGTTGGGTATTCGCCACTGTCCGCTGATTGACGTGGGCTTGACACTGACCCCCGTTGTGGGCATTCGCCAGTGCTGTCCCTGTTGCTGGAAATTGAATTGAAATCCCATCGGCAGGGATGTGCTGGAATTGAAAAGGTGTCCCATCGGCGGGGACATGCTGAGATCTACTGAGATTGTTGTTTGCAAAATTGACTGGAAGCTGACTGGATGTTCCTGCAACGGAAGTGCTCTGAGATGGCCTTGTCGTCGCAGGAAGATATTGAGAAGGATGCCCCATAGCGAAGGGCTGAGATGGCTGCTGTCGGTAGTCTTGGGTAGACTCCGATGGTTGTGCTTGATTTGAACTGGAGGCTGGGAGGACCCGGCATGGTTGCTGAGATTGCTGAACTGGGCCAACTTGATTGTTGGCTGCTGCGGTGACTTGTGCTTGCATGAATTGCAAGAGCATTTCTTGCATTGCTCTCATTCCTTGTGCCAATTCTTGTATGATTGGCGTATTGTCAACGGGCTGTTGCGCTGGAGGTTACGCTTCGGTCATTTCAAGAGCAGGGAAGTGATGAGTTTCTTCTTCGTGGTCGGACATGGCTTGCTGAGCCCGAGTGCGGATTATGCTGCGGAAGGGAAGCTGTCTCCGAACACGTTGAGCCCGAGGTGGCGCAATGGTGAGGACTATACTCTACTCTTTTTGGGTTTTGGGATTTTCTATTTTTTTTTGTTTGGGTTTAGGTAGAATGCTATGCAGATGAGATTGTATGAGGATTAATGACTTTCAAGTACGGGAAGGATTCTGTTTTCAAGTCGGATCACGACTAGTGGGACTAGCTTATCCCCAGTGGAGTCGCCATTCTGTGGACCCTCGCCGATTTTTCCGCGCTCCCACACGACGTCGTTCTTCCTTTCCTTTCGGAAGAAGAAGAAGAAGAAGTGCGTGCGTGCGAAATCGCCGTTTGTGCCACTGGTTTGCCTCGTTCTCGAGGGCTTCGTTTGGTTGTCGTGTTAAGCTGGATATGTTTAAATGAGTTTATATAAGACCAGAGTCGCCACTAGCCAGTTACTTCGAATCTACAGTCGGCTAGACCCCGTAGAAACGTTAGAGAAGGGGATCCGAAGATTCCTTCCTCCAAAATGACTCCTGTTGATCTGCGGCCAGAAATTCAAGGTAAGGGATCACGGTTACAGGGTGGGAAGAGGTTAAGCACCCCACACACTGCCCGTACCAAAGTACGGTCTCTACTTCACAGAATCGATCGGATACTTGAAAGTCTAGTTTAATCCTCGTATATTCTCATGAATGACATGATGCATGAATGCGGGTCTGAACAGTAAGAGTTTCTGATGGGCAGGTTCCAACAACGGGCAAGCCCAGAGCATACGCTCGAACTGACGGGTGCTTAATATAAAGACATATGCATGTGTACTTGAGGGATCAAGGTGCTAGTAGTGAAGCAGGGGGGTTGGAAGAAAAGTAAATGTTGCACTTATGCTAGATGCAAATGAGATGATGCTGGAAAAAGAGTAGCTGGATGGACGGAGGTGTCGCAAGGGTTTGCTTCGAGTGGCTGGATCAAGACTTGGGTGGCTTGAGAGGCTTGGACCAGTGGTCAGGATGGGCTGGACCAGGGCTAGACTCTCCTCACTCGGGCTCTCCTTGGTGAAAAAATGGGCTAAGGGGTGGAGAAGGATTCAGACGGACAGGCTTTCTTTGGACTCGAAGGGATTCGAATGGATGTTGAAATGAGAAGGGGAGGGGGGTATTTATAGCAGCGGAGAGTGGCAGCTCTCGTAATTTTGTCCGGGCGGCCTGCCATGGGCCGCCCGTACGGCCGCTCGGTTTCCAACGAGTACGGTCGCTCCCTCGGGGCTGCTGTTGGACTCGCTGGTCGACTCAGTGAGTTGACTCAGCGGGTCGACTCGGTGGTTTGACTCGACGGGTTGACTCGACGGGTTGACTCGGTGTTCTAACTCGACGGGTTGACTCAGCGGGTTAACTCAGCGAGTTGACTCAGTGAGTTTGACTTTTTTGGGATTTTTTGACTGGCCTTTTTTTATGGGGGGTTTTTCAGGGTGGTGTTTAGGACTGGGTTGACTGGGTTCAGGCTTGAACTGGGCTATGGAATGGGGCTTACAAGGATGAGTTTGGCTGAGTTTGGACTTGAGATTTGGGGGTATGGTCCTCCATTCATCCAGCTTTCTCTTTCAACATTGTAGCCGAAGGTGGGGTGTCTACAGATGCCCCTCTTTGGCAGAGGTTACGTGCAACCGAATGCCAAAGCGAGTGGACACCCCACTTCTGACCCGATCATTCATGGATCATGTTCTGAAATCTTTGCTTGCCTTTGCATCTATGTCAGTTGATCGTTTGGAAACAGATCACTCGCACATACCGCGGGAGTTTGGAGAAAACGTTGCGATTGTCCCTGCAGTTTGCTGCAACCTGGGTACCCAATCGCAACCCTTCCATTCCCGACCGGTACTAACATCGGAAAGGTACAGCAGAGCCTCTGCGTCGACAGTCTTACGAGGTTACTGACCCTGTGATTGATTGTATGATGTTTGATGTTTTCCCAGATCACTCCAGGAGTACTTGTTTCGCTTGACTGTCAAAGTGGTTAGACGCCCTGCGTCAGATAGTCTTACGGGATTCTACTACGCCGACTTGGACTCAGTCAAGGTACTTCAGGCATCCACGCCTAGGTATGTGCGGGTGGGCTTTTCCACCCGATCTGCTGGTTTCGATGCTTAGTTTGCAATTCATTCTTTCCTTGATTGTGGTCTGGAATCTTTGTTGTCCTTTGTATCTGAGTCAGTTGATTGTCTGGAAATTGATAACTCGCACATACCGCGAGAGTTAAGAGAAAACGTTGCGATTGTCCCTGCAGTTTGCTGCAACCTGGGTACCCAATCGCAACCCTTCCATTCCCGATCGGTACTAACATCGGAAAGGTACAGCAGAGCCTCTGCGTCGACAGTCTTACGAGGATGCTGACCGTGAGACTGATTGTGTGATGTTTGATGTTTTCCCAGATCACTCCAGGAGTACTTGTTTCGCTTGACTGTCAAAGTGGTTAGACGCCCTGCATCAGATAGTCTTACGGGATTCTACTACGCCGACTTGGACTCAGTCAAGGTACTTCAGGCATCCACGCCTAGGTATGTGCGGGTGAACTCTTTCCACCCAATCTGCTGATTTTGATACTTGGGTTACAATTCATCGTTCCCACCTGTTCAAATGGTTTCTGTGACCGAGCCTTTTGGCTTTCATCTTTTTGTATCTTGGCATGTGGTACGACCGCACTGACACTGGAGTTCAGTTCGACCGCACTTTGAGTGCATTGGATCCGATGGTCTCCGGGGAAACCGCGAGACATTGGATCTTATTTGATTTTTGCGTCGGCTCCTACCCAGAGATATGGAAGATCTCCTGGTGTTTTGGAGGCAGAACGCTCTACTGGAAAATATTTTTGGATTTTTGAAAAGATACCCACTCTGGGGAGTGATACTACGTGGGGTTTTTATTTGCAAAAAGGAATGTTTTTTTGTCTTTTTGAAATGGAAATCTGGTTTGCACGTGCCTCCACTAGGGATGCCTGTGGGGTCTTTGGCTAACCGACTTTTATTTCGAAAGCAGGTAAACGTGATGATTAATGTGATGGATGCTGATGCATGGAGATGCAGGATGAATGCATGGTTTGGCTCATTCTCTTTTCAGTTCGATGATTTTGCTTTTGCTATGGGTGCAGAGAATTTTGAGCTTATTGCTTGCAGGGTTGTGCTTCCTTGGGGATTTTTCTTTTTGATACGGAGGTTTGGACAGCGGGTTGGTCAAGATCCCGACCCGTGGTCGATCACGTCCATCGTCCCAAGATGCTGTTTCTTTGCTAATGAGAATGTACGAGGATATTATTCAACTTCAAGATGATCTTCTGGGCATACATGTGATTGAGATGGTGTTTGGTTGCCCGTTTTGGTCAAGATTCCAATTTGCGGGCGATTGGATCCGTCATCCCATACTGTGAAGTGAGCGGAGTTCAAGACTCCTGAATTGTAGTGCTGGGGATGCTAATTTTTGTGATTTTTTTGTAAATATGTGGATCCGAATCTTTACCTGAGCGGTCAGGGTAGAGATCAGTTTATTGAAAACACAGGAAATATTTTTTGTGATTTTTGAAATATTTTGATTGAAAGCAGGGGAAATATTTTTGTGATTTTTGAAAATATTTTGTTGAAAGCAAGGGAAATATTTTTTGTGATTTTTGAAAATATTTTGTTGAAAGCAAGGAAAATATTTTTTGTGATTTTTGCAGATATTTGATTTGAAAGCGATGGAAATATTTTTTGTGATTTTTCTGAAATGCAGGGAAAAGTATAGAATTTTCATAGAGTAGAGGGCTTTTTATAATGTGTATCCTTACCTTACTGGGCTAGGATTCTGATTTTATAAAGATACGATTCCTTACACAAGATGGGCCATAATTGTGGTTAGATACATGATTGCCTTTAAGGCGATAAACGAGATTCTCTGCATAGGGCGGATATCTCGCCTGGTAACTTATGAAAATCGGATCCTGTGACTTGCGGATGACGTTTTCCAAGTATCGAGTGTTCGGGAGAAGGCGTTCGGTATAGCCGAGTGCGATGGTGTGACAATCGTTTGGTAATGATTGTTTAGGTATTGGCGAGAACCGAACGCGCATGCAAGGATATGACGTTCAAACACAATAGATAGTCGAGCGCCCTTTCAGATCTGAAGGCCTCAACGCAATGCTTCAAAGTCGATGAAGATTGCCGACCGAGTGCTTAGTGGTCGGGCGTGATGCAGAGATTGAGGATGGAAGTCCTCTGACCTCGCTCTACCCATAACTATGCAATTTGGGATCAGCTCGGATTAACCCATAATAGTCAGCCCCCCTACTCTCAAGTCCCATTTTAATTGACTTGAGAGCAAGAGGGCAAAAGATCAAGTGATCAGGAAAATAGCTAACTCTTGATTTCCATGCTGTTTTGGTGAGTAATGGTTCGCCATGTGGCAGGAGCTTCTTCGAGACAAATTAAAATGATGTCCCTGTTTTCTTGTCCTCATTTATTATGCTCAGAAAATGAAGCATGGTGATCAACCAGGTGCGACGCGCAGCAGTCTTGGGAGATGAAATAGTCATAACAATTCTATAAAAGGCACCCTTTGCTTTTTCCTTGGTTCAAGCTCCATGAGCAGATAACCATGGTTGCCCTTCGTATAAGCATATGTCTTTCTGAGTTCCGGAGTGGAGATGATTCCTTAGCCCTTGGCGAGATTTGTATTTGGGTTAATGTCTCGGTTGCGGCTAGCAAACATGGACCATGGATGGATGGATGAAAATCTTCGATTAGTGACATAAATTCCATGCTTCGCAGAAATTTGCCCTTCATGGGGAAAATATTGCTTGGAGGACGGAAATTGTTGATTCATAATGTGACATCCACGCTTGGCTATTATCTGCCTCTGGTCTGGGAACTCTTACATCATGAGTGTCTTTGTCTCTTCCTATCTTTGCTCCTAAATTGTCCAAGCTCGACAAAGTGAGAAGGAAAGCGACGCTGAAAGAGGTGTTGGGGAATAAGGTTGAAGATGAAGACATGGTTGAAATGGAGGCATAACTCAGTTTGAGCTTCTTTTTCCCTCTTTTGATCTTCAACGCCTTGCGATAATTTCACTGAATCTTTGAATCCTTGGAAAACAACCTACTTGTTACGTCTTCTGTAATGTAACCTACCCCGTGGGGTTCTCTATAACGTGATTTTGATGATGAAATAACATGTTTTATTTTTGTGATTATGAGCCTTGGTGTTGATTTTGTTGGAACCGAGCGTTATGGGTCAATTACCGACTGATCGTTCTTGAACGCTTTATTGGGGAGTAATGACAACCAATGACCATGCCCCAAATGATGGGTTAGAGTAGGTCATGCAAAGTTTTCTGACCGATGACCCTCTTTTTGTTGTATGATTATAGAAACCGATTGCAAGACTTGAATAAATGCTTAACCGTCAAGCGTGAAAATTGAAAAGTCGCTGCTGTATGAAAGAGGAAGAAAAGACAAGCAACGTATGTCTCTCCTCATAAGAAGCGTCAGATCATAAATGCGACATGCCGTTTGCTATTCTCGGGTGAATGTGAAGTTGACGCATGTCCTCCATTAATGCGGCGTGCCTTTTCATTTTTTAAATTAGACAGGGAGACGGGCACGTGTTGAAAGGGCGAGAGGGTGTGATGATTGTGCATATATATCCAAATCCCAGGTTTCTTTGCTGCTAGGCTTTCTCTAAAACCCTAATCACTGAGTCTTACTGCTCCTTCCTCCTTCGTCTCCCTCCCCTGCCTGTAAGTTCATTTCCTCTTTTTACCATGTCGTCTTCATCAAGTTTTGTCCCTGTGCCCATTGGGGGGATCCTCCTCCTGAGTCTTCATCCTCAAATGGTCTTTGCCGAAAAAGGAAAAGGGGGCAAGTCTCTTCTTCTTCGAATAGAACCACACCCAAAGATTATCCCTCCACTCTCACAATGGCGAGCTGGACAGCATCTGACGAGATTACAATGTCCCGAAGGATGTCATTTTCTGGCTACTAGGACTGGAGGAAACAACCGAAAATCCCCGAATGGGTGAGGTAGCAGTTTATGATTTTTTATTTCCCCTTGGGTTTCGTCTGCCATTGCTCCCGTATGTGGCTGGGGTGTTGAATAGATATAACATTGCCCTGGGTCAACTAATGTCGAATGGATGGCGTGTGGTCTTTGGGGCATACGTTCTCTGAAAAGAAATAGGGAACAGAGAACTAACCCCTGGGGAATTCCAGAGGCTATACACCTTGAGGAGAAGGGATGAATCCTTAAGGTGGTATTATATGACATTCCTCCATGGGAAAATTTTTATCCTTTGAAGCCCATCGTCCAAAAAGGATCGTCGAGATAGGTGGTTTTTTATATCCGGGAATTGGTCTTGCCCAGAGTTGGATTTCGGACTTCATGTCCCTTGGGCTTTTCGCATGGGGAAGGCATCGGTTAGGTCCCATCTGAGAGGCAACCTGAATGAAAGGATAGTGGCAGCTAGGAAGACGCTTGATAAGGCTCGAGATGTGAAGTACTTACTTCATCCTTCATTGCTTTTCAGAGCAGGACTTATCCCTTGCCCTCCTGGTAATCGTCGCATATTATCATTTGTAGTCATAATTGCCTTCCATTTCGTTTGAGTGTTGCTGACATTCCTTTTGTTTTTACAGAGATGGACCCCGTGGAGTTGGCTTAAGTGAGGGCCCTTCTGAGCCAGAAAGGAGGATCCCAGAAGAGATAGAAAAAGGGTGAATCTTCGTCTGTCGCTAAGCAATCTCGGTCATCCTCTTCGGCCCTGCCTTCTCAATCCCTAGCGATGCCCCCATCGAATGTGGCTACCCAGAGGGCAAGAACCTCGGGAAATGTAACTCCCCCTTCTCTGGTAGTGTCAGATCGGCCTCCTTCCGTCCCACCCAATGTTGAACGACCTCCTGCAATTTCGATCGTGCCCACGCTAAGCGCGCTTGTCCACTCCGCTGGAGTACTGACTCCTCGCTTGAGTGGTGAGTCTTCCCAGGAGGGCTCGCTCGTTGTTGCTCCTACCCCTGGTAGTATGGAGCCCTATGTTGTTCTGGACCATTTATTTCAAATCTGGTCCTATCTTTTCGAGAAAATTGAGTCTGGTGCGATGGACCCTATTAACCGATCGTCTCTCAAGGATGCTGTGGAGCGTTCGGTAATGAGGATAGTTCAGGGGTTGGACAGGGTGCTAAAGACCCGTCACGATATTTACGAGGCCCGGGAGATTCTCACCCTTAAGTCCAATCAACTGGCAGAGGTCAAGAAGAAGTTGGGGGTTGCCGAGGTCAACTTGAAGGAGAGGGAGGTCCTGAGAGAGGTTCGGGAGGTGCGAATTCGGGACCTGGAGAAGAATCTTGACATCGCCATCAAGTCTGCTCAAGATTACCAAGCACGACATGAGTTGTTGGAGACAAGGTTCCTTCAGGTTGAGTCCCGGACGAAGGCGCTAGAGGAAGAGTTGGAGAAGGAGAGGTCGGAGAGGAGAGAAGAAAAAGCAGCGACAGAGGGTCTGTTGGCAGAGGTGGCCTCGGCGTTGGAAACTGAGAGGGCTACCCTCGAGCCGACTATTCTAGAGGCGAAGGCAAAGGCGGAGGCCTTAAAGGCCTTTCAATCCTCCGGTGAATATCTGATGGAACGGTACAAGGACTATCAGAATGGTAGGGCTCGGGCGCTGAAAGTGTTGGAGCGACTTTACCCCACCTTGACTTGTCAAAGTTCAAGGATGTTGAGATGGAGGTTGCTCGGGAAGATGATGCCCGGCCGTTACCGAAGCCGCTGACAAGGAACTTGAAGAGGAACTCAAAATCTCTAGCGGGGGGCCTATTCCTAATGCTTCCAAGCCGACCGCTCAGATGCCTGCCGATCCTGTTGTTTCTGACCCTGCTGTTATTACCAACTTCTGTGAGGTCGATTAGTTTTATATTTGTATTTTATTTTGGGAATTTTGTAAAACGCTTTGTTTTGACGAATATTATTGGATATCATGATGCTCGGCCAGAATTGTGCTAGTAATGATTTATTGTGATTGGTAATGTTCAGTTAGGGGACGCACTAGTTAGCATTGTCCCTCGCTTGGGCAGCATAGGCTACCAACTGAATAAGTATAATATAGTCGCATAGGCGAAAGACAATGACATTTTATTGATCCTTAGCTTTATGAAGCCTTATTACATAAATTCCCATTCGGGTGTCCTACTGATAATACCTGCAGAGATTGATGGCATTTCATGGTCGACGAAGTGCCCTTCCTTCCATGTTCTCCAGATTGTAAGTTCCGGGCTTGATCATCTATGTGATCTTATACAACCCTTCCCAGTTGGGGCTGAATACTTGGGAGCCTGGGTCATGAGCGCTGTTTGGGATTCTTTTTCTTAGGACGAGGTCTGCCACACGGAGAGGGCTATGCTTGACGCGTGAATTGTAATGCTGAGCGACCTTGTGCTAATACTTCATGAGCTGGAGTTGTGTTTCATTCCTTTGTTCTTCAAGTAAGTCGATTTGAAGATTCATGGCATTTTTGTTTGTCTCTGGATTGTAATGTGTCGCTCGGTATGACGGCATACTGATCTCCACGAGAACCATTGCTTCAGCTCTGAAAGTCAATGAGAACGGGGTTTCTCCGGTTGATGTCCGAGCAGTGGTCCTGTATGCCCACAACACTTCGGGCAAATATTTTGGCCAATTACCTTTATGTTCCTCCAGCTTTGTCTTCAAGTGGTGCTTGATGATTTTGTTGATGGCCTTGACTTGGCCAATTGCCTGGGGATGATACGGGGCAGTGAATACGTGTCGAATCTTTAGTTCCTCACAGAGTTCCTTGATCTTCTTGTTGTCGACCTGTCACCCATTGTCTGTTATTATGGTGTGGGGGATCCCGAATCTGCAGATGATGGATTCCAGAATGAATTTCTTGATCTGTTGTTCGATGATAGAGGCAAGGGGCTTAGCCTCAGCCCATTTTGTGAAATAGTCTACCACCACAACAACAAACCTGAGCTGACTTTTTCCCCCTGGAAGGGGGCCGTGGATGTCGATTCCCTATTGTGCAAACGACCATGAACCTGTCATCGGTGTCAAGTCTTCTAAGGCTTTTTGCAGAATTTTGGCAAATCGCTAACATTTATCACAAGCTTTAGAATACTTTTCAGCATCAGCGTTCATCGTCGGCCAGAAATATCCCTGTCGGATTGCTTTGTATGCCATTGATCGACCTGCGAGGTGATTTCTGCACATCCCTTCATGAATTTCTTTTAAGGTGTAGTCGGCTTCTTCTGGCCGAATGCACCATAAATGTGGGAGCGAATACCCTCGTCAGTAGAGGACGCCATCCTCTAAGAAGTATTTTAGGGCACAAAACTTCAACTTTCTTGCTTCTTTCTTATCTTCTGGGAGTTGTCTGTCTTTGAGGTATTAGACGATTGGATCTATCCAACATGAAGATTGATCAATCAGAAGGTATCGGGAACATCTTTTCGATTGATGCTCGGTTCGGGAAGGTGTTCTACCAGGATGGTGCGATTGATGTCGTTTTCTGAGGATGATCCCAATCGAGCGAGCGTGTCTGCCATTCGGTTCTGCTCCCTCGAGATTTGCAGCAATTTGTACTTCTCGAATCCCTTTAAAAGGTAGTGGACTTTTTCCCTATGACGTCATCTTTTCATCCCTTCATATTTGTCGGATACTTGGTTTACCACGAGCTGAGAGTCACTGTGGATCTTGAGATTAAGAGCTCCTACTGACTTGGATATTTGGAGTTCGGCGAGAAGTGCTTCATACTCTGTTTTGTTGTTGGATGTAGAGAAACCGAAGCGAAGTGCATATTCGAGCTTGGAACCTTTGGGGGATATCAAAATAATCCCCGCCCCACTCCCATGGGAGGATGCCGACCCATCAACGTAAAGGGTCCATAGTGGCTGATCGGGAGTGGGGGTCGGCTAGATGATGGGTTCAGTAACTTCGAGAGCGGCTGAGTGGGTGAATTCGGTAATAAAATCTGCTGCTGTCTGGCCCTTAATTGATGTATGCAGACAGAATTGCACGTCATGATAGCTCAGCTCAATGGCCCACTTGGCCATCCTTCCTGACGTTCTCGGATTTTATAAAACCTGTCTCAACGGTTGATCCGTGGGGACCATGATCATGTGAGCTTGGAAGTAAGGTCTTAATCACCTTGCGGAAGTGATCAACGCTAACGCGAGTTTCTCGATGGTCGGATAATGAGTTTCTGCATCGACCATTGCTCTGCTGATGTAATAGACCGACCTCTGAATTCGGTTATCTTCTCTGACGAGTACGGAGCTGACAGCTGTTGATGAGACAATGAGGTATAGGATCAATGTTTCGCCATGGATGGGTTTTGATAATATGGGAGTACTGCCCATGTATTCTTTGAGTCGACCGAACGCTTGTTTTCACTCTTCTGTCCATTGCATCATTTTTGTCTATCTCTTCAGTAGTTTGAAGAACAGCAGGCACTTATCACTCGCCCGCGAAATGAATTTGCTGAGAGAGGCGACTCGTTCAGCAAGCCGTTGGATATCATGTAAAGACTTGGGTGCCTTCATGTCGAGGTTTTATCTTCTCGGGGTTAGCCTCTATCCCCCTTCTCTCGACCATGAAGCCGAGAAACTTTCCTGACGACACATTGAAGGCACATTTTGCTCAGTTTAGCTTCATCCCATGCTTTCGTAGAATCTGGAAGGTCTCTATGAGATTTGTCAGATGATCTTCTTCTTGCAGACTCTTTACCAGGATATCGTCCATGTAAACTTCCATTGTTTTCCCGATCTACTCGGTAAAAATTTTGTTGACCAGACGCTGATATGTGGCACACGCATTTTTTAGACGAAAAGGCATAACTTGGTAGCAGTATAAGCCTCGGTCGGTAATAAAAGATGTTTTTGCCATGTCGAGAGGGTGCATTGTGATCTGATTGTAGCCTGAGTATACGTCCATGAAACTAAGCAGCTCATGTCCTGCCATGGCGTCGACCAGTTGGTCGATTCTTGGAGTAGGGAAGTTATCCTTTGGATATGCTTTGTTAAGATCGGTGTAGTCGACGCACATTCTCCACTTGCCATTTGATTTTTTGACAAGTACTACATTTGCTACCCATTCTGGGTATACTGCTTCCGTGATGAATCCTGCGTTGAGAAGTTTATCTACGTCTTTGATGAACTGGTTTGAATTTTGGGTCCACCTGTAATCGGTGGATAGCAATTTTTAGATCAATGCCTGACATATCTTCATGTGACCAAGCGAAGACGTCCTGATGTTCGATCAAGAATTGAGAAAAATAAATTCGGGCGCCGACGTCAAGTGCCAACCTGATCCAGACTTGCTTCGAAGAGTCTTCGGCCAACAACGATACCGGGATCAAGTCTTCTACTGGTGAGCTGCTCTTGCAGTCATTCTCCCGAGGGTCCAGAGTCAGTACTTTCTTACTCGGGAGTTTTATGGCTCGAGACGTCGTCATTATGATGGGACTAACTAGCTTCCCTTTTTGTTTTCGAGGAATTATCTCGTAACACACACGTGCGACCACTTGACTACCTCTAACTACCCCGACGCCTTCCGAGGTAGGGAATTTTATGCATAGATAAAGCGGGGAGATGGAAGCTCTGAGCTCTGCCATGGACAACTGGCCTAATATAGCATTATAAGTAGAGAGACGATCTACGATAAAAAAGTTGATCATCATGTTGATCTTGTTGGGGGTCTCCCCAAGATGACTAGGAGGTCAATGCATCCTTCTGCTTCGACTGTTTCACTGCCAAATCCTATCAGCATGGTCTAGACTGGCTTCAAACGGTTCATGGAGATATTCATTGCATTGAAGGCTGAGGTGTACAAAACATCCGCCGAACTTCCTGTGTCCAGCATGATTCTGTGAGTTTTGTAGTTGGCGACCGTAGCATCACGACAACCGCTTCGTCATGAGGGAATTGAATCCCCTTTTCGTCTACTTCCAAAAAGGTGATCGGCTGTCGTTTCCATTCAGGTTGCTTTGCCATCTTTTCGGTGTGGAGTGCCTCATGAGCCTTCTTAGTATGAGCTTTTCTAGCATTATTGGAGTTCATCCTCCTCCGGGCCCGCCAAAGATGGTGTGAATTTCCCCTGCAGGCTCGAAGGGTTCTGGTTGTGTTCTGCCTTCCTGACGACTTTGATGTGGTCGTGTTGATTCTTGTCGTCGATGATCTGCCTGTCTTGGGGATCGATCGCGCTTTCTGGGAGACCGATCACTCTATTCCACATATGATTTAAGGTGTCCTCGGCGGATAAGGGACTTGATCTCGTCCTTGAGTGTAATACAGTCACTGGTGTTATGACCGTGGTCACAATGAAATTCACAATACTTTTGTTTGTCTCGCGTATTGGGGTCTGCCTTCAACTTGGGTGGTCAAGTGGTATACTTTTAGTCCTTGATGTGTATTAGGACCCTTTCTGTCGTGGTATTGAGTGGGGTGTACTCTGAGTAACGCCCCTCCAGGGGATCTCTTCTAGGGGACTGATCTCTCTGATCGTCCCTTCTCTTTCTTTTTTCATGTTTTTTCTTTTTTCTCACTTGGCCCGACCTCAGATTCTTGCCTAGTCTTCGCTAGCTCTTACGCATTGATATATTTCTGGGCCTTGGCCTGAAATTTTGTCATCGTTTTAGGAGTTATCTTGTTCAGGGCCCACCGAAACTCCTTGTTCCGGACCCCGTTGAGAAGTGCTGGGAGGCCTACTTCGTCAGTGTAGCCCTCAACTTAGACTGCCTCGAATGTGAAGCGGATGAGGAAATTCTTGAGGGACTCATCGCTTTTCTGTTTCATTATTGCTAGATGAGCCGTAATCTTCTTCATCTTGCGGCTCCCTATGAACTGCAATCTGAATAGGGTATACAGCTGTGAGGAACTGATGGATCTTAGTTTCAGGTTGCGGTACCAGGTAAGAGCCGCGTCTTTCAGAGTGAGAGAATGCTCTGCACATGATTTCCTGACTGACCCCTTCCAACTGTATATATGATTTAAAGATCTCGAGGTGCTCAATGGGGTCTCTGGATTCATTATAGGATGGGATGTTATTGGGCACCCGAAAATTCTTAGGCTGAGGGGACTGCATGATTTCGTCGGTAAAGGGGGACTCGGTCTGGTCTAGCATCGCTTGCAATGATGTTGGCACACCGGAAGCATGTTGCTATTTCATCACAGCAAACTTCTTCTTCAGATCCTCCAACTCCTTCTCTCGGTCAGGAGCACAGCTGGTGCTAGAGACTTCGGTTGCTTCCAGGGGTGCATGATCGTCACCATCTAGTCCGTTGTTGTGTATATGGCTTAGGCATCGGACATCCAGCGAGTGGCGTAAGTCCCCGGCTGGGAGTCTTCCTTTTGTTCGATTGGCTTGGTGAGGAGTATGGGTCATCGGTGGTGGAATAGGATCTGTAGGTGGTTGGGCCTGGACAGCAGATGAAGCGCGATTGTTTCGCTGAATATGATGGGATGTTTCTCCATACTGCGGAGCAGGAATGGGTGGTAGATGGCATTCCAGCCGGTCCGTGATGTTGACAAAACGCAGCATCTCCGTTTGCATGATTGAATGTTGACTTCTACGATTGTTCTCCACATAGGATCCTCCATTGCCAAATGTGGTGGAGGTGGAGGAAGGGTAGTTGCTCCCTCCCTTTGTTGTGGTTCTTCCTGCATCATCCACGAATGAGTACGTGCTGTAGAGGCTTGAGTTGGGGGGTGCTAGCGTTCCTATTTCTTTGAATAGATGCCGCTGGAGTGGTGGTTTTTAACCCGTGCTTTTTCTTTGGTGGCATTGCGGATCTTCTCGAGGTAATATCAAGAGTGATAGCGAAGATGATTTTCAAGTCGGCCCCACGGTGGGCGCCAATCTGTTGACGATAAATCATGTCACCATATGTTGATCAGGGACCAACTTGAATCTTAGCCATTTGATTGAAGATTAAAGATGAGGGGCTTGGATTGAAGGGACCTAAAAACACCAGCAAGGGTTAGGATGGCCACCGGGGGTGCCGGCTGATGGCCCTCTGTTCGCTCGCCTCAAGTGTAAGGCTGCGATGTAGTAATAAATCTCGGTAAGACCGAGGTCGATCCACAGGGAAAGAGTAACAACTTTCAAATCACTCCAGCAACTCAGCTTTATATAGGAAATTCAGATTCAATGGTGTTAAAACAAGAAATTTATGAGAAATCAGAGATATAATGTACTAAGGCTTTCAAGGATCCACTTGTAGCAATCCTATGTCAATTCAGTCAATCCAAGTAGAGAACACAATTAGATTTGAAGTCCTATCTCTCATCTAATTGGAAAATAAAGCATTCACGCACATTCATCCAATTCAAGTTGAACTTCCAAGTTCAAGTCCATTCAATCAATGTAGAATTCAAATTCATAGCCTGCGGAGTAACAGCCATGCCTATGGACTATGGCCTGCTCAAGGATTACTATAATTCGAATCTAAACAAGCAACCTGTGATAATCTCAGAGAATTAAAAGGAATTCATGTCCGGAGCACATAAACTCAGATAAGACATCTCAAACTACCACCTATTGGACTGAAACATAAGAAAAATCCAACTTTGAATTAAAAATACTTGAATCAAACTGAAATTAACATAGAACTGGCTACAAGCTTCACCTCTCAGCCTTAGCTGAGAGGTTTTAGCCGAGCATAGTCATGCTACAACTAAAAACTCAAAAATAAAGCATAAAACTAGAAAAACCCGAAGATAGATGTTGCAGACACTCCACAGTCGCCTTCAGCCTCCAAACTCACGTTCCTTCTCTTCTCTGATACCTTAGGGAGAGCCCCTAGGTGGCCTTTTATAGCAACAATCCTCCCTTGCGTCGAATTCTGCGAAATCCTACGCATTGCACAGCAATTTTCGGAGTCCCGAATTAGAAAGGACTTTCCTATTACGCAGAGCCGACCGGTCGTGACCGGTCGGACC
This sequence comes from Liriodendron chinense, assembly GCA_003013855.2. Taxonomy (NCBI): domain Eukaryota; kingdom Viridiplantae; phylum Streptophyta; class Magnoliopsida; order Magnoliales; family Magnoliaceae; genus Liriodendron; species Liriodendron chinense. Next base: position 5,444,209 of record PVNU02000070.1, read on the forward strand.
AGCTTTTTTTTTAAAAACATCCAGTGGGTGCAGCCGACCGGTCAAGACCGGTCGGACTGACCTCCCACTCATCCAGCGTGCATGCCCGACCGGTCATGACCGGTCGGGCTGATCTATTGCCTTGATCCAGTGCATGGCCGACCGGTCATGATCGGTCGGCCTCTCTTCTACTTGTTCCTGTGATGTGGCTGACCGGTCAGACGACCGGTCAGCCTTGTATTCCTTCATCTTTTTCTTCTTTTCTTCATTCTCTTTTCTCTCTCTTTCTTCTTCTTTCCTTGGTCCATCTTAGGACTTCATCCAATGTCTTCAAATATAATCTTTTGGCTCCAATTTGATGAAATCCACTCTTATCTCTACAATCACAAAACACATGTTAGGTGGGCCTTTAAACCATGAAAATCATGCAAATTATGTAGTGTAATGGGCAATGCAATGTATAAATTGGAGGTTCAACACACCCCCCAACCAGCTTTTTGCTAGTCCCGAGCAAAACATGCGTGAAACAGTTTCAAACCTCCAAATCCAACCCTCTTCCAGAAACCATGTTTCTATCCATTCCAAGATGTATAAGTGTGGAATTTGGAAAGATTAGGTGTTAGAAGCTGAACCTTGGACTCTCAAAACATAAGAAGTGTTTACATGAAATCCCCGCTGACTGATTGATAAATAGAAGAATTCGAACAAATTCAACCTAGTGTGCATAGTGAAAGTTCATCTCATGAGTTCCTGGAACCATCTTCTTCATAGATTAAGTAGACCAGGGATTCCAAGGTGCACAGAGCAACAGCAAGCCTATGACAGGAATTTGCCTTACCGTCCTTCCGACGGCTTTCACACTACGTCCCATTTCCGGCTTTGGTTACGGTTCGACCATCCCCCGGTTGGTAATAGGTAGCCCTTTTCGGAATTTTCCACCATTTTTCTTTCCTTCCCGATTTCATCCTTTCTTTCCTTTTTCTTTTAACTTAGATATGATTTTTAGAAATCCATATCTTTCATTATTTTCCCATGGACAAGGATGGACAAAATACCTCGGCTTGGCTGCTCAACACCTCTAAACCAAAGTCTAGCTAATCCACAAATCACATAACCCTGTCACTCATGAAAATCGTGTAATGTGAACTTGGTGTAAAGGTGTTCAAATTTTCTATCAATCACAACAATAGGGGAATTAACATATAAAGCCATTATGTTGGAAGAAATTCAAGACTACAACATCACACACTTCGTTTCTCCTCCTCTTCTACTCATAGCCTCTCAAATGTATAGAAACAAAATTTTCTAAAAGAGTTTTGAGATGTTAGAAAATTCGAAAAAATTTTGTGCATATGAAGCTCGAAATGTTGCAATATGCTAGATGAGGGATCTCATCTCACCCCCCAACCAAATCTTGCATTGTCCTCAATGTAAAAAGATAGTTAGTTAGCATGAACATGAGAGCTATGGTAAAATATGAGAGAGTGAGAATCAATAGTACCTGAGAGAGCGATCATGGAGGTCTGCAATTCCAACAACTAAATCCTACTAAAACAGTAAAACAAAACTAAGCCTACCTATGCTATACCTCCATCAGACTAGGAGATCAATCATCCTGATAGACAGGATCATTCAGGGAGATGGACATGTCCTCTGAATCAAATTTCTCAACAAATGGTTTAAGGCGTTGTCCATTAACTTTGAAACAGTCACCATTCGCTGCATTCTCAATCTCAACAGCCCCATGGGGAAAAACTTCTTTAACAATATATGGGCCGGTCCATCTAGATCGTAATTTTCTCGGAAAAAGATGAAGTCGGGCATTATACAAGAGCACTTTCTGTCCTTCATGGAAGGATTTCCTTAAGATGTGCTTGTCATGAAAGGCCTTCATCTTGCTCTTGTAAATCCTCGAATTCTTATATGCATCGTTCCGGATCTCATCAAGCTCATTTAATTGAAGTTTGCGAAGCGAGCTAGCCTTGTCTATGTCAAAATTTAGGGCCCGAATTGCCCAATAGGCTTTGTGTTCTATCTCCACAGGCAAGTGGCAAGCTTTCCCATAGACAAGTCTATAAGGGGACATTCCAATGGGTGTCTTGTAGGCAGTACGGTGAGCCCAAAGTGCATCATCTAATCGTAGGGACCAATCCTTGCGATCCGGTCTCACCGTCTTTTCTAAAATCTGCTTGATTTCCCTATTGGAGATTTCAGCTTGTCCACTTGTTTGTGGGTGGTATGGGGTACTCACTTTGTGCCTAATACCATATTTCTTCATCAAAGTTTCAAAAGGTCTATTGCAAAAGTGAGAACCACCATCACTAATAATGGCTCGAGGTGTCCCAAATCTAGAAAGTATATTTTCTTTGAGAAACTTGAGAATCGTACGATGATCGTTGGTTCTACATGGGATAGCCTCTATCCATTTAGACACATAGTCTACGGCAAGCAGAATATAGACATGTCCAAAGGATGAGGGGAATGGTCCCATGAAATCGATGCCCCAACAGTCAAAGACTTCAAGATGTTGAATTGGGGTGAGAGGCATCATATTGCGACGGGATAATCCTCCTAACTTCTGGCAGTGCTCGCATGCTTTGCAAAACTCGTGGGTATCTTTAAATAATGTGGGCCAATAAAAACCACACTGCAGAATTTTTGCAGTTGTTTTCTTGGCTGAAAAATGACCCCCACATGCTTGATCATGACAAAAGGAGATGACTGAATTGTGTTCATCATCGGGGACGCATGTCCTTATAATTTGGTCTGGGCAATATTTAAACAATAGAGGTTCATCCCAGAAAAATCTGCGCACTTCCCTTAGAAATTTACGTTTGTCTTGCGCAGTCCAATGAGTCGGCATCGCACCTGTGGAAAGATAATTGGCTATATCAGCGTACCATGGTGGATGCGTAGCAACAAAGAGTTGCTCATCAGGGAATGAGTCCTCAATAGGTGACTCATCAATGGAATTTGGTAGGACTAGGCGAGATAGATGATCCGCCACCACATTTTCTACCCCCTTCTTATCTTTGATCTCCAGGTCGAATTCTTGAAGGAGTAGGATCCATCTTAGCAAACGGGGCTTAGTATCCTTCTTAGAAAGAAGGTATTTCAGCGCTGCATGATCCGTATAAACAATAACTTTGGATCCTATTAAGTATGGCCTGAATTTGTCCAAGGCAAAGATGACAGCTAGGAGCTCTTTCTCCGTAGTTGAATAATTAACTTGGGCAGGATTCAAGGTCCTACTTGCGTAGTAGATGACATGGGGCTTTTTATCTTTCTTTTGGCCTAACACCGCCCCAATAGCAAAATCGCTAGCATCGCACATCAACTCAAAAGGCATGGACCAATCTGGTGGTTGCATGATAGGAGCGGTTGTCAACATGTCTTTTAGCTTTGAAAAAGCTAATTGACATTCGGCACTCCACTCAAATTGGGTCTCCTTTTGTAGAAGGTTGCATAAAGGCCTTGAGATGTGACTAAAGTCCTTTATAAACCTTCGATAGAAGCCGGCGTGTCCAAGGAAGGACCGCACATCGCGTATGCTTTTGGGTGGTGGTAGATTGGAAATTATGTCAATTTTCGCCCGGTCTACCTCTATTCCATTGGACGAGATGATGTGTCCAAGGACTATTCCTCTTTGTACCATGAAATGGCACTTTTCCCAGTTTAATACAAGTTGCTTTTCCTCACACCTCATCAAGACCAACTTCAAGTGCTCGAGGCACTCATCAAATGTACAACCAAAAACAGAGAAGTCATCCATGAACACCTCAAGAAACTCACCCACCATGTCCGAGAAAATACTCAACATGCATCGTTGAAATGTGGCGGGTGCATTGCATAACCCGAATGGCATCCTTCGGTAGGCGAAGGTACCAAACGGGCATGTAAATGTGGTTTTCTCTTGGTCTTCCGGAGCTATCTCAATTTGGTTGTATCCGGAATAGCCATCTAGGAAGCAATAGTAGGGATGGCCTGCCAACCTCTCCAAAATTTGGTCCATAAATGGGAGAGGGAAGTGGTCTTTCCTAGTGACCGTATTGAGCTTCCTATAGCCAATGCACATACGCCAACCGGTGGTCACCCTAGTCGGTATAAGCTCGTTGTTGGCGTTTTCAATGATGGTAATACCGGATTTCTTGGGGACAACTTGGGTAGGACTCACCCATTGGCTATCTGAGATGGGGTAGATGATACCCACATCCAATAGCTTTAACACCTCGGCTTTGACAACCTCCATCATGTTTGGATTTAGCTGTCTTTGAGGTTGTCTAGTTGTTTTTGCGTTTTCTTCAAGGTGTATACGGTGAGTGCAAACCGAAGGATCTATCCCTTTGAGATCCGCTATTGTCCAACCTATGGCTTCCCGGTGTTTTTTGAGTAACTCAATCAACTTGAGCTCTTGGTCTTTTTCTAGGTGGGCGGCAATGACAACTGGGAAAGTTTCCTCTTGACCCAAATATACATATTTAAGCTCGGATGGCAATGGTTTGAGGTCAAGCTTCGGTGGTTTGATGCTAGACGGTAGAGGCCTAGATGTGGTTGGTGGCAATTTTTCAAAATGGGGCCTCCACCGGCTAGTATCAACTACCGGTCTTTCTATATTTAATGCATGCACAATCTCACTGATGATGGGGTCTTTAGAATCCATGAAGTGTGCTAAGCATGTCTCCAAACTTTCTAGTGGTTCAAGTTGGAGGAGTTCTTCTTCTTCAAAGGTTTCAAGCATGTTTACATCGAAGAACTCATCATCATCGACATCCCTATGTCTTTTGCCCAAGTGAAATACATTCACTTCTAGTGTCATGTTTCCAAAAGATAATTGCATCACCCCATTCCGGCAATTGATGATTGCGTTTGATGTGGCAAGGAATGGGCGGCCTAGTATTACCGGTATTTGGGTGCTAGCATCCAAAACCGGTTGTGTGTCCAAGACGATAAAATCTACTGGATAGTAGAATTTGTCAACTTGGACTAGAACATCCTCAACTATCCCCCTCGGTACACGGATAGATCTATCAGCGAGTTGCAACATGGTTTTGGTGGGTTTTAATTCACCAAGACCCAATTGCTCATATACCGAGTATGGGATCAAGTTCACACTCGCCCCCAAGTCTAACAAGGCACGTTCAATCCGGTAGTCTCCAATGATACATGAGACGGTGGGGCTACCGGGATCTTTGAATTTTGGGGGGGTCTTTTGAGTGAGGATGGCACTAACTTGCTCAGTTAAGAAGGCCTTTTGCTGCACATTATATTTGCGTTTTGTCGTGCATAGATCTTTTAGAAACTTGGCATAAGAGGGAATTTGTTTGATGGCATCAAGCAAAGGGATGTTGATCTTGACTTGTCTGAAAATCTCTAGAATATCTTGAGAATTTGGGAGAGATTTTGGGGCAACCAATCTTGAAGGGAATGGTGCTATGGGCTTGTAAATGCGTTCCGGTTGTTGTGGGGCTAAGTTAGATCCATTTTCATCCTCAGAATTTACCGGATCATTAGGCTCATCGGCCTTCACCGGAATAGTTTTGTCAATTTTTTTACCACTTCTAAGGGTGGTAATGGATTTAGCTTGCTCCATGTTTTGGTTGGAAGGATTAGGGATGCTCACTTCATGTACTTGCTTTGGATTGGGCTGAGGTTGGGCCGGAAAGGTCCCTTCCCTAGCATTCAAGCGTCCCTTAATCTCATCAACCGAGACTTTCAGCTCTTGGAACATTTGTTGATTTGATTCATTTATTTGCGCTTGCCCTTGCATAAATGCTCTCAAGGTATCCTCTAATGAGAATTGAGGTGGGGCCATATTTTGCATGGGTGGCCCTCTTTGGGAGTTGGTAGGATTGCCCGTTGGGGCATTCTTCCAACTGAAATTCGGGTGGTTCTTCCAACTCTCATTGTACGTATTACCTACCGGTCCATTGAAGGGCCGTTGATAACCATATGTGGCATTGGCTGTCTCTTGCAGCACTTCCTTAAATGCAGGAATTGTGGGACAATCTTGCGTAGCGTGTAAGTCGGTGAGACAAATCCCACATGTGGTTTCAACAGCTTCCTTGGACTTGAAAACTCCATTTTTGCTAAGTTCCATGGCCTCAACCTTCCTTGTGAGGTTGGCTATCCTTGCATTTACGTCGTCTTCCTCTTTAAGGACATATATCCCTCCTTTCTCTTGAGTAGGCTTGGGGTTCTTGGGTTTATCCGAGGTGTCCCAAGATTGGGCGTTTTCTGCCAACATGTCCAAGTAACTCCAAGCATCATCTGGATTTTTACTCATAAACTCGCCATTGCACATCATTTCCACAAATTGGCGCATATTAGAACTTAATCCATCATTGAAAAAATTTATAATTCGCCAACTCTCATAGCCATGATGTGGGCAAGCAAGCAGGAGTTCCTTAAATCTTTCCCAACATTGAAAGAATGATTCACCCTCTTTAGCTGAGAAATTCATGATGGCCCTTCGAAGAGTGTTTGTTTTATGAGCTGGGAAGAACTTTTTCAAGAATTCCCGGTTCATCTCAACCCATGACCCAATCGAATATGGTCTAAGAGAGTGAAGCCAATCTTTGGCTCTTTCTTTCAAGGTGAAGGGAAAAAGTTTAAGTCTGATTGTATCCCCAGAAACATTGGGATAATGCAAGGTGGCCAACACTTCTTCGAATTCTTGCAAGTGTAAGTATGGGCAGTCAGAGTCTAGCCCATGGAATTTAGGTAAAAGTTGGATTACTCCCGGTTTTATGTCAAGGGTCCCACCGTTAGCTGGTAGAACTATGCAAGAAGGTGTAATTGTACGAGCAGGTTGTAGGTAATCCCGTAGTGATCTCATTGGAGGAACATTATGTACCTCATTCTCTCCTACTCCTTCCTGATTTGCGTTTGTGGTTGGAGTAGGGGGGGAGGATTCCTTAAGGGTGTTTGATCCATACTCCCCAAACTTTCACGATGCTCTTGATAATTTCGGACTTGTCTATGGACTGACAGTGGTCCAACTAAACCACCTTCAGATTGAAGACGATTTGAATGATTACGTTCCCAACGGGACATAAACCACTCAACCAGGAACTGAAACTAATCCTATTCTAGAAAACTAAAATCTGAACTAAAAATTCTGAAAAAGCTAAGTTAGAAAGGTATCACCTGATGCGCTTGAACTGAAAGAAGAATTCCTACAAAACAGAAAACTATGTTAGTTCTAAGAAAAATCAGAAAAACCTATCTACTTCTACTTCTACAGCCACTGAAACTATTTGAAAACTATTATCTAATTTCCCGGCAGCGGCGCCAAAAACTTGTTCGCTCGCCTCAAGTGTAAGGCTGCGATGTAGTAATAAATCTCGGTAAGACCGAGGTCGATCCATAGGGAAAGAGTAACAACTTTCAAATCACTCCAGCAACTCAGCTTTATATAGGAAATTCAGATTCAATGGTGTTAAAACAAGAAATTTATGAGAAATCAGAGATATAATGTACTAAGGCTTTCAAGGATCCACTTGTAGCAATCCTATGTCAATTCAGTCAATCCAAGTAGAGAACACAATTAGATTTGAAGTCCTATCTCTCATCTAATTGGAAAATAAAGCATTCACGCACATTCATCCAATTCAAGTTGAACTTCCAAGTTCAAGTCCATTCAATCAATGTAGAATTCAAATTCATAGCCTGCGGAGTAACAAGCCATGCCTATGGACTATGGCCTGCTCAAGGATTACTATAATTCGAATCTAAACAAGCAACCTGTGATAATCTCAGAGAATTAAAAGGAATTCATGTCCGGAGCACATAAACTCAGATAAGACATCTCAAACTACCACCTATTGGACTGAAACATAAGAAAAATCCAACTTTGAATTAAAAATACTTGAATCAAACTGAAATTAACATAGAACTGGCTACAAGCTTCACCTCTCAGCCTTAGCTGAGAGGTTTTAGCCGAGCATAGTCATGCTACAACTAAAAACTCAAAAATAAAGCATAAAACTAGAAAAACCCGAAGATAGATGTTGCAGACACTCCACAGTCGCCTTCAGCCTCCAAACTCACGTTCCTTCTCTTCTCTGATACCTTAGGGAGAGCCCCTAGGTGGCCTTTTATAGCAACAATCCTCCCTTGCGTCGAATTCTGCGAAATCCTACGCATTGCGCAGCAATTTTCGGAGTCCCGAATTAGAAAGGACTTTCCTATTACGCAGAGCCGACCGGTCGTGACTGGTCGGACCAGCTTTTTTTTTAAAAACATCCAGTGGGTGCAGCCGACCGGTTAAGACCGGTCGGACTGACCTCCCACTCATCCAGCGTGCATGCCCGACCGGTCATGACCGGTCGGGCTGATCTATTGCCTTGATCCAGTGCATGGCCGACCGGTCATGATCGGTCGGCCTCTCTTCTACTTGTTCCTGTGATGTGGCTGACCGGTCAGACGACCGGTCAGCCTTGTATTCCTTCATCTTTTTCTTCTTTTCTTCATTCTCTTTTCTCTCTCTTTCTTCTTCTTTCCTTGGTCCATCTTAGGACTTCATCCAATGTCTTCAAATATAATCTTTTGGCTCCAATTTGATGAAATCCACTCTTATCTCTACAATCACAAAACACATGTTAGGTGGGCCTTTAAACCATGAAAATCATGCAAATTATGTAGTGTAATGGGCAATGCAATGTATAAATTGGAGGTTCAACACACCCCCCAACCAGCTTTTTGCTAGTCCCGAGCAAAACATGCGTGAAACAGTTTCAAACCTCCAAATCCAACCCTCTTCCAGAAACCATGTTTCTATCCATTCCAAGATGTATAAGTGTGGAATTTGGAAAGATTAGGTGTTAGAAGCTGAACCTTGGACTCTCAAAACATAAGAAGTGTTTACATGAAATCCCCGCTGACTGATTGATAAATAGAAGAATTCGAACAAATTCAACCTAGTGTGCATAGTGAAAGTTCATCTCATGAGTTCCTGGAACCATCTTCTTCATAGATTAAGTAGACCAGGGATTCCAAGGTGCACAGAGCAACAGCAAGCCTATGACAGGAATTTGCCTTACCGTCCTTCCGACGGCTTTCACACTACGTCCCATTTCCGGCTTTGGTTACGGTTCGACCATCCCCCGGTTGGTAATAGGTAGCCCTTTTCGGAATTTTCCACCATTTTTCTTTCCTTCCCGATTTCATCCTTTCTTTCCTTTTTCTTTTAACTTAGATATGATTTTTAGAAATCCATATCTTTCATTATTTTCCCATGGACAAGGATGGACAAAATACCTCGGCTTGGCTGCTCAACACCTCTAAACCAAAGTCTAGCTAATCCACAAATCACATAACCCTGTCACTCATGAAAATCGTGTAATGTGAACTTGGTGTAAAGGTGTTCAAATTTTCTATCAATCACAACAATAGGGGAATTAACATATAAAGCCATTATGTTGGAAGAAATTCAAGACTACAACATCACACACTTCGTTTCTCCTCCTCTTCTACTCATAGCCTCTCAAATGTATAGAAACAAAATTTTCTAAAAGAGTTTTGAGATGTTAGAAAATTCGAAAAAATTTTGTGCATATGAAGCTCGAAATGTTGCACCTCATTTGTCAATCATGTGAGTTCTTGTATTGTAATGTCGATCAAGCCTTGACAAGCTAAAGACCAAAGATTCAAGTGGACCAGAAGCATCAAGGAAGAAGAACAGGTAAAAGAGATGCCTTGGTGACCCTAATCCTTTGAACCAAAACACATAAATCCTCTTAGATGACTTGGACGAACTAGTTATACCATTAGTTATCTTTATTAGCCTTAGATCATAATGAAAATTTTATCCCGCAGCTTGCTGAGTCTCTGGACAAATTCTCCGATATATTGAACAAGTATTTTGATATATCGATAATCACTTCGATCAATCGAAACCCCATTTCGATATATTGAAGTGACCGTTTTCTGCCCATTTTGTGACCATTGAAGATTTTTCTTTATATACGGGGAGAGACGTTTTTGGGCAATAGAGGGAGATTTTGAGGAGATAAAAGCTACCATTGTTGAAGACTATTAGAGTCTCTATTCTTAACCCATTGCAAGTCATTCTCCTTGTGATTCATCACAAGTGTTATATATAAATTTGGCCTCCGAAGAAATGCGAGCAGCTCGGCTCGTGCTCGTCGAAAGGGGTCACATCCTTAAATGCGAGCAGCTCGGCTCGTGCTCATCGAAAGGGGTCACATCCTTAAATGCGAGCAGCTCGGCTTGTGCCCGTCGAAAGGGGTCGCATCCCTAAATGCGAGCAGCTCGGCTCGTGCTCGTTGAAGGGGTCGCATCCCTAAATGCGAGCAGCTCGGCTCGTGCTTGTCGAAAGGGGTCACATCCTTAAATGCGAGCAGCTCGGCTCGTGCTCGTCGAAAGGGGTCGCATCCTAAAATGCGAGCACTCCTAATATGAGTGGCCTCTTCCTATGAGTAGCTCCTGACACATGAACGGTCTTGGTATATGGTTTCTAGCAAGGATGTCCCTCGTCTTAGAGTATCAGTAGCCTATATAGGCCGGTTTTGGCTTGTGTTTATTCACAGCTTCGAATATATCCATCAAGAGACGTAACCAACTAGACGTCTGGAAGGCTTAGGTTATCCCTATACCTGAGGATTAACAAGATAAGCATCTTATCCCTTAAAATCAGCAACAATCCTAACAGATCACGTAATAGATTGAATTGCTTAGATTTTTATAAATAGGTGACTCTACAGATGATAAAGGTATTCAATTCTTAAGCCCTATTCTCTTTTTCTCTCTATATAGCCCTACTCTATCTAACTTAAGCATCGCAGGGCCAACGGCTGGACGCCGGCCACCCGTAGTTTTTCCTTTATATCTTTTCAGGTCAGGAGAAAATCGCTAGAAGGAAGGAGAATGTCTGGAGGAATCTGTTACAAAATATGACGTAAACAGATTGGCGCCGTCTGTGGGAACGCAATTTGATTACCAAATTTAGCCGCTCCCACCATCGAACACGATGCCTCCAAAAAAGACAGTTCATCCTTCCACTTCAAGGCAGACATTACCTCCACCTGACGTTACAGAACCGAGGCCCATCCCTCAAGCCACTTCGACGGGCATCCCTCAAGGAGATCCTAGTGTGCCATCACAAAACCTGTTATTTGAGGCTTCCGGAAGTCAAGAAGATGTCATGCATTTCCTCGGAAACACACTCCTAACTCTCAATGCTGGGTTTCAAGCCTTGTCTAACCGACTTGATCAGCATTTCCTGGAGCCTCATAAGCTACCTTCCGGAGGGTTGCCGGCGCAGCCCATACCGATGGCTTCCAGACACTCTGTGGACGAACCACAGGTGCAACCAAATCATCCTCCGTCAAACCAAATGCCAATCGGCAACCAACCCCCTGTACTATCCCCACATTCCGTACATTCCAGTGCTTCCCGCCAACAGCAATCTCATGGGTCCACCGTCGAAACATCAGGTTATACTTTACCATGGGAAGGAGACCTCAAGAGAATCCATGATCGTTTTGATGATATGGAGCAATGATATCAGGCGAATCGACCATTTGCCGTGGTGGCATCAATACATCGATCCAAGTCTCCTTTCACCTGTGAGGTCATGGAAGCACCTTTACCTAGAAAGTATCGTACGCCCGTCATCACTCCATATACGGGTACTGGCGATCCTCTTGAACATTTGGAAACGTATAGGTCTCTTATGGAGTTGGAGGGACATGATTCGGAAATCATGTGTACAACTTTTTCTCTAACCTTAAAGGAGACAGCTCGCACATGGTTTCGTGGGTTAAAACCTCGATCCATCGGGTCCTTTTCACAACTATCGGAGCTGTTCCTCTCCCAATTCATGGGAAGCATCCGCACCAAAAAACTAGCATCTCACCTAATGGATTTGAAACAGCAGCATGGGGAAACGATAAAGGAGTTTACAGTGCGGTTCACTTCTGAAGCCATCCAAACTGAAGGTTATACCGAAGAGAAAGGTCTCACCGCCCTAATAGCTAGGATCACAAGCGAAAAATTCAGATTCGCTTTGGATAAGAATCCTCCTAAAACTATGACAGAATTCCAAGCTAAAGCTCAGAAGTATATTAATGCAGAAGAAGTTGCTTTAGCGCGTCATGGTATACAGGGCAAGAAGCGCAAGCCGGAGGAAATCTCTGCTTCGGATAAGAAATATCGGCGCGATCGGCGAGACCGCTCTCCCAAGAAAGTCTATTCTGGTAAGTATCATAACTACACCCCCCTCAACCGGCCTCCGGAAAAGGTGCTAATGGAGATCAAGCATAAACCATATGTGAAGTGGCTCGTAAAGATCAAATCTGATCCTGAGAAAAGAGATAAGAGCAAGTTTTGTTATTTTCACAAAGATCATGGGCACAACACCTAAGACTGCATATCTCTGCGTGATCACTTTGAAGCTCTTATTCAAAAAGGTCACCTTCAAGATTATGTTGTCCGACAAGGTCGATCACCTAAAAGGGGGGAGGCCCCGCCACAGCAGAAAAAATCACCTCACCGACATACGTCACAAGAAAATGCTGAACCTACTAGGGAGATTCGGACCATCGTTGGAGGACCGGCTTGTGGAGGAGATTCTCAGGCTTCGAGAAAAGCATACACCCGTAAGGCATCCAAGAAGCCTCAGCATATCTACTGGTTGGAATGAACTCCCGATATATCAGAGTCCAGTCGTCCTTCAATCTCTTTCTCCCTTGAAGATGCAGAAGGGATTCACTTCCCTCACGAAGACTCCATCGTAGTCGCGTTAAAGGTATCAAACTATCTGACTCATCGTATTATGGTGGATACAGGTAGCTTTGCTGATATTCTCTATTTGGAGGCTTTGGACAAAATGGCACTCGCCAGAAGCCTACTCAAGCCAGTCTCAACTCCCCTCGTCGGCTTCGGGGGCGAAGTGGTGACACTTGAAGGAAGCATTGACCTTCCAGTCACTTTTGGTGAGAGCCCAGCGAAGACGACCATCTTCATCAATTTCCTCGTGGTAGATCGGAGATCGGCGTACAATGCCATTTTGGGGCAACCATCGCTTAATAAGGTTAGGGCGGCTTTACATCCCTTGTATTTGTGCATTAAATTTCCTACCCTGAATGGTGTTGGGGTTGTACGAGAAAATCAGAGAGAAGCCCGATCTTGTTATGAGATAGCCCTACAAGATCGAAAGAAAGCTCAGGCGACACCAGTTATGATGATAGAGCAAGATTCATCAAGTCCTTCGACGGCCGCCTCGCTGGATCCAAGGGAGAATGCTCTCCAATCATGGACTCCCGGGGAAGAAACAGTGTCAATCTGCTTAATTAAAGACGATTCATCAAAAGTCGTATACATTGGATCCTCTTTAACCAGCGTCCTCCGTGAAGATCTGGTTCGTTTTCTCACCGAATACCAAGACGTGTTCGCTTGGTCTCACAAAGATATGCTGGGCATCGACCCCAGCGTCATCGCACATCGTTGAACATTGATCCGAATTATAAACCTGTCCACTAGCGCCGACGTGCCTTTACTGCAGAGAGGCAAATGGCAATCAAAGCTGAAGTCGAGAAGCTACTCACAGCCAATTTCATAAAAGAAGTTGACTACCCGGAATGGGTCGCGAACATAGTTCTCGTTTGAAAAGCTAATGGCAAATGGAGAATGTGCGTCGACTATTCGGATCTAAACAAAGCGTGCCTTTAAGATAGCTTCCCAACTCCGCGAATCGACCAGCTAGTCGATTCAACAGCTGGGCATGCTTTGCTCAGTTTTATGGATGCCTATTCCGGTTATAACCAAATCATGATGCATCCGCCCGATAGCCAACACACCGCCTTCATTACTGATCGAGGCCTATATGGCTACCAGGTAATGCCTTTTGGCCTTAAAAATGCAGGGGCCACCTATCAGCGCCTCGTCAATAAAATATTCATCGCGCAAATCAGCCGGAATATGGAGGTTTATGTCAATGACATGCTTGTGAAAAGCGCTGTAGGAACTGACCACCTTGCAGATCTTCGAGAAGCCTTTGACTTGATGAGGAAGTATCGAATGAAGTTAAATCCAGAAAAATGTGCCTTCGGAGTCTCTGCTGGAAAATTTCTGGGGTTTATGGTCGGCCAACGAGGAATCGAGGCGAATCCTGAAAAGATAAAAGCATTGATCGAAATGAAGTCCTCGACCTGTCACGCCCCAAACCCGGGGACCGGGCTCACCAAATTCCCGATCGCCGACCTTGGTGCCAACAGCCTCCGTAGTACCCCATTCTCGGCTCCTAGCTCTCATGTGCCAGGTTCCGATCCTGGGATCCTACCAGGAGGATTTTCAGGGTAATTTTTTTTTTAGTTGAGCATAAACACAAGTATACCAAATCAAAAAGCATCATATCACATATCCACTAAAAGTTTGTTGAGTACAATATTGGAAAGGGAAATACAACATAAAGTAGAAGTCCAAAATATCAGATACATGAACCGCCCTCAATGCTGCTGATAGGCTCTAGTACCTGCAGTGTAAACAAACACGCATGAGCTTCCTACGAAGCCCAGTAGAGTGCGTGTGTGCGCGTGTGATGCATATGACAAGTATGCAGATATCAGAGTAAGCGAAAGCAGTAGAGGGCTAAGTTACCAAATTCATGAATGCTATCAGCCATCGCAAGGCTATGCTATGCAAGGGCCTACATGGCCGAGTGTTACATGCTAGAGATGCAATGCAAATACGTCAATCCTCAACTGATCCACATATCAAAATAGTTATCATCTGGGACATCACCGGGGTCTAGTATACTCTCATATTGGCCGCCGCACATCGCGCGCGTAACCAAGCGAGTAGAAAAGACCTCACTATCCGCCTCGTCAGTGGTATGCCAATGCCCACCCGGCTCGCCGATAGCGGACCCATTTCATGAGCTGGTCAGACTCGACCTAGCTTACAGCCCACTTCACCCGGGCGGATAAGGTCACACCCCTTTCCAACCGACCTCGACACAGTGGGAGACGCGGCCTACTGGTATTTGGCACACGGGCGCTCATGTTATCCACTCGGTCTCGACGTTGTAGCATCCTACTGGTACCACAGGGTTTAGGGACTTTCACCCAAGGACATCCATAGCGCCCACGTACTAGAACAAGTTTTCGGTGTCCAATACTGCCAACCATGATGTGACTATGGTGGCCACCACCCTGATGCTGCTAGGGTGTGAAAGCGATCGTGACATACATAATGCGAAATGCATGAGTCATACAATCCAAATCATGCACCAACTTACTCATACTGCGCAATCATGTGGGGAGACCCTGTCTCGCACGGGTCCCCTAAGTAAACAAGCCAACTAGCATATGCTATGGTTAATCATGATCCATAACAGGCATACAAATGGTGCGTATGGGCATATGAATGAGCATGGTATTCATTATACTAAGCATGTTATCAGTGTGACTTATCAAGCTATCCATACTAGCATGTTACCAACATATCATGTAACATTGGCCTTAAAAGGCCCAATATATATAAATAGAGAGTGGGACCCGGATTGTGGATCCCATTGGAAATGTAAAGGTCTTCGTGGTATAACCCACTTGAGACTACATCGGCCCCATACTTGGGCCTGCACATACAAGATAGGCAGCATGAATAAAACAGATACATCATGGTGGAGCTAATAGATACATCACGTTGGGACCCATAAGGTGGGTCACCTGCTGGGCAGCGTGGTACCCAACTGATCCCAATAAGTTTGAATCAAGCAGATATTTGTGTTTTCTCCTTCATACATATCCATGTGATCTTATGAACCGATTGGATGGCAAATAAACATCACTGTAGAACCTAGAAAGGTTTCAATGTTGGAAATCATTATCCCCACTATAGCATGGTCCACTTGACATTAGGATATGCTTAAATTTTGGGCCCAGCCACTTATGGATAGGTTGGGTGACAAATAAACATCATTTTGGGTCTAGGAAGGTTTCAATGGTGGAGATTATTATTCCCACTGTTGTCCCATGGCATGGCCCACTTGTCATTTGGATATGCTAAGATTTTTTTGGGCTCGGCCACTTATAAAATAGGTTGGATGACAATTAGACATCACTGTAGGGCTGGGAAGGTTTCAACGGTAGAGATCATTATTCCCACCGTTGACCCGTGGCATAGCCCACTAAAATGAGCTGGAAAAACATATGGACGGGATAGGTACAGCACATACATTCTAGGTGGGCCCAACGAGTGGGGCCCATTGCCAATGCCCATAAAGACAGGCTGCTGGGCAGCAGCGTCCCCTGGACGCTGTCTGTCCAGCAGCAGCATTATTTTTTTTTTATTTTTTTTTTTACATACATATATATATATATATTTTTATTTATTTAATAAGTGGGGCCCACAGGAGTTCCTGATCAAGCTGATATTTTTGATATCCCTTCCTCCATGTATGTGTGAACTTACGAACAGGTTGGATCTCAAATAAACATCACGGTGGCCCATAAGAAGGCTTCAACGGTGGGGCACTGCCCCTACTGTTTTCTGTGGTGGGGCCCCCTCGGGACTTGGATCTGACTCATTATTGGGGGTCATGCCCTAAAATGATCTCCCCAACTGGATGGACGGTGTGGATACAGCACATGCATCACGGAGGGACCCACATGTGGGCCACCTGCTGGCCGAGCCAGCGTACAAGGACGCTGGTACGCCCAGAGGCAGAGCCTCGTCCTTCCACTTTCTTCTTCTTTTCTTTTTCTTTTTATTATTTTGTACTTATATCAAGTGGGGCCCACATGGGTCTGATCCACTCCGTTCATCAGGTTCCCCATCTCGTGGGGGACCCAACAAGCCCCATATTAGCTATGTAATTCCGTCTAGAAACGTTAAGGTGGGCCAAATGATTCTGACAGTAGGAATCATCATTCCCACTGTTTCAAGCGGTGCGGTCCACTAAAGATTTGGATCTTCACCATTTTTGGCGTCCAGCCATAAAATAGGGTGGAGAAACAGCTGGACGGCGGGGATCTAATATATACATCAAGGTGGGTCCCACGTGTGGGGACCCTGCCCAACGCCCAACGCACAAAAGGGGCTTGCCCTGCTGGGCAGCAGCGTCCTCTGGACGCTGTCTGTCCAGCGGGTTAGCTTCCTCTCTTTTTTTTTTCTTTTTTTTTTAAATTTTATTATTATTATTATTATTATTATTATTACCAAGTGGGGCCCATTCATGGATGATCCAATCCATCCATCAGGTTGTCCACCATCAGGTGGGCCCAAAAGAAAAGGAAAAATGAAAGGAAAGAAGAAAATGGGGGATTTATGTACCCCTTGCACTCACTTTGAAGAATGGACGGTTGGATGGGATCGGGTTGATGATCGGATGATCCGGACGGTCCGGATGATGGTTGGGGCCCTCCAAGCTTGGATCTACACCCTCAATCTCCCTAATCTCTCTCTATTTTCTCAAATCTTCCTCTTCTCTCAAATCTTCTCTCTTTCTCTCTCCTCTCTCTCTCTTGCAAATATGGGATGTGAGGAAGCCTCCTCTCCCCCTACGTATGGTATTTGTATGGGGGGGAGAGAGAGAAAGGAATCATGGGTAATGATGCTAGCATGGGAGAGAGGTATGGGGGTATGGGCCTTGGTTGACTTTGGAAGAGAGAGAGGGATAGGGGTATGATGTGTGTAGAGTAGGGGTATAGGATAGGTATATGTGAGAATGATGGTGATGGATTTGATTGATGTAACATATCTTAGAATTTGTGCAAGTGGGGCCCACCACACACGCACGGTTGCGCGGCCCACCTCAGATTACGCGATTGATCATAACTTTCACACCGGGTATCGCAATGGGGCGTGCCGCGCGGCGTTAGAATCGCAGCGCCTACGCGGTCTCCGGGGTATAGGTCTCGGGTTGATGCGGTACTAAAATAGGGTCGCGATCAAGGCTCGCTAATCTGATCCGTCCGGGACGTACCGGTACCGGAAATTAAGCGTACGGAGGGCAAATAAGGGTACGGGTCTTACACGACCACTCTCAAAGACGTCCAATGTCTGGCTGGTCGCATTGCATCGTTAAATAGGTTCATCTCGAGGGCTTCCGACAAGTGCTTACCTTTCTTTAAGCTCCTTCGAGCCACAGTCAAATCTGATTGGGAGTGGACACCACAATGTGAAGAAGCTTTTCAACAATTGAAGCAATATATGAGTGCGCCCCCCGTTTTATCTAAACCTGTGGCACACGAGCAACTCATACTTTATTTGTCTGTCTTCCATGGCCATTAGCGCCGCTTTAATAAGAGAAGATTCCGGGATACAAAGGCCCGTTTATTATATCAGTCGAGCAATGGTGGATGTAGAAACCCGGTATTCTGATATGGAGAAGTTGGCCCTTGCTCTAGTCACAGCCGCCCGAAAACTACGACCATACTTCCAGGCCCACGCTATATTAGTACCAACAAATCATCCGTTACGACAGGTCCTTCAAAAGCCCGAGGCTTCAGGAAGATTAACCAAATGGGCGATCGAGATCAGTGAGCACGATATTTCGTTCTGCCCCAGAACCGCGATCAAGGGCCAAGCCATGGCTGAGTTCATGGCCGAATTCACATACTCCTCTCCCGATGATAATGTCATAATCAGCGACCAGTCATCCTGGTCACTTTTCGTGGACGGGTCCTCATGGGCCACCGGCAATGGAGCGGGCCTAATTTTAGTTGCTCCAGACGGGTCGCATTTCCAATACGCCTTACGTTTTGATTCTCGTATCTCGAATAATGAAGCAGAATATGAGGCTCTGATCGTTGGCCTCGAACTAGCAAACGTCCTCTCAATTTAGAATCTGCTCATTCACAGTGACTCTCAGCTCATAGTCAATCAGGTACTCGGTGAATTCGAAGCAAAAGAAGAAAGGATGGCCTTATACAAATCTCGAGTGCTCATCTTGCTCGCAAAGTTGAAGAGTTATGAAATAATCCACATCCCTCGCGAGAAGAACAAACTCGCTGATTCTTTGGCAAAACTTGCCTCGGCACCAGAATCTGAGTTATCACATTTAATTCCCATCGAGCACCTTCAGAGCCCGAGTATTGACCATGCGACTCTTGAGCAGGTGATCACAGTACATCCCTCTCCGTGTTGGATGGACCCCATTCTCCTTTACCTCAGGGATGGAGACCTTCTGGAAAATAAAAAATCCGCACGACAAATCCGCCATCGAGCTGCCAGGTATACTTTACAAAATGGAATGTTATTGCGCAAGAGTTTTTCTTTGCCCTATTTAAGGTGTCTTCACCCAGAAGAAGCACGTCGTGTTCTAGATGAAATACACCAGGGGGCATGTGGTAACCACCCACGGGGACGATCTCTAGCATACAAGGTGATGAGGCAAGGATACTATTGGCCCGCTATGAAGGCAAATGTAATTGAATTCTCTAAAAATTGTGACAAGTGTCAGCGATATTCTCCTATACCTCATATACCATCCGAGCAAATGACGCCAATTGATAGCCCTTGGCCCTTCGCCCAATGGGGGGTCGATATCATCGGGCCCCTGCCTATCGGAAAAGGACAAAATAGGTTCGCAATCTGGGAGTCGATTATTTCACCAAATGGGCCGAGGCGGAGCCTTTAGCCACAATTACTGAGAAACAGACTACCAAGTTCGTATGGAGAAATATTATATGCCGTTATGGACTTCCCCATATTATAATCACCGACAATGGAAAGCAATTCGACAATGCTGCTTTTGATGGATTCTGCGAAAAATGAAAAATACGCAATGTTCGCACCTCTCCATATCATCCCCAAGCAAATGGGCAAGTTGAAGCGGTGAATAAAATCATCAAGCACCATTTAAAAACCAAGCTCGGTGAATGTAAAGGCGCATGGCCAGAACTCCTGCCAGAGGTCTTGTGGGCATATAGAACTACGACTCGCACATCTACAGGCGAAACTCCTTTCTCCTTGGCATTTGGTACCGACGCAGTAGTACCAATTGAAGTTCAAGTACCCTCGTATCGAGTCAAGCAATATGATCCCACTTGTAATTAGGAAGGACTTCAACTTCATCTCGATCTTTTGGAAGAACGGAGAAATGCCTCCCAGATGCGAGCAGCAGCGTATCAGCAGCGCATTGCTCCTTACCGAAACATTAAAGTTCGGCCTAGAGCCTTCCAGCTCCTGCTCGTTCGTTGGACCCAAATTGGGAAGGCCCGTATCGAGTCATCAAAATTGTGCGACCCAGTACTTATTATCTTGAAGATATGCAGGGAAGACTCGTACGTTGTCCTTGGCATGTGGAACATTTATTACGGTATTTTCCCTAATTCGATGTAATTCCGGACGACATTCGAGTGAATAAAAATAAAAGTCACTCTTTTTGGTCGCTTCTCCATTCAAATTGGACTCGAATAGCCCCGAAGAGAATGCACACATTCTCTTGGCCAATTGCCTACCCTTGGTAGAGTTAAAATCATTCTTGTTGGTTGCTTTTCCATTTTATGGATCACAAATAGCCCTGAAGAGAACATACGTGTTCCCTTGACTAATATTCTACCCTTGGTAGAATCAAAATCTCAATCGATAGACCAATCTATCTCAACATGGACATGGTCACGCGACCCCCGGATTGAGTCTAATTCATTTTTTCATGAGTTAGTGATACGAATGGACAATATACGATGGACACAGGGCGAAAAAGCTGGAGAAAGTACACAGCATTGAAGAAAAGAGAAGTTTTCATTACAATTGACTAAAAAGTCAAGTCAGTTACATGGGCAATTTCCTTTCAAAAAAAAATACACAAGATAGAGGAAGGAGGGCAACGAATTTAAGATTGGTCATCTCCATCTTGAGCAGGCTCGCGGCTCTCAGCTTCAGGACCGGTCTCGGGAGCAGGCGCAGCATCTGTAGCTCCAGTGACGTCATTCTCAGCAGCAGCTCGCTCTCTAGCCGCAACCTCGAAAGCCACCCTTTTGAACTCCTCAAAGTTGAAAGTCGGAGTAATCTGCTACATAACTCTGACCGCAAAATCACGACCAGCGATATACGCTTCATAGCGCTCCTCGTCGTAGAGTTGAGAGGTTCGAAATTCCTGGACTACACGAGGGCCTTCGTCAGATACCATCTGGACGAGAGCCACTCGCTCCTCTTCCCAGTGAATGGAGTCATCCTTCAACTGGTTGAGTCTCTGCTTGGCCTCCTCGAACTTAGCCCGAGAATCCTTAAGCTGCTCTTCGAGCTGGATCTTGTCTTGGCGGAATATCTCCTTCTCTCTCTCGCTTTTGGTATGGAGTTCTTGAAGCTTCGCGAGTTGAAGATCCATTGACTGAAAGCGATCAGTCATGGCTTGAATCTTGACTAGGAGAATTCGCTTTTCGTCCAGTTTGGCGATTTGGGCTTCCAGAGCCTTCACCAGACGGTCCCTTCCTTGGACTTCAGCTTCCATCGTCTTCTTCTTCTTTTCCGCATCTTCAACGCTGCGGCGGGCTGCTTCAATGTAGCGTCTGACACGAAGCGTGAGATCTAGACTCTGATATAAACAAAAAAAAGAAGAAATTAGAGTGGCCCGCCACATTGGTAACAAAGAAAGAATGACAAACGGGAAAATGGTTGTTACCTGAAGCAATCTCACCCCGATATCGGTAGAGAGAGCCTCTGGACTTGGCTCGGGGAGGCCTCTGAAGGAGTTGGGAGAGATGTTATCGAACATGAACTCGCATATTAGATGCAAGTGTGATGGGTTAACAAAAACTCCCGACATAGAAGGTTGGGCTACAACCATTTCATTAGAGCCCGCCTCGCGAGCATTCGCAATACCCGAGGTGGGTGTCATTAATTCGTGAGCAACAGTAGGCTCGCATGTTGCCCCCTTCGGAGGGAGGCCTCCCCCTCTTCGATCGCCTTTCAGCGAATTATCGATAACTTCGATTATCGGCTGGCAACGGGTGTCAGCCGGAGGGGTCGCGGTAGTTGGAGGGGTCGCAGTAGCCGGAGGGGTCGCGGTCGTGCGAGAGGTCGTGGCAACCCCCCCTGGTGCAGCAACACGCGGCTGTGAGCCGCGAGCAGACCCTTCTGCTGGAGCAGGCGCTGTTGAAGGACTGCCAGTAGATTTCTTTTGCCTCTTCGAGGCTGTACCCTTCAAACGGGGAAGTACCCCTAGCGCGCCCCTTTTATTCCCAATATTCGTCATTTCTTCTTGGGAAATTAGGCCCGCAGCACAAAGGCAACGTGGCTCTAAAGCGGCGTTAATGTGGCGCGTAGCCGCTAAGAGCTTGGAGACTCTTACTAGCTTTTCGTTAAGTCCTCCTCGCAAGTTCGGCTTCACACCAGTCGGAATGCTTGCAAGAAAAATGAGAAGGCACATTAATCAACGTAGAGCAATGGTTTGTTTCTTTCAGACAGATGAGCAAAATTTAACCCACCTTCGCCAAAATAGCGATTAACGTTATGGCCTTTGGGGTCGGAGCCCATTTCGGACTCCCAGTTGCCGGAGACATAAAATCATTTTTTCCTCCATCCCGGGCAATTGGAAGAGGGGTTTCCTAGAATAAAATTATTTCTATGCCAGAAGTAGAGGTAATACCAACCCTCGCTAGCTGGGGCCCTCTTCAGCTGGAATAACCTCAAAAATTCCTCAGCGGTTAACTCATCGTTACCCGCTTGCTTCCAGAGGACAAAGGTACTTATAAGCACCCACCAGCCATTTACGATTAGTTGGCCAGGGGTAATCTTATAAACACGTAGAAAATTTCGGATGAATGGGTGAAGGGGAAGACGCACGCTAACTTTGAAAAAGTATTCGTAAAAAGCCACGCAGCCTGGTGGTGGCGCATCGACTATCTCCCCTCTCCCAGGTAATCTGAAAGTAACGGAGTCTGGGACCCGATATTTCTCCCTAAGGCTAAAAATCCTTTCTTCCGTCAGTATGGAGGAGTAACCGACGGCAGAATACCTCCCGGCCGGTACTCTAGCATTGTTGGATTCAGAGGAACTGGGGGTTTCATCTCCCAGGGGGACGATATCTTCATCGGAAACCTCCGTCATTGCAAAAGAAAAAGCAAGATAGAAGAAGAAAAGAATGGAAAGGAAGACTACCTCTGCGAAGAGGTTGCACCGGAAACAAAGAAGAAGAAGAAGAAAGAAGAACTCCTGCAGCTTAAGTTCGAAAATGGAGAAAATCCCGCAGGATTCGATATTTATACGCAATCATTTCGCTTGATTTGGTTGACACGCGGCGGCCTCTCATCCTGCACGATAGACGAACGGGCGCGACATTAATTACGGAAGCACGTGGCAGGCAACGCTTCACCTCTTACGGCTGAAAAGCTGCGTAAAGCTGGCCATCATAAATACGGAATCACGTCAGGTAACCCATGGGTAATTCTTTCCCAACGATCGGTTACATATACAAACAAAACCCTTGGCATAGCTCTTCAAACGCCAAGGGTTTGGGGGGAAGTTATTATATATAAATTTGGCCTCCGAAGAAATGCGAGCAGCTCGACTTGTGCTCGTTGAAAGGGGTCGCATCCCTAAATGCGAGCACCTCGGCTCGTGCTCGTCGAAAGGGGTCTCATCCTTAAATGCGAGCAGCTCGGCTCGTGCTCGTCGAAAGGGGTCGCATCCTAAAATGCGAGCACTCCTAATATGAGTGGCCTCTTCCTATGAGTAGCTCTCGACACATGAACGGTCTTGATATCTGGTTTCTAGCAAGGACGTCCCTCGTCTCAGAGTATCAGTAGCCTATATAGGCCGGTTTTGGCTTGTGTTTATTCACAGCTTCGAATATATCCATCAAGAGACGTAACCAGCTAGACTTCTGGAAGGCTTAGGTTATCCCTATACCTGAGGATTAACAAGATAAGCATCTTATCCCTAAAAATCAGCAGCAATCCTAACAGATCACGTAATAGATTGAATCGCTCAGATTTTTATAAATAGGTGACTCTACAGATGATAAAGGTATTCAATTCTTAAGCCTTATTCTCTTTTTCTCTCTATATAGCCCTACTCTATCTAACTTAAGCATCGGAGGGCCAACGGCTGGACGCCGACCACCCATAGTTTTTCCTTTATCTCTTTTTAGGTCAGGAGAAAATCGCTAGCAAGGAAGGAGAATTTCTGGAGGAATCTGTTACAAAATATGACGTAAACAACAAGCATGGGGCATTCAATGTTAAAATGAGAATGAACGTCTTCCTTCTTGATTCCTAAGGGTTTAGACACCTTGATCATTGGTAAATCCTTTATCTAAACACCACCTAGGAATCCAAATAGGTGTATCCCTCTAGAAAACTCATTTTCTAGCATTTGTAGAGGATTCACCACCTCTTAGCACCTTGGCCATCTCCAATGGAGCATCATATGCAAGGAAGCTGATCTTAGAGTTGGAGCATTGGCGATGCAACAGCATCAAAGATCGAGGGAGCACAAGGGGAGCTGATTCAAGCACGAGAGAGCAAGAAGAAACAACCCGAAGCGGAGCACAATGGGGCTCAAATCCGACAAGGTTGTCATTTGTTAGAGTCCACCACTCTCTTTCCGTGCGAAATTGAGTGTAGAGTTTATTTTCAAACTCGATAGGTTCAGGTTGTAGGACCTAGACCCAGTTGTAGGATCGAATTGAGTCTCCAAGTGGGGCGCCTCCGGCGGGAGTAAATGCTAGGTTCGGTTGTAGGACCTTGACTCGGTTGTAGAGCCTAAAACCATTGAGGTTCGGTTGTAGGATCTTGACTCCTGAGTGCAGTCTAAATTGAGGTTCTGTTATATGACCTTGTCTTGAGTAAGCCTAAACAAGTCTCCAAGGGGAGCCACCAACACAAGTGTGAACGTGTAGGTTAGGAGGAACCTGTAAACTCCTTAGTTGGGTGGATCCGATTTAAAACACCTTGATTGGGAGGAACCAAATTTAAACTCCCTAGTGAATGCCGGTGTGCTCCAAAGGGTTAAGTACTTGAACCGGGAGTGGAGTAGACCCAAAGTCGAACCACTATACATCGTTGTATTTGTGTGGACGCTCGCCGTTCCGCACTCCCGGACGTTCTCCCTTCCTTTCGAAAAAAGAAGAGGGGTGCATGCGCGCAAATCGCCGTTTGTGCCACTGGCTTGCCTCATTCTCCAGGGCTTTGTTTCGGTTGTCATGTTAAGCTGGATGTGTTAGATGAGTTTATGTAAGACCAGAGTCGCCACTAGCCAGTTACTTCGAATCTACAGTCGGCTAGACCCCGTAGAAATGTTAGAGAAGGGGATCCGAAGATTCCTTCCTCTAAAATGACTCCTTTTGATCTGCGGCCAGAGATTCGAGGTAAGGGATCACGGTTACGAGGTGGGAAGAGGTTAAGCACCCCACACACTGCCTGTACCGAAGTACGCTCCCTGCTTCACAGAATTGAACTAATACTTGAAAGTCTGATTTAATCCTTGTACATTCTCATGGATGACATGATGCATGAATGCAGGTCTGAACAGTAAGAGTTTCTGATGGGCAGGTTTCCATTAACAGGCAAGCCCAGAGCATACGCTCGAACTGATAGGTGCTTTATGCGAGATACATGCGGTGTGTTTGAATAATCAAAGTGCTTGTGGTGACTGATGCATGAATGCAGGTCTGAACTAGTAAGAGTTTCTGATGGGCAGGTTTTCATTAACAGGCAAGCCTAGAGCATACGCTCGAAATGACAGGTGCTTTATGCGGGATACATGTTGTGTGCTTGAATAATTAAAGTGTTGGCAGTGGCATGATAAACAGGGGGGTTGGAAGAAAAGTAAATGTTACACTTATGCTAGATGCGAATGAGATGGTGCTGGTAAAAGAGTAGCTGGATGGACGGAGGTGTCGCAAGGGTTGGCTTCGAGTGGCTGGATCAAGACTTGGGTGGCTTGGGAGACTTAGACCAGGGTCGGGCTGGGCTGGACCAGGGCTAGGCTCTTCTCACTCGGGCTCTCCTTGGTGGAGGAATGGGCTAAAAGGGTGGAGAGGAACTCGGAACGAATGGATTTTTCAGGACGTTGATGGATTGTGGAATGAGAAGGGGAGGGGAGTATTTATAGCAGCAGAGAGTGGCAGACCTCGTAAATAATTTTGGGCGGCACCTAGGGGGCCGCCCGTACGGTCGTTTTGCTTCGTGTTCGGAGTGTACGACCTTCGAACCTAAAGCAGAAATTTCTTAGGTTTAGGGTTCGAACTTGCTCCGAGGCTGCGGTTTGGAACTCGGTGAGTTGACTGGGTTTAGGAGATGGGTTGACACGGTGAGTTGACTCGATGGGTTAACTTAGCGGGTTGACTCGGTGATTTAACTCAGCGGGTTGACTCACCTGGTTTGACTTTTCTTAGGATTTTTTGACTGGTTTTTCTTATGGGGGATTTTTTGGGCTGATGTTTAGGGGTGAGTTGACTGGGTTCAGGCTTAAGCTGGGCTATGGATTGGGGCTTACAAGGGTGAGTTTGTCTGAGTTTGGACATGGGATTTGGGGGTATGGTCCTCCATTCATTCAGCTATCTCTACCAACTTTGTAGCCGAAGGTGGGGTGTCTACAGATGCCCCTCTTTGGCAAAGGTTGCGTGCAACCGAATGCCAAAGAGAGTGGACACCCCACTTCTGACCCGGTCATACATAGATCATGGTTTAAAATCTTTGCTTGCCTTTGCATCTGCGTCAGTTGATTGTCTGGAAATTGATCACTCGCACATAGCGCGGGAGTTTGGAGAAAACGTTGCAATTGTCCTTGCATGTGCTGCAACCTGGGTACGTAATCGCAACCCTTCCATTCCTGATCGATACTAACATAAAAAAGGTATAGTAGAGCCTCTGCGTCATAGTCTTACGAGGTTGCTGACCCTGAGATTGATTGTTTGATGTTTTTCCGGATCACTCCAGGAGTACTTGTTTCACTTGACTGTAAAAGTGGTTAGTTGCCCTGCATCCATGTAGTCTTATGGGAGTCCACTATGCCGACTTGGAATCAGTCAAGGTACTTCAGGCATTCACGCCTAGGTATGTGCGGGTGAACTCTTTCCACCCGATCTGCTGGTTTTGATGCTTGGTTTGTAATTCATTCTTTCCTAGATTGTGGTCTGGAATCTTTGTTTTCCTTCGTATCTGAGTCAGTTGATTGTTTGGAGATTGATAACTCGCACATACTGCGAGAGTTTGGAGAAAACGTTGCGATTGTCCCTACATGCGCTGCAACCTGGGTACCCAATCGCAACCCTTCCATTCCCGATCGGTACTAACGTCGGAAAGGTACAGTAGATCCTCTACGTCCGTCATAGTCTTACGAGGATACTGACCCTATGATAAATTGGTTGTTGCTTTCCCGGATCACCCCAGGAGTACTTGTTTCGCTTGACTGTAAAAGTGGTTAGCTGCCCTGCATCCATGTAGTCTTACGGGAGTCCACTACGCCGACTTGAAATCAGTCAAGGTACTTCAGGCATCCACGCCTAGGTATGTGCGGGTGAACTCTTTTCACCCGATCTGCTGGTTTTGATGCTTGGTTTGCAATTCATTCTTTCCTAGATTGTGGTATGAAATCTTTGTTTTTCTTTGTATCTGAGTCAGTTGATTGTTTGGAGATTGATAATTCGCACATACCGCGAGAGTTTGGAGAAAACGTTGCGATTGTCCTTGCATGTGCTGCAACCTGGGCACCCAATCGCAACCCTTCCATTCCCGATCGATACTAACATCGAAAAGGTACAGTAGAGCCTCTGCGTCCATCATAGTCTTACGAGGATACTGACCCTATGATTAATTGGTTGTTGCTTTCCCGGATCACTCCAGGAGTACTTGTTTCGCTTGACTGTCAAAGTGGTTAGCTGCCCTACGTCATGTAGTCTTACGGGAGTCCACTACGCCGACTTGGAATCAGTCAAGGTACTTCAGGCATCCACGCCTAAGTATGTGCGGGTGAACTCTTTCCACCCGATCTGCTGATTTTGATACTTGGGTTACAATTCATCGTTTCCACTTGTTCAAATGGTTTCTCTGACTGAGCCTTTTGGCTTTTATCTTTTCGTATCTTGGCATGTTGTACGACTGCATTGACACTGGAGTTCAGTTCGACCGTACTCTGAGTGCATTGGATCCGATAGTTGTTGAACCTCCAATTTATACATTGCATTGCCCAGTACATCACATTATATGCACGGTTTTCATGCTTAAAAGGCCTATCTAATGCATGTTTTGTGATTTCAGGAATGAGAGCAGACTTCACCAAATTGGGGACTAAAAAGAGTCAATTGAAGCCATTGGATGAAGATTGAAGGACTAAAGAAAGTAGAAAGAGAGGAGAAGAAAGGAAGAAAGAAGTCCAAGGAGAAAGCAGAAATAGAGGCCAAGACCGGTCGTACGACCGGTCGTCCATCGCCAGGACCAGTCGTCCAACCGGTCCGATTATGCACAGAAGAGGAATTTTCACAGAAGATCACTGGACCATTCACGACCGGTCGTGCGACCGGTCGTCCGATGCCCAGACCAGTCGTGCGACCGGTCCTTGAATTAAAAGTTTAAATCGAAATTTTGGCAAAACTCTCTGGACTAAAATTGACGTTTTGCGACCGGTCGTGCGACTGGTCGTCAGGGAGCTCAGACCGGTCGTCTGCGTAACAAAGCTTCTCCGTGAAGCTCCGAGATTTTCTGCGGAGTGCGTAACCTTACACAATTTCTGGATGTTTCCGACGCAAGGGGCTTTCCCACTATAAAAGGACATTAGGGGCTCTTCCTAGGTCATCATAGAAGCCAAGGAAGGTCGTGGGAGGACGGAAGTCGTCGTGGAGCATCAGCAACCCTCCAATTTCCAGTTTTTCTAGTTTTTTATGCTTTCTATTATGAGTTCTAGTTGTAGTATAACAATGCTCGACTAGAATCTCTCAGCTAAGGCTGAGAGGTGAAGCTTGTAGCTAATTTCCACGTTTGATTTAGTTTAATTCAAGTAATTTCAATTCAAGTTTGGGTTGTTAATCTTTTAGTCCCTTAAGTTGATAGTTTGAGATGTCTTATGAGAGTTCATGTGCTCCGGACATGAATTCCTTGTAATTCTCTGAGATTATCATATGGTGTTTGTTTAGATTCGAATTATGGTAACCCTTGAGCAAGCCATAGTCCATAGGCATGGCTGTTACTCCGAAGGCTATGATTTTGAAATCTACATGTGTTGAATGGGACTAGAACTTGGAAGTTCAACTTGAATGGAATTGAATGTGTTTTGAATGCTTTATTTTCCGACTAGATGAGAGATAGGACTTCAAATCTAGTTGTGCTCTATACTTGGATTGATTGGATTGACATGGGATTACTACAAGTGGATCCTTGAATGCCTTAGTACCTTAAATTACTGGTTTTCATTGAGTTACTATTTTAGTTTAATTGCTCAATTGAATCCTCATATCTATTGCAAACTGAGTTGCTGGAATAGTTTGGAAGTTGTTTCTAATTCCCTGTGGATCGACCTCGGTCTTACCGAGTTTTATTACTACATCGCAGCCTTACACTTGAGGCGAGCGAACAATAGTCTCTGGGAAAACCGCGAGACATCGGATCTTATTTGATTTTTGCGTCGACTCCTACCCAGAGATATGGAAGATCTCTCGGTGTTTTGGAGACGGAATGCTCTACTGGGAAAATATTTTTGGATTTTGAAAAGGTACCCACTCTGGGGAGTGATACTCCGTGGGGTTTTTATTTGCAAATAGGAATATATAATATATTTTTTTTATCTTTTTGAAAAAGGAAATCTAGTTTGCGCTTGCCTCCACTAGGGATGCCTATGGGGTCTTTGGCTAACCGACTTTTATTTTGAAAGTAGGTAAACATGATGATTGATGCGATGCATGTAGATGCATGGAGATGCATATTTGATGATGGATGCATGGTTTGGCTCATTCTCTTTCAGTTCGATGATTTTGCTTTTGCTGGGGGTGCAGAGAATTTTGAGCTTATTGCTTGCAGGGTTGTGCTCCCCTGGGGATTTCTTTTCTTTTTTTCGATGCGGATGTTTGGTCAACGGGTTGGTCAAGATCCCGCCCCGTGGTCGATCAGGTCCATCGTCCCAAGATGCTGTTTCTTTGCTAATGAGAATGGATGAAGGATGTCGTCAGACTTCAAGATATTCTTTTGTGAATGGATGCGATTGAGACGGTGCTTGGTCGCCAGTTTTGGTTAAGATTCCAATTTGCGGGCGATCGGATCTGTCATCCCAAACTGCGAAGTGAGTAAGTGGAGTTCGAGACTCCTGAAGTGCAGTGTTGGAGATAGTGACAATTTTTGTGATTTTTGAAAATATTTGGGTCCGAATCTTTACATGAGTTAGGATAGAGGTCGGTTATTGAAAATAAGAGAAATATTTTTGTGATTTTGAAAGTATTTGGTCCAAGTAAAGATCGGTGTTTATTGAAAGCAAGGAAAATATTTTTGTGGTTTTAAAAATATTTTGTTTGAAAGCAAAAGAAATATTTTTGTGATTTTTTAAAGATGATTTTGCAAATGTTTTGGTATTTTCTGATTTTTCTGAAACGCAGGGAAAGGTATGGAATTTTCATCCATTTCCAGCTTCTACTGCTGGTAAGGCACCCAATCCATTTTACGTCAGCAAGAAAGACGAGTCTCACACAGTTAAGTGCCGTAGTTTTACATCTTCGGATGCGGAGATTTTGAGGGTTTTCAGTCAACACACCCACAAAGTTGCCTGTTCCTCGTGTGCAATGCACATAGATCACGTATCGTCCGATGGACTCCTTCGGCCATAAAATGAGCCACATCCTCACATTTCCCTTTGTCAATCCAGTTTGGGGCCTTATGCTGCTCACAATTTCGTGAGGGTGGGCTTCACATCCCAACTTCCTTAATCCCCTTCATGAGTTTTAGGAACAGGGAACATCCGTCAGATTCAACAGCGACTTCCAAATCAAGGTTGTCTGTCACGGTGCGTTCAACACGAACAGGATTGCAGGGTTCTGCCCGCCTCAGCCTTTACCTGTTTAGAAGATTCCAGACACCCGTACGATCAAGTGTCAGCCATGCCCGGAACATGTTGGGAAAGAAAGCCCCGGAGAAGTTAATCCCAGTGTAGTTTTAGGTCTTCGGACCGCTGGGGATAAATTTGCGCAGTTGATGGTAAATTTTTTGTTTTGAGAAAGTTCCAAACTTCAACTCGAGCGATCGAGATTAATATTGGTTTTTATGGAAGACTTAAAATCTTTTTGGTATTTTTTTCTGAAATGATCCAGGTTATCGAGCCTTGATCCGAGCGGTCGAGGCCGATGCCCAGTTTTTTGTTGAAAGCAGGAAAAGGTCCCCCGAGAAATTAATCCCAGTTTAGTTTAAGGTCTTCGGACAAAAAATATGTACATGCTGAAAATACATTCTTTTTGTGATTTTTCAAAATGTTCCAGACTGTTAAATCCCAATTTGAACGATCAAGATTAACACTGGTTTTTATTGAAAATCTCTCGGGATTTTGGTTCGACGTAGTTTAAGGTCTTCAGACCAAAACTTTATACGAGCTGGAAATACATTCATTTTGTTTTTTTTTTAAAGATCCGAATTATCGAACCTTAAGCCAAGCGGTCGAGGTCGATGCCGGTTTTTATTAAAGAGTTTCTTGGGATGTTGATCCCGACGTAGTTTAAGGTCTTCGGACCTAAAACTTATGTACAGAATAGAGCAACACATTTTTTTTATTTTTTCGAAATGATCCAGGTCATCAGATATTGGCTCGAACGGCTGGGATCGATGCCGGTTTTTATTAAAAATCTCTCGGGATGTTGATCCCGACGTAGTTTAAGGTCTTCGGACCAAAACTTTGTACATGCTAAAATACGTTTTTTTTTTGTGATTTTTTTTTTAAAAGATCCAGTCTATCTGACCCCTTCCTTGATCGGTTGAGATTGAATGACGGTTTTTATTAAAAAGTCTCTCGGGATGTTGATCCCGACGTAGTTTAAGGTCTTTGGACCAAAATTGTACAAGCAAGGGCTGGAAATGCATATATATATATATATATATATATATATATATATATATATATATATATATATATATATATATATTTGTTTTTAAAAAAATGTCCGGAGTCATCGGATCTTGATTCGATCAAGACCGATGCCGGTTTTTATTGAATGTCCCTCGGGATCTTGATCCCGACGTAGTTTAAGGTCTTTGGACCTAAAACTTTGTGAAGTAGGCAGCAATCAAGGTTGAAAATTTTGAGGATTGTTCTTAGAATGGTTCAGATCATCAAGCCATGACTTTGGATGGATGAGATCACTGTTTGACCAAGTCAATTCTTTTTCTCTTTCTTGAAAATTTCATGTAGCTTTTTCCACATCATCAAGCCAACTTCTCCCCAATTTCTCACAAGATGAGATTTTGGTGAGATTCCTTACTTTTTCTCTTCCTTCTCTTCCATCACTTCATTCTTACATGGAGGTACAAGATTCACTTGCAACCACCCTTCCCAAGGAGGAGTTCTTCCCAAGGAGAGAGGGTGAGGGGTCGTTTCAACCAGGTGGGAGGACGGACGGCCCCCTGGGTGCCGCCCAAGCCGTCTCTGCCCATTGGTCTTTCCAGTGGGTCGGGTAAAGGGGTGCCCTCTCATTTTCTATATAACATGGGGCACCCTTGGCCCCTCCAACGTGCAATCGCTCTCTTCTCTTTCTCATACTCTCCCTTTTTTCAAGTTCCTCTCTTTCTTTTCAAGTGGTGGGCCTTAGTGAAGCTTTGGGACAGCAAGGTGGTCCCCCTTTGGTGAGTGGTGAAGGTATGGACCACTCCCTTTTCTCTCTTGTCCTTTTTCTTCTTTATTGTCTCTCCTCATGTTTCCTTTCTTTTTTTCATGTAGCTATTCCAAAGGAGTCAAGGTAGGGCCCTAGTTTTTTTGGCCTTTTCTTTATCTCCAATCTCTTCTAAAGGTGGTGCATGGAGAAGGACATTGCAAGCTTTTATTTCCTTCTTCTTTTCTTCTTTCACACTCCCTTCATGTGTATGTAAAGGGTAATTTTACCATGTCCATCAAGTGTGCATGGCAAAATATCTTATCTTTCTTCATGGGAGTTGGGCCGCTTTTCATGTGTATCAAATGGGCTCAAAGTGAAGTCATGGCCCTTGGTGTATTTGATGGGCCCAGTACTTCATTTTGGGCTCCCTCATGCTCTCTTTTCCTTGTCATTTTTCCCTTGGAGTTTTCTTTTCTTTTTCATCTTCCTTTCAAGGTTTGGGCCCATGAGATTGGTAAGACCCACCTCAAGTTTTGGGCTCATAGGGCTCACTTTGGGTGACCCCATCTTTCTTCACATGTGTATGGACAAAGGTGACTAGCCCATTCTTCATTTGGATCTCAAGTGGGCTAAATTTCTTAGTTGGGCCTTTATGGTCAAGTGGCCCAAATCTCCCACCATCTCTTGATTATGATGTACATCCTTATGCACAAAGTGTGGTGGGCTCCTTGGACTTGTTCCATATAGATGGGCTTTTAGGCCCTCTTTGAAACTTATGAATTTCTTTGAGTCATGTGTGCACCACTACACTTTGTTCACGTGAGATTCTTTTACTTCATGCCTTTTCTTTGGATGGATAGGGGACTTGGGTTACTTGATCATCTACAAGTCCCACGAGTGAGTTGTTTCAAAAATCTCACTAAGTTCAAATGGTTTTTCTCATGTGGTAGGAAAGTGGTTCTCAAGAGTTTCCTTTAGTGTTATCAACCTCAAATGGATGATCCTCCTTCTAGTGAGCTATCCAAGCAACCATAGCTCCTTGAACTTCCCTTGGGGTGTTTGGTGGGTCATCCACCATCATTCTCAAAGATGAGTGATTTTTCTTTCGATTTGTGGGAAAGAATGATACCCATAAGTTGCCCAATTTTGTCCCATGCTTTGGGGCCTTTTGGATTTTGATTTTCAAGTGGGCTATGTATATCATTCTTAGCCATTTTCATGATGGTTGGGTGACTTATCAAGCCATGCCCTCTTGTGCTCAAATGGTCTCCCCCTTTTGAAATTGGTGAACATAAGTTGCCCAAACTTGTCCTTGCATGGACATTTCCAATTTTGATTCTTCATGTGGGCTATGTGCATCAATTTTTTTTTTTTACCATTGGCTTCTTGGATTCATATGTTTGTGGGTAGACCACCATGTTGTACTTCTCATAGTCAAAACTTTCATCAAGATGATGCACATAGGGTTGCCCATGGTTAACCCATGAATGGGTCCTCATGTTCTTCAAGTGGGCTATGTGCTCCCTTCAATCCATTGAGGTAAGGCACTTGGGTTGCTCTTGGGGGCCCATTTCCTTCCTATGCCCCACTTGTCCATGTCCATGTGTAAAAAGATGGGAACATCTTAGATGAGGATCATGACCTTGGTATGAAAAGTGATCCAATCCTCGGCCACATATGGACTTTAAAGAGGGACTTCTCATGTGAAGTTGGATTCTTATCCCTTGTTGATCTCATGGCACTTGAGTGCATTTGTTGTCCAAAATGTGTCCTTGGATGATGGACTTTCCTTTCCTAGGCAACCCTCTTTGAGGTGGGCCTTGCTTTCTTCGGTGGGGCCAACACATATCCTAGGCAATAAATGGACTTGGACATAGGATTTTTGTATTTGAATGTGAGTCCAAACCCGTGGGTTTCCTGGATAATGATTTGGATTTTAACGGGTAAAGCATAGGGACTTACCTTGCCAAGCTTGTAGGATTCGATGGCGGATGGTACAAGGGGACGACGGGTGGTCGATGAGGATGATCCGGCCTTCATTGTTCGTCGAGGGGCTCATATGTGTTCCTTAGCTAAGGAGCACCAACCTCTTCCCTCCATAAAGGGTCGAGGTACCAGAGATCTCTAGGATGATTGGGTGAAACACCCACAGCCTTTGCTTGAACGAGTTCTAGCTGATACTCCTTTTGCTGGCCTCCTTACCTTGCGTTTTCACAACAACAACGCCAACCGCATGCTGCTTGCGGCTCTCTGCGAGAGGTGGCGGGATGAGACCCACACCTTTCAACTTCCTTGTGGTGAGTGGGGAATAACTCCCCTAGATATATATATGCAGATTGGCTTCCCATTTCATGGGGCAGTTGTTCCCCACGTCGGCTCTCTTGCTCCCATCACTTCCACTTACTGGCAATGGCTTGTGGGATTCATTCTTCCTGAGCATGAATTCTAGGGCCACCAAGTGAAACTGCGATGGTTTTACAACACCTTCGCTACTGTCACCCCTACTACCGAGCTGGAGGCCCTTCACAAAGCACGGGCCATGATTGCTTACGCCTTTGGGTCCTTCCTTTTCTATCATGCGATCTAGAGGATTGACCCTAAATTTTTTTCGTTTGGTTGAGGATCTTCACCATTCATACAATTGGAATGGGGCTATCTTGACTCATATTTTCCTAGGTTTGGATAAGACCTCTCGGAATAGCCGGTCCTACACAGGTTTTTGGCCCGTCGTAGAGGTATTCTTTTTAACCTTCCTTGGAGACGTTTGCCTTCTTTCTTTCTCTCATCATTATGTCTACCCCTGCCCTTGCCCAGACCTGCTTTTATGATCATTTTGCTCATCTCTCGCCGAGGATACGAGATGACGTTGAGCCATCTTTGTACTGCTACATGCACTAGCATCAGCAAAACCGTCAACGAAATTCTCGAGTATCTGGGGACAATTGGCGCGCTGACATAGACGGATTGACCGTCGAGGATGTAAGTATCTTGTTTTCCTTATCCGTCGTGCTGCTCTATGGCTGATTGTGATGACCTCATTTGCTATAGTTTGCTCGGATGCCATATGCCAACTTTCCTCTCTACTTTACCCCTCAGCGTGTGGAGGCATATGATTCTTCATGCCTTCGGATCATGCTTTTTTATTCTGAATCATTTCAATGGTATTTGGGTGAGAGGCTGCTTCGACAGATTACTGAAGTGGCTCGAGTCCCTTGTTCCGCACCTCCTCCGACTACTCAGATCCCAGCTGATGAGATGGCCGATGCTCTTGTAGGCCAGCCTGGGTTTCATTTCACGATCCCGGATTGTGACTACGATGAGTGGTACTTACTGTACGGGCAGGGGCCTCTACTTCCTTCGCTCTATGTTCCAGGGGGTCGTCGCAGGTACGCTGGAGGATTAGTGACAGCTCCTTTGATGGATCTTCATCGTCGAGACCGGGACGAGAGGAGGGATAATGACGATTATGTCGGTGATTTGTAGTCTGCTTCTGTGAGGATGTATTCAGCTTACTTGATGTATGATCTTCTTCTTTCTGCTTTTCTTTTGTATCAAAGTCTTCTGAATGAATATACGATCTTTGATTTGCCTCAAAACCTCTTGATGATGCTTGGATGTCTTGATCTTTGACTCATTCTTTGATGCTTTGTGGAAGATGAGGCTTCTTAATTGCATGGATGACGACTTGCATAGTTCAGATCGCTTGATTTGGCCCTGTGGGCTCTTTTTAAACTTCGGTTTTGCTTTGGAGCACCTTTCCTTGATGTTTTGTGAGGCTAAGAAGGCTTCTCATGGTGTGGATAATGACTTGAACGGTTCAGATTGCTTGATTTGGCCCTGTGGGCCCACTTGATGATCAGATATTGGATTCTGGCCCTCTTTTTTTTTATCAAACCTTCAATCTTGCTATTTTATGACTCATGTGAACTCTTCCATGGTTAATATCATTATGATCTAGTCTTTGAATGGCTCAAATTGCTTGTGGGCCTCTCTTGATCAGTTTTCCTTCTCTTTAACTTGATCAGGCCCATGTTGGCTGTAATACTTCATGATTGGACAGGTGGGGTACCTTCCAGATGATTCTGATAATCCTTAAATGAAATTCGGAGTTGATTGGAGCTTTGGGCGGCCCTCAGGGTGCCATCTGTTGACGTGGACTGTCAGCCTCACCTACCAACGACTGTGGAGCCAATCTCGCGGAGAGAGAGGGAGCGCGTCCGTACGGGGGCCCATAGCGGGCCGCCCAAGTCTCGCCTCTTGTGCGGCCTGGGTTGGCTCTGGTTCGAACAGTGAGAACATTCTCCTGGCTGCTGTCTCCCTCATCCCTGTACCCGATTTTTCGATTCAGCCATGAATCTCTTCCTTGTCTGTTCTCTCCTTCTTTTTTTTCTTTTTCTTGTTTGGTCCTTTCTTGGGCAGCCATTGATGATGGCTTGGGGGCCCTTGTGGGAGAGATTGGTGGGTCCCACACTTTAGAAATTGGTGAAGGCTTTAATGATGGAGAGATCTCTTTAATGGATGGTAGAGATGGGGCATTGAATGGGGGCATTGATGAGGGTTTAAGGATGGTGATTGGTGGAGCTTTGAATGGCCCCATTAATGGCAGCCATGCTGGAAATTCATATTTGAATGGGGCATTGATTATGGGAGAAATGGATGGTATGGATGAGATGGGGAGATGGCGCATAGGTGAGGCTATGCATCCTTTGAGTGTGGGCCACATGGATGATGTGATCGATAGTGATGATGGGGTCATGATGGACATAGATGGGCTGATCTCATGTTTGGATGGTATGGATGGTTCAGATGATACCTTTGACAGTTTGGATGCTCTTGATGATGGCCGAGATGTGCGGCATACTTGCTTGGGTGGACTTGATGTGATCATTGATGATGTCCCCCTGATGATGGATGGTGTGGATGCCTCGATGATCCCTTTGATTGGACAGGATGATGATTGGATTCACGACTTCATGCTGGAGGGGACTGCAGGTCCAGATCTGACTGTTGATTCTTCGATCGGGGTTGCCGGGACCTTACTTGATGGTTCAGGTGCATTTTTCGACGGTCAGATTGGTCAGGATGCTACGATGTGCGGTGTGATCTTTGCTGATAGCCTTTCTTATGGAGAGTACCGTCCTTCTCCTGATCGTCGGTCCTTTACGCACTCGATTCATGAGGTGGGCGAGTCTTCTTATGCGGCTAAGGTCGTGACAGTTTCAGACAATGATGCAACTATATCAGACATAGCCGCCACTGGGGATAGGTCAGGGGCTGTTGAGTCTGCAGAGGTTCCAGCTTTTCCTTCTCCTTCGCCCGTTGATCTTTCGATCCTTGATGAGCTGTCATC
This sequence comes from Liriodendron chinense, assembly GCA_003013855.2. Taxonomy (NCBI): domain Eukaryota; kingdom Viridiplantae; phylum Streptophyta; class Magnoliopsida; order Magnoliales; family Magnoliaceae; genus Liriodendron; species Liriodendron chinense. Next base: position 5,482,224 of record PVNU02000070.1, read on the forward strand.
GATTCCTGGGCCTTTTGTCCTGGAGGGGATTCTTGTGAGGACTTATCAGTTGCTTCCTCGTCCTTCTTGCTCGCCACGACTGCTTGCTTGGCTTGACAGCTTGTCGGCTTATGAGATTCGAGACTTGGAGTCCTATGGCTTCGGCAGTCTGATCCATATGGCTAGAGTTGACATTGATTGGAGGATGCTCGGGGCTACATTGATTGATTGGGTCCCTTCATTGAACTTGTTTGCATTCAACGACATGGAGATGGGACCTTCTTTGGAGGAGCTTGCGCGTTTGACCGGTCTTCCTCGGGATTATACTCAGTATTTCTCGCCGAAGACTTTGTTGAAGACTGCCGCACTGTTCGCTTCCCCAAGTGTAGGGTTGCGATGTAGTAATAAACTCGGTAAGACCGAGGTCGATCCACAGGGACTTGTGTAGGAATTCACAAACACATCCAATAATATCTATTGAAAGCTAACAACCAGATTTTATATGAAATTGATGTAAGTAACAACTTTGAATCAAATTGAAGGTAAACAATTATAAAAAGGCACTAGGGGTTCAAGGATCCACTTGTAGCAATCCTTGATGTTCAATCCACTGTGGTTTCTCACTTTCACAACTAGAATCGATATTAAGATCTATCTAGCCGGATGATAGAGCTGTTAAACCAAACTATCTGTCATATGTAAGTCCAATGCATATGATTCACTCAATGTAAGCTAGGCTGAGCATGCTCAATTGCATAGGTCAGTCCCAATTCCAATAGGCTCAGATCACAATCATAACCATCCTCAAGTCCTGTCACTAGACAAGGCTAGATTACAATTTGAACTTGATTCAAATCACATGCACGGTCCCCTACATAATTCAAAAAACCAGAAAAGTAGAACTTTGGTAGGAAGTCCCCACATGAAGATCATAGTACTAGAGCGTACTCCAATTCCTTAGATCATACAGGTCTAGACTAATACAAAGCAGTTAAGAACTTAAGTAATTCTCCTAAACATCCATGAGTCATCATAAGACTAAGAAAAACTACTTAGAACTTGTATAAACTTCAAACCATTGTTCATAAACATGAATTCCAAACTTAAAACCAACTTAGAACGAATTGAAACATCTTAGATCCACTACAAGCTTCACCTCTTAACCCTAGCTAAGAGGTCTAGTTGCTCATGATCCAAGGAAACATGAAACAACTTAAGAAAAGCATAAAACAGTAAAACAAACTAGAAGGAGTTGTGGAACTCCGAAATTCACTTACGCCGCCTCCCACCTTGCTTAAACTATTCTAAGATACCATAGGAACGATCCCTAAGTGTCCTTTTATAGTGGGAAGGCTCCACAACTTCAGAAGATTCGAGAATTTGCGTAACACTTACGCACTGCGCAGAGAAAATCGGACTGAAAATAGAAAGTTCTGATTTTTTCATGTGGCCGACCAGTCGCGACCTGTCGTACCTCACTGTGAGACAGTCCAACAAGCTCTGGAGTTAAACTTTCTTCTCGCCGACCGGTCTGGACCGGTCGGACTGGCCTGGCCGACCGGTCACGACCGGTTGGACTGTGTTATGCCTACGTCCAGAGAGCTCAGCCTGTATGGGAAGCTGGCCAACCGGTCGCACGACCGGTCTGACCTTCCTGGCCGACCGGTCACGACCGGTCTTGGCCTGTTTCTGGTTCAGTTTCTTCTTTCTTTCTTCTTTTCTTATTTCCTTGCTTCCTTCTTCTTTGGTCCTCCTTCGATCTTCATCCAAATGGTTCTAAATAAGCCCTTTTCATCTTCAATTAGGCGGAGTCTACTCTCAATCCTGCAATCACAAAACATGCATTCAATTAGTCTTTAAATCATAAAAATCTTGCACAATGAGTGATGAATTCGGGTTAGAATATGCACAATTAAGAGCTCAACACGCACCGCAGAACTGGCGCGGGATCCCCTATTTTGTTCAGCCTGCAGCTGCTGGTTAGGATGTTGTGGTGTTCTCCTTGGATTTGTTGTATGACCTTTTTTCGGGTCCTCAGAGTGTGGCAGGGTCTCTACTTTCTTGGAATGCACTGATGTTCTGCTTGATAACTGAGGTGCTATTCTCAGGATGGCGCAGGTCTCAGACTCCTTTGCTTTTCGAGGTGATGAGTCGAGTTATTCGACGTCAGGGGATCATTTCTCTCATCCTGGCTGAGCTGTTTAATGGGCTGACTGAGTGTGCCCTGGGCCGCACTCGTGTCCTTCGCGGCTGCTGTGCATTTCTTCAGGTATCTTTTCTGCACCTTTCTTTTCTTGTCTTTTTGGGAATTACTCTGCTCTAGCTGAATTTCTTCTTGTGATCAGGTCTGGCTATGGGAGCGTCTTTCGCTGACTGTTCCTGTACCATTTCCCGGCATCCATAACTCTGACGTCATGTGACACATCATGGAGTTCCTTCCGTATACAGCTAGGATGAGCGAGCCCTTGTATCATAGGATGTTTGCTGAGCTGCGTGACTGGAATGTTTGTTGGGAGTCACCTTGGCTTTCACTTCCTCCAGTGCTTTGCGATGCGCACCGTCTTCCTCTGATGTTGGTAGGCTTTCGATCTTACTTTTCTTACCACCCTATCCGGTTCCTGCGGCAGTTTGGGTACGAGTAGGATATTCCTCTTTTTGCTTTCACGGGCATCGGGCGTCAAGCGCTTCCGTCTAGATCATCTGTCTTTAGGACTCGGGTTGATGGATCCTGGGCGAGTTACCTGACTGCTAATTTGCTTGGTTTTAAGCTGCGGACTTTTCCAATGGCGACCACCCCATATCAGTACTGGGTTGCTGAGCAGTCTCTGTATCGACGCATCCCTTGCTGGCATCAGACCGCCGATGAGGATGAGCAGGATATTCTTGGAGATGCCGGCTCTTCATCTGGTTCATATGAGCCCTTTGAAGAGCGCCCATTCATCGATCCTGGTTTCCTCTTGGCCACTCATGGCCACTTGCTATTTGAGATCTCTGCCCTTCGGTATCATTGTGAGATGATGTCGAGGAGATTGGCTGCCGATCAAAGGTTGTCTGATGAGGAGATAGCAATCCGTATCCTTGAGCGCGATGAGGTGCATTACCTACGTATGGAGGTGAGCAGGTTGAGAGCGAGGCTATTTTATTATGAGTCAAAGGACTTACCTGATATGGCCGAGGAGGAGGGGAGAGATTGATTGTGTTGGCCATCTGTACATTCCCTTTTGCATGACTGGTGATGATGCATTTTTTATATTTTTTGAAAAAGATGACATGATATATGTAAAAGAAATATGATGTATTTAAAAAGGAGAAAACTTTTTTGAGAACTTATTGTGCCATGAGTTGTCTTGTGAGTCTGTCTGGATCTTGTGCCGGGACATAGGAATCAGAACTGAGGCTCGGCCAATGCTTTGACTGATGTCTCAAGATTGACTTGTGAGATCACTTTAGTTCCCTAGAGGTGTAGGCAATGGAAACTGTTGCTTCCTGAGATTTGTCAGAGTTTATAGAGTTCTTGGTTCCCAACTGTACTTCTTCTTGTTCTTGAACTGTGACTGCTTGAACTGATCTGGATCGTCTGATTTCTTGGTACCTGTACTTTTAATTTTTCTTTTTCTATTCGAGCCATTTTTGCCTGTAGCACTCTTTCGAGTTTTCACCACAGCCGGCCTTTTCCCGTCATTTTTGCCCGTGGCACCCTTTCGGGTTTTCACCACGTCCCGGGTGTTTGATCTTGCCTGCCCATAGCAGCAATGTTGTTTTTACCCTCGGCGCCCTTTCGAGTTTTCACCAAGTCCGCTGTATGCCCCTTGTTTTTACTCGGAGCGCCCTTTCGGGTTTTCACTCCGCCCTCTTTGTTTAAGCACACATTTTCTTTTTCTTTTCTTTTCTTTTCTTTTTCTGGATTTTTTTTATAACTGTGGCGGCTAGAGCTTGGGAATCCGTCGTTGCTGGCCGATGGCAGTCTTTCAGCCCTTATCCTAAGTTACGATGATAGAGCTGTCGGTCTTAGACCCTTCTGAGATGGATGGGTGGGTGATTGTGTTTCCTTTTGGGTTGATTTTTCTCAAGTGCCCTGTTTTGGCTTCTCATTTCTTTTCTTTTCTTCTTTTTTTTCTCTCTTTTTTTTTGTATTCTTTTTCTCCTTTTTTGTGTCTTTTTCTTCTCCCTTATTTGAAACATTTGTTGGTGGACGGAAATGATTTCTCAAAGGTTTGAGCTCCGACCTCTTGAGTTCAGCTCTATTAATGTAACTCTTGATAAGGTCAGAATGACTTACCCGTGAAAGATCTTCACTTTGTCGGCGTTGATTGGCTCAGGAAGATCCACCCCTCTCATGCTGGTGAGTCTAAGGGCGCCTCCGGGAAGTACTTCTCTGATGATCAATGGTCGTCCCACGAGGGTTTGAACTTTCCTCTGGGATAGGGAAGGTGCGATGGTAGGATTTTCTTCATGACCATGTCGCCCACCTTGAAACTTCTTTTTCGGACTCTCTTTTTATAAGCCCGAGCGATCCTTTTCTGATAGCACTGGGAATGACTTAGCGCATGCATGCGCTTTTCATCTGCTAGTTGTAACTGATCAAATTTGGCCCTTTGCCATTCTCCTTCTTCAATTTCTCTTTCTAGTAACACCCTTAGTGATGGTATTTCTACCTCGACTGGTAGAACTGCTTCCATTCCATAAGTAAGCTCGAAAGGAGTAACTCCTGTAGCAGATCGTACAGACGTTCGATAGGCCCAAAGTGCATATGGGAGCATATCTGACTAATCTCGATAAGTCACGACCATCTTCTCGAGTATCATGACGATCGTCTTGTTTGCGGCTTCTACCCCACCATTCTTCTGAGGACGATAGGGGCTTCATCGATGACGCTGAATTTTGAATTTGCTGAGGAAGTCATTCATCTTCTTGTTGACGAACGGGGTACCATTATCTGTGATGATAGCATTAGGGATTCCATACCGGCATATGATATTGTTCTTCATGAATTTGATCACCTGGGATGCTGCGATCGTGGTCTAGGAAGCTGCCTCTACCCACTTGGTGAAGTAGTCAACCGCCACAAGTATATACTCATGACCGTTTGATGCTTTGGGACTAATCTTGCCAATAATGTCGAGTCCCCACATAGAGAAGGGCCAAGGAGTTGTCAGGTTGTACAGTTCTGATGAGGGGGCATGAATTTGATTCGCGTGCTCTGTTGAGCTCTTAATTGTGCATATTCTAACCCCAATTCATCAGTCATTATGCAGGGTTTCATGATTTATAGACTAATTTAGTGCATGGATTTGTGATTGTAGGAATAAGAATGACTTCACCCAAATAATGACCAAAAGGGGCTATGTTGAAGCGTTGGATGAAGATACAAAGTGGACCAAAGAGAGAAGAAAGAAAGGGGAGAAAAGAAAAGAAAGAAGAAAGCATAGTGGAGAAAGAAAGAAAAGAAATGAAAGAGAAAAGGGTCCTAGACCGGTCGTCCGACCGGTCGGCCAAAGGAGCCAGACCGGTCGGCCACCCCAATACCTGAATTGAAGGCTCACTGGATAAAGAACACCACAGTCCGACCGGTCAAGACCGGTCGGCCAACAGGTCTGAGGGGTTGTGAGCTCGCTGGACTGATGGAAATAACAGGTCCGACCGGTCGTGACCGGTCGGCCAGCCCAGTCCGACCGGTCAAGACCGGTCGGCCCTGCGTAAACAGTGAACTTTCTATTCCGGGCACCGAATTTCTCTGCGCAAGTGCGTAATTTTACGCGCAATCTGAAAGTTTCTTGCGTAATGGACACCTCCAAGCTATAAAAGGACTTCTTCCCTTCATACCAAGGCATGCTAGGACGTGGGGATTGCTTGGGAGACGGATTCTACTTCGAGTTTCTTAGTTTTCTTCCTATTTTAGTTATTTTTATGTTTTTGAGGATTTTTAGTTCAAGGATGTTAGAGATGAACTAAAACCTCTTAGCTAGGGCTAAGAGGTGAAGCTTTTGATTCGTTTTTTATGGATTGATGCAACCTAGGTTTCCTTTTTATGATTTAATTGATGAATTTTAGTTAATGTGAGTTTGAATCAAGTTTGGTTTTTTACTTTGATCTCTTGATGACTCCGGGCTCATGTGATTCTTAGTGATTCTAAGCTTAGTATCTTAGCTTTTGAGCATTAGTTATGCTTGTGTGTTTCATTGATCTACCATCGACTCCAGGCATGGTAGACGCTTTGATTGCCTTGTGTACAATGGCCTGATTTTCATGTGGGAACTCATTCAACTAAAGTTCTTATCTTTTGTAGTAATCTGAAATAGTTGTTTGTTCATTGATTTTGATTTAATTAGAGTTCTAATTATTAGTTATAATCAAGTCTAGTGACAGGATTTGGTGAAAGCTATGGTTGTGAATTTCAACTAGATTGGAAAGAGGCTTGGCCTACACAATTGAGTGTGCCCAAGGCCTGAGTATTATTGTGGGAATCAAATCAATGAATAACCACTTGTTTTGGATAATTGTTGATTGAACCGCTCTATATTCCGATCGGATAGAGATATGAATTTGATTCCGATTGAGTTATGAGAGACCTAGTTGTGTTGATATATTGAAACTTATCAAAAGTGGATCCTTGGCGCTCTAGTGCCTTTTTTAGATTGAAATTACCTTACACATTCACTGTCTAAACTCATATTTGCTATTTTCCAGTTTTAGTTCTTAATAGGATCTTAATTACTAGTTATTTTAGACAAATTCTGAGAATACCCATTCATAAATCTCTGTGGGAACGATACTCGGTCTTTCCGAATTATTACTACTTTGCAACCCTACACTTGGGGAGTGAACAAGTTTTTGGCGCCGTTGCCGGGGATTTCTATGCGGTATTTTTAGAATTTTCTGAATTAACTTTTAGTTGAGATTGTGTTAAGATAAGTTTAGGATTTGTTTTGCTTTCAAGAGTAGGTTTTCTTCTAAATACTAACTTACTTTGTTTTGATTTTTTTTGCAGGATTCTAACATAGGTCTAATTCAGGGATTTTTAGGAAGTTAAAGAAGAAGTAGGCATCTTAAGTCACAAATCAGGTTTATCATTCTAACCTTACTCTTCTTCTTCTCCTACTCATTCCTACCATATTCATCTCTTGTAGAGTGGGTGGAGACTCCTTTTGGATCTCTGATAGGTTGGCCTTGTGCCGCCTGGATTCCTATTGGTCTGCTCTGCCGTCTTGGATCACCTTGTGCTCAGAGATTTCTCTTCTCAATCTAATTCCTCTTTATTCTTTTTTTGCACTTTTCTCAAAAGACTCAAAGAGTGGGTGGGGAGTTCTCTGAACCCCTATTGACCAGGAGAAATCGGTCTCTATCCTTGCTTCTGGCTCAGCCATTGCAAGACACCTTGTGCTTAAGTCTTATAGAGGAGTAAAGGAAGGAAGGAAGAATTCTTTTTTCCTTTTTGTTTCATTCTTTTTGGATTTGCATGTCACATTGGGCTCGGGATTCTAATAACCGACTCAATCGTGACGGAGTAATTGTTGAAGGGATTGATAGAGAGCCTCGAACTAGAAAACATCCAAATTTTCCTGAAATTACTAGAGAATGGCTGAAAATCAACCAAATCAAGGGGTTAATCAACATCAAAATCCAGCCCCAAACCTTACTGAATTGGATGAGAATCAAGTGGGGGATGTACCTCAACCTAAAACTTTACGTGACTATTTACAACCAGCTAGGACGAGTACTCCCTCTTGCATAATTTTCCCTCACAATGTGGGAAATATTGATTTTAAACCGAGATTGATCCAACTTCTTCCTAGATTCCATGGACTCGACTCTGAGAGCGCATATCTACATATTAAGGAATTTGAAGAGGTTATTGCCACAATAAACTATGACAATGTGACCAAGGATACAATAAAACTCAAATTATTCCCTTTTTCCTTAAAAGAGAAGGCCAAATTATGGCTACATTCCTTAAGGCCAAGGTCTATTGGGACATGGGCTGAGATGACTAGGGAATTTCTTAAAAAATTCTTCCCTACTCATCGAACCAATGCACTAAGAAGGGCCATAATGAACTTCGCCCAAAAAGAAGAAGAAACCTTTTTCCAATGTTGGGAAAGGTATAATGAGTTATTAAACGCATGCCCACATCATGGCTATGAATGGTGGAGGTTGATTAGTTTCTTCTATGATGGATTAAACTCAACCATGCGCCAATTTGTGGAGATGATGTGCAATGGGGAGTTCATGAATAAGGAAACAGAGGAAGCTTGGGATTATTTTGACATGTTGGCTGAAAATACACAAGCATGCGATACATCTAAGCCAACAAGTTCAAAACAACCCCAAGCCAAGAAAAAGGGAAGAAATTTATGTTTTAGATGAGCAAGATGATCTAGGTTCTAGGGTGGCTAAACTCACACGAAAGGTCGAGGAGATGGAACTAAAGAAAGTGGACACAACCCAACAAAAGGGGGCTGTTGAAACTATTTGTGGTATTTGTGCTTCCAATGTGCATCAAACGCCGGATTGTCCAACAATCTATGCGTTTCGAGAACTTTTATTTGAACAATTGAATGCTTTGAATAGTTATCAACGACCTTTCAGTACTCCAAATTCAAACACGAACAATTCCAGTTGGAGAAACAACCCTAACTTCAATTGGGCGAATGGAAACACAGCTAATCAAAATAATCCTCAAAGGGGACCCCCAATGCAAATGGCCCCACCTCAAATGCCTATAGAAGATACTTTGAAAGCATTCATGGAAGGTTAAGCTCAAATAAATCAATCCAACCATACGATAATGCTTGAGCTTAAAAATTCGGTGGAGGAAATCAAGGCTCGCTTAAACGCAAGGGAAGGAATTCTTCCAGCCCAACCCATACCAAATCCAAAACCACAATGCGAAATAAGCGTGCCTAGTTCTTCTAACCAACACATGGAACATGATAAGGCCATCACCACTCTTAGAAGTGGTAAAATTATTGAAAAATCTGATCCGGTGAAGGTTTCAACGCCTAATGATCCGGTATCTTCCAAAGAGGATGATGGACCTAGCACCGCCGTGAATGAAAAAGAGCCATTGAAAGAGTATAGGCCATTGCTCCATTCCCCCAACGCTTGATTTCAGCCAAACCTCAAGATAAATATCAGGAATTTTTTGAGGTTTTCAAGCAAGTCAAAATCAACATCCCATTGTTGGATGCCATTAAACAAATACCGTCATATGCAAAATTTTTAAAAGGCCTTTGCACAGTTAAAAGAAAAATACATGTGCAAAAGAAGGCATTTTTGACAGAGAATGTGAGTGCCATTATCAACCACGGGATGCCCAAGAAATACAAAGATCCAGGTTGTCCGACAATATCATGCGTAATTGGAGATCACCGGGTGAAACATGCTTTACTTGATCTAGGGGTAAGTGTGAACTTAATTCCCTTTTCGGTTTATGAACAATTGGGTTTAGGTGAATTGAAACGCACCAAAACCACATTACAACTTGTTGACCGATCGATTCGTATTCCGAGAGGGGTGATTGAGGACGTTCTTGTCCAAGTTGACAAAGTTTACTACCCGGTGGACTTTATTGTCTTGGACACGAGACCCATGGTTAATATTGGCCCCCAAATTCCTGTCATACTTGGCCGCCCATTCCTAGCTACATCAAACGCTATCATAAATTGTAGGAGTGGGGTCATACAAATGTCTTTTGGCAATATGACGATTGAGTTGAATGCTTTCAATATTGACAACCAACAAGAGGATGAAGAAGAGGAGGTCCACGAAATAAACATGATCAATTCTATCGTGGAAGACGAGTCCCTCTCACCTTTTTACTCCGGTCACTTAGACGAAGAAGTGACTTACTACCTTGATAAGAATGATGATATGATAAGGGATATGGTCACACTTTTAGAGTCGGTATCGGCATATGACGTTAGCCGAGAGAAGGATGTGGAAACAACACTTTTTGTGCTAAGAAATCAATTCATATTTCCACACCTTTGTGGATCATGCATACCGAAATCCGCCAACCCTGGGATGATCCTTACTTGCAATATCAATGCCCAGGAAAATCTGAATGGAGACATATTTTTTCTGATAAATATGATGATGTCTCCTCTTATACATGTGGTGAAAACATTAAGGAACCCGCTGAAATTCCTTTTTGGGATTTTGAGTGGCTTATCTCGATTACTCACACACATGTTTATTGTAAAGCAGGATATTAGATGACGTTACTGCGAAATCTTTTGATCCATCTAATGATTTTGCTTGACTTCATGCTTTTGGATGAGTTGTTGGGATTAACCTCCTAGTCTGACGGAGGATGATTCTTTAGAATGCTTTCTCATTAGGATTTGCTTTGATAGTTGATTTAGTTGTGAAGTAATCCATCTCCAAAAGCTAAGCTTACATGAAATATATGCTTCAGGTAATATCTCTCTTTCTCACTCTCCTTTGTTTTATGTCATTGCTCTCATGTCATGCATATTGCATATTTTATTACATTGAGGACAATGTAAAGTTTTGGTTGGGGGGTGAGAGATTCCTTAGATAATGAATCTGCTAGCTTTTGTGACAGTTCAAGCAATGATGTAGAAATTTTTCAATTTTTCTAAAATTCAAAACTCTTTTGGAAAACTTTGATTCTATGCATTCGAGATAGCATGGGTATAAGAAGATGAGAGACGAAGTGAGGGATGTTGCAAGCTTTGAATTTCTCTTAATATAATGGTTTTATATGTGAATTCACCTATTTTTATGATTGATAGAAAATTTGAACACCTTTTGCACCTAGTTCACATTACACGATTTTCATGATTTGAAAGGATTATGCGATTTGTCGATTAACTAGACCTTGATTTAAGGTATTGAGAAACTAAGCTGGGGTACTTTGTCCATCCTTGTCCATGGGAAAATAACGAAAGATATGGATTTCTAAAAATCCTATCTAATGTAAAAGAAAAAGGAAAAGGAAGGATGAAATTAGGAATGATGGCAAAATGGTGGAAATTCCGATTAGGCTACCTACTACCAACCGGGGGATGGTCTACCCGTAACCAAAGCCGGAAATGGGACGTAGTGTGAAAGTCGTCGGAAGGACAGTAAGGCAAATTCCTGTCATAGGCTTGTTGTTGCTCTATACACCTTGAGATCTATAGTTTAGTTGATTTATGAAGAAGATAATCCCGGAAACTCATGAGATGAACTTTCACTATACACACTAGGTTGAATTTGTTCAAGTTCTTCTATTTATCAATCAATCAGCGGGAATTTCATATAAACATTTATTATGTTCTGAGAATTTAAGGTTTCAACCTCTATCACCTAATTTTTCTGATTTTTACGCTTATGTGTCTTGGAATGTATAGAAGAATAGTTTCTAGAGGAGAGTTGGGTTTTGGAGAATGAAACTTGTTTCACGCATGTTTTGCTCGGGACTAGCAAAATGCTGGTTGGGGGTGTGTTGAGCTCTTAATTGTGCATATTCTAACCCCAATTCATCACTCATTATGCAGGGTTTCATGATTTAAAGACTAATTTAGTGCACGGATTTGTGATTGTAAGAATAAGAATGACTTCACCCAAATAATGACCAAAAGGGGCTATGTTGAAGCCTTGGATGAAGATACAAAGTGGACCAAAGAGAGAAGAAAGAAAGGGGAGAAAAGAAAAGAAAGAAGAAAGCATAGCAGAGAAAGAAAGAAAAGAAATGAAAGAGAAAAGGGTCCTAGACCGGTCGTCCGACCGTTCGGCCAAAGGAACCAGACCGGTCGGCCACCCCGATACCTGAATTGAAGGCTCACTGGATGAAGAACACCACAGTCCGACCGGTCAAGACCGGTCGGCCAACAGGTCTGAGGGGTTGTGAGCTCGCTGGACTGATGGAAATAACAGGTCTGACCGGTCGTGACCGGTCGACCCTGCGTAAATAGTGAACTTTCTATTCTGGGCACCGAATTTCTCTGCGCAAGTGCGTAATTTTACGCGCAATCTGGAAGTTTCTTGCGTAATGGACACCTCCAAGCTATAAAAGGACTTCTTCCCTTCATACCAAGGCATGCTAGGACATGGGGATTGCTTGGGAGACGAATTCTACTTCGAGTTTCTTAGTTTTCTTCCTGTTTTAGTTATTTTTATGTTTTTGAGGCTTTTTAGTTCAAGGATGTTAGAGATGAACTAAAACCTCTTAGCTAGGGCTAAGAGGTGAAGCTTTTGATTCGTTTTTGATGGATTGATGCAACCTAGGTTTCCTTTTTATGATTTAATTGATGAATTTTAGTTAATGTGAGTTTGAATCAAGTACTAGTTTGGTTTTTTACTTTGATCTCTTGATGACTCCGGGCTCATGTGATTCTTAGTGATTCTAAGCTTAGTATCTTAGCTTTTGAGCATTAGTTATGCTTGTATAGTTCATTGATCTACCATCGACTCCGGGCATGGTAGACGCTTTGATTGCCTTGTGTACAATGGCCTGATTTTCATGTTGGAACTCATTCAACTAAAGTTCTTATCTTTTGTAGTAATCTGAAATAGTTGTTTGTTCATTGATTTTGATTTAATTAGAGTTCTAATCATTAGTTGTAATCAAGTCTAGTGACAGGATTTGGTGAAAGCTATGGTTGTGAATTTCAACTAGATTGGAAAGAGGCTTGGCCTACACAATTGAGTGTGCCCAAGGCCTGAGTATTATTGTGGGAATCAAATCAATGAATAAGCACTTGTTTTGGATAATTGTTGATTGAACCGCTCTATATTCCGATCGGATAGAGATATGAATTCGATTCTGATTGAGTTATGAGAGACCTAGTTGTGTTGATGTATTGAAACTTATCAAAAGTGGATCCTTGGCTCTCTAGTGCCTTTTTTAGATTGAAATTACCTTGCACATTCACTGTATAAACTCAGATTTGCTATTTTCCAGTTTTAGTTCTTAATAGGATCTTAATTACTAGTTATTTTAGACAAATTCTGAGAATACCCATTCATAAATCTCTGTGGGAACGATACTCGGTCTTTCCGAATTATTACTACTTTGCAACCCTACACTTGGGGAGTGAACATGCTCCTGACACTTGAAGCATTTTCTGACGTGCTGGCAGCAGTCTGTCTCCATGGTGAGCCAATAGTAGCCGAGTCGTAGAATCTTCTTTGCCATCATGTGCCCGTACATGTGTGGGACGCAGATTCCTTCGTGTATTTCTTTTATGATCTTTGCAGCTTCTGTTTTATCAATTCATCGAAGGAGAATGTGATTATAGGATCGCTTGTATAGAACTTCGCCACTGATGGTGAACTGGCCTGCCAAACGTTGGATGGTTCGGTGATCTGTTGCTGTTGCTGACTCCGAATACTCCTGGGTTTCGAGATATTGCTAGATGTCGGCATACCTAGGGTTTGTCAGGGACAGCTTCGGCTTCTTCTATTTGCAGTCAGAAAGCAGGTTCATCTTGAGTTTCGACTGTGAGCTCCCATTCCGAAGCTCCTTTCAAGATCTCGAGCATTGATGCGAGTGTAGCAATAGCATCTGCAAACTGATTCTTGGCTCTGGGCATGTATGAGGAGGTGATTTCTTTGAATTCTTCGACCAGATTTTCAAGATACACATGATATGGTATCAACTTCTCGTCCTTGGTTTTCCATTCGCCATTGGTCTGATTGATGATAAGTTGTGAGTCTCCAAACACTTGTAGCTTCTTGACGCCTAAGATTATGGCTTCCCTTAAGCCAGGGATGCATGCTTCGTACTCTGCCATGTTGTTGGTGCACTCGAATGCTATGCGCCTTGAGATAGGAATAGGGACATCATCTGGAGAGTAGAGGATTGCTCCGATACCGCTCCCTTTAAAATTTGCTGCGCCGTCAAAGAATAACGTCCACTCATATTTCTTCTTCTTTTCTTCACCTTCGATAAGCAAGAGATCTTCATCAGGGAAGAAAGTCTTGAGCGGTTGATAATCCAGAAGAGAGTAAGTGGCAAGATGATCGGAGAGGGCCTGCCCCTTGATTGCCTTCTGAGTGACATAGGTGATGTCGAATTCAGATAGGAGTAGCTGCCATTTAGCTATCCTTCCAGTGAGTGCTGGTTTCTCGAACAGGTATTTGAGCGGATCCATGTGAGCGAGTAGGAGAATAGGGAACGCAATCATGTATTGACGGAGTCGCTGAGTTGCCCAAACTAGGGCGAGGCAAGTTTTCTTGATCGGGGAATACCTGGTCTCGTAGTCAGTGAACTTTCGGCTCAAATAGTATATCGCTTGTTCCTTCTTCCCGGTCTCGTCGTGCTGGCAGAGAACACAGCCAATGGCTTCTGCTGCTCCGAGATGTATAACAATAGTGGTCATCCGGGGGTGGGCGGCACTAGAACTGGAGGATTCATGAGATACTTCTTGATGCGGTCGGAGGTAACTTGGCAATCATCATTCCATTCTTTTGGAACGTTCTTCCGGAGGAGCTTGAATATGGGTTCACAGATAGGTGTGAGCTGTGCGATGAAGCGGCTGATGTATTGAATTCTGCCGAGGAAGCCACAAATTTCTTTCTCTGTTCTAGGAGGGGGCATCTCGATGATTGCTCTGGTTTTGGTTTCGTCGACCCTGATGCCATCTTCACTCACCATAAAGCCAAGGAGTTTACCTCCCATTGCACCGAAGACACATTTCTAGGGGTTGAGGCGGAGCTTATACTTTTCTAATCTGTTGAATAACTTCTTCAGATCTTCAAAGTGTCCTTCAATCGTGCGAGACTGGATGATCATATCGTCCACATAGACTTCAAGCTCTTTGTTCATCATGTCGTGGAATAATACTGTCATTGCTTGCTGGTATGTTGCTCCTGCGTTCTTCAGACCGAACGGCATTACCCTGTAACAGAAGGTTCCCCAGGGAGTGGTAAACGATGTCTTCTCGCGATTTTCGACGATTGTAACCTGAGAACCCGTCCATGAATGAGAAGACCTTGTATCCAGCAGTGTTGTCGACCAGAGTGTCGATATGTGGTAAAGGAAATCATCTTTAGGACTGCCTTTGTTGAGATCTCGGAAGTCGATGCACATTCGAACCTTGCCATCCTTCTTTGGTACTGGTACGATGTTGGCGAGCCATTCAGGGTAGTTGGAGACTACCAAGAATCCCGCATTGTACTGTTTGATGACTTCATCTCGGACTTTCAGAGCCCATTCTTGCTTCATTCTTCGAAGTTTCTACTTCACTGGTTTCATATCTGGCTTGGATGGCAGATGGTGTACAACGAGCTCTTCATCGAGCCCCGGCATGTCTTCATATGAGAACGCAAAGTTGGACAATCTTGGAGCTAGGAACTCTATCATTCTCTGCTTCATCTCTGGTGGCAATGATTTTCCAATGCGTACTTCCCTAGGGATTTCAGGTGTCCCCAAGTTTACTACCTCGAAGTCATCAGCTACAACATTGGCTTTGGATTCGAACTTTTTGAGGATATCCTCTAGTTCGGGAGCCGGATCATCATCTTCCTCATCTCGAGCTTCGTCCAGACCCATGAGCTAGAAGTCTAATTTGATGTCAAAATCATATGATTCGACTTCAAACTCATGCAACTCTTTAAACAAACTTGGCACATTATTGAATGCAGGAAAAGAAATGTTTTTTTGGTTTTTGAGAATTTTCTGGAATTGAAATGCTAGATATTTTTAGTTTTTGAAAGTTTTTAATTTTTTTGGTTTTTTGAAATTCACGGGACCTTGAACAAGTGGGCATTGCAGACCATGATTGATCCCAACTTGTCCCAAAGTTCCGCTCGCTGCTCAAACCGGCATTTTTTTTTTGAAAGCCAGAGCCTTCAAATGACTCTCTGGCTGATTCAGAAGTTAGGGGAACAGATGATCATTCAGGACCCCACACTCCTTCCCCTGGAGAGGTGGGGTTTGATGATTTGGGCGAAGAATCACGGTCTGGCCCAATGACCATGATTTCTCGCTGGTTGGGTTCAAGATCTGAGTCGTACTCAGTCCCTCCTAGATCACTTACCTCACATTGCAGTTCGTCTGGTTCCTCAGCGAGACGCGTGTTTGGGATCTAGACATCGGACCAATCCAGGGCTGGCCATTTCCCTTTCTTGGTCCAATGGATGGGTTGCTTCTGCCCCTGGCTGACAGTTGATGATGTTGATTCTGCAGAGACGGGCGAGTCGTGCCCCTTGTTGATCGAGGCTGCGATGGGCAAGTTGTGCCCCTGGTTGATTGATGCTGAAGTGGGCAGGTTGTGCCCCTGGTTGGCTAGAATCGAAGTGGGCAGGTTGTGCCCCTGGTCGACCGGAGTTGAAGTGGGCAGGTTGTGCCCTTGGTTAGGAGCAGGTATCAGAGTACCCTGGTCCTCAAGCTGTTGTATTTGACTTCCTTCTTCTTCATCATCCTTTCCTTCTTCTTCCGGAGGCTTAGACGATTCGAGAATCCGGTCCCATCGAATGGGGGGCCACGTGGCCCAAGCTAGGCTCATCGGGAGGCCTTTGTGTAGTGCAGTCGGTTGATTCCCTCTTGGATCTTTGCAAGACTCTCCTGGCTTGATGAATGGAATGGGAGAGCAACGAAATTTCTTCTTTCTTTTGTCCATGAAGATTGCTCTGTACCCAAGACCCATTTGCGTTGATTATACACCAGCGGTATCTTTCTGGACTTGAAATAATTCTTCATCCGATACTTAAGGCTCAGACGTTCTGCTAGTGGAAAAACACGATCAGCACTTATCGGTTCCAGATTGGCGATGGCGTTCACAGTCTTGAATTCGAAACTATGAAATGGGACGTCTTCTTCAGAGTGTTGGATATCGATGACAGGGATATCTGGTTCAGTGGCAGCAGCATTGGAAGGAATGATGAGCTCCTTCTCTGCATGGATAGAGATCACTTGATTTCCACAGATTACTTCACCTGTTGATGCAGGGTTAATGGCACAGCTCCAACCTTGTGCAGCCAAGGCCATCCGAGCAACATGTTGAAAGAGGCTGATATATCTAGGATTTGGAATGTGATGGTGGAGACTTCTGGACCTATCTGTACTTCTATGTCGACCTCCCCTTCCACTGATCGGCGGGTGTTATCGAATGCTCTGACATATATAGTGCTGGGCCGAAATGAGGAGGGACTGATTCCCAAGCGTTCCACAGTCTTGAGCGAGCAGACATTCAAGCTTGAGCCATTGTCGATAAGGACCAGGGGGACACAGAGGTCTTTGTATCGTAAGGCTATGTTAAGGGATCGCCCATGATCGCGCCCTTCTGGTGGCAACTCATTATCAGTGAAGGTGATGGCGCGCGAAGCCAGGAGTTGTCCGATCATCAATGCTATCATTTCAGGTGCCGTATCGGAGGAGACATGAGCATCGCTCAAGGTTTTGGCAAACATTTCTCGGTGTATGTGAGATGTGCAGAGTAGCTCCCATACTGAGATTTGAGCAGGGATTGACTTGAGCTGAGTTGCCACATCATATGCAGCTTCGTTTTTGTTACCAAGGCCCGAGAGAGCGCTTTTGGGATCTCCTTTGTTCTGATTATCTCTTCGGATGCACCACCCGTTGGGATTCATGTTTTCCACTTCTGCACATTTCGGATAGTGCCACGGGACTTCTTTATAATTTTCCTCTCTCTTGCCTTCTAGGACCACTGGTTCTTGCAACGGTGCTGGTGTGGATATCAGATCTTCCTCATATAGAGCTTTTTCCTTGAGGACTACATTGTTTCCTGTGTTGAAGGGAAAATATCGAGGCTTGTCTTCATAGATCACATAAGGTTGCGGTCCTGGCCTGAACGTTCCTAGAGCGGGAGGCTCCCATGGGATGAATACTGGTCCTCTTGATATGGCAGGGGGTTTCTCTGTTCGTCCCAACTGTCGTAATGTGATTGACACGCCTCCGGGATTTGCCCCTTGCAATATGACTGGCTCGATTGGAGGAACCCCTTCCAAGACAACGGGTTCTTACTACTGATGAATGTGATTCCTCCATTGTAGATTGGATCGTTCCTGTGCTGAAATTGCCCCTTGCAAGATGACAGGTTCATATGTGGGCTCGATGTATGACTGTACTCCTTCCAGGATGACCGGCTACCAACATGAATGGCTATAAGGTGCCCTTTGAACAACTGGTGCATCATATGGAGGTGCTCCTTCGAATACTAACGGCTCGGAGACTGAAGGAGGAAAGGGATTTGCCCCTTACAAGATCGGAGGAGAACTTGTTGGCCTATATGTGTAAGCATGAATGGACTGGATTGGGGAGAAGAAGTGATCGAGACGCTCTCCTTCTTCTATGCTGTTGACGGCAGGGCCACGAGATGAACTGGGGTTCGCGGAATGCTGAGGCAAAGGATTCTGAAGGATGTTGGTGGTAGATGCTGGAGGAGTTTCGAGGACCGAGATGACGATCTTTCGGTCGTCAATCAGATCTTGTATGGCATTCTTCAGAGTCAGGCATCGATCAGTGGTGTGACCACGCCCTTGATGGTAAGCACAATACTCATTTTCTCGGTAGGTTGGAGGCAGAGGATTTGGAGGAGGCCTGGGTGCCATCAGAGTGAGTAACTGCTTCTGTACTACAATGGCCATAACTTGACTAAGTGGCTAAGTGAGGGGAGTGAATTTCCTGAGCTCCTTATAATTCTGCCTATTCTGATATGAGTATTGGCCGTTCCCCTTGAACTACCGCTGCTGTCGAGGTGGTTGTGGCTGTGGTTGAGGATTTGGTTGTGGCTGATACCTCTGAGGTTGGTGCTGAACCTGATTCTTCTGATACTGTTGACGTCCCTGTGGGGGAGCATATTGGTTGCCCTGAGCAGTGGCGATGATGTTGTTTACCTCTGTCGGGCGAGGAGGAGAACCGCTGCAGTTTCCATTCCCGTATCCGATAGGTCTTCCTTCAATTCTGTTCCGTTTGACTGAAGTGGCCTGATGAGGCCATGGGGAGATTGTCCCAGCGCGGATTCCTGCTTCGACTTGCTCTCCAGCACGGATTAACTGTGAGAAATTCGCATATGGATGCGAGATGAGATATCCAGATATGCCAGGATATGTTGAATGAACAATCATGGAGATTTGTTCTTCGTCGTCGATGGGTGTCCTCATTCTGGCCGCCATAGCTCACCAACGTCCCACATAAGCTAATAGCGTTTCGTCACTCCTTTGCCTGAGAGCCGCGATGTCGGCTCTTCTGGGTGCCATGTTGAGATTGTACACGAATCTGTCGACGAAAGCCTGCGAAAGTTGTTCCCATGTCTTGATACGATGATAGTCCAATGATGTGTACCAGTCTAGGGCATCACCCTTCAGAGATTTTTGGAATAAGCGAATGAGGGCCCCTTCATTTCCTGAGATTGCACTCAGCTCTCCATAGAAAGCCTTGAGATGTACTGTGGGACAACCGCTGCCATTGTATCTTTTGAATTTTAGTACCTCAAAATTTTGAAGTATCTGAGCATCTGGGAAAGGACACAAGTCTCTGAACTTGGTCGAAGGTAGATCGATTCCTTGTTGTCGTTGAAGTTGACTTTGCAATATCTGAAACTGCTCCCGCAACTCGTCCAGTCTTACATGATCTGTTTGAGCGACTGGTGCCTCTCGGAAAAAGGCACGTTCTTCTTCGGCATAGTGGTCGATGTCGTCGACCCTATGGGCTTGCTGAAAAGCAACCGTGGGTTGCTGAAATTGATTTGATGATTGAACTGGATTCTGATGAACTTGTGCTTGAAAAGATTGTAACTGAACTGGAGACTGTACTGAAGGTTGAACTGGAACTTGTTGGAAATTAACTGGAGATTGCTGAATTAAAGATTGCTGGAAATTAACTGGAGTTTGCTGAATTGAAGATTGCTGGAAATTAATTGGAGTCCCATCGGCGGGGATGTGCTGGAATTGAAAAGTGCTCCTGTTTGTAGGAGGCTGAGATGCTGGGAAGTGACCCCCTTGTTGGGTATTCGCCACTGTCCGCTGATTGATGTGGGCTTGACACTGACCCCCATTGTGGGCATTTGCCAGTGCTGTCCCTGTTGCTGGAAATTGAATTGAAATCCCATCAGCGGGGATGTGCTGAAATTGAGTAAAAGTCCCATCGGTGGGGACATGCTGAGAAAGAAAAGGGGTCCCATCGGCGGGGACATGCTGAATCTACTGAGATTGTTGTTTGCAAGATTGACCGGAAGCTGACTGGAAGTTCCCGCGACAGGAACATTCTGAGACGATCTTGTTGTCCCAGGAAGATACTGAGGAGGATGCCCTATAGCGAAGGGCTGAGATGGCTGTTGTCGGTAGTCCTGGGCAAACTCCGAGGGTTGTGCCTGATTTCCAGTCGGAGTGACCCGGCATGGCTGCTGAGATTGCTGAACTGGGTCAGGTTGATTGTTGGCTGTTACGGTAGCTTGTGCTTGCATGAATTGCAAGAGCATTTCTTGCATTGCTCTCATTCCTTGTGCCAATTCTTGCATGATTGGCGTATTCTCAATTGGCTGTTACGCTGGAGGTTGCACTTCGGTCATTTCAAGAGCGGGGAAGAGGTGAGTTTCCTCTTCGTGGTCGGACATGGCTTGCTGAGCCCGAGTGCGGATTATGCTGCGGAAGGGAAGTTGTTTCCGCACACGTTGAGCCCGAGGAGGCGCAATGGTGAGGACTGTACTCTACTCTTTTTTGGGTTTTGGGATTTTCTATATATTTTTTTTTCGGTTTTGGGTAAAATGCTATGCAAATGAGATTGTAGGAGGAACAATGACTTTCAAGCATAAGAGGGATTCCGTTTTTCAAGTTGGATCACGACTAGTGGGACTAGTATATCCCCAGCAGAGTCGCCATTCTGTGGACGCTTGCCGTTCCGCGCTCCCAGACATTCTCCCTTCCTTTCGGAAAAAGAAGAGGGGTGCGTGCGCGCGAATCGCCGTTTGTGCCACTGTCTTGCCTCGTTCTCGAGGGCTTTGTGTCGGTTGTCGTGTTAAGCTGGATGTGTTAGATGAGTTTATGTAAGATCAGAGTCGCCACTAGCCAGTTACTTCGAATCTACAGTCGGCTAGACCCCGTAGAAACGTTAAAGAAGGGGATCCGAACATTCCTTCCTCTAAAATGACTCCTTTTGATCTGCGGCCAGAGATTTGAGGTAAGGATCACGGTTACAAGGTGGGAAGAGGTTAAGCACCCCACACACTGCCCGTACCGAAGTACGGTCTCTACTTCACATAATCGAACTAATACTTAAAAGTCTGATTTAATCCTTGTACATTCTCATGGTTGACATGATGCATGAATGCAGGTCTGAACAGTAAGAGTTTCTGATGGGCGGGTTTCCATTAACAGGCAAGCCCAGAGCATACGCTCGAACTGACAGGTGCTTTATGCGAGATACATGCGGTGTGTTTGAATAATCAAAGTGCTTGTGGTGACTGATGCATGAATGCAGGTCTGAACAGTAAGAGTTTCTAATGGGCAGGTTTCCATTAACAGACAAGCCCAGAGCATACGCTCGAACTGACAGGTGCTTTATGCGGGATGCATGTTGTGTGCTTGAATAATCAAAGTGTTGGCAGTGGCATGATAAGCAGGGGGGTTGGAAGAAAAGTAAATGTTGCACTTATGCTAAATGCGAATGAGATGATGCTGGTAAAAGAGTAGCTGGATGGATGGAGGTGTCGCAAGGGTTGGCTTCGAGTGGCCAGATCAAGACTTGGGTGGCTTGGGAGACTTAGACCAGGGTCAGGCTGGGCTGGACCAGGGCTAGGCTCTTCTCACTCGGGCTCTCCTTGGTAGAGGAATTGACTAAAAGGGTGGAGAGGAACTCGGAACGAACGAATTTTTTAGGACGTTCATGGATTATGGAATGAGAAGGGGAGGGGGGTATTTATAGCACCGGAGAGTAGCAGACCCCGTAAATAATTTTGGGCGGCACCCAGGGGGCCGCCCGTACGGTCGTTTTGCTTGGTGTTCGGAGTGTACGACCTTCAAACCTGAAGCAGAAATTCTTAGGTTTGGGGTTCGGACTTGCTCCGAGGCTGCGGTTTGGAACTCAGTGAGTTGACTGGGTTTAGGAGATGGGTTGACACGGTGAGTTGACTCGATGGGTTGACTTGGTGATTTGACTCAGCGGGTTGACTCACCGGGTTTGACTTTTCTTAGGATTTTTTGACTGGTTTTTCTTATGGGGGTTTTTTTAGGGCTAAGTTGATTGGGTTCAGGCTTGAGCTGGGCTATGGATTGGGGCTTACAAGGGTGAGTTTGTCTGAGTTTGGACATGGAATTTGGGGGTATGGTCCTCCATTCATTCAGCTATCTCTACCAACTTTGTAGCCGAAGGTGGGGTGTCTACAATTTGTGATTGTTATTAAGCACATTTCTTATTATGCATTGTGTTTAATTGTTTAATTATGAATGCTTAATTAGATGTATGCTAGGCACTTGATAAGCACATCCACACACACAAGATGTACTTTCACTTCTTGAGTAGACTTGAGCTTATATAATCCATTCTCATATACTTTACTTATGTTGCATAGATTACGTGCTTGATTAGTTTAATCATATGTTAATCTATGCATGTTTAAACTAAGATGTTAATTACTTTAATCATATGCTAGTCTAGTGATTGGACCCACTTAGGCTTGGAAGCCAAAGTGTTCTTGCTTACTTAGTTTAAATTGATAAAATTGTTAACTAAGCGAAAAGAATTTCAAAAGGTCCAATCCCCCCCCAATAGAACTTAGCCATAATTCTAGTTGCTCCGCTCTTAGCTTCCACACGTATATACGTAAGTGTCGTGTTGACTACTGATGTAATTTCACCTTCATCGTGCCATTCTTCAAGGTTACTTCTTCAAAATCTTCACATACCACAGATCTTTTTCCCCCTTTAGTACTAGCAGTAGGCGTTGAACATTGGGACTTGAAGGTTGAAGTACCACCTTTCATCTAGCCCAACTCTTCTGATTCTAGACTTAATCGTTCTTCGAAGCTCATACTCAACGACGAAGTTGCTGACAAACCGACAGTGTTACTTTGAACTTCCTGACATCCTTCTACTAATTGAAAGTGATTATGTGAAACTTCGTCATAGTCATGTGGAACCAACTTGCAACTTAACCTACTACAGTCCATCGTGCACTATAACTAATGTCATTTGAGCTTAAGGACTGAGGAGTTACAAGTTGGATTTCCTAAGTAATATATATATATATATATATATATATATATATATATATATATATATATATATATATATATATATATATATACGATTTTCTAAATTAGTTACCCATCCAAGGTTAAATAGATAATATACTTTCATATTCCCATTTAAACACCCACGCCGAAATTACGGCAGCATCTCCCCATATCTCTCCAGATATGTTGATCTTCCAATTAATTCTTATGCTAAATATCTAAACGAGCAAAGATATTTGGCATGAAAAGTAAAAATGAGGAAACATAACCAGAGATAAATGGAAAGATGTACAAAATAGGCACGAACATTTAAATAGGTTATATGAAAGTGCACCATCTATCTAACCTTGAATAGTAAAAAAATGGACAATTTGAGCGATCTTTATGCCACCAAAGACACACTATACCTATGCCTAGCCACATAGAAATCCTCAAATGGGTAACTAATTGTCTAATTCACAAGAAATAAACCATATACATAAAATTTATAACAAATTAACAATGTAATCCATATAATAGATGATAACAAATTAACAATGTAATCCACACACACACAATATATGATAACAAATTAACAATGTAATCCACACCATAGATGATAACCAATTAACAATGTATATACACCCAGCCCGACCCGTCACCCAATTAACAATGTATGTAATCAACAACATAGATGATAATCAATTAACAATGTATGTAATTAACACCATAGATGATAACCAATTAACAATATATGATAATCAATTAACAATGTATGTAATCTACACCATAGATGTACACTGAACCAGATTGGGAGATCCAATAGCCATCCTGGACAATCCCACAACAGACAGCCATGCCCGACCCATTTTTACTTTCAAGAATCTAAAAAGACCAAAACCACCCATCCCGGACAGTCCCACAACAGATAGCCCTGTCCAACCGATTTTTACTTTGAAGAATCCAAAACCATCCATCCCGAATGGTCCCACAACAAACAACGCTGCCCGACCGATTTTACTTTCAAGAATCCAAAATCACCCATCCCGGACGATCCCACAACAGCCAGCCCTGCCCGACCCATTCCAACTTCCACGAATCTAAAACCACCATTCAAAATCAAACCTTGAAATTTAAAAACCCCCAAATTTAAAAAAAAAAAACCAAAATTTGTTGAACAATAAAATCAAAATGAGGCAAAAATGAGTTGGGCTGTACCTTTGATTTTTTATTGGGTGGGTTGCTTTAGTCGAGATGAGCGGAGAGCCGGAGAAGATGATCGAGCTGGCTGGTACAACGAACAAACGTCCAGTGCGACCGGCTGGCTGCAAGCTAGAGGGTCATCCAGGACTCTAGCGCGAGTTCTATCAGAGTGAAGAGGGAGAGAATGAGGAGGAGGTCCGACCGGCGGTCGCCAGCGAGCAGGGAGTGAGAGGAGGAAGGAAAATGGGTTATGGTTCGGGTGGGGTCAGGCGTGCAACTGACTGTTGGGTAGGGTAAAAGTAAAAAAATGAATTAGGTTATTTTTATTTTTACATATACTTTTACCAACCCGAGTCAGATTGAGTCGGTTACGCATCGAGTTGGACAACGAGTCGAGTCGAGTCAGATTGCTAATGGACCGTACCCGACTCGATGTGCATTCGGATCCTATTCAACATACCCAATCCTGGATCGTCTGCTGTTGGCAAATCGGCACAATTCAAGTATAAATGGTTTGGACGAGTCGAGTCAACCGAGTTGACTTGGCCCGTGCCCAGCTCATTTTAGAGCATGGCCCCAAAATGAAGCATATCCAAATCTCTGGGGACCACACCTCAAGAAATAATGGTCATTGAACACCCACTATTAAAAACTTTCTAAGGTGCACCATGATGTTTATATGTCATCCAACCTGCTTATAAGGTCACATAAGCTTGGATGAAAGAAAACTACAAATTAATATCAGCTTAATCCAAGACTTTGGTGGCCCCCAAAAAGTTTTTAATGGTCAATAACCATTGTTTTTTGTAGTGTGGCCCACCTAAGATTTGATACTTATTTTTGGACCAATGCCGTAAAATGAGCTGGCAAAATAGATAGACGTCGAGGATATACAATGTACACATCAATGTGGGGCCCACAGTCAAGGTCCCACCCACATCACGGGATGCTGCTGTCACATCCCTATAGAGAGCTTTTTAGATTGGAATACGCATGACGTCCATCCATTTTGATAGATCATTTTAGAACATGAACCCAAAAAGGAGGCAGATTGAAGGCTCAGGTGGACCACACCACAGGAAGCAGCAGGGATTGGATCCCTTTCGTTGAAAACTTCCTAGGCCCACTGTGATGTTTATTTTTCATCCAACATGTTCACAAGATTTTATGAAGGGAAAACGTAAATATCATCTTCATCCAAAACTTATGTGCACCTGAAGAAGTTTTCAACGGCAAGCTTTTAATCCCCACTGCTTCCTGTGGTGTGGTCCACCTGAGCCTTCAATCTGCCTTCATTTTGAGATCACGTCAAAAATGATCTGTCAAAATGGATGGACGGCGTGGATAAAACATATACATCACAGTGGACCACACAGAGGCCCTGACGGGACCGTCCATCTCTAGCTAGGTCTTGGTGGGTCCACCGTAATGTTTATGTAAGATCCAATTCTGACTTTAGATATTGTGTCTCATCTTAGATGTAGAGTAAAAAAATCAAGCTAACTCGTTGTTGGTCGATGGACCCGTGGGGCCCACTTGTGGACAACCACTTGTGGGTGGGGCCCATAAGGATGTTCCCGCATCCTCCTTCTTCCGAGAGTTTGAAATTCAGTTAGAAATTTAAAACCTCGGAAGAAGATGAGATGGGATGAGATAAGGTTAAACCAACCTTATCTCATCTCATCCCTTATCTTTTCTCCCTCTATTTATAAGAGGATTCTTTCCGTAATCAAATGCAAGACATCTACGGAGAGAAAAAGAAGAAAGTAAAAGGAGTGTCCATTTAGCCCATCTCTTTCGATCTAAGCCATAGATCATAATCCGGGGACCATCCTCACCGTAGAATCAGAGGGGTGATCAGACCCACTTGTTCCTGTAGCAAATAGGCGGATCGCTGGATCGCACCAAATATCCTCGGCTTTGTGAAGGTTCTCATCGTATAGACCGTCGGATCTTGGAGGCCCACACTTCCGCAAATTTCTTTCAGTGGTATCAGAGCGTTGAACGGCGGATCTCCAATTTAAAAAAGGAATAATCACAATCGAGAGATGGCCTCTAAAGCATTGATCGCCGATCAACTAAAAGGACAACATTTCGACGGCAACAACTACGAAGACTGGTCCCGCGCAGTGCGAAACCTTCTGGACGAAGATGACATTTCGCACACTCTGGATGGGGTTCAAGAGGAACCCATATTGGCTGAAAATGGAAATCTAGGTGAACATAGGGCCGCGATGAATCGCTACAACAAGTGGCGTAAACAAAATCATCCGCCCGTAATGTTTTGATTAGCACAATGCACAAAGAACTCATACCCACGTATGAAGTGCATGAAACCACTAAGGGGATCTAGGATGCACTAGCTAATGCCTATAAGCAGAAGTCAGATGCAAAGGTTCGGGCTATGGAATTAGAGTTCCAAGAATACAAGATGCCAGTAGGTTGCCCCATCAAGGATCATATCCGTAAGATGGAGCAGATGATAGGCGCCCTGAGGAATGTAGGGTGCAAACTAACTAAAAATCAAAAGATTATAGCTATGCACCGTTCCTTACCCGAATCATGGGCCCAAATCAAAACGATTCTGAACCATACTGAT
Source organism: Liriodendron chinense (assembly GCA_003013855.2). Taxonomy (NCBI): domain Eukaryota; kingdom Viridiplantae; phylum Streptophyta; class Magnoliopsida; order Magnoliales; family Magnoliaceae; genus Liriodendron; species Liriodendron chinense. The sequence continues at coordinate 5,509,125 of PVNU02000070.1, forward strand.
TCTATCACAACGTTCAGAGACTTTTGTGGCCATCTGGTACGAGAGGTTAAAATGAATGCAATTCAGCTAGGTTCGGCCAAGGCTTTTGCAGCAAAAACTCACAAGCGAAAAGCTAACAAGAGAAAGTTCAAAGCTCGCAAGAAGGCGAAGAAGAACAATCAGGAACAGAAGACCGCAACGCCTCCTTCAAATCCCAAGAAGGGGAAAGGAAAGAGGAAACCTAAAAAGACAAACATCACCTGTTTCGTCTGCGAAAATCCCGGCCATTATGCCCGTCAGTGTGCCCAGAAAAAGACGGTAATTCTTCTGTCACTAGATACTTTGTTTGTAGGCGTTTGTTCTGAGATCCTTTCCGTTGATATCCTATCTAACGAGTAGATTTTGGATTCAGGCGCAACAAAGCACGTGACACGAGATCATCGAGGACTCGAGGAATTTCGACCTATAGCCATAGGGAGCTACAGGGTGTACATGGGGAATAACGCTGCTGAAGACGTGCTAGGGATTGGTGTTTATCATCTCCGTACGCACGTAGGGCACACAATAACCCTCCATGTACTCTTTATGCACCGAGCATGCGTCGGAATTTAATTTCTGTTTCTAGGTTGTTAGTTAATGGTTTTGACATTCGTTTTTCCGGGACAAGAGTTTCTTTAAGACTCAATAACTTCATCTTTGCATGGGGAAACTTGATTTCAGATTTATTTATTCTAGATGTAGATAATGATAATGCACCTCTTGCTTTGTCTGCTACATCGAATGAACATGTAGTATCTGAATCTTTAAAATGGCATGCGAGGTTAGGTCACATTGGAAAGGACCGTATGACAAGACTAGCTAGATTTGGTCTGTTAGGTTCATTATCCAAAGTTGATTTGCCATTTTGTGAACATTGTGTGTCCGGGAAGACTTCTAAGAAACCATTCCCTAAAGCGACTAGGTCAAAGGGTTTGCTAGAGATAATCCATACGGATATCTGTGGACCCTTAAATGTACGTGCTAGAAATAAATGCCAATACTTCGTCACATTTATTGACGATTACTCGCGCTATGGATATGTGTATCTCATCTCACATAAATCTGAGGCTTTTGATTGTTTTCTCAAATTCAAAGCTGAAGTTGAAAATCAGCTTGAGAAAAAGATTAAAATTCTTAGATCTGATAGAGGTGGCGAGTATACATCTGAAACATTTAAATCATACTGTGCAAACGTTGGCATCATCAGGCAATACACTATGACATATACTCCACAACAAAATGGAGTTACAGAGAGAAGGAACAGGACACTATTGGACATGGTCAGGTCGATGATGGCACATGCTAATCTCTCTACCACATTCTGGGGAGACGCGCTTCTTACAGCCATCTACGTCCTAAATAGAGTCCCAACTAAATCGTTCCTAAGACCCCATATGAGATGTGGACTGGGAGGATTCCATCTCTAGTCGACCTGCATCCTTGGGGATCTTTAGCATATGTTTTATTGCCTGCTCAGCATAGAAGTAAACTTGATAGTAAAACTATTGAGTGCGTATTCATTAGGTTCCCGATGCACTCAAAGGGATACGTTCTAGTTTATGAGGATCATGGAGGATGGACTGAGATTGAATCTCGGGACGTAACCTTCGTCGAAGACAGATACCCCAGCCGAAAGAAACAAAAGGTTTCCACAGAACTTTTTGAAATTCCCGATGTATCTCAGGAGAGTGGGAGTTCTGCTTGTGAAAATGGAGATACTCCTATAGTTCATCAGGATAGTGGAAGTACATCTCAGCAGGCTCCTGAGTTACGTCGAAGTGAAAGAGGTTTGATTCCCAGAAGATATTTCGATATCGATGGTCAATCTTTCTCTTGTGTTGCGGTTGACGATGATGAACCTGATTCTTATCAGGATGCGTTATTATCTCCGAATTCGGATGATTGGGTAACTGCCATGGACGAGGAGATTGCCTCCATGGAGAAGAACAAAGTCTGGAAACTTGTAGATCTGCCTTCCAATCGCAAAGCAATTGGTAACAAGTGGGTACTTAAGATCAAAAGAAAGACAGATGGTGCAGTGGACAAGTACAAAGCAAGATTAGTTGCAAAAGGTTTTACACAAAAAGAAGGCGTTGATTATGAGGAAACTTTTTCACCTGTTGCAAAATTTTCCTCAATCCGCATGATCTTGTCCATTGTCGCAAGTTTAGACTTAGAGTTATATCAGATGGATGTAAAGACTGCTTTCTTAAATGGTGATTTGGATGAAGATATTTACATGCAACAACCCATAGGTTATGTGGACAAAAAGTATCCAAAGAAAGTCTGCAAGTTGTTACGATCTATTTATGGGTTGAAGCAATCTTCAAGGCAGTGGTACATGAGGTTCCACTTAGTCCATCACCACTTTTGGATTCAGAATGAGTGAAGAAGATCATTGTGTATACGTGAAATGGTCTGGAAGATCTTTTCTGATAATATCTCTATATGTAGACGATATCCTATTAGTTGGTAATGACATGCAACTGTTGATGATGTCTAAAGATTGGCTTTTCTCGAACTTTGAGATGAAAGATCTTGGTGAAGCCAACTTTATTCTAGGGGTTAAAATCATCAGGAACCGTTCTAGGAGATTCTTAGGCTTGTCACAAGCCACTTACATACAGAAGATCTTAGAGCGGTTTAGGATGAAAAATTCAAAAGCTGTTGAAACCCCTATAGATAAAGCTACCAAGTTAGACAGGAAATCGTGTCTGCAGACAGAAGCTGAGAAATCGGCAATGTCCTCAGTACCTTATGCGAGCGCAGTAGGCAGCTTAATGTATGCTATGCTTTGCACCAGACCGGATATAAGCTATGCAGTTGGCATAGTCAGCCGTTGCCAGAGTAACCCGGGACAGTCTCATTGGCAAGCCGTGAAACGCATATTCCGCTATCTCAGAGGAACTAAGGAGTTGATGCTGTGTTATGAAGGCGCGAGTCTCGAGCTCAAAGGATATTTAGATGTCGCCTGGGGTAATGATGCCGACGAGGGAAAGTCTACTTCAGGATATGTCTTCTTGCTCGGAGGGGGAGCTATCTCTTAGTCGAGCAAGAAACAGACATCCACAGCACTTTTATCTATGGAGGCTGAATACATTGCGTGTTGTGCTGCAGTTCAAGAGTGTGTATGGGTTCGCAGATTCCTAAAAGGATTGAGTGTTGTTCCAGGCATACATGAGCCTATATCGTTGAGGATAGACAACACTTCGGCCATTGACTTGGCAAAGGATCCCAAACACCACCAGAAATCGAAGCACATTAAGATAAAGTATCATTACGTTCGTGATCAAGTGAAAGAAAAGAAGGTTATACTCAGCTACATTCCTACCAAGGAGATGATGGCTGATCCCATGACGAAACCTATAGCTAGAGATCTATTTCAAGTTCACGTCAGGCAGATGGGATTGAGGAAAGCTTGATTGATATGCTTGTATCATGTATCTTTGATCTTTCATGAATAATAAATTCCATTTTATTCAGTATTAAGCACTTGTTAGACTAGGTATGTAGATCATCAGCATTTTCTTTGAGATCAAGTAGGATTTCAACTATTATCGGTAGGCCAGTTACCCACTCGCACGGGTTGACCAACCTTAAATGTACAAGAGAGGTACACTTGGGGTGATGTTCATACACTGAGGTATGAACCACCCTTTATTGAAAATAATAAAGGATGAGGATGCGAATGAGTTGTATCCGCCTTCAGTCCTATAAGATTGAAGATGAGACTGACAAGTCGAATAACATAGTCGCACCATTACTCATAATGCGAATAATGTTATGGCCTGAATCACAGCCAAGTCGTGAGGTTATGAGATGAGTCATACCTCATGTGAGATGACTTGCGTAATATAGACCCGACAGATACCTAATATTGTCTATTTTACGGCGTGGATTGTAGCCACGTGCTTGGACCTATTACCTACAGATTGCTTTGATTCGATCTAATCATTGCAACGTGCGAGTAGCCAGTCCCGTAGGTGACTCTTTGTGTCCTCAGCTACCCTCCTCTTGTGTACAGGAGGATGAGATTGAGTGTCGCTACTTTAGTATACGATGACGAAAGGCCCTTAATTGGTCAGACTCGGTTATGCTAGGAAAGCAGCTTGATCGATTCCAAATTACACATCTGCGTGGGGAAGATCCCGTGACAGCTACACCAAGTTTCTAGAACTATAAATACGCACTTGAAGACTTATCCGCCGGCATTATCGAGTTTTCTTAGACTTTTACAAACAATATTCTGTTTCAAAATATATATGTATATATATTACTTTAAAAAGAATTCAAATTGATGTTTGTAGAAAACCAAGTTTTTTTTTATAAAGAATAAACTCGATAAGTTGGATAAGTGCGTATGTTGGCCGAGTACTCCAGTTTGAGAGTTAACTCTATCCAATGTGGTCATGCGGACTAGGACAGGCATGATAAAGCTTGGGTTATTGAGTGCTAGTTAGGTGGTCACTTAGTACTCAAACACCTGTGAGAAGATAACGGTGTTCCAGCTGGTCCCACGCCTCTGATTCTTTTGATCGTGATTCTTTTAGTTTTAATTGCTATGTGATGAGCTAGATGAACAATACATGATGTGCCTATCCCACAATGTGATTGAGTGGGAGATGTTGGTCGATAGACCCGTGGGGCCCACTTGTGGACAACCACTTGTGGGTGGGGCCCATAAGGATGTTCCCGCATCTTCCTTCTTCCTAGAGTTTGAAATTCAGTTAGAAATTTAAAACCTCGAAAGAAGATGAGATGGGATAAGATAAGGTTAAACAAACCTTATCGCATCTCATCCCTTATCTCTTTTCCCTCTATTTATAAGAGGATTCTTTCCGTAATCAAATGCAAGACATCTATGGAGAGAAAAAGAAGAAAATAAAAGGAGTGTCCATTTAGCCCATCTCTTTCGATCTAAGCCATAGATCATAATCCGTGGACCATCCTCACCGTAGAATCAGAGGGGTGATCAGACCCACTTGTTCCTATAGAAAATAGGCGGATCGCTGGATCGCACCAAATATCCTCGGCTTTGCGAAGGTTCTCATCGTATAGACCGTCGGATCTTGGAGGCCCACACTTCCGCAAATTTCTTTCACTCATGACTCTGATCGGACGACACCAAAGGAAACAGTTGGGAGAGACATCCACCCTTGATTTTATAGGCTCCACTGTGATAGTATACGAAATCTACTCCCATCATTAGATTAGAAACAGACGTTAATGGAAACAGTTTAGAGGATGAGCATTATCGTGTACACCGTTTCCTATTATGTGGTCCATCAGAATCATAGAGTTGGGCCCTTCGCCTATCTTGGAGTGACACGCCTGTTGGTGATAGCTGATTTTACGTAAACATAACGGTTGGGTCCACTTAAGCACTGACCCATTTGCTTACACGTGGCTTACAACGGAAGGTAGCGTTTCTGGACGCGGATTTAGTTACTGTACCTGAAAGTAGCGAGATTGGCTAGACGTTACCAAGTTCTTAGGGCCTCAGCATGATGTATGTGTTGTATCTACACCGTCCATCTATTTGTAAAGAGAATTTTAGGGCATGACTCAAAGAATGAGGTAGATCCAAATCTTAAGTGCACTCCACCACATAAAACAGTGGAAATAGTGACACCCAATGTTAAAAGCTTCCTATGGCCCACCATGATGTTTATGGGGAATCAAACATGTTCATAAGTTAACACAGACATGGAAAAAGGGAAGACAAAAATGTCAGCTTTATTGAAAAATTCTGTGACCCCTGAGAAGTTTTTAATAGTAGGTGTTCAATCCCCACTGTTTTCTGTGCTGGGTCTACTTCAACTTTGGATCTGCCTTATTCTTTGGGTCATGCCCTAAAATGGTCTCTCCAAATGGATGGACAATTTGGATACAACGCATAGATCATGGTGGGGCCCACAAAATTTGGTGACGTTCAGTAGCTAATCCGCGTCCAGCGTTTCTGAAGAAGTTATATAGGAACGTAAAATTCCATACTAATTTAAGGAAATTCATGTACCCTTGAAACACAGGATCCGCACTCCGGATCAGCAGCGGCGGAACGCAGATTGCGTCCTACCCCCAGCCCCCGCGGCAGGAGCTTTGAGGGGCCACCGTGATGTATGGTTTTTATCCGCACTGTCCATCCATTTTTTTCATGATATAAACCCAAAATTTAGGCAGATCCAAGACGCAGATGAACCACACAATTGGGATTAAACTTTTACCGTTGAAAACTCCTAGGGGGCTACATAAGTTTTGGATCAAGCTGATATTTGTGTTTTATCTTCATCCAGGTTTATGTAACTTTATTAATAGATTGGATGGAAAATAAACATCAGGGTAGGCCTAGTAAGTTTCAATGGTGCTTCCTGCTGTGTGCTCCACTTGAGCTTTGGATCCTGTCTCCTTGTAAAATAGATGGAGGGTGTGGATAAAACTCATACATCATGATTCATGTTGATATACATTCCTGGACCATTCTCTAATAGCATATGCTTTTGGAGTAACTGGTTGCTAAGATGGTATAGAGCCCGAGGTTCCGAGTTCGAAACCCCTGGGAGGCATGTTCTCCATCTGTTTGTTCTGGTCTGGTCTGGTCTCTTGGGTTCCGAGATGATGATCTGTTTGCTAGGATGCTGATCTTCCAGTTCAATTGAAGAGCAGCAGAGATGAAGTACCACATTGCTGGAGATGGCTGCGTGTGGAAAGGGAAAAGGGCACTGGTCAGACGTTATTGGAGAGGAGCGCGAGCTCCATCTGTTTGTTCTGGTCTGGTCTGGTCTGTTGGGTTCCGAGATGATGATCTGTTTGCTAGGATGCTGATCTTCCAGTTCAATTGAAGAGCAGCAGAGATGAAGTACCACATTGCTGGAGATGGCTGCGTGTGGAAGGGAAAAGGGCACTGGTCAGACATTATTGGAGAGGAGCGCGAGCTCCATATTGCTGGACAGCATGTGGTGGCAAAGTGCGAAAAGCTCTACCTGCACCATGGAATGCCTCTTCCATGGTGCAAGCAGGCCTATCGAGGAGAGCACAAGCTCTCACTCTTCGACCCGGTACACTTCTCTAGAAGTGGGGAAATGTCCCCCCATGGAGATAACAGTCCCGCCCAGATTGTCGTTCGCGCTCTTTTAAAGTTTGAGGAATTTCCACCATTCACTGTCTTGTGGGAGCACACCTCTTGAATTCACACGGTCGCGGACAAAATATCGTATGTATCACGAAAATGCCCATGGCATTAATCGTTAGACATAGGATCGAGGCAATTTAATACCAGCTGGAAAGATAATTTGATAAGCTATCTAATGGAGCTTGAATTATTCTAATTGAATATCATTTGACCTATCCAAAGTGGGCCTAAAGTCATTAAGCGTTGTCCACTATACGCGAAATTAGCAATGCATAGGTTTAGCAAACAGGCCTGATCTTCCTCATTGTAAATTGAATTAGAGCAAACATGGACTTGTTGAAAAGATAATTTGACCACCTTTCCAATGTTCGTAAATCACCTCAATTGAAGATCATTGGTTTGTCATCTTCTTACTCCAAAGTCTGCCTTCAGTAACAACAATGCCCCTTTGACTTTCAGTCAAGCATACGAGAACTTCAATACTAATCTTGATTTCGACATAACTTGAAAATATGACTTTTTATGTCCAAACAACTCATGCAACATGTGAACTCAATTGACTAATGACATTCATGTGTGAACTTTGATTTATAGTTAGCTTCCTCTGATATTGTATTTTGATAATCAAACAGCTTCTCATATTGCTAAGAACCCTGTCCATCATGAGAGGGCCAAGCACATTAAGGTCAACGGCAACTTCATTAGGAAAAAAACCTGCTAACAATTAAATTTTCATCTCTCATAACTGACAGATATATTCATGAAAGCTCAAGGTTGTACTCAACTAAATTGTCTCTTAGTTAAGCTAGGCATTCGCAATATATAACTTCCAAGTTGATGGGGGAGTGTTATCAGATATGGGTTGTTCTATAGCCTACCTACAGCTCATCTACGTTTAGGATATAATGGGTATTCTTGTTTTTTTTTTTTTTACTAATGACATTATTATAATTCTGGAATGGGCAACGAGTTCTTATATTGAGCTCATCAAGATTTTTTTTCCCTTTAATTACGTAGCAGAAACCTTCACATAAATGAAGAATACACCATTTACAAGGGTCAATGAAGAGCTCAACAATACACCTAAGCAACATCTCAAAGTCGAGCTATACAAAGTTGGTTGATGAAATTGAGCAGTTCCGACATATGGCATGGAAGTTGTTTTGTTGATTTCTATCACAAAATGTAATTTTTCACGTTAAGGTGATAGTGCATGGACTGATTATAACTGTTTAGATAAGGACTGATTTGTATTCTTAAATGAAATTGTGGATTGATTATAATTTGGTTTAGCATTTCTTTTTCTTGTTTGATACGCATTAGCTGTATGTCTCTCCTTTTTGTTACTCATTTGGTGTTGTTGCCCATTTTTTGCATCTCCTCTGTGGAGTATTGTTATTGTTATATTATAGATGGTTATAATTTTGCTTTCCGATTGATTCTTGGGAGGGCAACAACAACCTTTGGAGTTCAAAACGGCAGACTCCTTATAGTTATGAATGGTAGGTCTTTGACAAAATTTGGAGAAGTAGATTTTGGGAGCCCCTCGAAGCAACTTATGACCTTTCATTGCCATCAATGTGATTATAGGTATAGAGTAAACTGCATGCAACAACCCCTACTATATATAAATCATAGCTAAAAAATCACATTAATTGAGCACTCTTTCCGACCACTTACTTGAAAATGAACAATTAAAAAGGAAAATTACAATAGTCTATTTTCAATTTATAAAAATAGAAAGCCATGCATTTTGGGTAAGTCCAATCCACTATGGGGACTTTATTGATGACTGGGCGAAATTGCGAAGCTTTCAATTTAGCTTGACCTACACATATATCATAGTAAGATATAACATTGCATATTTCCCCCCTTCATATCAAAGCCGAAACTGCTTGCCGTATTTTTTCTAGAAGAACTAATCTCATTATCATTAACAACATCTAAGCCTTATCCTAACTAATTGAGGTTAGCTACGTGAATCCTGTTCCACCATTCCCCTCTATCAAGGTCCAGAACTGCCACTAGACCATTTTCATCTATTATTTTTTAAAAGAAAGAACTAGTCTCAGTAATATCTTCTTGGTGGAAGGGGAACGCTTCATAAATGTTGAAAGAAGAAGCCATTAGAAGGACATGGAAGCAAATAGGCCTCAAATAAGATGTGAGAAAGTTACAAACAGAGGAGTACAAATTTTTCTACTTCTTTTTGAATAGGAAGTGTGCGACCATCCATTCTTCTCCATCATTGTATCCAAAGAGCTCAGCAACTGAAATGAAGAACGTTCGCCAGTAGGCGGTCCACTTGGTAGCTGATTCCTTGCCATATGTCAATTCCATTATTGGTGTTATGGAAGCCGAGTTCTTATCCATTCTTTTAAGCCACTCTTCGCTGTAAGACACATTTTGACATTCTTAAAACGATGCATAAAGATAGACCTTTATCAAGAATCATCATTATCATAAGACTATTACTTAATTCCAAATTTGTTAAACTAAGAAGAAAAAAATACAAGACAATGGCTGTCATCCAAAACAGAATCATTATGGCAAAGACTAAAGGAGCTTCATTCCCTAAGTTAATCTTTTCATAGCTTTAAACCCCATTTGGTAGACGTCTAAAAATGGGTCATCTCATCTTAGTTAACAATAATTATGTATTAGAGATCTCTAATACACAATTATATTGTTAACATGAACTCATTGTGTATTAGAGATTAATATCTATAGAGCCTTAATCATTATTAGGCATCTACGAAACAAGGCCTTAGTCATTCTAAATATATATTTTTACTCACTAGCTTTTATAGGTCATTTCATTGCTAAATTTGTTGAAGTTGGTTTATATGGGTTCTATGAACATACTGTCTAATCCTCATTTTCTATCCTTTTGTTTTCTCTTTATGCATAATTTATTCTCCTGGGGGCTTATATTATAAATTCTAAAAGTGAAAGGTAGTTTTTGTATATGTAGAGTTGCACATGAGCCAAGCTAGCTCGAAAAGCTCGCTCGGCTTGGTTCGATATATATATATATATATATATATATATATATATATATATATATATATATATATATATATATATATATATAAAACAAAACCTAACCCTACCCGACTCCACCCACCCTCTTTCCTTTTTATTTCATTTTCATTCCCACCCAGCCCGCTGCGCCCCTACCCAGCCCTCCCCCTCTCTCTTCCTCTGCCCTGCCCGACCCTCTTCCTCTCTCTCCCTCCCTTCTAAAGTTTCAAATCGCTCTCTCTCTCTCTCTCCCTATCTCTCTCTCCCTCCCTCTCCCTCTCTCCCTCTCTCCGCTCTGTTTCGGCTTCCTCCCTGCATCGCACCCGGCAGCGAACGACGAACGCCCAAGCATCCACCCAGACCACTTCATTCTTCCCAAATAGTGAAACAACTAAACAGGTAGGCTTGTATGTATTTTTTTTTCTTATTTTTTTCTTATTTTGTTTGAAATAAGGATTACCCTAAAATGGGGCTAGTTTTGGGGATTTTTTTTGTTGGATTGGGGTCAGGTCAACTGGTTGGGTTGGGTTGGGTCAGCTTGTTGGGTAGGGTTGGGTCAGTGGGTTGGGCCGAGTCGGGTCAGTGGGTCAGGTAGGGTTGGGTCAAGTCAGGTTAGTGGGTCAGGTAGGGTTGGGTCGAGTCAGGTCAGTGGGTTGGGTAGGGTTGGGTGGGTCAGTGGGTCGAGTAAGATTTGTTTATAAATTGTTTATAATTATTTATAATTGTTTATAATTATAATTTGTTTAGAAGTTTTATATAATTGTTTTATATTAGTGTTTATATTAATTTGTAGTTATACACTTCTATAAAAGAGAGAGAGAGAGAGAGAGAGAGAGAGAGAGAGAGAATACAAAGCTCGGCTTGGCTTAACTCGATAGAGCTCGATCGGCTTGGCTGGAACAAAGCTCGCTCAGCTCAACTAGCATGCCAAGCTCAAGCGGCAGTTTTGAGCTCGACGCTCAAGCCAAACCAAGCTCAAGCTCAATGGGCCACAAATCAAGCCAAGCTCGGCTCGTGTGCAACTCTAAGAATACTGATGCGGACATCAATCCTTTAGGGTTTATTAGCATAGGAGGCGAGCGGCACATGCATCTCTTTGGCCCAATGAAGGGCTTGGATCATTCGTGACGAAATGAGAAGCATTGAAGACCTTACACATGTGGTTTGGGACATTAGAGAAGGCCTCACCATGGGAAGACATGTATAAGAGGAATAAGAAAAATGTTGTAGAAAAACAGAAAATCCAGATTCCCGACGGCTTTCCTGACGCTTCTGGGCCGTCGGCAATCCCGATGCTTCTAGGCCGTCGGCAAGGTCGAGCGCCCAACCACTAGTCACTGGGACACCCGAAATTCATATGATTTGCAAGTTTAGTCGCCGGACTGTTTTGGCCTTCATGGGGCACCTGACCACCGCGCGAGAATTTTTTTTTCCATTTTTACAAGTTTAGGGGTAATTTATCTTTTTCTTTCTTTATTAATGTTATTTAAGAGGGTTTCAGCCCTAATTTCAAGATAGCTAGATTATTGAATGAAAAGAACAACTTTTGGTTGCCTCTTCCTCTCTCTCTCTCTCTGGAGATTTCATTTCTTCTTCTCAAATCTTCTTCTTCTTCCTTCTCCCCTTTCTTCTCCCCTTTTTCCTTATAACCTAATTTCTCCTTTCTCTATAATCCTACAACTTGAGGTTTTGATCCTAAACCCTAATCCTCAAGTTTCAGATTCCCTAACCCATGAAATCATTGATTCCTCGGGCTAGTGAATCCCATCATGCGATTGGATATTGACCATGCGAGATCGGGAGGTTCCATCCCTCGCCGGATCCACTCCACGCATTAGTTGAATCCCACACCGTGTGATTGTGATGATGGCCCGCATTATTGTATGTTTCTTCTCTAATTTTCTTAGATTATATTAATAGCTGCTGAGGTTTTTACTGTTATTCTTTTATTATTCCGCTGGATTAATTGTGTTCATGAACATGCATCATAATTAGGGCGTCCTGCATTAAATTTTGGTATCGGAGCTTAGAGTTTGCAAGGTTACATTAGATCAAGTTATCAAATTAGGGTTTCATATTAGGTCTGTTTTAGAAAATTTTCAGATTTAGAAAGTTTCCAAAAATAGAAACTTTTCATTTTTAGAAAGTTTTCAGATTTGGAAAGTTTTCAGATTTAGGTCGTAGTGTCCAGATTTAGTGTTTACCAGACTTAGAAAGGCTGATTTTCGAAATTTGCTATTTTTAGAAAAAAAATCATTTTTGGAAAGTTTTCAAATTTAGGAAAGTTCCTGAATTAGAAAATTCTAGTTTGGTGAGTCTAGGGTTAGGAAGTTCATCAGTCATGCATCTTCATAGGATTAGAATCATATCATCCATATTGTGAGTCACCCAGTCCGTAGAGTCTCCCCGTAGTGAATAGAGTATAGGCATTTGAGATCTTCAAGGCCATTAAGTGTTGTCATGTGGCCTTCGAGACCCAATGGAAAGCCGAACTCCGATGAGTTGGCCTATTTTAATGATCACATGGACCCACAAACATTCATTGATTGGCTTGAAGACTTGGACTACTTTTTTTATTGGTATGATATGTCAAATAGTCGTCGAGTGAGGTTTGCCAAGTGGAAATTGGAGGGTCAAGCCAAGTCGTTTTGGACAGATTTGGAGCGACGAATTGAGCGGAGAGGTGAGGCCTCGATCTCACAATGCGACGAGATGAAAAGGCGTTTGAAAGAAAAATATATTCACATCTGTTATTGTCAAAAGCCCTTGGCTCAAAAGAGAGTTGTCCCACTTTCCCATCCAGAAAGAGAGCCCATATGGCCGCCACCTCCTTGTAAAGTGGTCTGACCTGTCATTAAGGAAATCTTAGCTTTTGAACAAGTTGAGGAGTGTTTAACACCAATTATATTTCCTTGGGAGCGAGATAATACCGTGGTGAATGGCAAGTTGGAAGGGTCCAATCAGGTTTTTTATGAAGTGGAAGAGTATATGCCTGACATTAGTAGTGAAGAAATGGAAGAAATTGAGGCATCACTCATCATCGTTCAGGTTGTTTATGAAGTGGAAGAGTATGTGCCTGACATCAGTAGTGAAGAAATGGAAGAAAATGAGGCATCACTCATCATCGTTGATGATGCAGAAGTGTGTGCTAGTGATGAAAAGGTCGAAGAGTTTGAGACCGCACCACTTCCAGGTGTCATGTGTGATTTGATTGATGCAAAGTCCCAATCTACGTCTCTTACCGTGGTGAACACAAATGAAATTGAAGAAGGGACTAGTGAGGATATAATGGTAGACGCCCACATAATGTGTGATATCCCAACAGATGATTTATGGGATGAATTTTCACCCAAATGGGACATTCAACACACAATCGATCTTGTCCCTAGATCTATCCTATCAAGCTTTCCTCCATACCAAGTGAACCCCACAGAAAATACAGAAATGGAGCGTCAATTTTATAAACTTCTTGGGGAAGAATTTAATCAGGAAAGTTTGAGTTGGAGTTTTGTTCTGTGCGCCATGCCTGCCCTTTTCACTTCCATGAACAATGGCATGTGGCGCACGTGTGAGCACATTCTGGTCATCCATAAAATCTCAGTGCAATGTAATCACGGCATGATGGTAAGAGTCCCTATCCCGCATCTTAATGACATTTTGGACATAATGGCTCATGCCAATATCTGCTTAAGACTTGGTATCAATAGCGTGTGTTCTCAAGTGTTGGGGTACCTGAACATCATCCTTGTTTATAATACTTACAATGAGAAATTATGTGTCACCCATGAGAAGTGTCCTTTTGTTACAATTTTCCAAGTTCTAGATCATAGGATTGTTTATTTCCATCGGTTTGCTTATTTCCAGTCCGTTGTTTTTTTAAAGCGTTCTTTAGTTTCACTAATGTCTGTCACCCAAAGGTCTTCAGAGTTAGCCAATGCATTTGCATGACACATTCATGAATTGCATGCATATATTAGACAGCGGATTAATAGAAGCAATGATAGTTATATGCTTTCAGCAGACTCGCATTGTAGATTGCAAGATTTTCAGGAAGGACACTGTAATGGTGAGGATAAGGCTAGAGTGGTTCTCATAGGGTACCGCTAAGAAATTACAAGCGCGTAGTGCTGGACCATTCAAAGTATTACAAAGAATTGGATCCAACGCGTATAGGATAGACCTTCCACCTGAAATGGGCATTAATCCAACGTTTAATGTGGAAGATTTCGTCCCCTCCTATAATCCTACCATTGACAATTCTTCTCTTTTGTGGCCATATTCTGATTTTGCTTCACAACCCACTCCATCCCTTCCCCCACCTATTGCTCGCAAAGAGGAAATTGTGGACGAAGAGATAGTTTCCACAAGAGATGGAGGTTTCCAAAGATATCTTGTCAAATTGAAGAATAAACTATCGTCAGAATGTACATGGTTGACAGAAGCGGAGTTGTAGAGCGTTGATCCAGATTTACTAGAGCGCCACAAGAGTTTTAACTCATCGGAGTCGAGTTCTTCTCAGCCGAGGAGAATGATGCGGACATCAATCCTTTAGGGTTTATCAGCGTAAGAGGCGAGCGGCACATGCATCTCTTTGGCCCGATGAAGGGCTTGGATCATTCGTGACGACATGAGGAGCATTGAAGACCTTACACATATGGTTTGGGACATTTGAGAAGGCCCCACCATGGGAAGACATGTTTAAGAGGAACAAGAAAAATGTTGCAGAAAAATAAAAAATTCAGATTCCTGACGCTTCTAGACCGTTGGCAATCCCGATGCTTTTGGGCCGTCGGCAAGGTCGGGCGCCCGACCATTGGTCACCGGGCGCCCGAAATTCATCTAATTTGCAAGTTTAGTTGCTAGACTATTTTAGCCTTCATGGTGCGCCCGACCGATTGGTCACCGGGTGCCCAACCACCGTGCGAGATATTTTTTTTTCGTTTTTACTTAAGTTTAGGGGTATTTTAGTCTTTTTCTTTCTTTATTAATGTTATTTAAGAGGGTTTTAGCCCTAATTTCGAGGTGGCTAGATTATTGAATGAAAAGAACAACTTTTGGTTGCCTCTTCCTCTCTCTCTCTCTCTCTCTCTCTCTCTCTCTCTCTCTCTCTGTGGATTTCATCTCTTGTTCTCCTATCTTCTTCTTCTTCCTCCTTCCTTTGCCCTTCCAACATTCTTCAAGGTAATCTTCTTCTCCAATCTTCTTCTTCTTCCTTCTTCTTTTGCCCTTCCAACATTCTTCAAGGTAATCTTCTTCTCTCCTTTTTCCTTCTAACCTAATTTCTCATTTCTCTATAATCCTACAACTTGAGATTTTGATCCTAAACCCTAATCCTCAAGTTTCAGATTCTCTAACCCGTGAAATCATTGCTTCCTCGGGCTAGTGAATCACATCATGCGATTGGATACTGACCATGTGTTGAGCCATGAATATTACATATTCTAACCTCTTTTCATCATCACATTATGCATACTTTCTATGATAAATGACCTATCTAACACATGTTTTTGTGATTATAGGAATGAGAGAGTGATTGCATGAATTCACTGCTAAAAGAGGCCTTCTAAACATCATTAAAGAACAAGTGAAGAAAGACAAGAGGTGGAGTGGAGAGACCAAGAGAAAGAGAAGGAAAAAAGAAAAGGTGCAGAAGAAATATGCACTGCCGACCAGTCGGCCATGGCCCACGACCGGTCGTTCGACCGGTCGGAAATTCAAGTGAAAGCCCCCCTTAGAAGCTAAACTTGCTGGACCGAATAAGTGGGTCGACGACCGGTCGCCCGACCAGTCGGCCATGCACTCTCTAATTTTGGATTTCAAACAGCAAGGCAGTCCCTTTTTGGATTTTCAGCCCAGTTCGTGGGGCTCATCTTGATGATTATTGCAAATCCAATCGTCTATATTGAAGATTAGCTCGACAGCGAAATAACCCAAGT
Source organism: Liriodendron chinense (assembly GCA_003013855.2). Classification (NCBI taxonomy): domain Eukaryota; kingdom Viridiplantae; phylum Streptophyta; class Magnoliopsida; order Magnoliales; family Magnoliaceae; genus Liriodendron; species Liriodendron chinense. Next base: position 5,525,232 of record PVNU02000070.1, read on the forward strand.
GGTTTTATGTCGATCGAAGCTACAGATTGACCATGGCAGCCAAAACAATACGAACTTTCTAGAAAGTTTCCTGATTCGCTGCTCAACTCTGGAATGGTCCAGGTGGCCCATCATTGATAATATGAAGAATCTAATCTGACCATCTTCTAGACCACATCTATATATAAATAACCACAAAGTTTCAGGTAAAAAGGATGTGTGGTTTGATCGTACTGGTTGAAGAAAAATGGACCATCCAGAAATATTCCAACTGTGCAGATCTTATAAAAGGCCCAAGTGTTCTAATTTTCGCACCCAATTTTAGAACTGATTTGGAAAATCTAATTCGTCAATCATCTAGAGGAGGAAGGTTTCTACTAATGTTCCAAATTTGAGATCAATCCGACTTTTGTGCACTCCGTAGCGTTAAAAGCAAGATGACTGGTTCTGGAGGTACCCAAATTGCGCGATTTTGAAAGGCAGTCGCTGATCTGATTGGTGGGCCCATTCAGAAGATAATTTTGAAAATCTAAACCATCAATGAGGAAGATCAAGTTCCAGCGAAGCTACAAATCAAATCTGAAGGCAATCCGATCATTGGTTAAGCCGTTCGAAGCGAAACAAAATCTGTTATGTTGCTGTACTCAGTGTTTGCATTATCTCCGATATTATCAAAATATCCCCGATATTATCTCTATTTCTAGCTCAGCGACACCGATAACACTAGTAGCGATACCGATAACACTGATAGTATTAAAAATTCTTGATATCGGTGATGTATCACTAAATATTGCCAATGTATCAAAATCGTCAATATTTTCAATTGTGTAAATTCCAGGCGTCGTTTGTATTGTCAATACATTGATCCCCTCAGTGTATCGCCAATATTTTTTACTGTGTAAATTCCAAGTGTCACTTGTATCGTCAATTTATTTGCAGTATTTCGATAATATCACCAATGTATCGATAATATCATCAAAAATCTATATACTTCAATTCCCATTTCATATTTTTTATGGGTGCATGGTTGTATGTGGCACTCAATTTGTTGATGATAACATTAATAATATCACAATATTATCATTATCGCAACATGACAATAACAAGATCACAATCTTTAGCTTCTTTTTTAGTTGTTAACGATTTGTTTGGATATTTCATGTTTTGCCGATATTCTGAAATATCAATGGATGTTTGAATGGAAGTTCAGATTTTGGATGGATAAGATGATTGGACTGACTTCTTACTATAGCACATGCTTTTAGGCCCCCATTAAATAGAAACCTATTATGTATGCATTCTTTATGCAAATTTTTTATTCTTAAATATGTAACTATGTGTATTTTATCAACTCCTGAAGTTTCATTGAAAAACTCCACTGTTTTTCCCATCTTCCCCGCATTTCCGGTTATCAACGATATTATCGGCGATATCGATATTGTTTCCGTATCCCCGACTAGTGAAACTTGTAGCGATACCGAAACTTCGAACACTGGCTGTACTCTTACTGTTTTATAAAAGGAGGTGCTCTCTTCTATTCTAAGGCAGTCAAGGACATGGGAAGCAAGGAGTTCAAGTACTTGGAGGCTTTCTAGCTTCTTACAGCTAGTTTTTCTTCATTTTCTTAGTTCTAGTTCTAGTTTTTCTATGCTTTCTTCTAGTTAACTCTCAGCTAGAGATGAGAGGTGAATCTTCTTAGTTTTTAATCATGCTTTAATACATTGATTTTGGTTTATGCTTTAAGTATTGAACAATTCATTATGGTTTGAATAAAATTGATAGTTTTAGATGATTCAGGGAGTTTGTGTGGCAAGTACATGAGTTCTTGTTGGATTTCTGAGATTAATCAGATTGGTTTATGGGTCGTTGATTGATGGAGGCTTTTATTCGAGTTCTCCATTGATCAAAATAGTGGAATCTTTATTAGAACTATGATGGAAAGTTCATGTATCTTTTGTAGAATCTGAGATAGGTTTGTTGCATATTGAAGTTGGTTTAATTAGAGTTCAAATCATTGGTCGTAGTCAAGTCTAGTGACAGGATTTGATGAAAGCTATGGTTGTGAATCTCAACTAGATTGGAAAGAGGCTGGGCCTATACAATTGAGTGTGCCCAAGGCCTGAGCTTGATTGAGGGAACCAAATCAATAAATACCCATCTATTTCAGATTATTTATGTGCTTTGATTGTTATATCTCCCAGCTGGATAGAGATAGAACTTCGATTCCAGTTGTGATAGGGTCGAATCATTGGATTGAGCATGATTAAGACTAGAAGTGGATCATTGATGCTCTAGTTTCTTAATTCTCATATTTTTCCTGTTTTATATTTAGTTCTTAAAAACTGATTTCATAAACCTTCTTAGATTCTAGTTATTAGAATAGTTCAAATTGTTTACCTCTTTCCTTATGGATCAACCTTGGTCTTACCGAGAATTATTACTACATCGCAGCCTTGCACTTGAGGCGAGCGAACACCATATAAGATCGGGAGGTTTCATCCCTTGCCGGATCCACTCCACGCATTAGTTGAATTCCACACCGTGTGATTGTGATGATCCGCATTATTATATGTTTCTTCTTTGATTTTCTTAGATTGTGATGATAGATGCTGAAGTTTTTACTGTTATTCTTTTATTATTCCGCTGGATTAATTGTGTTCATGAACATGCATCATAATTAGGGCGTCCTGCATCAAGTACGTAAGTGAATGAAAGCCGGGGGGGGGGGGGGGGCATCCCCCTTCTCTCTTATCATAAACTTTCATGGTATCGAAGAGGTAATCGATCAAGATCGGATCTTCTTGCACTCCCTTTCTTCTTTGGGGCCTATTTAATTCACTTGATTTACTTGTAATTTGACCACATTCATCATATTTTACTTACAATGGTAAAATCTAGATGTAAGATGTTGACATCTACACCGTTTAGATTTCTTCCTTGTACAAAAAAATGAGGCAGACCATGGTTACGTGCCAAAACTTTGTAGGGCCCACCATGGTGTATGTGTTTTTTCGACATCTTCCATTCATTTTGCTAGATCATTTTAGGACATGAGCCCAAAAATGAGGCAGATCCAAAGCTTAAGTGGACCACACCACAAGAAGCAAGGGGAATAATGATGCCCACCATTAAAACCTACTTAGGGCCCACCATGATGTTTATTTGAGATCTAACCTGTTCATAAGGTCACACAAGCATGAATGAAGGGAAAACACAAATATTAGCTTGATTCCAAAGTTCTGTAGCCCTTAAGAAGTTTTCAATGGTAGGCATTCAATCCTCACTATTTTCTATGGTGTTGTCCGCTTGAGCTTTGGATCTACCTCATTTTTTGGCTCATGACCTAAAATGAATTGAGAAAATGAATGGACGACATGGATATAACGTATACATCATGGTGGGCCCCACAAAGTTTTGGCTTGTAAATACTTGTTACGACTGGTTTTTGAAGTGAAATTCCACCTCTCTTCCAAACACGTGTGGAAAAAATGATTACGTATTTACCTCTAATTAATAGTAATTACTGCAAATAAAAAAGCCCTTGGTGTTTTGGCCCCTTCTTTGAGCTGTGAATGAAGAATGGGGTGGTGTGTAGGTGATTGTTATACATTCTAGTGTATGATCATGGAGGTGTTGGGTTGATCAGTGCTTTAGATATTTCAATTGCACTCTATGTTAGAGCATGCGACTAGAGTAACCAACCGTTTGAGAGAAGTGGAAGCAAGTTATCTTGTTTTTTCATTGTAGTTAATTTTAATGTAGATGAAGCATGAAGAGCATAAACTTGGTTATATGAATCCATTCGACTTTTTAGGGGCACAAATTTTCTCTACTAAGTTAAACAAAGGAAACTATCTCTAGTGGTCTAAATCCATACAAGTTTTCTTGATAGTCAAGGGAAAGCTAAAATATTTGACCATCGAGAAATCAGATGAAAGCAATAGTAAGAACGATGAATGGATTCAGGAGAAAGCTCAGATTATGTCACGACTGTAGAACAGCAAGGAATCATCCGTGACTGAGAATGTGATATTTTTTTATATGGCAAAAGAAGTTTGGGATACTCTACGAGAGATGTATTCATAAGAGAAAACATCTCTCTTATCTCTTAGGTGTTCAAAAAAATCTTCACATTCCAATAATGGGATAAATCCCTAGGTGAATATTTTTCAAAAGTCAATGGAATATGGGAATAGTTGAATGTGTATTAATTCGCTTACTAATGATCTAAAGAAGCAAAGGCATCAACGTAAAAAGTTTCATGTGGCCAAGTTCCTATCTAGTTTGGAACTAGAATATGAGCTAGTGCGTATGTATATCTTGGGTGGTAAAGATGTTCCATCATTAAATGAAGTCATTACCCATCTTCAGCGTGTATCCCCTGGTTCAATGACAGATCTGCATTAGTGTCGTCTGTTGGATGAGGACGAGGTCATAATGATTTTGGTGGGGATGTGGTAGAGGTCCTGGGCCTTGGAAGTGTACTAATTGTGGAGTAACTTATCAAAGAGTGGAGAGGTGCTGGCATATCCATGGGAAACCAACCTGGCTTTATTGCTAATTAGGCCTCTAATTCTAAAGACAGCAGTGGATCTTGTTCGAGTAGTTCCATGACTGTATCTCAATCATTCATTACCATAGGAGATGTGGTCATGCCCACTAAGTATGCAAAATTATTGAAGACTTAACATACCTTTTAGTGCCTCTTCTCCTCTACGCCTACATTTGTAGACTCGGGTATAACTTATTTAGCTTCTCATTCTCCTGCTCCCTTGGTCATTGATTCTAGATCATCTGATCACATGACAAGTGCATCCAGTGTCTTTTCCTTTATTAATTCATGTTTGTTGAGTTCCTCCGTTACTTTGGTAGATGATACCCTATCCAAAGTATGCGGAGAGGGTACCATTCATGCCAGTCCCTCAGTTTCCATATTTTTTGTTCTTTATGTCCCTAACTCCCACTTTAGTCTTAGTGAGTAAACTCATTAAACCTCTTAATTATTCTATAACATGTTATCATTCACATTATCTTTTTCAAGATCTAAGATGAAGAAAAGGATTGGTGGAGGGCATCAACATCGTATCCTTCACTATCTTGATCGTGAGCAATTTGGAGCAAAGTTAGAATGTAAGGTGTGTGAATTGAGTAAATACCATAGGTTTCTATTCTCCCACGGGTGGAGAAGCATAGCAGGTTCATCTGCTTAACTGCTCAGGGCATAAGTATTGTATTACTTTTGTTGATGATTTCCCTTCAATGACTTAGCTTTATTTAATGAAAGATTGACATGAGTTTTTTCTTATTTTTAGAATATTTCATATGGAGGTGTAAAATCAATTCAATTCTAAGTTGTGTGTGCTTCAGTCTGACAATGCAAAAGAGTATGAATTCATTTAATTTTTATTTATTTGACCATGGCATTTTACATCAAACATCATGTGCTCATATACTGCAACAAAACAACATTACTGAAAGTAAAATATCAACGCTTGTTAGAAGTTATTTGTGTGTTATTAATTCATATGAATTTTCGAAGGTCTTTTGGGGTGATTTCATTTTCACTATATGCTACCTAATAAATCGAATGCCTTCCACCATTCTAGTAGGTCAATCACCTCATTTTGTTTTGTTTCCTAAGACTCCATTATTCTCTACCTCTTGAAGTCATCAGGTGTGTGTGCTTTATCTATAAATTGGAGTCAGATTTTGATAAATCAAATCCTCGTGCAATAAAATATGTATCTCTTAGATATTCCAAAACATAAAGATCCTACAGGTGTCATAGTCCCAATCTTCATAAACATATCATGTGTGTCAATGTAACTTTCTTTGGTTCAACACTTTTCTTTTCAAATGAAGGAAAAACTCTTACAATGGAAGATCCTCGGTACTCTTTTACAGTGTCAATGCCTCTCCTTGTAGAGGCTCATTCTATCTAGCCACTTTCTTCCACAAACCAGTCTCTTCCTGCAATTGAACCTACTCGAGCTTCCTCACGACGAAAGAAGGAAGATAATAAAGTTATCCATGACTTATCATCAACCGCATCTTCTTTCGAGCCTTCCGATCCCTTACCTCATAAGTCTTCTGACCTTCCTATTGCACAGAGTAAATGTAGACACCCATTTACTGAACATCCTATTTCTAGATTTTTCTTTTTCCATTATTTGCTTTTTATATTTCACAAATTTGCAATATGTATTTCCTTCTATTCTATTCTCAAGTCACATTAGGAAGCCCTATCTCATAATGGATGGAAGCAGGTTATGGAAGAAGAGACGATTGCTCTTCATTGTACCGATATTTGATGGTGGACCATCTTTCGGCTGGCAACCATGCTGTTGGATACAAGTGGGTGTATACAATTAAGTTTCAACGTGGAAAAGTTGAAAAATTGAAATCTTGATTAGTGGCTAAGGGATACACAAATTCTCAGAGTTTATTACATTAAGACATTCTCTCCAGTTGTTAAGCTCAATTCCATCCATGTTATTCTCTCAATTGCAGTTAAGAATAGTTGGTCTTATTCCAACTTGACGTTAAAAATACCTTTCTTTATTGACCTCATAGGAGAGGTCTATTAGAGAAGTGGAAGCGACTGCCCCACCGTGAGCGGTCGCTTCCACTTGAGCAAATACCTGAGTTTGTTACTCAAGGGGAGTCAGATAGTGTGTGAGATTCATAAGGCTACCTATGGGTTGAAACAATTACACTGAGCATGGCTTCACAAGTTCATGAAGGTTGTGTTGGCCTATGGGTTACAAAGGAGTCATGCTGATCATTTGATCTTCATACAGCGGGGTGCATTCGGGTTGATTATATTGGCTGTGTATGTGGATGGTATTGTGGTCGCGTAATGACAATATGGGAATTAAAGAACTCAAGCAGTATCTTCAACATCATTTTTTATAAAAGATTTGAGTAATCTTCGGTATTTCCTGAGGATAGAGGTTGCAAGATTAAAAGAGGGGGTTAATCTATCACAACAAAAATATACTCATGTTTTACTTACAGAAATAGGTCTTCTTGGTGCTAAGCCTTTCAATATACCAATGGATCCTAATCATAAACTAAAGATTGACCAAGAAAACGCAATTGAAGACTAAGAAGGTATAGAATATTAGTTGAAAAACTTGTTTACTAGGCTATTACCAAGCGAGACATCATAGGCTGTTAGTGTGGTCAGTCAGTTCATGAGTTCTCCTAAAAATTCTACATTTTGATGTAGTTGTCCTGATATTATGGTATCTTAAGGTCAATAAACTTATATAAGCAACCATCTCCAGGTTATCGAGTATTTTGATGCTAATTGGGTAGGTTATTTACTTGATAGGCGGTCTACAACTAGATATTGCACATTGTGAAGAAAATTTGGTCATATGGAAGGGTAAGTAGTGTGGTAGCAAGATCCAATATAAAAGTAAAATATATGACCATTGCAAATGCCATGTGCGAGCTTGTATGGGTAAATATTTTTACTAAAAGACGAATTTTGCTGAAACGTTGCTAATGGAGGTTTTTTTTTTTTTTTTTTATGATAATCAAGCAACAACTTATATTGCAAACAACCTAGTTTTTCACGAGGATCAAGCATATCAAAGTCGATCGTCACATCCATGAGAAAATTAACAATGGTGAAATTTTTACATCATATTTCAAGTTTCAAGATCAAAATGCAGATGTATTCATTAAAGCTCTTGGTTGTAGTTAGTTTGAGTGTATCTTTTCCAAGCTAGGCATCAATGGCATCCATGCTCCAACTAGAGGGTGGGTGTTAAAGTTCATTAATATGGGTCGTATGTGTTAAATCACCACTTGATCTAAAAGCTCGAGCTGTTAGAGGATGGCGTATCAATGTATATCAAGGGACTTCAACACTCCCCGCACGTGCGGGGTGGAACTCCGCATGGGAACATATTGGGCAAGGGTGGAGGGACACTCATAGCTCACACCCAAGTGGAGGGATAATCACATCTCACACCATAAACGGCCCCCTGTAGGAGAATATATTACCAGTGGCATATTTCCTACTTCCGGGATTTGAACACAGGACCTTCCGCTCTGATACCATGTCAAATCACCACTTTCTCTAAAAGCTCGAGCTGTTAGAGGATGGCGTATCAATGTATATCAAGGGACTTTAACAGTATGAACACATGAACCATCTAATCTTCCTTTTCAATTGTTTAGTTTCTCTCCTTGTAGCTATTTTACATTCTCAGGGTTTTATAATGTAAATTGCATAAAGTATAGTTTTGGTATTTTTTGTTTCATGACTTAAGGGAATAAAAGCGAGGGGGGTTGGGAGTTGTCCAACCCTTACCTCTCTTTTCCTCTCTTCCATTATTGTCTTTCGTTTGTCTTCTCTTGCCTCTTCTCTCTCTTTTATCATAAACTCTCAAGATTACTGAGGCTTCAGATAAGGTTTCAGGACTTCAAGAAATTGAGGGCGACAATGCACACTGCATTGAGCTTTAACTCGCCATGTACATCACGGCACACACAGAAGCGATCCACAAAACAACAAGTGTTTTGGTTGATTAATAAAGGTTCTATATTACAAGCCAACCAAAATGCAACATGCCTCCATATATATCATTCCCTGTAGTTTGTATCAATATAAAGCATCACTTACATCAATCAATCCTAACCATCCTCCACAGTTATCAACCAACCCTTCCTTCAATATAGAACTTAGTATTTTGTCTTTGGTTTGTTGTTTACCACTATGCATGAAGGTGCTTTTCAATATCTTAGTATTTTTAATGAAGTACGATGCTGAAGTTTTTTATCAGTTGACATTGAAGTAATGTATTCATGATTATTTTCCATTGCTACAGGATGTTGTGATATCTGTCAGCAAATTGCTGCCAGTGCTTGTCATCGATTGTCTTGCTGACCATGCTACGATTGCTACTACAACTGAGACACTCATAAGAGGACTTTTTTTTTTCTAAAAGGCTACTAAAATTTTATTAACGAACTTGAAAAAGCATCATGACAGATACACCAAGGTACAAATAGTGAGTAACGCTCTTGTGACTCACTCTTTAGAGAGCTTTTCAGGCATTTGATTGACATCCCTCAAAGCAATGGAACACCTAACTCCCAAGTTTTTAGAACAAATCTCAATAATACAGAAAGCGGGCCTCCAAAGCCTCAACTTATCAGTCATAGCCCACTGATAATTAGAGCATCTCCTCTAGCAAAAAAAAATTTAGACTAGGAAGAGAAAATACACAATCCTCTTAGCATGGGTGTATTTGTAGCATTTGTTTGCCTCCCTGTAATACCTGAAGAAAGTATCAAAACCTTCCCATTTTCATGTTTCAAGAGACTCCAAGGCCAATATGACCCATGATGCTTCTTCATTCTTCGCTTGTCTTACTCTTTGTGACTATAAGAGCAAAGTTAAAGATTTCTTTTAGCTTTCTTACAAAATATCTTAAAGATTTATTCTTCCTCATCTTCTTCTTTTTCCTCTGCTTTTTTTTTTGTTTTTTATCGGCCTTTACTACTTGAATCATATTTCTCAAACTTGTGATCCAAGACATCTCCGTTGTTTCTTTAGGGTAGTATGAGATATTGCTCGAAGATCGATATTTTTCAACAAAATTCATGACATAATTTTATTTCTTATTAGCATGACCATCAAAATTGTTTGTTGTTGTCATCATTATTTAACGTTCATCGTATTATATTATATTCATACCTTGTGCGTGCATAATGCATCCCATTTACAAGCCAATGATTGACAACTGAAACATCATCCTGCATTGAACAGTCATGGAAGCAAATCGTAAGTCTGGTTGAGTTTAGAAGAACAATGCTCCTCACATAAAATAACAATGTTCATAACTGGGGACTATATGTGCACATTGCTTGAAATCAAATCTCTTCATGGCTAATGAAAGTGCACATATTCTTGTATTTGACTAAGGACCATTTTGGCAGAAGTAGAATACCATGGTATTCCCACACTGTAAAATAATACAACATTCAGCCTATGATAAAATTGTGGTATATAGTAGTAATATTCAGTTTACTGGTTTTTCATGCATCAAGGTAGTGCAACAATTATCATAGATTCTTAGAAAATAAAAACAAGTAAACGTAAGATAAAATAATAGTGCTTATTTTTTATCTTTCATTTCAATGTATTATAAGAAACAAGTTTGGTTTGATGAAGCATATCAACAAGAAAATGACTAAGAACAAAGATATTCCTCTCGATGGAAGACCAACTCAGATGAAAGCTTAGTTTTCACATCAAGAGCATCCATAATAAATTACAGTGAAATGGAGCATTTTAATACGGTGCTAAATCCACATGAATTTTAAGGATGAACCAGTGCGAAAGCATTTGGCAAGGATATGTGAGGCCTTACAATGTTGGCATGTATCTCCTGTTGGTAATCACATATTAGTGGATTTTATGCTATCTTTTGCTGCCAACTACTCAAAGGTGAGTTTTCATGCATGATGCTTCATGCTTAGTGCTTTTCATACAAACTGCCCCTCTGTGATCCTACCATGTTCATTCACCCCTTGGGGTGGGCATGTAATAGTTGAAAGACGACCTGGATGAGTGGGCCCACAGGATCTAACAATCTACATGATCTTAGGACCTTTGCACAAATTCGAAGATGGATGATCTACGTCCAGACGTTTGCTGAACCAATACAGGAGCAGAGAGAATGTTGTCACCCTTCTTATTTTACACTTAAGATGGTCCCTAGATTCAATTAAAGGATTAGATTGTCTAAAGGTAGGCTAGAGGGGCAAAAGTATTTTCTCTCCTCTCTTTAGGATACTCCCTTGTTTTTAGATGCAAGTAACGAGGGAATGCCTCCCCTTTTCATAAACAAAACGATCAAAAGATAAGGGAGGAGTTTGGATAAGGTATGGGTTATCCCATCTAATTCAATATCTCTCTCTCATCCCAATTGAATCCTCGTTGAATTTCAAATTCCACTTTGAATTTAAAATCCAATTTCAAATTTTAAAAGAAAAAAGAAGGATTTAGAGGGAAACTCATGTGAGATCCATCCACTAGTAGCTGCCCACAGGTGGGCTCCACGGGCCCATATCCAACATCTCTCACTCAATCATGTTGTTGGATGGGTACAATACAAAATGTCCATCAAGCTCATCTCGTAATAACTAAAATAAAAAATAATGATCATAAGAAGTGGCATCAATTGGAACACCATTGTCTTTTTACATGTGTTTAAGTATTAAGTGACCACCTAACTAGCACTAAATAACCCAAGCTTTATAATGTTTGTCCTAGTCCACATGACTACACCCGAGGAAGTTGGCTCCCAATAAGGAATACTTCACCAATATATGCACTTATCCAACTTCTCGAGTTTATTAAAAAAAACTCAATTTTTTGCAAACATCAATTTAAATTCATTTTAAAACAATAATATAATACGTAGTTTTGAAATAACATTGTTTGTAAAAAGCTATAAAAAAAACTTGATACCCCCGACAGAAAAGTCTTCAACTACATAGTAATAGTTCCAGAAGCTTGGTATAGTTGTCATGGAATCTTCCTCATGCAAATGTGTAATTGAAATCGACTACAAGTCACCCTCCTTGCATAACCGCATCTGGCCAATCTACAGTCATTCATCATCGTACACTAAAGTAGCGACATTAAATCTCATCCTCCTGTACACAAGAGAAGGTAGCTGACGATACAAAGACACACTTGTAGGATTGGTTACTCATACATTGCAATGATTAGATCGAATCAAGCAATTTATAGGTAAGAGGTCCCTGCACGTGACTACAATCCACACCATAAAGCAGACAATACTAGGTACGTGTTGAGTCTACAATACGTAAGTCATCACACCTGAGGTATTACTCATTTGATATGCTCACAACCTAGATTTTAAACATGCCACAACATTAATCACGTAAAGGAGTAATTATTGACATATTATGTTATTTCAACTTTTGTTAATTTCATCTTCAGTCCCTTAAGGCTGAAGGCGTATACAACATCTCATCGGGAGAGATAGGCCCATAAACACCGGAAAAAATCCAGCAGAAGATTTTTTAGCTAAGCTCAAGCTGACCTGGCTCGATTCTGCTTGACTCGAAACATGATTCACGTTGACTCAGCTCAAGTTTGACTCGACTCGACTAGTTGGAAAGGGATGGTGTTTAGTCCCACATCGAAAGAGAGCAAAGTATTGAGAGAGAAAACTCTCTATAAAAGCAAGTGGGGGTGCTAATGGGCCTTGGGTTGCCATTGGGCCGGGATTTTGAAATGTTTTAGGCCGAGCTTTTGAGCTGGGCTTATTTAAATTTTAGATTTTCCTAAGGTTGAATTTGGCTCGAAAGCTCAACCGAACCAAGTCGAGCATGCCATTCCAGCTCGAAGGATGAGTTGAGCCGAGCTTGAGCCAACTGGTCGAGCCGAGCTGAGCTAGGCCCAGCTCGATTTGGTTCGACACAGTGTACAACTTTACTTATAGGTAAAGACTTATTCTGAGTTCATGCCAGGCAAATGGAATTAGGAAAATCTTGAGTAATGAAGTTGTATACTTGTATAATGAATAAAATTTTCTTTTATTTAGTATTGAGCACATTATTGTCTAGGTGTGTAGATCATTAGCATTTGCCTTAAGGTCTTTAGAGATTTCCACCTTTATCAGCAGGTTGGTCACCCACTTGCATGCGTAAACCAACTTTGAATGTACAAGAGAGGTATAAGTAGGGTTGTGTTCAAATGTAAACGAGTGAACCACCCATTATTACAAATAATCGAAGATGAAGATACAGGTTCTAGACCCACTTTTTGGGCAGAGTTGTCATCGGTTTGGGGTAGATGGAATCTTTCGTGGGTCCTGGGAGGAGATTTCAATGTTGTTCGATTCTCCCATGAAAAGACTAGCGGTAAAGGTATCTCTGCTTCTATGCGCGGTTTTGCTAACTGGGTTGCTTTGCACAGGCTTGTTGACCTACCTATGGGTACGGTTAAATTCTCTTGGTCTACTAACAGATCCCCTCCAACTATGTCTCTTCTTGATCGATTCATCGTCTCGCCGGACTAGATCCAGAATTATAGATGCGCCCGTCAGAATGGTCTTCCAAAGCTGGTGTCTAATCATTTGCCCGATCTTATTTGAAACAAATGAGATAAATTGGGGACCCAAACCTTTCAGGTTCGAGTTAGAGTGGTTGGAAGTGGAAGGATTCAAGGATCTGGTTGCTAATTGGTGGTCATCCTTCCATTTTGAGGGGACTCCCGGTTTTGTGCTTCACAAAAAACTTCAAGCTCTCAAATTGAAACTCGGAATGTGGCACAAGGAGTTTTTCGGCAAAAGGGAGGAAGAGATGACTTCCATTTTGGCATCTATTCAAGAGCTGGATTTGCTTGAGGAAGCCAATCATCTGTTTGAGTTGGAGAAGGATACCAGGGCTCAGTTAGCGTCAGAATATTGCTTGAGGCTCAAGGAAGAAGAAATCAAATGGCGTTAGAGATCCAGAACTACTTGGCTAAAAGAGGGGGATCAAAATACGAAATTCTTCCACTCGATAGCCAATTCCAGGAGGAGATCGAACCACGTCTCTTCAATTCTATTGGGAGACAAGATTCTGTCAGATAAGAACTCTATATCCTCATCCTTTGTCAATTTTTTTTTCGAATTTGCTTTCCTATGACAATGTTTGTAGGCCTTCTCTAGACAATCTCTCTTTCAAATCGCTTTCGAAAGAAGATGCGGGCTTTTTAGAAAGTCCCCTACCGATGGAAGAGTTGAGAGATGCAATTCACAATCTGGTAAAGATAAAGCCCCTAGCCCTGATGGTTTCCCTTTGGCGTTCTTCCAGACTTTTTGAGAGATGATCAACAAGGACCTGCTAGCTTTTCTATGTGATTTCTTTTACCACAATAGTTTGGCCACCGAGTTGGGGAGCACTTCATTGCTCTTATTCCTAAAAAAGAGGGTGCTCAGTGTTGCACAGCACACCAACAACACCGGTGAACCGAGATCCAATCTCCGGTCTCACCCACAAACGATAAACAGGAAGAAATATATTCTAGAAGTAGAATCTAAGCAAACCAACAATCACAAGACAGATTTTACGTGGAAAAACCGCAAACAAGGGTAAAAAACCACGGTGCAAACTTCTACTATGAAGAAGACAAAGTTACAAGCAATACACTTACCTTCTCCGATGCTCCCATGCACAGAGATGGCCCTTTTTGCTAACCTCTCGCCTCTTTCTCACCTTGGACGTATAAAAACCCTAATCACATAGCCTAATCCCGGATTACACCCCTTTATATAGTAAAACCCGAAATTAGAGCCCAAAATAGGAAACCCCGCACTTACAAGTCACGGCCGGTCGGGCGCCCGGTCAGGCTTGGTCAGGCGCCCACCCAATGTTAAAACAGTCCAGTGAGCTACAAGAGGAATTACCCAATTATTGGGCGCCCGGTCCACTTGACCGTCGAGCGCCCGACTGTTCATAGAACAGTCCAAAGACTTCTGTCTCTTAATTCATGAATATCGGGCGCCCGGTCCACAGACCGTCCGGGCGCCCGACCACATCCTAGTGTGATTGGCTCCACACCTCAACACTCAGAACGTTAACGACTTCAGGCCTATAAGCCTTATTGGTAGCTCGTACAAAATTTTATTGAAAATTCTGAGTCAAAGGTTGAGGGTTGTTATTTCCAAAATTGTGTCCCCTTTCCAATTTGCTTTCGTAGAGGGGAGACAAATTTTGGATGTTGTTTCGATTGCCAACGAATGTTTGGACTCGCAAGCAAAACCCAAAAGACCGGGTATTGTGATCAAATTGGATTTCGAAAAAGCATACGATCATGTTGACTGGATTTTTTTGGATCAGATTCTGGATTGTATGGGCTTTAGTTTCAAATGGAAAGCCTAGATGAAATCTTGTACCAGATCGCCCAAATTCTCTATTCTCATTAATGGTTCCCCATTTGGTTTCTTGAAGGCATCTGGGGTCTTCGTCAGGAAGATCCCCTCTCTCCCTTTCTGTTTGTCTTGATCACAAAGGTGCTTAGCGGAATGCTTTCCCGGGGTGAGCAAATTGGTTTTTTTAGAGGTTTCTCTGTGGAAAATTTCTCCTTTCCAATTTCGCATCTTCAATTTGCTGATGATACCCTCTTATTCTATGAGGCAGATGAAGAACAGGTTACTCTTTTAAGTATGACTATCACTTGGTTCCAGGTGGTCTCAGGTATGAAAATTAACTAATCAAAATCAGAATTTTTTGGTGTAAATCTTCAGCCAGAGTTAGGTTCTCTACTGGCTGAATCTTTCAGTTATAAGATTAGTCAGCTTCCCACTCTTTATTTGGGTCTCCCCCTTTGTATTGGGAAGATTCCTCTAGCTCTTTGGGACAGAATTATCAAACGTATAGATTGGAAGATTTCTGCGTGGAAGCTGGGGATTCTATCCCTGGGAGGAAGATTAAATCTTATCAATGCCTCTCTTTCTAACCTCCTGATTTTCTTTCTCTTGCTTTTTAGATGTCCTAAATCTGTGATTTTCAAGATGGACAAACTTAGAAGAAGTTTCCTATGGCAGGGTAGCTCTTCGACTGGCAAATTCCCCCAATTAAAATGGAAAGAAGTCTGTGTGCCTTTCAATGAGGGTGGGGCCAACATCAAAGATCTCTTGTTGTTTAACGAGGCGCTGCTTGGCAAGTGGGTGTGGAGGTTCGGGACAGAGGAGCACAACCTTTGGCATCAAATCATAGATGTAAAATACGTCGTCTCCCCTCTTGGATGGTGGATTAAGCAATCTTCTCTATACCGGGGCTCTTTTTTTGGAAAGGAATAGCTAAAGTTGCTCCTTCTATGTTTGACAGAATTTCTCTCTTTGGGCAGAGGAGAGAGAATCCAATTCTGGATGGATACTTGGCACGGGATCCAATCGCTGGCTGTTATCTTTTCTTGCTTTATTTATTATTTCTGTGAATCCTAACGTCCGTGTTAGAGAATGTATCTCCTTTTCAGTTAACAGTGGTTGTTGGAATCCCATGTTTCGTAGAAACCTCTCAGATGTGGAGACGGAGGAATTCATTGCAATGCTTTCTTTTATGCAGGATGCCCCAACTCCCTCTTCCCAGCTGTCAAAGGATGTGCTCTCCCAGTAGCCTCTGGACTCCTTATGCTGGCAATTATCTTCTTCCAAATTCTTCACCGTCAGATCCTTCTACAAGTCTCTTTCAGCCTCTTCGTTCTCTACCCCCTGTCATACGAGCAATGTCTGGTCTTATGGGGTGCCTCCAAAGGTTGCAGCCGTCGGGTGGTTAGCTGGTAGGAAAAGAATCCTCACAGTAGAGAACCTGAAGAAAAGAGGCATGCAGCTTCCAAATGTTTGCCTTCTTTACCTCAAAGCAGAAGAAACAATGGATCATCTCCTTTTACATTGTTCTTTCTCGTCAAACATATGGGTCAGTGTTCTAAAGCTTGCCGGTAACTCCTGGGTGATGCCTAGCGATATAGAAGGTCTTCTTAATGCTTGGCACAAAGATCAGGGAGGAGTGGTGGGTTCGAGAAAGTGGAGAGTCCTCCTTTTAGCAACTTTGTGGGCCATTTGGATGGAACGTAATAACTGCTGTTTTCGGAGCTCTTCCGTCTCTTCGGTAGGAGTGTTTTCCAAAGTTTTAGTTTTCTTTAGAGATTGGGCTCCTTAAAGCCTTGGCTGTTTGGTCTCCTGCCTGTTATCCGGGCTGGTTAACATGCCACGGCCTCTCCAGCCAGGTCTCAGATTTGAGACACGCTAACAGCATCAGTGGGCGCTTTGTATGATTAACCGGGTGGGTGTGTTGCGATACTAACAGGGTGTGTGAGTTGCATGACTAACGCAATAAAGAATTACCTCTAAAAAAAAAAAGCCTTGCTTGTTTGGGGTTGTTGGTTGATTTTTCGTTTCCCTTTTTTGTAATCTTTTGTTTTTCCCCTGTTGCTGTCTCTTAAGCTAGTTCTTTTTCCTTTTCTTTTCGTTTCTGTTGCTCTTGTTCTGTTTTTGCTGCCTTTTGGCTCTCAATAAAATCGTTACCTTTCAAAACAAAAAAAAAAAAAACACCCATATTCTTGCTTGTATCCCTGGGCTACAAGACGTGCCTTGTATCTGTCCAAAGATCCATCAGAATTTAATTTTACAGAATAGATCCACTCGCTTCCGATCAACTGTTGCCCAAGGGGACAGAATAATTTCCCAAGTGCAGTTGTCATCCAGGGCCTACAGTTCCTCTGTCATAGCTCCTGCCAACAACTCTGAGATGCGGCCTGGGAGTAAGAGCTGGGAATAGAAATAGTCTCTAGAGTAGCCTCCATGGCAGGCATAGAATAAATTAACCGATCAAGTGGCTTATGTTAGTAGGTGGAACGACGTACCAGGGTAGGTTCAGGATTGGCATCAGGTAGTGCAGGGTGACTAGTAGGAGGAGGAGCAATTCGAGGTTGGCGTGCGTAAACCTACAATGGGCAAGGAGGAACACTAGAAGCAGAGGGAATGTCAAGAAACATGGTAAGCCCATGAGTGGATGATGAAGGAGAAGGAGAACCCAGAGATGCGTGAAATGAAACATGCTCAAAAAACACAACATGACGAGACACCCTAATTCCACGAGAAACAGGATCATAACATTTGAACCCTTTTTGAGTTTCACCAAATCCCACGTACATACAAGAACAGATTTGGCTGAGAGTTTGTCACATTCATGGGAAGTGAGGTGAACATAACATATACAGCCGAACACACAGAGTGCAAAGTAATCAGGAAGACAGCGATAAAGAGCAAGTATGAAGATGCATGATCCGGAATTTTTGTCGGCATATGATTAATTAGGTAAACCGCATGTAACATAGCCTTAGCCCAAAAAGATCTAGGAACTGTCATCGCAGTCATTAGTGTAATAGCAGTTTCCACAATATGACGATTTTTTACGTTCAGTCTAGCTCACCCCGTTCTATCAGAATAAGTGGTCTGACGAATGATCCCATGATCTCTAAAATAAGCATGGAAAGCGAGTGAGAGATACCCCCACCCCCGAGTCAGAGCGCAAGGTTCGTATCTTTACCCCAAATTGAGTGTCCACCATAGTAACAAACTGCTTGAAAATGTCAAACTCTTGCGATTTCGACTGTAAAAAATGTATCCGTGTGTATCGCGTAAATCATCAATGAAAAATGATGTAGTAACGTAAGCCAGACATAGATAAGATAAGGGATGATCCCCAAACATCAGTATACACAAGCTCAAACATAGATGAAGTATGAGTTGTACTCAAAGGAAAATGGGCACATTTACTTTAGATAAACAGCAAGAACATGAAATATCCAAGAGAGATTTATTAATTTTTAGTTTATCTAACAAGCCAAAAGAAAACCACTGATACACCTGGTCTGTGTGTGGGTAACCAAGACAAGAATTCCACAGTTGCCACTTTCTATCAGCAGTGGAAATATCAGAAGCAGATGGTGTGAGAAAACATTTTACAGGAGTAACGGAAGGGGCGAAGTCTAACTCAAAATTACGTCCATTCCTCCTACCCAATGAATTAAATGGATAATTTAGTCCCACACGCAGTAGCAATGACTTGGTGACCAGTATAAGGTTGGCTATTATGAAGATATGATTTATTACTGGTCATATGGTTGAAAGCACCGGAATCAAAGAACCACGGAGATGATTTGGAAGCACCTGGCAGGCTTACAGCAGAAAAAGCCTGTATGATCTGATTAAGCACCTCAGGAGACAATGTGGTGGAGGGAGTGGAGGTGGAATTGCTAGAGCACGCATCGGTAGTACTGACCTCAGAGGTGAGAGTAGAAGAAGTGGCAGTGAGAACACGACCACGATGAACCGAACCACGACCTCATCCACCATGGCCACGGCCAGAGACGGACGTCCTTGTGTGACAATCCTGAATTCCATGGCCCGTTCGGCGACAGTATGCACACCATTCTTTGCATTAAGCGACGAGATGTCCCACTTTGTTGCAACCACGACATGCGAGGGGAGTGGAGCCACAAGTACAAGTGGAAGTAGAGGCAGTGAGGACAAGATCAGAAGATCCTGAAGAAAGCGAAGAGAGGACCTTAAGACGTTGCTCCTCAGCTAAGAGGTCATTGATGACCACATTCAGGGATGGTAGGGGGCTGTAATTGAGAAGTGCAGCCCTACAGTGTTCAAACTCCAGACGCAGCTTCATAAGAAACTGTCGTACCCTGGTGCAATCATACATGTCCTGGTAAATCTTAAAATCATGAGGAAACTCGATATCCATCATTGCCATTTCGATCCATATGACAACAATTTTGGAATAGAAAGCCTGAATACCCCGGTCGACCTGGGATATTTGTGCAAGGTCTTGTTCCAGACGATAAAGTCGTGCTTCATTGCTTTGTTGATAGATGACGTGGAGATGATCCCAATAACACATCCTAATAAGAATTAGGTTCATTGCCGTCAATCACAATACAAGAGTATACTTCACCCTCAATTTGAAAGTATCTCTGAAGAATTAATCATCTTTCACTTTAATGCAATTCAGGAGCCTACTAAGATGTATTCTCATAATTTTAATGATATAGAAGAGATACTTCATTGTCAAAAGTAGAGCTCCCACTCTCCTAATATACATAAAAGAAATTTAGAAAGTTCTATCTCAACTTTTTGTATCTTTTGTCTGAGTATCTATCTTCGATGAAGGTCACATCCTAAGATTCTATCTCACTTCATCCTCCACGGTTCTCATGAAATAGAACGTATCCTTTTTAAGTGCATAAAGGACTCAGTGAATACACAGTCAATGGTTTTACTATCAAGTTACCTCTATGAGGAGCAGACAATAAAATATATTCTAAGGATCTTTTAAGGGCTTAGGTCAACTAGAGAAAGAATTCTTCCTGTAGACATCTCACATAAGATCTTAAAAACAGATTTAGACAGGAGTGTTAGGAACTGTAGACACCCCACCCTTAGCTACAAAGCTGGTCGAGATGGTCAGATGGATGGAGGTCCATACCCCTAAACCTTAGGTCCAAGCCCAATCGACCCATCTATGCAAACCCTAGGTCCATACCTTAAACCCTAGCTCCAAACCCAGTCAACTCACCCATACAGACCACAATCCATAAACCAAGTCTAAACCCAGTCAACTCACCCCTAAACATCAGCCCGAAAAACCACCCACAGGAAAAACCAGTCCAAAATTCTCCAAAAAGTAAACCCGGTGAGTCAGCTCATCAGGTCAGCCCAGCCCTTGCAACATGTCGACTCACCTAGTTATAGCCTAAAACCGAGCCTAAGTCCAAACCTAGCTCCGAACCTTGAACCTGCAGTTTTTTCACTCCAGGTTTAGAGCTCCAGTTGTCCGAAGCTGGAGCAGATCGTCCGTATGGGCGGCACCCGCCCCTAATTACCAAAGCTGCCACCTCTCGCAACTATAAATACCCCGTCTCCCCTTCATTTTCAGCATCCATCAGCTCCGAGTCCCCCTCTGCGAGAAGCGACTCATTTCCACCCCTTTTAGCCAATTCCTCCACCAAGGAGAGCCCGAGTGAGTGAAGAGTCTAGCCCTGGTCCAGCCCAGCCTGACCCTGGTCCAAGCCTCTCAAGCTACCTAAGTCCTGATCTTAGCCACTCGAGCTAACCCTTGCGATACCTCCGTCCACCCAGCTACGCTTATACCAGCATCATCTCATTCACATCTAGCATAGTGCAACATTTATTATTCTTCCAACCTCCCTGCTTATGATTCCACTACAAGCACTTGATCAGGTCTTAGCGTATGCTCTAAGGTTCGCCGGCTCACCCGAAACTTGCCCATCAGAAACTCTGACCAGTCAAACACACATCATGCATCTCGCATAGCACATGTCAGTTCGAGCATATGCTCTACGGCTTGCCGATTTAATCGGAACTTGCCCATCAGAAACTCTTACTGGTCAAACCCATATTCATGCATTATATCATCCATGAGAATGTACGAGGATTGATTCGGACTTTCAAATACTAGTTAGATTCTGTGAAGTAGAGACCGTACGTCTGTACGGGCAAAGTGGATGCCTAACACCTTACCACCCTGTAACCGCAATCCCTTACCTCGAATCTCTGAACGTAGATCAAAAGAGTCATTTTAGAGGAAGGAATCTTCGGATTCCCTTCTCTAAACGTTTCTATAAGGTCTAGCCGACTGTAGATTCGAAGAAACTGGCTAGTGGCGACTCCAGTCTTATACAAACCTATCCAAACATATCAACCGAGACCCAACAACACACAGAACAGCCCTCAAGAAAGAGGCGAGCCCGTGGTAGCAGCGATTCGCGCCCACGAAAGGGGAAACGCAAACCGGCGAGCATTCACAGGAACATAAGCAGTGCGTCTCCCTAAAATGTGGTAGAGAGATTGACATGCGTTAACATTGATCTAACAATGTCCAGCAATATTCAGTCCTTTCTCTTTGCAACTCTATTTTGTTACGAAGTATATTGCATCGTGTATTATTAGACGATATTAACACTTTAATAGTATGATTTAAAGACACTTAATTGTTAAAAGTGGAGCTCCACTCTCCTAATATACAATTTTTTTTTAAAAGTTCCATCTCAACTTTTTATATCTTTCATCTGGGGTATTTTTCTACAATGAAGGTCACATCCTAAGATTCTATCTCACTTTATCCTCCACGGTTCTCATGAACAAGAACGTATCCCTTTAAGTGCATAGAAGACTCGGTGAATACGCAGTCAATGGTTTTACTATCAAGTTACCCTTATGAGGAGCGGGCAGTAAAATATATTCTAAAGATTTCTAAGGGCTTAGGTCGGCTAGAGAGAATTCTCCCTTTCAACATCTCATATAAGGTCTTAAAAATAAATTTAGATAGGAGTGTTAAGAACATAGGCTATAAGCAATGCGTCTTCCTAAAATGTGGTAGAGAGATTGACATTTGTCAACATTGATCTAACAATGTCCAACAATATCCAGTCACTTCTCTTTGCAACTCTATTTTTTTTACGAAGTATATGCCATCGTGTATTGTCAGACGATACTAACACTTCAATAGTATGATTTGAATGTTTTAGATGTATACTCACCACCTCTATCAAATATAATAATTTTGATCTTTTTCTCTAGCTGATTTTTCACCTCAACTTTGCATTTAAGAAAATAATTAAATGCCTCAAATTTATATAAGATTCAATATGCATATCCATAGTACGAGAAATCATCAATGATGGAGAAATATTGTCATATATTTTGGGGATATGCACTTAAGGGTTCACAAATGTCTGAATAGGCTATCTCTAATAGACTTTTAGACCTAGCTACTTCTAGAAAATGTTTTTAGATGTTTTTCCAGAGACACTATTTAAAAAATGGCAGATCGACTCTGGATTTAAAAAAAAAAAAAAAAAAAAAAAAAAAAAAAAAAAACTAATAGACCAGAATGAGCCAGTCTTGTCATATGGTCTTTTCCAATATGGCTTAACTTTGCGAGCTATTTTATGGAATAAAATACAATTGATTCATTACACATAACAGATAAAATAAGAGTTCAATATCACTATCTATGTCAGGAATAAATAAATCTGAAATTAAATTATCCCACGCAAAGATAATATTATTTAATCTTAAAGAAACACTGGTGTTCGAAATATAAATTTTGAAACCATCTACTAACAACCTAGAAATAGACATCAAACTTCGATACATGCATGGTGTATATAAAAATATCAGAGAGTATTATTGTTTGCCTTACGCATGTATGGAGACAATAAATATCAATCCCTATTACGTTTCAGCGATGTTGTTCTCCATGTACACCTTATAGGTCCCTTTGACTATAAGGTGGAATCCTCGGGTTTTTTGTGATCTCTTGTCACGTCCTTTGTTGCATATGGATCTAAAATCCACTAGTTAGAGTATCAATGGAAAGGATTTTAGAACAAATACCTATAAATAAAGTATTAAATGAAAGTGAAATTACCGTCTTTTTTTTGGCACACTAATGGACATAGTGGTCAGAGTTTTCTTGGACAAATAAGGTCACATGAGATGCTTTCTGCTCCTTTCCTTTCCCCTTCTTGGTATTAAGAGTTTCTGCGGGCTTTTGTTCCTGGTTGTATTTTTTTACCTTCTTGCAATCTCTGAAATGTCTCATAGAAGCCTTGTACTTATGGAATTCTATTGCAAAGACCGTGGCTTTATCGGCTGGATAGCATTCATTTCAAACTCATGTATCAGGTGGCCAAAAATGTTTTTGAACATCATAATAGAATCATTGTGGTTTAGAATCTTCTTTATTGGAAAAACCAAGAACTCAAGCAGGGACTAGTACATGGCGAGGATCTTCCGATTGTCCATCAATCTGCACCCTAACATTCTTAAGTTCATCTATTATTTACTTCTTTTTTTATATGATCCTTAATTGAGTAATCGACGAATATCTTATATTCATAGAACTCCAATTCCATCGCCTTAACGTGTGCATCCGACTTCTGCGCGTATGCCTTAGCAAGTGCATTCCATATTCCCTTAGCAGTCTCATGCACCTCATATGCAGGTATGAGTTGATTGTATGTGGTGGTTGTTAGGATTTTATGGGCTAAGTGATTATTCTAATGTCGCTTGTCGAAACACTTCATCACAGCCCGATGTTCTACTAAGTCGCTAGTTTAAGCCATTATTGGTTCCTTTTGAACCCCATCAAAAATACATGAAATATTGTCCTTATCTAATATGAAGGTATGAGACCAATCTTCATAATTTGCCATCAAATTTCTGGACTTTGAGTTGTTTAGTGATTAACGCTTTTGTGGTTATCTCTGCATTGCATAAATATCACTACTTAGCAATGATGTAAGGGTATTAACACCAATCATCAACGGTTCTACAGGTTATCAAAATCTTCAAGTTACAAAAGTGACTAATCCATTTTAAATGAGATCTGAAAGTCTACATACCCGAATCCAAATTTAAACCATTTAGATTATTCATCTCGTGGACAGTGTTTAAAGAATTTTGGTTGCCATTCCATGGGGTTTTTAAAGTAGGCCCCGCTTCTTCTAATAGTTTCTAGCCCAAAATAGAGGCTGAACCCTTCTAATTCGGGCCCAAAAAAAGCAAGCCCACTTTCAGGCCCAAAAAATAGCCCAAACCCCTTTTTTCTTCTCTATCTACTCTTCCCTAGGGCTTGTCACTATGAGAGTAGAAAGGATCTTGTCACCTCTCTGATTCTAAAATTAAGATGGCTCCTAGATTCGATCAATGGTTCAGATTGTCTAAAGGCGAACTAGAGGGACAAAAGTAATTTCTCTCATTTCTCTCTAGGACACTTATTTTTTAGATACACTTACGAGGGATTGCCTCCCCTTTTTATAAAGGAATGAATCAGAAGATAATGGAGGAGTTTGGATGAGATAGAGCTTATCCCATCTTGTCCGATATGTCTCCCTCATCCTAATTGTATCCTCATTAAATTTGAAATTCAACTTTGAATTTGAAATTCAATTTCAAATTCTGATGGAAACTCATGTGGGACCCACCCACAAGTGGGCTCCATGGGCCCATAATCAACAATAGTTGGGCTTGGTGGGACCATGTTGGCTTATGAGTAGTATCAACATGAGATTCTACCATGGCCGATGCCAAGAAACCAAATTCAAGAAGAAAGTTGATCTTTTGTGAACAACCATCGTAAAAAAAATTCCATTCGACCATTAGAATCCAACCCCAAATTGCTGGGAGAAAGGGATTAAGGTGATGATTATGATGAGGTCATAAATTTTTTTCTCTACTTACCATTCAAAAGCCAACCCCAAGATGATGATGATGATGATGATATCAACATGGGAAGCCACCAACCTCACCTGGAAATAGAGAAGTAGGTTCGCAGAAGGCATTGTCCCTCCAGTGAAGAAGTATCTTGTAATCCAGTCATCTTCATTTGTGTCCTGAATGAGAACCATGCTCAAAGTCCACATGTCAATTTGAGTGAAACATGATATGTTTCTTGTAATCTTTATCATTGCAAAATAAACTGAAAGTTTATAATATATCAAGATATAATCAAGATTCGGGGAAGAAGTAGTGAATAAACAAGAAATATCATACAATTCCTGAGAATATTATATATTGTTTGCTCAACAATTCAATTTATAGAGGTGGGGCCCATGGTTCAGTGATCAAAACCACTGAAATGATGGGCCTCCTTGTGGATGGCCCATGCACCAAAATCTCCCAGATGGGAAAATTCTAATTTTTCTTGGAGAATGTACAGTTAAGAAAGAGAATGCAACAACTATCCACATTCGACAAAAAGCGGCCAAAGCTTCTATGGCTAAGATCCAATCTAGGAGAATATTGGTGCATAGAACACCCATGTTGGAATCAATTCTGTAAAAAGTTTGGGATTAGTGAGGAAAGGGCCCTGTACAAAATGAAAACCCAAGGAAAACTACAATTATGCCCTGTTCAAGAATTACATAATACCTCAAATAAACAATTAAATATTTTATCAACAAGTAAATATTTAATAGAATAATTTTGAAATAAATATATCAGTTACATCTATTTGAAAATAAAAAACAAATTTAAAACTTTTGATAAGCATCAAGATAATACACATGAATGTCTCTTGCTCATTAGATGAGCTGGTCCAGACATTGTAGTGCGTGTGAGTGATTCAGGGTTCAATCCCTGGTAGTGTTACCTTTCAAGAAAAAAGATAATACACATCAATGCATATTGTGAGGATGCATTATGTGTTTTTTTTCCTTTTGTTTATAAAATATTAGCCATGCTAAGTAGCATTCGACATTTTGTGCCATTTCATAGGAGTTGGACGGAGCATACCTCAAAGTTGTAAGCAAATGCTTTGTGGCAAAAGTAGTGAATGAAAAGTAGGCTATCCTCTTTCATCCATTTGGATATCTTCTTAAGAAGCTCTTTATAATTCTTCATGTGCTATGTAAGCAAAAGAATTACAACTCTTAGAACAATATCAATCAACTGTGAGTCTAAAAAAAGACCAATCCATAAGATTGCCTACCTCAAACATTTCTATAGATAAAATTCGATCGAAGGAGGCCTGCATTTCAAATTTACTGATATCTTCAACAATGATCTCCACATTTGAGAGCTGGAGGTCCCTGTACAAGGAAGTGAATAGCCTATGAAGTCTAAAAGAAACCCATTTTCAGGACGACAAAATTAATCACGTGCTTAATAAGACAAACAAAATGCAGTTACATTCTAATTGATGAAAATTGCAAATGAAAGAGATTAAAACTACTTGGCTAATGGCAATGTGTAAGTCTTGATTATGTTTGGTGGAATTTTCAGAAATGGTTTCTTACTTTTACTGTTTTATTTTCCAAATTAAAAGAAACTAAACATAAAAAAATAGAAAGATAAACAAAAATTCAAAATTTGCATGTATAACCATTCATACAACTTTCAATTTTAGCTGGAAAAAAATAAATAATAGGCCATGATTTCTTTGCCTTAATATATTCAAATTAGTTGTTCATGGATCTCTACCTGAATAATTATGATTTCTTTGCAAGTCTTTGACAACAGATCTTTTGATCATACTATTCAGTATTCTGTCCACATATCGAGGACATGAAGTGGCCTGCTTCAATGTATCCCCTTTTTCCATCGCAATATGATTAAGTGGAGAGACGCGAGCCAGATGGAACATTCAATGGAATTAATAAAAATAAATAAAAATATGCAAGTCAGGTCTCAAAGTCTTCAACCAAAGGTTGAGTATCAATCGATGTCTTCAACATTCAAGATCAAGTGGCTTTGATGACTTCTAACTAAGATGGGAATTTGTCTTTCTATCCTCATTTAGACAACATTGGTGCAGTATAGATCGCCTCAAATTGGATCTTTCATGAATGCACCAAACACATTGAGCTGGATTCTCATTCAATTTGGGAACAGTTGGAAAGATCATTACTCTCCCTCAAGTTTCTTCTCATCTTTGGTTAGCAGATATCTTCGCAAAGGCAATGACTTGAGATGTCATAATTTCTTGGTTCACAAATTGATACTCCTTGATCCTCCATGTCAATTTGCAAGGGAGTGTGAAACAGACAATCAGCATACCTGGAAACCGCTACACTATTTTTTACCTTTATTATACATTGTCAGGTACTTTGTACTTCTTTCCTTTATTGCATTTCCCATTTCATCTGGGTACTTCTTCCCTGAATGATCTTAAAGAGGTAAACTTATACTTCCATGTCTTTTTTAGTCTCTATATAAATTGGGTACTACAAAATGGACGGAAATATTTTTCTAGCACAATTTTATCTTCTTTTTCTCATTCCTTTTTAAGTTCTCTTAATTCTTGGGTCTTGATTTGCAATCAGCACTCATCAGTTACCAGGTTTTATTGGAAAGGAATCAATGTTAGGTATCATAGAAAGAAGCATCTTCTGTGTAAGTGCATAAAAAAAAAAAATCTAATGTGAGCTTAACAAAACAAGTCTTTATTAATGATGACATTCCATACATGTAAATGGTTATTAATCACCACCTTCAAAATATATGTAGGTAATTTCAATGTTGCTTTACCCAGATATGGGTAGAGGTGTCAAATCGGAGAAGGACACCTATGACAATCCTCTAGATTATAAAATCT
Organism: Liriodendron chinense; assembly: GCA_003013855.2. Classification (NCBI taxonomy): domain Eukaryota; kingdom Viridiplantae; phylum Streptophyta; class Magnoliopsida; order Magnoliales; family Magnoliaceae; genus Liriodendron; species Liriodendron chinense. Next base: position 5,552,886 of record PVNU02000070.1, read on the forward strand.
TAGGACAAGGGTATGGCGAGGATCTGATATTGTAGGATAAAGTCCTTTTTGTAATTTTACTCCAAGTGAAATATAACATCAACAAACATAAGAGGTTGGGTTCACCAAATCAATATGATACCAGGGATATGGTCCATCTACTTTGGGGCCCACGATTTGTATAGTTTGGATTTTAGTAAACTCTATGCATTTGCTCAAGTGTGCATGCCTGTGTTGAATACCTTTATTATCAAGCTATATGCCAGCTGTGTCCCATACCTCACTTGTACCATGTCAAATCACATACTTTGGGGTGTTTTGGGTATCAAAATCTCTAATGTGTTGAACTTAGTCAACATTTCAGTTCAATATATTTGTCAAAAATGCAAAATTGAGTCATTTTTTTTCTTTATTCAATGTCACCTGCTCTTTAAAGCCTCTTCAAATATATGTGATGAATTGAGAAACTAAATATTCATCATTCATAGAAAATTGCAAATGAAAATGCAACACAAAATTTCTTTGCAAATCTTTTCTAATCATCACTCAATAAGAAACAGGGTTTACAATCACACTATTCCCATGAAGAGATTTCATGTTTATCAGCTAATTTTATAAGGGAAAGAATAGCAAAAAAAATTGTCTAACCAAATTCTAAAATTATTTGAGTTATTTAAGCTTTTAAAAATAAATAAACTTTGAGACTTAAAATATCTTCTAAGAGATTATGCTAATTAATTTTCATAATGAAAATGGTCCAAATACTAAATGAATTTGGTGGTGACTAGAGTAACTGCATAAAGAATGAGTAATTCAATGAGGTTCACAGTTCTCAAATAAGTCAAGCTAAAATACGTGTTAGTTAAACAAGTATATACAGAATACTTTAGATGATGAACTTTATAAATCTACTATATGATATCTTGCAATTACCTACAACACTCCTCTATATGTGCTTTTTGAGTCATGGAATTGCAAATCCCTGTAACACTGCAGTTATTATACTTCTGTGCAATGTACAAAGAAAGGGATCCCCAGCCGCATCCAACATCAAGGATAGTTTGGCCATCTTTTATTTGTGCTCTCTCACAGTACAAATCCAACATCAATTTCTCAGCATCCTCCAATGTGTTTGCCTTATCTATGAAGTAACAACAGCTGCAGAATTTCATATCGAAATCAGTTCAACATATGCAGGTAGAGATCAATATGAAACTATAAGAGAAAACATTGGATGCAGATTGAATTCAAAATAACCATTTGACATAAGCATGCCAACAAGATATGAGATACTGGTTTCTTTTAGTGTAGTTTGAGAACAACCTCGTTATGAGTGATGATTCATCTATATAATCCAATTATATGCATGAATATAGTACCACTTTCAAATGCAGTAGTTTGGTTTTACATTTAAAACTTCTGGTATTGAAATAATTAGTTGAATGCATGGGTATATTATCTGATCTAAGAAAGATGCATTTGGATATGATCTTAATTCAAGTGTTTCTCTCTGGGACTACCATGTGATAGGCCCACCCACCACTTGAGCTAAACATATAGCATTAGATCAACCATCAAACAGGACAAAGTACAACTAACTTGTATTCATTTATCGAAGCAGTGGATCATTTCTATCCTCTAAATTGTCAGCGGTACATTACAGCTGAAGCAAACTCATCTTGAAGAAAATTAAAATATAGTTAGATATGCAGACATCACCCAATGTCTGAGCTGCTAAACTCAAAACTGCAGAATATTTCAAAGAAACACATATTCATTTGTTTCACCTAAGATCTTATCAACTAACTTTTCTCTCTTTGTTGAGAACTCTAATAATGTGACTGTGCAAGAAACATCAACAGCTCAACTCTAGGAAAAGCTAATCACCCTGATCGACAGAACATGTTCGCCACCAGTAATGAGATCATAACATACGTGATGTTAGGGTTATTAGAAAGATGGAAGAAGCCTAAAACTTATCCTAACTAATTTTTATGTGATTAGAATCTACTTCCTCCCTAGATATTAAATTTTCAAAAGATTCAAACCAATGGCTGAGACCATCTCTAATAAAAGGGATGCCTAGAAGCCAAGGACTGGAGAATCTCTGGCTTACTAGGACTCCAATCTTATCGTGGTCCTCATCCACATAGACTATCCGAACTCTATGATCTTACCTATCCATGTGTCGAAATTGACCTGAATCCTTCCACTATCTATGGTGTTTATTACTCACCAAATATCTCACGCAAGCACAAGTGGTAAACTGAAATTGCGTCAAATTGTCTTACACGACACCCTACGCTATACACGAAAGCTTGGCGAAGCTACTAGAACTATGGCTAAGTCCTGGGGGGGGTTAGGACCTTTTGAAAACCCTTGCCTAATTAAAACTAATTGACAATTAAACTGAATTAAGTAAGTAATACTTACCTTTCAAGCTTAAGTGGGTCCAATCACATAGACTACAAAAGATATAGCATTTAATCGACTAGTCTAATAAGTGAAAATACATATTGTGTGTTCATTTACCTATCATATGCATAGCATACATTCTAGTCAAGCATTCGTATTGTAAATAATTAACTAACAATGCTAGAATAACAATGTACTCAATCCAATCACAAACACAAGGATGTATAGTGGTTCGGTTTCCCTACTCCACTCTCAGTTGCCATACTCATCCCTTGAGTACACCGGATTTCACTAGGGAGTTTAAATTAGGTTCCTCCCAACCTACGTGTTCCAACCGGTTCCACCCAACTGAGGTGTTTACAGGTTTCACCCAACCCAAGTGTTTATAAGTTCCCCCCAACCTTTTCGGTCCTACACAAGAAATCAGATTTAGGCTCAACACATGAGCCATGGTCCTACACAAGAATCTTACGTACACTCCCATCAGACGCTCCCCTTGGATACTTTGATTCAGTCCTACACAAGGGCCTAAGTCCTACAAACGAACCTATCAAGTTTGAAAATTCAAACTCTACACTCAATTCCCAATGGGAAAAGAGTGGATGGAATCTACAAATTGACAACCTTACTTGTCAGATTTGAGCCTCGTTGATGCACCGTTCTTGAGTCGCTTCTTCTAGCTCTCTCGTGCTTGAATCAGCTCTTCGATGCTCCCCCGATCTTAGATGCCGATGCGTTGCCAATGCTTCAGCTCCAATGATCAATCGCCTTGCATATGATGTCCCGGTGAGGTGACTAAGGTGATGGGAGGTTGATGAATCTTCTACAAGAGATAAGAAATGGGTTTCCTAGAAGAATTCATCTAAGAGGATCTATAAGTGATGTTTCGACAGAGGTTTTGCCTATAGTCTTGGTGTATAAACTCCTAGAGATTAAGAGGGAACAAGTTCATGTTCATTTGATCTTTGAATGCTCCAACATGTGATTAATCACAAGGAAGATGACTTGATTGGGTCAGGATTAGAGCCTAATGGTGGTTGCTATAATGGTGGCTTCTAATGCACTAAAATCCCTCTAAAGAGCCCAAGAACCGAGTACCCCCTTATAAACTTAAAGCTCCAACAGTAAAAGAACGGGCAGAAAATGGTTCTTCGATAGGATCGAAACACCCTTCTATGGGATCGACGTCCCTCACAATGACATCGAAGATCTTTCCAAAGAGTTCAGAAGTTTGCGGGACAGTCTGATTGATGGCATCGAACATGCTTCGATGGGATCGAAAGATGCCCTTCGATGGGATCAAAGAAGTGTCTAGAGAGTTCATGATGCAGGACGTGAAAACGTGCCATGATATGCAAGAAATCATATTTAGATCACCACAAAATGATTAAACAATATTCAACCTTCCACATCCCACAACAAGGCCAAACCATTCAATAGGGGAATCCATGGAGATCCAAGCCTACACGCAAGTTAGGGCTACCTCCAAAACAAAATAATCAATCTAGTTAATACCAAAACATGTGGAAGCCCTCAAACATGTGTAGGATTGTTCCACTACCAACACAATTCTCTACCACAAATTAGGGCAAAATTAGGGTTCTAGAATTGGGAAAAAGTGAATATTTGATATCCTAGGGTTAGGGTTTCTAGATTAGAAAGATTTATTGGGTTTGGAATTGAGAACAAATTTGGTCAATTTGAAGAACATGGCTGCTTTGGGGATTTTGCAAAAAATAGGAAAAATTTGGGGAAATAATAAAAAATTGTATCTTTCAAACCGAGAATCCAAATCAGTTGATTAAAAAGGGGTTTTGGAGTATAAAGAGAGGTCTACCAGATGGAGGAATCAAACCAGAAAGAAGAGGCCTGTACGTGAGGCCTGCACGTGCGCGGGTGGCTCGCACGTGTGGGGAGGCACGTGTGGTGGACACCGCCACCTCCACCTTGGTCGGCTAGGGGAGATCTCCCAACCCCCCAAGTTTCGTCTCGATCCGACTTCCGGTGTGCGCGCGTGCTCCGCCGAAGGTTGCGGTCCTGCAACGGGCTGAATCTGGAAGATGAACAAGTACCGCTAGGATGCTCTTTTTGGTTGGAAAACGTGGAGAGGATGATGATGGTGGTGGTGGTGGATGAATCGGGATGAGGCTTCACACCTCGGTAATCTTCCCTTGATGAACAAAGGGGGGCTTTCCACCCTCTTATGGCTCACGTCTCTACACACAAAGAGAAGAGAGAAAACAAGTCTTTTTTTCATTATTCCATGCATAAAAAATTCCAGCCCCCTCTCTTGGAGTTTTAAAGAAACCCTAAGAGGGGAGAATGACTAAAGTGTCCCTGCGCCATGTGCGCAAAAAAAGTCCAAATAATGATAATAAAAACCAAACAACTACTAACCAATCCAATCCGACCATTAGAAACCTAAGCATGAAAAACAATAAAATCCAAAATTCTACGAAGTTCTGTAGTGGTGGGCCACGATCATTACATGATGGGCCATGATTGGGTTCACCCTAGACTCTAAGACTCTCAACACTCCTCTCACAAGTTGTGGGTCTTCAATCCATGTTGTCGCCAAGGTAGATCGATGGTGGGATCCTCATTCTCCTCTCGTACGTGCGTAGTGGAGATACCTCATGCGTGATGTCCCCATCAACTCTACTCGGCTGCGAAGATTTCGCCATTGGCAAAATAAAGCTCCTGTACCACTCTAGAATATCAGGATCAAGCCATTGAAGCTCCTCCTCACTAAGCCATGAACAATCCGAAGACGGTCGTGACTTCCACTTGACAAGAAACTTCTGAAATCCACCATCCCGTGTCGAGACAATCTCATGGTCCAATATGTCCTCTATCTCCTCTCTGGTAGTAAGAAGGGTAGGCAAAGGGGGTAGAGGCTGGGATGAGGGGTCGGGAAGAGGCCATGGGTCAGGGTGATGATTCGGTGCTCTGGGATGGTCAGGTGAAAGGCTGGTCATAGATCAAGAGTACCCTGAAATGCGACTAGATCCTCCACATTGAATGTGGAACTAATCCCCATCGAAGGTGGAAGATCTACCAAATATGCACTGGGACCACTTCGTTTGACAATTTTGAATGGGTCAGCACTACGTGCGTGCAATTTATGAATGGTTCCCTGAGGATACCGCTCTGGCCTGATACGGACCATCACAGAGTCTCCCACATTGAATTCTTTGTACCTCTTATGTTGGTCTGCAGAAAGTTTGTATTGTTCATTATTAAGATTGATCTTTCGCCTGATTTCTTGATGCAATGAATGGATATGTTGTGCGAAGGACTCTGTGAACTCTGATGGCCTATGGGACAAGGACATAGGGACTAAATCAATAGGTGTCCTAGGTCTATAACCAGTGACAACTTCAAATGGACTCAAACCAGTAGACCTGTTGACAGAATTGTTGTATGCAAATTCTGCAGTAGGTAAGACAGTATCCCACATCCCGGTGAACTCCCCTACTAAACACCTGAGCAAATTGCCTAGGCTTCTATTGACCACCTCAGTCTGACCATCAGTCTGGGGGTGGTAAGCATATGAAAATTGTAGCCTAGTGCCCATCTTATGTCATAGTGTCTTCCAAAAGTAACTCATGAATCGCACATCACGATCAGACACTATGGTTTTCAGTAGCCCATGCAGTTTGACAACCTCGCTGAAGAATAGTTTAGCGACATGAGAGGCGTCAGAGGTCTTAGAATAAGGAATGAAGTGGGCCATTTTGGAGAAACGGTCCACGACCACAAATATGGAATCGTGCTTTCGAATCGTCTTGGGAAGCCCAAGCACGAAGTCCATACTAATGTCCTGCCAAGGGACAAACGGAACTGGCAAAGGTATGTATAAACCCGTATTCTACTTCCTCTACTTTGCCAGTTGACAAGGACGACACTGCCCTATAATTTTGGCCACGTCTCGCTTGAGGCTTGGCCAATAAAACCTATCCTCAACAAGGGCAATGGTCTTGTCTCAACCAAAATGACGTGCCACCCCTCCTGCATGTAACTCCCAAACAAGAAAATCGTGGAGGTATGCACAACCGGTCACCCTTAAACAAGTAGCCGTCTAATAACAGGTACTCACTACTAGCTTCTGACGGACTCTCCAACAACGACGCATATACAACTCTAAAGTCTGGGCATTCAGAATACTCATCTCTGACATGCTCAAGCCCAATAACTTCAACACTCATGGAGTTGAGTAATGCAACTCGATGACTCAATGTGTCGACAGGCTTGTTCTCTACACCGGGTTTGTGCTTAAGCACAAAAGTGTACTCTTGAAGTAACTGAACCCACTTGGAGTGCCTAGGGTTTAGTTTCTTCTGAGAGTCCAAGTACCTCAGGGCCTCGTGATCTGAGAACAAGACGAATTCCTGAGGCAGTAGATAATGACGCCAATGGCGCAACGACTGCACGACCGCATAGAATTCTTTGTCATAGGTAGAGTATTTCTGCTTCGCCTCATTTAATTTTTCACTGAAAAAGGTGACAGGGTGCCCTTCCTAACTAAGCACTCCTCCTATGCCAACTCCTAACGCATCGCATGCGACCTCAAAAACCTTCAAGAAATCTAGAAGTCGCATGACTGGAGCTTCGATCATCTTGACCTTTATCTCCTTGAAGACCTTCGAGGCATCCTTCGTCCATTGAAACTTTCCCTTTTTTATGCAATCCATGATGGGAGCCATGATGGAACTGAAGCCTCGAATGAACCGCCTATAGAAGGTGGCTAAGCCATGAAAGCTGCGCACCTCATGAATATTGCGTGGTTCATGACAATGGCCTTGACCTTCTCGGGATCCGCCGACATTCCCTCAGAAGATACTATGAACCCTAAGAAAACACTACTAGACAAGAACTCACACTTCTTAAGGTTAGTATATAACTTCTCGGCTCTCAAGATCCCACAGACTTGCTTCCAATGGTTGAGGTGTAGTTCCTTGGTTACGCTATAAATCAGGATGTCGTCGAAATAAACGACCAAGAACTTCCCAATAAAGGGCCTCAACACCTGAGTCATCACACGCATGAAAGTACTTGGGGCGTTAGTCAACCCAAAAGGCATAACTAGCCACTCGTATAACCCATCCTTCGTCTTGAAGGCCGTCTTCCACTCATCACCAGGGCGTATACGGATTTGGTGATAACCGCTTTTGAGGTCAATCTTCGAAAAAATAGTAGCGTTGGCCGTCATATCCAACATGTCATCAAGACGCGGTATGGGAAACCGATACTTGATCGTGATTTTATTGATGGCCCTACTATCAACACACATCCTCAATATGCCATCCTTCTTTAGGCGTAAGAAGAGCGGGCACGACACACGGGCTCATGCTCTCTCGAATGAATCCCTTGTCCAGGAGCCCATCAACTTGACTCTTCAACTCTGCATGCTCCTTTGGGTTCATTCGATAATAAGGGAGGTTTGGAAAGTCGCTCCAGGGACTAAATCAATGGCGTGTTGTATGTCCCTCATAGGGGGAAGCTCATTCGGTAGATCATCGGGAAAAACATCAAGAAACTCGTCCAATACCGGAACGACCTTGGTGGGCAACTCTACACCAACCTCTAGTGTCGCCTCCCTAGCCATTAGGGCATACACCATAGAGTCTGACTCAGTCTCTTTCTCAAATTCTTTAGCATTCAGGATATGGAGAGACTTGGACTTGGACTCCTTCGAGCCGCTTGCACCACTCTTTGTGGTGGACTCCTTTCCAGTAGTGTTCTTGGGTGGTAGAGGATTCAACTTGATTTTCTTGCCCTCAAACATGAATGTACACACGTTCGAGTGACTAAATATGGTAACATCCCAATCATACAACCAGGACCTACCCAAGATGATGTGGCCGACATCCATGGGAACCACATCACACCACAGCTTGTCTGCATATGATCCAAACTGAATGGGCACAAGACAACGCTGCGATACTGGAATGGAAGTCTCATCAACCCAAGAAACTTATAGGGTTGGGGATGGGCTTCAACTTTCAAGCCCAAACGGCTCACAGTGCCAGTTGAGGCCACGTTGGCGCAACTACCACTAGTACACGATCACCTTACAACTTTTCTCTCCACATTTTGCATAAGTATAGAAGATCATGTTGCGGCACCAGTCGTCGGTACCTTTTGCTTGCGCAAAGGCACAACGAACAACTGCAAGCGTTACAGCCTCATGTGCTCCTTCTTCATCACTAGCGCTCTCCACTGGCACATATTCTTCTTCTTCACCATCACTCTCAGGGGGGCACTACTTCTACTTGCCTATCAATAAAGAACACCTTGCTGCCCTCCTTCGTGCCACACTAGTGGGCAAAATGACCAAACCCCTGACATCTAAAGCACCTAGTCGCGTCACCTCTACGCGAGCTAGACCCAACAACTCCTTTTCCTTTATCATCCTTAGGTCTAAACTGCGAGCTACTGGAAGGCTTGTATTGATTTCCAGTGCTAGGCTTAGCCCCTGTGGGATTGGCCTTAGCGCCAGAATCTCAGGAATCAAACCGCCTTCCCATAGGTGCTTTGAGATACTGCTCGACTTCCAACACCACTTGGTACATTTGTTCAAGGGTGTCAATGTCCTTAGCGAGGAGTTCTCTTCTAATATCATAACTGAGACCCGTCTTGAATCGAGTAAGAGTGAGCACGGGTTCCTCCTCTGCCTCGCATCGGGTCAAGTACTCTTCGAACGTCTCAATGTATTCGGTCACACTCATGGCACCTTGTCGAAGAGATTGCCATTCTTCCATCAATTTCAAGCGATAAGAGAAAGGGAAGTACTTCTCCTTTAGAACTTCTTTCATTTCTACCTAATGAACTATTAGGGGTTCCCTCAACCTTTCGTTTTTACGCTCCACAATGGCCCAAAATCTCTTAGCTTGACCCACAAGCTTCATTTTAGCAAAGCGGACTCGACGGGCATCCGCCATGTCGTACCACTCAAAATAGTGGTCCATGTCCGCCAGCCAGTCTAGAAATGCTTTAGGGTCCAATCGGCCATCAAATGTAAGGGCATCGACCTGGACTCCTTTGCGGAGGTGCACATCAGGATCATCATGGTCGCAATGTCCCTCGCTTCCTTGTTCTCGATCATGACGTCTCCTATCCTCTGGACCACCTACCTGAGACTGAGCATCTCCCCAATAGTGGGGTTGGCCCGAGTAGAGGTCTCAAGTTGGGTAACGTGCACCTTAAGTTGATCAAAGCGTTGATCAATACGTTGTTCCAAGCGCCTACCTATAGACTCAAACTGTCGGGTCATGTTGTTCATGGACTCTTGTAATTGCTCCATGTTTAGTGTAGGGTGTAGTCCAAAACCACGACCAATACGTGTGGGCATACAACTGCTCACTCGACTCAAAGGCCCTCTAATGCAACTATATGCACCTAAGTGACACTAAATGAAGCTACAGGACTCTATATGAAGGAAATTACTCAACTCTACTGAAATTCCATCAATATAACTGCCCAAATAATTTGTTAACAGAAAATTCAGCAATGTAAGTTGTGGATTTTCTGACAACAGAAAATTCAGCAGCCCATATTGTGAGTTATGGGTCCTAAACAGCCCTAAATGAGGAGATTTGATGCACAATGGACAGAAATAAACTAAACCCTAAATACGCAATACATTCCCCTATGAAAAACCTAGGCTCTGATACCAAATTTGATGTAGGACGTGAAAACGTGCCATGATATGCAAGAAATCAGATTTAGATCACCATAAAATAATTAAACAATATTCAACCTTCCACATCCCACAACAAGGCCAAACCATTCAATAGGGGTATCCATGGAGATCCAAGCCTACACGCAAGTTAGGGCTACCTCCAAAACAAAATAATCAACCTAATTAATACCAAAACATATGGAAGCCCTCAAACATGTGTAGGATTGTTCAACTACCAATGGGATTCTTTAACCACAAATTAGGGCAAAATTAGGGTTCTAGAATTGGGGAAAAGTGAATATTTGGTATCCTAGGGTTAGGGTTTCTGGATTAGTAAGATTTATTGGGTTGGGAATTGAGAACAAATTTGGTCAATTTGAAGAATATGGCTGATTTGGGGATTTTACAGAAAATAGGAGAAAATCGGGAAAAATAACAAAAAAATCGTATCTTTCAAATCGGGAATCCAAATCAGCTGATTCAAAAGGGGTTTTGGAGAATAAAGAGAGGTCTACCAGATGGAGGAATCAAACCAGGAACAAGAGGCCTGTACGTGGAGCCCGCACATGCGCGGGTGGCTCGCACGTGTGGGGAGGCACGTGTGGTGGAAACGGCCACCTCCACCTTGGTCGGCCAGGGGAGATCTCCCAACCTCCAAGTTTCTTCTCGATCCGACTTCTGGTGTGCGCGCAGTGCTCCGCTGAAGGTTGCGGTCCTGCAATGGGCTAAATCTGGAAGATGAACAACTGCTGCTAGGATGCTCTTTTGTGTTGGAAAATGTGGAAGGGATGATGATGGTGGCGGTGGTGGTGGTGGTGGTGGTGGAAGAATCGGGATAAGGCTTCACACCTTGGTAGTCTTCCCTTGATGAACAAGGGGGGGTTTCCTGCCCTCTTATGGCTCACGTCTCTACACACAAAGAGAAGAGAGAAAACAAGTCTTTTTTTCTTTATTTCATACATAAAAAATTCCAACCCCCTCTCTTGGAGTTTTGAAGAAAACCTAAGAGGGGAGAACAACTAAAGTGTCCCTGCGCCATGTGAGCAAAAAAGGTTCAAATAAAAAATAATAAAAACCAAACAACTACTAACCAATCCAATCCGACGATCAGAAACCTAAGCATGAAAAATAATAAAATCCAAAATTCTACGAAGTTCTATGGTGGTGGGCCACGATCATGACATGATGGGCCATGATCGGGTTCACCCTAGAGTCTAAGACTCTCAACACTCCTCCCACAAGTTGTGGGTCTTCAATCCATGTTGTCGCCAAGGTAAATCGATGGTGGGATCCTCCTTCTCCTCTTATACGTGCGTAGTGGAGGTACCTCATGCGTGATGTCCCCATCAGTTCAGATCTTTGCTAGACATAATGTTCGATGGCATAGACCAGGGCTTCAATAGGATCGAAGACCTATCAAAACTGACTTCAATGGGATTGAAGTCCTATAAAAAAAACTGTTGTTTGAGCTATTTGATTTACAACAGCTTACACCTCTTATTAGCCTAACTTATCATGTTTTTCTAAGTGTTATAAGGCTAAAGAAGATGACCAAGGGTTTTTCTATAAGGTCCAAGTCATCTAGAGGTTAAGGCTTGTTTTGGTTATAAGGGGTTAGGGTCACTAAGGCATCTCTGATTTAGCAGTATCTTCTTCCTTGATACTTCTTGTCCACTTGAATCTTCGGTCTTCGCCTTGCCAAAGCTCAACCGACATTACAACACATGGACACATGTGATTGACAAATAAGGTCCACTATTATGCCACAAATAAGTGTACTAACATGAACCATTAAAAGAACAAACTATTGAAAGTCCATCAAGTCTAATCAAAACTGTTTGACGGTGAAATCAAAAGATCTAACATTTAAAAATGTTCGAGAAACATTTGGAATTTTTTTAGACTGTTAACCAACTATAGAACACTTGATGGACAATCCAATTGACAAGATCTATCTACAACTATGTCTCGACCTAGATCCCTTGTTGGTGCATGTATGGTTTCTATCACATCTTAATGTGTGATCCCAACAACACCCATGTGTCAGCCACCATTGTAACCTCAAAAAGTGTGTCAAGGCCCACAATACTAGGACCATAAAAGTCCATCCATGACCTTAGGTCTACGGATAAGTCAAAGCTAGCACACAATCAAGTTAATAAAATCTGAGCATGATGGGCATTTTCAATTGGGAGACTTGATAGGATACATGAATGCAAATATCCAACCAAGCCAAGTACTCATAGGCAAGTGAACACTCAGATTATCGCGCAGTGGAGGACAATGGCAACAAGGTGCCAGGCATTGAGGTTACTCCATCCTAACTCATCATTGGCTCCATAACACAAGATAACCACAAAACTAGTCTCAGGCCACTCAAACCCAATAAAGTGATTATAGAATTTAGGGTACCTGAGAACCATGGTTACACAAGTCTCTCTTAGCCATTATGGCCATTGTGCCTACTTCATTCTTTTCCCATAGACCCACAAGAGATATTCCATAAGGAACCCTTATAACCCGCTAAACATATTTATTGCATAATTTCTACACAACTAATGAAGAAAAACAAATGTATATATTCCTTTGAACTAGTGCTCATCAATAAACAAGATCCGTAATGGCTAAGGTACTATGCTGATGTGTGTTGAACATGTACCCCATCAGTCACATGCACCATTCCATGGTAGGCCACAGGCTTAAAAATCAGGTCAATCCATGACTTAGGTGGGCCACACCACATACAACAGTTGAAAGGGGTTACCCACCCATTAAAAACTTCATGATCATTTATTGGGCACGCCGAGATGTGGTTCACAAATCCATCCCATCCATTGTGTGTGTCCCACTTGGATGAGGAGTCAGACCAAGTTTCCAGCCGCATCCAAAACTCAAGTGGGCGCCACAAGTGCTTTTAGATGTTTTAGGCATGTCTTCACATGGCTTTTAGATGGTATGGCCCACCTGAGTTTTGTATATGGCTGATTTTTGGGATATCCCATAACCTAAAGGGGACCCATCAAATGCACGGTGTTGATGTCCAATCCACATCATGGTGGGACCCACACGGCTCGACCTCATGGGAAGTTCCCATGAGGTCGACCTCATAGTACCATTTCCCACACACACACACACACACACCCACCCACACACACCATTGGCTTTCCATGGTACACGTCTAACATGTGATCTCATGTTCAATCTAGGTAGTGGATGACTTGCCTTGTAGAAGTTATATTAGTGCCACTTAATATATTTTCTGGTAGGGCGTACACTGAGCGCCTATGATAAGAGTTGATCCTGGGCCTATGCCATTTTAGGAGAGTGATACACATCAGCTGAGATACCTAGCTAGGTGTTTAGAGAGTTTTAAGACCAATGCTTCATGAAAATACAAAATATGTTGGTTCGAACTGTCCTTAAGTTGTCTCATAAAATCATATTGTTGATTTCCCCAAGGCCATGACTAGAAATTGCTCCAAATCCTGCATTTGCAAAAAATGAACTTACTTGATTTTATAAGAAACAACAGTTTTGGAGGGTATTTGAATTAGGCACGTCATTGTGACTTGTAAAATAATCATGATTTCCTACATTTAGGATACAACAGCATACAGTAATTTGCATTATTGTAATTACCTATGCCAATGGTTCAAAAAGTCCAAAACCCATGATCTGAACCATCTAAAGGGTTTGGATCACCCCAAATTACCCAATAAAAAGCTCACAATCAAAGATCAACCCAAGGACCCCAAGTAACTATTCCAAAGTCTACACCCTCCAATGGTTAGTCTAACATTTAGCACACAACAGAACTCACCATATCAAGAGCATATGCCTAACGAAGATATTGACGGTGGATTCCTCTCAGGGACAATCAGTCAAGTTTCCAAAGAGCAAACACTAATTTCTTGCAACCAAGTCACTCCTCAACCTCAAGTCCGCAAACAAAAGGTCAACAATAGTGAATTTTACTCTTAGATCACAAGGAGCAATAATGAAAACCAAAGAGACCGGTACATTGACCAAGAAAATTTACGCGCCAGCATGGTGTAGCAGTCCCGGCAAGCCCCATGTGGCCAACCATGGCCACGGTACCAGCACCGTGCGGTCAGCCCACATTTTTGCAGGTGGTTTCCTTCGATTGGTTACAATTGCTGAAACTAAGCTATAAAAAAATTTGCTTGATCTCGTTTATAAATACATCCCTCCTCAAGGAGATAAGGATCGAAGAATCCACTTCTACACCAATACTCTATTGGATTGAAATCTCAAACATTAGGCAGCCAGAAGTTGAAGAACACAAAAGCACGACCACCTTTCTTGTACCCATGATTTCTTTAAATTACATTGTAATAGGGTTATAAGGATAACTTAGAAAGAATCAAAGGCAAGAGTGCATTTTTTATTCATCAAGAAATCAAACTTCGATTTCATTTTCTTCCTCAAACTTAAAAGGGGTTCCTTTTAATTTCATGTAATTTCTCCTCTTTACATTTCTCTGTAATCTTGGACATACCCCACAAATTTCTACCATGAACAATCTGTGAGTGTTATAGTACATGCCAATGAAGTCCTTTGGTATCTTAGAAGTGCAAGGCTATCTACATCAACTAAATCTAAATGCATCCACTAAGCTCATCTAATGGATCTACACGCCCAATGTTCCTATATATGAGAAAGGACTACAATACCCCTTATATAGGTAAAATAAGCAAACAAACAAGAAAAAAGATGTTAACATACTAAAAAAGTGCCACAATGATGCATATATGCTCCAACAAGCTACTTGTGGCTCCTTGCAAATGCCAATAAGATACATGGGAAAAATCTATGTGGACAAAATAAGTTGCACATTTATAGCAAACGTTAGAACTGTTATAATTATTTTATTATTTAGGGGAAAATACTATAATGGCTAACATTCTTTTCTTTCCCCCCTTTAATCTGCTTTGTAGTGGCTAACTACAATTCAAGCAACAACAAGACTTTGTAGTGCTAAAGTTTCGATACTGATGGTTTAGTTGCAAAACATTCATTTCTTTCAACCATGAAGCATCTAAAATCACACCATAAAATAATTGTTTGAAAATTAAAAGTATAAGGCATCAATATAACGTAAAGGAAAAGATATATGTAGAAATCACTAACCTGTACTTGAGATTCTTTCCTAACACTAACTTGAAAAAGGAGGTAGGTAATTCATAATGTTGGGATTTTGGTTTATCAGTCTCCACAGCTATAGGCATCCGTTCAAGAGCTGCAATAGCAATAGCCATTCATTAAAAAGGAGGTGGAGAATTCATAACATTGGGATTTTGGTTTATCAGTCTCCACAGCTATAAGCATATGTTCAAGAGCCGCAAAAGCAATATCCACTTCCCTGATCAATGAAATCATTCAAGCCTTTTATGTCATGTTAGATTCAAGTACTATTAAAAGGGACTTCTTTGAGCATCATTCAAACCATCATATTTTTTGGATAATGGACTCTCTTCAGCATCAATAAGAATCCAACAATCTACAATGCAATTACAGAAGACACGGTCATTTTTTAAGGGATTTAGTAGTAACAAGTAGTGAGTAAATGTCTTGTCAAGAAGACAATGGATATCAGAAAGCCGGGAGAAAATTGCCTTTTTTTACAGACTTATATATATATATATATGAAGATACAAAATCTCCAACTAATCTCTAGCTAATTGCATAACATGTATTTAATATTTTACATCTAACAAATATAATCAATGATATTAATAAAATGTAATCAGTAATTTTTGTGGGGCCCACTTTGCTTATCTCTACACTCCCCCTCAAATTGTGGTTGGGTGAGCAACATCAATTTGCCAATCAAATAATTATGGAGGGCTCTAGGCATTGCCTTAGTGAAGATGCTAGCAAGTTGTTGTTGAGAGGCAACATGTAGAAGCCTAATTTCACCAGCCAAGTATCTTTTGTGAATGAAGTGGCAATCAACCTCTATGTGCTTGGTAATCTCATTAAAAACTGGATTAGAAGTAATTTGAATAGCATTAGTATTAGCTGCATATAATAAAGTGGGAGACTGAATGGATATGTGTAAGTCATCTAGAAGACCCGTCAAACACATTATCTCACTACAAGCAAATGGATATGACACAATGTTCGGCCTCTACAAAAGACTTAGACACTGTGTGTAGCTTCTTACACTTCCATGATGTAAGAGAATCACCCAGAAATACACACCATTAAGAAGTCAAGTAACAAGAATCTAGGCATCCTACGCAATCTGCATCAGCATAGGCTAACAACTAGAGAGGAGAGTTGGAAGGAAAAGAAGAGCCCCTTGCGGCAGGTAAGTAATGAATAATGGATAGACAACAGAGAGATCAATGTGAGGAGGCTCTAGAACAAATTGACTATCTGCATTATATGAGACATATCAAGACGAGTTGCAGTGAGATAGAGCAGACTCCCAACTAATTGTTCGAATCCAGCTGCAGTAGGCAATGATCATGTAGGGATAGCATGTAGTGGAAGAGGTACAACATCTCAAAGCACCGATGGGGTTTTCAAGGAGGAGGAACAAAAAAGAAGAGGTGCACAAGACTCAACCGGGTTTGGTGACTTGGCTGAGTAACCAACTCATGGAAAAGTCAAGAGAACTTGGTTCTTGTCTTTACACCCACCAAATCTGCACTATTTTTGACTCAGTGGAGCGAAAAAAACAGGGTCGACTTGTCTGTTTAGTCAGCCAACTTGGTTTAAAGGGACCTGCCATAGAGAAATCTTTGATCGTATTTATCCTATAGTCAGTTAAGGTTTTGAGAGTCTGAAACTCCTGAATTCAAGTACTGCAAAAACTCGTTTCTTCTTTTTTCCCTTTAGGTTAATTGTGGAACCTTCGATTCTGTTTTTGGTACTAGAGCAGACCTACAAGGCTACACTAGCAATGTCCCTTGTTATCTCATTAATTCAGAAACGGATTTCAATATATTTATAAATAGCAACAAAGGCAAACATAAAATAGAAACAATATCCACATGGCTATCATTAAATCATATCTCAGCGGGAGTAACTAAATTAGACTCCATCCATTGGTGTTAAAAATGTTAATGTCAACTCAAATTTCCACTTAGTAGGCAACAGAATATCTCAAAAGCCGAACAAGTTAATTCTGATATGCCAATTTACACACCACAATTAAGGCTTCTTTAAGTGGTTGAATTAACCAATATCAGACTAATGACGTATCATCTGCGGAAGTGTTTAAATGGTTAAATTAACCAATATATCTGACATTATTCTCATTCTCAAGGATTTAATTGCTGAGTCCTCCAGCCAGACCCTATGCTTCTTCTTCTTTTTTTCTTTTTCCACACACGGACACACACTACATGGGCAGTTGTATCCATGACCTCAGTGTTGAAATGCACTGTCTACCACTGAACCATGGGTTAGAACCCGGATCCCTATGCATTTTAATTCTGATCATCGAGAAGTTAAAGGTGGCATACTTCCAACTTAAGGAGGAAATACCAAAAGGCAAAATGAGGCATGTAAAAACAAATAGTTCCTAACAGGAAGTCCTTAGCCTGGGATGGAATCATAAGTTAACCTATGACGAATAACCCCTCCTCCACTTTGTTGCATTATGTTGCTTTCAATCCTATAAACCCATTGTATATTATTGTCAACAAATAGCCATTACTTCTCAGTGAGCAAAAAAGAGTGCCTGATGACCTACAAAGCAACTAAAGATAGGGATATTGTAACGCCCCGTAAAACAACCGACCCTTGAGCCCGAACATGTCCTCGGGCCATGTCACGCTTACGTCACTCCAGGGCGTTTAATTGGCCAATAGTAGCCTCTTAAAACCGAGGCTTCCCTAATCCAGGCTCCACGTGTGCACCCGTCGGGTCTTTGCGCTACCCAATCCGAGTCAGGTGGGTCTGAGACTTAAATAAGTCGACCCCCATGTCGGGCCTGGTATCTTCGTTGGATCCGCACGCTGAAATTGATATCCGAAACTGTAAAACTGCACAACACTACGATTACACCCTAGGCGCGAGTGTACTCTCACCATCCTTAAGTAAACCAATCATTACAACACATACTTTTCTTGTATGGCCCTTCTGCACCCTTGCATGGCATTGAGATTTAGGACTTAGAACTTAAATATAACATCCACCACAATCCCAAACTTGCAGCCCCGATCGACGAACAGTGACCGTCGAACTGATCTGTCGTCATAGCTCGCAATTGCCGCATTATATTCTCGTAGGATTGCGCATGTAGCCATATCCTGGGCCTGGAGGACTATCCCTCGGTCCAGATGGGATTAGATGGGCCC
The DNA here is from genome assembly GCA_003013855.2 of Liriodendron chinense. NCBI lineage: Eukaryota > Viridiplantae > Streptophyta > Magnoliopsida > Magnoliales > Magnoliaceae > Liriodendron > Liriodendron chinense. Next base: position 5,571,297 of record PVNU02000070.1, read on the forward strand.
GCTGGGCCCCACACAATAAAAAAATAGACCCAAAAGGCTACTTATAGCCGCTTAAAAAGTTGAGGGCTATATATCCTGATTTCCCAAGATTATAAAAGCTCCTTTTCTCTCATCCACTCTCATTTCTACCTACATCTAGCTGAGAAAGGAGAGAGAGAGTGAGGAAGAGAAGCTGAGAGAGAAGGAGATCAGCCCAAAGAGGGCTTGTGCATGTCGATTTAGGGCAATTCCTTAGCCCCCATCGCTACATAGGGCTAGGAGAGTACCGGATTCAGCTTCATCCAGCCCCACAGGTAATTGGAATGAAGTATACACCGGGAGCTATCAGATTTCTTGCTGAATCCATGCAATTTCCTAACATAGAACCCCTCTCTTGCAGGAATTGCAAGGGATTTTCGGAAATATGAGGTGTGTATCATTCCCTACAGGTTGTCTTGCATCAAATGCAAGCCCACATGAATAATATCTCCAATTCTAGATAGATTTGCTAGATAGCTGTAGAATCCCTTAGGGGTTAGTTCTTTAGATGTCTCTAAGACCAGGAATTTCATGTTTATATTGGTTAATCATCATGCATGTTTAATATTACATGAGTATATATATTAGTATTCATATATTTATCTTAAATTGGAAAGAATTGCCTAATTGGTTGTGCACTATTATTATTCCCTGAGATGCATGTGTATGTTGCTGTTGCATCTTTGGGGAAATTGGTAATTTCTTCTGGTTGTTTGGAATTTTGAAATAATATCACCTGTATGTAACATATATGTAGTAGAGTAAGTTAAAGTTTAGCTCCTAGCATAGTCCCATGGTTCTATATGTTGCCGGATCGGGAAATTCACAGAGTTTGGGTAGGCCACACAAGTTGGTCGTATCCCCGAAGTTGGAATCCTCAGGCGTGGTGTAATGTGGGTGCTGTCCGTGGTTCATGAACCACGTGGGGCATAGTACCCAAGGTCAGTCTCCCGTCATCCCCTTGCCTAAGGACCACCGACTTAACAAACCCGGTTCAGGTATAATGTTTGTATAAACGCCTATATTCGAATCCACATACCAACACGACCATTGGACAGGCCCACTAATAATTACATGGCAAACGATCTCTAAAGACTCATGGGCCGGGCATAGTGGTATGGGACTTATGCCCGCGCTGTCGGCCTACGCCGGGGTGGTGCCCCTCCGTAGTGACATGGCTGACGAGTCATGGCCGACGAGTCATGGCCGAATCGGACGCTCGGACTGTTTATCCGAGCTGGGATCCTTGGGGTTACTGGCGATGATATGTACTCGCTCGCAGGGAGCCAGATGATCCCTGATCGGACGAGTGATATGGTAATGGTATGTTGGCTTCGCCAGCCGACTGGATGTTAAACTGATATAATTAAGGATTTAGATAATCATTCATGGTCCGGCATGACATTCATTCGGGCAGGTGACTGGGGTGGTGCCCCTGTCATGGTGGCCCAGTCTGTGCGAGTGTTGTGGTGGTGCCATACACTGTTCGCTGTGACAAACTGGTGTTTGGGGCATGCACATATGCATTTCATGCACTCATGCACTAAATAATTGTGCTTTGTTGGTATGGATATCTTAGTTAGGAATGATGTGTAATAAAATCCATTATTTATGTATGCTTTCATTTGTGCATTGATAACTTGTATGTAATGTTACCACTGAGTTGGCCACTCATTCCCCATTCTGGGAATGGTGTTATAGCACACCACCCAGACGCCGCATGTGACCCAGGTTTACAGGAGGAGAGCGAAGCGGCAAAATACGAAGAGTTAGCCGCTGGCAAGGATCCATACATTCAGTATGCAGACGACTAGTATAGAGGGTGATAGGGGATCCTTGTTATGGGGGATAGCGCCGGGTTGGCGCAATGTATAGGTTTTTGCTATAGTTTTTGGAGCCTGGTGATCGGGGCCCCTGGCGGGTCCCGTCGAGTGAGTTGTTGATGTTAATTAATTCTTTTGGCTTATATATATATGCTCACTTCTTCTTTTGGACATGGATACCTCATGTGTTTGCTTCTGGCTGAATATTATTCTGATTCCATTAGTTTGCCTATTTCATTGCATGTTTTGCATCAAGTGGGGCCCGGCATATTGGGGGCCGAGGATGCCCTCGACCCTTGACATCCGGGGTGTCACAAGAGTTGGTATCAAAGCGTCGGCTGTAGAAACAACTGGGATGTGGGAAATGGATCCATCGAAATGAAGAAGGAAGGGCTATATATAAGTGCCAAACGAGAGACCCAGGTTTAGGACTCGGGCGTCGTGTGAGAATAGTTGGTGGTCACTTGGGAGCGTGTACATGAGGGGGATAGAATTAGAGGTGATGAGTGGTCAGCTTTGGAAAAGGCTGAGGGGTCATGGGAGTGAGAAAATTGGCCAAGGGTCATAAATCAGGAACTTGGGAAGTTCCTCCAGATTGTCCAGGTACCACCTGGATGCCACCTAAATGCTACCATAGGGCACACCCCTTTTTGGACAAATTGTCCAAGTACCACCTGGATGCCACCTGAATGCTACCATAGGGCACACCCCCTTTTGGACAGATTGTCCAGGTACCACCTAGATGCCACCTGAATGCCACCATAGGGCACACCTGCTTTTGGACAAATTGCTCAGGTGCCACCTGGATGCTACCGTAGGGCACACCCCCTTTTGGACAGATTGTCCAGGTACCACCTGGATGCCACCTGAATGCCACCATAGGGCACACCTGCTTTTGGACAGATTGCTCAGGTGCCACCTGGATGCCACCGTAGGGCACACCCCCTTTTGGACAGATTGCTCAGGTGCCACCTGGATGCCACCGTACGGGCACGGTGACGCACGTGTGCGCCCCTTTAAAACCCATTCTTTCACCCCATTTCATTCCACTTCTTTTATTTTCTCTCTTCTCTCTCATTTCTTACCATAACTAAGCTTTCAAAACCTCCAAACTCCTCCTCCTTGCTCTCAAATCCTAGAAGACCTCCACCCCCTTTTTTCTCCAACTTCAAGAATCCATCAATGGCGGCCTTCCTCTCCGCCATGGCTTCTTTCTTCGCCATTCCCCTCCTTGTGGCTCTCACCGAGAACAAGAGGGCTGCCGCTAGCACAAGCCGAGGGGCTCCGAAGAAGAAAAAGAGTGATTCCAAGGCTTCCACCTCGACTTCACCCCTAGGAAGGTTTGCACGTCGATCCGTCGTTTACGAGCGACCGGTAGCGGAAGAAGTCTTAGAAAGGTATGAAGGCTTGCGAACTTTGAGGAATAGGGGATGGGGCCCGGTCTTTGAGATCAACGATCCAGCCAATACGGGATTGGTATGCCTCTTCTACTCAAAAATCCGAGAGACCCGAACGAACCCATTAGGCTTCGACTTGGATTGCAGTAACCAAGTGTATCACATTGACACCGAAATCATAGCAGAAAACCTTGGAATCCCAATGGGGACGGTGTACATTAACGAGGATGACTGTAGGCCGTATCAAATGCAATGCGAACGCACCCGCATGCTTTGCGGACAAATGGCCGAGTGGAGGACCAACGAGAGTCTATTGGCTAGCAAAATGAAGACTGAACTCCGAGTTATCCACCAAATATTCGCCACCGATGTCTATCCCCGGAAGGGCAACCGCACCGAGCTGTCCTATTACATGGTCGAAATGCTTTTCCAGGTCTGGGATGGCAAGGATGTATGCCTTCCAACCGTCATATTGCACCACATCATTAAGGCCGCTACAAATCGTCGTAATCCTCCCCCCGCTCTGCCTTACGGGCGGCTCATTTGCAGGTTGGCCAAGAGGTACCGGCTTTCGGGGCCTAGGGAAGACCCTGCACCGGTACAACCTTTCAACCTGCGCTCTCTTCAAAGGATGACTCTGAATGTGGAAGCGTCCGACGAACCAGACGTCGTGGAAGTTGAGGAAGGTGAAGATGAAGAAGAGGAAAACGAAGAGGAAGAAGGGCAAGATGAAGAGTACCGTCCGCCTCCCAACTATGAGGCCGACCATGCCGCCCTCAAGCGGAGGGTGGAAAAGATAGACAACCGAACAAAGAAGATGTATAGTCTTCTGAAGAGGATTGTCTGTTGTATGGAAAAGGAAGAAAAGGATGAAGATGCACTACCTCCCCCCCCCCCCCCCCCCCCCCCTCAAGAGTAGGGCAAGGACATTATCTAAGTAATTAAGTCAAGTCAGTAGTTAGTGTTTGGGGCCTTGGGTGAGGCGTGTCTCCCCAAGTAGGATAAGTAATAGAAAATTTTGTGCCATTCGTGGCAAGTATTGAACTAGTATAGTTAGTTGTAGGGTGTCGTTTAAAGTAAAATTAACATGCAATGTATGTGGCATTCTTGCCTAAAGGATGAAAATATCAATGAAATGCCTTTTTTTTTTACAGCTAAGATGAAATCTATAATTCCGATAGTTATGTGCTTAATAGTTACTGTTCTATTTTCTTCAAGTGCATGGATGATTGACAAGTAATTACAAATGTTGAATGTATGCCTAGACAAGAGCCTAGTAGGGTACTAACTCTAGTTCCCTTGCCTGTTCAGTGACAAGCCGCAACGGGTAGACATAGTCTACACACAAGGGCACCGGAATGTAGCGCGTGACAATCCGCTCGAACCGGTGAGAGGCCCTAACGACCCTAGCTCTAGTATCGACACTCCCGTCACTTTGGGAGACTTTCAGGCCCCAGCCCAAGAACACGGACCCGTGGCGAATGATGGGGCGGATTACCGCCCAGGACCACCGTTACCGCCTCCGCCAACACTACCCCAAGCCCCGCTAAATCAAGATGTCATGCAGCAACTACTATTTGCGCTACAACAGCAGCAACAAACGCTGACAATGATCATGGGGTCGATTGCGTAAAATTCGGGTAGCGCCACCATTTCACCCCCTCCAAACCCTGTTAACACTCAGGCGACACCTCCGCCGCCACCTACACCCGCGAGGGCCACCCCAGTGTATAGAGAGGGCATCTTTGAACGTTTCCAGAAGATGCGCCCCCCAACCTTCGCCGGAACTCACAATCCAGCCGATGCCGAACATTGGCTAGATCGAATGGTTAAAATGGTGGAGACTTTCCACTGTTCTGAGGCTGAACAAGTAGAACTTATCACGTTTTCCTTAGAAAAGGATGCGGATTTATGGTGGAAGAGTGTACGTCGCATGGTTCCGAAAGACCATGTGTGGACTTGGCAGGAATTTAAGGACCGCTTTTATGATAAGTATTTTCCAATTACTTACTGTCACGCACAGGAGGCCCAATTCCATAAATTACAACAGGGGAACATGAGTGTTGGAGAATACGAAACACGGTTTTCAGAGTTATTATGATATGCGCCGGCCACAGCCACGGATGAAGGGGCGAAGCTGCGACACTTTTTGGAAGGGTTACGACCTGGGATTCACAAAAAAATGTGCTGTTCCGAGATCTCAACATATGTGGCTGCCTTTGCTAAGGCGCTTGAATCTAAGCAAGATGCCATCCGTCTCTCCCGAGCTCGCCTTCAGGCAAATCCGAGAGAGAGGGCAGAGTTCTCTACATATGCTCCTTCAAGTAAAAAGACTCGGGTTGAACCAACGCCATTACGTGCACTACCGCCTCCACCGAGGTCCAACCCGATTCGGAACTACACATATTGCAAGAAAAATGGCCATGTTGAACCTTATTGTTACACTAAGATAAAAGATCTTAACCTCAAGCCTTCAACACCATCGGCCTAGCCGCAAAACCGCCCAAACGCCACATCTTCAGGATCGGCTAAGCAGCCCACACAGACAGGCCGTCCTACATCTCAAGCGATCCGCCCCTACTCAGCACCGGTAACAACGGGGGCTAATAGGGTCCAATAGGCACGCGTGAATGCACTGATTTCAGAAGAGATCGAGACGCCTGACTATTTCCCTTGCACTTTCGAAGGTACTGCTCGCATCCTTGACTCTCCAGTTTACTGTTTGATCGACACGTGTGCATCTGTCTCCTGCATCTCGTACTCTTTAATCAAACGACTAAGATTAAAGACTACCGAAACACCCAAACGGGCCGTCGCGACTGCATCGAGAGCATTCTCTGACACTACCAAGCCTGTCTTCAGTGCCCCATCGTCCTAGGAGACAAGGAGGTCCACATTGACTTGGTTGCCATCAGCCTGTACCACTATGACATCATTATCGGCATGGACTGGCTAACCTCCGTGTCGGCAGAATTAGATTGTGAAACTAGAATGATGACTATTCACTTACCTGAGGAAGATCCCATCTCGATCCCCGTCAGGGTCAGCTACAGGTATCGTGCTGAACTGTATGCCATGAAGGACGTAGATAGTAGTGATAAAATAGAAGTCGACGATACGCCGGTAGTTGAAGATTTTCACATGGTATTTTCGACAATACCCGGCCTTCCACCACCACGAGAAATAGAGTTTGCCATAGATTTGGTGCGTGGCACCACACCGATTGCGTTGCCTGCATACCGAATGCCTCCGTGTGAAATGGAGGAGTTGAGAATTCAGATTGATGATTTTCTAGGTTTAGGGTTCATTCGACCTAGTGTGTCTCCATGGGGAGCCCCTGTACTGTTTGTGCCAAAAAAGGATGGAGGTCGGCGACTATGTATAGACTATCGGAGACTAAACAAAGTAACTATTAAAAATAAATACCCCCTTCCTAGAATCGACGACTTGTTTGATCAACTGCGTGGTGCCCAATACTTCTCAAAGATAGATCTGCAGTCAGGTTACCACCAACTATGGGTTAGAGAAGACGACAAACCCAAAACCGCGTTCAAGACAAGCTTTGGGCACTACGAATTTTTGGTAATGCCCTTCGGCCTTACTGAACGCCCCAGCGGTGTTCATGGACTTGATGAACCGAGTTTTCAGGCCATTTCTATATCGATGCGTCATCGTATTTATTGATGATATCCTTGTCTATTCTAAGAGCCATGAAGAACATGAAGAACACTTGCGGGCCATCCTAGAAACGTTAAAATAACACCAGTTGTATGCTAGCTTTAAGAAATGCGCCTTTTGGAAAGAGGAAGTAAAGTTCCTTGGGCACGTGGTCACTAAGGAAGGTATCGCAGTGGACCGAACTAAAGTTGCGACAGTACAAGACTGGGAACAACCAAAGTCGGCAACAGAAGTGAGAAGCTTCCTGGGGTTAGCTGGGTATTATCGCCGTTTCATTAAGGACTTCTCCAAAATTGCTAGGCCACTGACTCAATTGACCTGCAAAGATATCAAGTTTGAATGGAATAGAAAGGCAGAAGCTGCATTCCAGGAACTCAAGGATAAGCTCACATCCGCTCCTGTCCTAATCTTGCCGGAGCAAGGTGTCAAGTACACCGTATACACGGATGCATCTCGAGTGGGTTTAGGATGCGTATTGATGCAGAATGACAAAGTGATTGCTTACGCGTCCCGTCAATTGCAGAAGCACGAAGAAAATTACCCCACTCATGACTTAGAGTTAGCCGCCATCATTTTCGCCCTGAAATTGTGGAGACACTATCTGTATGGAGAGGAATTTGAGTTATTCTGTGACCATAAAAACCTAAAATATATCTTCACTCAGCGCGATTTAAACTTGAGGCAGCGACGATGGATGGAAACACTTAAAGACTTCAATTTCGAAATATCATACCATCCAGGTAAGGCAAACCTAGTGGCCGATGCGTTAAGTCGCAAAAGGGCAATAGAATTTGCAGCCCCTCTCATGGTAAGAGAATGGAATATGGTTGAGTTTGAGCGAGACTTTGAGCAAAAACTCACCGTAAAGGAGCCTTACGCCATGATCGCCCACCTTCGAGTAGAACCCAAGATAGATTATAAAATTTTGGCAGCCCAAGACCAAGATGAAGCATTGTGCAAGAAGAAAGAATAGGTGAAAAGCGGAAAATTGCCAGGATGGCATATTGGGAGCGATGGCGGCCTGCGTTTTCAGGGCAGTCTATGCGTTCCGAACATTCAAAAGCTGAAAACCGAAGTTATGGATCTGGCCCATAAATCTAAGCTTGCAATGCATCCGGGGGGCACCAAGATGTATCAGGATATGAAGAGAAGTTATTGGTGGGACAACATGAAGCGCGAGATCGCAAAATATGTATCTCAGTGTTTCACCTGCCAACAAGTCAAGGCCGAACATCGGCAGCCTCCCGGCCTATTACAACCTATGCCGATAGCAGAATGGAAATGGGATTTCATCTCGATGGAATTCATCGCGGGCCTACCTCGAACTAAGAAAGGCCACGATTCCATCTGGGTTATAGTTGATCGCCTAATCAAATCCGCCCACTTTCTGCCCGTGCGCTCCTTCCAGACCTCTGAAGATCTGGCGAAACTATACATTAAGGAAATCGTGAGGCTGCATGGAGTGCCTCGTGAGATAGTGTCAGATAGAGACACTCGTTTTACCTCGATTTTCTGGTCTCGGATCCAGCAAGCTATGGGAGCAAAATTGACCTATAGCACAGCATTCCATCCTCAGACAAATGGGCAAACAAAACGCATAAATAAGGTATTAGAAGATATGCTGCGGGCCTGCACCTTAGATTTTAAAGATAGCTGGGATGACTGTCTCCCCTATGCCGAGTTTGCATATAACAATAGCTATCAGGCAAGTATCGGCATGGCCCCGTATGAGGCTCTATACGGTCGCCCTTGCCAAGCTCCTCATTGCTGGACCGAAGTAGGAGAAAGGAAATGCTTGGGCCGGAACTCATGCAACAAACGTCCCAGAAAATTGACATTATCCGAAGGCGTTTGCAAACGGCCCAAAGCCGTCAGAAAAGTTATGCTGACAAGCGTCGACGACCCTTAGAATTCGAAGAAGGAGCTCATGTCTTCTTAAAAATATCACCGATGAAGGGAATTTTACGTTTTAGCAGGAAGGGCAAGTTAGCCCCACGCTATAGTGGCCCGTTTCAAATCTTGAAGCATGTAGGCGCGGTAGCCTACCGCCTTGCCTTGCCGACGCCTCTTGCGGGAGTTCACAACGTGTTCCATGTTTCTATGCTGAAGAAATATGTACCAGACCCGTCCCACATCATAAAGTGGGAGCACGTCAAACTCCGAGAGAACGCCACTTGCGTGTTTCAACCTACCTGCATCATAGACAGAAGGGAACACGTCCTTCGTAACAAGAAGATTCCATTAGTAAAGGTGTTTTGGACTCACAATTCTGAGGAACAGACCACCTGGGAAACTGAAGCGGATATACGCAAGAACTACCCTTACCTTCTGGAGGATCATGATCAGGTATAATTTCGAGGACAAAATTATTTTTCTTAGGGGGGGAGATTGTAACGCCCCGTAAAACAACCGACCCTTGAACCCGAACATGTCATCGGGTCATGTCACGCTTACGTCACTCCAGGGCATTTAATTGGCCAATAGTAGCCTCTTGAAACCGAGGCTTCCCAAATCCGGGCTCCACGTGCGCACCCGTCAGGTCTTTGCGCTACCCAATCCGAGTCAGGTGGGTCTGAGACTTAAATAAGTCAACCCCCATGTCGGGCCTGGTATCTTCATTGGATCCACACGCTGAAATTGATATCCGAAATTATAAAACTGCACAACACTACGATTACACCCTAGGCGCGAGTGTACTCTCACCAACCTTAAGTAAACCAATCATTACAACACATACTTTTCTTGTATAGCCCTTCTGCACCCTTGCATGGCATTGAGATTTAGGACTTAGAACTTAAATATACCATCCACCACAATCCCAAACTTGCAGCCCTGATCGACAGACGGTGACCGTCGAACTAATCTGTCGTCATAGCTCGCAATTGCCGCATTATATTCTCGGAGGATTGCGCATGTAGCCATATCTTGGGCCGAGAGGACTATCCCTCGGTCCAGATCGGGTTAGATGGGCCCACTGGGCCCCACACAATAAAAAACTAGACCCAAAAGGCTACTTATAGCCACTTAAAAAGTGGAGGGCTATATATCCTGATTTTTCAAGATTATAAAAGCCATTTTTCTCTCAGCCACTCTCATTTCTACCTACATCCAGCTGAGAAAGAAGAGAAAGAGTAAGGAAGAGAAGTTGAGAGAGAAGGAGATCAGCCCAAAGAGGGCTTGTGCATGTCGATTTAGGGCAATTCCTTAGCCCCCATCGCTACATAGGGCTAGGAGAGTACCGGATTCAGCTTCATCCAGCCCCACAGGTAATTGGAATGAAGTATACACCTGGAGCTATCAGATTTCTTGCTGAATCCATGCAATTTCCTAACATAGAACCCCTCTCTTGCAGGAATTGCAAGGGATTTTCGGAAATATGAGGTGTGTCTCATTCCCTACTGGTTGTCTTGCATCAAATGCAAGCCCACATGAATAATATCTCCAATTCTAGATAGATTTGCTAGATAGATGTAGAATCCCTTAGGGGTTAGTTCTTTAGATGTCTCTAAGACTAGGAATTTCATGTTTGTATTGGTTAATCATCATGCATGTTTAATATTACATGAGTATATATATTAGTATTCATATATTTATCTTAAATTAGAAAGAATTGCCTAATTGGTTGTGCACTATTATTATTCCCTGAGATGCATGTGTATGTTGCTGTTGCATCTTTGGGGAAATTGGTAATTTCTTCTGATTGTTTGGAATTTTGAAATAATATCACCTGTATGAAACATATATGTAGTAGAGTAAGTTAAAGTTTAGCTCCTAGCATAGTCCCATAGTTCTATATGTTGCCGGATCGGGAAATTCACAGAGTTTTGGTAGGCCACACAAGTTGGCCGTATCCCCGAAGTTGGAATCCTCAGGCGTGGTGTAATGTGGGTGCTGTCCGTGATTCATGAACCACGTGGGGCATAGTACCCAAGGTCAGTCTCCCGTCATCCCCTTGCCTAAGGACTACCGACTTAACAAACCCGGTTCAGGTATAATGTTTGTATAAACGCGTATATTCGAATCCACATACCAGCATGACCATTGGACAGGTCCACTAATAATTACATGGCGAACAATCCCTAAAGACTCATGGGCCAGGCATGGTGGTATGAGACCTATGCTCGCACTGTCGGCCTACACTGGGGGTGGTGCCCAGCCAGTTAGGCAAGTATGCAACCCAAAGTTGGAAAGGGTTGGGTGATGCCATTGGGCTATTGAACATTCGCAAGCCCCAACCTGGTTCAAGTGTTTATAACACCTAAAAGATCATATCATGGATCTCTTGGCTCAGCCCTAGTCTAGCCCAGAGAGGTATGTCGTATGACCCAACTCTACTTATTGGGTATGGATCTCTTGGTTCAAGTGTTTATAACATTCTCAAGCCAACCTACTTCAACTCTACTTATTGGGTATGTGACCTAATTAATTAAATAAATGGCCCAACTAAATTAAATTAAATTAAATTTTCCACAGTGCTATTATCATTTTTTTTTGGGGGGGGGGGGGGGGTGATTATTGATGTCGTCTGGGACTGATTGTTTGTGTATTGAGATACACTTAATGGCCCGATGTATTTAATGGGTGACAAAAGAGCTTTAGAACATAGAATATCATCCTCGGGTCACCCTTGATTATCAAGCAGAGTACCTTTATTCATCGAGACTTCAGGACCTACAACTACAGGGCTTAAGGGATGCAACATTACATAAGAAAACATGGTGAGTGGGGCAATAGATGGGCCAAGGCCTTTCCAAGCCTGGATTAGGAGCTCAATAACCAGACCTATCAACATCTAGGTCCAAGGCCAGCCCAATAGCCAAGTAAGAATTCCGACTGTTAAATGAGTCCATCAAGTAAAATTGTCATGCCGATCCTTTATGAATATTCGAACAGAGGCCTGGCCGTATTAGTTACCAGGCCTCAAAACTCAGGCAGAAGCTGAGTCCATGAGCCTTTAGCCTTATCAAGCCAAAAGCAGGCTGGCCCAGGCTGGGCTCGGCTGCTAAGGCCACCCTAGCCCACTTTCAGCCACAGTAATTAAGGGCTGGACAGCAGTTAATGGGTATGGACACCATGCATTAGTTAGAGTTGGTGATTCATAAGGGGTTTCTGACAAAATAGGTAAACCACCATGCATGTGAAATATGTTTGTCTCTTCGAAGGTTTCTTAAAAATAAATTAATCTCAAAACAAACTTAGTGCTTGATATTAAAAAAAAAATGATTTTTTACCTCAAGTCGGGTTGCTTCCTTAATGGTTAGGTCACTTGGTTTGCCTGGTGCCTGTGTAGGTGGCACATGTGTGAGTGTTTAAGATCTTTGAGAGTAGTGTTTTTTTTTTTTTAATCATTTGGGCACATCTGTTTTGAAGTGTACCAGATTTCATCAACACAGCAAAGTTGATGAACAATAATTTTAACTTTGTTGTATATTGGAGGTGGAATTGTCATAACCGGTTTATATAACCGGTTATGACAATTTCCCAAATTGTCATAACTTTCCCAAATTCCTTCAATTTTTCCAACAAAAGAAAAATATATTCTGCTGACTGTGGTGGAAATTTGGTGAGGGATTGATAACTATCCACAAGCATATGAAGTGATCTAGGACTATGTTATGTTTCCAAGTCAGGATGATATACAGGGTAGGAACTGTATGAATGTTGAGAGAGGGAGAGGGAGTTGTGGATTACTAAGGTGTGTGCCAACCCAATGAGGTGAAGTAATCTACATGATAAATTAATTTGGAAATATTTGTGCATGCATGTGTATTTTATCGAAGAAAGAAGCTTGTTTTATTGGCTCCTCCACCATGTTTTGAAACCGAAGCTGACTAGCTGTGGCACAAGGTGGCCCTGTGAGGTCTACCATGATGGATGTGTTTTATCCACATCGTCCATTCATTTTTCCAACTCATTTTAGAGCATGAACATAAAAATGATGCAGATCCCAAGCTCAAGTGGACCAGGCCACAGAAAACATTGGGGATTGGACTCTTATAGTTGAATATTTCTTGGGGCCATAGAAGTTTTGGATCAACCTTATATTTGAGTTTTCCCTTCATCCAGATTTGTGTGACCTAATGAACAGGTTGGGTGGAAAATAAAACGTCATGGTGGACCCTACGAAGTTTTCAATGGTGGGCGTTCAATCCCCACTGTTTTCTGTGGTGTGATCCACTTGAGCTTTGGATTTGCATCATTTTTTGGCTCATGCCCTAAAATTAAGGGGTAAAACAAATGGATGACATGGATAAAACACATACATCACAGTGGCCCCATAATGCTTAGGCCACATGGTGCCATAGGGATACCATCTCCATTATACTTTTGAAACCATGGATTCTATGCCAAATGGTGCATGGAAAAGAAAAATATTTTTCCTTTGATGCGATGATTTGAGTTGTTTGGATATAAAATGAAATGGTAGAGTTTATCAAATAATTTTTATACTTTTTCATAATTTGAGTTTTTGACACTAAAATCCAGACGAGTATTGTGAAGAGGAACATAACATTCCCATTTGATACCAAATAAGTCAAAATTGAAATCAATGTTTTAATGGCGTGGATATACGACACGTACATCATGGTAGGCCCTGTGTGGGTAAGAAGCAAATTGCATCCTGTGAGGCCCACCATCATGTATCTGTTTATCCACACTGTTCATCCATTTTCTCTGATCAATTTAAGGTATGAGCTAAAAAATGAGGCAGATCTAACGCTCAAGTGGACCACACCAATGAGTGAGCGACAGCAATCTCTGTGGTCCACTTGCATTAAATGCAAGTCACTGCACAAAGCATTAAACATATACATTGTCGGACAGCTTTTTGTCCGGCGGGCTCGGACGACAATCGGGTGACCGCCCCCGCCCCGGCCCCGACAAGTTCCTGTTTGCGGAAGCTATGTGGGATCCTCGGAGATTCCCATTAGAAATCCACTCTGTCCATTAGTTTTTCAACCTCATAATAGGATGAGTCTCCAAAAATCAAGCAGATCCAGAATACATGTGGGCCATACGACAGGAAACAGCGTGGATGAATGCATACCATTGGAAACTTTTTGGGGGCCACAAAAGTTTTGGATGAAGATGATATTAGTGCCTACGGTTTATCCCAGTGTTAATAACATTATGAATGGTTTGGATTGCATATATTCATCACGGTGGACTCCAGGAAGTTTTCGACGGTTGGCATTTCCATTCTCACTGTTTCCTGTCGTGTGGCGCACATGAGTTTTAAATCTTCCTGATTTTTTTTAGAGTACTGTTACAATGTGAGGTTGAAAAACTAATGGACGGCGTGGATTTCTCAAGGTCATCTATGTGGACCCCACATAGCTTCCGACCACAATAACTACCTGTGGGCGGGGGTAAAGACAATCGCGTCCACTAAATCCGCTACCGAGAGAGAGAGAGAGAGGGAGGTGAAGAGGACTGACAGTGGGCGAAATGGAGGAGGCGGGAGAGCTGGAGGTCGGAGGAAGGCTGGTACTCGGAACGGAGGCGGCTAGCTAACAGGAGCTTCGTCAGCTTTCTTACCACCAGGTCCGGCAGCAGATTCCGCTCCAGTGATGCTAGCATCAGGCGCACGGTAGCGTCGTACGGGACCTGTATCAGTGCATCCATCCTCTCTCTCTCTCTTCCTTCGTTTGCCTGGCTGGTTGGCAGGTAGTAGCTACGTTCTCACGTGGGTTGGAAGGGAATCGCTGGAATCCGTTGATAACTCATGTAACCCCTCTTACACGGAGCCCCGCCGTGTGTAACCCAAAAGCTGTGAGGGTCCCACCGAGACGTCGATATGGCATCGACTCCGTCCATCAGTTTCGAAAGATCATTCTAGTAGGTGAGCTCAAAAAAATAAGGCAGATTCCAACATTAAGGGCCTGTTTGTTTTTTTACCGTTGACTATAATTACCTTATAAATTAGTAATAATTATTTACCTAGGTAATTGCGGCCTTTTTTTCGAGGCAGACATCATGAGAGTTACTTTTTTAGCACAAAAAATGAGGAATATGTGAACTAAATGGGGAGCCTACCATGATGTATGTGGCTTATCCACACCGTTCATCAGTTATGCCTGTTGAATTTAAGGTGTGAGCCCAAAAATGAAATAGATCTAAAGCTCAAGTGGACCACACCTTAAAAAATGGTGGAAATCGAGTGCCTACCATTGAAAACTTCTTGGAGGCCCTGAAAGTTTTGGATCAAGCTGATATTTGTGTTTTCCCCTTATCCGTGTCTATGTGACCTTATGAACCGGTTAGATGACAAATAAATATCAATGTGAGCCCTATGAAGGAAGCAACTTTCGACGGTGGATGGGTGATAGCTATTGATTCTATTGTTGTGGGTCACTTGAGCATTGGATCAGCTTCATTTTTTAGTTCATTTTAGAAAATTACTTGCTAAAATAGATAAATGGCACGGATAAGTCATATGCATCACGGTGGGACCCTCAAATTTAAGCTACTAGTTTTCAACCAATTTCCAAAAAAGAAATACTCACCCAGAAACGGGATAAATAAGTAATAATAACAGGGAAAAACAAACAAGCCCAAAGTGAATTACACAACAAGAAATATTGGAAATTAGACGCCCACCATTAACACCTTATTGGGCATGGGACCTAAAGAAGTTTTGCAACTGGACTATATTTTTTTTTGTTTATTTCCTTGCGTCCAGATAGGAATTACCTTACGAACGGATTGGATAGCATATAAAAATCACGGTGAGTCTTTGGAATGTTTCAATGGTCCTATTTCCATTTCATTGTTTCCTAAGGTGTGTCTGACTTTAGTTTTAGTTCTGCCTCATGTTTTGGATCATATCCTAACATAATTGGGCGAAGATGACGAACGGAGTGGATTTTATAAGAACAATGGCGTGAGCCACATATAGCTTTGAGTTACACGGGAATGATGTAAAAGGACGAGGCCACACCTCAGATCCACGAGTGCGGATCGTCTGTGCTGAAAACAGAGAAAAATTCAGCGCCGTCTATTCTCATTGGTACACGTCATAGCCAATGACGTCAGCTAAAAAATCCAGCCGATTTTCTCTCTCATGTATGGATTGCGTGCTACGCAACCCACTTTTACAGTGTGGAATTTCCCTGGGCCTCATCCTAATTTGTCTGTTATATCAGAACCGTCCATCAATTTTTTCAGATTATTCTAAAGCATAAGATAAAAAAAATGAAGCACATCCAAAGCTCAAGTGGACCACACAACAGAAAGCATGGGATTGAACGAAATGTTGAAACCTTCCTACGGTCCACTTTGAGGTTTATTTGCCATCTAACCCCTTCATAAGGTCACTTAGACCTTGATTAAGGGAAACCACAAACATCAGCTTGATCAGAGCTGTCTATTGCAACAAGAAGTTTTCAATGGTAAGTGTTCATTTCCCACTCATTCCCGTCGTGTGGCCTACTTGAGCCTTGGATCTAATTTATTTTCAGCCTCATGATTAAAAGGTATGAAACAAAATGATTGGACTGTGCGGATCTAATACATACATCATGATGGAACCCATAGAAGTTCCACCTTTCAACTGTTCGGGTAGAGCGGAATTTCTTTAGGTGGGAAATTTACGCAGCCCATGATGACTTATTTCTTAGATCCACCCCGTCCATATAATTTTTCAGATCTTTCCAGTATAAAAACCTAA
Organism: Liriodendron chinense; assembly: GCA_003013855.2. Lineage (NCBI taxonomy): Eukaryota > Viridiplantae > Streptophyta > Magnoliopsida > Magnoliales > Magnoliaceae > Liriodendron > Liriodendron chinense. Next base: position 5,587,883 of record PVNU02000070.1, read on the forward strand.
AAACAAGTTATATTCAAAGCTCAACTGAAACACACCATAGGAAATAGTGGAATTGATGCTACCGTTGAAAACTTCTTAGGACCCAGACGGCTCTGATCAAGCAGATATTTGTATTGTACCTTCATCAGGGTGGACTTATGAACTGGTTAGATGTTAGATGAAGCCTCACGCTTGGCACGAGGAAGGTTTCAACCAAAGTTTGTGTAATCCTGACTACTTTCTTTTGGTGTGGTCCACTTGAGATTTGGATGTACCTTATTTTTGGAACCATGCTCTAAATCTATTTGGAAAAATTGATAGACGGTGTGGATGTAAGAAAAAGGTTATGGTGAAGGGCGGTTAAGTTCCATACGTTAAAAGATGTGCTATGTAGCACGCAATGTACCTGCCTGAAGAGACAAATACCGGATACTTTGTGAGATGGAGATAACGGAAATGACGTGGCCGAACGAGAAGCGACCGCAGTGGAATTTATTGTGCTTTCGACACAGACGATCCGCACTCCAGATCCACTCCACAGACTCTACCAAACACGCGGCACACACACACAAATTCCAAACGATTTTTGGCCACCTTATCCGATAGGGTGGGTGGGGGTGGAGAGCTGGAATTGATCTTAAAATGAATGATTTTAACAATGGGGGGTTATTGCCTATTGGATACCCAGTAACAATATGTTAAAGGATAATAATTAGTAACTTCTGACCATTCTCGTATAAAATAAAAAATAAAAATAAAAAAGGCCATACGTGTGAGTTTATGGGTGTGTGGGTGTGCGTGGGTGAGTGAGGGGTGTGTGAGCCGTGTGTAAAACAAATTCTGACCATATTTAGTTAAACAAGGAAATTGGAAGAGCTTTTATAGTTAAGCAAGGAAACTGACAAAGCTTTTAACTTAGTTAATATTTCAACAAAAGAGTTTTAAAATTAGTTATTTAATAATAGTTTTTCTTTCTAACCATTTCTCTCTCTCTCTCCAATATCCCCTAGACACACAAGTAGAAGTTGCAATGGATCAGGTTCCGGCAGACCTAACCTACCTTGACACTTAAGGCCCAACACTTAAGCTACGCCCATGCCTAGCATTTGCCCAGAACAGCGGGACCAAGCCCAAGGCTATAGGTGGACCCAGGCTTAACAAAACTCAGGCCTAAAAATAGATAAAATCCTTGTCCAACCTGAATCCTCTTGTTCCATCCGCTTGTCAAGTGACTTACGCACGCACAAAAGACACTTTAAAAGAGGAACAAAATTACTAGTTTGCATTCAATATTCATGGTGTTGTCACTGAGATTTGGACAACGGCCAAGATCAAATGATCTCCACCGCTAAATGAATCAATGCCTATGTTCTCCTGGGATGAATGGATTGGATCTAGACGGAGGGTCCACTGGATCCTACAAGTCATGAGAAAGAAAGCTAAGAGGAGTGGTTGGGATCCAGCCATTAGCCCTCCAATGCTTAAGTCAGGCCAAAGAGATTAAGTAGTAGAGGCAAAGTGCTTGAGGGAGATTGTCTGTACCTGATTCGATAGGAGGGCCCTCTATTTATAGGGTAATCGGATAGGCTATAGAGAGTTATAAGCATGGGCGTTATGCTCATAATGGCTGACGTGATTCCCAGTAATGTGGATCACATCCATAACCACTGGAAACATGTCCGGTTTATTCGAGCTCATCCCTAGATTGTTGCGCACCTATATGACGGTCGTGAACCAGGTCGGCCCCAAGGCAGAGCTCATTGGCTGAGCTCCTTGACCTAGGAAATATTTTAGATTGCTAGGTCGTAGGTAAGATGTGAAGGCCTAGTAATTTAACGAGCGAGGACCGAGCTTATAGCTCGACAACCGTGTTCAGTAGAACAACTTAACTTGAGTTGTTTGATGTATCCAAAATGATCTCTGTATAACAACTGAACTGTTGTAGTTATAGACCTCGATCTTATCTTCCTTCCTTGAGAAGGTCGGGCACTTGGTGTCCAAGGTCAGTGTCTCCCCAGCCGAGAGGACCTTTTATGACCCGATGAATTATACTTGGGCCCATGGGTTGTTGGGCATTCCCCGCAGCATTTGGGCCAGCTTGGATTTACCCACAACAGTAGCACCCCCACTCTCGAGGCTGACCTTTTCGGCTCAGGAGTAAAATATAAGGTATGAGCTGATCCGTGCTCGCGAGGGATTCGAAAGTTTGGAATTTTTCTTTTCGGTCATCGTCGCTAGGCGGGTGGGAAACATCGTCATAAATGCTATTTTGAATTTCGAAGCATCGTCATTAATATCATGTGGCGTGACAGGCGTTCCGTCCACTTGGGAGAATGGGGAGATGGCATGTGGCATGCACGTGCCACGTTAATTATTTCTTGCTTGCTCGGCCACTCCCGACGCAATGCGTGGCGCTGTTTGTCTAACGTGACGTTTAATCACTCCCGTGGGCGAGTCTTCATTCAACATGTGGAGGGAAGAGGCATCGTTTCGACTCCCAACGTTGTTACGTGGCGACACGTGGAGCTCATACGGGGTCAAAACCAAGGATAGGCAGTTTATAAATAGCCCCGTTTTTCTTCATTTTCACTTTATTCTTCGTTCTCTGCTCTTCACTGGTCACTGTCACCACCTTCCACCATCGTCAGACATCTTCTAACATTCCTTTCTCCCTCCAATCATTGTCATCCTCATTCTGGAGTTCATCCGATACGTTCTTTCTTTGCATTTTTCTTCTTTTGGCCCGCGGACCTAGGGTTTTTAGTGTCCCCTCGTTATCCTTCTTTCTTCTATTCTTTAGTTTCTCAGTCATGTCATCACAGGAAATCGAGATTCCGACAACATTTTGTGGACGAAGTTTGTTTGGTTAGAATCTGTGGGGGAGTCAGTCCCAGGGGGAGGTCAATCTAACCTCAGGACCTTTTGAGGAAGGACAGGAGGAAATCCCCCCTTCTATTGAGAAGCGATGGGCCGGGAACACGGCCTCTACTTCAAGGGGTAGTCACTTTACGGCTAACTCCATCAAATTTGTTCTTAAAAAGTCCGACATGATCAAGCTCGGACAGGACTTTAATATCCCTAGACCAATCGGTCTTTGTTTACATTGCGATGATGAAGTTCCAAGTAGACCTCGTGAGGGCGAAGTCGCGCTTTATTCCATATTTTCCTTTGTGGTCTCTACCTTCCTCTTCATCCTTTGGTGAGGGAGCTCCTTATTCTCATGAACTTACCCACTTGGAGGATGATCTACAGTTGCTATGTCCAATGGCAGCGAGTCGACAATGTTGAGCTCTTCGTTCACGAGCTCATGCATATGTATCAGATCAAGGACAATCTGAGGGGGAAGGGCTGGTATTATCTATCGTCCTGGTTGGGTGTTAGAAATGAAAATGCGGAAACCCGATCGATGGTGGCATTTTTTGTGTATTGTTGCTCTAGGGTTCTTAGTATTGGAACATTCATAGACAATTGCAAGCATTCACTAAAATACACACGATAAGAGATATCGCAAGGCGAATTTTATTCTAGAGATTCTGAGATCTTGTACATTCCATGTCATGATCTAGCACAAGCCTTTAATTACATCGAATGTTCGATGACCCTTGATTAAAAGGTAAAAGACTAATTTAGCAGGTACCATGGCCTTTGAGTTCGTGGTCGTAGAGACTAATGCGTTTTGTATGGACTGAACCATCTTTTGGACAGGTCGGATGCCTATGTCTCATGTTTTGTCGAAAATTTGAGTTGAGAGATGACTAGGGTTTCTTAACTAAGGGGTATGACGCTAGGCTCGCACCCGTTGCTGTGAACGGGTGACCTCAGAAAAACCGATCTGCAGTTGTTTATACCTGAGCAGCTCAACCATCGGATGCCATTTTGAATGAGTAGTACATCGACTAGTTTTGATATAGCAGTTCATAATAAGTGTTCTATAATAATTCAGAACTCTTCAATCCTATTTCTTGTGGTGACCATATCCCATTTGTTTAGCTTGAATTTTTATTTTGGGTCATACTGTAACAGTATAATGAAATAATAATACATTTACATCGCTTTGGGGGCTAACGGCTACTCTTCGAAAACATCCTTCATTCACCATGCTGCTCAAGATTAGCCTCAAAGAGCCTCTTTTTCCTACCATCGATTGTCTGCAGGTGGTCGTATAGTCGAATTGTAGCTTCTGGAATACTTTGTTTGCATAAAATAATAAAAAAAAGGGGACCCAGCGCATCAAAATAATTATGTCAGAAAATCGCTGAATAAATGGGTGCGCTAGCACTATTCTTGTATACGCTGACCCCATTTTTTGGTTGCATTGGCAATATTCATGCTGAATTTGGTAAAGTTAAAATTTTGTAATTTTTGGATGCGTTGGCATTGTTCTGGGATGCGCTGGCACTAGTCATGTTGAATTTGATGAACTATGAAAACTTGTGATTTTAAGGGTGCGCGGGCACTATTCATGCTGGATTTAGCGAAGTAGATTTTAAGGGTGTTGTTAAGCTCTGAATTATGCATATTCTAACCTTAATTCATCGCACATTATCTATGGTTTACAGTGTTAAAGAATGCATCTTATATGTGGATTTGAGTTTGTAGGAAAGAGAGAGAGACTTCATGATTTTGATATTAACTAGAACCTTTTGAATCACACCAAAGATCAAAGGAAGAAGAGCCAAGAGGTGGAGGAAAGAAGCAAGAAAGAAGGAAAAAGAGAAAAGAAAGAATCCTAAAAAAATAGTCTCCACAACCAGTCGCACGACTGGTCGTCAGCTGCAAAGACCGGTCGCCCGACCGATCTAAAATTCAAGAGACTATGGCTGAACACGCTGGACAATTTTTAACCTCCTAAGACCGGTTGTTGAGAAGCCAAGACCGGTCGTTCGACCGATCTGAAATTCAGAAAGTGAATGGGGATTCTGTCTAAAGCTTGCTAGACCAATTTTATATAACCATGACTGGTTGCCCGACCGGTCGGCCATGAAGATCAGGAAGTCCGGAAAGCCATTATGATCATTGTTGTTTGGTCACCTGTTTGAACTAGAAAATGCTACAAGGCGGTTTTCTGTGTAATGTTGCTCTGGGGTTCTGAGTATTGAAAACATTCATAGACAATCACAAGCATTCATAAAAGTATACATAAGAGAAAGATATCACAAGGTGAATTTTATTCCAGAGATTCTGAGATCCTGTACATTCAAGGTCGTAATCTGGCACAAGCCCTTAATTACATCAAATGATCGATGACCTTGATTGAAAGGCAAAATACTAGTCAACAGGGACTATAGTCTTAGACTTCATGGTCGTAGAGACCTATATATATTTTGTTTTGTTGTGGACTGATCCATCTTTGTACGAGTCGGATGTCTATGTCTCATGTTTTAATCGGGGATCCAGGTTGAGACCGTTAGGGTTTTTAACTAAGGGGTGCGACTTTAGGCATGCACCCGTCATTTTTTACGGGTAACCGCAGGAAGACCGATCTGCAGTTGTATGTACCTAAGCAGCCCAACCAGTGGATGCCGTTTGGATGGGTAGCGCATTGACTGTTTTGAGGGCGTTAATCTTTAACAAGCTTCATGTGATAGTTTGGAACTCTTGATCTGGTTTATCGTGTTAACCATAGCCCTGTTTGCTTAGTCTAAACCTCTAATCTTGGCCATATTATAATAGTACATGTGAGAATGATACATTGGTATGATTCTAGACACTGGCGGCCTCTTCCCGAGAAACTAATGCATTCATTGCGTTGGATCGGATTATACTCCGAAGGGTTGTATTCTGCTCTTAAGTATCCGGAAAATGATTTGACTATTCCATTGCGTCCGGAATGCTCGAAATACCCATAATATGCCAAAACTGGGCCTGAAACATCACAAAATGAAGATTTAAGGATGCTGGAATTGATGTTTAAAGTGCTGATTTTTCTGATACGCTAGGTCAGTATATCAAAAAATAACCTGGTTTAAATGCTGATTTTTCTGATGTGCTGGGCCTGATTTTTCTGATGCGCTAGAGTCGATGCATTGAAAAATAATTTGTTTAGAAAATGCTGATTTTTTCAATGCGTTGGCAGTCAATGCATCGATAAAATACTTGGTTTAGATATTACTGATTTTTCTGATGCGCTGGCAGTCAGTGCATCGATAAAATAGGTTGAGTCCGACTTGGGGGATTTTGTAATGCGCCACCATACTTGTGCAATTTTAAGTTGTTTTTACGCTGGACCTGTGGTGGTCGGCAATGGATTTTCAACAAAGGATTACGATGGTTGGAAAGGGATTCCAGTGGTCGAAAAGGGCTTCCGGTGGTCGAAAAAAGGGTTTCGGCAAAGGATTCTGGTGGACACTAAAATACCAAGTGGACAAAACTCTCTCTCTCTGGATACGTCCCAATGAACAGGAAAAAAGGGGTATTTATACCTAAAAATACCAGAGGTTGGCCAATAGGAAGCCGCCACGTGTAGCGCATCGAAAAAATGGGAGAAAATAAGGTCAGCGCATCAATGGGTCTGTGCATCGAGAAATTACTTGGTTTAAATGGTTGAATTTCTCGATGCGCTGGTTGTCGGTGCGTCCTGAAATTCACTTGAAAAATGCTGAATTTCTCGATGCGCTGGCTGTCAATACATCGAAAAATAACTTGAAAAATGCTGAATTTCTTGATGCGCTGGCAGTTAGTGCGTCCTAAAATTCATTTCTGAAAATGGCTGAATTTCTCAATGCTTTGGGTGAATTTACTGACGCGCTAACGGTCAGTGCGTCCTGAAATTGATTTCTGAAAATGTCTGAGTTTCTCGATGTGCTTGGTGAATTTACTGATGCGCTGACTATCAGTGCGTCCTGAAATTCATTTCTGAAAATGACTGAATTTCTCGATGCGCTGGGTGAATTTACTGATGCGTTGACGGACGTCTATTTTGGCTATTTGTTTTAATTTTGTTAAATAATAAATTTGTGTGACCCGCTTGGTGATGAATGGTGATGCACTGGTTATGTTTATCCATGATTGTGGCCACGACCCGATTTTGGATGGTTTTAATCATGATGGATGGTGGGGCCCACCCCAGGGTCAACTCTCTATGCTAAGTAAAGGCTGATGTGTATTGGGATTCTTTCTGAATTTTTCGATGCACAGGCCCTGAATTCAATGATGCGCTGGATAGCATACTTGTAACCCCTATTTTTTAAGACCCCAACATCACCGATCAGTCGGCAGGGGGCTCAAACCAGTCAACGACCGCCTTTTCACTGCAGAAAAGTTACGCAATCTCTCGAAGATTCCATGTCGGTGGGAGAATTTTACTATAGAAGGACACATCTACCCTCTTCCTAAATCATCATAAAAGAGTCTTAGACATCCTAGAGGTAGAGAAATTCAAAGTGGGGCTTCTATAACTCCAAGTTCTTCTAGTTTTTATAGTTTTTCATATTTTTCTTAGCTTTTCTTTTATTTTTTAGCTCAATCATATCTATGGTTGGCTAGAACCTCTTAGCTAGAGCTAAGAGGTGAAGCTTGTAGTTAATTTTAATGCTTAATTCGTTAATGCAAGTACTCTAAGCTTTTGTTTTGAATTTTTTCAAGTTTTAATTTAAATAAAATTAATATTTTTAGACAATTCTAAGAGCTTGTGTGCCATGTACATGAGTTACTTAAAAGTTTATGAGATTGATCATCATGATTTATGAGAATTGAGTTGTGGAAACCCGAGATCCACCATGATCTCAAGATATGATTGATGCTTCGAAATGCCATAAGTTCAAGTTCTCCAAGCTTGAAGTAAAACTAGAAGTTGAAGTTCTAGATTGAGTTTAGATTATTTATGTGCTTTTGAATGATTATATCTTCCAATTGGATAGGACTTTGATTCCAATTGTATGATTGCGCTTGGTGGATGGATTAATATTAAGATTACTACAAGTTGATCATTGGTGCTCTAGTTACTTCAAATTTTGAGTTTTTCTTATTCAAATCATGTTTAATGTTTCTCCCAATTACTGAGAATCCTAGTTTAGTTTTGTTAGAATTTGTAGAATTGGGTTAGTTACATAATCCTTGAGGACGATCTTGATCTTATGATCGATTATTACTACATCGCGGCCTTGCACTTGTGGTTGACGAACAAGCTTTTGACGTCGTTGCCGGGGATTTTTATAGGCTAAATAGTTATAAAAGTTCTAATAGTTTTAGATTAGTTTCTGAAATAATTAGGTAAGATTTTCAATTTTCTAAAATTAGGTTTTTTTATTTTTCTAGAACTAACATTGTTTGTTTTGATTGTTTTGTATGATCATCTCTATTAACCTAGTTCAACAATTTTGGTAATTTCCTTCTAACTTAATCTCTTTAATTTTAGTTTCTCATATTTTCCTTTTGGATTTAGGATTTAGTTTCGAGAATTTGTGTGGTTTGTCCTATTGGGAACGTGATCACACAAAGCATCTTCAAAGCAAAGGAGGTCTAGCTAAAGGACTCGAAATCCAAAAATGTGTTAGGAAATATATAGAAGTTATTAAGAGTTTGGAGGCATCGCGGCTAATCAATAAATACTTATAAGGAATCCTCCCACTCCTGCTCCTAATTCAAATTCGACTCAAGAGGGCGTAGGAAAGAATGAAGTTCAGAATGCTCATCCAGTAAAGACATTACAGGATTACCTATAAATCGCAAGAGCTACTACACCCTCTTGTATGGTTTTTTCCAATAATGCTGGAAACATAGATTTTAAATTGGTTGTAATCCAGCTTTTACCTAAGTTTCATGGGCTAGACTTTGAGAGCCCATACTTGCACTTAAAAGAATTTGAGGAGGCCATAGCTACATTACAATATAATAATATCTCTGAAGATTTGATTAAACTGAAGCTATTTTATTTTTTCCTAAAAGAAAGAGTTAAGTCATGACTCCACTCCTTACGACCTAGATCCATTACCACATGGAATGAGATGACCCGGGAATTCTTGAAAAAGTTCTTCTAGCCAGTTCACAAAACTAACACCCTTAGACGAACTATAATGGATTTCTTTGTGAAAGAGGGTGAAACATTCTTCCAAGGCTAGGAAAGATTCAAGGACTTATTACTCGCTTGCCCACACCATGGCTATGAAACTTGGTAAATCATAAGTTTCTTCTATGATGGATTAAGTTCTAACATGCGCCAGTTTGTAGAGATGATGTGCAATGGTGAGTTTATGAGCAAAGATCCTGAGGATACATGGAGTTACCTTGACATGTTGGTCGAGAATGCTTAATCTTAGGACACCTTGGACAAGTCAAGTAACCCCAAGTAGTTTCAAGGAAGGGAGAAGGGAGGAATGTATATCCTCAGAGAAAAAGATGATGTGAGCGCTAAAATAGCTAGCCTCAAAAGGAAAGTAGAGGCCATGGAACTTAAGAAAGTTGAAGCGGTAAAATTCAACGAGATCGTTCATAACGTGTGTGGAATATGTGTTGTGAACGTACACTCTACATAGGATTGTTCCGCAATTCCTACGTTTCAAGAGGTGTTACAAGAACAAACTAATGCCGCATATGGTTATAAACGACTTTTCAATAGGCCAATATGTAATACGTATAATTCAAGTTGGAAGAACCATCCCAACTTTAGTTGGAGGAATGTCATTTTGGCCATTCCTAGTAATCCTCAAAGGGGGCCACCAATGCAAACAATATGGCCCCACCTTAAATGACAATGGAGGATACCTTAAAGGCGTTTATGTAAGGGCAAATGCAAATAAATCAAACCAATCAACAAATGTTCTACGAATTAAAAGTTTCAGTTGATGAGATCAACAGACACTTGAATGTTAGGGAATGGACCTTTCCGGCCCAATCTCAGCCAAACCTCAAACAAACTTATGAAGTAAGTGCTCCTAATCTCTCCAATCAACACGTGGAGCAAGCAAAATCCAATACCACCCTTAGAAGTGGTAAGCAAATCGATAAATCTATTATGATTAAGGCCGATAAGCCTAATGATCCGGTAAATTTGAGGATGAAAATGGATCTAGCTTAGTCCCACAAGAGAAGGAACATAACTACAAGCCCGTTGTGCCTTTCCCATCAAGTTTGGTTGCTCCCAAACCTCTTGCCAACTCTCACGACATTTTAGAAATTTTCAAACAAATTAAGATCAACATCTCATTGCTTGATGCAATTAAATGAATTCCCTCATATGCTAAGTTCCTGAAAGACCCATGCACAACCAAATTGAAGTACAATGTGCAACAAAAGGCCTTCTTAAATGAGCAAGTGAGTGTCATCCTCACTCAAAAGACCCCTCCAAAATATAAGGTTCCCGGTAGTCCCACAATTTTTTTTATCATTGGAGACTATCGAATTGAGCGTGCCTTGCTATAATTGGGGGCAAGCGTAAATTTGATCACGGACTCGGTATATGAGCAATTGGGTCTTGGTGAATTAAAACTTACCAAAACCATGTTGCAACTCGCTGATAGATCCATCCGTGTGCCGAGAGGGATGATTGAGGATGTCTTGGTCAAAGTCGATAAATTCTACTACTTGGTAGATTTTATCGTCTTAGACATACAACCGGTTATGGACACAAGCACTTAAATATCGGTAATCTTAGGCCGCCCATGCTTGGCTACATCAAATACAATTATTAATTGTCAAAATGGAGTGATGAAATTGTCTTTTAGGAACATGACATTAGAGGTGAACGTGTTCCACATGTGTAAAAGGCGAGGAGATGATGATGGTGAACCCCATGAACTGAACATGATAGAATCCATTGAGGAAGAAGAGCTCCTTCAACTTGACGTGCCTAAAACATTGGAGACATGCTTAGCACATTTTGAAGATTCCAATGACCCCATTATTTGTGAAATCATGAAAGCATTGAGTAGTGAAGAACTGGTAGTTAATACTAACTGGTGGAGGCCTCGTTTTGAAAAATTGCCACCAACCACATCAAAGCTTCTACCGTCTAGTATTTAACCAACAAAGCTTGACCTAAAGCCCTTACCATCTAAGTTCAAATATGCATACTTAGGTCAAGAAGAGACATACCCAATGGTAATTGCCTCTCACTTGGGAAAAGACTAGGATATTAAGTTAATTGAGATGCTCAAAGAACATAGATGACTCATTAGATAGACCATAGCAGACCTTAAGGGGATTGACTCTTCGGTTTGCACTCACTGCATTCACCTCGAAGAGAATGCAAAAATGACTAGACAACCTCAAAGACGTTTAAATCTAAACATCATGGAGGATGTCAAAGTCGAGGTGCTTAAGCTACTAGATGTGGGTATCATTTACCCCATCTCGGATAGCCAATGGGTGAGTCCAACCCAAGTTGTCCCTAAAAAGTTCAGTATCACCATCATAGAAAATGTCAACAATGAGCTTAGACCGACTAGAGTTACAACTGGTTGGCGTATGTGTATTGATTATAGGAAGCTCAACATGGTTACTAGGAAAAATCACTTCCCTCTCCCATTCATGGACCAAATTTTGGAGAGGTTAGCAGGTCATTCCTATTATTTCTTCATTGATGGCTACTCAAGGTATAACCAAATTGAGATCGCCCTAGAAGACCAAGAGAAAACAACCTTTACATACCCGTTCGGCACCTTCGCTTACCGAAGGATGCAATTCGGTCTATGTAATACACCCGCCACATTTCAAAGATGCATGTTGAGTATATTTTCAGACATAGTGGTGTTAAAACTGAAAATGTTACAAGGGACATTTTCTGTGTAGTGTTGCTTTGGGGTTCTGAGTAATGAAAACACTCATAGACAATCACACCCATTCATAAAAGTACACAAGAGAAAAATATCACAAGGCAAATTTTATTCCAGAGATTCTGAGTTCTTGTACATTCCAGGTTATGATCTGGCATGAGCCCTTAATTACATCAAATGATTAATGACCCTTGATTAAAAGGTAAAAGACTCAAAGACTCAATCAGCGAGGACCATGGTCTTTGAGTTCATGGCCTTAGAGACCGATATATTTTTGTTATGAACTGATCCTTCTTTTGTCCGAGTCGAATGCCTATGTCCCATGTTTTGACCAGAGATCTAGGTTAAGACTGTCAGGGTTCTTAACTGAGGGGTACAACTCTGGGCCCGCGCCCGTCATTTTGGACGGGTGACCTCTGGAAGACCGATTTACAGTTGTATGTACCTGAGTAGCCCAACCGACGGATGCCGTTTTGATGGGTAAGGCATTGACTATTTTTTAGGTATCAGTTCGTAGCAAGTATTGTGTAACATTTTGGAACTCTTTGGTCTGATTTATCGTGGCAACTATGGTCCCGTTTGCTTTAGTCCAAACCTTAATCCGGGTCATATTATGATAGTACATGAAATAACAATGCATTTGCGTCATTCTGGATGCTGGCGGCTTCTCTCCGAAAACCTGATCCTTTCATCATGCTGGATCAAGTTTGGGCCCGAAAATTTACTTGTCTGCTTATTGGTTATCCCAAAACGACTATTTGATGGTTCAATAATATTCAAAGCACTCAAAATACCCAAAATAGGTCAAAATGGGGTCCAGTGCACCCTAGAAATGAAGTCTAAAAAGTGCTGATTTTATGGGTGCACTACCCCTTAATTTATGGGTGTACTGGCTGCAGTGCATCCTGAAAATAACCAAGTCTGGAATGCTGAAAACATGAGTGCACTACGAATAGTGCACCCTGAAAATGACCAAGTCTAGAGTGCTGAAAACATGGGTGCTCTACCAGTAGTGCGCCCTAAAAATGACCAAGTCTGGAGTGTTGAAAACATGGGTGCGCTACCAGTAGGGCACCCTGAAAAATGACTAAGTCTGAAGTGCTGAAAACATGGGTGCGCTACTAGTAGGGCACCATGAAAAATGACTAAGTCTAGAGTGCTGAAAACATGGGTGTGCTGCCAGTAGTGCACCTTGAAAAATGACTAAGTCTGGAATGCTGAAAACATGGGTGCACTACCATACTTAGAGAATTTCAGAAAGGATCCTTAGTTCGTAAGTTTCGAGACCGGACTTGCAGTGGTTGGGAGTGATTTCCGATGAAGGGTTCAGGTGATCGGAAAAGGAATTCCGACGGTCGAAAAAGTTTCCCGATGGTCGAAAAAGTATTCTGGTGGGATTTTTCAACGAAACTCTCAAATACCCAAGGGTCAATAGCTCTCTCTCTTTGTACGCGTACAAATGAATAGGCATACAAGGCTCTCTCTCTCTCTCTCTGTACGCGAACAAATGAATAGGCAGACGAGGTATTTATACCCGAAAATCCTAGAGGGCGACCAATAAGAAGATGTCACGTGTAGCGCATCCTAAAATTAATCGAAAATGGGTCCGGCGTACCCTAAAAATGAACAAAATATGTTTTCGAAAGGTGTTGAATTTGTGGATGCGCTATCCCTGAATTTATGGGTGTGCTGGCACTATAGCAGTGAAAATCACGAAGTCTGATCGGGGCTAATTAGCGAGTGCGCTACCCCTGGTGCACCCTAAAATTCATTGTCTGAATTCATGGGTGCGCTAACCATGAATTTATGGGTGCGCTACGGGCAATGCACCTTGAAAATCCTTGTCGGGCTCTGTTGAATTTATGGGTGCGCCACCCCTAATTTTATGGGTGCACTGGTGTACTGTTCCTTTCGTTGATTTTGTTTCGACGCTTTAAAAATAGATTTGTGGGGTCCGCTTGGTGATCGATGTCTATGCACTAGCAGTTGTTATTCATACTTATGGCCCTGACCTTATTTTGAAGGGTTTTGATTGTGATAAGTGGGTGGGTCCACCGGGAGTCTCGTTTAAATGCCTAAGTAAAGCTGGTTGCTACCGACTCTCAAGAGGAGGAAGACCAACATACTTGTCTTAGAAAGGAGCTGATTGCGAAAATGTGGTTTAAATAGAGTGAGCTTTGCAACAACAATGACTTTGATATGGAAGAAGTTGATGTGAAAAGCTGTGAAAACTCGTTCTTTGAAAGCTCATTTTTGGGTGAAGATGTGAAGCTTCTTTATAGAAGGTTAGTCTTGTATCTGCCATGAGCTTGAATATTTACCTATAACTCTTGTTGTCCTCTGAATCCACTAATGGGCTGATGCAGCAGAATAGTAGCTGATAACTGCATATCTTTCAACAATCCCACACAATGCATATCTTTCAACAATCTGTTTAAAACAGCCGTTGAGATCTCAATACGGGCCAGCTTTAATCCAACTGTTAGATTTCAATATTAGTGTAGTCCAACAAAGTTGATTTCTTAATTTATCACCTTAGTCCAATCTAACAATCCAACCGTTAGATTTCATTATCAACTTAATCCGATAGTTGGATTTTAATATCATGGTTAATCCGACCATTAGATTTCAATATCAGCTTAATCCAGCCGTTGGATTTCAATATGGCTTACTTTAATCTTACCATTAGATATTAATATAATTTTAATTCAACCGTTGGGTTTCAATACCAACTTAATCCCACCATTAGATATTAAAATTAGCTTAACAAAAAACTTAAATTTCAATATCCGCATAATTCAATCGCTAGATTTTAATATTAGCTAAATTCATCAGTTATATTTCAATATATTCTTAATCCAATTTTATTGAATTTGAATAACGGCTTAATCCAACTGTTAGATTTCAAAATGGGTTTAATCTAACCGTTGGATTTCAATATATGCTTCAATATCAAGTTAATCCGACCATTAAATTTGTATATCAGCTTAATCCAGTTGTTAAATTTCAATACTAGCTTAATGTAACTATTAAATAGTAATACATACATAATCCAACCATTAGATTTTAATATTGGCTTAATCCAACAGTTATATTTCAATATGGGCTTAATCCAACCATCAGATTTTAATACCAGCTTAATCCAACTTATATTAGTTATATCCAGCCACTACATTTCAATATCACCTTCATCCAACCGTTGGATATAAGTATGAGTGTAATCCAACTATTCAACCTTTTGAGGCGACTTTAAACCTCCGCTGCTAAATATTATATAGCAGTAAGGGTGTAAATGGGCCAGGTTAGGGCCGGGCCAAGCTTTGTCCAAGCCCGGCCCGCCTCTCTCAACTTATGCCCAAACCCGGCCTGGACCTGTGACGGGCCACAATAGTCTAGCCTAAGTCCGACCCAAGATACAAATGCAGGATCTAACCCGAACCCGAGCCCGATCTTTCACAAAAAGAAAGAAATTATCCTTTAATCCTGCACTTTTCCATATATATAAAAAATATCAATACTATAGAAAATGAAAGAAGATTAAAGAGGAAAATGGATTTTTAGGAAAAAATTGTATAAAATTTAAATTTTAAAAGGAAAGAAAATATTTAAATTTAAATTTTAAATTAAAAAATATATTCAGGTCGGGCCAGGTTGTCGGGCTTTTGAACAGTCTAGTCGAAGTCCGGCCAGTTTGAAAAAGGGGCTTATACTTTAGGTCCGAACCCGACCCACGGGCCTGATACTCTAGTCCAAGGTCGGCCCAATGTGGGCCAGGCCCGAAAGCCCGTCGGGCAAACCCGGTCTATTGATAGCCCTATATAGAGGCGGAGCTTCAGCCACAATAGAAAAATTCATATGCGCGGGGTTAGAAATTTTAGGCGGGATATTCAAAGATATAGTGGTGGAAAAATTAATCTCATCGCAATATGTTACTCACAATATAGCAGTGGAGTTCTCTTGTTTATAGCAATGGATCCTAATGTCCGCCGCTTTATTGCACCGCTATATATCACAAAAGATGGGGGGAAGGATGGTTGGGGCAGGAAAATTGGTTTATAACGATGGATATTGATATCTGACGTTATATATGTTATTATGACGCCGGTCGATATTAACCGTCATAGATTTATAGCTTATAGAGGCGAATTTGGTCTTCTGCCACTATAATCAGCCGCTATATCGCATATTTGTTGTAGTGACAATTCTAAACTATCCCAATTAAAAAAAAATCTAAATTCGGATTTGGGTTGAAGTATGAAATTCAGAACATGAACTAATGAAGTAAAGAAATAAATCGGAAGATTAAAACACTAGGGTGCCAAGGATCCACTTGTAATCAATCATTAATGCTAATTCATTCATCCAAGTACATCATACAATTGGAATCGAAGTCATATCTCTATCCAATTGAAAGATAGATACAGTTAAAGCTTAATCATAGACAAAACATATTTGGAAGTTCAAAACTTTAGTTCTACTTCAAGTATGGAGAACTTGAACTAATGGAGAACTACGAAGCATCCATCGTTTCCGAAAATCACGATAGATCTAGGGCTTTCATCATTCAAAAACTCATAAAACTGATCTGATTAACCTCAGAAACTCAGAAGTACTATTCCATATAACAATAGTCATAAGAGCTCTGCCACGTCCCGAAATTCGGTACTCAAGTTGATCAGGCCCGAATCCGAAATCCCAGATTCGTGAGGTTATCATAAATCAAAATTTTATTTCCGTCACATGGTTTCATTCAATTCCACATGCAAACAGAGCCAACTAAAGGGAAAATAGATATTAAATCATTCTCAGTAATTAAAACTTTCAGTAATTCACTAATAAATTTCATTACATTGATATTCTTAAAATCAACTTAATGACATATGAAAGTGGAAATTTATACTATTACTAGGAAAACCAAAATAAAATCCTTCAGCTTGGTCCAACTTATTCTTTAAAATCAAATCCTACAAAACAACCTAAGGGGGTGTGAGCACGACGGCTCTAGGGTCATATTGTTCCCAATATTGAAAATTTTACTATTATGTCAAGTATAACTCAATGAATTAATAGAATTAAATAAAATAAATTGACATTAGCATTTCCACTGTCTCACTTGTAATCCATAATAAGAAGTAAAACAAATTAAACAAAACAACTTTTTCTAATCCCTTTTGGACTATCCCAAGGCAGAGCACTCATGATCCTTTTAGGGCAGAGCACCCGTACACATTGATCCTTTCAGGGCAGAGCACCCATACATAGTGATCCTTTTAGGGCAAAGCACCCATACACATTCCACAACTAGAATTTATCAATGAATAATATACCTAAGCCTTGGCAATTCGTATAATAAAATTAACACACATATACTATTAAACAATTCATATGGTTAAGTAATCGAACTGACAATCAAGGTATAATTATGATCCAAGAAAATATAAAATGCATTTATAATAATGCTGGTTATCATAAATAAAGCATATTCATGATCAAGGTATGTACAAGATACACTTGAAAGTAACTATAGTGCATGTTATCATAGGCAACGCATATTCATGATAAAAACAATCACAAAATGCACTGATCATGTGCAATAATAATGCCTGTTACTATTTTATAACTCATGCACCCATGATCTCCACAATATTCTAGATTACAGATTCTACACAGATGTTCCGTGAAAATTAGCAAGACTTAAGATCATACTTAGTTATACATAGAATTTTTAATAGGGAAAATCACCTACTTGTTGTGCTTGTAGAAACTGATGAATGCTCAACAATCTAATGTAGTCTTGCTGTGAACAATGCAATGTCTGACGAATCAAGATGGTGCAACGAGGGAAGGAATGGCCTTAGCTCTTGCTTAACTGAAGCCAATCGATCTTATTGATTAGTGAGGAGAGATCAGAGTGGGGGATCAGTCGACTTGACAACATGTTGATGGTTCGCTGGAGTTCAACGCCAACTCAATAACTGGTATGCAATGTTGGTGTGCGGCTTTGAGTCAAAATGTAGGTGCAACGACACTTGGTTTACTCGAGGAAGAAGGTTCGTCTCTAATGGCGGAATGTGGATTGTTGATCTTCTAAGGTTTCTGTTTCTTCTGGATGATATAATATGGTGCAATGTAGTTTGGTGGAATGAGAGGTTGAAGTTATATCTGAGTCTTGCCAATGGGTTCGAGGTTTTAAGGTTTTCGATTGCCGCACGTCCGTGGGCACATTGCGAGAAGAACGGGATTTCCCAAAGAGTTAGGATAGACAGGTGGGGTCCTTAAAGGTGGTGAGGAGAGGAAAGGGCCTTTGGATGAGGATGGAACGAATGACTAAGATCAGGAAAATTGCTATGCACGAATCACTGGGTATAAGGAACGTGTGCGACTTTACTGCTACTGGAGAGAAAAACGTAAAAGATCTTGCTTTGGCGAGTGCTTCCGAACGCTGGAGAGCAAAGTGGAGCCCACCATGATGTTAGGGTGAAATCCAAGTCGTCCTTTGGTTTCTACAGGTTAGGTTTGATGGAAGCTTAACAATGAAACAAATCAAACAATCAAATGGGCAGCACAAATAGATTTCGAGCAAGGACTTTAACGATAAGGTTTTACAACAATTAGGTCCCAATGAACGGTTCAGATCGGACCATGGGTCCCACCATGATGGATGGTGTACAACTCAGACGGGTTCGATCGTGGCATGGCGTCAGCATGTCACTTAGTTTTGATTTAAAAATACGATGGGCCCCACAGTGGTGATGTGGCAAATCTACTCCGTCCATCAACTTTGTTCGGCCACAATAGGACATGACCCAAAAAATGAGGTTGGCATAAAACTCAAGTGGGCCACACTAAAGGAAATAGTAGGATCTAGTCTCCACCATTGCATAAAAAAACGGGTTGTTACCAGCTCTTTAGAATTATCTAAAACTATTAACTTTATTGGAATTAGAATTCTAAAAAATCCAACATTATGATCAAAGTATTTGAATAAAACGAATTGAAGCATTGAGAACGACTACAAGTTTCACCTCTTAGCCCTAGCTAAGAGATTTAGCTAATCAAAGACATAATTAAACTAAAACTCTTAGAAAAATATAGAAAAACTAGAATTAAAACTAGAAAAACCTAGAAATTGTTGAAGTAGAAGCTCCACTTCGAATATCTCCACCTTCACCACGTTTAGGACTCTTCTAGGATGATTTAGGATTGCGAAGGACTCCTCTTTATATAGGATAAATTGAGCACCAACTCTTGGATTGTGTAGAAAATTTGCATCGATATCGATTGTCGACCGATTGACCAGGGCTGTCGACCGGTCGCAACTCAAATAAGCAACGTCTAAAATTGATTTTTGAACTCCATCTGTTCAGCGATCGACCGGTCACAACTGTCCAGAATGGGCCAACAGAAGGGGCCTTGAAACTTCAAATATCTAGGAAATTCGGCCAGTCGACTGGTTGATTTCATCTGATGACTGATCGATATGGACTATCGACTGGTCAATTTTTGCTATTTCTTTTTGCACTTTGATTTTTATTTCTTCCTTTTGTGGTTTGTTTCTTCTATCCTTTGGCATATCAGAGGCTTGTCTTCAAAGCATCCAAAGTAATCCTATTTGGCATTAAAATCATGTCATTACTTGCAAACATAGAAACATGTATAAGTTAGTAATTCTAAACACAATAACCATGTAACTATGCTATGAATTGGGGATTAAATATGCATAATTTAGAGCTTAACAGTGCGCCCAAGTTAAGTGTTCTACTTTGAGGTGGAGGAGCGAGTGCAGCTAGTCCAAATGGACCAACATTCTATCTAATCTTGCCCACCGACGACTACGACCAACCCCGTTGTTGCACCAAGTGAATATTGAACCTGTAAATCCCACATCGATTAGACCCGTATCATGGATATCATTATGAAATTGCTCCATTCCTCTTATGCTAGTCGTTGAGTTGCCAAGCCTTTCATCCCAACAGACTGGTGTTAAAATCCCCACAAACAAGCCACGGTCCAAAAACTAATCTGAAAGTTCTCCTCATATCCTCCCATAATTTATTTCTTTCATTTATGTCACAGGAAGCATACACAACTGAGATAAAACATACTTGTGAGTTGTCTTCTATTGTTACCTTGAGGGTAATGCACTATTTGGAGGTCACCGCCGTCGAGATCTTGAAAGGGTTGTTAAAAATGATCCAAATGTTTCCTTTTACTTATCATCCGCAATCGAATTCTGAAGTCCCATCTTGGCTGTGACTGCATCACTCTTGGACGACTTGATCATAGGTTCTTGTAAAAGTAAAATAGTTACTTTCTTGATCTTGGCCAACCGTCTCAAGTTTCTTAGAGTGGGTGCATTACCTATGCCCCTCACATTCCAAGAGAGAAGACTAGTCATCGGTTACCCATCCCTTAAGAGCAGCCCTTTCATGGATCTTGCTTGTCACAAGCTCCTCCTCAATGTTGCTTTCCCTTTCAGTTGTCTTCTTCCTTTACTATCACCTACGGGAGGCCTTGAATCATAAGAGAATTATATTGGACCTAATTATTGTCACACTCACCCCTAATGTCCACCCACAGTTCCAGCCCTTTCTTGGGGGATTGAATAGAGTAACATGGATTAACACTTTTAGGATATGGTGAGGTTGCTCCATTAGCCAGTACTTCACAATCCTCAGGAGAGTCAAAGTCCCAACACATAAGATTTGCATCCTCTGGCTAGCTCCACCTGTCGATAGAGTCGATACAATCTCTTAATCGAGCATTGTCTACATTAGATTAACTAAGGAACCATTTTGTTGTATGGAAAAGCTCCACTTGAAACATGCATGTCCATAACTATGAGGGCTTTCCTACATTTAGATGTAGCTACCACTTTAGACATAAGCGTCCATTGATAAAGGTTGTCCATTGAAAAAAAAAGGAATATCATTGTTTCCTAAAGGGGTTGTTTGGATGCCTATAAAATCTTAAGTTGTAATCCGATTACATGGGGCGTTTAGATGGGTGTATTTGCTTGTAATCAGCTTATAAGTTGTAATCAAATTAGAGTTGTAATCTAAAACATGGCAAAAATGCATGTTTCAAATTACAGGTAAATTGATTTTAGTCAACAATTCTTTTTTTTTTTATTTTTTTTATTTCAGATGTAGGGAGAGTTGCAGCTTCGACATTCCCAACCTATCTTCTTCGAAAGGCTAGCAATGCAAGGACTTAAAATGAATTTTAAAAAAAATGTAGAAGAAGAAGAACATACCTCGAATCCACCTCTGTCTGGACCATCAAATCTTCTTCATCATTGTGCTTCTTTTGCCCCCATGGGTTTTGATGCAGGGAGGACACCATCTCCCTTACCTGATAAATACTCCGAATCCATGGAGCTTCCGGGACTTCTCAACCAAACTTCCTCGAATCCACAAGGGAGAAAATAAAATAGGAATAATTCTTAATAAAATTCGTAAATAATTGATTGATCATAAAAACAGAATTACAATGCTTTAAATAAGAAACTAAACCCTAGGACGAAATTTTAGAGTTAAACTCCAACTCGAACACTGTAAAAACGTAACTTACTATTTATAGACGACTCTTATTCCTATTAGACTTCATGGTTTTCGGCCAAAAATAGTAAGTTTCCAATCCGGCCCAACCACGTTATTCTCCTAAGTTTTCTAAGCCCCTTTCATGTTGGTTACAACTTCTACAACTCAACGGATAAAGAGATATACTCAAACTAAAACTTACTATTTATAGTAAAAATGAAATTAAACTAGGGTTTTGACCATCTAACAGAGGGAATGTCACAAATCCAGCATGGGCAACCCAACATAACGAGGTTGGTTAGATTAACTAGTTTGATCTACCCCAAAATCATATATTATATGTCCCATAACTCATCTTGGATTGCAAGATACAACTGTTTTATGGTCCAGACGACCCGGATCACTTCCACTTCCGATCGGGCTTCCTTTGGTCCATCTTGGCCATGTAAATATCTGTGGCATGCTTTACATCAGGTTTTTATGCAAAGCACACTCATATCTCTCTTTCTCTCTCCCTTCGTCCAGGATTAAAAACCCTCTCAACACCCATATCTCTCTTTCTCTCTCCCTTCGTCCAGGATTAAAAACCCTCTCAAAGATCCCCCCCCCCCCCTATGGTTAGAAAAAGAACTCTTAGATGATCTCTAATTCCATTGTTAGAAAGAAACCCTCTCACGCTTCTTTATACTAGTGAGATATGCTCTCTTTATTTTCCTTTTAATTTAAACCATTAACACAAGATGTGGTTCATCCGACGTGTATATGTCTTAGGCAATGGCTATAGGCCAACATGGTTTAGATAATTTTTTAAACACTTCCAACAGATAAATTCATCCAAAGGCTGATTTTTTTTCTTTTTAATTGTAAATTTTGATAGCCACCAATTAGAAGGTTTGTATCCATTGAATCTAATTGTCGATTGGGTAGTAGGACCCATCATATGGATGGCCTAGATTCATCAACTCAATTTCCATAATATAAATGGTTTGGATTGTTGAAACATGACCCATATCCAAAAGGGTGTCACATGTGTGAAGAATGGGTGAGCGTGCCTTTAAACTATCCATGTTGTATGAAGGTGGCCCACTTGATGATTTAAACGGGTGTGAAATCTACTTAGGTGGTTCACACCACAGGGATTAAGGGGAATGAGATGCCAACCATAGGTTTTCATGTGGGGCCACCGTAGTGCAAATTTGAATTAATGGACCCACTTTTGTGGCTCATCAAATGATTAGTTTAGTGTAAGGATCTACCATATACTTTATTGAGTTTGGCTTATCCTAATAATTCATCTTAAATAAGGACTTTATATAATGTTTGAGGATTTTTAAAGGATTTAGCACTCTAAGATTTGTTGTACACAAATGCCTAATTACTGGCTCTAAACAAATTATAGGTTATCTAAACACAGACATCCATTTACCTATACAACTTAAAGCTAAACAGGACAGGTCGTAAACACTTTACACTTGTAATCTAAGTACCTGTAATTGTTTTACAACTTGCAGATTTTATAGGCATCCAAACTACTTGTAAGTGGTTGAAAGATGATCATATATGAATTGAGGCTTCCAAAATACGCTCTCCTCATCTACTTTGCAATTGTTAAAAAAATGCACTCTGTTCAACATCCTCATTGTAATTATACAATGAACTTACATGGCTAGATTTTGAGAGTTAATTGATGAGAGTCTAGAAATGTATATTTAGACCCTCTAACTAGTGTTATTTTGCATAGTTTTCAAGTGAAAGGCACATGTTTAGAGTCATGTTACATGCATAAGATCATTTCACATTTTATATGTTTAATGCCTATTAATCCATGATTTTATATGTAGGACTTAATGGTAGACTCAAGAACATGGTGGACCAAAGCAATGAAGCCCAAGGTTCCAATTGTATAGAGAAGAAGCCAAAGAAACAGAGAAAAATGAGCCGAACAGTCAAAGTACAAGAATTGGAGATCAAGAAGCCACACAGGGTATCACATGTGCGATCATGCCAACAAGAAGGGTTTGTATAGCTGAAATTATATTTTGAAGATGCTTGACAAATTAGATTGGATCGGAAGATTTCAAATGGGCCACAGTATAGTTAAGTACGGCAACACGGAACGAAATGGTACAGGAAATATCAACTTTTTATCAGAGTGAAATTTGGAGCTGATTTTCGCACCATTGGTAGAGCACAACGAATAACGACAGCATGTCGAATTTGATGCGAATCTGATTTCTGTGGAAGGAGAAATCAACGGAACATCAAATCATACCAAAATAGAATATTTAAGGGTTAAAAATAGCATTCATATGCGTGAACATTAATTTACGGCAAGATTTCATGGTCTAGATCTGTACGTTGCACATTGGTTTTCTAGATCCTGTTTTGTACGATCTGAGACATCTATATTGAAGAGCACGTGATTTCAGGGTACGAGACTGAATTTCATAAGAAACAGATATTTTGGTGGGCCATGAGAAAGGAGAAGGTGCAGACACATTTGTGATCATTCTAAGGGCTGTGATCACTCGTGGTTCACACCAACGGTTCATTTAGGCATGATTGAGATGTGGAACAAAATAGAAGACTTAGATCTCATGCAAGGTTGTTAAAAATTGAAGAAAATAAAGAAATTTCATAAGTAGAAATTTCTAATCTTTTTACGTGAATGACAGTGGCGTGATTGGCTGGAGCTCTTAAAGAGATGTCTTTCTCTTTATTTAAAGGGGGATGATTGGAGGTGGAGTTTCATACAGACGGTTTTGGAGAGCTTGCTTGGAGAAAGAATTTGAGATTTTTTTTTCCTTTTTGTTTAAGCACTTGAAGTTTATTTTGATGGAGTTTTTCTTTCATACTTTCTTTTTCTCTATTTCTCTTTTCTTCTTCTTTCATAAGTAGTTAGTTTTCATGATTATGTGATTTTACCTAATTCATTGAATGTAATGCATTAGAATATCCCATGTGTTTAAATCGATTTTTGAACCACGTTGTATGGGATTCATGGATTGGAACTAGGATTTTATCTAGTATGTCAAGCATTTTAGATTTTTTACCTTTATATCTAATCCAGGGGTTACCTAGTAGGCGAATCTATTAGCCTATTACATTAATGTATGAGTTATCTCATGGATCACCCATGCACAATCACTGATGCCTAGTAGTATGTTGATAATGATGCATGATTGATTCAATGTCTCACATCTATTGGATCTTTTCATATGTTTGATTGATTTATCTTTTGATTAAGTGGAACAGAGAGATCCAACTCAATCATGTTTAGTGTGGTTGCATTCAATGGACTGTTAAATTACATAGCTTTATTTGATTGATTGATTTATTTTTCATGAACATCTTCAAAATCAAAACCCTTTCGAGTATTATTGGAGTTAGTTTCTTTTAGATCTTATCTCATTGCCTAGGTAGAAGATTGTCTTTTGCCTAGATCAATGCTTTCCCATGAATTCGACTCCGGTCTTTCCGGATTATTATTTTGCGATCTCCTACACTTGAGAGCACATCCTTGTGGACAGATTACTAATGAAGACAACTTTTTCTTCTTTGCTCACTTGTAACTAAGTCCATTCAATCAAGGAGCTGGTTAGTGCACAGCCCTACAGGAGGAGAAACTCAAGCTCTAGCTTAATGATGTATTGGTTTCATGGCCCACTTGCACCCAACTCCCAAAAGTGTTCCCCACAAAAAAAGGATATCTTCCCTAACTTTCACAATGAACACCAATGTGCAACTTTTTAGTGCATATTTTAATGAGTGGACAATAAAATGAGATTTACTAAAGTGCATCCAAATGCACAACATAATTGGAATTTAGCTCAAGTCAGTGTTTAAGAGTCAAATGGCCCTTTTAAGGGTATGTCCAAATGGGCCCTTAGTACCACTTAATTGATAGTACAAAGCAAAGGCCAAAAAAAGTCGCATACCATACTTCACCCCTTTTATGTTGTCCCATGTTAACTCTTAGGAACGTGACCTTCAAAAGGTGTCCTCCATACACAATCTCAACATCCACAGACGCTCGCATTCCGTCCAAGTGCAACATATCGTGGAACTCGATGTCCAGCACATGGCAGCACATAGGTACGGACTATCCCTTCGGCACTCCTCTCGATGGCGAGGCATCCCCTGGAGGAGGCATTCATGCTGGGTGGTTATTTGATACTCGGCTGTTTACAAAGCTTGATAAGCAGGCATTCTGACATTATATTGTGCCCAAAGCATTAGCTCAAACGAACCGACTAAATCATGGAACTCATTTTAACTATATAACAGTGCCAAAATTACATTATTTCAACAATCCGGGATTGCGATTTGTAGAAACTTGGTTATTGAAATAGAGCCTTTGGATATTTTTCAGTTTAGCTGTCCAATAAAAAAGTAGGAATAGCCAAATAACCGTAATTTTTTATTTTTATTTTTTATTTTTTATTTTGGTTCACCACACATTAAAACTGGGAATGACAAGTTGGACGGTTTGATTTGAATTACTTGTATTCCGATTTAGAAGAATTTTCCTAGTGCCTGCGCATCATCCATCACAGTCTGCCAGAGTATCAATGTTCTTTTTTCGCATGTACGTTTGAACGCGAACGCACCCCAACGTGGCGTTCTTACATCTTCTCCAACCGCCTGTAGGGGGAAAAGAAAAAGGGCAGAAGGAAGTTGCTGAAGAATCGGCCAAAGAGAAGGAAGAAGAAGAAGAAAGGAATGTCGAGCGAATCGGAAGAAGAAGCTATTGGGGATGATGAGATCGTCGTCGGAGGAGAAAAAGAGTCGTTTCGCAAGGCTGTCAGGAAGAGATTGTCTGACCGGACTAAGGTCTCTCTTTCTCTCTCATCATGCATGCGTTTTGATCCATTTTCAGATAGATGGTGGTGATTATTTTGGGAAGTACAAAGGTTGGGACGCGTTTTTCCTGCTCTTCTTCTTTTCCGTCACCTTAGATCAATTCAATTACTAACGGTGTGTTTGGTTGCACCAAATCGTGAAATTTCATGATATTTGGTGAAACCAAACGCACCCTGAACGTTCGTTTGGCATCTTCGATTTGGACTTTTACTTAGGAATGCAAATCCAGGATTCGATAAACTGTGTTTGGCAACCAGGATTATAGACTGCCATTTGAATTATGACCGTTGGAGAGGATTGGAAATCCAAAGAGGAATTGCAAAGTGGCCCTTTTGAGGATTTCAAATTCTACACCAAATTCCATGGCGCCAAAAACAAGGTTTTGGCCTGGATTTGGATTCCAAATCCAAAAGGCCCAAAATCCAAGCTTTCCAGATGACCCCTTGTATCGTTTAGCGGCGGAAAGGTGGAAAGTCTCCATCTTTCATCTTGTGGTCTTCAAAATCTGCAGCACCTGCAGCTACTGAACAAAATATTAACTACAAGATCTGTTCTGTTTTCCCCACTGGGTACATTCAAAAGTGCCTATTTCATTCTTCTTTTCCAGATTGGAGGAGATAAAAGAAATCTTATATGTCACTCTCTCTCTCTCTCTCTCTCTCTCTCTAAAGAAGAAGAACAAGAAGAAATCTGTTTTTTTTTTTATCTTTTAATTTTTTTTTTCTTTGTTTTGTTTATTTGGTCCGTTGGGATTCGCAGAAAGTTGCTCAAACGAAGGAGATCTTGTCAAAGCAAGCGGTTCAGACCAAGGAGATCTTGTCAAAGCAGGCTGTTAAGATTGCAAAACAAGCTGAAGAGCATGAAAGGTTTATCAACAAGGTGCCTTCCTATTGTTTTCCTACGTCTTGAGCAGTTTCATGGTCATTGTATTGGCAAGCTTCCTTTGGGCTGCTCTTGTGCATTTCACTTGTTTTTTTTCCATTATTGTATTGATAGATGCTTAAGTTTGTCTTTTTTCCTGTCACCATTAGTGTTATAGCTTTCTGGTTTTATTTCCTGATTGGTTTGGGTGGCTGTTTTTGCTATTCATTTTTTGGGTGACTATACCAATGGATGTTTGTCCCCTTTTCCATTCATGTTGATTTCAGTGCATTCATTTCATTCCCTAATTATTTGTAGTGACAGTCTCAATAGGTATTTGTCGTTTTTTTTTCTCCTCACATTATTTTCATGGCCTAATAATTTGAATATTGGTTCTTTTCATTTTTCTATTAATCAGGTGGCTGCTTTAATGCTCTCTTTTGGATCGTTTTATTTTCATGTCATCACATGAAATCTTCAGATCATTTGGCTAGCCATTTTAGGTTGATTGTATTGATGAGTGTTTGACGATTTTTTTTTTTTAATCCCGATGCCTGGTGATTGTATTGACTGGTTTTTCCTTTGGCTGTTTTTATGTTGATGCCATTATGCTTGTCACATTTGCTAATCATTTGGATCTTTGTTGGTCTTTCTTTAATGTTGATTTCATCATGTATGTTAATCTCATAATTATTTTGACTGGAAGATGACCTGGAGCAACTAGCTTGATGTCTAGTTACCATCCAACTAGCACACATGTGCTAGCATGTAAAGTGAGCACAACATTCTACCTGTCCAAAAGGTTGGCTCCTCCACAAAGCATGATGAAAAACCAGGTTGAACCACCATCTGGCCAAGTGTGGCAATCAGTGGCTACCACCAATTTGATCCAAAGTACACGTTTGGCCCACCTTTTGTTTTGTTTTTTTCTTTCTTTCTTTCTTCTTCTTTTTTTTTTTTTTTTTTTTTTTTTTTTTTTTTTTTTTTTGGGGTTATGAGTGGGTCAACCCGTTTTTTCTGCTAGGTGGTTGTTATGGTGGACCAATGTTTTGGATAGGTTGGATCATGGTATAAACAAAGGCTACGTATCGGCCAATACATGAAGGAAGCAATCACCCTGTTACTTGATATGGGATTGAATCAATCCGTTGTAAGGCAATTGACCGTATTGGCACCTTATAGGGCTGATACGTCGTTATAGGGTGACACGGTCATAAAGTGCCCATTTTGAATTTTTTTTTTTCAATCCACATGTTTTTCCACTTCTTTCTTCATTTCAACCATGAAGGAAGCTTAGGAACTAATTGTAAACTAGATTTTGGCCTATTTTGAGGATCAAAACACTGTTTGAGTGGGATTTGATGAATTGAAGCAGAGTGGACCATTTTAGGAAGTATCGGAGGAAGGGGTAAAACATCACTTATTTTTCATTTTCCATCTTCTTTTTGTTGCATTTATATGTAATGGGCCCTAATCCACCAAATTATGCTTGATCTGTGTTCAATTAGGGCCAATTTGGTAGATTTTCAATCAAGCTAACACTGCCTGCCAAATGACATTTTTACAAAAGAATGGCCTGTTATTACGTGCTAGTTAGACTCCAACTTAATTGTTGACTGTAACTTAACTGTTAGACTAGTTATATTTTGGACCTTCTCTTTTTAGCGGTTGTATTGATAGATGTTTGTGGTGAGTACTTTTCCCTTTTTGATGTCAATTTCGTTATATTCTTTTCATTTGCCATTTGTCTGTACATGCATTCTTTGCATTTCTTAACAGTTTGGTCGATTGTATCAATGATGGCTTTCTTTCCGACTTCTTTAGTTTGATGTTGTCACTTGTCACATTCTATGCATTTTATTCCTCATTTAGGTTATTATATGGGTGTTATTTCCATAGTATTTTACGTTGATTTCATTGCAATCATTTCCTCATCTTTGGGGTGATTGGATTGATGGGCTTTCTTTTCACAAATTGTTTGGGTTATTGTTTGACCTTTTGTTTTATTTTGGGAGCTACTGTCTACATCCACACCGACTGTCAAACACAACACCCCCACTCTTGTTTGAAACAGCATTGTATTACAAAAAGTGGGTAAGTTGGGTGTATTTTGCAGTCAGGATGGGTGCCTACTACTACATAGTCTGTGGGAATTCCCTTCATTTGTATTATATTATATGTAATTTTGCTGCATTCATTTCAATTCATAGATAATTGTGTGTGTGTGGGTGAGTTCTGATTTTCTTCATTTTCTATTTTCTGAGATTTAGGTGACACATCTCTTGGGGGTTCTTGGATTTGGTGCAATTTGCTTCCTATTGGGAGCTAGTAAGTTTTCTTCATATACTTTTTGGAAAGTTTTGTTCTTGAATCTTTAGAGATTATGTATTAATAGTCAATTTATTTATATGTTAAATTAATCTTCAGGACCGCAAGATATCCCTTATGTGTATTGTTTGTTCTTTGTGACGTTTGTTCCTCTTCGATGGATATACTATCGGTTCAAGAAATTGCACTACTATCTTCTGGTGAGTACCTTAGGCATAGGTCTATCATTTGATGAATTTCTTTGTTTATTTACTATTTTTAACTTTCTGCTCCTCAAAACAGTCTTTTTGTTACCTTGTTCTATTACTAGAAAGGATGCAGAAATCAACTAGGATGTTTGTGCTAGAATTAGAGCCAGGTAGATGAAGTGAAGACGTGCCTTTGGAGTGTTGTGTGATTCCTCCATCCCGGTGAAACTTAAAAGGGAAAATTTTTCATATGACAACTGTTTGACTAGCTGAGAAAGCAACATGAGCAGAGGATGAGTGTTGTAGAGATGAGAACGTTGAGATGGATGTGAGTGTGAAGACCAAGAAGGATAGAATTATGAATGATGTCGTCCGAAGCAGCCTAGTATAGTAGTAAGTGGAGAGATTGAAGGGGTAGAGAATGTAGAAAGAGAGGAGAAAAAGTTTTAGGGCAAAAAGTACGGGTAATTTTGCATTTTCACAAGTGTAAGTGAAAATACTTGACAAAGTTAATTTATAGAAATAGTAAAACATAAGCAAATTACTTTAATACCCTTGAAATTTTGATGAAAGATGCTTTTGGAAGGGTATTATCGTATTTTCAAGGGGTTGGAGAAAATAGAAAAGAAAACTAGAATTGGCTTTAAGTAGTATAGATATGGATATAGATTTATTGAAAATAATCAAATATACGTTACTTAGTTGAGGCCGGATCCTCTACGACACCCTTAGAATAAGCATATCCTACAACTATTGCTTGAGGGGTGCACTTTGATGTTTTCATGGCATCCAACCTGTCCAAAAGGATCTCCCAACCATGAAATCGTATGCCTCAAATATCAGGCCAATCCAACTATCATGTAGGCCACCACGTGAATATGAGGTTTTTGGGTGGTCGTGTATTGTTTTCTATATGGTTTGGCCCATTGCGTTGTTTTTATGCTTTCCATCTTTCTCATCAAGTTATCTACACTATGATGATGGTGGTTAAAAAAAACCAGGCCTATAAAATCATCAGGTTGGCCACACTATAGAAAAAATGAACCAACCAAAAGAAACCAAATTCATGTGTCAGCCCACACAACAGTTGAATTGGTCAAATTTTTAGGGTGTCCAACATTCATGGTTGGGCGACGTGGACAGGTCATGATGCCATACATACACTGCACCTTCAATGCTTGTAGAATAAGCTACATTGTAAAAAGTCCCCCTTCCTAATCATTTGAGTTAAGGCCTCTTAAAAATGATACATTAACAGTTGGTTCCTCCACAACTCATTAGTTAGTTACCCTTAGAATGTTGATGAAATAGGCTTTTAGAAGGTTATTTTAGCATTTTCATAATGGTCCTCTTCAAAAGGGTAAAATTACCAAAAATTGTATACAACTAGTAGGTGGTGTATTTGACTGGTCGGGGCAAAATTGGAAAGGAAATGCCTTGAAACTCCCTTATATGTATGTATAAATGTGCACACACACACACACACACATCTATTCTACTATATAGAAGTGCATAGATCTTGTTCTTTCAGGACTTTCACATTAAAAAAATACCCTTATCAATCCACCTTGATCACCAAAATACCTTTGAATGAATGTTGTCAGCTATATGAATCCTGTTCCGTGATTCCACTTTAGGATGTCATATTGTTCAGATTCATGATGAAAGTCATGGCATAAGTTTGACGCTGGCTTTCCAACCTGACACAACCCTCCTTTATCTAAGCTAGGGACTGGCAATGAGAGCCCAAAAACTCCCAAAGGCGCAATGTACTAGACTATTACATAGGTTGATAAGTGGGAATCACCATAAATTATCTGGACTTAAAATATCTACGATTAGATTGCAATAATAAATGTTGTGAATGCAATTTAATAGACAACATACTATTTTAAGTATATGCTTGCAATTCCATCCAAGGATTAAATGAGGTCTTGGAAAGTAACTTGCCTCGAGATTGAAACTGGCCTGACAAACCCCGACTTGTCCGTTTCAGTCCCATATTGTTTGGTATCGGTCTCGTATCTGTTTCGTGACTTGTTTTGTTGTGGACCGAAACCTATATAACTCTGAAAATGTTAAGACCACGAGTTTTTTTTTTTTTTTTTCCCGAATTTTTAACTGAATTCAAATCATTTATGATTTGGTTATTATGGCCCATTATGTTGAAATACAACAAAAAGAAGAAAAAAATGTCATCCTTACGCTTTTTAATGATCTTTCTCAAAGCGGTTTGCTCCACTTCAATTTGTCAAATCCTGCTCAAATCTTGTGTTTTGATTTAGATCTAATTGAAAATGAAGAAAGAATATATATATCTATATTTGTGTGTGTGTGTGTGTGTGTAGAGAGAGAGAGAGAGAAAGAGAGAGAGAGAGAGAGAGAGAGAGAGAGAGAGAGAGAGAGAGTAATGCTCACACAACTAGTTGGACGGTCCAACTAGTTTGCGTAATTAATGCTAATTAATGTTCGGAGAGAGAGAGACGAGTTGTTTCATGGTGGCTTTAAAAAAAGTCTTAGTAGAAAGGATTGGTAGCCGCGGGCCTCACAATGGTTTTAACGTGAAACTTCCCCCGATCATCACATGCGTCACCTTATGTTAGACCTTGGGACCCAAAATCAGTCCCATCCATGGTTCAGGTGGACCACACAATTGTAAAGAGTGTATAAAAAAAACTCACCCTTCAAAACGATTCCCTTGATGGGGCCCATTTGAATCACATATAGGCCTAATATTTTGGTCCCATGCCTAGCCTTTGATTTGACATCGAATGGTTGGAGTGGATTTCAAATACTCATAACTGTGGGCCCAGTAAAAACCAGGGGTGGATGTCTCTTCCGTAACTCCATAAATGTTCCATTGGTGTGGCCCACGTGAATCACAAGTTAGCTTGATATTTTGTCTATTGACCTAGAATGGGAATAAACATCTGATGGTCGGAGTGGATCTCTTATACACATCACACAGTCGGCCCTATAAAAAACCAAGGTTAGCGTCCCTCTCTTGCTGGTCGTTCTGAGAAAGGGGCGTTTCCCTAGAGAAACAAGGATTGGATTATGTATAGCATTGTCCTTATGCAATGCGGTGCGTTCTTGACCGTGGGGCTACCTTGTTGTAGGCATTGTATATCCATGCCATTCGTCCGTTTATTCAGGTCATGTTAGGGGAAGATGCCAAAAATGGAGAGGATGCAATCTCACGTGGACCACACAATAAGAAATAACGGATACTAAACACTTACTGTTAAAAAGTTCCTAGGGCCTACTCAGTGTTTTATATAGCTACGCTATGTAGCGTGTAGCTTATGCTACGTAGCGTAGCTTAGCCTAAATGCTACGTAGCTCATGAAAATAGCTTAAGTTGCATGTAGCCTACGCTACATGATTAATTTGGATATGCTACATGCTACATAGCTCACATTACAAGTCATTTTTCACTATATCATTAAAATCAATAATGTTTTTAATGATTTGTCACATTTTTCTATTTCAATGAAAATTCTTTAGTCTTTGCTTTTTGTAAAATAATATAAGAAACAATTTTAAATCAGTTTTATTGCTCTTTTTTCACTTTTGTACTTAATCTCTACCCCTTGCTATTACTTTAGATTGCATTCGGTTGCACCAAATATCATGAAATTTTGTTAAATTTTATTATTAATCATCTAATTTGGTGCAACCAAGTGCAACCTTGATTAAAAATCTAAGTAGCATGTAGCTTACGCCTCACGCTTCAGAGGGGTGAAGGCCACGCTACATGCTATTCGCTATTTAAAACACTGGGCCCACTATAATGTTTATTTGCCACAATACCCGTTGATAAGGTTACAAAGGCCTAGATGAAGGGAAATAAAAAATAAAAAATAAATTTCAGCTTGATCCAAAACTTTTGTGGCCTACAAAACGTTTCAAATGGTCAATCACCGCTGTTTCCTATGGTGTGGTCCACCTTAGATTTATATCTACTTCATTTTTCGAATTTTATCCCAACATTAGCTGAAAATAGGGATAGACGACATGGATATACAATACATACATCAAGGTGGGTCCAAAGTCAGGGATGCACTGTGCAATGTGTGGACAAGGTTGCACCTAATCCACTCTTTTTTGGATGAGGCTTTACTAGGTAGTTCCTGCACTTGAAAGATAGGTGGGGCCTACCGTTATGTTTGTAACAAATCCACTCCATCCATCCTTTTTTCCAGCTCATTTTATGACATTAGCCCAAAAATGAGTTGGATCCAACACAAGTGGGCCATACTAGAGTAAACAGTGGGGATTATACAACCATCGTTGAAATATTGGTATGGCCACATAAGTTTTGTATCAGGCTAAGATTTTTGTGTTTTCAATTTATTCTAGTGGGAATGGCCTTATAAGGGTTTGGATGGCATATAAACATCAAATTGGACCTCAGGAAGGTTTCAACAGTAGGAATTTTCTTTCACGACTTTTCCCTCTTACATGGCTCACATGAGTTTTAGATCCACCTTATTATTTTTTTTTAATCTCATGTACTAAAATGAGTTGGCAAAACAGATAGACGGAGTGGATATATCATAAACATGACGGTAGGCCCCACCTAGCTTCCCAGCTTAGGAATTTCGTGCCAAAGCCATTGGAAAGCAAGCCGCATCCCCTTTCGGGAATACGCCCCTTTCCTCGCAAAGTAACACGTTTTACAACCAGGCTCTTAACTTTGATTTTTTGATAGGGCCCATCGTAATGTGTATGTGAGATCCACTCTGAACATCAGATGTGTGATCTCATTCTAGGTCTAGATCCAAAATATCAGGCTAACTTGTGATTCACATGAGCCACACCAATGGAACATTTATGGCAGAGATGTCCACCCTTGATTTTTATAAGGCCAATAATTATGTTATATGAAATCCACTCCAACTATTAGATGCCACACCAAAGGCTAGGCGTGGTATCAAAATATCAGGCCTATACGTGATTTAAATGGGCCCCTTCAAGGGAATCGTTTTGAAGGGTGAGATTTTTTTGTACACTCTTTCTAATTTTGTGGTCCACCTGAACCATGAATGGGACTGAATTTTGTTTCCAAGGCCTAACATGAGGTGTCACACATGATGATCGAGAGAAATTTCACCTTAACACCATGGTGGGGCCCATGGCTCCCTATCCTTTTTACTAAGACTATTTTAAACACCACCGTGAAACAATTTGTCTCTCTCTAAACATTAATTCGCATTAATTAAGCAAACTAGTTGGACCAATTTGAATTGTCCAACTAGTTTTGTGAGCATTTCTTACACACACACACACACACACACACACACACACACACGTATAGATAGATAGATTGATAGATAGATAGATAGATAGAGAGAGAGAGAGAGAGAGAGAGAGAGAGAGAGAGAGAGAGAGAGAGAGAGAGCAATGCTCACCTGTGCACCAATTCTCACAAGAACTCGTGAGCACTTTTTGAGGACTCATCACACGTGATGTAAGCCCAAAATCTGAGCCGTCCACGTGATGCAGCACCCCAAAAAACCCCCAGGTACCAACCTTCAACCTGGTCTAGAACTTTGGTGGGCCGTAGTAGAAAGAGAGAGAGAGGAAAATCAAGGGAGGAACCAGAACTTTGGTGGACCAACCTTCCACCTTGATTTTCCTCTCTCTCTCTCTCTCTCTCTCTCTCTCTCTCTCTCTCTCTGCTACGGCCCACCAGAGTTTTGGATCAGGTTGAAAGTTAAGCCCTGGGGTTTTTTGCGGTGCTGCATCACGTGGACGGCTCAGATTTTGGGCTCACATCATGTGTGATGAGTCCTCAAAAAGTGCTCACGAGTTCTCGTGAGAACTAGTGCGCAGGTGAGCATTCCTCTCTCTCTCTCTCTGTCTCTCTCTCTCTGTCTCTCTCTCTCTATGTGTGTGTGTGTGTGTGTGTGTGTGTGTGTGTGTGTTGGCACTGATATGGTCCTAACCAGCCAATACAAGCTCGTAGAGCCACCAATTGTTTTGGTTGGAATGTCTTACTCCCTTTTCAGTATCAGCATCAGCCAGCATGGATAAGATTTACCTGTAGCAACCAATACAATTCTACTGTATCGATTGATACAATCTGGATATTCAAAACCATTTTAGGAAATAAAAAAAATAAGTGAGAGCAGGAGCATGAGTCCAAATTGTGATTTGAAGTGGGAGGAGCACCTTGTTAGAAGGATCACACAATTAAGCTTCAGACCAGAAACCTCAAAGGTATCAGGGGTGTTAGTGCTTCGATTGATCTGTTCTGACTCCTGCATCACTTTGGGTTGTTTTCAAAGCACTCCTGATTTGAGCTTTGACAAGCTGCAACCTCTGGCTAGGTTTTGACACCCACCAAATCCCAATTCTCAACTACAAAGCTAATGTCAGGATGTGGTAATTCACTACTTTTTTGCATGCTTCTCCTTTTGTTAGGCTAAATTCTAGCACTGGATTTACAGCATGGACTACCATCAAAGGTTAGCTCAATGGTGCCAACCAGATGAGCTTTCCATCAGGCTTGGATCTATGCTCCTGAACTCCATGCACCAACAACATCTTTCAATTCATGTTGAGAATGATAATGAAATACCGACACTGATTTAGTATTGATCTATTGCAGTCCTGTGCACTGCTCTAACTGTTATTGGGATTTTGCAGGATTTCTGCTACTATGCCAATACAATTTTCTTGGTCATGCTTCTTTTTTATCCGAGAAATGAGAAGCTTTTCATGGTTTGCTTCTCATTTGCAGAAGTAAGCACACATTTATTGTCCAATTTTGGCACCATTACTGCTGACACATGTTAGTTCTCTGATTATGACTTCTGGTTTATACAGGGACCATTGGCATGGGCGTTGATCGTTTGGCGTTGTAGCCTAGTGTTTAGTTCTGTTGACAAAATCGTCAGTGTCCTGATACATCTGTTACCTGGTGAGTGTCCATCCTCTTTGTGATGCTGGTAGTCATGTTATGCTTATCAAACACTTATTCCTGCACTTTCTAAGCATGCATTTTCTCAGTCACACGTATAAACATGCCTCTGAGAAGCCAACTCTGCTTTTTAGCAAATGGTTTTCATTTTTCTTTGTATAGATTTTTCGGGATATGTGAGGCTACTAATTATCTAATGCTTCAATTTTTGGATGTGTTTGGATGCACTTTCCAACTGAACTGTAATTAATAGTCTAATAAAGTGCGAAGAAAGAAAATTATAATTTCCTCCCTATGCATTTATACTGTCTAGATCAAATTGCAATTACATTACTTTCAAGTTGGGACTTGAAAGAGAACTACAGTTTGAGCAAGGTGTTCTATAATGGTAACAGTGGCCGTAAGCCACCGCTGTTACCATTACGATACAGGCTGTAACGGCTGTTACAGTCTTTTCTTCTTCTTCTTCATCTTCCAAAAAGATCAGTTTTAGACCATTATAGGACTGTTACGGGGCCATTACGGGCCACGTATGGAGCTGTTATGGGCCATATTTTCTGGAACTGCTGTTACGGTCGTTTCGGCCCCATAACTTTTAATGGTTGCCACTGTTACCTTAACATAACGGCCATTACGTAACCGTTTTGGCATACCATAAGTTTGAGGGATACTTCCTCATTGTGAATTCTAGGGAAGATCAGGGCTTGTTTGGTTTGGTGTAAATGCATGCAAATGGTAGTAAAATTATAGTTATGCGTTTGCAATAGAGTCGGAATTCCACCTCGAAAATCGGGCAAAACTCAACCTCGTAACAGGTGGGCCCCACCATGATGTGTTATATCTATGCCATCCATTCATTTTGTTTGATCATTTTAGGGCATGAGCCCAAAGATAAGGCAGATCTAAAGCTCAAGTGGACCACATCACAGAAAACAGTGGGAATTGAATACCTATCATTGAAAATTGCCTGGGGGCTGTAGACGTTTTGGATCTGCCTCATTTTATCATGCCCTAAAATGATCTAACAAAATGAATGGATGGTGCGGATAAAACACATACATCATGGTGGGCCCCACAAAGTTTACGTGATGCAATCGAAGTCTCTTTTCAAAATCCATACCTTTCAACATCTTTATTGGATGGAAATACCAAATTCCTAACATTGTCATTTCCTCTGGATTAGACCGGATGTTCTCAATTCAATTTACTAATCAATCCCAACACATCCCACATCCACACCTTTGGGACAGTGGTAGACTGAGTGAAGATAACCTCGTTTCAACACTGAGGTCCTGGTATCAATTCCCAACGTGGGGGGTGGCTAACATTGAAGTGTGACTATTAGCATAGGAGTGTGTACTAACTACTAATAGTGGGATGTGTGTACTAACCCCCCCCCCCCCCCCCCCCCCCCCCAAAAAAAAAAAAAAAAAAAAAAATCCAAACACATCCCTAGGCCATGTTCAGAAACCGTGGATTCCATGCCAAATAGTGGAAAAGGAAAAGGTTTTTGCTTTGATGTGACAATTTGTTGTTTGGATAGCAACGAAAAATGGTAGATTCCTCCAAACAATCATTATGCTTTTCTATAATTTGGATTCTTGGCACAAGAAATTGGGTGAGTATTGTGAGAGGAATATGAGATTTCCACTTGCTATCCAAACAAGAACACAAATTTGGAATCCATGTTTCAATAGCTCTCTTGTAAATCATCATTGCATAATTATTATTTTTTTCTTCTCTTTTCCCTTGGATTCAACGTATCCAAACATGCCCTTAGTTCTTGTTCATGAAGATGTCATATATTGAGAGCTTGGAATAACCCAACCCTTTTCAATCATGTCCATAGGACTAGTTCGAAAAGTAAATATTTGGACCAATAGGATTTGAGTATGAGGTTTATTCGTTAAGATTATTGAGATTATATTGAAGTCTATATATACCTCTGTAATACCATAGATATGGAACTGTGCTATGATTTTATGAATTAGATTAAAAATTTTACCTTTTTATTAGTTAATGATGTTAGAACTACATCAGCTTTGAGACATTTCTGTTTGCAGACTTTTCACTATTTTTTGTATAGTTCTTCATGGACACCAAATGGATAGTCAGGATCATCCCTTTTCACTGTGAAGATTGGGTTGACCCATCTGCATGGGAACCTTGCCATTGTCAATAGAGTATTGGTCAAAATTCATGTTGGTTGATTGATGTAATATTTTGATTTCACTCACCAAATTTAGATTGTTGACCATTTGATATCTAAAACCATGCATTAGGTAGCCACAAATTGGATGGGTTATGAATGTTCGATTAGTGTGACTTCTGAGTTACGCTCCATTCAAAATGGAAACTATGGTTTGGAGGGTCTAGACGGGCATGCATGTGTGCGATGTATTAGGTGGATAGACCACAACTTAAAAAATTGCGTTGAACCATAACCAGTCTCCAAATTTGCCAGCGAACTTAACATTAGGGCTACAATGTGATAATAGTTCACCACCATATTTTAGTTTGTAGTGTCCCATCTATAATCCATTTGGCAGAAATTCATTGGATTCGGGATTATCCAAACAGTGGGCCAGTCTGTGGATGGAGCACAGCTTGAAATTAAATTGATCAAATAATGTTAACAATCTGATCTTGTTCATAGCATTTGGCGTATTGATGGTCTTAATTGGACCTGTCTATTTGACACCCACCAATTAGGCCATTAGATTCATTTGATCAATGTGACTTTAGGTCAATGCTCCATTCACAAAGTTAAAAAAAAAGGTGGTAAACTACCACCTTTTCTTAGCCTCATCATCATTAGATGGAGATAATAAGCCAGGAGAGTTACTTGATACTGTAGCTGAGTGTGATGGTTGATGTGCATGCAGGTAGAAATTTTGCTTGTCATCATGTAACTAGACTAAACCTCCAGATCGTGGGAGCCACTGTAGGTATCATAAACACAGCACCTGTTTGATTGGATGGTCCTAACCTATGATTAATGGACATTTGTTTGTTGAACTTACTTTTGGCTTCAACCATCCATCAAAATTTCAGCAGTAGGCCACTTGAGACATAATTTCTTGTTTTTATTCGTTTGTGATCCATCTAAATTGGGATTGATGATTTTTATGGTTTAATTTGAGCTGCATGTTTGCCATGCCTACAATTTCTGAGTACATGTGTGTGAGCCATCACACTTGTCTAGACTATCGAAGTTTCTTCAACGTTTGGGAGCTTTTGTCCTTTCCCGTAACTCGCTAAAGCATCTATGGGATATCAGGCAGGTCTTGCAATAATATTGATGGTTGTCATCATCATCATCATTGTTGCTGTCATCATCATCATCATCATCATCATCATCATCTTCTTCTTCTTCTTCTTGAAAATAATCGGGTTGTTTTGGGAACTGACTCAAATCCATCGCCACTCCCAATCGATCCAGCCCATTGGTTTAGGTAAATTGAACTGCGAATGTATTTCATACAACTAGTTCTCAGTTTGAGATGTTGTTGGATCCTTCTAAATAGGTGCTCTTCCTGCTTCAATTGTGGTTCGAAGTTGTGCTCCTGCTCTCGCTTCCTAGCTGTATGTTCTTGCTAACATTTTGAAACAGATGTTCCCCCGTATCTACAACCGAATTTGTCACTTTGTGCAATTATAAACTAGGTAATTCCTTCCGGCAACAGTCATTTCCTCCCAGCTGTTGACTATGACCTTAAGCCTCGCAAACTCTACGACTTCCTGCTGACACTCAAATGCTTCACAATCTCTCCTGGTAACTAGTTGTTCAAAAGGTGAACACTTCTTGGTTATGGGGAAGGGGAATGTCATACGATTGAACCAGGGCAACCAGATTCAACAAACAAGGAAATGATAACACTGTAGAACATCAGCTTCTAAAATCCTTTCTTCCTAAGCGGTTGCCACTTCCCTCCGCTCCTTATTTTGATTCAAGCTTCGCTTTGGAACTCCGATCCTGGAAATCAACAGGGTCTTTGTAGGATTCTGTTTTTTAATCATCCAAATCTATTCATTGCTCCTTAGACTTGTAATATTCTTCCAGATTGGAAAATGTCTATTCTTCGCAGGCGTCTGAAGGTACTTTCGAATTCGTAATGCCCATTCTAATATGTTAGATGATTTGCCGTAGCCACTTCTCTTTCTTATTGATCTTAGAAGGTGTACTCTGCTTTTCCCCTTGTTGTCGTTTAGCCAGACCAAAATTTTCCATGATTAGATAGTTTTGGTTTATCCTATTGACCTTCCTACAATTGAATATGTTCATTGCCTTTTGTGCCTCATCCAAATATCCATATAGCGAAAAAACCCCTACACTCTCTATCCTTTTTTTTCCTACCCCATAACGAGGCATTAGAGCATAATCGAGCCCCAAAAGGAAGCATCCATGGTTTTGAATACTGGTTTTGTATCTGCTGATACAGTTGTATCGTGTTCGTATCGACTTGATACGATAGTAGGGCCGAAATGGCCCACCCTAAAAAATGGGCTGTATCAATTCTGATACAGGCTGATACACCCATAAAGGTCCAAATATGATTTTTTTTTTCAAATTTTCACTCATTTTTCTTCTTCTTTTCAATTTCATCCATGGAGGTAGCATACAAAATCATTTAGACTAGATTTAGGCCCATTTTGTTGATCAAAACACAAGATTTGAATGAGATTTGATAAATCGAAGGGGAATGGACCATTATGGGAAAAATCAGAAAAAAAGGATTGACCTTTTTTTATTTCAACGTAATGGGCCCTAATTCACCAAATAATGATTGATTTGTGTTCATTTAAGGTCCATTTGGTTGACTTTCAGCATGTCAAGCCGACACACAACATTCTGATTAAAGGATGGTACAATACACCATTTTACATACGTGTCCAAAATAAATAAATAAAAAAGATAGATTCTTAAATATCTCATTTCCCCCTTTTTATATTTTCCTTAATTCTTTGGCTTAAAATCAAATTTTGACCGATATGGTGCGATATAGGCCGATACCAATATTCAACGTCCCTATGGAATCCTTTTTCGGCCGGGCTTAGCATGGAAACATCTCCAAGGGACTACCGCTTAGCATCCATCCCAGTCTTCTAGAGTCCCTGCTTCCACACTGCCATCCTCGATTAACTGATCATTGTTCCCTTGAACAACCAAAGTCCCTATCAGAGAAACACAACTGTCCGATGGAGACCCCATAAGAGAATATTGGAACCCTCGTGATGTAGGACCAATGTATGAAGCTAAACAGTGAGTGGAGATCATTCAGCAAATTAAATTAATTAATTAAAAATCATAAAGCACGCTAAAATCATCACACAACTCAAAAATCGAAGAAGAAACTATAAATTGTTCAAGCCTAAATTAACAAACAACATCTTGCGGGGTCATTAAACACTTAAAACTAGGTTCTAATGAATGTAGGGACATCCAAATAGCATAGGGATAAGTCTATTTTAAAAGGGAAAACCTAAAACTACCCAAGGCTTGCTTGATTAAGATAAATCTAGGGTTTAGGGAATTTAGGGAAAAGTTAAATCTAGGGTTTAGGGAATTTAGGGAAAAGTTGAAATTAGGGCTTAATTGGTTCAATTGGCTAAAGGGATTTGGGAAAAGTTGAAATTAGGCTTTACTTAAAAAGGTAAATCTAGGGTTTAGGGAATTTAGGGAAAAGTTGAAATTAGGGCTTAATTGGTTCAATTGGCTAAAGGGTTTTAGGTTTTAACTAAAAGCAATTAGGGTTTTGGATGATTGAATGTTAGGGATTTGAGGTGAATTAGGGAAATTAGGGTCTTAGGGTTTGGAAGATTTGGGGAGATTGGGAAAGTAAAGAATCTAGGGTTAGGGTTTAGGGTGAGGGATGATAGGGTTTTGATGGGGAATCAAAAGAGATGCAAAGGGGAAAAGAGGTGACTGTACGGACCAGCCTGTGGGCTTCACACGTGTGGCCATACACTCACACGTGTGGACTTGGACGGCTAGGGTTCCGTGTTCTCTAAGGTGGGTTTAGATAGGGAAGGTTAGGGAGAAGAAGGGAATATGTTTCTAGAAGGTTTTGGAGGTTTTGGAATGGGAAAGATGAAGTTCTTAACAAATACCTTGGATGGAGAAGATGATCAATGGTAGATAGTTGGAAGCCTTGCACTCCCCTGATTGAAGAAGGGCATCGCACCAATCTTCGTTCCAAATCGCATGGAACAGGACTTCACATCACATGATGAAGAAGAAAAAAAAAAGATTTTTTTTTTAATTTTTAATTTTTTAATTTTTATTTTGAGAGAAATTCCACCATGGAGAGGTCACATGCACACCCCCTCCCCTTCTTTATATACTCTCAGAAACTTTTCAAAATTACAAAAAGGTCCTTATTTCATGTACTTTTACCAAATTAACCATACTCTTAAGGAAAAAACGCATAATACCTCTTGCAAATAGTCTAAAACATAAATCAAACTGAAAAATAAATCCTAAGACAATCCTAAGCCTATGTTTCATACATCGGGCTGCACAAGTGGCCACAGTCATGATCCGACGGTGATGATGGTCCTAATTGTGATCCAACGGTCAGAATGAAATATCGATGAAAATCAACAGTCCGATGCTCCTCAGGAAGATGTCATGAAGATCTAGGCCCCACTAGCGGGCCTCATGTATGGCTCATCCAATCACAAGGACACTGATGCTCTCCTCCTCGCGTACACTCGAACGGGCGCTCAGATGGACATAGAGCTCCAAGCGGGACTTTTTTTTTTTTTTTTTTTCTCTTAAAGATAAATCGGACAATTTACCTTGTTTGGAAATGCCATACCATTGCTGATGTGGATTGTTCCCCCAACAACATGAGTTCACGAGGACATGTACTTGGAAAGTAATTTCGTCCTGTTTAGTAGACATTTTAGACTCAATCATGCAATTCTCAAGAGTAATAGATCTAATATGTGCATCATACTGCATGTTTTACACAGGGCAGTGAGCAATTCAGTTTGTATTTATTTCGGGATTATTTGTTACAACCAGTGTTCGGGTTATCGATATCGCTAAAAGTTTCGCTGGCTGGGGATACAAAAACAATATTGTTATCATTGATAATATTGTCGATAATTGGAAATGCAGGGAAACAGGAGAAAATGGTGGAATTTTTTAGTGAAACTTAAAGAGATGCTAAAATACATATACATGCATAATTAGGAATAAAAAAATTTGAAAAACAAATTGCATACATAATAAGTTTCCATCTAATAGGGGCTTAAAAGCACGTGTTGTCGTAAGAAATCAATCCAATAGTAACAAAAATGAGTTATATAATATAAATGCAGGTACCATACAATAATTGGGATATGTAAAAGTAAATGAACTCAAACATGCATTCATCCATGATTTATCGATGATCTATATAAAACAAATGCAGGTACCATCCATCCATCCATGCATGCATGCATATACACACATACAAACATGCATTTCATCATACAACCATGCGGCCATTAAAAAAAAATTTGAAATAGAATTTTTTTTAGTAAATAGATTTTTGGCGATGTTGATACATTAGCAATATTCGGCGATACACTAGCAATACAAGCAATGCGTAGAATTTATACAATCGAAAATATTGGTGATACAAGCAATGTTGTCATAATTGTTATCGTAAATCGTAAAGGGGTCTAAATCGTATCGTATCGTATCGTATCGTAAATCAT
Source organism: Liriodendron chinense (assembly GCA_003013855.2). Lineage (NCBI taxonomy): Eukaryota > Viridiplantae > Streptophyta > Magnoliopsida > Magnoliales > Magnoliaceae > Liriodendron > Liriodendron chinense. The sequence goes on from PVNU02000070.1 coordinate 5,631,993, forward strand.
AAATTTTTTAAAGATTTTTATAAAACGTGTCATAAAAAAATATAAAAATTGTATATATATAAAAAAACAAAAAAAACACACATTAATCATCCATTTTGTCATGAATATGCAAAAAACAAAAAGATATATCATTGATTCATTGTCAATGTGTTGTACTTGTATTATCATGTCATAATCAAGTATAAAAAATAACCCCTTTTACCATCCCATGTACATGTAAGCAGTGTTATCAAAATCGTACGATTTACGATATGAATCGTACGATTCATATAATATCGTATTGGTGTACGATATGAATCGTACACTTAAATCGCAAATCTTAAATAATCGTACTATTATCATATGAATTGTATCGAATCGTATGATAATCGTATTGAATTGTACGAGAATCGTAAGATAATTTTGGAATTCGTAAATGGGCCCAAAAAATACTTAAAAAAATTAATTTATTATTATTTTGTATTTAATTTTTCCTGACCTATATTCTTGCCTGCACTGCACACCTGCACTGTATGCCTTATTTACATAAAAACATTTAAGTAAATGTTTCCATTTACTTTGAGTTATATATGTAAATAAGGAAGTACTCCCCATTTAGATTCAATAAAAAATACTAAAAAATCAAATTCCCAATAATAAAGACTTCAATTTTTCATTTTAAGTTCGTCTTTTGAATGGTGGGGTTTTCTTTAAATCTAAACCATTCATAAATTCTAATATATCAAAATTAGACTAAAACACCAAAGATCGGTAAAATATTCATGATAGTTATGTTGATTTATGAGTGGATTGATAATTCAGGATTTTACTTAAGACTCTACAGACATAGCGATATGATCATATCATCTTTTTAATGCGTATTCATGCAAACAGGTCTATGATTTGACAACTCTCTACCATTAAAAATATCCTATTTTTTCTTTTGGGGATTTTGATATTAAAAAACCCAAAATAAAGAAATCAAGATTTCTTTTGATTCACAATGGAATCGAATATCATTTTTTCTAACATGATTCTACACTCAAGAAAGGTATAAAACAAAAATTTTAAGGACTCTTTGTAAATTTTTTTAGGGTTACTTTTTAAATGATTACATCACAATAATACATTTATACATAGATATATCATACATCATACATTATAATTTATACATACAATTGATACTACATTAATGTAATGGTTAAATTGTGTTTTTAGCATATTCATGAGAAAATTGATGATTGATATGTTTTTTAATTTTTCTTATCCATGTATAATTGTTTTGTATTTTTTATGATATTTTTATGAAAATACGAAAAAATCTTAAGATTTACAATACGATACGATTCAGACAAGAAAACGATTTACGATTTGACAACATTGCATGTAAGTTTTCTATACGATTAAAAAAATAACATTTTCCCCATCCCCATTTACATGTACAATGTGTATGTATTCTCTATTCACTTGTTTCTATAATTCAAAAAAGAAATAAAAAGTCGAAACAAATCTATTCTTCGTCGGTTGCACCATCATCCTCCTCCTCCTCATCACCAATGAGATCAACAGTTGTACCATCATCATCCTCCTTATCACCAATGATATCAACGTTATCAACATCATCTTCATCTTCAGAATTTGATGTCGAAATAAACTCATCTTCCTCCTCTTCTACCACTTTCGCTTTTCCCTTCGCTTTGCTTCCAATAACAAGTTTTCTAGGACGTACAAAATAGTTGTTGCAAAATTCATTATAATATAAGACTATTAATTAATAATTATAAGACTACAAGACTGAACAATAAGAATACGAGTCATACCACGTCACCCAGTCTTGATGTGGATTTGCCTATACCTTGCACATCCTCCAAGCCTTCGACAAAGCATTCATCTATTTCTATCCAAGTGTTATCTGTAGGAAATGTATAATTCTCCTTCTCGGTGATCCATTCATCATTAGATTCCCTATTTGATAAGTATATAGGATCAAGCCCTTAGTCATTCTCTCTCTTTGCATGACGTACTTCGAGCTGGAGATTATATTTTATGAAGATGATTGCATTCAATCTCTGTTGCTTGAGTCCATTCCTCTTCTTTGAATGTATCTGCAAGCCAATGAACGTAATAATATAAGGCTATTGCTTACTAGTCACTACATGGTGAATACATAAGTTGATTAATGAATTCAATAATGTCTCACCTGCTCAAAACTCCAATGGCACTCACAATAGTAGCACTACATGTCAAACTTAAAATACGAATAACCAGCTTTTGCAATTCTGGACACTCGTCTTCATAACTCTCCTACCATAAACCTAAAATACAATAGGTTTATTATATGAGCAATAGGCACCCAATCAAACTCAAAGAAACAAAATAATTGTAAGTAAAATTACCTGATTGCTTTCTTGTTTTAGTTAATTTTGCCGTCTCTCTTCCAAATAAGCCATAAGCCTTTTCGAACTTATCTATTTGCTCATCAATGATGACCCTATGCCTTGAATTAAGGACCATTATTTCAAAACAGTCATATAGGCCGGTTTTAATCTTTAAATTTGAATGAAAATAATCATTATACTGAAATCTAGGATTTAAGAAATAAGCCGCCGCATGTAAGGGCCTATGCAACTGAAGATTCCATCGTTCGTCTGTGATTTCCCATATAGCCGAATATCACATCTTCACTTCTCTCAAGTTTTTGCTATAGCCTCTTTCGCCTGATCCACTGCCTCATAAATATATCCCATGGTCGACCTCTCATTTGAATCAACTAACCATGGCATCTTGACCAATTGGAGAGTAGTCTTTAAGCAAAACTTGATAGATGGCCAAAAATCTACATCGGCTAAAACTATCTTCAACATGCTTCCCCTTTGCGGTCTTGGAGAAGCTGCTACCTTCCCATTCTTTTGAGGTAAACATTAACCTTAAGCTAATTCTATTTTCATGAATGCTTTTTAAAGTCAAGTAACACGTAGCAAATTGTGTTACGGCCGGTCGAGTCAACTCCCCCTTTGCGTGCTTCCTCATCTGATTCAAGGCCCAACAATGTTTGTAAATATAGACCGTTATAGCCATTGCTTATGCCACGGTCTCTGAATGAACTTATAACTTTCTAATGTCTGTAAGCATTAGGTCTATGTAATGGGCCACACATGGAGACCAAAACAATGTCTTCCTCTTTTCTATTAACATCTGATCCGCCTTCACATAGGCGGATGCGCTATCTGTAGCTACCTGTACAATGTTCTCTTTGCCTACTTCATTAATAATTGACTCGAGTAAGCTCAACAAATTGTTTGCATTTTTTGAAATACCGAACGTGTAAACAGATCTCAAAAATACTGTACCGGTTGGACTATTAACCAAAAAATTTGTAATCGATAGATTCACTCCATCGGTCCACCCATCTAACATAATCGGACATTTGGTCTTCCTCCATTCCTTATAGACATCAATAGATTTCTCTATCGATTCAATCTTCATCTTAAAAAAATTATTTATTCGTATGATACGACGGAAGCTTCAATCTCGACCCAAATACAACAACCACTTCCATCATTGGTGCGAAGAATGGGCTCTTTACAATGTTAAATGGTAGAGCATTCACATGTATGAAAAGCGAAATAGATAGGCATGCACTGCCTCTATTTCCCTTCCAGATTTTGTTTAGAGTGGCTTGTTGTTTTTCTTTTGGCCAACTCTTTCTTCCCATAAAATCATCCATTGTTCTTTTTCTTTTTCCACTACCCATTTCATCGACATCATCAATGATAGGAACCCTTCCAACATCGTAGGCCATCTCTTCTTGTTGCTTTTTCTCACTAGCATTACCATCTAATAAATTCTTGAATTTTTTTGCTATCTCATCACCTACTTGAGGACATGTCACTACATTCTTCTTCATTCAGGCTAGGCGATGTTTTATTCGAAATACACCTCCCCAATACGCATTCCCACGAAAATTGCATCTTTGGTGGACATTATTGATCTCATCCATCTTTGAATAATAATCCCACGTAAGATCATTGTCCTTGGTTTTCAATTTCTTTTCCTTCTTCAATGCTCAAAATGAACCAACACGGCAAGTTGGCAACACACAAGTGACAAGCCTACATATTAAGGGAAAAATTATTTAGGCCCCACACAAACATAACAGATTATAGATTGATTAAAAATGAGAAAACTAGTGAAATTTTAAAATAAATGAGAAAACTCTTGGAAAAAAACTATTTAGGCCCCCATAAACTCCAAATCTTACCACTATCTCTCCAAAGAAAGAAAAGAAGTGATTTGTAATGTACGCGGGGCATAAATAACTTTTAAATACAAATGCACTAAAAAAGAATTTCAAAAAATTGAAAAAAATGAAAAGATTGAAATATTTTATTTTTCTTTTTCGAAAAATCCATATTTTCACTAATATATGAAAGAAATGAAATAGAAAGGAATAACTGAATATTTTATATATATTCTTACCTATTTTAACGTAGAAATCGAATGCAATAAGCGGCGTTCGATTCCGTTGAGCGACGAAAAAGATATGTTGATTTCTTTCTTTAGGTTTCCTATGGCCCACAAGCTACTGAAGTCGTCAAAATCTCTCAAAAGTTGCAAAATATATGTTTTTCTAATGAGGGTGGGGCCTAAACCTTTTAAAACAGAAAACCCTAAAACATTTTGCAAAAAAAAAAAAAAAATCGATTTTGAAAACTGGATGCTGCCGGCTTTTTGCGCAGGTTATCAAATCGTACAATTCGATCTGAATCGTACGATTCATATACGAATCATACGATTCACTTCAAAATTCGATTCGGCCAACTGTACGATTTAGATCGTACGATCATACGATTTGATGTGAATCGTACGATATTAACAAAATTGGATACAAGTAACACGTGGAATTTACATAGTGGAAAATATTGACTATTCATTGGCGATACTTAGCGATATATAGCTAATACCTAGAATTTCTGATACTAGCAGTGTTATTGGTATTGTTAATATCCTTATCGATATCACCGAGCTAGAGATACGGATAATATTGGAGATATCATTGATATATTGGGGATACTTTTTTTTTTTGTCATGCAACGCACCCATCCTGTTAGCTGCGCAACGCACCCACATAGTTAGTCACACGATGCACCCACCCACAGGTGGGGTTAGTGTCTCCTTAGCACTCGAACCTGAAACCTGCTGTTGAAACGCCTAGGCGTCTTCCAACCGAGCTAGTAGACGAGACACGAGATATTAGGGATACTTTGAACAATGGTTACAACTCATGCATTCTAACTTATTTTAGTATACAAATACTTAAAAAAAGGTTTCTCACATGAGGCACCCCCTCTTTTAGGGTTGTGAATGGTCGGGGTAGGCCAATGGAATGTTGAGCTGTGTTGTTGGTTTAGGTTTGAAGTCAGCCTTTCAGCTTGGACCAATGTTTAAAATCACATGAGTAATGGCAGTGGTTCCTCGAGGCCTAAAGTCAACCTTTATAGAATTGTTATTAGCACATTCTTATTATTGTTAACTATATAGTTAATTCTTTTAAAAGGTTTGAAATTGCATCAGTAGTCTAACACGGCACCCTACGCTTATACGCGGAAGCTTACAGAGCTTGTAGAACTATCGCTAAGTCCGCCGGGGGGGGGGGTTAAAATCCCTTTTGGAAACCTATTCCCTAATTAAACTAATTAGTAATTATAAACTAATTAAGCAAGAACACTTAGCTTTCAAGCTTAAGTGGGTCCAATCACAAGGCTAGCAGATGATAAGCAATTAAACAACCTAGCCTAAGCATGTATAGATAATCAAGAGATTTAACTAATCAAGAACCTCATCTATGCAACCCGTGTAAACTATATGAGAATGGATCATATGAGCTCAAGTTTACACTACTTAGTGAAAGTACATCTTGTGTGTGAATGTGCTTATCTAGTGCCTACCATACATTTCCTACCAAGCATTCATAATTAAGCAATTAAACATATAATGCTAAGACAACAATGTGCCAAAATACATCACAAACACAAGTACGTATAGTGGTTCGACTATGAGTCTACTCCACTCCCGGTTTAAGTACTCATCCCTTGAGCACACCAGCATTCGCTAGGGAGTTTAAATAAGGTTCATCCCAACTTAGGTATTTTAAATCGGTTCCACCCTATCGGGGAGTTTGACAAGGTTCCTCCCAACCTATGACAGAGATTTTACTGGTTCATCTCTCAACCAGGATGTTTACGGGTTCCATCCAACCCAGGAGTTTGACAAGGATCCTCCAAAGCCCTCGGTTCCAATCTAAGAACGTAGCGTATGCTCCCACCAGAGGCTTCCCTTAGAGACTTGATCGAGTTTGTAAATCCAAACTCTTACACTCAATCCTCCACGAGGAAGGAGTGCAACCAGACTCTCACAAAGACACTTGTCGGATGAGCCCCTTGTTTAGCTGCTTCGGGTTGCTTGATCTCCCCTCTCCCGTGCTTCAATCAGCTCCCCTTGCTCCCCCGATCGTGTTGCCGCTGCGTTGCTAATGCATCAACTCCACTGATCAATCACCTTGCTTGTGATGCTTTTGAGATGCCCAAGGTGATAGGAGATGGTGTGAATTTTCTGCAACTAGTAGGATTTGGTTGCCTAGAGGAATTCTACCTAATAGGATCTTTAGAGAGGTTTAGACAAAGGATCTACCGATGGTCAAGGTGCCTAAAACATCTAAAGATAAAGAGAGAGCAAGTTCATCTTCACATAAGATTCGAATGCTCCATCTTGTGATCAAACACAAGGAAGATGACTTGGAATGCTTAGGATTAGAGCCTAATGGTACGGGCAATAAGGGTGGCTTCTAATGCACTAAAATCTCTTTCCTTGCCTAAAAAATCGAGTCCAGCCTTTATATAAGAAAAGCTCCAACGGCTATAAACGGCTGCCAACAGCTAGGCCAGACGATTGGTTGGGCGACCGATCGAATTAGCCCAGGGATCAGCTTGTTTATGAGTTTAGTTGCTGTCCCATTTTAGCCTTCTGCTGATCGATCGGACAAACCTGATGATTGATCGGACAACCGGTCGAATTACCCCATGGGACAAGTTGAGAAGTTAGATTGTTGTTGTCCCATTTGGGGCCTTTGACGACTGGTCGGTAGGGGCTGCGATCGATCGACAGACACATGAGTTGTGCTGTTTAGTTTGGCTTGTTTTACAGCAGCTCATGCAACCTCTATGGCCATCTTTTGGGTGAACTTTTGGGACACTTCAGACCAATCTAAGATGACTACAAGTATGCCTATTGGGTCAGGGTCATCTATAGGTTTGGGTTTTGGTTTGGTTCAAGGTTCAAGGTTCACCAAAGTATTTCATTTACCTGTTTCTTCTTCCTTGATGCAGCATGTCCACTTGAGTCTTTGGTCTTCGTCTTCTTTAAGCTCAACCGACACCTAGACTCAAGGCATACGTAATTGACAAATAAGGTGCACTAGTATGCCACAAAAAAGTGTACTAACAATCTCCCCATTTGTCAATTACAACCAATAACCCAACCTACCAAAACAAAAATACATGTACAAGATATTACAATGATATTGAAATAAATATAAGACTCTTGACATGACTAACTAAGCAGTTCCTCTTTAGTTACTCCCCTATAACCTGTCAATCCTACAAAACATAGCAAACTTGTTTTGGTGGGACTTGATCTTGCTCTCCCTTTTTGTCAGCAATTGATAAACCAAACTCTTCCCCCTAATACATCAATTAGGGTTTAAGGAGGAGGAGGTTAGAATGTCGCAGTTATAACTATACGCACATGCTAACTAAGGAGAGTATAGGGATGCATGAGCATTAAAACAAGGAGCATACATGGAACATGATCAATAAATAAATGTAATTATCTAAGCATAGTTGATCATGCATAATTGGTCATTTAATATAAACATGCAGGCATAATGACCAAGGCATAGATTAGCATACATTAAGCATGACATTTAGCAAAATTAGCTAATCCAGGCAGGGTGATAGTCTAACACAAGATATACAAATCGAAAATTAGGCTAAACTATCATAAGTGGGCTAATGAATCTTGAATCCTCTAATATGCCCCTAAGCTCACAATTGAGGCTGAAATCTTCAGATTTACCTATAATATCTCTTTCTAGCTGCCCTTACTAACTATTTCTAGTTTGATTATCCTAAGGGTAACTAATTTCCACAACTCCCTCATAAAATTCAGCATGAGGTAAGGGGTTGGGAACTCATTCTTCTCCTAAAAGGGAAAATGGTTAGGGTCCTTTTTTAGATTAGCGGGAAGAGAGGTAGTGGTGGAGGCCATGAGAAGTCTCACTGGTTTTTTGCTCCCATCACTAGTTGAGTCACTAGATTCAAATTTGGACTCCTCCGTGTCACCCCATGTTGTTGTCATAGCCTTCTTGCCACGTCTTTTGGGCTTTTCTTGGCATTCATTGGCAACATAACCATACCCATCGCAATTGTAACATTAGACAGATTTGGAGGATTTTCCTTTGAATTTCTTATTCTTCTTGTCCTTTTTGTCACAACTACTCAACTCTCTCAAATTTGAGGAATCTCTTATTCAATTTCTCTTCTTCATCATCGATATCTTCGGAAGACTCACTCTTATTCTTGTTTTGCCTATGTAAGCGTCTATGTGAAGCCTTCAAGGCGATGCTTTTCTTTTTAGAGGGGGCCTTAAAGTGTAGTCCATGAGTTTGTAGGGAACCTAAGAGTTTTCTACTTTTATGTTATTTACGTTTCTACACTCTTCTAAGGTAATGACTTTCGAACTAAATCTCTTCGGGAGGGACCTAAGTATTTTTCTACAATTTTTTCCATCGGAAACCTGTTCTCCTAAGCCACACATGGAGTTATAAATTAAGTTCAATCTAGAAAAGAACTCCATGATATTTTTTTCCTCATCCATCTTAATATTTTCAAATTGTATGGTGAGGAGTTGCAATTTGGAACGTTTGACGGTAGACGTTCCCTCATGTGTAGTCTCTAGGATCTCCTAAGCTGATTTGCTAGTCTGACAATTACATATACAATTAAATTCATCTGATGAGACAACAGAAAAGATTGCGTTAAGACCCTTGGCATTGTAGCCACAAAGAGGCCCCTCTCGGTCACTCCAAGTTCTCATAGGTTTGAGTTGGGTGACCGGAACTCCATTTCAATCCACCTTTTCCATTGGTACTGATGCAAGAAACCTTAATTATGATGCAGGATACCCTAATTATGATGCATGATCATGAACACAATTAATCCAGCAAAATAATAAAAGAATAACAATGAAAACTTCAACATCTATCATCATAATCTAAGAAAATAATCAGAAGGATCACATGCAATAATGCAGGCCATCATCACAGTCACGAAGTATAGATTTCAAGTATTGCGTGCATTGGATCCGACGAGGGATAAAACCTCCCGATCTTGCATGGTTTAGATCCAAACGATCAATGAGGATTACTAGTCCGGGGAATCGAAGGATTTCTCGGATTAGATGATCAAAATATGAGAATTAGGGTTTTGGAACCTAATTTCAGATTTAGGGTTGTAGAGAATGGAGAAAGTTAGGTTAAAAGGAAGAGGGAAGAAGAAGAGTACCTTTGAAGAATGTTGGAGGGGAAAGGAAGAAGAAAGAAGAAGAAGATTGAAAGAGAAAAGATGAAGTCTACAGAGAGAGAGAGAAGGCGGCAACCAAAGTTGTTCTTTTCATTCAATAATCAAGCTAAATTCGAGTTTAGAGCTTAGCCTTCTTAAATAATCACTAAGAAAGAAGAAAAAGACTAAAATACCCTTAAACTTAAGTAAAAAATGAAACTATAAAAAAGGTAATTTGTGTGGGACTTCGGGCACCCGATTAGTCGCCCGAAGACGACCAAAAGCGTCCAGTGACTAAAACATAGAAACGGGCGACTTTCGGGCGCCCGATGAATAGTGGTCGGGCGCCCGATCGAGTGCCCGAAGACAGTGAAAACTGTCCAGTCGGGTCTTCATCATCCTACACACGTCTTCCCATTGTGAGGTCTTCTACGTGCCAAATCACATGCGTAGGGCCTTCAATGCTCTTCATGTTATCGCGAATGATCCAAGGCCTTCATCGGGCCAAAGAGATGCATGCGTTGCTTGCCTCCTACGTTGATAAACTCTAAAGGGATTGATGTCCACATCATTCTCCTCGGCTGAGAAGAGCTCGACTCCGTCGAGATAAAGCTCTTGTGACTCTCTAGCAAGTCTAGATCAATTCTTTGCAATTCCGCTTCTGTTAACCATGTAGATTTTGACGGTAGTTCATTTTTCCATTTGATAATATATCTCTGGAAACCTCCATCTCTCGTGGAAGTTATCTATTCATTCCCAATCCCTTCAATTTTTCTTTCGAGTAATAGGTGGGGGAAGGGGTGGAGTGGGTTGTGAAGCAAACTCAGAGTATGGCCACGAAAGAGAAGAAAAATCAATGGTAGGATTAGGGGAAAGGACTAGATCTTCCACATTAAACGTTGGATTAATGCCCATTTCAGGTGGAAGGTCCATCCAATACACCCAATTCTTTGCAATACTTTGAATGGTCCAACACTATGCGCTTGTAATTTCTTAGCGGTACCCTATGAGAACCGCTTTGGCCTTATCCTCACCAGTAAACAGTCTCCTTCCTGAAAATCTTGTGATCTATGATGTAAGTCAGCTGAAAGTATATAGCTATCATTGCTTCTATTAATCCGTTGTCTAATATATATATGCAATTCATGAATGTGTCGTGTAAATGCATTGGCTGACTCTGAAGACCTTTGGGTGACAGAGATGGGTGAAACCAAAGGACGCTCTGAAAAAGCAACAGAATCGAAATAAACAATTCTATGGAAATAAACAACCCTATGATCTAGAACTTGAAAAACTGTAACAAAATGACACTTCCCATGTGTGGCACATAATTTATTATTCTTTAAGATTCCATCGGTCCGCTCTAATTGATAGAGGTTTTGATTCTCATTATAAGTATTATAAACAATGATGATTTTCAGGTATCCCAACACTTGAGAACACACACTATTTGATGCGGACACAAAAGCATTCAAGGTGTACCAACGAAGAAAACGCACACCACAAGCACCATCCTTGTGGATAGGCGACTATTGAGGAGCTGAAGATCCTCCACATGTGATCAGACACATAGAAGACCCCACTCAGGGAAGACACATGTGAAGGAAGAAATGAGAAAGAAGACCGAAGAAATTGAAGATTTTTAGCCTTCGTCTTCCGAGCGCCCGAACCTCTCTAGAGGTTTTCGGACGACTTCGGGCGGCAGCTCGAGCGCCTGACCGAGCGCCCGAACATTCCCGCACTTATGTTATTTGCGCGTTTTTGCTTAGTTTAGGAGTATTTTAGTATTTTCATGTCTTTATTTGCTTATTTAAGTGGGCTAAAGCCCTAAACTCGAATTTTTAACTTTGATTATTGATTAATGAAAAGCCTCTTGGGGCTTCTCTTTTCCTCTTTCTCTCTCATGGTGATGTCTCTTCTTCCTTGATCCCTCTTTCTTCTACTTGCTTCTTGTGCCCCTCCTATCCTTCTTCCAGGTAATTCTATTTATCCCTAATCTATCTGTTTTGCTGACCACAACCCCAAAATCTGACTTTTGATTCTAAACCCTAAGTTTCAGATTTTTCAAATCCCTAATCCAAAATCCCTTAATTTCCTGGATTAGAGATTCCTCTTGATTGATTGGGTTATAGCCATGCAAGATCGGGAGGTTCCATCCCTCGCCGGATCCAACCATAGTGATACTTGAATCTCATACTTCATGGTTGTGATGAATGGCCCGTTCCATTGCATGTTCCTTGTGATCTTCTTAGTTCATGATGATTACTGCTGGATTTTATATTGTTATTGTCTTTTAATTCTGCTGATTTAATTGTGTTCATGAGCATGCATCATAATTAGGGCATCCTACATCAAATTTGGTATCAGAGATTAGGCTTGCATGGTTTTGTCTAGATCGAGTTATCAAATTAGGGTTTAGATTTTTTTTGTTTAATTTCGGAAAGTTCTAGATTTAGAAAGTTTTTAATTTTAGAAAGTTTCCAATTTTAGAAAGTTTCCTAATTTGGAAAATTTCCAGATTTGAGTTGTTTCCTGTTTTAACTTAATTGTGTCAGTTCATATTAGTTTTGCATTCATCGCATTCATCTTGAAAGTCATAACACCTAGTAGTCTAGTTGGGTAGAGTTTGGTTCAAGTCTCCATTGTATGCCCACGAGAAGAGGTAGAGGTTTCGGACTTCAGCCTACCATGAATAACGAGTAGTTTTCTGAGCAACTTGCTTAATTGATACAAAAGATAATTGCCCTAGAAGCAGGTCAAAAGCGTGAGTTTGCCTGCCTTGAGAACCAAATCACTACTACCATGACTAAGGTCGAGCAATTAGAGGCGTCCCAAAAGGAAAACCCCGTTGTAGGGGATGATGCGCACTCTCAAGTGGGAGGAATCATTGAAGAACGCGCTGCCACACGGGTAGTGAGGATAGAGGTCGTGGCGTTGTGCGAGAAGCACGAACCACATGTAATCATCAAGATCGCTATGATCCAGATGAGCGTGCGATGAAGAGTGTGAGAGTTGAGGCCCCGAGTTTTGATGGGCGTTTGGACCCAAAGACCTTCTTTGATTGGGTTGCTGACATGGACCACTACTCTGAGTGGTATGGCATGTCAGAAAACCGTAAAATGCGGTTTGCTAAGATGAAGCTTGTGGGCCAAGCCAAGCTCTTTTGGACCAACACCGAGCGTAAGATAGAGAGAGTTGGTAGAGCCCCTATCACACATTGGTAAGAGATGAAAGAGAAGTTGAAGGAGAAGTGCCTTCCTCTCTCATACCGTCAGAAGCTCCTTGACCAATGGCAATCCTTACGCCAAGGGTCAATGTCTGCCGCTGACTACATTGCTAAATTTGAAGAATATGTGATGCGATGTGATATCTAAGAAGACCCTCTAGTAACGCTCTCGCGTTTCAAGACGGGCCTTCGTGCGGATCTTTAGCGCGAGCTTATGACTCGGCCCTTAACGGACTTGGACGAAGCATATCAAGTCGTGTAGGAGTTAGAGCAATACCTGAAGGCTCTTGTCGTTCGTTGTTTTGAGTCCCGAGACTCCAGTGCTAGATCTAGTTCCCAGGGGACCAGACCTAATATTGGTAGTCAACCTAGGGCACAGGCGACCATTCCGCCTAGGCCTAGGGAGGACAAGGGCAAAGGGGTTCTTGGTGCTGGTCCTGGTAACATGAGCCAAATGAGGTGTTATGAGTGTGGCAATCTTGGCCACATGTCAAATCAGTGTCCTACGAAGAGCCATGGGAAAGCCTTAGTTATAGGCGAGTCCCACGAGGGGGGAGATGACCAGGGTGATTATGAAGTTGAAGACTATCATCCTGAAAGAGGACTTACTGATGAGGAAGAAGTAGATGGAGAAGCAACGCTTGCAGTAGTCAGGCGTGTGCTAGCTTAATCTAGAAGTAGTGTTGACTGGCGTCGAAGCACTATCTTCTACACTATTGCCAAGTGTGGTGAAAAGAATTGTAAGGTGATAGTGGACAGTGGAAGTTGTCAGAATGTGATTTCCACTAACACTTTGGATCTTTTGAAACCGAAACCCACACCTCATCCAGACCCATATAAAGTTTCTTGGGTTGACAAGACATCCCTACCTGTCACCCATCAATGTCTAGTCCCCATTGAGTTTGGGTCATACAAAGAGTCCCTGTGGTGTGATGTTTTACCTATGGATGTGGGACATGTTATCCTAGGTAGACCGTGGCTATTCGATAATGATGTCACGATCTTTGGCCGTTCGAATGCGTGAACCTCCATGCATAACGGTAAAAAGATCAAACTTAACCCCATGCCACCTGAGAACACACTAAGGAAGAAGAAGGATGAGAAGGCAAGTGAGCCTAGAGGAGTGGGGAAATCCAAGCCTAAGTCTCTACATATAATCAGCGCAAGAGAATTTGAAAAAGAGGTTAAGGAGGATTTTATGGTGTATGCCCTTGTGGCTAGAGAGATTACACCTGAGGTTCCATCGGAGTTGCCCCGTGAGGTGACCTCGGTCCTGAAGGAATACAGTGATGTAATTCCTAAAGATTTACCGAATGAGTTGACACCTATGAGGGATATACAACATGTCATTGATCTTGTCCCAGGGTCTACTCTACCAAACCTTCCTCACTATAGGATGAACCCCGCAGAGCATGCAGAGTTGAAGAAGCAGATTGATGAGCTTCTGCAAAAGGGTTTCATCCAAGAGAGTATGAGCTCGTGTGTCGTGCCAGCATTGTTGATGCCAAAGAAAGACGGCACGTGGCGCATGTGTGTGGATAGCTGTGCCATAAACAAATTTACTGTCAAGTACAGGTTCCCTATACCTAGGCTTAATGATATGCTTGACATGATGGCCATGTCCACTATATTCTCTAAGATAGACCTCAGGAGTGGATATCACCAAATCCGTATACGCCCAGGAGATGAGTGGAAGACTGCGTTTAAAACAAAAGATGGGCTGTATGAGTGGTTGGTCATGCCCTTCGGCTTGACTAACGCACCCAGTACTTTCATGCGGGTGATGACACAAGCTTTGAGGTCGTTCATGGAAAAGTTCCTAGTGGTATACTTTGACGACATTCTCATTTATAGTATCACTAAGGAATCACACCTTGAACATTTAAAGAAGGTCTGTAGTGTCCTTAGGAAGGAAAAGTTGTACGCTAATCTTAAGAAATGTGCATTCATGTCTAGTCAAGTTGTATTCTTAGGATTCATAGTGTCATCTGAAGGAATGCGCGCAGACCCTGAAAAGGTCAGGGTCATAGTTGAGTGGCCTGAACTGAGGAACATTCATGAGGTGCGAAGCTTTCACGGCCTAGCAACTTTTTATCATCGGTTCATTAGGGGTTTTATCACGATCATGGCTCCCATTACCGAGTACATGAAAAAGGGAGACTTCGTGTGGTCTAAAACCGTAGTCAAGGTTTTCAAAGAAATTAAGGGCAAGATGGTGGAAGCTCCTGTCATGCGTCTACCTGACTTTTTTAAAGTCTTTGAAGTAGCGTGTGATGCGTCTGGTGTTGGTATAGGTGGAGTGTTGAGTCAAGAAGGACACCCAGTGGCCTATTTCAGTGAGAAGCTGAATGAGGCAAAACAAAAGTACTCAACTTACGACAAAGAATTTTATGCGGTAGTGCAATACCTGAGACATTGGCGACACTATCTCCTACCGCAGGAATTCGTTTTGTTTTCTGATCACGAGGCTTTGAGATATTTGCATTTTCAGAAGAAACTCAATCCAAGGCATGCTAAATGGGTAGCGTTTCTTCAGGAATATTCGTTTGTTCTGAAACACAAGGCCGGGGTTGAAAACAAACCAATAGATGCCCTTAGTAGAAGAGTGGTGTTGCTCAACTCCTTGAGTGTAGAGGTAGTCGGATTTGAGCAACTGAAAGATGAATACCTCACATGTTCTGATTTTTGGGGTACTTACGCGTCACTCTCCAATGACCAGCGTATTATGGGTGACTATGTTCTTAAAGATGGCTTCCTTTTCAAGGGAGACAGACTTTGTATTCCCCGTATGTCCCTTCGTGAATTCTTCATCTGGGAGCTTCATTCAGGAGGGATAGCTGGCCATTTTGGTCGTGATAAGACCATTGCCCTTGTGGAAGATCGTTTCTATTGGCCAAGTCTTAAACGAGACGTAGCCAAAGTTTTAGGGCAATGTTGCACATGTCAGCTGGCAAAGCAAAGAAAGCAAAATACCAGGCTATATATGCCATTGCCAGTGCCACATGCTCCGTGGCAAGACATTAGTATGGACGTCGTGCTTGGGCTTCCCAAGACAATCAAGAAGCATGATTCCGTTTTTGTTGTTGTAGACCATTTTTCTAAAATGGCGCATTTCCTCCCATGTTCGAAAACGTTGGATGCGTCTCATGTTGCTCGTATCTTTTTTTATGGTGTGGTGCGTCTCCATGGGTTACCTAAAACCATAGTGTCTGTCACGCCCCAAATTCGGTTCTCGACGTCCATTCGCTGTAACCCGAATTCAGAGGTGGCAGCCTCCGTAGTACCCCGATCTCGGATCCTAACCCCACACGCCAGGTTCCGATCCTGGGATACCACAAGGAGGATTTTAGGGTCTAAATTTTTTTTTTTGAAAACATGAGCATCACAATATGAGTACCATCAAAGACAAACACAATATTTCCACTAAATCTTTTCGTTTATATACAGTACTGAAAGGTAAATACACAATGTGTAAACATAAAAACTGTGCACAATCCGGCACCTCCTGCTACTGCACTCCTAACTCCAACTCAACGTTGCTGATACACTCTGGTATAACCTGCAGCGTAACAAACGTGCATAAGCTTCGAACGAAGCTTTGTGAGTGCGTGTGTGCGTGCACAATGCGTATGACAAGCATGATAAATATCAGAGTAAGCAGTAAAGCATGATGAGAACTTTAAACCAAGACTCCGCCTAATTAGGCTACACGATCATGTGATATGAATAACCAGTTTATCACGACTATGCAAGCATGCAATACATATAACTAGCCTACCATGGCTATGCGAGCGTGCAATACAGGTAACTAGCCTACCAAGGCTATATACTCATACTGTGCAATGGCCTACAGGGCCTAATGTCACATACAATGATCCAATGCATGTATGCAAATCACCACCTCTCAGTACAGTGGTCCAGATACGAACAGTCATAACGCAGTCACGTAAGCAATGCAGGACTCGGAACTGGTAGCTCGCCCAGTGTGGTAGCTCGCCCAGGCTTACAGCCCCGCCCACATCAGGACCGTCCCACACCATACAGAACATCAGTCACATCACTGATACCAATACCATCTCTAAAACGGAACATCACCGGGGTCTCACAGACCTCACTACTCACCAGTAGAATGCCAAAGCCTATCTGGTGCAATAGCGGACCTACTTACAGCTGGTCAAACTCAACCCCCTTTGCCAACACTCTTCCGGTAGGTTAGGTCAGACCTCCTTCCAAACTGACCACGTGCAGTGGAAAACACCGCCGTTTGGTATTCGGCATACTGGTGTATGATTCAACCACCCGGTCCTTGAATGGAGCACCCACCTTGGTACCAACGGGTTCAGGGACTTTCACCCAGGGACATCTATGGCATCCTGTTTAAAGATCACATATTTCCGGTGTTCCTGCAAACCACGATGGAGCTGTGGTTGCAACGTAGTAACCATGCTATATGCGGCACAAGCAGACGGTGCGAAATGCAACCATGCATACAAACGTGGGACGACATGCCCGTGCAAGTCTCCAAAGAGCACCATAAAACTATAAGGTCTCAAACACAATGTCACCGTGGTAATGAATTGCACGACAATCACGACCGATATGGCCGGTTGATACAAGACAATCAGATGAGCCAAGCATTCATGATGCATGAGTCAAGTATACAGTATGAGTGCCAACAAGTAGTTCATCTACCACGATGGCTATAAATCAATCTAGTCCAACCTATTTGAGATATGATTAAGATGAGGGGACACATATGAATGATCGAGTCATAGTGCGGGATGTCGCTAGCCAGGGAATCTCGCACCAAGGGCTACAAGGTATGCTAAGCTATTCCTACCATACAGTGTAAGTCAGGATGATAGATTCCTATCCTCGAATAGTCCCATACCTATTGGAGAGGTTTGCGATAGAGAGCACGTGAATTACATTTGCGCGACTACATCTCGAATGCTTTATGAATGCGTTTATGCCCTAGTGGTCCCCAACTAACAATGGTGATTCGGGATGCATACTCATTACACATGCATGGTGGTCGTCGAAGCATATAGTATAAAGATCACATATGAGTATTCCAAATAACACTACGTGTGGCAACAGACATACTAAAAATAGCATAAAAGATAATTCACTTATAATACAAAGAAACATAAAGAGATAAGACTCTAAATGGATGGTATACAACAACACAGACGGTCCAACAACTGAACGGTGTGGATTAACCTTCAATATTTAGATAACCCAAATGGAAAGAAAATGATTGAATACACCACCGACACATCAAAGGTAGAACCTACTTGAGCGGCAAGAGTGGAATACTCAAAATCATGCCGAGACCCATAATCCTGTAGTACAGTAGAGATGAACACAATAATGGTCCGTAAAAGGAATGTCATAGAAGGGGGTTGCAAGATAGACATGTCCTGACAGAGGATTATAAATAGTAGGGTAATCTACGATAGATGGTCAATACAATGAGGTCCAAAAAGGGACAACAGGTCTAACCTCATACTACAAGATAGGCTCCATATAATGGATGGCCTAGATGACATACGAACGTCGAGGATGAGCCCCATACTCGTCCTATAGGTAAATGGACGGTGTGGATGAGATATACACAATATGGTAGTCTTTTAATAGTTGGGTACAAGGGTAGAAGGGGTGAGTCATATGAGTATACACAAGCTGAGTTACCAGGGTCAATCAACATGGTGAGTCAACAAGGTGAGTCAACAAGGCAGGTTGACAAGACGGGTCAACATGGTGAGTTAATAAGGTGAATTGACAAGACGGTTCAACAGGGTGAGTTTAAGAAAGTAGCCCTGTGACTTAGATCGAGCGGACATTTAGGGATGACCTTTCAGTAAGGGTTTACACAACTAATCATCAAGGTGGGTCCACGGGATGGACAACGCGGTCATTCGAACACGCACACTAAGGTGGTCCCAAGGGCCATCCTGTACATAACATGCTAGGGTCCATTCATTTGGATGGTTTGGATCAAGCACAACAATTAAGGCGGTCCTAATCGATGGGCAACATACATATCGCACCATAGAGGCCAATGGCTGACGTGGATAGAACACATGCATAACAAGGTGGACCCGTGGGTGAGGATAACCTTACAAAGGAGTGGGGAAGCCACATACATCAATGGGCCACAACAGTTTGGGATCAACCCGATATTTGAGCTTTCCTACTAATCAAGTGAGATGGCAATCAAACACCATGGTGGGGCCCGCACACCACATGTGTGGAACCCTACCCATGGTTGAGTGATTTAAGACAAGGAGAATGGCAAATAAACATAATAGATGGGTCCTGTAAAGTTTCCAATGGTAGGCATTCAATCACCCTTATTTTCTAAGTGTGGCCCACCGAAAACTGGGCCCACACCCCTGCCAAGAAGAACGACACGATATACTCAACATTCATCAAGGTGGGACCCAAAGTTGGGCCCCATCACCTTTGGTTGGATGGAAAAATAAACATTACAATGGCCCCAAGGAAGGTTTCAAAGGTGGGCATCAATGGCCACGGTTTCCTACAATGTGGTCCACTTGAGGTTTGTATTTACCTCATTATGAGGGCCCCCGGCCCTAAAATAATATGGAAAAACAGATGGGCGGCATACATAAAACAGATACATCGTGGTGGGACCCATAGAGCGTAGCACCCAAATGGGCCCCAAGCATTTTGAATCAAACTAATATTTTTGTTTCCCCTTCACCCATATCCATGTGATCTTATGAACAGGTTAAATGACAAATAAACATCACTGTAGAGCCTGGGAAGGTTTCAACGGTGGAGATCATTATTCCCACTGTTCCCATGGCATGGTCCACTTGACATTTGGATATGCTTCAATTTTGGCTCAGCCACTAAAATGAGCTGGAAAAACATATGGACGGGATAGATAGAGCGCATACATTCTAGGTGGGCCCAACAAGTGGGGCCCATTGGCAACGCCGAGAGAGCCTGGGCTGCTGGGCAGCAGCATCCCCTGGACGCTGCCTGTCGAGCGCCCATGATCTTTTTTTTTTTTTTTTTTTTATTTATTTTATTCTCTTCTCAAGTGGGGCCCACAGAAGCTTTCGGTCAAGCTGATATTTTCGTTTTTCCTTCTTCCATGCATGTATGAACTTATGAACAGGTTGGATCTCAAATAAACATCATGGTGGGCCATAAGAAGGTTTCAACGGTAGGGCCATTGTCCCTACTGTTTTCTGTGGTGGGGCCCCCTTGAGACTTGGATCTGACTCAATCTTGGAGTCATGCCCTAAAATGATCTCCCCAAACGGATGAACAGTGTGGATTACAGCACATGCATCATGGTGGGACCCACAACTGGGCCACCAGCTGGCACGAGCCAGCGTCCAAGGACGCTGGTACGCCCAGCGTCAGCGACTTCTTCTTATCTTTTTCTTTTTCTTTTTTTTTTGTTTTTCTGTGGTTTTCCTCCAGTGGGGCCCACATAAGGCTGATCCAACCCGTTCATCAGGTTCCCTAACTCATGGGGGACCTAACGAGCCCAATATTGGGTATGTTACGGGGTCTACAAACATCAGCGTGGGCCGAGATAGTTTCGTCAGTGGACATCATTCACCCCACTGTTTCATGTGGTGCGACCCACTAAAAATTTAGATCGGCTTCATCCTTCGGCCCCGGCCATAAAATGATATGGGAAAACCGATAGACGGTGTGGATACAACAAAAACATCAAGGTGGGTCCCACAAGTGGGGACCCCATTCCAACCGTCCTGACGCTGGACGGTTCCAGCGTCCCAGACGCTGTGAACGTCCAGCGCTGTGAACGTCCAGCGTCTGGACGTTCTTATTTTTTTTTTTTTAATTTTTTTTTTCTTCTCTTAGTTTAATTCAGGTGGGGCCCACTTAGGGAAAATCTAATCCAATCATCAGGTTTCCCAGCTCGCTGGGGACCTAATAAGCCCAATACTGGGCGGGTGATTCTGTCTACAAAGGTCACGGTGGGCCCAAGAAGTTTTGACAGTGGGCATCCTTGCCTCCACTGTTTTTCTATGGTGTGGTCCACCTGAGATCTGGATTTACTTAATTTTTGGTGTCCAGCCCTAAAATGGGCTGGAGAAACAGATGGACGGCGTGGATCACATACATGCATCAAAGGGGGTCCCACGAGTGGGCCAGCCGTCAAAGCCCAAAAGGGACTTCTCACCCCAGCGCTGCTGGGCAGCAGCGTCCTCTGGACGCTGGCTGTCCAACGGCATCTCCTTACTTTTTTTTTTTTTTTGCTGTACTTGCTGTCGTCCAGACTGGTGGGGTCCACACGTGCAGGATCCAATCCATTCACCAGCTGGGCCATTGCATGGTGGGTCCACATGGTGGACAGGGTGGATGAACTACATACATCATGGTGGGCTGTTGGCCACACTAATTATGACACAAAATGGGGACCCACACCATCAAAAGGTGTGACCCATTCATGGACGATCCAGCCCATCCATCTCATTGCCCAACACAAGGTGGGCCCAAGGGAAGAAAATGAAAAGTAAATGAGAAAAAGGGGGGAAAGTTTGCACTCACAATGATGGTTGGACGGTTGGATTGCCGATCGGACGGTCCGGATGATGATCGGGGTCCTCCAAGCTTGATCTCCTCCTTCAATCTCTCTAACTCTCTCTTTCTCTCTCTTGATCTCCCTCCAAATCTCTCTACTTCTCTCTCTTCTCTCTCTTCTCTCTCTCTCCCTCTCTCTCTCTCTCTCTCAAATCTTGCAATTGAGAAGGCCACCCCCCCCCCCCCCCCCCCCCCCACGTATGGCTCTTGTATGGGAAGAGGGGGTGCATGATGTCATGATGATGATGATGATGATGATGGGAGAGAGCATGAGAGGTATGGGTTGTGGTTGACTTCTGGTGAGAGAGGATGGGGTGGGTATGGTGATGATGGCTAGATAATGATGGGGGTATGGGTGAGGGTGATGGTGATAGATTTGACATGTTGTTGGGAATTGTGCAAGTGGGGCCCACGCCACACGCGCGTTGCGTGGCCCACCTCGAATTGCATGAACGTATGCCTCTTACACACCGGGTATCGCAATGGGGCGTGCCGCGCGGCGTTGGAATCGTGGCGCCCTCGCGGTCGCAAGGGTACAAGTCTTGGGTCGTTGCGGTACTAAATCAGGGTCGCGATCAAGGCTCTCTAATCTGGTCCGTCCGGGACGTACCGGTACCGGAAACTAAACGTACGGAGGGCAATTCAGGGTACGGGTCTTACAGTGTCTGATCGTGATGTTCGATTTACTAGCTATTTTTGGAAGACACTGTGGCACATTATGGGAACTCATTTTCAATTCTCTACTGCTTACCACCCACAAACAGATGGTCAAACTGAAGTGGTAAACCGTAGTCTTGGAAATCTTCTACGTTGTTTGGTGGGTGAACATGTCAAGACTTGGGACCTAATTTTACCAACTGTTGAACTTGCTTATAATGGGTCAGTTAATAGATCTACAGGGTTGAGTCCTTTTGAAATTGTAAGTGGTTATAAACCTAGAATGCCCATAGATCTCTTACCTATGTCTGTTACCCAAAGGTCTTCTGAATCAGCCGATGCATTTACACGCCATATTCATGATTTGCATACACATGTTAGACAACGGATAAATAAGAGCAATGATGATTATAAAATTTCAGCTGATTCTCATCGTAGAGCGCAAGAATTTCAGGAAAGATACTACATAATGGTGCGAATAAGGCCAGAGCGATTCTCTCAAGGAGTCGTTAAGAAGTTACAAGCGCGTAGTACTGGACTATTCAAGATATTACAAAAGGTTGGGTCCAACGCGTATCGGATTGACTTTCCACCTGAAATGAGCATTAATCCAACTTTTAATGTGGAAGATCTAGTCCGTTCCCATGCTCCCATTGTCGATCCATCGTTGCTTTCATGGCCTCTTTCTGATTTTGCTTCCCAACCCCTTCCACCCCTTCCTCCACCCATTACCCATAAAGAAGAAATTGAGGAAATCTTGGATGACGAGATAGTATCTACGAGAGATGGAGGTTTCCAGAGGTATTTTGTCAAGTGGAAAAACAAACCATCATCTGAAACTACGTGGCTGTCGGGTGACGCATTGCAGGGTATTAATCCGGATCTACTAGATTGCTACAACAGTTTCAACTCGTCGGAGTCGAGTTTCTCTCACCCGGGGGGAATTGATGCGGACACAAAAGCATTCAAGGTGTACCAACGAAGAAAACGCCAACCACGAGCACCATCCTTGTGGATAGGCGACTATTGAGGAGCTGAAAATCCTCCACATGTGATCAGACACATAGAAGACCCCACTCAGAGAAAGACACATGTGAAGGAAGAAAGGAGAAAGAAGACCGAAGAAATTGAAGATTTCGGGCGCCCCGACCATTTTCTTCGGGCGCTCGACCATAGCCTTCGTCTTCCGAGCGCCCGAACCTCTCTGGAGGTTTTCGGACGACTTCGGGCGGCAGCTCGGGCGCCCGACCGAGCGCCCGAACTTTCCCGCACTTATGTTATTTGCGCGTTTTTGCTTAGTTTAGGGGTATTTTAGTATTTTTATGTCTTTATTTGCTTATTTAAGTGGGCTAAGGCCCTAAACTCGAATTTTTAACTTTGATTATTGATTAATGAAAAGCCTCTTGGAGCTTCTCTCTTCCTCTTTCTCTCTCATGGTGATGTTTCTTCTTCCTTGATCCCTCTTTCTTCTACTTGCTTCTTGTGCCCCTCCTATCCTTCTTCTTGGTAATTCTATCTATCCCTAATCTATCTGTTTTGCTAACCACAACCCCAAAATCTGACTTTTGATCCTAAACCTTAAGTTTTCAGATTTTTCAAATCCCTAATCCAAAATCCCTTGATTTCCTGGATTAGAGATTCCTCTTGATTGATTGGGTTATAGCCATGCAAGATTGGGAGGTTCCATCCCTCGCTGGATCCAACCATAGTGATACGTGAATCTCATACTTCATGGTTGTGATGAATGGCCCGTTCCATTGCATGTTCCTTGTGATCTTCTTAGTTCATGATGATTACTGCTGGATTTTATATTGTCATTGTCTTTTAATTCTGCTGATTTAATTGTGTTCATGAGCATGTATCATAATTAGGGCATCTTACATCACTATTAATACCAAGTCTTAAGCAGATCTTGGCATCAACTATTATGTCCAAAATGTCATCAAGATGCGGAATAGGGGCTCTGACTATCATATCCACCATGAAGTGAATACGTCGCAAGATGGCGTGACACTTGACTGATGCTTTGTGGACCGCCAGGATATGCCCACATGTGCGCCATATGCCATTGTTTTTTAAAGTGAAAAGGGCAGGCTTGGCACACAAAACAAAACTCCAACTCAAACTTTCCCTATTAAATTCTTCCCCGAGAAGTTTATCAAATTGACGCTGCATTTTTGTATTTTCTGCGGGGTTCACCTGGTATGGAGGAAAGCTTGACAGGACCGACCCAGGGACAAGATCGATTGTGTGCTGAATGTCCCATTTGGGTGAAAATTTATCACATAAATTATCTGGTGGGATATCACAAGTCATGTGGGTGTCTACTATCATTTTCTCACTAGTCTCTTTTTCAAATTTATTCGTGTGCATTATGGTAAGAGACTTAGATTGGGACTCTATATCACTTAAGTCACACATGACATCTGGAAGAGGTGCGGTCTCAATTTCTTCGACCTTTTCATCACTAGCACACACTTCGTCATCCTCAATGATGATGAGCGATGCCTCAATTTCTTCCATTTCATCACTACTGATGTCAGGCACGTACTCTTCCACTTCATAAACATCATATTTGAACCCTTCCAACTTGCCGTTCACCAAGGCATGATGTTGATCATTTTTTTTTATAGTCGGGGCTAGCTTGGTTGAATGCCTCTAATTTGTTGACGAGATTTTGAAAGGATTTTCTAGACTGGTTTTCATTGTTATCCAGACATCGAGATATGGCGGCCAAAGCCTCCAGAATCTGATCCTGATTCATGGTAGTGATGTGTAATCCAAAACCATAACCAGAACGAATGGGTACACGACAAAGGACTTGTCCTGGGTTCTTCATAAACTCGACTCTATGGACTAGATGACTCGCAATGTTGATATGAATCTAATCCTATGATGATGCATGAACTGACAAACTTCCTAACCCTAGACTCACCAAACCAAAATTTTCTAATTTAGGAAATTTTCTAAATTTGGAAACTTTCCAAAAATGAGATTTTTTTTTTCAAAATAGCAAATTTCGAAAATCAGACTTTCTAAGTCTGGAAAACACTAAATCTAAACACTAGGACCTAAATTTGAAAATTTTCCAAATTTGGAAACTTTTTAAAAAAACTTTCTAAATCTAAAAAATTTCTAAAACTGACCTAAAGTGAAACCCTAATCTGTTAACTTGATTTAAACACAATCGTGCAAACTCTAAGCTTTGATACCAAAATTTGATGTAGGATGCCCTAATTATGATGCATGTTCATGAACACAATTAATCTAGCAAAATAATAAAAGAATAACAATAAAAACTTCAGCATCTATCATCATAATCTAAGAAAATAATTAGAAGGATCACATGCAATAATGCGGGCCATCATCACAGTCACGAAGTATAGATTTCAAGTATTGCGTGCATTGGATCCGGCGAGGGATAAAACCTCCCGATCTTGCATGGTTAAGATCCAAACGAGCAATGAGGATCACTAGTTTGGGGAATCGAAGGATTTTTCGGATTAGATGATCAAAATCTGAGAATTAGGGTTTTGGAACCTAATTTCAGATTTAGGGTTGTAGAGAATGGAGAAAGTTAGGTTAAAAAGAAGAGGGAAGAAGAAGAGTACCTTTGAAGAATGTTGGAGGGGAAAGGAAGAAGAAAGAAGAAGAAGATTGGAAGAGAAAAGATGAAGTCTAGAGAGAGAGAGAGGAGGAGGCAACCAAAGTTGTTCTTTTCATTCAATAATCAAGCTAAATTCAAGTTTAGGGCTTAGCCTTCTTAAATAATCACTAAGAAAGAAGAAAAAGACTAAAATACCCCTAAACTTAAGTAAAAAACGAAACTAAAAAAAAAGTAATTTGCGCGGTGGTCGGGCGGGACTTCGGGCACCCGATCGGTCGCACGAAGACGACCAAAAGCATCCAACGACTAAAACATAGGAACGGACAACTTTCGGGCGCTTGGTCGGGCGCCCGATGAATAGTGGTCGGGCGCCCGAAGATAGTGAAAATTGTCCAGTCAGGTCTTCATTATCCTACACACGTGTCTTCCAATTGTGAGGTCTTCTACGTGCCAAATCACATGCGTAGGGCCTTCAGTGCTCCTCATGTCGTCGCGAATGATCCAAGCCCTTCATCGGGCCAAAGAGAGGCATGCGTCGCTCGCCTTCTACGCTGATTAACCCTAAAGGGATTGATGTCCGCATTTGGTGCGGTCCAACCTTCTTCTACAATGTCCCATACAATGGGATCAAGGGGCATTAAGAATACTCGCATTCGGGCTTTCCAGTATGTATAATTTGACCTGTCAAAATATGGTGGTCGAGTGACAAAACTACTCCCCTCTTGCATAGATATCTTGCTATAGCTCCAGTATCAGATCTTACTCTAGACAGTTAAGTCCTTGAAGAGCAACCCGCTTTGATACCAATTGAAATTGCGTCGGTAGTCTAACACGACACGCATATACGCAGAAGCTTACGGAGCTTGTAGAATTATGGCCAAGTCCTTGGGGGGGGGTTCCTTTTGAATATGACCGTTTTAAAATTCCTTTTGAAATTCCTTTAATTGAATAGGACCATTTTAAAATTCCTTTTGAAAACCTCTTCCCTAATTAAACTAAGTAAGCAAGAACACTTAGGTTCCAAGCTTAAGTGTGTCCAATCACAAGGATAACAGATGATAAGCAATTAAACAACCTACCCTAAGCATGGATAGATAATCAAGAGATTTAACTAATCAAGAACCTCATCTATGCAACCTATGTAGACTATATGAGAATGGATCATATAAGCTCAAGTCTACACTACTTGGTGAAAGTACATCTTGTGTGTGAATGTGCCTATCTAGTGCCTGGCTAGCATACATTCCTATCAAGCATTCATAATCAAGCAATTAGACATACAATGCTAAGATAACAATGTGCTTAAATACATCACAAACACAAGCATGTATCATGGTTCGACTATGGGTCTACTCCACTCCCGGTTCAAGTACTCATCCCTTGAGCACACCGACATTCACTATGGAGTTTAAATAAGGTTCCTCCCAACCTAGGTGTTTTAAATCGGTTCCACCCTACCGGGAAGTTTGACAAGGTTCCTCCCAACCTATGATGGAGATTTTACTGGTTAATCTCTCAACATGATATTTACAGGTTCCATTTAACCCAGGAGTTTGACAAGGATCCTCCCAACCCTTCGGTTCAAATTCAAGAAATTAGTGTACACTCCCACTGGAGGCTCTCCTTGGAGACTTGATGGAGTTTGTAAATCCAAACTCTCACACTCAATCCTCCACAAGGAAGGAGTGCAACCGGACTTTCACAAAGACACTCGTCGGATGAGCCCCTTGTTCAGCGCCGCTTCGGGTTGCTTGATCTTCGCTCTCTCGTGCTTCAATCAGCTCGCCTGATCGTGTTGCTGCTACGTTGTTAATGCATTAGCTCCACCGATCAATCACCTTGCTTGGGATGCTCTTGAGATGCCCAAGGTGATAGGAGATGGTGTTAATTCTCTGCAACTAATAGGATTTGGTTGCCTAGAGGAATTCTACCTAATAGGATCTTTAGAGAGGTTTAGACAAAGGATCTACCATGGTCAAGGTGCCTAAAATATTTAAAGATCAAGAGAAAGCAAGTCCATCTTCACATAAGCTTTAAATGCTCCATCTTATAATCAAACACAGAAAAGATGACTTGGAATGCTTAGGATTAGAGCATAATGATATGTGTAATAAGGGTAGCTTCTAATGCACTAAAATCTCTCTCCTTGCCCCCAAAATCAACCCCAGCCTTTATATAAGAAAAGCTGCAACGGCTATAAATGGCTGCCAACGGCTAGCACTCGACCGATCAACTGACCGGTCGAGTAGAGGCTCTGACCGGTCGGTTGTTGAGGTAAGACTAGTCGAATTAAGGGCCTGGATCAGAGTTTTGTTGCTGTCCAGTTTTTACCCTCTGCAGACCGGTCAAATTAGCCTAGGGATCAGCTTGTTTATGAGTTTAGTCGCTGTCCCATTTTGGCCTTCTGCTGACCGGTCGGATGATTGATCGGACAAACCTGATGACCGATCGGACGACTGGTCGAATTACCCCACGGGACAAGCTGAGAAGTCAGATTGTTGCTTTCCCATTTAGGGCCTCTAACGACCGATCGGCCAGGGGTTGCGACCGGTCGGTAAACACATGAGTTGTGCTGTTTGGTTTGGCTTGTTTTATAGCAGCTCATGTAACCTCCATGACCATCTTTTGGGTGAACTTTTGGGACATCTAAGGCCAATCTAAGATGACTACAAGTATGCCTATTGGGTCAGGGTCATCTAGAGAGGTTTGGGTTTTGGTTTGGTTCAAGGTTCAAGGCTCACCAAGCCATCTCATTTACCTATTTCTTCTTCCTTGATGCAGCAGGTCCACGTGAGTCTTCAGTCTTCGTCTTCTTGAAGCTCAACCGACACCTAGACTCAAGACCTACGTAATTGACAAATAAAGCGTACTAGTATGCCATAGAAAGTGCACTAACAAGGTTTTAACTATATAGTTAATTAACTTCCGTATATATATTAAAAAAAAAAAACTACTGTATAACAAACTTCCATGTATATTTGTAAAATTCGACATGACAAGTAGTCAAGTACATGACTTCACCATTTTCTGTAGTAACAGGACCTGCCCTTTTTCAAATGGGGACCCACACCATTCAGGTAGGTTCCATCATTGGAAGGGGGATTCATATTATTTCAGCAAATGGGAGTCCTTGGGCGACCATCCTTTCCTCTATTCCAGTAATTATGCCGGTTTTTGCTTGTACTGTTTATGTTGTTTCTGTAAGAAAACGAACTGATGCAACAAAGAAAACCAAACACAGAAAACACAATGGGTTAACTTGGTTCAGCATTGTTCCTACTCCATAGATGAGCCCCTGTCAAAATCACTAATTTTTTCATAAGAATTATAGCCCTAACAAATTTCGAGCACCAAAAACCAGAAAGAGTTTCTTGCGTAACCCTAATTCGATTTATACCCTATGCATGGAAATACCCAAAATACGTCATTTGGGGCAAAAACTTCCCCTGCACTATTCTACAGAACACGAGACATCTATCACAACAGTTTCTCTAAGAGGCATTAAATGAATAACCAACTTTCAAAGATATCAGGTTGTATTTTCCGACTGCACAGGGACTCATCTTTGTTATGAGTGTTTTCCTTCTCCATGTCTGTGTTCTTCTCTGTTGATTTGGTTATTTGTTTCTTATGAAAAGGCTGCTTCACTGCAGGGATTGTTTTCTTCACTATCCGCTGGTGGGATCCAGTGACCTTTGCAGCCATGCACCCGGAGGGGAAGGCGAGTGACAGAGCTTCATGGCCATATGTTGAGGATAAGTCCTATCTGTGGACATGGCTGTTTGTGGTTCCTTTGGTTGCTTATACCCTATGGCAGCTCCTTTATTTCCTTATAGTTGATGTCCTTCGTCGACAGAGGCTCTTGAGGGATCCCGAAGTGATGACTTCTTACAGGTTCTCCCTCTCTCCTTGTCTTGTGTGGGAGAGATTTAAGAGACAATTTGCAGCACCCATGCAACATTTGGACCATTGATCAGCTGGGGGCTTCTGTGAACATGACCTGGCCACACAATCAGGTGAGCCACACATGCATGAGCAAAATGTGCAGTCAGGAAAAAGGATGACCAACAGTCTGTATGCAAACGCATGTGCTGATGAGCAAACCTCCTTGATTTCTTGGCCGAGGGCATGCTCACGGGGCCCCAACAGGATGAGTGGCCCAGGATCACACACGCCTGTGCAGCGTTGGCATGTGATCTGTCATCTTCTCTCTAACACAAATTGCATCAGCATTTGTTATTTCTACATATGTATGTAATCTTTACTGGAGCATCAAAGGAAGCTAGCCCGCTTATGGTGCAGGTCTCGGTGGGATTGTGTGGATTTCCAAATTGGATCTCCTTTGAGGAAGTCTCAGTTAATTGTCCTTTTGGCATTCCATCTTTCAATCCAATGCATTTTGTTCTCTGGTGGTTTCTGATAGGGAACTCTCGAAGAAAGCGAAAAAGGCAAACAACCTATGGTGGCGTTTGAGTGGGTTGCTTGGGGACCAGAACCGCTTGTTCATGTACATCTTGCTCCAAGCGGCCTTCACCGTCGCAACCATGGCCCTAACAGTCCCCATCTTCATGTCATACAAGATGCACGTTACTTTCCAAATTCTAAAGGTGTCTGCATCTATATGGAACGGCGGGAGCTTTCTTCTTGAAGTGATGCCGAGGCAGGTGGTTCTCAAGGAGAAGAAGAAGTTGGAGATGAAGCCCATACCCATGCAGCAGCAGCCGGATCTGTCGTTGGCCACGGACACTTTGACACACAGCGACTATCAACATGCGGAGGTCAGTCAATCTGAACCGTCAGCTTGTATGAATAATACTAATGCCTTGTAAAATTCTCTTTTGCATGCCAAGAAATGGAAATCTAAAACTACACGGACTTATCTGATTCGCGACTCTGTAGTTTTCCCCCCGAATTATCTTCTGGAAAACAGTTCTTAAAACACTTGTATTTGTCATGATAGCATGCAAAACCATCTCATTGTAGATGTGTAATTGTTTATGGATGAATTTGTGCTTTTCTTCTCTGCAATTGTGCCAATCGTAATTGAGGCTGCATTGGAGCGCCTTGAGATCATGATTGGTTGGAATCGATTCCACCCGCAACTGATAGCCTGCTAGTTGAGCGGAGTAATGATTTCAGGTCCCTTTGATGGGAAGAGATAATTCTCTTAATGTGGAATCTACTGGCCATGCATTTCCAATGCAGCCTTTTCAATGTAGCAGTGCAATGATGGTCTGAGCACGCTTCCTAATGTAGCATTAGGGGCTGTTTGGATTCGAGATCAAATTGATTTGCAATAATTTAGTTCTTCTGGAGTGCTTTGAATTTCAGCTCTGATACAATTTAGCCGCAATCTAAATGGTATTTGAAACATTACATTATTCCGATGAAAAAGTACCATTGTCTCAAAATATTACTTGGGGCCTTCAAAATGCTATTTTCTAACTATTGGAAGGTAGTGTTTGTGCACATGATGTTTACTTTCATGGAATTGGATGAACAATTAGAATTTTATCAACTAGAAAACCACCAAGGGAAGAGAAATTTGTGACATACCTTGAGCCATGTGAACTGGATGGTGCATGGGACACTTCTAGGTGATCAGGCTCAATGAACAACTCTGATCGCAATGTTCCACAGTATAACCAACCCTGGCTCACCTTCTCCCAAATTCTGTGTGCAAAAGATGCCACGACCTTGGCCTCCATGGTCGAAGCAGTGGTAATTGTCTGCTCTACACACTTTTAGGAGATTGCTCTGTTGACTAGCAGAATAGAAAACTTGAGGCAGACTTGCTATTTAAGCATCCAGCAAAATGGGAATCTGAATTTCTGATCACTTCTTATTCTTCAGTCCTTTTATCTGTGAGCTTTTAATCCTTCGTTCCTTGTAAGTATTGGATTATTTTCTTTGCAGCTTTTCAATGATTCATTTCAATACTTGAGTGTCTCCTTGACATGCCAATTGCAAAGCTAATGTTTAGGAGAATTCATGTATGAGCATACATTAGATTGCCAACTGCAAAAGTGTATAGAATTCTTTCCATCTCATTGTGCTCAAATTCATTTTTTGGACATTGCAACAAGTGAAACCTATCACCCTTGCAGTCGGTGCATCTATTGATGAATACTTTTGCATACCATCTCTTTAGGATTCTTTCGATATAGGCTCTCTGAGACAATCCTAATAGATGTTGATATCTACCATGGGATATCTCGATACTAACAACAAAAGTTACCTCACCCATATATCTCATTTCAAAGTTCTTTGTGAGAGATGACTTGGTTTTAAAGAACAATCTAAAATTACTACTAGCAAGCAGGATGTCGTTTACATACAAATTAAGGAATATAAACTTGCTCTCAGTAACCTTTAGGTAATACACCTATTAACAGTATTTTCCTTGAATCCAAAGGACATAATAACATCATTGGTCCATATCTGGTTTTCTTAAGTCTGCATATTAGATGTTCTTATTCATTCACCGAAAAGGCTTAGGTTTTTTTCCACAATGCTTCATCTAGATTCTCATTCAGAAAATTTGTTTTCTCATCCATCATCTAGTGCAGCTCAAGGTCAAAGTGAACCACCAATGCCATGATCATTTTAAGTGAATCCTTGAGCTGGCCTTGAATTGTTGATGTTACCTTTGAAATGCATTTTGTCTTATAGAACCATTTACAACCAACGACTTCACAATCCTTGGGTAACTCAATGAGATTCTAGACTTTGTTTCGGCTCATTGATTCATACACTTCTTTTATGGCATTGATCCACTTAGAAGAATATTAACATTTCACCACTTATTGGATCATTACTTTTGGGGCTTATTTGTTTCACCAATTATTATGATAATGTAAAGGAAATGTGCAATGATTATAAATTACTTTACCGGTCTCCTAGCAACATTTGCATTTGATCGTTGATTCCCATGTTTGTGGGTAATAAAATTGCAATCCTAGCATTTTTACATTAATGTCAAATAATCTCATCTATACATTGATGTCAATGTTTGGATTTGAAATTTTCACATTGATGTTGTGGAAAGTGCAATTATTGCAAATTCCTTTACATGTCCCCTGAAAACATCTTCATTTAACTAATGACTCCTGTGGTAAAATTGTAATGCTAGCATTTTTACATTAATGTCAAATCATCACTTCTATAAATTGATGTGTTGCGAAAAACCCGACCTGCAGCAGAAGCAAACCAAATAACATAGAGTATGGAATTAAACGAGCAACCACAATGACAATCACACCCACACAAAGACAATCCGATTTTACGTGGGAAAAACCCTCACGGGTAAAAAAACCACTGCACAAAGCGAATATATTATGAATCAGAAGATTACAGAGATGAAACACCCACAACAAGGAAAAACCTAAGAAAAAATCCAAGTTCTCTCTCTCAAAACCCTCTCCCAACACCCTAATACAATTAGGAAACCTTGGACGCCTTAGGATACATCCTAATCCCGGTTACAACCCCCATATATGGAAGAAAATCCGAAATTAGAAACGTCTTACGCAGATTTGCATAACCATGCAAATCACCGCCATTCCTGTCGACCGGTCGAAGCCTAATGTCAAGCTGTCGGACATAGCACAAAAGTTGTCCAGAGAGAAACTTCTAAATTTGACCCATTCAACCTCAACAACCGACCGGTCGAAGCACACCACCGATCGGCTGGTGACCGGTCTGAAACGCCTGAATACCGTACAAAGGCCAACTGTGCTTTCCTAGTCCGAAATTCGACCAGTCGTGGGACCCTATAACAGCATAGTTTGAAGGCTTCACCAACAATCTCCACCGAGGCTTCAAACTTTGAATCTGACCTTCCTTGCTTTCTTCATCATCTCAACTTCAACATAGCTCCACCCTTCTCATACCTCTATCAACCCTATCCTCGCACTTTCACACTTATTGCCGCTCTTCTCATGTGGCCCTTCGGCACTTGCCACATACGAGCAACCGTGGATCCTGTTGCCGATCCCACAGCTCCACCGTGAAATGTGCTCCCGATCAACTTATAAATATGGCCACAACTTCGTGCCTTCATCCACACGAGTGCCCCTTTAATCACTTTACAATACTGATCGTGGCCGATGAACCTACACCCTTTCGCCTCGAGTACGCCAAAAGAGATCACATTCTTTTTCATCTTGAGGACATGCTTCACATCTTCCAGGACTCGTTCGATCCCATTGAATATCCTGATGCGTATCAAACCACCACCTTGCGAGCATAGTCATCACCCACAAACATCGATCCACCATCATACGCTTTGTATGTTATGAATGAACTCCGGTCAGGACAAACGTGATATGATGCACCTGAATCCTGGATCCACTCTCCACCGAGAGATCCCATGCCGGATACAGTCATTACATCACAAAGATCACCACCGTCCTCTATGGTATTAGCTCCCTCTCCAGAAGAATTTCAAGACTTCTCTTACTTCGATTTGAGATTCTGACAATCCCCCTTCATGTGGCCCTCTTAACCACAATTTCAGCACTGCACATTGGCCTTCCCTTTGCCCTTGGCTTTAGATCCCGATTTAAAATATTTCCCACCATGCTCAAAATATCTTCCCCTCATAATTAGTGCTTCTGAGGAAGAACGAGAACCCACATCACCGATTTTCTTTCTTATCGCCCTTTACTGTAGGGCTGAGATAACGGTCTTAACGTTAATAATCTCCCTCCCTGCGCATAAAGAGTCTCTGAATGACTCATATGATTCTAAAAGAGAATTCAATAGGATGCATACCTGATATTCATCCTTCATCGGTTCATCTATCTCCACTAACTTGCGAAGCACCCAATTAAATGTGCTAATGTGGTCTTCCATATCCGTCCCCTCCTCCATCTTCAAAGTGAACAATTATATCAACAGATACATCCGGTTCTCTAGAGATTTCTTAGTGTACACTTTCTCTAGCTTAGCCATTGTATCAGTTATTGTCTTCTCCTTCATGACATGATAGAGGACATCATCCGTCAGGCTCAACGGGATTGAGGTTATGGCCTTCTTGTCGATCTGCTTCCACTCATCCTCTTTCATAACCTCGGGTCGCTTCCCAAGAGCTTCTTCAAACCCTTGCTAAACTAAGAGGGATTCGATCTTCACCTTCCATAGTTCGTAGTTGTTTTTGCCGGAGAACTTCTCTATGTCGAATCTTGTGCTCGATGCCATGCTCTTGTCTCAAATCCGAATTTTGCTCCATCCAACGATAGCTTTGACACCACTTGTTGGGAAAAACCCGACCCGCAGCAGAAGCAAACCAAATAACACAGAGTATGGAATCAAACGAGCAACCACAATGGCAATCATACCCACACGCAATCAATCACATTGACAATCCAATTTTACGTGGAAAAACCCCTCACGGGTAAAAAACCACGGCACAAAGTGAATCTACAATAAATCAGAAGATTACAAAGATGAAGCACCCACAAACAAGGAAAAGCCCAAGAGAAAACCCTAGTTCTCTCTCTCTCTCTCTCTCTCTCTCTCTCTCTCTCTCTCAAAACCCTCTACCCACACCCTAATACAATTAGGAAACCTTGGACACCTTAGGATGCATCCTAATCCCAGTTACAACCCCCTTATGTAGAAGAAAACTTGAAATTAGAAACATCTTACACAAATTTACGTAACCATGCAAATCACCGCCATTCTTGTCGACTGGTCGGAGCCTACCATCGACCGGTCGGACATAGCACAAAAATTGTCTAGAGAAACTTCTAAATTTGACT
Source organism: Liriodendron chinense (assembly GCA_003013855.2). Lineage (NCBI taxonomy): Eukaryota > Viridiplantae > Streptophyta > Magnoliopsida > Magnoliales > Magnoliaceae > Liriodendron > Liriodendron chinense. The sequence goes on from PVNU02000070.1 coordinate 5,667,438, forward strand.
CGTTTAGCCTCAACAGTCGACCGGTCGGCGACTGGTCTGAAACGCTCGAAGACTGTCCAGAGACCAACTGTGCCTGCCCAGTCTGAAATTCGACCGGTCGGACAGACTAGCTGACCGGTCGTAGGACCCTATAACAGCACATTTTGAAGGCTCCACCAATATGATGTTGTTGTTTGGATTTGAAATTTTCACAATAATGTTATGGTAAGTGCAATGATTGCAAATTCTTTTACTTGTACTCGTAAAAAAATCTTCATTTGACTAAAGATTCATATGTTTAGTTTGGCAGTGTTTAGTTTGGCAGTGGTAAAATCGTAATGATGACATTTTCCTTTACATTACTAGGTAATAGGTAAAACAAATAGGTCCTTATGCTAATATCATGTTCCTATACATATATCATATAATCATCTGGAATAGTGAGTCTTGGCATTCTATGAGATCTTATCGGAACTTCCAAAATTGTTGCATCCCATTAGGTGGATTAGTGACAATTAGGTGTGGATGTTCTTGTTCTTAGAGTTCCACCTGGTCGATATGATCAACTGGTTGTGGGACTTTCACAATCTTTAAATTTACGAGTAAAATCATTGAGGCTCATATTCCTTTAAATATCACTTTATGTGGTTCTACACTCCCACTGATATACTTATCTTTAAGGAATCTGGCATTTCTAGTTGCATGATTCAGGTGCTATAGGTAGGTTAATAAAATCCATACTCATTGGATCTTTGTGACTACTCAATGGACTATTAACTAATGGTTCTTGAATATAATTTCTTGTCATGTGGATTTTAAAGTTGTCAGCTAGATATCCCCAAATGTGTGTATGCAGTAGGCTAGGTTATCTACCTTTCAGCATCTTGAAAGGAGTGTTGGAAATAACCTTACTAGGGACTCTGTTTAGTATATATACAGCCATCACAAGAGCTTCACTCCACATTGAATTGAATAGTGACAAGTTATTTGATGCAAGATGGCCTAATCCAACCCTAAATGAATGCGGAATTTAAAGGGTAGATTTATGCAAGCATTAACAATAAAAATTCAGCATTATATATAATAAAACAAGAATGAACTAAGGAAAATTCAGCAATGATCAGGGCCATCCATCACAAACACGTTGTATTGAATCTTAAAATCTGAATTTAGTCAGATCCGGTGAAAGATATGACTTTCGTCTCGAAATGGGTTCGTCCAACGATCCAAGTGGACTTTCTAATCCAGGAAATAGCAATTTTCTGGATTGGGAAATCTGGAAAATTCAGAAAAATAGATGGAGCTTCGATTATAGTTCAAAATCTAGGGTCTTGGGTGATGGGATTTGAAGAAGATTAAAATATGTATATGTGGGGATCAAGATCTTCCAAGATCTAATGATTTGAATTGAAAAGAAAATAGATTAACTTCTAAATCTAGAGGATTTTAGAAGAAAGATGAAGAAAAGAGATTTAAAGAAGAGAATACATTGAGAAAAGAAAGAAGGAGAAGGTGGGAAATCACTTCCCTGGGCCTCACGCCCTCTTCTAATAATTGGAAGTCGAAGACGGAATCGTCCGACCTTGAAGAAGCAAAAGCTCTCTTTTTTATAAACATAACATAGTATCCCCATCTTGAGGTTTAGGGCAAACATCCTTATAAATTTGGAATTACATCAAATGATCACCCTTACTTAAAAAAGTAAAAAAAAAGAAAAAGAAAAGAAATTTGCGCAAAAAAATGTGCACGCACTATCTCAAAACTCAAATAAATAAAATGTGCATAAAATAAACTCAAATCCGAGATGCCCGATAGGCCCCAATGATAGCGCGATGATGGAGGGATGCGACAATCCAATGGTCTGATCACAACATCCTTCACGATCCAACAGTCCAAATATCTCCTCCAAGCAATTTACACACATCACGAACACATGTGTAAGGTCTTCAACCTCTAGAGACCCGACCTGTACTCATCATCTAATCACATTGACATAAGTAATGCAGGCCTCCTGTGTTATATGCTTTGTATGGTTTGATGTCCGCATCAACTCCCCTCGACTGAGAAGAGCTTGACTCTAGCAAGATAAAACTCTTGTGCCTTTTTAACAAGTCTGAACCTAGCCTTTGCAACTCTGCTTCTGTCAACCATGTACAGTTGAATGATGGTTTGTTCTTCCACTTCATCAAGTACCTCTGAAATCCACCGTCTCAAGTGGAAACAATTTGCTCATCCACAATTCCTTCATTTTCTTCTCTTTTCTCAGGTATAGTGGGCATAAGTGGTGTGGGTTGGGAAGAAAATTTAGAAATTGGCCAATGGTTTGGAGAAGAATTAGGGTCTATGGGATGGCTTGAAGAAGGCATTAGATCCTCCGCATCGAATGTTGAACTAATCCCTATGCGAGGTGGAAGATCTATTACATACGCATTGGATCCAATCTTTTTGAGAATCTTAAATGGTCCAGCACTGCGTGCTTGTAACTTCCTAACAGTACATTATGGGAACCGTTCTGGCTTCATCCTAACCATTACATAATCACCCTCATCAAACTCTTGAATTTTACGATGTAGGTCAGCTAAAATTTTGTATTGTTCATTACTAGCATTTATCCGCCTCCTAATCTCTGTATGCAACTCATGAATGTGATGGGAAAATGCATCGGTTGACTATGAAGGCCTTTGTGACTGATATAGGTAAAACATCTATGGGTAGTCTAGGTTTGTAACCACTAACAATCTTGAATGGACTCATACCCGTAGACCTATTAATTGAACTGTTATATACAAATATAGCGACAGGCAAGACTAAGTCCCAAGTTTTAATGTGTTCACCCACTAACCATCGTAGTAGATTTTCAAGACTTCAATTCACAACCTCAGTTTAACCATAATTCTGAGGATGGTAGGCAGAGGAGAAATGGAGTCTTGTGCCCATCATGTGCCATCATGTCTTCCAAAAATAACTAGTAAACTGAACATCCCTGCCAGACACTATGGTATTAGGTAAACCATGTAATCGAACCATTCCCTTAAAGAAAATCTTGGCTATGTTGGACGCATCTAAGGTTTTTGAACACGGGAGAAAGTGGGCCATTTTGGAGAAACGGTCAATGACCATAAAAATGGAATCGTGCTTTTTAATTGTCTTGGAAAGCCCAAGCACGAAATCCATATTAATGTTTTGCTACGGCGCATGTGGCATTGGCAATGGCGTGTACAATCAGTATTCTGCTTCTTTTGTTTTACTAGTTGACATGTTCGACATTGCCCTAAAATTTTGGTTACATCTCGCTTGAGCCTTGGCCAATAAAATCTATCTTCCACTAGGGTGATGGTCTTATCTTGACCAAAATGGCTAGTTATACCTCCAGAATGAAGCTTCTAAACAAGAAAATCCCGAAGGAAAGTGCGGGTAATACAAAGTTGATCTCCTTTAAAAATGAAGCCATCTTTGAGCACGAACTCACCCGAACTATGTTGGTCACCTAAGAGTGACACATATGTACCCCCAAAATCTGGACGCATGGGTTACTCGTCTTTCAATTGCTCACCCGACAACTTCTACACTCAAGGAGTTGAGCAATGTCACTCTCCTACTAAAGGCATCGACTGGTTTGTTCTCGATCCTGGCTTTATGTTTTAGGATAAATGAATATTCATGAAGAAATGCTACCTACTTGGCATGCCTTGGGTTGAGCTTCTTTTGGGAATTCAAATACCTCAAATCTTCATGATCAGAAAACAAGACAAATTCTTGTGGTAAAAGATAATGACGCTAGTGACGTACTGACTGCACTACCACATAAAATTCTTTGTCATGGGTGGAATACCTTTGTTTCGCTTCATTCAGTTTCTTATTGAAATATGCGACTGGATGACCCTCTTGGCTTAGTACTCCTATACCTACGTTTGAGCATCACACGCTACTTCAAAGACTATAGAAAAGTCTAGAATATGCATGACAGGAGCCTCTATAATCTTGCCCTTAATCTCTTTGAACGCTTTAGTTGCGGCCTTAGACTATACGAACTCCCCCTTTTTAATGCAATCAGTAATAGGAGCCATAGTAGTGTTAAATCTTCGAATGAACTGACGATAAAATGTGGCTAAGTCAAGCTTCACACATTATGTATGTTCTGTGGTTCATGCCAGTTAATTATGGCCTTGACCTTTTCTGGATCTGCTCTTATCCCTATAGACGACACTATAAACCCTAAGAAGACAACCTTATTAGACATGAACGAACATTTCTTAAGGTTCGCAAATAACATCTCCGCCCTAAGGACACTACAAACCTACCTCAAGTAGTCGAGATACCGTTGTTTAGTGGTGCTATATATGAATATGCATCGAAATAAACCACTAAGAACTTTCCCATGAAGGATTTGAAAACCTGGGTCATCACACGTATAAAAGTACTGGGTGCGTTAGTCAAGCCAAATTACATTACTAATCACTCGTACAGCCCCATCCTTCGTCTTGAAGGCTGTCTTCCGCTCATCCCCTGGACGTATGCATATCTGGTGATACCTGCTGTTGAGGTCTATCTTGAAAAAAATGGTGGACTTGGCCATCATGTCCAACATATCATTAAGCCTCAGTATCGGAAATTGATACTTGACCATGATCTTATTAATGACCCTATTATCCACATGCATCCGCCACATACCATCTTTCTTAAGCATTAATAGTGTTGGTACGGCACAGACTCATGCTCTCCTGGATGAAACTCTTTCGCAAGAGCTCATCTACTTGCCTCTTCAACTTTGCATGCTTTACAGGGTTCATCCTGTAATGAGGAAGGTTGGGTAAAGTAGACGTCGGGACAAGATCAATGGCATGTTGGATATCCTGCATAGGTGGAAGCTCATCTGATAAATCCTTAGGTAATACATCATTGTACTCCTTTAGAATCGGAGTCACCTCATAAGGTAACTCTACATGAACTTCGTGTGTAACTTCTCTAGCCATTCGGGCATACACTGTCGAATCCTCCTCAGTCTCTTTTTCAAACTCTTTTACATTTATAATATGTAGAGACTTCGGATTGGATTTCCTCTCTTCTTTCCTTGACTCACTCGTTTTCACATCCTTAGCCTTGTCCGTGGGGTTCTTGGGTGGCAATATATTAATCTTGATTTTCTTGCCCTCATGCGTGAATGTATACATATTCGAGTGACAAAAAATTGTGACATCTGTATCGTATAACCACGACCTCCCTAGAATGATGTGGCCTACATCCATATGCAAAACATCACACCACAACATGTCTTTATATGAATCGATTTGGACGAGGACTAAACACTGTTGGGACATGGGCATAGAAGACGTCGACCCAAGAAACCTTGTAGGGTTGAGGGTGTGGGACGGGCTTCAAACCCAAACGAGTGATTGTGCTAGCTAAGACCACGTTGGTACAACTACCACTATCCACGATCACTTTGCAATTTTTGTCACCGCTCTTGATAAACGTGTAAAAAATTGTATTTTTGCACCAATCATCACTCTTCTTGGCCTGCACTAGAGCACATCTAACTATGGCTAGTAGTGTGGTCTCTTGTAAGACCCGTACCCTTATTTGCCCTCCATACGCTTAATTTCCGGTGCCGGTACATCCCGGATAGACCAGATTAGCGAGCCTTGATCGCAACCCTGTTTTAGTACCGCATCGACCCAAGACCTATACCCCGGCGACCGCGTAGGCGCTGCGATTCCAACGCTGCGCGGCACGCCCCATTGCGATACCCGATGTGAAAGTTATGATCGATTGCGTAATCCGAGGTGGGCCGCGCAACGCGCGTGTGGCGTGGGCCCCACTTGCACAAATCCCAAGTACATGTCAAATCAATCTAATCAAGCACCATCACTCTCACCCATACCCCTACTCTACTCATCCCATACCCACCCCATCACTCTCTCACCTCCAAAGTCAACTGAAGCCATACCTCCCATGCCATCCTACCCCCTCCCATGCTAGACATCATCATCACCATCATCACCCCATGCTCCCTCCTCTCTACCCATACAAGTCCATACGTAGGGGGAGAGGAGGCCTTCTCATTTTCCTAAATTTGCAAGAAGAGAAAGGAGAGAGAAAGAGAGATATTTAAGAGGAGAGAGAGAGAAAGATTTGAGAGGAGAGAGATTTGAGTGATCAAGAGAGAGATTAGAGAGTTTGAGGGTGGAGATTAAGCTTGGAGGACCCCGATCACCGTCCGGATCGTCCGATCGTCAACCCGATCCAATCCAACCGTCCAACCATCCTTCGAAGTGAGTGCAAGGGGGGCCATAAACCCCTCCATTTTCTTAATTTCCTTCCATTTTCCTTTTTCTTTTGGGCCTATCTTGACGTGGACAATCAGATGGATGGACTGGATCATCCATGTATGGGCCCTACTTGCTGATAAAATAAATAAATAAAAGGAGAAGGAGAGTGGCCGCTGGACCGTCAGCGTCCAGAGGACGCTGCTACCCAGCAGCACGTGGGCTACACCCCTTTTGGGCGTTGGGCAGGGCCCCACTCGTGGGACCCACCTTGATGTATGAGTTGATCCACACCGTCCAGCTGTTTCTCCAGCCCATTTTAGGGCAGGGCAGGGCGCCAAACTGAAGAAGATCCAGATCTCAGGTGGACCACACCATAGCAAACAATGGAGATAAGGACGTCCACTATTGGAACTTCCGTGGCTCACTGTGATGTTTGTGGACCAAATCACCTGCCCAATATTGGGCTTATTAGGTCGCCCATGAGATGGGGAACCTGATGGACGGATTGTATCACACCTATGTGGGCCCCACTTGAAATAAGTACAGGAAAAAAAAAGAAAAAAAAAGGGGAAGAAAAACAAAAAAAAATGTTTGAACATCCAGACGCTGGACGTTCTGACGCTGGAGCGTCCAGCGTCACGTGGACGCCGTAATGGGGTCCCCACTCGTAGGACCCACCTTGATGTTTGTGTTCCATCCACGCCGTCCATTTGATTTCCTAGATCATTTTAGGGCCAGGGCCCAAGGATGAACGCGATCCAAGTTTTAAACGGACCGCACCACATGAAACAGTGGAAATAATGGTGTCTACTGCTGTAAATTCTTCGGCCCACTTTAATGTTTCTAGACCGATTTACATACCCAATATTGGGCTCATTGGGTCCCCCATGAGCCGAGGAACCTGATGAACGGAGTAGATCACCCTTATGTGGGCCCCACTCGATCAAAACCACACAACAAAAAAAAGAAAGAAAGAAAGAAGAAGCAGAGGCGTCTCTGACGCTGGGCGTACCAGCGTCCACGGACGCTGGCTCGTGAGGCCAGCCGGTGGCCCACTCGTGGGTCCCACCATGATGCATGTGCTATATCCTCACCGTCCATCCATTTGGGGAGATCATTTTAGGGCATGATCTCAAGAATGAGTCAAATCCAAGTCTCAAGGGGGGCTCACCACAAAAAACAGTAGGGACAGCGACCCTACCGTTGAAACCTTCCTATGGCCCACCATGATGTTTATTTGAGATCCAACCTATTCATAAGTTCACACATGCATGGAAGAAGGGAAAACAAAAATATCAGCTTGATCGAAAACTTCGGTGAGCCCCACTTGTTGAGAGCAAAAAAAAAATAAATAATAAATAAATAAAATAAAAACACAAGAACTTGGCCGCTGGACAGACAGCATCCAGGGGACGCTGCTGCCCAGCAGCATAGCCCTCTGGGTATGACCATGGGCCCCACTCGTTGGGCCCACCTAGAATGTATGTGCCTTATCTATTCCGTCCATATGTTTTTCCAGCTCCTTTTAGTGGCTGAGCCCAAAATTTAAGCATATCCTAAAGTCAAGTGGACCATGCCACGGGACAACAGTGGGAATAATGATCTCTACCGTTGAAACCTTCCCAGCCCTACAATGATGTTTAATTGTCATCCAACCTGTTTCATAAGTGGCCGAGCCCAAAATTTAAGCATACCCAAATGTCAAGTGGACCCTGCCACTGGAAACAGTAGGAGATAATGATTTCCAATGTTGAAACCTTTCCAGGTTCTACAGTGATGTTTATTTGCCATCCAATCTGTTCAAAAGATCACATGGATATGGATGAAGGAGAAAACACAAATATCTCCTTGATTCAAAACTTATTGGGACCAGATGGGTACCACGCTGCCCAGCAGGTGGCCCACCCTATGGGTCCCAACGTGATGTATCTATTAGCTCCATCATGATATATCTGTTCTATTCATGCTGCCCATCTATTTTTCCATATTATTTTAAGATACGGCCCCAACAATGAGGCAAATCCAGATGTTAGATGGACCACACCCGCAGGGAATAGTGGTCATTGATGCCCACCATGGTTCCTTCTTTGATATATATGTTTTATCCATGCCATACACATATTTTGACGGCCTATCTTGTATGTGTAGGCCTAAGTATGGGGCCGATGTGGTCTCAAGTGGGCTATGCCACGGAGACCTTTACATTTTCAATGGGACCCACAGTCCGGGTCCCACTCTCTATATATATTGGGCCTTTTAAGGCCAATGTTACATGATACGTTTTGGTAACATGCTAGTATGATTAGCTTGATATGTCACACTGATAACATGCTTAGTATAATGAATACCATGCTCATTCATATGCCCATACACATCATTTGTATGCCTGTTATGGATCATGATTAACCATAGCATATGCTAGTTGGCTTGTTATACTTAGGGGACCTGTGTGAGACAGGGTCGCCCCACATGATTGCGCAGTATGCGTAAGTTTGGTGCATGATTTGGATTGTATGACTCATGCATTTCGCATTATGTATGTCACGATCGCTTTCACACCCTAGCAGCATCGGGGTGGTGGCCACCAGAGTCACATCATGGTTGGTAGTATTGGACACCGGAAACTTGTTCTAGTACGTGGGCGCTATGGATGTCCTTGGGTGAAAGTCCCTAAACCCTGTGGTACCAGTAGGATGCTCCAGCGTCGAGACCGAGTGGATAACATGAGCGCCCGTGTGCCAAATACCAGTAGGCCGCGTCTCCCACTGTGTCGAGGTCGGTTGGAAAGGAGTGTGACCTTATCCGCCCGGGTGCAGTGGGCTGTAAGCTAGGTCGAGTCTGACCAGCTCATGGAATGGGTCGGCTATCAGCGAGCCGAGTGGGCATTGGCATACCACTGACGAGGCGGATAGTGAGGTCTTTTCTACTCGCTTGGTTATGCGCGCGATGTGCGGCGGCCAGTATTAGAGTATACTAGACCCCGGTGATGTCCCAGACGAGAACTATTTTGATATGTGGATCAGTTGAGGATTGACGTGTTTGCATTGCATCTCTAACATGTAACACTCGGCCATGTAGGCCCTTGCATCGCATAGCCTTGGGATGGCTGATAGCATTCATGAACTTGGTAACTTAGCCCTCTACTACTTTCGCTTACTCTGATATCTCTATACTTGTCATATGCATCACACGCGCACACACGCACTCTACTGAGCTTCGTAGGAAGCTCATGCGCGTTTGTTTACACTGCAGGTACTAGGGCACATCAGCAGCGTTGAACGCGGTGCATGTACCTAATATTTTGGACTTCTGCTACATGTTGTATTTCTCTTTCCAGCATTGTACTCAACAAACTTTTTAGTGGATATTTGATGATGTTTTATGGTTTTGATTATGCTCCTGTACAAAAAAAAAATTTACCCTAAAAATCCTCCTGGTAGGATCCCAGGATCGGAACCTGGCACATGAGAGCTAGTAGCTGAGAATGGGGTACTACGGAGGTTGTTGGCACCAAGGTCGGCGATCGGGAATTTAGTGAGCCCGGTCCCCGGGTTTAGGGCGTGACATCTCTAGTTCTTCTTCTTCATAATCACTAGCACTTATCTCTGGGTGATATTCCTCAACTTCATAATCACCCATGTCATCCGCATTTTCATTTGACTCGCCTAGGACTAAGGCTTTCCTAGGAGTCTTTTCCGTGCACTGGTATGCGAAATGACCTGTACCTCCACACTCATAACATCTCAAGTGACTACCATTGCCAGGACTAGCACCAAGGACACCTTTGCCCTTATCATCCTTAGGCTTAGGCGGTGCACTAGCCTGTGCCTTAGGTTGACTTCCAACATTAGGTTTGGTTCCCTTAGGAAGAAGCCCCCATCAAATAGAGATTTTTTCTTTCGACCATATTTCGATTGTTAATACGATATATAAAGACCGCTACTACAAGCAGTACTACACAAAACCAGATCTAACATTAGAGTCTTGGGACTCAAAGCGCCTCGTGACAGGAGACTTTAGGTAATGCTCTAACTCTTGTATGACTTGGTATGCCTGATCCAAGTCACCCACTGCATGGGTCATAAGCTCACGCTGCAGATCCATGCGAAGTCCCACCTTGAAACGTGCTAGTGTCACCAAGGGATCCTCCTGAATATCACACCACATTATGTACTCCTTAAATTTTGCAATGTAATCTACAACCGACGTAGATCCTTGGCGTAATGCTTGCAACTGATCTAGGAGCTTTTAATGGTAAGAGAGGTAGATATTTTTCCTTTAATAGCTCCATCTCCACCGAATGCGTGACTGGGACGCCTCCTGATCCCTCAATCCTACACTTCATATTTGTCCAAAGCAATTTAGCTTGACCCATAAGCTTCATCTTCGCAAACCGCACTTGTCAGTTCTCTGACATCTCATACCATTCGAAATAACGGTCCATGTCCGCTAACCAATCAAGGAATGCCTTAAGAGTCAAGACGCCCATCAAAACTAGGAGCCTCTACTTTGACACTCTATAAGATCCTCTCATCGGGATCATAACGATCATGATACTCGACTGCGGGCTGCGGATTTTGCGCCCCTCCAAGGCCTACCCCTCAGCCACGTGCTCCATGACCTCTACCTCGATTTCCTACTTGTTCCTTGACTACTCCCTCTACTTGAGACTGATCATCCCCTTTGTTGACGCAAAAAAGTGGTCAACAAATGATAGAGAATGTAACACGGCTATCTAACGGTTGATCTCCTGACAGACGATGGGCCTCCTGATAGACAACGTGGATCTGCAACCACAAAGACAAGATGAGGGGTTAGTAATGGAGACTCAATGATAATCATAGGATTACTATGTGTTTCGTTGCGTACCGTCGAACTTTGCTGTAGGGTCCTTTTATAGAGCATAAACATTCATGGGCCGTTCATGAGTTACGACGATATGTCCGTTGTATTCCGGATAATACTCCCTGATTGGAAGGGATTTGAAGGAAATCTTTGATTACGCGCTGAGGATCTCAAATATCCTGGGATCTGGAGTTATCTCTATTTGATCACAGATGACTTTCCTCGATATATTTTAATATACCGAGCCTTCGGGGTCGGCTGTCTTAGCTGCTCAGGTACAATAAGTGTTCTTCAGGTAATCGGCAAAAAACTGCAAAGACCACCATCACCGTCAATACAAGCCATAACGGTGACGGTGGCCGTAACGGGTGGTTCATTGTTACAATAGGAGCCATAACGGCCGTTATGGATCTTTTTTTTTTTTTTTTTTGAAAAAAATGTTACAGGACCATTACGGGCCGCCACGGGACCGTTACAGGGCTGTTACGGCCGTTTCGATCTCATAACACGTAACGGTTATGACCTCATAGGCATGAGGCATTAGATAGATGATGTAGACCACATTCCGAGGACATGGTTAACAAGAGGGGTAAAGGACTTCTCAAACAACATTAAAAATTTGTTACAAAAATAAAGATCGAAAAACACCTATTCAATACATTGCTAACTGTTTATGCCAGAATGGTATTACTTTCAATGCCATCAAACTGAAAAGCTTCGAAGTAATGATTAAAGCAATAGGTTAATTTGGGCCAGACTAAAAACCCCTTCATTAGAAATTTATCATCAAATACAAAGAAGCATGGAAAACATATGGGTGTAATGTAATTGTTGATTGATGGACTAATAGATTTGATTGGACATTATTTATCTTTTTCGTTAATTGTGTGGCTGAGACTATTTTTAATGTTTATAAATGCATCAGCCTATTCCCACACGATCGAATATCTTTTTAAATTATTAGATGTAGTAAAGGTAATAGGAGAAGAATATGTTGTTGAAGTTATAATAGACAACGTAGCATTCTATGTAATTGCCAATTACTTTATGGAGAAGCAACGCTATTTATTTTGAGCAACATTCGCAACAGTTGTATAGATTTAATGTTAGAGGATATGTGTAAATTACATATTAAAATGATTGCTATGGTTAAAACAATAACTGTGTTTGTGTATAAACATACCCTTCTACTTGCCAAATATTTGAGCTTAAAACTTTTGTAGTGTCGGTCAATTAGAATAATGAGCCTTGGCCAAAGAATCCTAAAGGAAGGTTAGTCTAACAAATTATCATTTCACAATCGTTCTAGATGCAAATACTGAGAATATTAATGTCTTCAAAATGCCTGGTAGTTGTGTTAATATTGTTGGACAGTGATGCGAAACCAACAATAGAACACATTTTATGATGGGATGGAAAGAGCTAGATAAAAGATTATGGAAATTTCCAAAATAAAGAACATGATTATGGGTCTCTATTAGATATACTAGATTAAAAAAAAAAAAAAAAAAAAAGGGAGAGTGAAATGCCATCTCCTTTGTATTACTGCCTACATCTTTAGTCCTTATGTATTATTTTGCTTTGCCTATCAAAATGAGGTCCAACCAATGCATGTAATAGGATTTATGGACATTTTGGATGATTTTTAATAAGGATGAACTTGATATAATATCTGGATTTCTGGACTTAAAGAGCACAAGAATTTTCATGAGGGATAGAGTCATCTGGTATAGAATTATGAAATTGCCAAGTATAAATGTCTTAGAGAGCTACTATAACTTAGAATAATTTTTTTACAAAGTCTAACTTACTCTAACTGTTGTTTAAGTAGCTGATTGGTGGGGTATTTACTGAGTAGACCTGAATAAAAAGAATTCGACATTAAAGGAATTTACCATGAAAATTCTAGGCCTCATATATTCTGCAAATGGTTGTGAGCGCAAGTGGAGACGTTCAAGATGATAAGATTTTCAATAGATTTAGATATTGGATTTAGAGTGCCCAAATCAAATATTAAAAATTAAAAAGTCTCTAATCACTAGTACACTATTAATTCAAATGTTAAACAGATTCACAACAAAAAGAGGAATCCTCTTGAATAAAAGAAACTTAGGGCTTGTTTGGCATCTCTACTCTAATTTAATAGGAGCTTTTCGAATAAGAGTTATTTTAATAAGTCTTTTTGTTCTAGCTCTGTTTTAAATAAGCTCGTTTGGTAAAATCTCTAAAAAAAAGTTCTTATTTAAAATAAGCACATTTGGTAAAACTTTCAAATAAGAGTTTTTTTTAAGGGTAGTTGACGTCATTTTTAAAGATTACAACTTTAATGTAAGAGCAATTCAAATGGTTGTTTTGGTGGACTATCCATTATGTGGGGCCCAACATCATTCCTAATTACTTTTTATGTGGGGCCCCTATTCACTACCCATTACCCATCACGTGGACTCCACATTTGATGTGTCCATAGTGTGGGCCCTACCTTTGAAGTGGATTGTCCATCATGTGGGGCCCACTTTTGATATCACCATTCATCATGTGGGTTGCACCTTCTATGTGGATCATCCATCATATGGCCCACTTTGGATATGGGTCATCCATCATGAGAGACCTTGGATGTGGACCGTCCGTTAGGTGGGGCCCACTTGATGTGAATTGTCCATTATGAGGGGGCCACACTTTTATGTGGGTCATCCATCATGTGAAGCCCACTCCGTCCATTATATGGGCCCCCCTTGATGTGGACCATTCATTGTGTGGGGCCCCACCTTCATTATGTGTCATTCATCATGTGGGCCCATCTTTGATATCAATTGACCATCATGGGAGCCCACCTTTAATGACCATCATCCATCATGTGGGTCCCACCTTTGATGTGGACTGTCCATCAAATGGGACCCACTTGATGCGCATTTTTTGTCATATTGGGCCACACTTTAATGCGGGCCATCTATCATGAGGGGCCCACCTTTGATGTGAACCTTTCATTACGTGGGCCCACCTTGATGTGGGGCCCCACTTTAATATGAGTCATTCATCATGAGGGGCCTATCTTTGATATCCACCATCCATCATGTGGGTCCCACCTTTGTAGTGGACCACTATGATTTGGGGCCCACTTGATTTGGATAGTCCATCATGTGGGACCCACCTTTGATGTCCACCATCCATCATGTAGGTCCCACCTTGGTTGTGGACCGTCCATCATGTGGGGCCCAACCTTTAATATGGGTCATTCATCATGTAGGCCCGCCTTTAATGTCAACCTTCCATCATATGGTCTCACATTCAATGTCCAACATCCATCACGTGAGTCCTACCTTTGATGTGGAACATCCATCATGTGAGTCCCATATTTGTTGTGGACCATCTATCATGTGGAGCTCACTTGATGTGGATAGTCCATCATGTGGGACCCACCTTTGATGTCCACCATCCATCATGTAGGCCCCACCTTCGCTATGGACCGCACATCATGTGGGGCTCAACCTTCAATATGGGTCATTCATCATGTGGGCCCACCTTTAATGTCAATCTTCCATCATGTGGTCCCACATTCAATGTCCACCATCCATCGTGTGGGTCCCACCTTTGATGTGGACCATCATCAGGTGGGGCTTGCTTGATGTGGATCATTCATCATGCGGGGCCACACTTTGAAGTAGGCCATCCATCACATGGGGCTCACCTTTGATGTGACTATGCATTATGTAGGCCTACCTTTGATATGGGCCATTCATCATGTGGGGCCCACCTTCACTATAGATCGTTCATCGTGTGGGCCTTTCTTGAAGAATTTGTAAAGAGAAGATTGTAAGATGGGAATTACTTGAAAAGTTTAAGGGTAAACGTGTCCAAAAAATAGTCTAAAATGTCTACCCGCTTAAGCCAAATAAGCTCCGTTTAAAAAAGTAACCGCTCCTCAACGTATTAAATCAGAGCTTATTTGCTACTCTCTAAAAAAATAAGCACTTCATTAGACTTTTACCAAACGGTATAAAAGCTTATTTTTTTAGAAGTAAGCCCGTAAGCTCTTATTTGTAGAGATGACAAACGCCCTTTTAATAACTTAGTCTTTATCCAATACAACCAAAAGCTATGGGAACGATTCCTATCTAGGCAAGAAAAGCTTAATTTCTATGATTCTATTTGCCTTGGTAATTTGGAAGTAGATAGTGATTGACTTCCTGAGACAAAGGACCTAGTTGTTACAAGGGAGGTCCTAACATGAACCCAAGTAAATGAGGCCGCATTTGGGTTGGTACTTAGAAAAAATTCAATTCAAAGGCCGAGAAGTGGGTGAGGCTGTGTAGTAGTAGTCATGGCCTATGAGAAGACAAGATTGAAGAGATACAAGAAGAAAATGAATAACTAACTAGCGGAAACCGATGATGAAGAATAAAAGAAGAGGAAGTATCTATTGAAGAAGGGGATGATTTTGATGATGAGTATTGTTGCATGATTTTGGACAACGGATTTGGACGGTTAGGATTTGCCATGTAATCTTTAGTCAATGTGCAAGAGCTCATTCCGCTCGTTGGACCTGCAAGTAAAGAGAAAGAGAAAGCAGGGGGAGGTGCCACTGTGCGGCGAAGAACCCTCTGATGCCTAAGTCAAGTCTGGGAAAAAAAGAGGATTAGGGTTTTTAAGTTATCTCATACCTTGAGATGTAGGTCCAAGCTATATTTATAACGGCTTTGTGGCGATTTGGAGAGACGGATTCTGTTAGGATACTCTGGTAGAGTCCTAGTAGAGGAAAAATTCTCTCCCTTGATCGTATTGGGGAGATCTTTCTGGAAAGACAATAAGATTTGGGAATATCTGAACCTTTCGTAAGTGTCTTGGACCAACTCTGGGTGGTCGGTCGATTTGGGACTGATCTAAGCGGTCAACCTGTTGGGGATGCGCATAGTTGGTCACCCTATGAAGGCCAAGCCTAAGCGGCTGAGGCCTGGGTGGCCGGGGCCGAGCCTGGGCGGCTGAGGCCTGAGTGAGATACGAGTCGTGGGACGGACCGTGGGTTGGGCTGTAAGGAATGGGCTTCCCCATAGTTTATGGTCCAGAGCCTAGCTTAGAATATTCCCATAATAGTTGCCCCCCAGCTCCTAGGCCGAGCACGCGAGGTCTTAGGGGCATAATGAATTGGCCGAGCTGGTCTGGAGATAATGGCGTCACATTTTGTGATTTGACAAATCGTACTCGAGGTGTGGAGACTGGAGGGGAATTAATTGCAGTATTGAATTCCGTGATCGGAGCATGCATTTGATCTACACGTGGCTACGGTTCAATTTTCAGGGCGCGCCTTTTTGGGTGTCCAATCATAGATGGCCATTTAGCAGGGGCACATGGTAATGGGTGAAGACAACCAATCATTGGCAAATGTGTGGCTCGTATTGGAAGATGAATGGGCGGAAAGTTGATTATAAGTAGTCCGTCCTTTGGCGTGTTCCAGCAGAGATGGTTTTGACCATAGGTGTTTCTGTCGCACACTTCTGGTTCTTCAAGTGGGAGAAAAGCTTTGAAGCAACACTTTTTTAAGATCGAGCACTGTTTGGTATTGACGGTGGCTTCTTGCGTGATGTACAATGCCTTGTAATTGAGTTTTGGATGAAGGAGCGGGAGGTCACATGTTCCGTCACGGGGATCTTCTTCTTGTTTTGCTCGATGTTGTCACAGTCTGAGTGTGTGCAGCTTGTTAGCTTGTGCCTCCGCTCCCTTTGTTACGTTGTTTGACTTCTGAGATTGAATTCAGTAGAGCTCCCCCAAGGGATGCTCGTGGCTATCTAGCTTGGGTTGCTGTTTAAAGAGCAAAAGAGGGAAAAGGAGGCGACTTTGGAGAAGAGAGCGGATTGCAATAGTGGGGTTTTTCTTCCTCTCTTTTGTTCGACGAAGGTTTCTTCTCGCAATGGAGATCATGATAGGATAGGTCTTTTCTGTGATGTAGAATTTTTGGCGCATGACGCCTGTTGTAAGTGACCCTGGTGGATTTTTCGTAATAAAAAGATATTTCAATATTTTTGGTCTCTTCTTTCCATGTTGGGTGAAAGATGTCTCTTATATGTAGGCTCCGCTCTATTGTGGGAACAGGGCAATGACCGAACATGGTCGGCCGAGTAGAGACCGCTTTGGTCGGGCCTGGGCGGCCGAGCCTAAGTGGCCGAGCCTGGGTGGTTGAACCTAAGTGGCCGAGGCTGAGCCTGGGCGGTTGAGGCCTACGCGGCTAAGCCTAAGTGGCCGAGCCTGGGCGGCTTGCATGGGGGCATGGGCGGCCAAGCCTGGGTGGCTGATGCATAAGCTTTGGTTGAAAAATAAGATTCCTTTTTTTATTAATGAGGAGAGTTCGGTACCAGTGATTTTTAAGAAAGGAAGATAGTTTTCGTCTTCACTTCTACCAGTGGTGGCACTTTGAGCGTCTGGTTGGCTCGCTTTGGGGCTGACCTGGACGTCCAACCTATATTGTGTCAACCGGGGATGGCCGACCTCATTATGGCCCGAGCGGCCTCTGTAGGACCTGAGCGGTCTAGTTGGTTGGGAGAGTCCTCAGCGGATTTCTCCGAGGGGCTCATCGTTGTTGTGGGCCTATGGTGTGCCCTGTGTAAGGGGGAAGCTGTCGGTTGGGCGCCTGTTGACAAATTCTTGGAGGAAGCCCTTTTGGATTAAGGCCTCAATTTGCTTCTTCAACGTAACAGTATGTAATGTTATGGCCGTGATCCTTGTGAAAGAGGCAATATTTTGATTTGCTTCTCTTCTCTGGGTTGGATCTTAGCCTAGCTGGAGCTTTCAGGTAGCTCTTTTCCTTGATTTCTAGGAAGGCTTGGTCAACAGAAGCTTTAAGAGGTGTGTTTTTCTCGAACCGGAGAACAAGAGCTTGGGGTGGTCGCGAGGATCCACTCATGTCTTCGTCTCTCCTTCGCCTATGATTGGAGCCATGGTCGTCTTTTGCATCTCTTTGCCCTTTGCTTGTGGGCGAGCCGTTATTGTTGTAATGGGCGTTGATGAGATCTTCGGTGTTTGCATACTTCCGGGCTCTGTCAAGGAGTTCTAATATGATTTTTGGCGGAGTCTTACCAAGTGAATGTATGAGTTTTCTGGGTCGGAGACCGCTGATAAGGGTTGTAAGGGCCATTTTCTCAGGGCAATCCTCCACATTCAGGGACTCTTTGTTGAATCGGGTGATGTAATCTCGCAAGGGCTTGCCCTCTTTCAGCTTCAGGGTCAATAGATGTGTGGCCTATTTTTGGGATCCTCTGCTGTCGATGAACTGGGCAACAAAGGCTCTGCTCAACTGGTCGTAGGAGGAGATGGACTTCGGCCGTAGTCCCCGAAACCACATGCGTGTAGTACCCGTCAGTGACAGGGGGAAGGACTTGAACATGATGGGTTTCGAAGTACCATACAGCTCCATCCAAGTCCTGAAGGTCTCGAGGCATTCGGCTGTATCACCTTCATCGGAGTAGAGTCCAAAGTTGGGCACTTTAAAACCAAGAGGGAGATGTTCGGCTAAGACGTCTTCAGTGAACAGGGGCTCCGCTTCTTCAAGGAGTGCTTCAATCAGAGTCGGGGCATTGAACTGGTATTTCTTCCTCATGTCATTAATTTGGTCCTGGAGTTCCCCGAGCTAAGCCTCAAGGTGAGGGCGACTCTCTACGATTTGCTCGACCCATTTCCCCTTACGTATGTTGTCAAGGGTATGACGTAGGTTTGCTGTGTCGAGGCGAGTCGTCGAATGTGCCTGGCCAGGGTTGGCTTGGTCGGCATGACTGTTGTTACCTAGATGGCAAGCTTGGGGAGGTGGATCCTGAGACAACCGAGGCTGTTGGTCTCCCGGGCCTCCTACTGAAATGGCCGATCGAGAATGAGTAGCCTGTGGTGTCCCACCACTCTCGAAGTAAACCGTAATACAATCTAATTTTTCCTCCATGTTTCTATACTGCTCCTTGAGAATGGTTAGGTGAGGTTTTTTTATTCTGGGACCTTCGTTGACTAGGCGTTAGGGAAGGCTGAGGTGAATCTGGCTCTCTTGACTGTTGTACTTGGCTCTCTAAGGCGGAGCATAGGGGTGTTTTGGCGGCAATCTTGACCATCTTCCTGCCCGTAGTCATGTCCGTCCAGGGATGAGTGTTGAATGCTAGGGATTAATGGGTGAGAACACGGGCTGCATCGTTCTCACAGATGGAGCCAGCTATTGTCGCACGATTTTGGACAACGGATTTGGACGGTTAGGATTTACCATGTAACCTTCAGTCTGCGTGCAAGAGATCCTTTTGCCCGCCGGACCTGCAAGTAAAGAGAGAGAAAGTAGGGGGGAGGTGCCACTGTGTGGCGATGAACTCTCCGATGCCTAAGTCAGGTTCGGGAAAAAAAGAATTAGGGTTTTAAGGCCTAAATTATCTTGTACCTTGAGGTGTAGGTCCAAGATATATTTATAGGGGCTTAGAGGCGGTTTAGAGAGACGAATCCTGCTAGGATACATTAGTAGAGTCCCAGTAGAGGAAAGATTCTCTTCTTCGATCGTATCGGGGAGATCTTTATGAAAAGGCAATAGATCTGGGAATATCTGGACCTTTCATAAGTGTCTTGGACTGACTCTGAGTGGTCGGTCGATTTGGGACTAACCTAGGCAATCAGCCTGTCGAAGCTGCGCATAGTTGGTCACCTTATGGAGGCCGAGCCTTGGTGGCTGAGGCCTAAGTGAGATATGAGTCGCGGGACGGACCATGGGTCGGGCTATAAGGAATGGGCTTCCCCATAGTTTATGGTCCAGAGCCCGACTCAAAATATCCTCCTTACAATGATGGCAATGATTATGATGCCAACGATAGTAGCGATTTGCCACAATGGATCAAAGATCAATGTCCATTGTAGCCTAGTATAGTGTATTTCTATTGTGAACTATCTCTGTTTAAAATTACATGAATAAAATTTGTTGTTTTTTTTTTTTCTTTTCACATTTTGAGTACATGCATTCATTTGAGTGCTTGTTAGTTAACTTGTTATGATCTAATAAGCTAATACTATTCTAATAGATGTAATAAATATAACACAACTATAATGAAATTGATAATAAAACTATAAAAAAATAATTCCCTATAAGGGATCTTGAATGGACCCTCTATGTCGGAATTAATCATTGGCTATGATGAATGGTATCATTTCGCCATCGTTATACTACCAGGCTTAGATCGTTACTCTCAGATAGATTACCTACGAGTTCTAGAAAGGCATTCTGTAGATCCCTGTAAAGTCTAGACAGTAAGTACCGTAGGTAGTACCCTAGTAAGATGTAAGTACTGATCAAGACCGAATAATCGATTAACTATCTACTAGAATTACAATAGCAAAAAACATGGTGCCTATCTACCTAACCTAGAATAGTAGCCAACAAGTAGTGTGCCTACCTGGTCTAGACAATGTTTGATAATAAACACTGTACACCTGGACTACTAAGTTTAGGGACAGTAATCGATTAACTATCTACTAGAATTACAATAGCAAAAAACATGGTGCCTATCTACCTAATCTAGAATAGTAGCCAACAAGTAGTGTGCCTACCTGGTCTAGACAATGTTTGATAATAAACACTGTACACCTGGACTACTAAGTTTAGGGACAGTATGTTAACTAAGAAAATAAGTCAAAACTACCTACCAAGTCTAGCCTGAACAATGCCACCCAACATGACAAAATCCGATGGCCTGTATCATGATGGTCTTGCATCTTGGACAGCATGCAGCTTAGATGCCTTCACAATGTTAAATGAATGGACAATCCAACCCCCATTGATTGCCAGCATTTGTGGGATTCACAGCTAACAGATGACACGTCCTGATGGTGCACCGGTCAGATCAGCTCATTCATGACTTTGATAGCACCAGGCGGATGCGGATTGCGTACTGTGGGGATTATGCGTCTTATCCATCCGTTTTACCACCTCAATTCTGGGCTTATGCCCTAAAATGATCGAGGAAAATCGGATGGACGGCGTGGATAAGACACATACTGGGCGGGGAAGCAGCCTCATGCACCCAATTCGCCTCTGGGTCAGGCTTGCATGTTTGGACACGTTAGACCATGAGTTAAAGTCTTTGACATGTGTTATGCTGGGCGGGGAAGCAGCCTCATGCCAGAATCACACAAGCGATCAGGAAACGAAAATTCAAGCATGCTAAGGGAATACAAATTTTTACGTGGAAAAACCTTTTGAGGGGGGGGGGGGGGGGGGGGGACCACAAAATTACAAGAGGACCAACTTATTGGACATGAAAATCTTAGCTTTCTCCATTGGCAAAACTCTAGAAATCGTGTAGGCTCTCTCTGACATACCCTAACTGTATTTAGGAGTCTCCTTAAATAACCCCATACAAGATTAGAAATAAAATCTTTACTTTTTAAAAAAACTAATGCATTCCGTTCGGTTGACCCAACTAAGCCTTCGGTCGAGTGAAAACATCACAGCGTGCAACGATCGACTAAAGCATACCTTGGTTGACCGGAAACATCACAGTGAGCTTCAATTAATCGAGTTGGCCTTCGGTCAACCGAACTACACTAACTAGATTAACTGCACTCTATCAATAATCTCCGTCGTGGCTTTAATCTCCTCTATCTCTATTGCTCTAAGATGCTATCACCATCTCTAAACTTCAATAGTAGTGTCATCATTATCGTTTGTCGTGTATACTCCGTCTTCATCTCTTCTTTGGCAAGCCTAAAGAAGTCGAGCAAAATCTCAACTTCTCTGTAGGAACCAATTTCGTAAGCATGTCCGTTGAATTTTCACTAGTATGAATCTTCTCAAGAGTAACACTGCTTTAGCATCTGTCGGATAAAATAATGACATACATCAATATGTTTAGTCCTGGAATGGTATACCGAGTTCTTTGCCAAATTGATCGCACTTTCACTGTCACAATACATAAGCACGATTTCTTGTTGAAGCCTCAACTCATTCATCATTCTTTTTGAAATTACGTTGGTAATTTAATACGACATCTACGTATATACGTGCGGAAGCTAAGAGTGGAGTAACTAGAATTATGGCTAAGTCCTAGAGGGAAGGGTGATTAGGATGTTTTGAAATTCTTTTCACCTACTTAACAGTTTTATCAATTTAAACTAAGTAAGCAAGAATACTTCGGCTTCCAAGCCTAAGAGAGTTCAATCATTAGACTAGCATATGATTAAAGCAATTAACAATCTAGTCTAAGCATGCACAGATTAATAAATGATTAACTAATCAAGCACCTAATCTATGCAACTCAAGTAAACTTATGATAGTGGATTATATAAGCTCAAGTCTACTCAAGAAGTGAAAGTATATCTTTTGTGTGTGCGCGCCTATCAAGTGCCTAGCATACATTCTAATTAAGCATTCATAATTAAACAATTAAACTTAATGCATAATAAGAAATGTGCTCAACTCAATCACAAACACAAGTATGTATAGTGGTTTGGTCACCCTACTCTACTCCCGGTTCAAGTACTCAACCCCTTTGAGCACATTGGCATTCATTGGGGAGATTAAATCTGGTTCCTCCTAACCAAAGTATTTTAACTCGGATCCACCCAACCGGAGAGTTTACAGGTTCCTCTCAACCTACACGTTCACACCCGTGTTGGTAGCTCCCCTTGGAGACTTGTTTAGGCTTACTCAAGCTAAGGTCCAACTAAACCTCAATTTAGACTTCACTCATGAGTCGAGGTCCTACAACCGAACCTCAATGGTTTTAGGCTCTACAACCGAGCCAAGGTCCTACAACTGAGCCAATGTTTTACAACCGAACCTAGCGTTTACTCTCGCCGGAGGCTCCCCACTTGGAGACTCAATTCAACCCTACAACCAGGTCTAGGTCTTACAACCGAACCTGTTGAATTTGAAGACAAACTCTACACTCAATTTCCACTAGGAATAGAGTGGATGGACTCTTACAAATTGACAACCTTACTTGTCGAATTTGAGCCACATTGTTGTGCCGCTTCGGGTTGCTTCTTCTTACTCTCCCGTGCTTAAATCAGCTCCCATTATGCTCCCCCGATCTTTGATGTCATTGCATTGCCAATTCTCTAGCTCCAAGATCAGCCACCTTGCATATGATGCTCCTTTGGAGATGCCTAAGGTGCCAGGAAGGTAGGTTTGAGATCTCTACAACTAATGGGAATAGGTTGCCTAAAGAATTTCACCTACAAGGATCTTATTATAAAGTTTTGGATAGGAATATAACTATCAAGGTTAATCTAAACTCTGGATATCAAAAGAGTAACAAGTGCATCTTCATCATGAGCTTGGAATGCTCCATTCATGTGATGAATCACAAGGAAGATAACTTGCAAAGGTTAGGAATAAAACTTCTAATGGTATGCAATGGTGGAAGCTTCTATCTCCTCAAAATTCCTCTTTTAAGCTAAAAAATGAATCCCCCTGCCTTTATAGATTTTCTTCCAACGGTTAAAAGCTTACAGATTCGCGTGTCTCCGATTGATCGAAACGTGGTCCGATTGATCGGAGGTCTCATCCGATTGATCGAAAATCTGTCCAATGAATTTTTCAAATTCTCTGGAATAAATTCCGATTATCGGAATCATGGTCTGATTGATCAGAAGGTCCTTATTCGATTGATCGAAAATCTGTCTAGTGAGTTTTTCAAACTTCCTGACACAAATTTCGATTGATCGGAACATCTGTTCAATTGATCAGAGTCTCATCAGAACCACTGTCCGATTGATCAGAGATCAATCAAAAACTTCTGTTTGGGCTGATTTATTTACAGCAACTTTTATCTCTTTTATTAACCTAATTTATCATGTTTTTCTATATGATATAAGGCTAACAAGGATGACTAAGGGTATTCCTACTTGGTCCAAGTCATCTAAGAGATTTTGGGTGTTTTGGTCTAAAGGGTTAAGGTCACCAAGGTATTTCATTTACC
Source organism: Liriodendron chinense (assembly GCA_003013855.2). Lineage (NCBI taxonomy): Eukaryota > Viridiplantae > Streptophyta > Magnoliopsida > Magnoliales > Magnoliaceae > Liriodendron > Liriodendron chinense. The sequence continues at coordinate 5,691,454 of PVNU02000070.1, forward strand.
TGTTCTTCTTCCTTGATGCTTCTTGTCCACTTGAATCTTTAGTCTTCAGCTTGCCAAGGCTCAACCGACATTACAACACATGGACTCACGTGATTGACAAATAAGGTGCACTAGTATGCGACAGATAAGTGCACTAACACCTTTCAACCAAACAACTTCCTTGAATGCTTTTGTCACTGCCATATATTTCACTTTGGTTGTAGAAAGAGCAACCATGGACGAATCGCCCTCCTGCTAACACAAACGAGTAACTGAAAGTCAATCTTCTCTTGTCCACATTGCTAGCATAATTCACATCGACATAGCCTATAAGTCTTTCTTTAGATTTTCAAAATGTCAAGACGTAGTCCATCATACCTCGTATGTTACTTACCGAGGTTTGACATGTATCTACTTACAACATCAACCGCATGTGAAATAAGCCGGTCTAATACAGACCATGGCGTACATAAGACTATCAACTGCACTTGAGTGGGCCCCCTGAGACATACCACTTTTCTTCATCTGACATAGGACATTGCTCCGAAGAAAATCGAAAGTGAACAACGTGAGGTGTGCTAATTAGTTTAACCTTTCCAGTCCAAACTTGACCAAGACCTTCTCAAGATACTTCTCCTGAGACAACTGTAGCCTGTTTCCTTTTTCTATCTTTGTGTATATTAATGCCAAGAATTCTCTTTACAACCCCCAGATCTTTTATCTCGAATGTCCTAGATAACTAAGCCTTCAATATATTGATCTCAGACATGCTATGGCCGACAATAAGCATATCATCAACATATAATACCAAAATAATGAATTCCCCATCACTTAGTAATTTAAAATAGACACAATGATCAAATTCACTTATGATAAACCGATGGCTTAACATGAAAGAATCAGAATTTTTATACCATTGCATAAACGACTGTTTTAGGCCATACAATGACCTCTTTAACCTATAAACCTTATTCTCTTCTCCATGCACCTTGAATCCTTTAGTTCATGTAAATCTGCTCTTTTAGTTCCCCATGTAGAAACACGGTCTTTACATCCAACTGTTCCAATTTCAGATTATATTAGGCAACCAACACCAATATGAATCTGATAAATACTTGCTTGACCATATGTGCAAATATCTTATCGAAGTCGACACTCTATTTCTAAGCATAACCCTTCGTTATTAATCTCGCCTTATACTTATCCAATTTATTTAGGAAAATCCATTGCACCAAACCGCTTTCCTCCCAACAGGCAGCTCCACTAACTCTCACGTTTCATTCTTGTACAAAAAGTTCATCTCATCATGCATTACTATCATCCACTTCTCAGCATATGTGTCTTATAATGCTTCCTAGAAGGTAGACAGATCCCTCTCATCCGTAATGAGAGTGAATGCAGCATTAGAGTCATCCATACATCTCAACGGTAACTTGCGATCCATATGTGAATTTTTCCTGACTGGTGGCTACTCCACCTCTTCCTATACCTCTGTTTGCGGCTCAGCTTCTTCAATTGTCTCTCTTTCGTCTGTTTCAACATCAATAACAGATTTTTTTGCTTCCTTATGCTCATCCTTTTGGAACAAGGAACCTTCATCAAACTTAACGTCCTAATTAAATATGATCTTGTGTGAAATCCAGTCATACAATTTGTATCATTTCACACCATCACCATAGTCGACAAAAGCATATTTTTTAGCCATTTGGTCTAGCTTATCTCTCTTAACTGGTGGTACGTGAGAGCAAGCATCAGTACCAAATATCTGCAACCCTATGTAATCAACTTAATGGCTACTTCATACTTCCTCTAAAATTTTACAATCAATCAGTGTAGACGGAGATCAATTCACTAAATAGCAATCCATATTCACGGCCTCAACCCATAGCTCCTTGTCCAACTCAGTGTTACTCAACATATTTCGTGCACTTTCCAAAAGAGTCTAATTCATACGTTCAGCCACACCATTCTTCTCTGGTGTAGCCTCACTATGTTATGCCTCATGATCATCTCATCTTTGCAATATTGATTAAACTCATTAGAATTAAATTCTCCACTGTTATCTGTCCTTAGAATTTTCAACTTTCGTCCTGTCTGCTTTTCGACCGTTACCTTTCATACTTTGAAAGTGGCGAAAACTTCCAATTTATATTTCATAAAATAAATTCAAACCTTTCTAGAGAAATCATTAATAAGTGTGATGAAGAATGACGATCCTCCTCTAAAAACAATGGGCGACAACCCCCATACATCAGAATGCACATAGTCAAGCTGTCATTTACTAACATATTTTTCAATTTTAAAACTTAACATTGATTGTTTCTCATATATGTAGTGCTTACATTTATTTAAATCAAAACTTTTAAAACTAGGAATCAAACAATGATAAAGTAATACCTTCATACCACGCTCACTCATGTGGTCCAGGCTCGCATTCCACAAACGTGCCAACATGAATTCCACTACAAACGCTGCATCTCCACTTGATATGGTATTCTCGATCAACTTGTAAAGATTTATGCTTCGTTGTGCCTTCATAAATATGAGTGCCCCTTTGAAACTTTCAGGACATGGTCATAATCGATGAACTTGCACCAAAGTACCTTAAGAGTTCCCAGAGATCAGATTCTTCTTTAAATCTGAAAGGTGCCTCACATTGGTCAAAGTACACCCCATCTCATCAAACATCCTGATGCGAACTGATCCAATTGTAATTTGGCTTACAGGCATGATCATTACCCATGAGAACCAAGCCATCATCGTACTCGCTGTATATAGTGAACCAAATCCGATGAGGACACATGTTGTATGATGCCCCCATATCTAAAATCCACTCATGACTGAGATACCCAGATTTGGACGTTGGCAATACGTCACAACCACTCGTCTCTTCACTGGATTCCGTTAAATTTGCCTCCTTTGGTGAATCATCTGATTTATCTCTCTTCTGAATTTTGGGATTTGTATAGTCATTCTTCATATGTCTCATCCTGTTACAATTCTAACACTTCAACTTTTCTTTACCCTTCAACTTAGATATTGATCGTGACTTCCATTTCTCTCGATCAGACGGTCTTCCTCAAGTAACCAGTGTATCTGTAAAAGTACATTCTCATCCGTCCTTCTTTCTCAACTGCTTCGACTGAAGGGCTGAGATAACGGTATCGACATCCATGGCACAGAGTATCCACTAGATACTCATAAGACTCTGGAAGAGACATCAACAAAATTAGGGCTTTATCTTCTTCATCAATCTTCACCTCCACATTTGTTAGTTTGCAAACTAATTGGTTGAATGTGTTAATGTGCTCAGTGAGATTTAACCCTTCTGTCATCTTTAGATTATAAATCTTTCTCTCAGATACAAGCAATTGGAGAGCAATTTTGTTATGTAGATGCTCTCCAACTTTGCCCACAAACCCGCAATAGTTGTCTCATTGATGATATTGTAAAGAACTTCACTGGCCAAGCACAATTAAATTGTATTAATTGTCATCTGATCAAGTTCATCCTAATCTTCTTCTTTCATAGATTCTGAATGTTTCGCTTTTCCAAGGAGTACTTGTTATAGCCCTTGTTGAATTAGGACTTTCATCTTTAACTTCCATAATTCAAAATTGTTTATTTCCTATGACCTTTGTCTCAAATTTCACATTCAATCCCTCCGATGTCATGTCTTAGATTTAAGCTGAAAACCCAACGTTAACTCTGATACCACTTGTTGGGCGCGGAAGCAACTTAAATATGAATCACACAAGAAATAAAGAAACAAAAATTCGAGCATGCACAGAGAACACATAGATTTTTATGTGGAAAATCCTTCGGGAGAAAACCACGGCACAAAGCAACGAACAATCCACTATATCATAAAGTAACAAGAGATGGAACAACTTACAGAACATGAAAACCCTAACTTTCTCCCTTACAAAACCCTAGAAATCATGTAGGCTCTCTACATACCCTAATCATGTTTAGGAGTCTCCTTAAATTCTCTCATACAAGATTAGACACAAAACCTGCATTTTCTAAAAAACTTACACATTCCGATCTCTTTCCTCCCAATGAAAAGTTCCACCAGCTCCTACATTTCATTCTTGTACGGAGAGTCCATCTCATCATGCATCACTGTCATCCACTTCTCAACATCTATCTTCTAATGTTTCCTGGAAGGTAGACAGATCCCCCTCATCTGTAATGAAAATGAATGCAACATTAAAGTTATCCCCGTATCTCAACGGTAACCTGCGATCCCTAGGTGAATTTTTTCTTAATAGGTGGCTACTCTACCACTTCCTAATAGGTACTTATTTTTATTTTTTTCTTTTATGAGTCATTTTTGTTTGTAGCACCCTTTTTGTAATGACCGAGATTTTCGGTATGTATACACATCGTATGCGAATAATACACTTACATTAACTTAAGCGTACACGTGGAAATCCATCTAAAAAAACCCACCGTTTACTTGTGTGTTTACGAAACCGACCGTACAACAATTCATATTTGTGATTAAGATCATAACTATTTAATTAGAAAAAAAAATTAGGATTTCATATGGCCATCCATCGAATTTGTATCCGCCAATTGAGCCATCTAGATGTCAAAATAAACTGACCATTTCGAAGATCGTAGGATAAATACAAAGGCTACCGTTTAAATTTCCTATTGGATGTGTACAAATGTCACTTTGGATCACAGAGTGTGGTTGACCACTAAAAAGGCATCTTCTTCATCTGTAAGAGATCAAGGCTCAAACTTAACCCGTAGAAAGAGCCTGAAAAATAACAAGCCTCGGTGAAGTTTCACCGAAAATTGATGGTAAATAAGATCGCTAAAGGTGGTTGAAGTAAAAAACAAAAGAAAGGGCAAACTTGAAATTATGTACAAATATATACCATGTGTTAAACAAAACGTAACAACACACTAAGGTTTTAATGGAGAATCTCAATTACACTATCTTTAATTATGTGGCCCACATGATTATTGGATCTAGTTCATTTTTGAGCTCATACCTAATCTGATCGAGACACATTAGATGAGTGGAGTAGATTTACTGTTTGATCATCACAGTGGACCCCGCCCCATTCGACTGTCAAGCCACAACCGGACGTTCTCCCATGCGAAAACGTCCAGCACAACACAATTCAAACGAAATTTCCATTTTTCGTCCCCCAATGAGATCGAGACTCTTTGAGAATCCAGGGGAGGATTCTCTTTCAACATGAACCGTCCAATTTTGTGGACAGGATCATTACCGATTGAATCGAAATCACCTTCAGCTGGGAGAAGAAATCTCCGTGAAATTCTTGTAAAACCGGAAATTTCCAGCACACACATAGATACTAAAACGAAAACTCTGGTTAATCTTTCCTATTAGGACTTTATCATAGTGCATCGAGTAGAGATGATCTCAACAGATCACGGCCGTCTAATAGGAGATCCTCGTCAGCAACAGTTACCAGAAATCGCAATTTAAAACTACCTTCTTCGAAACCATATAAATTCGCTGTTTTCATTATCATCTACTGATCTGAAATAATCCAGACCATCCAATTAAGATTTTGAAAATCTCATAATCCTATTTCATTCCAACTGGTCGTAAAGAATTAGAAATAGAAACTGAAACTGTGTTTCTTGTGCAAAACACAAAACTCCTCCGAAACAGAGTTTTGCGCAAACTGATATATAACACCTCATAGACCTCTGATTCTGGACCCCACATGCTTCGAAACCATCCAGCGCGTGGCCCATTTGATGAGCATTCAACCACCGTTGATTTCACAGAGATCTTGTAACGCCACTAAATGCAATGAATTAATCATTCCAGTATATTAAGAACGTTGTGCGCAACATGCATAAACCGTGTCTCTAAGCAGCGTTAACTCGTCACCAAAACATCTGGAAACTCATGCCACAAACTATATAAATACAACCCCTCTCTACCGACAGTAAAACACATAGAGAGAGAGAGAGAGAGAGAGAGAGAGAGAGAGAGAGAGAGAGAGAGGTTGGTCGAGTAGGATTAATCGTCCGCTCTCATTGTTATTGTGAAAGGAAGTAAAGAAGAGAAGAAGAAGAAAAAAAGAGAAGAGAGGAAGAAGAAGGAAAGAGAAAGAGAAAGCTTGTGAGTTGTCTCTCGTATCGTTTTTCACGTTATACTTCAGATTTTGTTAATGCTTCCTTAAAATTTCAATTTGGAGAATGGTGGTTTTCCATATTTCTTCGAATAATGTTTGAATCATTATTCATGGTTTAGATTGATTACAGTTTAGATTTTCATGTTTTATTTGCTAGAAATTTCGATATTATTTTCAAATTATGAATTTGTTTCGTTGATGAATATGTGTTGGATTAATTATGAAAAGTTATGTAGAACATGTGCAATACATTGCTTATTGGAAATCTTGTGATTGAATGAATTTGTGATTGTGTTTTGAGGCCTTGAATAAAGCTGGATAATGATGAATTATTTTTGAAATATTTTGGAAAGAATTAGCGTGAATCATGCATTCCATGTGATTGAGAACTCTGGTATTTGGGTGAGCACCCAAGTGTGTGCAATAGGCCTTGAGAACTTTTTTGGTTGGGCGCCTAGGCCTGCGCGATGGATTGTGTCCCCCCATCGGTTGTGGCCGGTAGGGTGAGCACCCAGGTGTGTGCAAGAGACCGTTATGCAAACCGTTTGGGTGTTTCGTTGATTTTGCCTAGTTGGCTGAGTATTGTACAACAGACTGCTATGTAAACCATTGGAATGGTTGTGGCCGATTAGGTGAGCACATACAAGAGACCACTACACAGTTCAATGGAGTTGGTTGTGGCCGGTTGGGTGAGTGTTATGCAAGAGACCGTTATGCAAACCACGGGGTTGGTTGTGGCCGGTTGGGTGAGTATGGTACAAAAGACCACTATGCAGACCAAAGGATAATGGAGAGATTGGATGAAATTAGCCCTGGATGTTCTATTGAGGACTATACTAGAATTGATTGAGATATGCTTGCATATCATGCATCATATGCATGTTTTCAAATATTTTGATTGGTGAAGTTGTCTTTGGATTATTAGTGAATTGTATTTTAATTGTTATGCGGCATTATGTATTGAATTACATATGTTAAACTGTACGAGATTATTCACCGGCTTTTATAACTTACGCAGTGTTATGCGATTAACCGTAGTGACAGGTAATGATTTAAAGACTCATGAGGGAGTGAATCCCGATGAAGAGACACTTTAGAAGACCTTTGAGAAATTTATTTATTTTGCGTTTTTGCATTAAAGTTTGATGTAATCAGGCCCATTAGATGGCCATTAGTTTAAATAGTTTGGGATAATGTAGTGAACTCATGGATTTATGATTTAATATTTCAAGTTTGGTCTATTTTGATTCTATATTTTTTGTACCATGTGAATGGAAAGAGAAAAGTATCAGTTGAGAATGTGATGAGTTCAATCATTATTTATATAACACCCTTGATTTCGAGATTTGAGTTATATACTTGAGTGTCGAATTTTGGGGACGTTACACTTTTGGATTTTTACCATAGTCGGTTTTCCAGTCATTTTTCCTGTGGCGCCCTTTTGAATTTTCACCACATTCCAGGTATTTGATATTGCATGCCTCTTAGAAGCTATGTTGTTTTTACCCTTGGTGTCCTTTCGAATTTTCACCAAATCTACCATGTGCCATAAACTACACGATCCGCATGGTTAGGGACGCACTGCATTGGGTCTAGCTCCCTTCACTACACTACCCAATCAGCATTCCCTTATAAAATGGTAGGATAGTGAATTAGATCAAAATCTCAAGTGTGGACCCTACTATATAAAACAATGGTGATTGATCGCTCCATCATCTAAAATTTCCTAAGGCTCAGTATAATGTTTTTGTAATGTTTATTTGCCATCCAACCTGTTGATAAGGCCACGTCAACTTGAATGAAGGAAAAAAAAAACAAATATTAACTTGATCCAAAACTTTTGTAGCCCACTGTTTCATGTGGTGTAGTCCACCTGAGACTCGGATCTTTTGTCATTTTTGGGTTAATGTGTTAAATGATTTGGTAAAACGGATGGATGGCGTGGATATAGGAAGGGTAAGGGCTGCACCTGATCCGCGTGCTACATGTGTGCCATAGCTGCAACAATGGAAGCACTTGGAAACTTCCAATGGGATATGCGGTGTTGCACTATGTTTGAATTGAAAATAGAGCGGAGGGAGGTCTAGCGGCGATGGAAAGACATGCAATAAAAAAACAAGGAACCAAAAGGCGTCACCACGTGGATACAGATATCACGTTTGTCTGGCTCTTCACTGCAAGCGAATAGATAGAGGTAGTCGCACGAGTGCACTTTCAAAGTGAATTAGCCTTACACGTGAACTTGATGCAGATAGGTGTGAGATCAGAACCGCATATCAGGCGATCCCAACAATGCAAATGCCATCTCCCAAAAAGAAAAAGAAAAAGGAATCTTTATATGAACAGAAGAGCCCACATCTGTAACAAAAGAAATGAACGGTTAAGAGAAACCGACCAATGGTTTGATTTGCTGCTTATGTATGTGTGGACCACCTGACGATTGTTTTTGTCTAATTTAGATACATAAAATATCCTCGCTGATGATAGCATGTTAAGCCTATCCAATCTTAAACACGTGTGACACGTTTTCACGTGTGAAGCGTGTGCACTTTTAAAATCAAGATCGCGTTTGAATGAGACACGTGAATTTAAAATTTTGAAAACAACCAATATGGTTTGGACCTTGAAAAGCGAGGGAATATCCTTTCGAATTGGGGATTTTATTTGATACTCTGGCTGCCTACGAAGATTAATAGGCAGGCACTTACAAACAGTACAAGTGGCACATATTAATTTAAATTAAACGGACTAAATTGTTGAACACGCGGTAGGTATCTTACATTCCGAAAATCAGATTGGTTGAACCATCGTAAACTCTTGTATGTAAGCACTTGTTTTTATAAATAAATATATGGATTTTTTATTTTTTATTAATTTTTAACCATTCAATATATCTCCAGCAATCTAATAATTATATAATAAAATAGAAGCAACTTTTGCTTATTAGTACAGTTGCCACTTTTAAGATTTCCCCTTATTAAGCTATTTTTCCTTATAGGAAGATGGGACTGGTTTACCCAAAAATAGGGTATTCAAAAAATTGACCAAATCGAGAAAACTGACCGAACCAGACCAAACTGATCGATTTCGGTCGGTTTTCCAATCTATTTCGGGTCGGGTCGGTTTTTTAATATAAAAAATCGAAAGTATCAGTTCGATTGTCAGTTTGTGAAAATTATAAACCGTTTTCAATCGAACCTGTGTGTGTGTGTGTGTGTGTGTGACAAGTTAAGGTTGGCCCCACTTCAATATTTCGTGAAATCCACTCTAACTAATAAGGGTGCCACCCTAAGTTAGGCCCAAGACTGAAATATCATCTTTATCTGTGATTTAAGTGGGCCACACTAAGAAAAAGAGATTTTAAGGTAATATGGCCTGTACACTATTTCCAATCATGTGGTTCGCCTGTATCAAAGATGACACTGGTTTTTCATCTTTAAGCCTAAAATTGGGTTAGTCACTTGCTAATTGGAGTGAATTTTTAAAATGCATGATAGTGGGGCCCATTTAAAGTACATTACCAATTATCTCATATCAAGTAAAAGAATTTTACGTAGACACGGACTCTACAGCACATTAAGAGAGCGAATTAAGGTAAAAATTCAGTGGGTGTTATCCTAAATGTGTGGAGCCCACCTTGATGTATGTTTTGTATATCCATTCCATTCATTTGTTTTCGTCTATCATTTTGGGACATGATTCCAAACCTCGAGAAGATCCAAATCTCAAGTAAACAATACCATTGGAAACAATGATGAATAACCATTAGAAGCATTTTATGGGCCACACAAGTTTTGGATTGAGGCCCAAACTGACAAAACCGACAAAACCAGAATTTATCCGATTCGGTTCGGTTGGTGATGGTTCATCAGTTCAGTTCGGTTGTTAAATATTCAAAACCAACTAAGTCGGTTCGGTTGGATATTTTCCCTCAAAACCGAACTGACCGAACTTTGCACAACCCTACCCAAAAAGAAAGAAAATGATGAGAAGTGGTCACTTACAGGCAATGGCAACCCAACTTTCTTGCCCTTGTAACATGCCGACCTTTCTAAGAAATAGTATCATACAACATGTTGTAAGACATATGGCCATACATTAATGTACGGCCTATATTCAATTAAGCATGTGCGATTAGGAATAGTGTTAGGCATGCCAGAGTCATACTCGACTCGAATCAATTAGATACGTATAAACCTAACTACCAATTTAGCCAAATTAGGATCAGACATGTGAAAGATGATTTAACTGTTTAAGCACCATTTGTTATAACAATCAAGCAATTTAAGAAGGGGAGGGTTAGTCCTTCATAATCGAATCTTTGTCCTGAGCTAATTACTTTTCTTTTAACAATGATAGTGCATCAGGTTTATTAGTGAATTAATAATGGACAAGAAAGATTAAAAATAAGGTCGATCGCCAATTTTATTTATTTGTACGTAAGAGTAGCATAATTAGCAGAAAAATAAATTAAGTGGGAAAGAAGTTAAATACTTATGACTACTCATACTAGCAAGATGGACGTAGAAAAATACTACACGGTCGTGACGGTTATGGCGTGAAGGCAGTATGATATGACTGGTGATCTACCAAGTAAGGATTCAGTGATCGGGATCTGACGACAGTGATTGTGGATATTTAAACCTATCTTTAGGGCATATTGTAGCAATGGTGCTGGATAGTAGTGAATATAAATTAAAATTTTCAAACTTGTTGCAGCGTGATTGAACAGAAGTGGAATATCTAAGTTAAGAAGTTTAGTTAAGAATGGTCAGTGTTGCACTATAGACAGATTAATTGTGTATAGCAAGGGCCTAGAACTTTTATTCAAGTATTACTTTCATAGGCTTTTGGGTGGTGGGTGTGCTGTAATTTCCATGTGAACCTTTAATTCCGCATTGATTGTGTCCTAATAGGATTCAAACTGGTTGTTGTATGATACCATCGTGATCCATTTTGCTTCTAATTTCGGATGATCTTTTCATTAATTGCTTTAATTCTCTATTGCTTATGAGATGTCATGCGTGAATTGGATTGCGAGGAATCTATCATCGATACGTTTTTAGCAACTTTTTGTGCACGCTAAAGTTATACGTGTCGTACGTGTGTTGGTGTGAATGTCGGAACCGTTCTTCTTTGCGATTTATGAATCATAGTTTTTTACAAGTTTGCCTCTCTTGATGGCTTTTACGCTTGGTGTGTGTTTGAAATGGGTTAATAGAAGACTAGAGTCGTCACTAGTCAGTTACTTTAAATCTGCAGTTAGCTAGACCTTGTAGAAATGCCTAAGATTGAAAATCCGAAGATTCTTAATCTTAAGATGACTTCTTGATCTGTTAACTGAGATTCGAGGTAAGAACCGCAATTACAAAGAGGGAAGGTGTTAGGCACCCACTCCGCCCGTACCGTACACTTTTATAGTGTCTACTTCATAAGATAAAACTGATTATGAGGACTAGTTTTGGTCTTATACTTTCATGAATGTTGTATGTGTTGTATGCAATGTTTAATGCATCATCGCTTTATCAAGCAGTGTCTTGGGTTCAGCTTAGGTTTGGTTGGTAAATAAGGGCCTCAAGAAGGACAGAGTGGTAATCTGGCTCGTCTCAAACTTAGCAAATGAGAAAAGGTGTTAGCTGATGTAGAGGGGTGCCAACTGTCCAAAATGCATTGGATTGCGGGCTCGCTTCCACCCAATGCACTATTTCCTCCTGTCTTTGGCGAGGAGGCTCCTTTGGATACAGGGACTCTCTGACCGCTGTGTAGTTCGTTCTCTGTCGGGATTGCAAGCCTTGATTAGACTTGGGCTTGGGCTTGGGCTTGATTCTTAGGCCTTGGTAGGTTGAAAATGATTAAATTAACTTAGCGGGATGACTCGGTGAGTCGACTTAACGGGCTAACCTATTGAGTTGGCTCATCGAGTTGACCCATTTTCAATTTGGATTAGGGTTAAGGGCATGGATCAAGGTTTGGATTAGTATGGATCAAGGTTTATATTAGGATTAAGGGTACGGATCACCATTCGTCCCAATCATCTAGTCTTAATCAATTTATCGGCCTGGAGTGGGGTGTTTACCATCGTTCAGATGTGTTCAAATGATATCCACCTTTTTTGTTGCAAATATACATACAACTTCCACATCTTGCTTTTGGCAGGCTACGTAATGCTAATAGCCAAGTGCTTACAACTCTTCTCTAGTACGAGTATGATTTCCTCTGTTGTCATTTATATATAAGTGTAGACACGTGGTGGCTTCTAACTGAGCACCGTTGATTTTAACAAGCCAAATGTAAATACAACGATATCCCCACCATGAAGATCATCACCTTCTTGAGAATATACCTGATCCGATTACTAGCTAGGCCACACCTATACTTTGGTTCAAATTGTCTATTGTCAATTGATTCCCACGTTGTAGCTCAACTAATAAGTGGAATAGTCTGATTTGTTAGTAATGTGATCTTTACAGAGGGCTCACCGTTTTTAACGGTAGTGATGGTCCGCACAAGTGGTATGTTGGTGTGATGGTATCCTATTCTTTTACTATGTATACCTTAGAGCTGGGGGGGGGGGGGGGGGGGGGGGACCAACCTTTATTAAGAGTGTGGCCTGGACCAAATACATGTACGAGACACCGTCCCTTGGTTCGACTGTGCAAGTCTCGTTAGCTTTGTATGCACATGCCCATCACATTCAAAGTGTATAGATAATCTAAGCCGCGCCTAAGGTGGGCCGGGCCGACGATGATGATCACCTGACGGTTTATGTGAGACCTACCATCAGCTTGATCCACAAACATGCCTTGATCCGGCCTGATCATTTGCACCAGAGATCTTCACAATGGGGCCCACCTCTGATAGGGAGTGATATGATACACGGGCAGGGTACCACGGTTGATATGCAGGCACTAAAAAAATCAAGCATGTGGTACACATTAACTCAAATCAAACTTACTAAATTCTACAATTGGCGAAGTCAATCCCGAAATCAAATTATCCTAACCTCTTCTTGTTGAAATAGTATCATTAGATAGTTTTTATTTTTGACCATATTCCTATAAATATCTACCAATAAAATAGTAAGATTATCTAATAAGCACATATGTTTAAACTGACAAGCATTTTGAATAATTTAAGTTTAATTTATCCACTTCATATGTAATTTCTAAGCACCTGCATATCATCCATCGCACTCTCTCCGAGTATCAAAGTTTTTCTCTAGATGTAAAGACTCAAGTAAAAATGAGTGGACACGGGCAAAGCTAAAATCCCCTCTCTATAGGGCTCTCAATGGAGCGGGTCAGATCCGAGATCCGATTCACTCCGAATCCATATAATGCGGATTTGGATCTTAAAATAGGTCCAATTAGTTAAATGGACCGGATTTGGATATTAAAATAGGTCCGATTGCTTAAATGGACCGAATTTGGATTCACAAGAACATATCTGAGTTCGATCCGAATCCGATTAAGATCCGACTCATTGTCACCTTACTGTATATATTTATTCATGCTGGCCATCCATTTTACATATTATTTTAGGCCATGTCTCAAAATGGAGACATGCCATTCTTGGGTTGACCATACCACAGTAAATAGTGGGATTTACATAATTTTTCTACTAAATTAAATATATTATATTATATATATTTTTAGATTTGTAATGGGGGTGGATTCAGACCTAGATCCAACCCGAATCTGATGGTTATATGGACTTTGGATAGGAAATGGATCTAACAATTTATAAGTGGATCAGATATGGATATCACCTTTTGGATCCGAGTTGGATCTGAATCTGTCTACAGATATACAGACTTGGAGCCAGATCCAACTGGATCTGATCCATATCCGATCCATTGAGAGCCCTACTCTCTAATACCTAAAATTCCAAATTTGAGACAAGAAAATCTATTGGCCAGGAAGGAATCCATAGGACCATAGGAAGTTGTAGTCCTCACAGCCTCCACACCCATGTAGAGCTCACCTTACATGATCCAAACCACTCATTGCATTGCCCCCACTCTGGATGATCCACTGCTATGGCAATCGAAACTGTACAGATTATACAGATTTGTTCATAGTACATGGATGGATGATGGCCTTTCTGTTTCAGTAATACACATGGAGACTGCATTGCTGCCTGAAAGATTGTTCAACCAAGGCCCTGGGTCTACTTGCACATATTGGGTCAGTGCAATGGATTTGAATAGCTGCTTGTCGACATTACAATTTCATGGGAAGAAAGGTCCGCATGGTATGACAAGATAGCCTCATTTCAAAACTGAGGTCATGTATCGATTCCCATAATGAGGTTGGCTAACATTGTGATGTGACTAGCAAGGGTAGGTGGTGTAAAGTAGTCACAAACCTAGACTAGATGTGCCGTTGACAATTTTCATGTTACCAAGTCATGTGGATATCAGCAACATTTTACATTATAAAAACCTACTTTTAGAAGTGAGTTTTAGGTGTGGTAAGTGAAAACTGAAAATGACCTATAGTTTATAACTTACTGGGGGTGGAATTTTTTTGTTCAAACACTGGCTGGAAGCCTGTTTACTTATAAATCTTTTGCAACTAACGAAAACTTACACATATCCAAATGACGCTTTAAGATTTTTAATGTGCATGAGATCATAAAATATGCAAGTGTACGCCACACATAGCGTGGCTGAGTTGCCACAATGGTGGACCTTTACAATGAGTGTCATCCGTGCCACGGAAACTGCGGCCTGTGAAACCCAAAGGCAGGGTTCCAGCTGTTGGAAGCTAGATAGGCTCCACTATGATGTTTACGAGAAATCTTTCCATTCATCTGTTTTACCGGTTCATGTCATGTTAGGGCATGTAACAAAAAATGAAGTGAATCCAGAACTTAAGTGCGCCACACACAGTAGAAAAAAAAAAAATGGAGTCCTCGCATCCACATTAGTGTTTATGTGCCATCCGAACCGTTCATAAGATCATTCTTTTTGGGATGAACTGAAAACACAAAAATATTAGCCTGACATAAATCTTCCGTGGTCCCAGAATGTTTCAACGGTGGACGTTCAATCCCACTGTTTCCCTTTATATCGCTCAAGAGTTTTGGATTCGTGTCTTATCCTAACATGAGATGGGGAAAAGATGTACGGTGTGAATTTATTTTTTTTAAAACATCACGGTAAGCTCTACCTGGATTTTGACGGGCGCGGTTTGGGTGGATCCCGGGATCCACCGAGATCGGTGGACTCCAAGTGTGGGGCCACTGTGATGTATGTGACTTACATCTACACCGTCCATGCATTTTAAAAGCTCATTTTAGGACAGTATCTCAAAAAATGAAGCAGGTCCAAATCTTAGGTGGACCATACCACATCAAAAAGTAGTGATTGAATCATCACCATTAAAATATTCATGAGGCCACTGGAATGTTTATTTTCCATCCAACCTGTTTACAAGGTCACAAAGACCCGGATGAAGAGACCACACAAATATCAGCTTGATCCAAAACTTTTTTGGCCCACGAGAAGTTTTTCATGTTTGAATACCTCTGTTTACTTTATTATGACCCACCTTAAATTTGGATCTACTTCATTTTTTGGATCATGCTCTAAAATGAGTTTTCAAAATGTATGGACGGCGTGGATGTAAGATAGAAACAGTACACAGTAGACGGCACGGTCAGGGATACACCCAGCTAGGTGGATCCGGGATCCAGCGAAGCCGCGACCGATTTTGACCATAGCATGCAATGCGCGTCCGTGGAAGAGTTGCTACGATTTATCACCAAACGCGCACTCAACCCAATACGGTCTCCTTTTTCTAAAAGAGTGTGAGAAACGAAAGAGAGAGAGACAGAAGCGAGCCAGGCGCGACAACCAGACGGTCTTATATAAAAAAGCTAAAACGCTGGACGCATCCTCCGCGAGCTTCCCTTCTCTCTGCCTCCTCTATCTCTCTCTCTAATACGCTATTTCATTTCAAAAAAAGGCGACGGCACCGATGATGCATCCTATACTCTTTTCTGCTGGTATTCTTCTTCTGCTTTCCCTCATCCATCGAAGCTAATCTTGGTAAGCAACCTTCCTTTGTAATTCCAAGCTAATCTATCCATCTTTCAAATTAAAAAGAAAAAGAAGATGTTGGCGAAAACCGATTCAGTGAATAAGAAGAAAAACAGGCTCATGATATCTCCTTCTTCCGATCCTGGAAATGGTCGATTACTGCATGAGATCGAGGCTCTTAGCAAAGCTCTCTACCTCAACAAAAACCCCCCTCCGAAAAAAACTCTCCTTGACAAACAGCGCTCTATCTCTGCCGGCAAATCCCATTTCCTTGATCCTCCCAAGTCATCCTCTTCCAACAAAGCTTCTAGAATCTTCAGAGACAACCCCCCTTCTCACAAGGACAAAGACAAAGACAAGAAATCCTTCTGGAACTGGAAACCCTTGAAAGCCCTGTCCCACATCCGCCACCGCCGCTTTGACTGCCTCTTCTCCCTCCAGGTCCACTCCGTCGATTCCCTCCCGCCCGATTTCAACAACCTCGATCTCGTCGTGAATTGGAGGAGCCGGAGCGGTGGGCTGGAGACCCACCCTGCTAGGGTTTTCCACGGGATCGCTGATTTTGAAGAGATCCTGACGCAAAAGTGCGCTGTCTATGGGAGCGGGAATGGGCCCCACCATTCTGCCAAGTATGATGCGAAGCATTTTTTGGTCTACACTTCCGTGGTTGGTGCCCCTGATCTTGATCTGGGGAAGCACCGGATAGATCTCACGCGGCTGCTTCCTCTCACTCTGGAGGAATTGGAGGAAGAGAAGTGCTCTGGGAAATGGTCAACTAGCTACAAGCTCTCGGGGAAGGCCAAGGGGGCGGTCTTGAATGTGAGTTTTGGCTTCTTGGTTCTAGGGGACAATTCTGAAACAGAATCCGGGAGGACTAGGAATGTGGTTCCCGAGAATTCAAATTTGAAACAGGGTCGGATTGATACAACAATGTCTGCAGTTGGTCCCAACAGGGGCTCAATTCGGCGTGTCGGGAGCCTTCCAGGGGGCACGCACGTGTCTCATGATCGGTCCCACATCCCATCTCGGTCCATGGAAGATGTCAGGATCCTTCATGAGGTTTTGCCTAGCTCAAGGTCGGAGGCGTCAAGCTTGGCTGGTTTTCAACGGGCGCTGACATATCGGAGTTTTGATGAGGGGGAGCTTTTTGGTAGTGGTCTGGTTTCCTCTAAGCCCGAGCTTGAGGCATTCTCAGGACATGAACTCAAGCCTTTGTATGATTTACTGGAGTCCGCCAAAGACAGTTGTGAAAGCATGTGTGATGATTCTGAGTTTACTGTTATTGAGCAGGGTATAGAGATTGCCTCAAAGGATCAGTTGAAGCTGGAAGAGGATATGAAGGGTGCTGATGATGTTTTTGCAGTAGAAAATGCCAAGATCGATGAACTCGGTATAGGCAGTAGTGAAGCTGTGGTAGTAGAGGGTATGATTCCTGATCTGCAGGACATAGCCCATAGAAGTTACAAAGGAGAATCCCCGATCGATGGTCATGATTCAAGTGAGGACAACTTATTAACCAAAGAATTGGTCATGGAGGAACTAGACTCCGCTTTCCGTAGTCTTTCGATTCTTGAGGTTGATGGATTGGAGTCTCCCCAATCTCCAAACAAGGGTCCCATGCAAGAGAATTACACAGAGACAAAATCAAATTATAAAAAGGGTAAGGTGGGAAAATCCCTTAGTTTGGATGACGTTACGGATTCAGTTGCTAGTGAGTTCTTGAGCATGCTTGGTATAGAGCATAGTCCTTTTGGCTTGAGTTCTGATAGCGACCCAGAATCCCCGAGAGGACGCCTGTGGAGACAGTTTGAGAAAGAGTCTCTCGCTGGAGGTAGTGGCGTCTTTGGTCTTGATACAGGCAAGGGAATGGAGGCAGCACCAGTTGATGATTCTGCAGTTCAGTTCGATTTGGGTGACTTGTCTGAGGATTTCGAGCTGTCCTCGATCATTCATGCCGCTGAGACAGAGCATCAGAAAGCTGCCCAGGCAATGAAAAGTAAAACGAGAGCCAAAATGCTGGAAGATGCGGAGGCAGAAGCTTTAATGCGAGAGTGGGGCTTGAATGAGAAGGCATTTCAGAGATCTCCGCCTGACAGTGCCAGTGGATTCGGTAGCCCAATCGATCTCCCCCCTGAAGAGGTGTTTGATTTGCCTCCTCTTTGTGAGGGGCTGGGCCCATTTATTCAGACAAAGGATGGGGGATTCCTGCGGTCAATGAATCCGTCCCTCTTTAGTAATTCTAGGAACAATGGGAGCTTGATCATGCAGGTCTCTAGTCCTGTTGTGGTCCCTGCAGAAATGGGTTCAGGGGTGATGGAAATATTACAGCATCTGGCTTCTGTTGGGATTGAAAAGCTTTCAATGCAGGCAAGTAAGCTGATGCCTTTGGAAGATATCACCGGGAAGACGATGCAACAGGTAGCAGGAGAAGCTGCACCTGCTCTAGAGGCACGAGAGAGGTCTGTGAATTTTCTTTTAGAAATTTCTCTTTGTTGGATTTGCGATTCTCTTCTTCTTTTTCTATATTATTTCAAATTGACTGCTTTGTTATTGTTTTTCTTCTTTTGTTTCTGCAGACAGGAGTCATCGAAGCATCTAAAATCAGCAGGGCTGTCAGAGGTTGGACAAGATGTATTTGGCGGAAGAAAGAAAGGCAAAGGATCATTAGGGCATGGGTTGGATTTGAGTTCATCGCAAACAGGTTCCGAATATGTTTCACTGGAAGATCTTGCTCCATTGGCAATGGATAAAATCGAGGCTCTCTCAATAGAGGGTTTGAGAATACAGTCTGGCATGTCGGATGCGGAGGCACCTTCAAATATCAGCCCTCAATCCATCGGGGATATTTCAGCTCTGGCCGGAACGAGTGCCAAGACCAGCAGCTCTCTTGGTTTGGAAGGTTCTGCTGGATTGCAGCTTTTGGACATTAAAGACAGCAGCGATGATGTCGATGGATTGATGGGCCTTTCAATTACGTTGGATGAGTGGATGAGACTGGATGCGGGAATAGTTGATGAAGAAGAACAAAGCAACAGCCGGACGTCAAAGATTCTTGCGGCCCACCGTGCTAGTTGCACAGACTTGTTTAATGGAGGTTGGCATGGAGAAAAGAGAGGAAGTAAAAATTCTGGTAGGAGGTGCGGTTTATTGGGAAACAACTTTACAGTAGCACTAATGGTGCAGCTTCGGGATCCCTTACGTAACTACGAGCCGGTTGGCACCCCGATGCTCTCCCTTATTCAAGTGGAGCGGGTCTTTATCCCTCCAAAGCCCAAAATATATGGCAGTGTTTCAGATAAGGGAAACAGTGAAGAACCAGATGAGCCTGAACCGGTGATAAAAGAGGAGAAGAAAGAAGAAGAAGTTGAAGTCATACCTCAGTTTAAAATCACTGAAGTCCATGTTGCTGGTCTGACGACTGAACCTAGCAAGAAAAAGTTATGGGGTACCACAACACAGCAACAATCCGGTTCGCGGTGGTTGCTCGCAGGCGGGATGGGGAAGAGCAACAAGCACCCGTTTATGAAGTCGAAGACTGTTTCAAAACCTGCCCAAGCAACCACAACGGTGCAGCCTGGGGAAACCCTCTGGAGCATTTCGTCTCGTGTTCATGGCACCGGAGCCAAATGGAAGGAGTTAGCAGCTTTGAATCCTCATATACGGAATCCGAATGTTATTTTCCCGAATGAAAAGATCAGGTTGCGTTGAGCATTCTACAGGCTTCCAACACGAACACAGCGCAACCCTTTCTGGGGTTGGACATCATCACTGCCTTGCTGTCTGCAGAACTAGGTAGAGCTAGTTCCAGGCGGCGAAAAAGAATCTAGCCGCATGGTGGGATCAGGAACCTGGTATGATATGCATTGATGTTTATATTGGGTGCGATAGAATTTCTGCTTTTGGAGCTTTCTCTTGTACTTACCTCAATTATAATCTTTTATTCCCATGCAATAAAGCTGATTGTGAAATGGCTTGTTGTTTCTTCTATGTAATGAATGTCTATTTCGCTGCTCTTGAGTATGCTTCTAATGGTACCTATGCTTTATATCTGTCTCGGAAGATGTAGATAGGTCTGGTTTAGGAGCTGATCCATTGCTGGGCAACATCTGCACATTTAATCTTGGAATGAATTTATTATTTCACCGTAGGGACTCCTGTGGTGACTGGTGACTGTGAAGGTAGAAATCTTCACTGTTGTGTAGTTTGCTTTCTTTGGCTGCAAATGATGGATACTTGGATTCCGTAGTTGCTTCACATTTCAATCTTTGGTCACATTGAGGTTCTATTAGGACGCATTCTGTTTCTGCACCTGTCATGGGAATGCATGTATTTTTACATGTAGTTTTAGTTGCAATATGGGGCTGTTTCTGTCGAGGAGCAATGCTTTTCACACTGAGTTTTTGCTGATGTTGTTACTGGAATTTGCGTCATCATGATGTGATTATTACATTAGTGGTGCGGATAGTTGATACGATTTGGAGCCCCTGCATCAGATCTTTCATGGACGAGGATTAATTCCACCCCGAATGGATCATACGGTCTGCTCCAGATATACAAGTGTTTACTGTACCTCCAGGTATGCCTTCTGTTCCATCAGATCTATCATGGATGAAGATCCTTCTAATTGTACCTATGCTTTATGTCTGTTTCGGAAGACGTAGATAGTTCTGGTTTAGGAGCTCATGCATTGCTGGGCAACATTTCATCTGTCATTTTGCTGCACATTTAATACTGGAATGAATGCATTATTTTGCTGTACTGGGGCTCCTGTGGTGAGTGTGAAGCTGGAAATCTTCACTGTCGTATAGTTTGCTTTCTTTGGCTGTAAATAATGCATACTTGCTTTCCGCAGTTGCTTCACATTCCAATCTTCAGTTGTATTAAGGTTCTATTATGACGCATTCAGTTTCTGCACCCCTGTCATGGGAATGCATGTAATTTTAGTTGCAATATGGTGCTGTCTCTCTCGAGGAGTAATTCTTTTCACACTGCTGGAGATGGGTTTTTTGCCGATGTTGTTACTGGAATTTGCATCATCATCATGTGATTATTATGTCAGTGCTGTGGATGGTTGACACAGTTTGGAGCCCCTGCATCAGATCTTTCATGGATGAAGATTCATTCCACCCTGGATGGATCATACGGTCTCTTTCAGATATACAAGTATTTACATTACCTTCAGGTATGCGTTCTGTTGCATCAGATCTTTCATGGATGAAGACCTTTCTAATTGTACTTATGCTTTATGTCTGTTTCAGAAGATGTAGATAGGTCTGGTTTAGGAGCTGGTGCATTGCTGGGTAACATTTCATCTGTCATTTTGACGCACATTTAATTTTGGAATGAATGTATTATTTCACCATAACGGTGTTCCTGTGGTGAGTGTGAAGCTAGAAATCTTCATCTCGTATAGTTTGCTTTCTTTGGCTGCAAATAATGCCTACTTGCTTACTGTAGTTGCTTCACATTTTGATCTTTGGTCGTATTAAGGTTCTATTCTATTTGGATGCATTCAGTTTCTGCACCTGTCACAGGAATGTATGTAATTTTAGTTGCAATATGGGTTGTTTCTGTCAAGGAGCAATGCTTTCAACACTGCTGGAGATGGGTTTTTGTTGATGTTGTTGCTGGAATTATCACCATCATGTGAGTATTACATTGGTGCTGTGGATGGTTGATACGGTTTGGAGCCCTGCATCAGATCGATCATGCATGAGGATTCATTCCACCCTGAATGATTCAACAGTCTCCAGATATACAAGTATTCACGGTACCTTCAGGTATGCCTTCTTTTGCATCAGATCTTTCATGGATGAGGATCATTCCAGGAACTGTGTAATTTGTTTCAGAGGAGTTTATCCCTGATTAAATCAATTGAAGATATTGATGCCACATGGTGGAGCCACCCTGTACAGCTGCATCACTTTAGTGGTAATTGAAGATTATATTATAGAAAGAAAAGGAAATACAAAGGGAAATAGAGTATGAAGACCTCTCAATCAAAAAAAAAAAAAAAAAGAGTATGAAGGATAATGAGAGATTATCCCATATTCTACTGTACAAGGGGGCAAACAAATTTCCCCAAAAGACCCAAAACCTCTTGCATATTACAACCCTTGAAATGCTTGTTCCATAATGCCTAAGAGATGAGCCTCCTTCTAACCCACTTTGCCATCGAAGGTCCTATGGTTAGTCTCTATCACCATCATATGAGTTAATCGTATTATCTTCGACCCTATGGTTTGTCTCCTATAACCATCATATGAGTTTATCGTACTATCAGCACATCCGGACTGGTGGAACATACCCTGGGTAGACTACATTGCAAAAGTCGATCAATTTGACAATCCTATATGTTCCATCAATAGACTTTTCCCATCGATTATTGACTTATTTAACTTCGTTTTAACCATCTGTTTGAAGTCCGTCGGACTGAATGGTCATGATCATTCTGTCAGCGTGAGTTTTGGGCTGTACCCTGTTCAGATTAGGTCCAAAAGATGGATTGTCTGTATTATCTGATCATGCAGTCCCATCAATTTATCATATATGGGCTAACCAATGGACATGTTATGCAGGACAACGTACCACCATCAGAATAGGGTTACAATTGGATAGTTCAAATAGTGTTTGGATCATCTGCGGGTTCCATGTGATCCCACATGTGGAGGTCTGGTTCTAGTCCAAATTCCACACAGCTGGATAGGAGAGTCCTATTTGTTCTCTTTATTAATTGGCACCACACAATCAGGTTAGATTTCTATAAGTAGCAACAGTCCTAATTGGACTTGGGACCTTTTTTTTTTATTTAATTTAAAATATGGTTGTGAAGGCTGTGTTTGTAGACTTTCATATGAAACCACATGGGTACAAGATATTTGATTGAAATACAGTTTCACGGATTCCTTCAATGGGAAGTTTTACTAGATATCATGACTTTTATCAGATAAATTACTAAACAGATTTTTCAGTACTTTCTAAGTACTAAAATTCAGCACTTAAAGTTTTCATTGCTTAAATTAATTTTCAGGCCATATTTTTCAGTTTACCAAACGGCACCTCAATTAGGACCCGCTTGGATACCACCAAATAAGTTACTTTTTCTACTTACAGCAGTAGATAACTAATTTGAGATAAGTTTAGTTTATGATCGCTTATAAGTAACTTTTTTTTAAAAATATTTAAAGCAGCGTTTTAAATAGCGGCAACGTGTTGCATAGCGTTCAAGCCTCTGTAGCATGTAGCGTAAGTTACACGATACTTCAATTTTTTAATTTAAAATAAGAAAAATATAATAATTAGTAAGAAAGAAAGCAAAAAATATAAAAATGCCTGACAAATGATTCAATTTTTCAAGTATAAGCATGTTCAAGCAAGTTATTAATTATTATTTATCAAAAGTTAATCCACATATATAAAGTTATAAAAAATCAATAATCAAAAAAATTATCGCATCAACAACTTTCTAAGCAAATCACTTTAATTAATAATGTCTAATTGAAACCACAAATCACAACTCACAAGTATGAAAAGAAATAAAAATCTCAGAGGTTAAGAGGGGTTTTCGAAACCTCTCTTTCGAAACCCTTTTTCTTTTTAGTTTTAAATGTTTTTGTGTGTGAATTTCACACTAACTTGAAGAAAAGATCACCACCTGTTATAGATTAAGGTTGATCGTTGAAGAGGTTTGAAGACCAAAGACCCGCGAGTGCCTTTGACTCCGTAATGTCACGACCTAATCATTCAACCAACGAGCCTATATGGTCGCAGCTCGTATATCGCGTTGATGCGTCCCTATACACTCCTAAATATACGAGCAGGACTGGTTGTTGGTTGCAGGATGTGAGTGACCTTAATTTCAAGTCGTTGAGTGAGGGGATCCCCGTTATGCGAATAGCCTTAGTCTCTGGTCATCGAGTGATGACACCCTCATGATGTGAGCTGCCCTGATCTCTGGTCCCTGATAGGGACATCTCCCGTCTTATAGTACCAGCAGCCCCTATAGGCCGGTTTTGGGCTTGTTTCTATTTGTAGCCCCGAATCACATGGAATCTCCATGATTAAGGCGTAATCAGCTAGACATCTAAAGTGGTTAGGCCATCTCTCTGTCTAATAAGGATTAATAAGATAAGCACCTTATCCCTTGAAATCAGCGGTGATCTCGACGGCTTGCATGACAAACTGGATTACCCGAATCTGTATAAATAGATGACCCCATTGATGACAAAGGTATGTAATCTCTAAACCTACGTCTCACACTTCATCTTACTATCGAGTCCCACCTGACTTAAGCTTTGGAGGACCAACGGCTAAGCGCCGGTCACCTTTAATTTTCTTCTCTGGCTTTCAGGTTTAGAGGGGAGCTCACCTAAAGAAGGGCGAATACTTGGGAGGAGCCTGTTACCAGAATCTGATGTTAACAGATTGGCGCTGTCTGTGGGACTTTTTCGAAATTCAATCCGCTCTCATCATCGATTGTCACCTCCCACTATGCCTCCTAAGAAGACGACTCATCCTTCTACGTCAAGGCAAATGTTACCCCGCCAGACATCCCTGAACCAACTCCTAACCTCCCTCAGGCTACTTCGACGGGGATTTCCCCGGAAGAGCCCAACCTACCTTCACAAAATCCATTCCAAGATATATCTGGTGGTTACGATGGTGTTATGCGTTTCGTCGGAGATACACTCCTTACCCTCAAAGCTGGACTTCAAACCTTATCCAATTGGTTTGATCAGCATTTTCCCTAATCGTAGCAACCTCTAGAAGGACCGCCACTACAATCTGCACCACTAGCTTCCAGACATTCCGCAGATGAGCCACAAGCTCAGCGAAATCATCTTTCAAGTCGCGTGCCACTCGGCAATCAAACTCCAGCTCAACCTCCACAATTTATCCGCTCCAGCACCTCTCGACAATGACGACCTCAATAATCCGGTGTCGAAACGCTGAGTTATACTTTACCTTGGGAAGGAGATCTCAGGAGAATCGAAGATCGTTTCGCCGATATGGAACAACGATATTAATCTAACCTCCCACCTTCTGCTTTTGTATTAATCCATCAAGCTGAACCCCCCTTCACTCACGAGGTAATAGAAGCCCTTTTACCTAGAAAATATCGAACGCCTAGCATCGTTCCGTATATTGGTATCGGTGATCCTCTCGAACATTTGGAGACGTATAGGTCTCTCATGGAGTTAGAAGGATATAGTTCGAAAATTATGTGCAAGGCTTTTTCCTTAACTCTAAAAGATGCAGCGCGTATATGATTTCGTGGCCTAAAACCTCGGTCTATAGAATCTTTTTCCCAATTATCGGATCTCTTCCTCTCTCAGTTCATAGGAAGTATCCGTACCAAAAAACATGCATCTTATCTATCGGATCTAAAGCAGCAACAAGGAGAAACAATTAAGGAGTTCACAGTTCGGTTTACAGCAGAAGCCGTCCAAACTGAAGGTTATACTGAAGACAAAGGCCTCACCGCCCTTATAGCAGGAATCACAAGCAAGAAATTTCGATTCACCTTGGATAAAAACTCTCCTAAAATCATGACTGAATTTCAGGCTAAAGCTCAAAAATACATTAATGCTGAAGAGGTCGCTTTGGCTCGTCAAGGTATACAAGGGAAGAAACGTAAGTTTGAGGAGATCTCTTCCTCCGATAGGAAATATCGGCGTGATTGGTGGGATCGCTCCCCTAATAAGCTTTACTCCGATAAATATCGCAACTACACGCCTCTCAATCAGTCTCCTGAAAAGGTACTAATGGAGATAAAGCATAAATCTTACGTTAAATGGCCTCCAAGGATAAAATCAGACCCTGAAAAAGAGATAAGAGGAAGTTCTGCTATTTCCATAAAGATCATGGGCATAATACCCAAGATTGCATATCTCCGAAAGATCAAATTGAAGCTCTCATTCGGAAGGGACATCTCCGGGATTACATTGCGCGACAGGATCGGTCGCCTAAAAGAATCGATACCTCATCACATCAAGGATGAAGAAAAAGGTCGCCGCAACATCATCCTCCACAGGAAGATGCGGAACCTAGAGGTGAAATTCGGACCATTGCTGGAGGTCTAGCTTGCGGAGGAGATTCCCAAGCCTCAAGGAAAGCATATGCTCGGAAGGCGTGTCAGAAGCCTCAACACATTTATTGGCTGGAAAAATCGTCCGATACGCCAAATCCTAGCCATCACCCAATTTCTTTTTCTCTTGAAGATGCTTAAGGAATTCATTTCCCTCACGAGGACTCCATCTTGGTCGCATTAAAGGTATCAAATTATTTAACTCATCGTATTATGTTGGATACAGGTAGTTCTGCAGATGTCCTTTATCTAGAAGCTTTCAATAAAATGACACTTGCCAGAAATTTACTCAAACCTATCTCCACCCCCCTCGTTGGATTCGGGGGCGAAGTTGTAACACCAGAAGGGCGCATCGACCTTCCTGTCACCTTCGAAGAAAGTCCAGCCAAAATCAATGTGTTTGTCAACTTCCTAGTGGTCGATCGAAAATCAGCGTACAATGCTATCTTGGGTCGACCCTTGCTCACCAAAATAAGAGCAGCTCTACACTCCCTTTATTTATGCATTAAATTCCCTACTCCAAACGTAGTCGGGGTAGTACGAGGGAACCAAAAGGAAGCTCGAGCGTGCTACGAAATCTCGGTACAAGATCGAAAAAATGTCCAAGCAGCTCCTATTATGACGATTACGGGAGGCCAAGCGAATTCCCTGATAGTAACAGCGTTGGACCCGAGGGAGGACGCTCATCAATCAGGAATTTTCTGAGAGGAGACAGTCGAAATCCATCCATCTAAAGATAACCCCTCCAAGAAGATTCGCATCGGATCGTCTCTAAGCTGTATCTTTCGAGCAAACCTGACCAATTTCCTAGTCGAATATTAAGATGTATTCTCTTGGTCTCATGAGGATATGCCAGGTATCGACCCCAACGTTGCGGTCCATTGTCTGAACGTTGATCCGAAGTACAAACCCATTCATCAACATCGACGAGCGTTCACGGCTGAAAGGCAAATGGTGATTAAAGCTGAGGTCGAAAAATTATTGGCCGTCAATTTTGTCGAAGAGGTTAACTACCCATAATGGCTCGTGAACGTGGTTCTTGTCTGCAAAGCCAACGGTAAGTGGAGGATGTATGTAGATTATTCCGATCTGAACAAGGCGTGTCCAAAGGACAGTTTCCTGACTTCCCGCATCGACCAATTGGTCGATTCAACAGCAGGACATGCCCTGCTCAGCTTTATGGACACTGGTTACAACCAGATCATGATGCATCTGCCTGATCGTCAAAATACTACTTTTATCACTGATCGAGGCTTACATTGTTATAAAATAATGCCTTTTGGCCTCAAGAATGCGGGGGCCACCCATCAGCGTTTGATCAACAAAATGTTTGCTGCACAAATCGGCAAGAATATGGAGGTTTATGTCGACGACATGCTTGTAAAAAGTGTCGTGGCCAATGATCATCTCGCGGATCTCTTGGAAGCCTTCGATCTGGTGAGGAAGTATCAGATGAAGTTAAATCCAGAAAAATGTGCTTTCGGGGTCTCTACCGGAAAATTTCTTGGATTCATGGTTGGTCAACGAGGGATTGAAGCAAACCCCGAGAAGATTAAAGCCTTGATTGAAATGAAGTTTCCATCCACTCTCAAAGATGTTCAACGATTGACTGGTCGCATTGCATTGTTAAATAGGTTTATTTCGCGTGCCTCTGATAAATGCCTTCCCTTCTTTAAGCTTCTCCGCACTACTATAAAAACCAATTGGGTATAGACCTAACAATGTGAGGAGGCATTTCAGTAACTGAAACAATATATGAGCGCGCCTCCTATCTTATTCAAACCTGTTCCACACGAGCAACTTTTTCTTTATTTATCTGTATTTTCCACGGCCGTTAGCGCCACCTTAATAAGAGAAGATTCTGGGGTCCAAATGACCGTTTATTATATCAATCGAGCAATGGTGGATGCCGAAACTCGATACTCCGATATGGAAAAACTAGCTCTGGCCTTAGTAACTGCAGCTCGAAAACTACGACCTTATTTCCAAGCCCATTCTATATTAGTACCTACGAATCATCCATTAAGGCAAGTCCTTCAAAAGCCCAAGGTATCTGGGCGGTTGACTAAATGGGCAATTGAGGTCGGCGAACATGACATTACATTCTGCTCACGAACCGCCACTAAGGCCCAAGCCGTAGCCAATTTCATTGTTGAATTTATATATTCGACTCTCGCTGTTCTACCTCCAGCAATGACCCTACGACCAGTGAGCAGGCACCCTGGTCGCTTTATGTAGATGGGTCATCATGCACCACTGGCAGCGGAGCCGGTTTGATCCTAATCGCTCCTGACGGATCACAATTCCAATATGCTTTATGCTTCGATATTCATGTCTCTAACAACGAAGCAGAATATGAGGCCTTGATCGTTGGCCTCGAATTAGCGAATGTGTCGCAATACAGAACTTATTTATTCACAGTGACTCTCAGCTCATAGTCAATCAAGTGCTCGGCGAAAGAAGAGCGAATGACCTTGTATAAATCTCGAGTACTTATCATGCTCGTAAAACTCGGCAAATATGAGATAATTCACATTCCTTGCGAGAAGAATAAGCTCGCAAATTCTCTAGCAAAGTTAGCTTCCGCACCAGAGTCTGATTTAACGCGATCTGTTTCTGTCGAGCACCTTCATTCTCTGAGTATTGATCAAGTCGTTCCAAAGCAAGTGGTCACATTGTATTTATCTCCATGATGGATGGATTCCATCGTCCTTTACCTAAAAAATGGACAACTCCCAGACGATAGAAAATCTACGCGACAAATTCGTTACCGTTGCTGCCAGGTACACCTTACAAAACGGAATACTATTACGTAAAAGTTTTACTTTACCATACTTAAGGTGTCTCCATTCAGAGGAAGCACACTGTGTTCTCGATGAAATACACCAGGGGGCATGCGGTAATCATCTCAGGGGGCGGTCTTTAACATATAAAGCAATGAGGCAAGGGTACTACTGGCCCACCATGAAGGCGGACGCAATCGAATTTTCCAAGAAATGCGACAAATGCCAGCGATATTCTCCAATCCCTCGCGTGCCATCTGAGCAAATGACGCCGATGGATGGCCCTTGGCCTTTTGCCCAATGGGGAATCGATATAATTGGACCATTACTCACCGGAAAAGGTCAGAACAGGTTCGCAATTGTAGTAGTCAATTACTTCACCAAATGGGTCGAGGTAGAACCTTTAACCACAATCACTGAAAAACAAACTACTAAATTCATATGGAGAAATATCATATGCCATTATGGGCTCCCCCATACTATAATCACTGACAACGGGAAACAATTTGACAACGCTGCGTTCTCCGAGTTTTGCGAGAAATGCAGGATACGAAGTATTCGAACCTCCCCATATCATCCTCAGGCTAATGGATAAGTTGAGGCAATCAATAAGATTATCAAACATCATCTGAAAACTAAACTTGATGAGCGTAAAGGTATGTGGCCTGAACTTTTACCTAAAATCTTATGGGCTTACAGAATGACGACTCGTACGTCGACCAGAGAAACCCCTTTCTTTCTAGCATTCGGTACCGAAGCAGTTGTTCCAGTCGAAGTTGAAGTACCCTCGTATCGAATGGAGCAATACGACCCAGCGAGCAACGAGAGGGTCTGAGGTTTCATCTCGATCTTTTAGAAGAAAGAATGGATGTATCCCGACTTCGAGCAGCAGCTTACCAACAGTGTATAGCTCGCTACCGCAACGCAAAGGTCAAACCCAGAGCTTTTCAGCTTGGTGATTTGGTGTTTAGACAAAATCTTAGAACACCTGCTCGTTCGTTTGATCCGAATTCGGAAGGCCCCTATCGGGTTATCAAGATTGTACGACCAAGTACATATTATCTAGAAGACATGCAAGGAAGACCACTATGTCGCCCCTGGCACATGGAGCATTTACTTCAATATTATCCATAAACATTCATGTATTAAGCACGTGAATCACGTTTGAATAAAGATCATTTCTTTCATTATGGCTAATCAACTATAAATCTTATAATTTGGTCGTTGCTTCGCTTTGGACCAGAACAGCGCTAAAGAGAAGACAAACATTCTCTTAACCAAATCTTCTGCTTACTGCAAAGCCAAAGTCTCAATCGATAGATCAGTCTATCTCTATGCGAACGTGGTCACCAAGACCCCCTGATTGAGCCTAACTCATTTTTCATGAGTTAAGTATCTATGCATTCAACATTCAAATAATTTATTGCTGGGAGAAGCCAAAATGTCAAAATGATTTTCTCTATTAGAAGTCATTCAAAGGGAAACATTAAGATTGTTTTTACAATAAGAAGAAGGGAGCGACTAAGATCAACATAAAAAAAAGAGGAGGTGCTCATTCCTGAGCGTCGCTTGGAGGAGGTGCGCTACTCTCGACCTCAGGGCCCACCTCGGGAACCCCCGCAGCTTGGGTAGCTTCCGTAACTTTATTTTCAATGGCTGCTCTCTCTTCAGCAACGACGACGGCCGCGACCCTCTCGAATTCCTCCATATTGAATGATGGAGATATCCGCTGCACTACTCTCAACGCAAAGTTGCGGCCAGCATCGTATTACTCGTACCGCTCGTCATCGTACAACTGCGAAGTACGGAACTCCATGACCGCTCGAGGACCCTCTTCAAATAACATTTAACGTAAGCCACTCTCTCCTCCTCCCAATGAATGGAATCATCTTTGAGCTGTACGAGAATAGACCTTTCCTTCTCCAAGTTATCGCTGACTTCTTTCAGTCACAACCTGCTCTCAGCGAGTTGCTCCTCTAGAGAAATTTTATCTTGGCGGAAGATCTCTCTCTCTCTCTCTCTCTCTCTCTCTCTCTCTCTCTCTCTCTCTCTCTCGATCTTCTCTTTCATCTCCATGAGTCTCGTGAAGTTCGTATCCAAGGATTGATACCTGTCGGTTAAGACCTGGATCTTTTCAATGAGGATTTTTCTCTCCCCATTCATCTTTGCGATCAGAGTTTCATGAGACTTGATGACTTGATCTCTTCCTTGGATTGCCTTCTCCAGAGCAAGCCTCTTCTCCTCGGCCTCATCAATGATACGATGAGCAGCGATAATATCACGTCTCGTCCGTATAATGAGGTCTAGTCCCTGCTCAAGGAGTAAAAGAAGTGTTATCAAAGGAACAAAGATCCCAAAAACAAAAAAAGAAGGAGAAAACAAGCTAAAACTGAAGTATTTTTACCTGGATCATCATCACCTCCGCATCTAGAGAGAAATCATCGGGACTGGGCTCGGGAAGAGTACCAAAAGTCTGCGGGGTGATGTTATTAAATATAAACTTGCAAATCGGATACAAGTGACTTGGGATATTGAACGTCCCAACTCCAGACGGCTGAGCTACGACCAGCCCAGCAGTGCTCGCATCATGAGCAACAGATGGCTCACGAGCAGGAACCAACTCGCGAGCAACATTAAGCTTGCGATGCCCTTCACTCGAGGGACGACTTAACCCCGCTTCGTCGCCTCTTGGGAAGTTATCAATGATGTCAATGACCGGTGGCTCTGGAGGAACAATTGGAGCACTCGTCACAGTCTCAGGAAGAGGGTCGCATGGTTGCAAGCCTCGAGTATGCTCATCCGATCGACCAGATGGATTAGATGGACCAGCTGTCGTCTTCTTTTGTCTATTTGAGGTGGTACCTCTTAGACGGGGTAGCAATCCTCTCTTCTCACCAACATTTGCCATGGTGACTTCCTCCTGAAATATCAGTCCGGAAGCAGCAAGTTGTGGAAGCGAGAGGGTGGACTCGATATTCCTATCGCTAACCGATAGTTTGTAGATTTTAACGATCTTCTCGTTAATCCCCCCTTTCAAACTAGGCTTTCCTCAAGTTGGAATACCTGCGAACACGAGTAGAGCTGGGTAAATAAGAGATTAAAACTACTACAAAAATTATGGAGAAATGAAGATCTACCCACCTTCATTAAAGAAGCGACTGACATTATGGCCCCCAAGGTTGGACCCTACGTTAGATTCTCAATTTTCGGAGGCATAAAACCACCGTTTCCTCCACCCAGGGTAATTCGAAGGGGTTTTCCCAAAACATAATTATCTCGGTGCCAGTAGCACAGATAATACCAACCCTCACTGGAAGGAGCCTTCTTGAGTTGAAACATTTTAAGGAATTCTTCAGCTGTTAAATGTTCATTTCTAGCTTGTTTCCAGAGAACAAAATTACTTAAAACAACCCTCCAGCCATTTACGATGAGTTGTCTAGGGGCAATTTTGTAAATACAAAGTACGTTTCGGATAAAAGGATGAAGAGGAAGACGCACACCAAGAATGAAAAAATAGTCATACAAAGCCATGCAGCCTGGAGGTGGAGAATCCGGATTCTCTCCCTCTCTAGGTAACCGAAGAATGACGGAGTCAGGGATTCGGTATCTTTCCCGTAACTCATTTAATCGTTCATCCGTCATTATCGAAGGATACCTGGACGCAGAGTATCTCCCGGCAATGACCCTTGCGCTGTTTGAGGAAGAGGAATCCGGAGTTGCATCCCCTAAAGAGACAACTTCGTCATCGGAATCTCTCACCATTGTCGTTCAAGGAAGAAAACAAGGAAAGGGGAATACCTCAAAGAAAAAATGAAGGTCACACGAAAGAGAAACATGAACAGGGAGAGAAGAAGGACGGACTTTTTTTTGAAATCTTCGATGAAACTTTGAAATGAAGAAACCTCCGCAGGCTTCGGATATTTATAAGCAATCATTCCTTTAAGATTTGGGCAACACGCGGCAACCATTCGTTTGGCACGACAGTCGAACGGGCACGGTCATTAACTCCGGAGACACGTGGCAGACGCCGCTTCATTTCCTCCTGGTTGAAAAGCTGCGGAAAGCTGGCGCTCATAAATGAGGGCTCAATCATGTACGGCTTTTCTCCGAAAAACGCATTAGGCGGTTAAATGTGCAGACAAGTCCTCTTAAACTCCTCAACGCTAAGGACTTGGGAGGCATCTGTTATAGAATAAGGTTGATCGTTGAAGAGGTTTGAAGACCAAAGACTCGCGAGCGCCTTTGACTCCGTAATGTCACGACCTAATCATTCAACCAATGAGCCTATATGGTTGCAGCTCGTATATCGCGTAGACGCGTCCCTATACACTCCTAAATATATGAGCAGGACTGGTCGCAGGATGTGAGTGACCCTGAATTTAGGTCGTTGAGTGGGGAGATACCCGTTATGTGAATAGCCTTGGTCTCTAGTCATCGAGTGATGACATCCTCATGATGTGAGTTGCCCTGATCTCTGGTCTCTAGTAGGGACGTCTCCCGTCTTATAGTACTAGCAGCCCCTATAAGCCGGTTTTGGGCTTGTCTCTATTTGTAACCCCGAATCACAAAGAATCTCCATGATTAAGACGTAATCAGTTAGACATCTAAAGTAGTTAGGCCATCTCTCTGTCTAGTAAGGATTAACGAGATAAAGCACCTTATCCCTTAAAATCAGCGGTGGTTTCGACGGCTTGCGTAACAAACTGGATCACCCAGATCTGTATAAATGGATGACCTCATTGATGACAAAGGTATGTAATCTCTAAACCTATGTCTCACACTTCATCTTATTATCGAGTCCCACCTGACTTAAGCTTCAGAGGGCCAACGGCCAAGCGCCGGCCACCCTTAGTTTTCTTCTTTGGCTTTCAGGTTTAGAGTGGAGCTCACCTAAAAAAGGGCGAATACTTGAGAGGAGCTTGTTACCAGAATCTGACGTTAACACCACCATTTTAAGTGAAAGTAAGCAGAGAAAGGTTTGGTTTTGACTATACATTTTCAATTTTTATTTTTTATTTTTTATTTTTATGTTGTGACTTTTACATTATTTTTAAAAAATAGTAATAATTAAAAAGAAAAATTAAAATAAATTAAAAATACATTTTTTTGAGAGATAATAAAAAATAATGCATTGTAGCGTATGCTACATACGCTACACGCTACGTAGCTATAGGGGATTTATGCTATTTAGCTATGCTACGGATGTTATTTGAAACACTGATTTAAAGTTACTTAATCAGTTTAGTTTAACAAGTAGAAATTAAGATAAGCTACTTGAGGCATAAGTAGCTTATCTCAAGTAACTTACAATCCAAATGCCACCTTAAAGACTTGGTCGAGTTCGAGTTGACCCGATACAGCTAGACATTGAGTCAAGACGAGTTTTCAAGTTTTTGAACTCTGGTGGAGAGATTGGGAGGATTGATTCAAGTACAGAAACAGCCTGCTGCTAGTATTGGAAGACTAAATCCGTGGGAAAAGGAGGTATCTTCCTAAACCGTTATGAGATTGAAACAATTCTGCACTGCAAATTCCAGATTTGCTCCTCAACACTGGGTACATGATTCAGATAAGAAGTGAAGAAGAGAACTAAAACAATCTACCCTAAAGTCGCTTTGAATCTCAGACAACTCAACTGACACAAACAATCCACAGGGTGTTTGGCTTACCGCTGAAAGCTATTCAAAATGATAACTTTCATAAATAAATCCCAAAATTATGTTGAAGACTGTTGATCGCTTGCGACCCCTGGTTAGTGACTTAATATATTACCTTTTTTTACAAGCATTTTGCCCTTTTGAAAAATTTACAGAATTTTCAAGGGCAAATGTGATCTCTTGAATTTTTAACCTAACTCAACTGGCACAAAGAACCTACAAGGTGTTTGGATACACTAAAAATAATTCAAAATGATCGTGTTTCAATAAAGTAACCCCAAAATCATTTTCAAGAGAATTGATCATTTGCAAACATCAACGGACTTGACATTTGACCTATTTTTACTGGCATTTTTTACCCTTGAAAAATATGCAGTATTTTCAAAAGAAAAGGCACGAGCATAAAAATGGGTTGTGGCCATCAAGAGATTGCTGGTGACCAGTTCTCCATTTATAATGGGCTTCTGGTTATTTGGAATTCCTGAGAAATGAGTTTTTATTCTCGGTGACCAGTTCCCCATTTTGAACATTCCTACGCATATTTGGATGATTCAAATGAGAAAATTATCTCCAAAGATACGATTTTTTGTTGCCAAAAAATTCCAACAGTTTGTGTTCAGTGATCTTTTCTGCTCTTCAAAATCTTTATTGGGCAACACTTCTGTTGTCCCCCTTCCCCTCCCGTCTCCCAAGCTCTCCATAGTGTTGTCTCTGTCAAAACATCTGGATTGTTTTGACCTCCAAATCTGGCCAAGTGGTTCAAAGCACATGCAATGAGAGCAAATGAAATGCTCCAGTTTAGAAACCTATCATGGGATTTATGTTGGTGTCCTTTGATATAAGAACCGAGGTGTGTAGTGTGAGGCAAGCTCAAATTGTTGCAATTTTCCTACATGGTTTTTTTTTCTAGCGTGTCTGGGGGTATATTGGGATGTGATGATTGTGGATTTTGACAGTAGGAGTTCGAATTAGGGGTGATTTCTGGAGAACCCACTTGGAAGGAAGTGAAATGAGACCTGGGCTTTCGAGAGGTTGGATTTTCTATTCTGGTTTCATGGGTTCTGACTGTGGATTGAAGTATCATCGGCGTCCAATGAATATCGAAACTTGTACATATCGCCCAATGCATATCGATTTGGTGCCTAACTATGTGAGTCAGTCACACCAAGATCGCCCAATGAATATGGTTTCGGTTCCTAACTATGTGAGTCAGTCACGCCAAGAACCTCCCGATTCACCTATTTACAAGCCATATTTGAGGAAGATTATAATTAGAATTGTTTATTGGCACATTTGAATGCATTTTGTGGGGATTTTGGGACTTTTTTTAGAGAGAGGATAAATTTATTAATGAAAGGCCTGAGTAAGAAATATAAGAACTGAAAATCAAAGAAAGGAAAATTACAGCTCAAGCCAATTGATTGAGAATTGGGAAATTACTTTTGATACAATTGCTAATTCCATTACATGTAATTTTACCCTATGAAAAACCTCCAATTCCTCTCCTTTCCAATTCCTAAAACATAGATCATTCCTTTCTAACCATTGGAGCCATAAACTCACTACTAAACTCAACTGTTAGCACCTTTATTTCTTCCCACTAACCAGGCAAGCACCACTAGCTTTGAGGGAGCTCTATACCCCAAACAAAAGATGTTGAGCTGATCTTTTTATTGATGTCGGCCTTGTAATGACCATAGTAAATTTTAGGGCTAGAATTTTTTTTGTGAAAAGATGGACTGTTCACCTTTGCATCTAGGCATCCATCAATTCATCAATCCATTAAATTAGGAAAACATGCATTTCTACAACGAACCAACCATTAAACCCAACGTCCGACCATTAGATTGACCAGTTGTGTCATAGACCTATACATTTGGGTATCCAAACAATCATCCATCCATCGATCAAGGAAACTCTATTATTCAAAGGGAATGAGGTGTATCTAAAAGGGATTAAAGGGATTTAGGGTTCTAAGGAACTTATGGTTAGGGTTTTAAGAAAAAGGGAGAGAAATTGAGGTTAGGGCTTTGAAATAGAGAAAATATGAGAATTAGGGTTAAAGGGTTTTGAGGGGTTTCGATCTAGAGAGGGTCAGAAGCAACGGGAAGCAAAAAAGAGAAGCAAAGGGGTGCCACACATGGCCGCCTGTGCGTGCACACGTGCATGTGTTGGCACGAATCTTCGTACTCTTTGTCATCCGTTATCTGTTGGCACGAATCTTCGTACTTTGTCTTAGAGCTCGGTTCACCTACTGGATTTTCACCTGCATCATCTGGGTTGTGTTTGAATAGCATTAATCACTATCATAGTGAGGTATATCCCTCCAAGATAAACACGACAATAATAACTAAACAAAAACAGCGCAAGCATGATAATAATAATGATCAACCAAAACATACAAGATAAAATCTTATTAATGCATTGCATGATACGCATGCTCTGACTAAGGCACCTTACCTAGAATCATAATACGTGAAGCGGGACACCCCCGTTACACTTCACGCTAGCCGCTAGCCACTAGCCACTAGTTATAAGAGGTAAATAACCAACTAATGGAAGTGGGAAACCCCTAATACCCTTCCACTAGATAGCGCACAACAAGAAGCGGAAAACACCCAATACACTTCCTCCGTGACACCCAGAGGGGCTGGCCCACCAAGTCAGGCCCTAGTGAATGCATGAATTAGTTTCTCTTTAGATTTAATAGTTTCGCGTCCAGCCATATTAAAGATACTCATTGGTCACTATAGGGAGTTGTAAACAACTCAGCATAAGCCGACAGCTCGGGCTTAGTATCCATATCACCAACTCCGGCTCATAAGACCACATTTACAAGTAATGTCCACTCCTTATCCCAATCCATGGTTTAATTTCATCATTCCCTAGATCCATCACAGGTAACGTATTAATACGAGGATCCCTTTGGCACTTATCCAACAATGCACACATGGTACTGTCAAAACTTAATAACATGACATATATATTCAACAAAACCTATACGGTGATGCCAATACTAAAACTAGAGGTGGGCAACGATCCGGGCCTAGCCGAGTTAGCCCTAGTTTGGTTTGGTTTGTTTTTGGACCACCGCAGTTTGTGGATCGGTTTGGTTTGGGTTTCGGGCCGACCCATGCGGCTCGAGTTTGGTTTGCTCCGGAAAAATCTGGTTCGAGCCGGGATCGGCTTGGTTGAAAATTTCGAACCGGGCCGGGCCGAGTTCAAACAGACAGTGGCTCTTATTTTCCTTATTCATTTAAATAGAAAATAATTTAAAAAGTTAGAAAAAAAAAGTACAAACATATCTTGCTATATGATGTTTAACATCCGAGTAACTTCAAAATAGACATGTAAGAGTATTTTCCAAACAAAAGTACACAAGCATAATTTTACAAGTGCAAGGAAACAGTGTGCATTCATGTATATGTATTATGTATTATCTATGTCATAATGTATATGTATTATGTATTATCCATGTTATCCATCTGTTTTACATATCATTTTAGGACATTATCCCAAAATGGAATCATATCCAAAGCTCAAGTGGATCACACCATAGGAAACAGTGTGCTTACAATCTACGAGCCGAATCAAAGCGAGCTGAATCAAATCGAGCTTCAAGCCGAGCCAAGCCGGAACTGCCCTAATTTGAGTTTGGTTTGTTTTTTCAAACGAGCTTGACTCGGAGGCTTGGCTTGGTTTGAACTTCCATTCGAACCAATCCAAACCGAGCTTTTTCGAACCAATCCGAGCCAAGCTTTCGAGCTGGCTTGGTTTGTGCCCACCTCTAACTAAAACCCAACAATCAGGCACATTCATCCAACAATGCATACGGTAATGCCAACTCTCAACAAGTAACAACAAGGCATACTCATCGAATAATATCCACATGGTAATGTCAACGCAACAAGGCCCCGTACGAACCCGTCTCTTTACATCAAACTGTTACATCAATATGGGGTTAAAGGGTGTGCATTAATGTAACATCCAGATACATAATCTTATACACACATCACATAGATCATCTAAAACATCATCAACTCATATAAAACATAATTTCAAAGTAATCTATATATGGTTCTCACATAAGCACAATATTACACATTTTCTCTTACCAAATCCATACAAGCATCACAAAGGCATTATATTGAAAATCAATGATAAACTTACATAAAAAATCATATTTAAATCAACAAATACAAGTTAATCACAAACAACACCGTAAACATGACTATTAACACATGAAAACCCTATAGAAACATATTATTATTATATTTGGTTTGAAGGGAGATCCTCACCTTTGTCTAATAGAGATTATAGGTTGAAGTATAAGGGAGGAGCATCATCTACACGATCCATGGTGACACACTCGAGTTATGGTGGAGATCTACGCTTGTGGATAAGGAAGGAAGAAATGAAGAAATGGACTTGCATCTTCTCTCTTTCTCTCTCACTTCTCTGTTTCTCTAGGGTGTAGGGGTTGGACAAGGGTTTGGACGTGTTAGCTATGAAGAGAAATAGAAGAAGGTATGTGTGCATTTTGCTATTTAGGTGGGTGGGCGTGCACACCTCCTAATCTCATTGGAATTCATAAAAAAGCGGGTCATGGGGTAATCTTTATCAAATTCTAATTTGTTCACAATGTTGGGCATAAAGAGTAGAGTTGAGAAATATAATTTTCTCGATGACCCATAATCTAGATTGGCTGATCTTTAAAAATGGACCGGCGGGTGCCAAAATAGAATTGATCTCAATTAACGGTCCACGCTTGATTATCAAGGCCCAAATTTGGAGAAAATGTGTAGTCATGATAGGAAAATAATTGAAAAAAATTGGTTATTGATCGATGGTGGAAAATGCCTAGATATGAAATTCCATCTTTAGCGGATAAAGGAAGGAAGTGGCTCCAGGGTTTGACAATGTAGGATCATAGATCAGGATTCAAATTTTGTGTAAACTCATAGTCATAAGGACAATAGGTGGTCCAAATTTAAGAAGCGATTGACGGTGGAAAGTGGGTTAATTGAAATGTCCAGATTTGGAAAGAGTTGATAACTTGGTTATTTCCTAAATCGAGATAACTTGGTGAGTAAGAAATAGGCTTATCAATGTGAATCACTCAAATCACACTATTGGTCCATGATAAGGTCGATCTAAGCCACTTACATGAATGAGAATATTAGACCACGACTACCTATCCACTTTCCTCACTTTATGGACACTAAAATCAAGGGTTAATGGGCTGATTTGATAATTGGGTCACTTCTATTATAATCTAAGGGCTGATATTAGACTTGTACGGTTAATTTATGATGAATAAGCATGGGATAAAATTTTAAGTCAAATCGATCATGGGAACCATGTGATCTAGAAATTAAGGGTCTAGGTTAATATGAGTCATTCATATTTTGGGCACTCAAGATTCCACATCTCTAGACCTCAGATAATCACTCAAATCCTTCTCCCAATCCATGGTTTAATTTCATCCTTCCCTAGATCCATCACAGGTAACGTATCAATACGAGAATCCCTTTGACACTTATCCAACAATGCGCACATGGTAGTGTCAAAACTTAATGACATGACATATATATTCAACAATACCCATACGGTGATGCCAATACTTAATACCCAACAATCAGGCACATTCATCCAACAATGCATATGGTAATGCCAACTCTCAACAAGTAACAACAAGGCATACTCATCGAACAATATCCACATGGTAATGCCAACGCAACAAGGCCCCGTACGAACCCATCTCTTTACATCAAACTGTTACATCACTGTGGGGTTAAGGGGTGTGCATTAATGTAACATCCAGATACATAATCTTATACACACATCACATAGATCATCTAAAACATCATCAACTCATGTAAAGCATGATTTCAAAGTAATCTATATATAGTTCTCACATAAGCACAATATTACACATTTTCTCATACTAAATCCATACAAGCATCACAAAGACACTACATTGGAAATTAACGATAAATGTTGAGCTCTTAATTGTGCATATTCTAACCCCAATTCATCACTCATTATGCATGGTTTTCATGATTTAAAGGCTAATCTAATGCATAGTTTTGTGGTTGTAGGAATGAAAGAGAGACTTCATCATTCGGATGCTTTGAGACCCTTCTTACATACCTTGAAGATCAAAGGAAAGGAAGAACAAAAGAGGGAAGAAGAAAGGAAAGAAGAGAAAGAAGAAAGGAAAGAAAAAGGAGCCCTACAAGGTGGTCCGACCGGTCAAGACCGGTCGGCCAACTCTGCTACCTTCTTCACATGTTGCTGGACTGCCACCCAGACAGGCTA
The DNA here is from genome assembly GCA_003013855.2 of Liriodendron chinense. Lineage (NCBI taxonomy): Eukaryota > Viridiplantae > Streptophyta > Magnoliopsida > Magnoliales > Magnoliaceae > Liriodendron > Liriodendron chinense. Next base: position 5,732,460 of record PVNU02000070.1, read on the forward strand.
GACCGGTCAAGACCGGTCGGCCATGTAATTTTAGAGTTCCAAATTTCAGACAGCAGGCTATTTCTGTTTTTAGATTTTCGGCACAGTTTTCTGGAGCCATCTTGATGATATTTGAAAATCCAACACATCCATGTCGAAGAGGAACTCGACGCCGAAATAACCCAAGTAGTTTCGTGTCGATCGGAGCTACGGATTGACCGTGGTGGCCAAAACAATACGAACTGTCCAGAAAGTTGCAGATTCCGCCTAATCCACTCTGGGCCGGTCCAGGTGGCCCATCATTGATGATATGAAGAATCTACTTTGACCATCTTCTAGACCACATCCATATATGAATAACCACAAAGTTTCAGATCAAAAGGATTTGTGGTTTGATCGTACCGGTTGAAGAAAGATGGACCATCTAGAAAGATTCAACTGTGCAGAGTTTATAAAAGCCCTAAGTGTTCTAATTTTCGGACCACATTCTGGGATTGTTTTGGACAATCTAATCCGTTGATCATGTAGAGGAAGAAGTTTTCTACCAATGTTCAGAATTTGGGATCAATCCGACATCTGTACACTCCGGAGCGTTGAAAGCAAGATGACTGGTTTTGAAGGTACCTGAAGTGTGCGATTTTGAGAGGCGGTCGCTAATCTGATTGGTGGGCCCATTTAGAAGATAATCTTGAAAGTCTAAATCATCTATGAGGAAGATCACATTACAAGGAAGCTACAAATTAAATTTGAAGGCAATCCGACCATTGGTTAAGCCGTACGAAGCGAAACAAAATCTGTTATGTTGCAGTACTCTTGCTGTATTATAAAAGGAGGTGCTCTCTTTTATTCTTGGGCAACCAAGGACGTGGGGAGCAAGGAGTTCAAGTCATAGGAGGCTTCCTAGCCTCCTCCAGCTAGTTTTTCTTCATTTTCTTAGTTCTAGTTCTAGTTTTTAATATGTTTTTCATTAGCTAATCTCTTAGCTAGAGCTAAGAGGTGAACCTTATAGTTTTCTTAGATTGTTTAATTCGTTTTATTGGTTTCAAGTTAGATTTCTATTAAAGAATAATGGTTTGAAGTTTAAATAAAGTTCCAATAGTTTTTTTCTTAATCTTATGATGGCTCATGGATGTTTAGAAGAATTGCTTGAGTTTTTAATTGTTTTGAGCTAGTCTAGACCTGTATGATCTGAGGAATTGAAATACGCTCTAGATCTATGATCTTCATGTGGGAGCTTCATACCAAAAGTCTTTTTTTTTAAATTCTGTAGTATATGGGAATATGTATGTGATTTGAATAAGTTCAAAATCATAATCTAGTTTTGTCTTGTGACAAGATTTAATGATGTTTATGATTGTGATCTTAGCCTATTGGAATTGGGACTGACCTATGCAATTGAGTATGCTCGTCCTAGCTTGCATTGAGTGAATCATATACATGGATCCTACATATGACAGATTGTTGGTTTAACAACTCTATCATCCGGCTAAATAGATCTTAATTTCGATTCTAGTTGAGAAAGTGTGAGACCACAACGAATTATGCATCTAAGGAGAGCTATAAGTGGATCCTTGATGCTCTAGTTATCTTTCCATTATCAGATTTTCTATTTTATGTTCAAAACCAATTTCACAAACCTCTTTAGATTCTAGTTATTAGGATAATTTGAATTGTTTACTTCCTTCCCTGTGGATCGACCTGTCTTACCGAGATTATTACTACATCGCAGCCTTGCACTTGAGGTGAGCGAACAATAAACTTACATAAAATATTATATTAAATCATATTCAAATCAACAAATACAAGTTAATCACAAACAACACCATAAACATGACTATTAATACATGAAAACCCTAGAAAATCATAATATTATTGTATTTGGCTTGAAGAGAGATCCTCACCTTTATCTAATAGAAATTATAGGTTGAAGTATAAGGGAAGAGCGTCATCTACACAATCCATGATGACACACTCGAGTTAGGTGGAGATCCACGCTTGTGGATGAGGAAGGAAGAAAGGAAGAAAAACCAGTACAAAAATCCTTAAAAAAGTCAAACTTGGTGAGTCAACCCACCGAGTCAAATCACCGAGTCAACTTACTAGGTCAGCCCAGTCCTTGCACCCAGTCAACTCACCTTGTCAAACCCATTTTTTAAAACCAGTTAACTCACCTGGTTCCGAGCCGCAAGTTCGGAGCAGCTCCGAACCTTGAACCTGAGGCTTTCTTACTTCAGGTTCGGAGGTCGTACGCTCCGAAGCTAGAGCAAGGTAGCCGTACGGGCGGCCCTCTGAGGGCCGCCCGAACCTATTTGCAAGAACTACTACTTCTCGCAACTATAAATACCCCCGCCCCTTCTCATTCAAGGCAATCTAGAAAAAATCCCTCAACACCTCTCCAGTCCGAGAGTTCCGAGCCATCTTCACCTCCCTTTAGCCCACTCCTCCACAAAGGAGAGCCCGAGTGCGAAGAGTCTAGCCCAGGTATAGCCCGACCTGACCATGTTCAAGCCTCTCAAGTTACCTAAGTCCCGATCTTACCCACTCGAAGCTAGCCCTTGCGATACCTCTGTCCATCCAGCTACTCTTATACCAGCATCATCTCATTCGCATCTAGTATAAGTGCAACATTTATTATTCTTCTAACCCCCCTGCTTATCATTCCACTACAAGCACTCGATCAGGTCATAGCGAATGCTCTGAGGCTTGCCGGTTCGCCCGAAATTTACTCATCATAAACTCTGACCGATCGAACACACATTATGCATATCGCATAAAGCACCTGTCAGTTCGAGCTTATACTCTGAGCTTGCCTGTTTGATTGAAACATGCCCATAAGAAACTCTTACTGTTCAAACTCATATTCATGCATCATATCATTCATGAGAATGTACGATGAATAATTCAAACTTTCAAGTATTAGTTCGATTCTGTGAAGTAAAGACCGTACTTCGGTACGGGCAAAGTGGGTGCCTAACACCTCCCCCTGTAATCGTAATCCCTTACCTCAAATCTTTGACCGCAGATCAAAAGAGTCATTTTAGAGGAATGAATCTTCAGATTCCCTTCTCTAACGTTTCTACGGGGTTTAGCCGACTGTAAATTCTAAGTAACTGGCCAATGGCGACTCTGGTCTTATACGAACTCGTCCAAATATATCCAGTTTAACCCAACGATAACACGACAATCGAAAAATCCCTCGAGAAAGAGGCGAGCCAGTGACAATGGCGATTTGCGCAACGCCTTTTCGAAAGGGAGGGTTGGGAGCGCGGAAAGGCGAGCGTCCACAGAATGGTAACTCTGCTGGAGAATGTGTTAGTCCCACTAGTCGTGATCCAACTTGAAAAATATAATTCCTCTTGTACTTGAAAGTCACTAGTCCTCATACAATCTCATCTGCATAGCATTCCATCCATAAACCAAAAAATATAGAAAATCACAAAACCAAAAAAAAAAAAAAAGAGTAGAATATATTCCTCACCATTGCGCCTCCTCGGGCTCAACGTCCTTGAAAACAACTTCCTTACCGCAGCATAATCCGCACTCGAGCTCATCAAGCCATGTTAGACCATGAAGGAGAAGGTCACCTCTTCCCTGCCCTCGACATGACCGAAGCGCAACCTCCAGCGTAACAACTAATTGAGAACACGCCAATCATGCAAGAATTGGCACAAGGAATGAGAGCAATGCGAGAAATGTTCTTGCAATTCATGCAAGCACAAGCTACTGCATCAGCCAGCAATCAAGTTAGCCCAGTTCAGAAATCTCAACAGCCATGCCGGGCCCTTCCGGCCTCCAGTTTGAATCAAGCGCAACCTTTGGAGTCTGCCCAAGACTACTGAAAACAGCCGTCTCAGCCCTTTGTTATGGGGCATCCTTCTCAATACCTTCCTGCGGCGACAAGACCGTCTTAGAGCATTCCCACCGTAGGGACTCTCAATCAATCTCGCAAGTAATAACCCCAATAGATTCCAGCATGTCCTCGCCGATGGGACCCTTTTTCTTTCTCAGCATGTCCCCACCGAGGGGACATTTACTCAATTTCAGCACATCCTCGCCGATGGGATTTTAATTCAATTTCCAGCAGCAGGGACAACACTAGCGAATGCCCACAATGAGGGTCAGTGTCAAGCCCACATTAATCAGCGAATAGTGGCGAATACCCAATAAGGGGGTCACTTCCCAACATCTCAGCCTCTTACAAACAGGAGCACTTTTCAATTCCAGCACATCCCCACCGATAGGATTCCAGTTAATTCCAGTAATCTTCAATTCAGCAATCTCCAGGTAATTTCCAACAATCTTCAATTCAGTAAACTCCAGTTAATTTCCAGTAAATTTCAGTTCAACCTTCAGTTTAATCTCCAGCTCAATTACAGTCATTTCTAGCACAAGTTCATCAGAATCCAGTTCAATCATCAAGACAAATTCAGCAACCTTCAGTTGCTTTCCAGCAAGCTCATAGGGTCGAAGACATTGACCACTATGCCGAAGAAGAACGTGCCTTACTGCGAGAGGCACCAATCGCTCAAGTATATCATACAGGACTGGACGAGTTGCAGGAGCAGTTCCAGACCTTGCAAAATCAACTACAGCGACAACAAGGGATCGATCTACCCTCGACCAAATTCAGAGACTTGTGTCCCTTTCAAGACGATCAAATACCTCAAAACTTTGAGATATCAAAATTCAAAAGATACGACGGCAGCGGCTGCCCCACAGCACATCTCAAGGCTTTCTGTGGAGAGCTAAGCATAGTCATAGGAAATGAAGGAGCCCTCATTCGCTTATTCCAAAAATCTCTAAAGGGCAATGCCCTAGATTGGTATACATCATTGGACTGCCATCGCATCAAGACTTAAGAACAACTTTCCCAGGCTTTCGTTGACATATTCACATACAATCTTAACATGACACCCAGGAGAGCAGACCTTACAGCTCTCAGGAAAAGTAGTGATGAAACATTGTCAGCTTATGTGGGGCGTTGGCGAGCTATGGCAGCCAGAATGCGAACACCCATTGACAACGAGGAACAAATCTCGATGATTGTTCATTCAACATATCTGGGTATCTCATCTCGCATCCATATACGAATTTCTCTCAGCTGATCAGTGCTGGAGAGCACGTCGAAGCAGGAATCCGCGCAGGGACAATCTCCACATGGCCTCAGCAGGCCACTTCAGTCAAACGGAATAGAGTGGAAGAAAAACCTATCGGATACGGGAATGGAAACCGCAGCGGTTCTCCTCCTCGCCCGACAGAGGTAAACAACATCATCGCCACTACTCAGGGCAACCAGTACATCCTCTACAGGGACGCCAACCGTATCAGAGAATCAGTCTCAGCATCAACCTCAGAGGTACCAACCGCAGCCATCAAATCCTCAACCATAGCCATAACCACCTCGACAGCAGCAACAGTTCAGGGGGAATGGCCAATACTCATATCAGAACAAGCAAAATTACAGGGAATTCAGGAAATTCACCCCGCTCACTCGGCCACTAAGTCAAGTCATGACTATGCTGATACAAAAGCAATTGCTCACTCCAATGGCATCGAGGCCTCCAAATCCTCTGCCTCTGAACTACCGAGAAAATTAGTATTGTGCCTACCATCAAGGGCGCAGCCACACCACTGACCGATGCATGACCCTGAAGAATGCCATCCAAAATCTAATTGACGACCGTAAGATCGTCATCTCGGTTCCTAGAACTCCTTTAGCCGCTCCTACCAACATCCTTCAGAATCCTCTGCCACAGCATCCGACTGACCCCAGTTCATCTCGCAGCCCTACCGTCAACAGCATAGAAGAGGGAGAGCGCATCGATCGCTTCTTCTACCCTATCCAGTCCATTCATGCCTACACTTATGGGCCAATAAACTCTCCTCCAATCCTGCAAGGGGCAAACCCCTTCCTTCCCTCAGTCCTTGAGCCACTAGTACTCGAGGGAGCACCTCCATATGATGCTCTAGTCGTCCAGTCACAGATAATGCCAGCTCAAGGGCCTGTCCTTTTACAAGGGGCACCCTACAATCACCCATGTTGGGAACCAGTAATTCTGAAAGGAGCGCAGTCATACATCGAGCCCACGTATGAGCCTGTCATCTTGCAAGGGCCAACTTCAGCTCAGGAACAATTCAATCCCCAATGGAGGGATTACAATTATCAGCATCAGGAACCCGTTATCTTAGAAGGGGCTCCCCCAGTCGAGCCAGTCATATTGCAAGGGGCAACCCCTATCCCCGAGCAGCAAAGACGTCCTAGAGGTGTGTCAATTACGCTGCATTAGTTGGGTCGAACAGAAAGACCGCTCACCATATCGAGAGGACCAATGTTCATTCCATGAGAACCTCCCGCTCTAGGGATAGTCAAGCCAGAGCCGCAACCTTATGTAATCCATGAAGACAAGCCTTGACATTATCACTTCAGCACAGGCAACAATGCGGTCCTCAAGGCAAAAGCTCCATATGAGGAAGATCTGATACCCCACTAGCACAGCTGCAAGAACTAGTGGTCTTAGAAGGCAAAGGGGAGGAAAACTACAAGGAAATCCCATGACACTACCCAGAATGTGCAGAGGTAGGGAACATGAATCCAAATGGGCGTTGTATCCAAAGAGACAATCAGAACAAAGGAGATCCCAAGAGCTCTCTCGCAAGCCTTGGCAACAAAAATGAAGCTGCATATGATGTCGCAACTTAGCTCAAGTCAATCCCTGCCCAAATCTCGGTATGGAAACTATTGTGCACATCTCGCATACACCGAGAAATGTTCGCCAAGACACTGAGTGATGCCCACGTCTCCTCAAACACAGCACTTGAAATGATAGCATTGATGATTGGACAACTCCTGGCTCCACGTGCCATCACCTTCACTGATAATGAGTTGCCACCAAAAGGACGCAACCATGGGCGGTCCCTCAACATAGCCTTACGATATAAAGGCCTCTGTGTCCCACTGGTCCTTATCGATAACGGCTCAAGGTTAAATGTCTATTCACTCAAGACTGCAGAACGCCTGGGAATCAGTCCCTCCTCATTTCGACCCATCACTATGTATGTCAGAGCATTCGACAACACCCGCCGATCAGTGGAAGGAGAAGTCAACATAGAGATACAGATAGGTCCAGAAGTCTCCACTATCACATTTCAAATCCTAGACATATCAGCCTCTTTCAACATGTTTCTCGGACGACCTTGGCTGCATAAGGTCAGAGCTGTGCCATCAACTTTGCATCAACGGGTGAAGTATATCTGTGGGAACTAAGTGATCTCTGTCCATGCAGAGAAGGAGCTCATCATTCCTTCCAATGTTGTTGCCATTGAACCAGATATCCCCATCATCGACATCCAACACTCTGAAGAAGACGTCCCGTTTCATAGTTTCGAGTTCGAGACTTTAAACGCTGTCGCCAATCCAGAATCGATAAGTGTGGACCGTGTTTTTTCACCAGCAGAACGTCTGAGTCTCAAGTAACGTATAAAGAATCATTTCAAGTTAAAAAAGAAGCCGCTGGTATATAATCAACACAAATGGGGACTCAGGTACAGGTCAGTCATCATGGACAAAAGAAAAAAGAAGTTTCGGTGCTTACCCATCCAATTCATCAGGCCCGGAGAGCCTTGCAAAGATCCAAGAAGAAATCTACCGACCGCACTACATAAAGGCCTCCCGATGAGCCTAGCCTAGGCCATGTGGCCTCCCATTCGATGAGACTGGATTCTCGAACCATCTAAGCCTCCAGAAGAAGAAGAGAATATAGATGAAGGAGAAGATTAAATACAACAGCTTCAGGATCAGGATACTCTGATACCTGCCATTGCCACATCACCACCAGTCAACTAGGGGCACAACTTGCCCATCTCAGCATCAATCAACAAGGGGCACAACTTGCCCATCTCTGCAGAATCAACACCGTCAACCACCAGCCAGGGGCAGAAGCAGCCCATCCATTGGACCAAGAAGGGAAAATGACCAGCCCTGGATTGGTCCGATGTCCAGATTCCAAGCCTGTGTCTCGTCGTGAAACCAGACAAACTGCAATGCGAGTAAGTGATCTAGGAGGGACTGAATACGACTCAGATCTAGAACCCAACTAGCGAGAAATCATGGTCATTGGGCCAGACCATGATTCTTTGCCTAAATCATCAACCTCGACCTCTTCAGGGAAAGGAGTATGGGGTCCTGAATGGTCATCTACTCCCTTAACTGTTGAATCAACCGGAGAGTCATCCAAGGGCTCTGACTTCTAAAAAATGCCGATTTAAGTAATGGCCGACACCCTAGGGCAAGCTGGGATCAATCATAGTTTGCAATGCCCGCTTGTTTAGGGTCCCTTGGAGTTCGAAAATTCAAAAAAAATTAAAAACTTTTAAAAAACAAAAACATCTAGCATTTCAATTCCAGAAAATTCTCAAAAACCAAAAAACATCTCTTTTCTTGCATTCAATAATGTGTCAAGTTCGTCTGAACAGTCGCATGAGTTTGAAGTCGAATCATATGATTTTGACATTTAATTAGACTTCGAGCTCATGGGTGGACGAAGCTCAGGATGGGGAAGATGATGACCTAGCTCTCGAACTAGAGGACCTCCTCAAAAAGTTTAAATCCAAAGTTAATGTTATAACCGATGATTTTGAGGTAGTAAGCTTGGGGACACCAGAGATCCCTAAGGAAGTACGCATTGGGAAATCGTTGTCACTAGAGATGAAACAGAGAATGATAGAGTTCCTAGCTCCAAGACTATCTAACTTTGCATTCTTGTATGAAGACATGCCGGGGATCGATGAAAAGCTCGTTGTACACCATCTGCCAACAAGCCGGATATGAAGCCAGTTAAACAGAAACTACGAAGAATGAAGCCAAAATGGGCCCTGAAAGTTCGCGATGAAGTCATCAAGCAGTACAATGCAGGATTCTTGGTAGTCTCCAACTACCCTAAATGGCTCGCTAACATCGTACTAGTACCGAAGAAGGATGGCCAGGTTCGAATGTGCATCGACTTCCGAGATCTCAACAAAGCCAGTCCTAAAGATGATTTCCCTCTGCCGCATATCGACACTCTGGTCAATAACACCACAGGGTACAAGATCTTCTCATTTATGGATGGATTCTCAGGTTACAATCAGATCAAGATGGCCGTCAAAGATCGTGAGAAGTCATCATTTATCACTCCATGGGGAACCTTCTGTTATAGGGTAATGCCGTTCGGTCTGAAGAACGTAGGGGCAACATATCAGCGAGCAATGACAGCATTATTCTACAATATGATGAACAAATAGCTCGAAGTATATGTGGATGCTATGATCATCAAATCTTGCATGATTAAGGGACACTTTGAAGATCTGAAGAAGCTATTCAACAAGTTAGAAAAGTACAAGCTACGTCTCAACTCTCATAAATGTGTCTTCGGTGCAACTGGAGGCAAAGTCCTTGGCTTTATGGTGAGTGAAGATGGCATCAAGGTCAACGAGACCAAGACAAGAGCAATCATCAAGATGCCCCCTCCCAGAACTGAGAAGGAAATTCGTGGTTTCCTCGGCAGAATGTCAAGTTGCCTTCAACCGCATCAAGAAATATCTCATGAATCCTCCAGTCGTAATGTTGCCTACTCCCGGAAGACCACTATTGTTATACTTCTCAGTAGCCACAGAAGCCATTGGCTATGTTTTCGGCCAGCACGACGAGACCGGGAAGAAGGAACAAGCAATATACTATTTGAGCCGTAAGTTCAGCGACAACGAGACCCAAGTATTCCCTAATAGAGAAGACTTGCCTCGCCCTAGTCTGGGTAACTCAACGACTCCGACAATAGATGATTGCATTCCCTATTCTCCTCCTCGCTCGCATGGATCCGCTCAAATACCTATTCGAGAAGCCAGCACTCACTGGAAGGATAGCTAAATGGCAACTACTCCTGTCTAAGTTTGACATCACCTATGTCACTCAGAAGGCAATCAAGGGGCAAGCCCTCACCGCTCACTCTCCTTGATTATCAACCGCTCGAGACGTTCTTCCCTGATGAAGATCTCTTACTCATCGAAGGTGAAGAGAAGAAGAAGAAAGATGAGTGGACATTATTCTTCGACGGCGCAGCCAACTCTAAAGGAAGTGGAATTGGAGCAATCCTCTACTCTGCAGATGACATCCCTATTCCTATCTCAAGGCGCATAGCATTCGAGTGCACCAACAACAAGGTAGAGTATGAAGCATGCATCACTGGTCTAAGGGAAGCCATAATCTTGGGCATCAAGTAGCTACGAGTATTTGGAGACTCACAGCTTATCATCAATCAGACCAATGGCGAATGAAAGACCAAGGATGAGAAGTTGATAGCATATCATGTGTACCTTGAAAAATTGGTCGAAGAGTTCAAAGAAATCACCTTCTCGTACATGCCCAGGGCCAAGAATTAGTTTGCGGATGCTCTCGCTACTCTTGCATCAATGCTCGAGATCTCGAAAGGAGCTTCAGAATGGGAGCTCACAATCGAAACTCAAGATGAACCTGCCTTCTGCCTGCAGATAGAAGAGGCTAAAGCTGCCTCTAACAAACCTTGGTATGCCAACATTAAGCAATATCTCGAAACCTATGAATATCCGGAGGCAACAAAAGCAACAGATCACCGAACCATTTAGCGTTTGGCAGGATAGTTCACTATCAGTGGTGAAATTCTTTACAAGCGATCCTACAATCAAGTCCTCCTTCGATGCGTCGATGAAGCAGAAGCTGCTAAGATCATGAAAGAAATATACGAAGGAATCTGTGGTCCACACATGAATGGGCACATGATGGCGAAGAAGATTCTACGACTCGGCTACTATTGGCTCACCATGGAGACAGACTGCTGCCAACACGTCAGAAAATGCTTCTAGTGTCAGGAGCATGCAAATCAAATTCATACCCCTTCATCAGAATTATATATCCTGACGACTCCTTAGACTTTCTCTATGTGGGGTCTTGACATCATTGGGAAGGTGAATCCAAAAGCATCAAACGGTCATGAGTATATACTTGTGGCAGTCGACTACTTCACCAAGTGGGTAGAGGCAGCTTCTTACACCACGATAGCAGCATCCCGGTGATCAAATTCATAAAGAACAACATCATATGTCAGTATGGAATTTCAAACGCTGTCATCACAGATAACGGGACCCCGTTCGTCAACAAAAAACTGGATGACTTCCTCAGCAAGTTCAAAATTCAACGTTATCAATCAAGCCCTTACCGTCCTCAGATGAATGGTAGGGTAGAATCCGCCAACAAAACGATCGTCAAGATTCTCAAGAAGATGGTCATGACCTATCGAGATTGGTCAGACATGCTCCCATATGCACTTTGGGCCTATCGAACGTAGATCTACAAGCGCTACTCCTTTCGAGCTTACTTATGGAATGGAAGTAGTTCTACCAGTCGAGGTGGAAATACCATCACTACGGGTATTACTGGAAAGTGGAATTGAAGAAGGAGAATGACAACGGGCCATATTCAATCAGTTACAGCTAGCAGACAAAAAGCGCATGCGTGTGCTAAGTCATTCCCAGTGTTATTAGAAAAGGATCGCTCGGGCTTACAACAAGAATCCAAAAAAGAAGTTTCAAGGTGGGTGACATGGTTATGAAGAAGATTCTACCGTCACCTTCTGGATCCCAGAGGAAAGTTCAAACCGTCATGGGACGGACCGCTGATCATTAGAGAAGTTTTTCCAGGAGGCGCCCTCAGGCTCACTAACATGAGAGTAGTGGATCTTCCTGAGCCACTCAACGCCGACAAAGTGAAAATCCTTCACAGGTAAGCCATTCTAACTTTATCAAGAGTTACATTAGTAGAGCTGAAGTCAAGGGGTCAAAGCTAAGACCTCTAAGAAATCATTTCCGTCCAGTAAGTATTCCAAATAAAGAGTCTCAAAAGAAAAAAGAGAGAAGAAAAAAAACATGAAAAAAGAGAAAAAAAAAAAGAGAGAAAGAGAATAGGGAAGCCAAAATAAGGCACGCAACCCAAGAAAAAAATCAACCCGAAAAGAAACACATTCATCCATCCACCTCAAAAAGGTCTATAGCTAAGACCGACAGCTCTACCATCGTAACTCAAGATAAGTCCTGAAAGGCTGCCATCGGCCGGCAACGATGGATTCCTGACCTCTAGCAACCACAGTTATCCAGAAAATTTAGAAAAAAAAAAAGAAAAAGAAATTGTGCCTAAACAAAGAGGACGGAGTGAAACTCAAAAAGGCGTTCTAAATAAAAACAGTGGGCACATAGCGAACTTGGTGAAAACCCAAAAGGGCACCGAGGGTAAAAACAGCATAGCTGCCAAGGGGCAAGCAATATCAAATACCCGGGACGTGGTGAAAACCCAAAAGGGCGCCACGGGCAAAAATGACGGGAAAGGTCGGCTGTGGTGAAAACTCGAAAGAGCACTACAGGCAAAAAAAATCTCAAAAAGAAAAAGAAAAATAAAAAGTGCAGGTACCAGGAGGCAAGTCAGCCCGGATCAGTGCAAGCAGTCCCGAGTCAAGAGGAAGAAGAAGTACAGTGAGGGATAGAGGCTCTACAAACTCTGACAAAATTCTCAAAAAGTAACGATTTCAACTGCCTACACCTCTAGGGAACCAAAGGAATCCCCCAGAAGTCAATCTCGAAACATCGGTCAAAGTATTGGCTGAGCCTCCGTTCTGATTCCTACATCCCGGCACAAAATCTAAACACACACTCACAGGACAACTCATGGCACAATAAATTCTCAAAAAAAATTCTCTTTCCATTAATGCATCGTATTTCTTTTACATGTATCATATCATTTCTTTCAAAAAACTAAAAAAATGTATCATAACCAGTCATGTACCATGCAAAAAGGTAATGTATAGACAACCGATACAACCCTCGAAAACAAAAAATCAATCTTTGCCCTCCTCCTCAAAAGCCATGTCAGGTAAGTCCTCTGACATAATGAAATAGCTCGCTCTCAGCCTGCTCACCTTCATGCGTAGGTAATGCACCTCATCTCTCTCAAGGCTACGGATCGACGTCTCCTCATCAGACAATCTCTGATTAACGGCCAATCTCCTCAACACTATCTCACAATGATACCGAAGTGCGAAAATCTCAGACAGCAAGTGGCCATGAGTGGCCAAGAGGAAGACGGGATCGATAAATGGGCGCTACTCAAAGGGCTCATATGAACCAGATGAAGAACCAGCATCCCCAAGGACATCCAGCTCATCCTCATTAGCCATCAAATGCCAGCAAGGAATGCGTCGATATAGAGACTGCTCAGCGACCGAGTGCTGGTATGGGGCAGTCGCCATCGGAAAAGCCCGCAGCTCAAAGCCTAACAAATCAGCAGTCAAATGACCTGCTCAAGACCCATCAACCCGAGTCCTAAAGTCAGATGATCTGGCCGGAAGAGATCGACGCCCAATACATGAGAAAGCAAATGTGGAACATCCTGCTCATACTTGAACTATCACAAGAATCAGATAGGATGATAAGAGAAATAGGAGCGGAAGCCTACCAGCATCAGAGGAAGGCAATGAGCATCACAAACCACTGGAGGGAGTGAAAGCCAAGATGACTCCCAATGAACGTTCCAGTCACGTAACTCAGCAAACATCCTGCGGTACAAAGGCTTGCTCATCCTGGCTATATGTGGGAGAAACTCCATGATATGGCGCATAAGATCAGGGTGACAAGTGCTGGGGAACGATACAGGAACAGTCATAAAAAGACGCTCCCATAGCCAAATCTGATCATAAGAAAATAAAGAGACTCAACTAAAGCATACAGTTCTAAGGACAAGAAGGAAAAAGAAAGTACGAAAGTGTTGTAGGATAAAATTGGTCATTGAAAGATGTGATCAGAGAACGATTGAGAGAAGTTGCGACTAGTCTGACCGAATGCGAGCAGCTCTGCTCGTGGTCGCCGAAAGGGGTCGCATCTCAACATGTGAGCAGCTTGGCTCGTGGTCGCCGAAAGGGGTCGCATCTCAACATGCGGGCAGCTCGGCTCGTGGTCGCTGAAAGGGGTCGCATCTCAACATGCGAGCAGCTCAGCTCGTGATCGCTGAAAGGGGTCGCATCTCAACATGCGAGCAGCTCGGCTCGTAGTCGCCGAAAGGGGTCGCATCTCAACATGCGAGTAGTTACCTCCGAGCCTAAGCATCATCCGCCTTTATAGTACCAGCAGCCCATATAGACCGATTCTGGGCTTATCTTTGTTCTTGGTTCCGGACTTCAGGGGATCACCATCAAGGGACGTAATCGATTAGATGTCTATTTGGACCAGGGCGTTCCTTCATCTAAGGATCAACAGGATAAATACCTTATCCCCGAAAATTAGGAGTAATCTTAACGCCTTGCGTAACAAATTGGATCACTCGGATCTATATAAATAGACGGTTTCATCAATGAGAAAGGTACACAATTTCTAAGTCTCAAATCACATCCTTTCCTTTTACAACCATGTCCCGTCTAACTTAAACTTCGGAGGGCCAACGGCTGGATGCCGGTCACCCTTAGTTTTCCCTTGTGCTCTTTCAGGTTCGGGAGGAAGCTGGCTTGAAGGAAAGCGATCGTCTGGAGGCCCCTGTTACCAAATCCGACATAAACATATTGGCGTCGTCTGTGGGAACCGATCGTCAGGGTTAGCCACCCTAATCACTGATCAAAGCCCTCCCACCATGCCTCCCAAGAAGACGGTTCATCCTTCCACTTCAAGGCAGACACTACCCCCGTCTGACATTACCGAACCAGCGCCCAGCCTCCCTCAGACTACTTCGACGGGCATCCCCCAGGGAGATCCTAACGTGCCGTCGCAAAACCCATTATTCGATGCCTCCGGCAATCAAGAAGATGTCATGCGTTTCCTCGGAAACACACTCCTAACTCTCAAAGCCGGATTTCAAGCCTTATCTAATCGGCTTGATCAGCATTTCCCGGAGCCCCAGCGACAACCTTCAGAAGGACCGCCGGCACAACCTATACCAGTGGCTTCCAGACATTTTGGGAACGAGCCACGAGTCTAGCAAAATTCTCCTCCATCAAATCGAGTGCCACTCGATAACCAAGTCCCTGTACTTCCTCCACATTCTATACACTCCAATACTTCCCGGCAACAGCAATCTCAGGGGTCCGCCGTCGAAACGTCAGGATACACCTTACCATAGGAAGGAGACCTCAAGAGAATCCACGATTGCTTTGATGATATAGAAAACGATATCAGACGAATCGACCATCTATTGCTGTGGCGTCAATACATCGATCCGAATCTCCTTTCACTCGTGAGGTCATGGAAGCACCCTTACCTAAGAAGTATCGCACGCCTATCATCACTCCGTACACCAGTACTGGCGATCCTCTCAAACACCTGGAAACGTATAAGTCGCTTATGGAACTGGAGGGACATGGTTCAGAAATCATATGTAGGGCTTTTTCCCTAACCCTAAAGGAGGCTGCGCGTACATGGTTCCGGGGGCTAAAGCCCCGATCCATCAGGTCCTTCGCACAGCTATCAAAGGTTTTCTTTTCTCAATTCATGGGAAGCTGTAGACACCCCACCTTCAGCTACACTGCTGGTAAAGATAGCTGGATGAATGGAGGACCATACCCCCAAATCCCATGTCCAAACTCAGCCAAACTCACCCTTGTAAGCCCCAATCCATAGCCTAACTCAAACCTGAACCCAGTCAACTCGCCCCTAAACATCAGCCTGAAAAACCCCCCATAAGAAAAACTAGTCAAAAAATCCTCAAAAAGTCAAACTCACCGAGTCAACCCGCTGAGTCAAATCACCGAGTCAACCCGTCGAGTCAAACCGCCGAGTTAAAACATCGAGTCAAATCACCGAGTCAACCCACCGAGTCAAATCACCGAGTCAACCCGCTGAGTCGACCCACCGAGTCAACTCACTGAGTTCCAAGCAGCAGCCCCGAGGCATGTCCGTACTGCCCGCGGGATCCCAAGAGCGTCCATACAAGCGGCCCCCTGGGTGCCGCCCAAACATATTTATGGGAACTGCCACTACCCGCTGCTATAAATACCCCCCTCCCCTTCTCATTTCAACAAGCCTTCAAGCCCAGTGAGATCCCGTACGTTCCGAGTCCTTCTCCACCCTTTTAGCCCACTTTTCCACCAAGAAGAGCCCGAGTGAGGAGAGCCTAGCCCTGGTCCAGCCCAGCCTGACCACTGGTCCAAGTCTCCCAAGCCATACAAGTCTTGATCCAGCCACTCGAAGCAAACCTTGCGACACCTCCGTCCATCTAGCTACTCTTTTTCCAGCATCATCTCATTCGCATCTAGCATAAGTGCAACATTTACTTTTCTTCCCACCCCCCTGCTTCACTACAAGTACTTTGATTATTCAAACACACTGCATGCATCTCGCATAAAGTACCTGTCAGTTCGAGCGTATGCTCTGGGCTTGCCTGTTAGTGGAACCTGTCCATCAGAAACTCTTACTGTTCAGACCTGCATTCATGTACATATCACTACAAGCACTTTGATCATTCAAACACACAGCATGCATTCCGCATAAAGCACCTGTCAGTTCGAGCGTATGCTCTGGGCTTGCCTGTTAGTGGAACCTACCCATCAGAAACTCTTACTGTTCAGACCTGCATTCATGCATCATGTCATCTATGAGAATGTACGATGATTAAAACAGACTTTCAAGTGTTAGTTCGATTCTGTGAAGTAGAGACTGTACTTCGGTACGGGCAGTGTGTGGGGTGCTTAACCTCTTCCCACCCTGTAACCGTGATCTCTTACCTCGAATCTCTGGCTGCAGATCAAAAGGAGTCATTTTAGAGAAAGGATTCTTCGGATCCCCTTCTCTAACGTTTCTACGGGGTCTAGCCGACTGTGGATTCGAAGTAACTGGCTAGTGGCGACTCTGGTCTTATATAAACTCATCTAAACACATCCAGCTTAACACGACAACCAAACAAAGCTCTCGAGAACGAGGCAAGCCAGTGGCACAAACGGCGATTCGCACGCACGCACCTCTTCTTCTTTTTCTGAAAGGAAAGGGAGAACGTCGTGGGAGCGTGGAACGGTGAGGGTCCACAGAAGCATCCGTATCAAAAAGCCGGCATCTCACCTAATGGACTTGAAGCAGTAGTACAGGGAGACGATAAAGGAGTTTACAGTTCGGTTCACTGCAGAAGTCGTCTAGACTGAAGGTTATACCGAAGATAAAGGCCTTACCGCCCTCATAGCCGGAATTACAAGCGAGAAATTTAGATTCGTCCTGGATAAAAACCCCCCTAAAACTATGGCGGAATTCCAAGCAAAAGCCCAGAAATACATCAATGCGGAAGAGGTTGCTTTAGCACGTCACGGTGTGCAGGGCAAGAAGCATAAGCCTGAGGAGAGCTCTCCTCCTGACAAAAAATATCGGCGTGATCGGCGGGACCGCTCCCCTAAGAGGCCTTACTCTGGTAAATATCATAATTATACCCCTCTTATCAATCTCCGGAGAAAGTATTAATGGAGATCAAACACAAGCCTTACGTGAAGTGGCCTTCAAAGATCAAATCTGATCCCGAAAAAAGAGATAAGAGTAAGTATTGCTATTTCCACAAGGATCATGGCCACAACACTCAAGATTGCATATCTCTGCAAGATCACATCAAGGCTCTTATTCGGAAAGGTCATCTTCGAGATTATGTTGTCCGACAAGGTCAGTCACCTAAAAGGGCGAAAGCCCCGCCACACCAGGAGAAATCACCTCACCGTCATACTTCACAAGAAGAAGTTGAACCCACTGGTGAGATTCGGACCATCTTCGGAGGACCGGCTTGCAGTGGAAATTCTCAAGCTTCATGAAAAGCATATACTCATAAAGCGTCTCAGAAGCCCCAGCATATCTATTGGTTGGAAAAGACGCCCGATACAACGAAACCCGGCCACCCTCCGATCTCTTTTTCCCTCGAAGACGCAGGAGGGATTCACTTCCCTCACAAAGATTCCATTGTGGTCGCATTAAAGCTATCAAATTATTTGACTCATGTATTATGGTGGATACAGGTAGCTCTGCTGATATTCTCTACTTGGAGGCTTTCAACAAAATGACACTCGCCAGGAGCCTGCTCAAACCAATCTCAACTCCTCTCGTCGGCTTCGGGGGCGAAGTGGTAACACCCGAAGGAAGCATTGACCTTCTAGTTACATTCGGAGAAAGCCCAGCGAAAACAACTATCTTCATAAATTTCCTCATGGTAGATCGGAGATCAGCGTATAATGCCATTTTGGGCCAACCTTCTCTCAATAAGGTAGGGGCAGCTTTACACCCTCTGTACTTGCGCATCAAATTCCCTACTCCAACTGGAGTCAGGGTTGTACGAGGAAATCAAAAGGAAGCACGAGCGTGTTACGAAATCACCGTGCAGGACCGAAAGAAGGCCCAGACAACATCAGTTATGATGGTGACAAAAGATTTATCAAGCCCCCCCCCCCCCCCCCCCCCCCCCCTCCCCCCCTGGCTACCTCGTTGGACCCAAGGGAGAGTGCTCTCCAATCAGGAACTCCAGGGGAAGAGACAGTTACAATCCACTTAACTGAAGATGATTCATCCAAAATTGTCTACGTTGGATCCTCTTTAAGCAGTGTCTTTCGAGAAAATTCGGTCTAATTCCTCACCGAATACCAAGATGTGTTTGCCTGGTCTCACAAAGATATGCCGGGTATCGACCCCAGCGTCATAGCACATATCGTTTGAATGTTGATCCGAAGTATAAACCTGTTCACCAGCGCCAGTGCCTTCACTGCAGAACGGCAAGTGGTAATCAAGGCTAAGGTCGAGAAGTTGCTCACAGTCAATTTTATAAAAGAAGTCGACTACCCAGAATGGGTCGTGAACGTGGTTCTCATTCGAAAAGCTAACGGCAAGTGGAGAATGTGCATTGACTATTCTGATTTAAACAAAGCGTATCCCAAAGACAGCTTCCCAAGCATGCCCTGCTCAGTTTCATGGACGCTTATTCTGGTTATAACCAGGTTATGATGCATCCGCCCGACAGCCAACACACCGCCTTCATCACTGACCGAGGCCTGTATTGCTACCAGGTAATGCCTTTTGGTCTTAAAAATGCAGGAGCCACCTATCAGCGCCTAGTCAATAAAATATTCGCCGCACAAATCGATAAGAATATGAAGGTTTATGTCGACGACATGCTCGTTAAAAGTGTCGTAGAAAACGACCACCTTACAGATCTTCGAGAAGCCTTCGACTTAATGAGGAGGTATCAGATGAAGCTAAATCCAGAGAAATGTGCGTTCGGAGTGTCTGCTGGGAAATTTCTCAGATTTATGGTCGGCCAACGAGGAATCGAGGCAAACCCTGAAAAAATAAAGGCATTGATCGAGATGAAGTCTCCGTCTACTCTCAAAGATGTCCAACGTCTGGCTGGTCGCATCGCATCGTTGAACAGGTTCATTTCGCGGGCCTCTGATAAGTGTTTACCCTTCTTTAAGCTCCTCCGAGCCACCGCCAAATCTGATTGGGAGTGGACACCGCAATGCGAGGAAGCGTTCCAACAACTGAAGCAGTATATGAGTGCACCCCCCGTTTTATCAAAACCTATGGCACACGAGCAACTTCTTCTTTATTTGTCTGTGTCTTCTACGGCCGTTAGTGCCGCTTTAATAAGAGAAGATTCCAGGGTACAAAGGCTCGTTTATTATATTAGTCGAGCGATGGTGGATGTCGAAACTCGGTATTCTGATATGGAGAAGTTGGCCCTCACCTTAGTCACTGCTGCCTAAAAACTGCGACCCTACTTCCAAGCCCACGCTGTATTAGTGCCAACAAACCATCTGTTAAGGCAGGTCCTCCAAAAACCCGAGGTTTCAGGGCGATTAACTAAATGGGCCATTGAGATCAGTGAGCATGATATTTCGTTCTGCCCCAGGACCGCCATCAAGGGTCAGGCCATGGCCGACTTCATCGTTGAATTCACATATTCCTCTTCCGGTGATAACTCTAAGACCAACGACCAGACCCCCTGGTCGCTCTTCATGGATGGGTCTTCACGGGCCACCGAGAGCGGAGCGGGCTTAATCTTAGTCGCTCCTGACGGGTCGCGCTTCCAATATGCCTTACAATTTGACTCTCATGTCTCAAACAATGAAGCAGAATATGAGGCTTTAATCGTCGGCCTCCAATTAGCAAACGTCCTCTCGATTCAGAGTTTACTTGTTCATAGCGATTCTCAGCTCATTGTCAATCAAGTACTCAGCGAATTTGAGGCGAGAGAAGAACGGATGGTTTTATACAAATCCCGAATGCTCATCCTGCTCGCAAGGCTGAAGAATTATGAAATAATCCACATCCCTCGCGAGAAGAACAAACTCGCAGATTCTTTGGCGAAACTAGCCTCCGCACCCAAATCTGAGTTATCGCAATCTATTCCCATCGAGCACCTTCATGCTTCAAGTATCGACCAAGCGACCTCCGAGCAAGTGATCGTGGTTCATCCCTCCCCGTGTTGGATGGACCCCATCGACCTCTATCTCAGAGATGGACATCTTCCAGATGATAAGAAATCTGCACGAAAAATTCGTCATCGCGTTGCCAGGTATACCTTACAAAACGGAACGTTGTTACGCAAGAGTTTTACTTTACCCTACTTAACGTGTCTTCACCCAGAAGAAGCACACCACGTTCTGGATGAAATACACCTAGGGGGCATGTGGTAACCATCCTAAGGGGCGGTCTTTAGCGTATAAGGCGATGAGACAAAGGTATTATTGGCCCACTATGAAGGCAGATGCGATCGAATTCTCCAAAAGATGTGACAAGTGCCAGCGATATTCTCCCATACTTTGTGTGCCGTCCGAGCAAATGACGCCAATGGATGGCCCTTGGCCCCTCGCCCAATGGGGAGTTGATATCATCGGACCGTTGCCTACCGGGAAATGTCAGAACAGATTTGCAATTATGGCAGTTGATTATTTCATCAAATGGGTTGAGGCAGAACCATTAGCCAGAATTACTGAAAAACAGACCACTAAGTTCATGTGGAGAAACATCATATGTCGTTATGGACTCCCCCATACTATAATCACCGACAATGGAAAGCAATTCGACAACGCTGCGTTCGCAGAATTTTACGAAAAATGAAAGATACGCAGTGTTCGCACATCCCCATATGATCCTCAAGCTAATGGACAGGTTGAAGTAGTAAATAAGATCATCAAACATCATCTAAAGACCAAGCTCGATGAATGTAAAGGCATGTGGCCAGAACTCTTGCCAAAAGTCTTATGGGCTTATAGGACTACGACTCGCACATCAACAGGTGAAACTCCTTTTTCCTTGGCATTCGGCACCGACGCAGTGGTTCCAGTCGAAGTTCAAGTACCTTCGTATCGGATCGAGCAGCATGATCCCACTTGTAATCAGAAAGGTTTGAGACTTCATCTCGACCTCTTGGAAGAGCGGAGGGATGCATCCCAGCTTCGAGCAGCAGCGTATCAGCAGCGCATTGCTCGGTATCGTGACGCCAAAGTCTGACCTAGAGCTTTTCAGCTCGGCGATTTGGTTCTCAGGCAGAACCTCAGGAATTCCTGCCCGTTCGTTGGACCCAAATTGGGAGGGTCCGTATCGAGTCATCAAAATTGTACGACCCGGTACCTATTATCTCGAAGACATGCAGGGAAGACCCGTATGTCGCCCTTGGCACGTAGAACATTTGCTACGATATTTCCCTTAATTAGATGAAAGTCTGAACGATATTCGAATAAAGATGGATTGTCTTTTGGTCGCTTCTCCATTTTGTTGGATAAACAGCCCTGAAGAGAATGCACACGTTCTCTTGACCAATCTTCTACCCTTGGTAGAATCAAAGTCTCAATCGATAGACCAGTCTATCTCAACGCAGACATGGTCACCACGACCCCCGGATTGAGCCTAACTCATTTTTTTCATGACTTAAGTATGCAAGCATTCAACATGCGATCGGCAAAGGGAGAAAAGCGAGAAAAGATACATGGCGTTGAGAAAGGATAATTTTCATTTCAAGTGACTACAAAAGTCAAATCATTTACAGAGATACATTTCTTCTCAAAATAATAATAATAATAATAAACAAAGGAGAGGGGGAAGGGCGACAACTCTAAGATCGGTCGTCCTTGTCTGGAGCAGGCTCACGACTCTCTGCTTCAGGACTGGCCTCGGGAGCAGGTGTGGTGTCAGTAGCCCTGTGACCTCATTCTCGGCTGCAGCTCGCTCTCTAGCTGCGACCTCGAAGGCCACTCTCTCGAACTCCTCTACATTGAACGAAGGAGTAATTTGTTGCATAACCCTGACCGCAAAGTCGCGACCAGCGATATATGCCTCATAACGCTCCTCGTCGTAGAGTTGAGAGGTTCGGAACTCCAGTACAGCGCGAGGACCCTCTTAAGATATCATCTTGACGAGGGCCACTCATTCCTCCTCCCAGTGAATGGAATCGTCCTTCAACTGGGCGAGGGTCTTCCTAGCCTCCTCAAGCTTAGTCCGAAAGTCCTTGAGCTGCTCCTCGAGAGAGATCTTGTCCTGAAAAAAAATCTCCTTCTCTTTCTCGCTCTTGGTGTGGACTTCTTGGAGCTTCGCAAAATACAGGTCCAATGACTGAAAACGATCAGTCAGGGCCTGGACCTTGGCGATAAGGATCTGCTTCTCCTCATTTTGGCGATTTGGGCTTCCTAGGCCTTTACTATGCGGTCCCTTCCCTAGACTTCGCCTTCCATCGCTTTCTTCTTCTTCTCCGTGTAATTGACGACGCGACGGGCGGCATCGATGTCGCGCCTGACTCGCAACGTGAGGTCCAGAATCTGCCCAAAAAAAGAAGAAAAAGTCAAAAGAAATCTACTAGATGAACTATTCAAGGAAGGAGAAGGGGGAGAAAGGGTTATCACCTGAATTAATCTCACTCCAAAATCGGTGGAGAGAGCCTCTGGACTTGGTTCAGGGAGACCCCCAAAGGAGTTGGGGGCAATGTTCTCAAACATGAACTTGCATATCGGATGCAAGTGTGGTGGGATGACGTAGACTCCCGACCCCGAAGGTTGGGCCACGACCATCTCGCCAGAACCTGCCTCGCGAGCTTTCACGGGCCCCGAGGCTAGTGTAGCCGACTCGCGAGTAGCATTAAGCTCGCAGGACTCTCCTCTAGGAGGAAGACTTGGTTCCGTCTGATCTCCTTTCGGCGAGTTATCAATAACCTCGATCACTGGCTGACCACGAGAGCCATCCAGAGGGGTCGGAGCAGCGGGAGGGGTCGCAGCAACCTCCTCCTGAGGAGCATTACACGGTTGTGAGCCGCGAGCAAACCCCTCTGCTGGAGCGGATGCAGCTGAAGGTCCAGATGCGGATTTCTTTTGCCTCTTCGAGGCCGTACCCTTCAGGCGAGGGAGCACCCCAAGAGCCCCCCCTTTTTTCTCCTAGGTTTGCTATCTCTTCCTGGGGGATTAAACCGGCAGAAGTGAGGCAGTGAGGGTACAAGGCAGAATTAACGTTGCGGGTAGCAACAGGAAGTTTGGAAACTTTGACAAGTTTTTCGTTGAGCCCTCCCCGTAAATTCAGCCTGGCTCCAATCGGAATACCTGCGAGAAGAAGGGAAAGATAGGTCAGTCAGAGCATTGCAAACTCAGTGTTTCTTCGGGCAAAGGGGTAAAAGTTCAACCCACCTTCACCGAAGAAGCGACTAACATTGTGGCCTTTAAGGTCGGAGCCCACATCAGACTCCCAATTGCTGGAGATGAAGAACCATTTCTTCCTCCACCCAGGGTAATTGGAGGACGGGTTCCCCAGGATAAAGTTATTCCGGTGCCAAAAATAGAGGTAGTACCAACCCTCGCTAGCTGGGACCTTTTTTAGCTGGTACAACCTCAGGAAATCCCCAACGGTCAGATCCTCATTCCCCGCTTACTTCCAGAGGACAAAGGCGCTTATAAGGACCCTTCAGCCATTTGCAATGAGTTGGCCGGGGGCAATCTTATATGCGCGGAGGAAGTCCCGAATGAAGGGATGAAGGGGAAGCCGCACGCTAAGCCGGAAAAAATATTCATAAAAAGCCACAAAGCCTAGCGGCGGGGAATCGGCTGTCTCTCCTCTCCCCGGTAACCTAAGGACAATGGAGTCCGGGATCTGGTATCTCTCTCGTAAGATCGAGAGTTGCTCTTCCGTCATAATAGAGGGATAACCGGCAACAGAATATCTCCCCGCCGGTACTTGAGCATTGTTTGATTCGGAAGAATCGGGAGTATCATCCCCCAGAGGAACGATGTCTTCATCAGAAGCTCTCGCCATCGTAAAGGAAAAGGACAGGCAAGAAGGAAGAGATGAGAAAAAAAATAAGAAGGAAGAATACCTCTGCGAAGAGGTTTTGCACTGAGAACAGAGGGAGAGAAGAAGGAAGGTCTCTCTGCAGCAGAATTTCGAAAATGAAGCAAACTCCGCAGGATTCGATATTTATAAGCAATCATTCCGTTTGATTTGGTTGACACGCAGTGGCTTCTCATCTGGCACGACAGACGAATGGGCACAAGCATTAATTACATAGGCACGTGGCAAGTACCGCTTCACCTCTCCCGGCCGGAAAGCTGGCAATCATAAATGCAAGGTCACCCCTGATAGGTTACGTACTATCTCTCTCCTAACAGGCGGTTATATATATATATATATATATATAGACAAAATCCTTAGCGTAGTTTTTTTCAAAACGCAAAGGATTTAGGGGGCATCTGTTGTAGGATAAAATTAGTCATCGAAAGATGTGATCAGAGAACGATTGAGAGAAGTTGCGACTAGTCTGACCGAATGCGAGCAGCTTGGCTCGTGGTCGCCGAAAGGGGTTGCATCTCAACATGCGAGCAGCTCGACTCGTAGTCGCTGAAAGGGGTCGCATCTCAACATGCGAGCAGCTCGGCTCGTGGTAGCCGAAAGGGGTCACATCTCAACATGTGAGTAGTTACCTCCGAGCCTAAGCATCCTCCTCCTTTGTAGTACCAGCAGCTCATATAGACCGATTCTGAGCTTATCTTTGTTCGTGGTTCCGTACTTCAGGGGATCACCATCAAGGGACGTAATCGATTAGATGTCTATTTGGACCAGGGCGTTCCTTCATCTAAGGATCAATAGCATAAATACCTTATCCCCGAAAATCAGGAGTAATCTTAACGCCTTGCGTAACAGATTGGATCACTCGGATATATATAAATAGACGGTTTCATCAATGAGAAAGGTACACAATTTCTAAGTCTCAAATCACATTCTTTCCTTTTACAACCATGTCCCGTCTAACTTAAACTTCGGAGGGCCAACGGCTGGACGCCGGCCACCCTTAGTTTTCCCTTGTGCTCTTTCAGGTTCCGGAGGAAGCTGGCTGAAGGAAGGCGATCGTCTAGAATCCCCTGTTACCAAATCCGACGTAAACAGAAAGGATTACCTAAAGAAATGCACAGCAGCCGTGAAGAACACGGGTACGGCCCAGGGCACAGTCAGTCAGCCCGTTGAACAGCTCAGCCAAGACAAGAGAAATAATCCCCTGCCTACGAACAACTCGACTCATCACCTCGAAGAGCAAGGAGTCTGAGATCGCCGTCATCTCGAGAATAACACCTCAGCTACCAAGTAGAACATCAGTGCATTCTAAGAAAGTGTGGACCCCATCGTACTCTGAGAGCCCGAAAAAATATCATATAGCGAATTTAAGAAAAAAAACTACAGCATCCTAACCATCAACTACATGCCAAAGAAGATATGGAATCCCAAACTAGTTCTGCCGAGTGGCAGTCTTCGGCGAGAAATACTGCGCATACTCCCAAGGAAGACCTGTCAAATGCGCAAGCTCTTCCAAAGAAGGCTCCATCTCCGTATCGTTGAAGACAAACAAGTTCAACGATAGGACCCAGTCAATCAGCGCAGCACCAAGCATCCTCCAATCAATGTCAACCCTGGCCATGTGAATCAGATTGCCAAAGCCATAGGACTCTAGCTCCTGAATCTCGTAAGCTGATAATTTGTCGAGCCATGTAAGCAGTCATGGCGAACAAGAAAAACAAGGAAGCAGCTGATAAGTCCTCACAGGGATCCCCTCCAGAACAAAATGTCCAGAAATCCCTGGCAGCTCCTCAAGAATTGGAAGGTCAAAGGGCGAGGGACAAGGAAAAACTAGAATCTCTGCAAAACCAATAGTCTCTGAAACAACCCTTGTGGCGGCTATGTCTGATATAGTCACGTCATTGTCTGAAATCTCCAACCTCGTGAGAAGTGTGCGCAAAGGGACGGTAGTCAAAAGAAGATTGATAATCTCCGTCAAGAAGGCTATCTGCAAAGATCACACAGCACATCATGGCGTTCGGGACAATCTAGCCGCTATAAAGTACATCTGAACCGTCAAGAAAGGCCCCGATGGCCCCGATCGAAGAATCAACGGTCTGATCCAGACCTGCAATCCTCTCCATCATGAGATCAGCAATCCAACTATCACTCTGTCCAGTCAAAGGGATCATCGAAACATCCGCACCGTCCATTATCAAGAAGACATCGTCAATGATCACATCAAGACCACCCAAGCATGTGTATCGTGCATCTCGGTCATCATCAAGTGCATCCAAGCCATCAAAAGTATCATCTGAACCATCCATACCATCTAGACATGAGATCAACCCATCTATGTCCATCATGGACTCATCCTCACCATTGATCACACCATCCATGCGGCCCACACTCAAGGGATTCATAGCCTCACTTATGGCCACCCTTCTCATCTCATTCATACCATCCAATCCTCCTACATTTAATGCCCCATTCAAATCTGAAATTTCTGCAAGATCACCATTAATGGGGGCATTCAAAGCTTCCCCAACAACCTCATTCAAGCCTCCATAAACAACCCCATTCAATGCCTCATCTACCCCCTCCATTAAAGGCATATCACCTCCCTTAAAGACCCATTGAAACTCTGAAGTGTGGGGTCCATCATGGTCAGCCACCACAGTCTCCAAATCACCACCATCCATGGCCCAAGAAGGGACAAAGCAAGAAAAAAGACAAAAGAAAGAGAAAAGACACGAACGAGGAATGAAGGAGACAATAACAAAAGACAAAAATGGAATGTCCAAGCTGGGACCAGCCCAGGCCGCACATGAACAGAGAGACGGGTGGCCCCCACTGGGCCGCCCTTACGAATGCTCCGCCTCTCCCTTCACGGGATTGGCCCCATAGTCCGCTGGTAGGTGAGATTGTCAGGCCAAATCAGCAAATGGCACCTAGAAGGCAGCCCAAAACTCTGATTAACTCCATATTTGGACAGAAGTTGATCCAAACCGTCCGAAAAGTTCCCCACCCATCAAATCATGAAGAGCTATTGCTGATATGGGTCTGATCAAGCCAGAAAGAAAGAAAATCCATCAAGTGGGGTCCACAAGCAATCCAAACCGTACAAAAGCTGAGCTAACTTAATCTGAACCATGGAAAAGCTTACATAAGTCACCAAGTAGCCAGATCAAGTGTCTAATCATCGGAAAAGAAGGCCAAATCCCATATCTAATTTTCAAGAGGACACATGGGGCCAATTCAAGCAATCCGGGCCGTTTGAAGGCCAAATTGGGCCAATCCGGACCACTGAAAATCATCAAGCACCATCAATTGAGGAACTGAATGCTTCAAGTCAAGCTGAAAACAGGACAGAAACAATTAAGGCAGGAATACAAGTATGATATGAGACATCAAGGTAACCTCCATACAAGTAGCAGAATACCAGAAAATCAAAGCATACTTCATTGATCAGGGAAGTTCATACATCATCAAGAAAGATACAAAAAAATAGAGCCTTACAAGAGTTGTAGGCAAAATCAAACATCTGAGAAAAAGCAGCTATAGGTCGCCAACACAGTCGTCGTCTCCGTGTTTCTCTTCCTACTCCTGACAACATAAATCCATCATCGGGGCCATCACAGAACCACCAGCATAGTGATGACGACCGCGTGAATCATACAAAGGTGGAAGGAGAGTCCCCTGTCCAAACTCAAGATACCATTTAGTATAATCACGATCAGGGATAATGAAGTAGTACCCCAGCTGACTCGTAAGAGCATCACCAACGGCCTCAGCGGACATCTGATCTGTAGGTGGCGGCGGAGAAATGGGAACCCTAGCAACACTGGTTACCTAACAAAGCAATCTCTCACCCAAGTACCACTGAAGGGACTCTGTGTCGGAAAGAATGATCCGCATGTAAGAGGCCTCATACGCCTCGACCCTTTCTGGAGTATAATATTGAGGAACACTGGCATATGGCACGCGAACGAAGGGGGAGCACTCACATCGATGTCAGTAAGGCCATCCACATCAGCCCTCCAATTGTCTTTCAAGATACGAGGGTTGGGTTTTCAGTTCTTAATATGCCAATACATGAAGCGGCATGCGGGTGGCTCCATGTCAGTCCTCATCAAGGGAGATAGGTGAGGAAAATGTTCGAAGAAATAGGTCTGACCAGCAGAAAAGGGTCAGAATCAGGAAAGAGAAGGAAATTTAAAACAAGAAAAAGCTAGAAGATACCTGACCATGGGCCAAAACCCGGTGAAGGATCGACTGACCCTGGAGATCTTGTCCAGACCTTGGAAGATACGAGTCAAGATAGCAGCGTTCCAATTATAAGGCTAATGCAAGTCCTCAATCAATTGAAGGAAACGAGCATCAATCCTCTCATTTGCATGACAAAAGAGGAACGAACCAAAAGCATAAGTAATCATTGCCTGTGCTTTCTGCAAAGCCTCAAGCTCAGTTGTGGGTACCATTTTAGCAAAAGAGTTCTTCAACCAGCGAAGCTTCACTTGATTATGCTGGAATTCTGAGGATGGGGGAACAACCCCCACAAGCTGAAACCAATCTTCAGGCTCGATAGATGAGAGAGAACCAGCATGAGGCACAGTCACCCCATGAAAAGGAAAGCCTATCTACATGTAGACATCCAGGGGAGTAATCCCCCACTCACCACATGGGAGCTGGAAATTATGAGTCTCATCTCTCCACCTCTCACACAAGGCAGTAAAAGGCATGCGGTTGGCCTTACTTCTCTTAAACCGAAGAGAGTAAAGGCCAGTAAAAGGAGTGCCAGCAAGAACATGTTCAATTAGTGGGTGAGGAGGTTCCACCCAATCATCCCACAACTCCCGGGTACCACGACCTTTGATATCATCTCACCTTCAACTTGTTAAAATTGAACAATAGAAAGCCATAGGGGAAACTCACATATCTCAAAGTTGAATCCAAAGTCTCAACCTCATGTCTCACTTTAGTATTTGTTAGACACCCATTCAAAAGGGAGTGGGGTTTACTTAAGAAGGGTCGTACATCAAAGCCTACATATGACGAGGGAACCATCTCAAGGCACATGAGAACATCAAAAGCACAAAAAGTCTATATGCCATAACAAGAATTAAAACCCAAGGCTAATGGCACATTTCCAAAAAAGGGTCTTGGCAAGATCTAAATTCACAAGCCACCACTTGGGAGCAAAGAGATGATCCACTTGCCACAAAAAGGCAATAAGCTTCATAACCCCCATGTGAGATGCCCCCATTTCTTTTATATATAAATGCATGGACAAAGGAAGAGTGGTGAAAATTATGGTATATCAAGAGTGACTTAAAAGCACCACCCTAATGGTTAAGAGTAGTACACATAGTCCACTTGAAGAAAACAAGATTGGAAGCACCCATCTAAGGGTCAAATTTGGGCAACTTATGTGCATCACTCTCTTCATTGAAAGGAAATCACTTGAACATGTGAAAGCTTGATTTAGTGGACCACCCAACCTTCATGGAACAGAAGAAAAATAGCTAAGTTTGGTATACATAGCCCATTTGCAAAGAAAAACCGAAAGTGTCCAATTGTGAGCCAAACATGGGCAACTTGTGTATACCAACCTTCTCCATAACTTGAAGTCATTTGGAACAAAAGCAAAATGGAATGGTGACTTACCAAGCAAATGAGTTTCAAAAGCCAAGAATGTTGGTAGGCCCACTTGAAAATCTCGAGTAAGGAAGGACCCACTCAGGGAGGAAACATTACAACCAAACTTGTAGACATTACATTCTTTTCACTACTCAAGGACCCACTTGAACTTGAAAGTTAGTGGCTTAGTCCCCCATTGGGCCTTTTTTGAAAACCCAAGTGGCCCAAATCTCTCACCAATTCAAAAAAAAAAAAAAAATGCAAAACGTATCCCACATGCACAAAGTATGGTGGAAGCCCATTTGTCAAAATACACATGAGCCACAATATGGGCCAAGGGCTCACTTATCTTAAAGATGATAATGTTAGTGCACTTTTCCGTGGCATACTAGTGCACCTTGTTTGTCAATCACTTACATCAGTGAGTCTAGTGTCGGTTGAGCCCAACGAAGACGAAGACAGAAGACTTAGTGGCCTCGCTGCATCAAGGAAGAAGAATCAGGTAAAAGTGATGCCTTGGTGCCTTAACCTTGACCAAAACCCAACCCCTTAACCTCTTTGATGACCTTGACCATATTAGGGATTGCATTTAGTCATCACATGTTGGCCCTAGGAATCATAAGAGGCCACGTGTCTCAAATTCTCCTTCTCTAGATTGGCTAAACCTAAAATAGGAATAACCGTCAACCTCATATGCTAGAGTATTATCTAAGTGGTTAACCTTGGAGATGGCCTTGTATTGCACGAAGGAAGCAAGCTTAAATTACACATTTTTAGAGTAATTTCGGGCCCCTCTTCAATCTAAAGAACTTTACAATTTTGGTAGGGGGCCCTAACTTTCTGTGGGGGGCCCGAAGTTTTTATATTGCCAATTTTGGTAGGGGGCCCTAACTTTTGTAGGGGGCCCTAACTTTCTGTAGGGGACCCGAAGTTTTTGTAGGGGGCCCGAACTAGGTGTCGGGCTCCACTGTCGGGCGCCCGAACTTGCTGGTTTTTGTCCAGCAAGATTTAGCCTAAAAACTTGATTTTTGTAGGGGGCCCGACAATGACCGTTTTCTGCCCGTTTTGTATCCGTTGTGCACTTTTCTATATAAGGGCTTGGCTCATTTTGAGGGGTGAAGAGAGGGTTTTGAGAGCCCATTACCCACACCTTTTGTACATCTTTTGGGGCCTGAAAGAGGAGGGTTTCAAGTCATATCCCTTGTGTTTAAACACAAGTGAGGGCATTCAAATGCAAACTAGAGATGACTTGATTCCTCTCTCAATTCTAGAGGTGAAACACTATACCATATAGGCATATCTCTTGTTCAAGACCTCTAGAAGACCCTCTAGGTGGATCTCCTAGTTAGAACAAGCTACATACCTCATGTAGGAGATTCAACCATCCTCCTATCACCTTGGGCATCTCAAAGGCATCACATGCAAGGTGTTTGATCGAGTGTAGCTGAGGCATTGGCGACGTAACGGCGACACGTCAAGGGAGCAAGGGTAGCTGATTGAAGCACGGGAGAGCGGAGATCAACCAAACCGAACCAGCGCTAAACAAGGGGCTCATCCGACAAGTAAGGTTGTCTTTATTGAGAGTCCATTTAGAGTTTGTTTGTCGAACTCGAACTAGGGACGTTAGCTGTTCCTTGGCCCGTTAGCCGGGCCTAAACTAAGTCTCCAAGGGGGAGCCTCCGACACGGGAGTGAACGTGCGTCGGGTTGAGAGTTAGCCTATGTCCAAAACTCCGTTTGGGTTGAGAGTTAGCCCTTTGTCCAAAACTCCGGTCATGGTTGAGAGGTGAACCGGTAAAACCTCCGTGTAAAGGTTGAGAGGTGAACCTCATTTAAAACCTCTGTTAGTGAATGCCGGTGTACTCAAAGGAGTTGAGTACTTGGACCGAGAGTGGAGTAGACCCAAAGTCGAACCACTATACATGCTTGTGTTTGTGATTGTATTGAGCACATTAATATCTTAGCATTGTTAGTTTAATTGTCTAATTATGAATGCTTGATAGGAATGTATGCTAGGCACTAATTAGGCACATCCACACACAAGATGTACTTTCACTAGGTGTGTAGACTTGAGCTCATTGATCCATTCTCATAAGTCTACATAGTTGCATAGGTTAGGAGCTTGATTAGTTAAATCTTTGATTACCTATGCATGCTTTAGACTAGGTTGTTTATTGCTTAATCATATACTAGTCTTGTGATTGGACCCACTTAGGCTTGGAAGCCGAAGTGTTCTTGCTTACTTAGTTTGATTTGTTGAATTATATAAGTAGGCGAAAAGAATTTCAAAAAAGGTCCTTATCACCCCCTCCTATAGGTTTAACCATAATTCTAGTTGCTCTTTAAGCTTCCGCACATACGTGGGTGTCGTGTTAGACTACCCGACGTACTTTCAGACAAAAGGCTCACCACACTTTGTTCTAAGGATACAAAAAAAAAAAGGAGTGTTTACAAATAAAAAAAATGTTAAGAGAAGTGCGTCACTTGGGCATGGAAGCCCAACTTTGAAATTTAGCCCACTTGAGGAAAAGGAAATGCAAGTAGAATTTAGGTTGGGCTCCTCTTGTCCATACATGCATAAATGAGGAAATGGGGCTGTCTCAAATAAATTGGAAAGCCAAAAAATCTGAGGTGGGCCCCACTCACTCCCATGGGCCCAACACTTGAAAAGAAAAGTGGAGAAGCATGAGAAACATGAGAGAAAAGAAAAATGACAAATGCACATGTGAGAGTTCAAAATGAAGTTTTGGGCCCAACCAAATACACCAAAAGCCCTAACTTCACTATGGGCCCATTTCTTACAAATCAGGCCCAACTCCAATGGAAAGAATGAATGAAACTTCCCCATGCACACTTGATGGGCATGGAAAAGGCCCTCTTTTACATATGAAGAAGAATTTGAAAGGAAGTGGGAAAAAAGAGAAACTTGAAAGCTCCACTCCAATACACCACCTTGAGGCTTTGAACAAGTCTTGAAGTCTCTCAAACTTGGCCCACCACACCTCTTGAAGGGTACCTACATGAAAAAGAAAAAAGAGGAATGTGAGAAAGTGAAAGAGAGAGAATGAAAAAAAAAAGATGAGGGAATGAGCCATACCTTCACCACTCATCAAAGGGGGACCACCTTGCTGTCCCAAGCTTCACCAAAAACCCCACCACTTGAGGAAAAGAAAAAAAAAAAAAACTTGAAAGAAAGAAGAAAGTGAGTGAGATATAAGAGAGAGAGAGAGAGAGAGAGAGAGAGAGAGAGAGAGAGAGAGAGATGCACGAATGGAAGAGGGAGGCCATGCCATGGCTTTATACACAAAATGGGCCACCCCTATTATCCGAGCCACTAGAAAAATCAGTGGGCAAGGGAGCGGATGGGGGGCACTCAGAAGGCCATCCGTCCTTCCCCACTTGATGGGATTTGACACACCTCTCCTCCTTGGGAAGAACTCCCCCTTTGGAAAGATGAATTGCAAGGAATCTTGTCCTTGTGTAAGATGGAAGTGATGGAAGAGAAAAGGAGAGAAAAAATGAAGAGAAATTGATGAAAATCTCATCTCTTAAAAAAAATAATGAGAAAATAAGAAGATGATGTGGAAAAAGGCCTCATGAGATTTTCAAAAAAGGGGTTATTGTTTTGTCCAACATCGAACTCAACCATCCGAGTCAGGATCCGGTAACCCGAATCATTTTCAGAAAACACCAAAAAAGTTCCAACCCTGATTTCCACCATCAAGCCAAAAAGAATTTTGGGTCTGAATACCTTAAACTACGTCGGGATCAAGATCTCGAGAGATTTCGTAATAAAAACTGTCATCTATCTCAACCGTGGGATCCGATGGTTCGGATCTTTATGGAAAAATACAAAAAAAAAATGTTGTATCATCTGTATAAATTTTAGGTCTGAAGACCTTAAACTACGTTGGGATCAAGATCCCGAGGGGTTTTTAATAAAAATCGTCATCGGTCTTGACCGTCCAAATCAAGATCCGATGACTTAGGACATTTTTCAATATATATATATATATATATATATTTCCACCATCCTGTATAAGAGTTTTAGTCCGAAGACCTTAAAGTACATCGGGATCAAAGTCCCGAGAGATTTCCAATAAAAAAACCAGTGTTAATCTCGATCGCTCAAATTGGGATCTAACAACCTAGAACATTTCAAAAAATCATCAAAAATATTTCTTACAATCATCTACACATATTTTCAGTTCAAAGACCTCAAACTACGTTGGGATTAACTTCTCGGGGGACTTTTCTGCTTTCAACAAAAAAAACTAGCATCAATCTCGACTGCTCGAATCAAGATCTGATAACTCGGATCATTTCAAGAAAATCACAAAAAAGAATGCATTTTCAGCATGTACATGTTTTCGGTTTGAAGACCTTAAACTACGTTGGGATTAACTTCTCGGGGGGACTTTCCTGCTTTCAACAAAAAATCAGCATCAATCTCAGCCCTTCGAGTCAAGGTTTGATAACCCGGATCATTTCAAAAACACCAAAAAGATTTTTTAAGTTTTCCATAAAAGTCAACACTAGTCTCAACCATTCGAGTCAAGGTCTGAAACTTTCTCAAAACAAAGAAAAAAACTCATCATTGATTTTAACTGCACAAATCTATCCCCAGAGGTTCGAAGACCTAAAACTACACTGGGATTAACTTCTTGGGGGCTTTCTTTCAGTACCTGTTATGGACATGGCTTACACTTCATCGTACAGGTGTCCGGATTTCTCTAAATAGATAAGGGCTGAGGCGGGCAAAACCCCGATATCCTGTTCGTGTTGAACGCATCGTGATAGACGGCTTTGATTTGGAAGTCACAATTAAATTTGACGGATGTTCCCTGTTCCTAAAACTCATGAATGAGATTAAGGCAGTTGGGAAGTGAAGCACACTCTCATGAAATTGTGAGCAGCATATGACCCCAAACTGGATTGATAAAGGAAAATGTGAGGATGTGGCTCATTTTGTGGCCGAATGAGTCCGTCGGACGATACATGGTCTATGTGCATTGCACATGAGGAATGGGCAACTTTGTGGGCGTGTTGATTGAAAACCCCCAACCCCTTCATCCGAAGATGTAAAACTCCGGCACTTAACTGTGTAAGATTTGTCTTGCTCGCTGATGTAAAATGGATCGAGTGCCTTACCAGTAGTAGAAGTTGGAAATGGATGAAAATTCCATACCTTTTCTTGTATTTCAGAAAATCCAACGAAATACCAAAACATTGCAAAATCAGCTTTCAAAATCACAAAATATTTCCCTTTCTTTCAATAACAGCATCCTTCATCCTGACCACTCAGGAAAAGATTCGGGTTAGATATCTGCAAAATCATAAAAACATTTCTGCCATTTTCAATAATACCGATCTCCATCCTAACCACTCAAGCAAAGACTCGAATCGAATACTTGCAAAAATCACAAAAATTGTCACTATCCCCAGCAAAGCAGTTCAGGAGTCTCGAACTTCACTAACCCACTTCATAGTTTGGGATGACGGATCCGATCGCCCCCAAATTGAAATCTTGACCAAAACTGGCGATCAAACACTATCTCAATCGCACCCGTTCCCCAAATGAGCACTTGAGGTTACAACCTAGAGTACTTCCTTCATCCATTCCCAGCAGAAATATAGCAACATATTGGGACGATGGACCTAATCAACCACGAGTCAGGATCTTAAGCAACCCACTGACTGAACACCTGCACTAAAAAGAAAATCTTCAGGGGAGCAAAACCCCACAAGCAATAAGTTTAAAGTTTTCTACATGTCCAGCAAAAGCAAAATCATTGAACGAGAAGAGAATGAGCCAAACCATGCATCCATCATCAAATATGCATCCATATGCAGCAGCATCCATCGTATAAATCATCATATTTACCTGCTTTCGAAATAAAAGTCAGTTAGCCAAGGACCCCACAGGCATCCCTAGTGGAGGTGCTTGCAAGCCAGATTTCCTTTTCAAAAAAGATAAAAATATATTATATATTCCTATTTACAAATAAAAACCCCACGGAGTATCACTCCCCAGATTGGGTTTTTTCAAAATCCAAAAATATTTTCTCAATAGAGCGTTCGGCCTCCAAAACACTAAGAGATCTTCCGTATCTCTAGGTAGGAGCCGACGCAAAACCAAATAAAATTCAATGTCACACGGTTTCCCTAGAGCCTATCGGATCCAATGCACCCAAAGTACGGTCGAACTAAACTCCAGTGTCAGTGTGGTCATACTAAATACCAAGATACGAAAAAGATGAAAGTCGAAAAGCTCGGTCAAAGAAACCATCTGAAAGGTGGAAACAATAAATTGTAATCCAAGTATCAAAACCAGAAGATTGGGTGGAAAAAGTTCACCCGCACATACTTAGGCGTGGATGCCTAAAGTACCTTGACTAAGTCCAAGTCGGCATAGTGGATCAACCGTAAGGCCGCCAAGACGCAGGGCAGCTAACCACTTTGATAGTCAAGCGAAACAAGTACTCCTGGAGTGATCCGGGAAAGCAACAAACAATCAATCACAGGGTCAGTAACCTCGTAAGACTACATGGACGCAGAAGCTCTACTGTACCTTTTCGATGTTAATACCGATCGGGAACAGAAGGGTTGCAATTGGGTACCCAAGTTGCAGCTCATGCAGGGACAATCACAACGTTTTCTCCAAACTCCCGCGGTATGTGCGAGTTATCTATTTCCAGACAATTAACTGGCTCGGAAATAAGGTAAGCAAAATATTTCAGACCACCATCTATGAATGACCAGGTCAAAAGTGGGGTGTCCACTTCGCTTTGGCATTCGGTTGCACGCAACCTCTGCTAAAGAGGGGCATCTGTAAACACCCCACCTTCGGCTACAAGGCTGGTTGAGATAGCTGAATGAATAGAGGTCCATACCCCCCAAACCCTGTATTCAAAACTAGCCAAACTCACCATTGCAAGCCCCACACCATACCCCAACTCAAGCCTAAACCCAGTCAACTCACCCCTAAACATCAGCCCGAAAAATCAGTACAAAAATCCTAAAAAAAGTCAAACTTGGTGAGTCAACCCGTTGACTCAAATCACCATGTCAACTCACTAGGTCAGTCCAGTCCTTACACCCAGTCAACTCACCTTGTCAAAACCATCTTTCAAAACCAGTTGACTCACCTGGTTCCGAGCCACAGCTTCGGAGCAGCTCCGAACCTCGAACCTAAGGCTTTCTTACTTCAAGTTCGGAGGCAGTACGCTCCGAAGCTGGAGCAAGGTAGCCGTACAGGCGGCCCTCAGAGGGCCACCCGAACCTATTTACAAGAACTGCTACTTCTCACAGCTATAAATACCCCCGCCCCTTCTCATTCAGGGTAATCCAGAAAAAATCCCTCAACACCTCTCCAGTCCAAGAGTTCTGAGCCATCTCCACCTCCCTTTAGCCCATTCCTCCACCAAGGAGAGCCCGAGAGCGAAGAGTTTAGCCCAGGTCCAGCCCAGCCTGACCCTGTTCAAGCCTCTCAAGCTACTCAAGTCCCGATCTTAGCCACTCAAAGCTAACCCTTGCGATACCTCCATCCATCCAGCTACTCTTATACCAGCATCATCTCATTCGCATCTAGCATAAGTGCAACATTTATTATTCTTCTAACCCCTTGCTTATCATTCCACTACAAGCACTCGATCAGGTCATAGCGTATGCTCTGAGACTTGTCGGTTCACCCGAAATTTCCTCATAAAAAACTTTGACCGATCGAACACACATCATGCATATCGCATAAAGCATCTGTTAGTTCGAGCGTATGCTCTGGGCTTGCCTGTTTGATCAGAACCTACCCATTAGAAACCTTACTGTTCAAATGCATATTCATGCATCATATCATTCATGAGAATGTACAAGAAATAATTCAGACTTTCGAGTATTAGTTCGATTCTGTGAAGTAAAGACCATACTTCAGTACGGACAGAGTGGGTGCCTAACACCTTTCCACCCTATAATTGTGATCCCTTACCTCGAATCTCTTACCACAAATTAAAAGGAGTCATTTTAGATGAAGGAATCTTCAAATTCCCTTCTTTAACGTTTCTACAGTATCTGGCCGACTGTAAATTCAAAGTAACTGGCTAGTAGCGACTCTAATCTTATAAGAATTCATCCGAACATATCCAATTTAACCCAACGATAACACGACAACCGAAAAAGCCCTTAAGAAAGAGGCGAGCTAGTGACAACAGCGATTCGCGCAACCCCTTTTCGAAAGGGAGGGTTGGGAGAGCGGAAAGGCGAGCGTCCACACATATGCTCTCATTGATGGCACGAGACATATTGTCAATTTCAGTTTCAACCGTGGCATTAGAATCAACTTTTAGCATGGGGAGTAGGATGATGAGCAAGTATCAAAGCTCACTTACACCAGAATTAGTTGAAGCGATCATTTGTACACAGGGCTGGCTGCATCTGAGCATCGAAATAGGCAACTCAATCGAGGAGGAGTTGAGGAAGAGAAGACTTAGAAGAAAAATAAGATACTACCAGCGACCATAATTGAATGAAGCTGAGTGTCGCTTTTCTATATTCATGATTTTACACTTATTATTTGTGGACTTATAATCAGCGACTTGTAATATTTTATGGTTGGAACTTGCATTTTACAGTTACATACCTTCCATTATCATACTTTTATGTAGTCATGCTTTTATTATATGTTCATTAAATCTCATCTCATTATTTGTAGTTGTTTATCTTGAGTTCTTACTTATGTAGTTATGTTGTTTATTTTTATATGTTCATTTATTAATTCTTTAATTAATTTTATAGTCTATAGATAATGTCTTCGGAAGATGATCCATCAGCAAATATTTGGGATTATGGCGTCCAAGTCAACTCCCACGACGAAAAAGTTAAATTAAAATACAAACTATGTGGAAAGCAGTTTGTAAACAAAACAAATCGTTTAAATTTGCATTTAGCTTGTTTAGGACGAGACGCAGCCCCATGTACCAAAGCTACTCCTGAAGTTTAGGATTTATTTAGAGTTATCCTCGAATCGAACAGAAAGGCTTATGTTTCTTCCCCAGCAACTGCAAGTAATACAACAAGTCATAGAAGATATAGTAATAGGCCTATTATCAATGAAGAGGGGTCAAGCAAAGGAAGAGCCTCCGTGCTTAGTAGAGAAGAAGAAGAGAAAGAAAAGATGGAACAAAAAGGAAGAGATTATCAAGAATCATAAGACAAAGCCTAGGACTGGCTTCTAATACCAGGACTAGACATCATCATCAACCCCCTTGAAGGTAGCATGATCCTAAAGCTAGCATGAGTGCGAGACATAAACCACACCCTAAGTCATCAAAGTTTCTTAAAAATTTGGCTACATTTTTTAGGGGGTTGAGAAATTCATACAAATTGGAAAAACTCATTCGATCTGCGAATAAAGATGTTGGAAATTCATCTCCCCCATCTAATTCAGAAGAAGTAAATGACCATCTTCTAAACACCTCATCGGATTCAGGTTAAAGTTCTCCTGCAACCCAAGAGGTAAAAAGAGAACCAAAAGATGATTCGGGCAATGAAGGTGAAGGCGAGGATTACTTTTATGGGCATGTATACTCAAACTACACTCCACAGAGGCATTCATCATACAGAGGATATTATTGAATGAATGAATGCGTAATAGAATATGCATAAGTGTGTATATTTGGCTTTTCAAACAAATTTTATGATTCCTGTAAGTGTATGTTTGTGTTTATGTGATACGTTTTGAATTTTTTATGATTTCTGTCATTTTTTTAATTTTTTTTAATTTTCAAATTTTTTTTCTTTTTAAATTTCAGCCCTAACTCAAACCAACTCGTTTTGACTCGATCCGACTCGGTCTCTATGGCCGAGTCGGATCGGATCAGATCATTTCCAACTCGATTCATCTCAGGTCAGGGCTGGCCGACTTGATATAGAATCTGATCTGACTCGGTTAAAGCTCAGTCCTTGCCCGAATAAGATCGTTCCAACCCTAACTCATTCCTACTCGACTCG
Organism: Liriodendron chinense; assembly: GCA_003013855.2. NCBI lineage: Eukaryota > Viridiplantae > Streptophyta > Magnoliopsida > Magnoliales > Magnoliaceae > Liriodendron > Liriodendron chinense. Next base: position 5,772,377 of record PVNU02000070.1, read on the forward strand.
ATGCGTAGCTCAAACGAGAGAGTTTTGAAGCCCATACATAAGGCAACTAGAGGGTTATGTCCCCTTGCCAAATGTGGGCCTCACGAGATCTTAAATCAGACCAAAAAATGGGCCCAACCCATTTTTGCACTGGCTGAAAATACATCTGTTGGACCACGACTTCTATGGGCCCACCATTGTGGGACCCACCACCTTGTATGTGTTCCACCTAGCCGAGTAAATCCAAACCTCAAGTGGACCACCTTGTAGATCCCCAACCATGTATTCAATATCCACACCGTCCATCTGGTCCCCCAGATCATTTAAGGACAGAGGTCTAAAAATGAAATAGAACCAAAACTTGGTTGAGCCACACCACATGAAATAGTGGGGATTGATGCCTGCTGTTGAAAACTCCCAGGCACACTGTGATGTCTATGAAAAATCCACCATTCTATCCATTTTACTAGCTCATTTTAAGGAATGAGCCTAAAAATGCAGTAGATCAATATCTTAGGTAGGCCACGTCACAGAAAACAATGGGATAATGACGCCCACAATTGAAACCTTCATGGGCCATTGGACCCTGCACGTTTCAGGGCCCCTCTTAATGTATGTGTTGTATATACATGATGTCCACCAATTTTGACAACCTATATGGTTATGGGCCCACACAACAAATTTCTTGGACAACGTGGTGGGTTGTGGCAAGGCCCATTTAAGCCCAAAAACGAAGCCGCTTCAAGGCCTAAAGAGACCAAAATCATGGGCTATTGTGTGGGCCATATGTGGAACCCAAATTGAGGCAAATTCCAAGCAAAACAAGGCTTGATATCTCTTAATATATGGGCCATCTGATTTGTGTATTGCCAACACTTGGGGCCCATTTCAATGCATGTTTTATGATGCTTCTTATGTGTGGATGTGGTTACATGATGATGAGGATGGTTTGATTTTATGATTTTATTCGGCCCATTAGCAATGTATATGTTGGAACGGTACTCTCCTCTATGTGTGGACCTGGGAGATGCTAAGTCGAATGAGTGTTGGTAGGCCAAAAGTTGTGCACAACCTTGGGCCTAGTGATTTCTCAATATTGAATTGTATATGAGATAGATGACATATTGTTTTAATTCTTTGATATATCATGATTATGTGTTGAATCATGCAAATTATTACTTACTGGCCTTTTTAGCTCATTGTGGTGTACATGGAAAACCATTCAAGAAAAGATAAAGTGGAGGTGTCTCCGTGAAACAATCGACGGCTTTGGCAAACAGTTGTTCGAGATGCTGCTGGAGGACTTGATGACTTAGTCTTTTCATTTTGTTTTCTATTATTAAGAGATGTTATTAAACATAGGCCTGAGGGCCATTGGATGTTAATGTTTAGATTATTATGTGGTGGAGATGATGATTGGTGTCTTAAATTTTATGGTGGAATATGTTATGTGTTGGTTTATGTTATCATATATCATGTAACACTTTAAACCCAATAGTCAAATTGATGGAATTCGGATATGCGAGGTTGGGGTGTTACACACTTGCTTTGATGAAGAATTGGACATTCAATTGTCTCTTGGACCCAACGAGGTCAACTGGGTGAAGTTTTAATAGCCCAATTGGAAAGAAAAACCCATCTACCCAAAGGGGAGAAGCTAAATGTCCCTATAAATCAGGTGATTGACGAACTATGGCCTACCGTACAGCATGTACAATCAAATCGTACATATACGTTTATATGATTGTATAAAATGGCCCAAATTGTTGGTATATGAAGACATCTAGAAGCTATAACATGATATAAACCATCCCTTTTGGGGAATTTCCATCTTCTTATGTGTGGATGTGGTTACATGTGATGAGGATGGTTTGATTTTATGATTTTATTCAGCCCATTAGCAATGTATATGTATAATATTGTTTCTTTAACGGTCCAAGGGGGCCGTCACCATACTTTTTCATAGACCTGTGCCCACACCTAGTGGAGCCCAATCCTATGATGCTATAAATGTTTGAATCATGATCATGGACCACACCAATCGTGCGGATCACCTAGGTAAATGATTGGCTATGTTGTAGTTTTGAATGATGATACTTGTAACATGTTAAGTAATTAAATAAATGTGATGTGCTTGTGAACCAAATTCATGGGCCCTAGGCTCTTGAAGGAATAGCCCTTGAATATTGGGCTTGGGCCTTAAGCAAGCCCACTAAAAGCTAGAATAAAAAGATATGAGAAATACGAGCCCAAGGGACAAGTGGCTTAGTCAAATCATTAACCTCATACACTACATTTATTAGAGGCCCAAGTGGGCCCATGAATCTTGGGATGGGGCATGAGGAGATTGAAAAGGTGTCATACATGAACACCAAGACTTGTGCTTAGAAGCATTAGTATTTAGTAAACTAATATTTTATTTAAGGCACTAATAGGAAGGTAAAAAGGACCTATGATTGTGTAAGATGATATTAGACCCATGGTCTTAGCTTTTATTCCTTTACATGTTCAAGATAATGTGCTAGCATAACTTGTGTAACTTGATTGCTAAGCACCCATGCACGAAAATGATGTTACATGGTATTGGCAGAATGGTTTACATGGCGACCTCGTGATGACTAGTTAGATGCAATGGTTGAATGGTTTGTGTTGAGGCCTTAGGATGGCTAGTTTTGAAGATGTTATTGAGAAAAATTGAGAAGGGTGCACAGTTGTCACCTTGGCCATGGATCCCATATTTGGATATGACTATCCTCTAGGTAACCCGTTTAGGGTGGTACCAATCGGATCATCTTCTATAGCAGGTCAGTTGAGGGTGAGCACAGTAGGCTAGGTGCAAGAGTCCCTTTACACTGTCGGGATTAGGAAGGGAAGAGGTGTAACGAACCTACCTACCTTTGGGTGTCAGGTCGAGGACGAGGGTAAAGATATTTCATTCCACCTGTTGAGGCCAGGTAGGGAAAAATAAATTTGGCTCCCTTGTCGTCGAGCCGAGCACCGGATGGGGAAGGGGTTGACACACCCAAACTTAACTTTTTGAAAATGCATCCAATACATTGTGTAGAAGATGTTGGATTTTCTCTCGTGTAGAATGATTGAGGTTTATGTAAGGAAATGAGAGAGATGTATTGTACAAAGAAATGTAATGCTAGCATTTAAGCCTTGCATCCATTTATACATTACTCACTTAGGTTGGTAGATGCACAATTAGATTATCAAGTGCTTATTCGCAATGGCTAAGATTTCGATTAAGTATAAAACTAACTTAAGATTTAAAGTTTGCAACTTTAAAACTCACTATCCAAATTAGGTATGGGACTAGATTGGATAAAAGTTCTTTGTGCTAGACTTATAGCTCGCGAAACCTCACATTACTATCCTGACCACACCATGTATTAGTTATAACTCCTACTCATTATAATATGCTCGGTGGTAATAATATGCTTAGTTATTTACCTACTTTTTACTCCTGCTCATTTCCTATACGGTATACCCACTAAGCTTGTGAAGCTCATGTGTATAGTCTGCTTTACTATTTTTTTTTATTATTTTGTGCATCTCTTTTGAAAATTTTAAGACTGTAATATTTAGATAGTTGACTATACCTTTTGGATTTTCAATGTGTTTTGGAATCATATAGGTTGTTGGGATTTGTTCATATTATAGTAGATTAATATCTCAAGTTAAAATATTCTAGAAGAAACAAAAAGAAAAAAAAACAAAGAAAAGGAATTTCCGTGTTTGTGTTAGTGCACTTTTCTGTGGCATACTAGTGCACCTTGTTTGTCAATTACTTAGGTCAGTGAGTCTAGAGTTGGTTGAGCTTAATGAAGACGAAAACCGAAGACTCAAGACGGACCGGCTGCATCAAGAAAGAAGAAACAGGTAAAAGTGATGCCTTGGTGAGCCTCAACCTTGTACCTATCCAAAACCATAACCTCTAGATGACCATGACCAATAGGCATACCATTAGTCATCTTAGATTGACCTTAGGTGTCCCACAAGACCACCAAAAGAATGGCCAAGAGCTTGCATGATCTGCTGCAAAACAGAAGAAAATCATGCCTGGCCGAGCGCCCGACCCAGTATCCACCGGGCGCCCGACCAGTGCAAAACATGTCCAGCAGCACAGACCAAATTCTGGATTGAATTCCGGACGCCCGACCAAAGTGACCATCGGGCGCCCGACCAGTGAAAAGTATGGTCATCGGGCGCCCGACCACACCTTGACCGGGCATCTGACCAACTCTGAATGCGTCCAGCGACCAAATCTGTATAAAGGATCGGATTCCGAGCGCCCGACCCTGCACGAATCTGCCCGTTATTTGACCATTAGAGAAAGTTTATAAAAGCGGGGGGATTCTTTTTAGGCTTAATAGAGGAGATTTTGAGGAGATAGAAGCCATCATTGCTAAAGACCATTAGAGGCTTTATTCCAAACCCATAGCAATACATTCTCCTTGTGTTTTCATCATAAGCTTAGGCCATTCAATGGCATATTGAGAATGGACTTGTTCCCTCTTGATTCCTAGGGTTTTAGACACCTTGATTATAGTTAAATCCCTTGTCTAAACACCACCCAGGAGTCCAAATAGGTGTATTCCTTTAGGAAATCTATTTCCTACCATTTGTAGAGGATTCACCATTCCCTAGCACATTGAGCATCTCCAATGGAGCATCACATGCAAGGTAGCTGATCTCGGAACTGAAGCCTTGGCAAAGCAGCGGCATCAAAGATCGGGGGAGTACAAGGAGAGATGATTCAAGCACGGGAGAGTAAGAAAAAGCAACCCAAAGCGGCGCTACAAATGGGCTCAATCCGACAAGTAAGGTTGCTTTGTTAGGAGTCCATCTACTCAATTCCCTATGGAGTTGAGTGTAGAGTTTGTTTGACAAACTCGAACTAGGGTCATTTGCCGATCCTTGGCCCGTTTGTCAGCCTAAAGTCTAGGGACGTTAGCCGTTCCTTGGCCTGTTTGTTGGCCTAAAGACTAGGAGTTGTTCGGCAATCCTTGGCTCGTTTGTTGGGCCTAAATTTAAGGACTTTAGCCGTTCCTTGGTACATTTGTCGGGCCTAAACAAAGTCTCCAAGGGGAGCCACCAACACAGGTGTGAACGTGTAGGTTGGGAGGAACCTGTAAACTCCCCGGTTGGGTGGATCCGAGTTAAACACCTTGGTTGGGAGGAACCAAATTTAAACTCCCCAGTGAATGCCGGTGTGCTCAAAGGGGTTGAGTACTTGAACAGGGAGTAGAGTAGACAAGTAGTCGAACCACTATACATGCTTATGTTTTTTATTGTTCTTGAGCACATTTCTCATTATGCATTGTGTTTAATTGGTTAATTATGAATGCTTAGTTAGGAATGTATGCTAGGCACTTGATAGGCACATCCACAATCACAAGATGTACTTTCACTCCTCATGTAGACTTGAGTTCTTATTGATCCATCCTCTATGGTCTACATGTGTTACTTAGACTAAGTTGTTTATTGCATTTATCATTTGCTAGTCTTTTGATGGGACCCACTTAGGCTTGGAAGCCGAAGTGTTAATCACTTAGTTTAATTTGTTAAAACTGTTAAGTAGGCGAAATGAATTTCAAAAGGTCCTAATCACCCCCCCCCAGGACTTAGTCATAATTCTAGTTATTCCTTAAGCTTCCACACGTATATGCTTAGGGTGTCGTGTTAAACTACCCGACGTAATTTCAGTTTGGAGCTCGGAAATTTGATGAGCCTGTTTGCCAAATTTAGAGTGTGATAATTGAAAATTGGAAACGCTTTACTGTTGAAAATTGGGTTCGAAGTTTGAGAATTTGGTGAGCCCGCTCACAGAGCTCAAGGCCTGACAACATTGTACAAAGAAAAAATTTACCCTTGTTGACATTGGATTCAAGAATCAAAAAGTAACATTTCTAGTTTTCGGATTCGAGTGGCAACAAAAAAAAAATGGAAATTGGTTAATGGACCCCTCACCTCTAATTTAATATGAATTATGAAGAAGAAAAAGTAGTAGAGAAATTCCCTTATACATGCAAAGAAAAGCCTCCCCCTCTTCTCTCTCTCTCTCTCTCTCTCTCTCTCTCTCTCTCTCTCTCGTGTTTTCTTCTTCTCCTTTTTTTTTTTTTTATGTGTAATAGGGTTTCACGTCCTAAGAGGCTTGTGCCTTCCCTCTCCCTGCTATAAAGGTAGCCCCATGTGGGCCCCACTTAATCTCAATTCATCTCTCTTCTTAATTGTCTCAAACAAGCAGCATCTGCATGCAATATCTGATTTCCCCTCTTTATTTTTTTATTTTATTGTGTTATGGTGTGGGTCCCACCTAAAGACATCTCGCCACATGAATGGGTTGCATATTTTTTATGATTATGGATGTAAAGCATGTGTCCCCCTGGGACCTTCTATATGCCTGTTTCAGATGTCGACAAACCCGATCGTCAATCGTGCCTCAAGAATTTGAGTCCAATCAACCTGAGACCTCTATCATGACGACTGTTCGCTTCCCCAAGTGTAGGGTTGCGATGTAGTAATAATCTCGGTAAGACCGAGGTCGATCCACAGGGACTATGTAGGATCTCACAAATTCATCCACAAGTGTCTAACTAAGTCTACTAATCAAATTGTTGTATGAAGTTGATGTGAGTAACGAAAGCTGAATTAAATCGAAAGTAATTAATTATAAGAAGGTACTAGGGGTTCAAGGATCCACTTGTAGCAATCCTTGATGTTCAATCCGCTGTGGTTTCTTATTCTCTCAACTAGAATCGACATTCCTGTCTGTCTAGTCGGATAATAGAGCTATTAAAACAGTATGTAATATGTAAGTTCTATGCATAAGATTCACTCAATGTAGGCTGAGCTGAGCATGCTCAATTGCATAGGTCATTCCCCTTTCCTATAGGTCCAATTCTCAATCATAACCATCCCCAAGTCCTCTCACAAGACAAGGCTAGATTAGGATTTGAACTAGATTCAAATCACAAGCACAGTCCTTACATATTCCAGAAAATCAACTAAAATAGAACTTTGGCATGAAGTCCCTTCATAAAGAGCTTAGTACTAGAGCGCACTCCGATTCCTCAGATCATACAGGTCTAGACCGTTACAAACAAATTAAGAAGATAAGTAATTCATCCAAACATCCATGAGTCATCACAAGACTAAGAAAAATTACTTAAAAACTTGTATAAACTTCAAATCTTAGTTCATAATCATGACTTCCACACTCAAACCACTTAACTACGAATTAAAACATCTTGGATTCTCTACAAGCTTCACCTCTTAGCCCTAGCTAAGAGGTTTAGCTGTTCATGATCCAAGGAAACATGAAACAACTACAAAAAGCATGAAAATAGCAAAGCAAACCAAAAGGAGTTGTGAAACTCCAATCTCCACTTCCACAGTCTCCAACCTCGCTTGAACCCTTCTAGGATACCCTAGGAACAATTCCTAGGTGTCCATTTATAGTCTGGAGGCTCCCCAACTTCGGAAGAATCGAAAAAGTGCGTAACACTTACGCAGCGCAGAGAAAATCGGGATAAAATTAGCAACTTCTAAGTCAGTACACATGGCCGACCGGTCATGACCGGTCGGCCCTTGTATATCCTTAGTCCAGCAATGATGTCCGACCGGTCAAGACCGGTCGGACGTTTCTTCTTATGTTACAGCAGCCATGGCCGACCGGTCATGACCGGTCGGCCTTGTTCATTGACGTTCCAGCAATCCTATCCGACCGGTCATGACCGGTCGGACGTCCTCAGTACCTCCAAACACACATGGCTAACCGGTCACTGACCGGTCTGGCTTCCTTGGCCGACCGGTCACGACCGGTCAGCTCTCTTTTCTTCTTGTTTTCATCCTTTCTTTCTTCTGCTTTCTTTTCTTCTTTACTTCTTTCTTTCTTTTCTTCTTTGGTCCTCAAACGTTCTTCATCAGAATGATCCCAAGTGAATCCTTTTTGTCTTCAATTGAGTGGAATTCCCTCTCAGTCCTGTAGTCACAAAACATGCATTGGATTAGCCTACAAACCTTGCACAATGAGTGATGAATTGGGGTTAGAATATGCACAATTAAGAGCTCAACAACGACCGCATCGACGCTACGATCGCAATGCTACGTGACACACTCATAAACAACACATGGTTAGGAAGTTACAAATCTGAATGTAAGCCAAGGCATGGCATGCATCCCAATGCATAAGTGCATTTTTCGAGGTGCGCGTAATCCTAGAAATATACATTTTTGCTAAGAATCCTACCCCATGTGAAATTACCACCCCTACCCCTACTCCTACTCTATGTCATAAGATCCCTCTTACCTTCACAGCCTTTTCCATTCCCCATGCCCCATCATTGTACAATCCCCCAAAAAATTCCAAAGTGCCCCTCCAAATGACCTATTTACCCGTCCTTTCTCATTCCCCCGTGCAATGACATACATAAAAGTTAAGTCACCTTACCTTTCCCATACCCCTACGTCATATCCTAGAAAAAAATGGGTACATTTTTTTCTTTCTATACTTACCATTTATAGATTACCTATTTTTTGGATCTTATGCTAAATCGATAATATTTGTTTACTAAGTATAATTTAGATGCTAGATTTTGAAATATGTTATTTATAGTGATGATTCTATAAATATATCTTGATTTTCTTGAAAAGTACATTGTAGGATACTCCTTTTTTTTTAGAAGAATGCATGGTGCATGATTCATTATTTGCATGACACGTTTTCCCTATCCATACATGCATTAATCATGGGAATAATTAACTTAAAACCCAAACATTCCAAATAAGCATTTCATTTTTTTTACTTAAATAAATAAATGTTTCACTTTATAATAAAGAAGTTTGGTTGGGGAGTTGGTTGAGGAGTGTAAGTTGTGGGATTGAAACCTCTTGTGAGCAAGTTATATTTTTGCCATAATTTTTGTTTAAATTAGTCAACACTTACTGAGAAAGGGTGAGTTTGGGACCAATCGTGTGGGGACTGAGACTATAGCACCTTGAAGTAGTGGTGTGGGTAGGGCTCATGCGGTTTGTAGGTTGGATTGATGAAGACCATCTCTTTCACCCCTTTAATATTCTGCTCCCTATTGTCTCTAGACAACGAGTAGTCCATCATAATCTCAGAGGAGGTTGTCCAACCGTCGACCCCATAGAAAGTATTTGACCACCGCACATCTAAAGGTTCGATACGTGGCAATGAGCGGTGCCTTACAATATTCTTAGGATATGTAATGGGGCGGTTCTTATATGGGTCCTTCACTTGCATGTGCACAACAGCTAGTTTACAACTAGACCATGCGATCTTCATCTTCTCACACTTTGACTCTACCAATTTGGTTAAGTGATGGAGCTTCTTACTTCTTCGTTGACCTTGATGCTTTGTGAACCTCGAGGGTTGAGCAGACTGAGGCTGAGGAGCAAAAGGGCATGTGTCCCCATCTGTGCAGACACCGCCAAAGGAAGCCACCCATGCTTCACATTCTTCTTTAGTACCCGTTTTGGGAGGATCTAGAATGGTTCGGTCCTGGTATAGTCTTAATCGGAACTCTGCTTGGAGTGTTTTGATCTGCTCCTTGAAGTTGAAGATGGGCGATGCAGGGAAGAATTGCAGATTCTTCCACGGACGGGAGCTCAGAGCCCGAGATGTGGCTCTTTTCTTTTCATGCTGTGCAGGTTGGGAAGCAGAACCGGAGGGTCAAAGGGTTAGAGGGGCCCGTGGAAGCTCTTATATCAACCATGTTCGACCTGTAAAACAGTATGAGAAGAAGCGTCAGAATTACAGAAGAAATCACAAAAATCGCGACTAAAAAAAAGGCCAAGTCATGAAGGAGGATGTGCGGGATGCACTGGAGGATGCAAAGCATGTATTATGAACTTGGCAGAAACTCACCAAGTTAAGGAGACGTGTTGGATACGTTGTCCAAAGTTGTAGGTGCGCAAACCAAATCAGATACACAACTAACTTGCAGGGATGCGCAATAGGGAGATCGACGTGCACTGAAGTCCGAAAGGGGTGCGCTGAAGAAATAGGATGTGCAAGAAGAAACAGGATGCGTGCGAAGAATCATGATGCGCCAACAAAGTCAGCGGGATGCACGTAAAGGAAAAGGATACGCAGGTGATAAAAGGGATGTGCTTGAGAGGGAAAGATCAAATACGCAAGGAAAATTCAAAATGAAGCTAAAATGACCGGATCTTAGCTTTTATACGGGACCCTGGTCCGTCGCGGAGCCCTAAAAGACAAACTGTCCGACCACGCACGCCCGAGGAAGCATATGTTTGGGTAAAAAATAAGCGATGCGCTAAGAGTTGGACTGATTTAGAAGGGAGTTGAATCATCGCACGAGAAGAGGCACAAAAACTGAGAAGAAATGAGCCAGCGCACCCAGGGATGCACCGAGCCCTCCCAAGTACAAATGTGGGGCCCACGGTCAAAATTCAACGAAACAAGAAAGGGATTGCTACATGGAAGTGTGTCGGGGCCAGGAAGGCCAACGCATGTGTCCACATCAGTATCAGGAACTCACAAATAGGAGAATTTGCAAAGTACTTCACCGTCCAGGCCTAGCGCACCCAACACACTGCGCCGACGCACATTTAAGTTTAAAGTACCTGGTGGGTGTTTGCCAACCCCAAGTATAAGGCCGCAATGTAGTAATAACTCGGTGAGACCGAGACCGTACCTCAGAGATCAAGTGTATGTATTCACGGGATTTTTCCAAAATAATTTAGAATCAGGATTAAATTAAGAACTAAGTTTAGAATTAATAATTGAATGAATTGTGATAAGATAGTAAATAGAACAGTGATCAATTAAGCTAAAGGCACTAGAGCGCCAAGGATCCACTTATAACCATTCTCAATGCATAATTCATCTAGGTCTCTAATACACAACCGAAATTGAAGTCCCATCCTATCCAGCCGGAATATGGAGCGGTTAAATCATAATCAAACATCTCAGATAGATATGTCATTCATTGATATAGTTCCCTCAATAAGGCTCAGGCATTGGGCGCACTCAATTGTACAAGCCAATCCTTTAACAAAACAAGTTAAGATCATAGTCATAATCTTCCTTAAATTCTGTCATTAGACATAAGTAGAACTATGATTTGAACTTCAATCAAACTAGTATCAATCAACAAAACATCCATCTCATATTCATAAAGGTTAGAACTTCGGTTTGAACAGTTCCCACATTAAGAACCATTGTCTAGATCATAGGGAATTTACATTATCCATCATAATCATAATCATAATCATTGGTAGATCAAGAAATTATACAGATCCAAACAATGCAAAATAGATAAGAATTTATCTTTAGAACATATAAGCATCACATGAGCCCGGAGTCATCAAGAGATCAAAGAAGAACTACAACTATAACTTCATTCAAACTATAAACAAACCATTGCGCAACATTAAAGTGCAAAAAAGAAACCTAGTTCAAATCAATGTATTAAAAATGAACTACAAGCTTCACCTCTTACCATAGATAAGAGGTTTTAATTCATCTCCAACATCCTTGAACTAAAAGCCTAAAAAAACATGAAAAACCAATTAAAAATAAAAGAAAAATAAGAAAACTAGAAGTATAATCCTTCTCCCAAGCCTCCCAGTCTTACCTCACGTCCTAGATATCCTTAAAAGAGAAGAGCTCTCCTTATATAGCAAAAATCTACCACCTCCTCGGATTGCGTAAGAATTTATGCACTTATGTCAGTTAACGACCGGTCACAGCTCAAACACCAACGATCATAAACGGATTTTTGGGTCATGGTTCTTCATCGAGCAATCGGTCATACGTGGTCAATGACCAGTCACAACTGCACCAAAACTGTCCAGCAAGTTGGGTCTGCATATTCGATTTTCTTCACATAATTCAATCGGTCATAAGATGGGTTGCGACTGATCGTATATACTCCAAATAGTCTAGCAATAAGAACTCCAATTTTGTATAAATTAGCCGATCTCCAAGCTTCATCGACTGGTCGCACAGTCTGGTTGATCGGTTGCACTTTGTTGTCAAGTGCAGATTTGCACTTTTTTCTTTTCTTCTTTCTTTTTCTTCATTTCCTTCCTTCTTTGCTTGCTTTTTCTTGACTTCCAAACATGTGTAGAAGTCCTCCATTAAGCTCCATTCATTTTAATCTCTCTCGAACTCCTATTAACACAAAACACATTAAGTTATTCCTTTAAACAAGTTGTTTAGTGCAATATGAGCATGAAATTGGGGATAAATATACATAATTCAAGGCTTAACGATGGGGGTGCACTAGGGGATGTGATGGACCCTGATTTAATGCATATGATGGACGTGTTAGATGCATCTGATCTAATTTTGGGAACTCTCCCAAGGAGGATGCGCTGATGCATGAAGGGGACCCCCCCCCCCCCCCCTCTGGACTTTTGTCAAAGTCATCGTCCAGTTCAACCTATGCTCGGCCTGATTAGCTCCATTGCACGATCTATCTGCCCCTCGATTGAGATTCTAGTCTCATTAAACGACTATAAAACAATCAGAATGTATAATCATTTCTTTATAGATGTATCATGACCATGATATCAGGCATCACTATGTTAAAAGGGACCATGTCTACCACTAGAAATCATACAATCACATTCAAAACGATGATACAAAGTCAATGCTAAAGGACAACTATCTACAACAGGTCACATACTACCCATTAGAATCGGTACCTGCTAGCTGAGCCGTTCGAGTACATAGTCATAGTTTGGTCTTCCCGTGGTCCTCGTCTCAACGATGGGAGCAGGCCAAGTATCTCGCTCACCACTCAATTAATGCTCAATGGTCTCTCAATTCAAACCTGAAAATGACATAAAATATAGGCATTCAATCTGCTAAAAGGATAGCCCCGTCTATACAAGCTTGACTTGGCCCTCAGCGGCCTAATACATATATACATTAAAGACATAATCCCCACTGACATAGTATTTACCTTTTAATCAAGGTTTATAAACCATTGATGTAATTAAGAATTCATATTGGACCACATCCTGGGATGTGTAGAATTTTGTAATCTCTAGAATAAATGTTTTTCTAACGTCATTTCTATTATGTATTTGTTCGTGTTGTTGATGAATGCCTATGAATTCCCCAAGTCCCAAGCAAAAGGAATACAAATTAAATAAACACCCATGGATTCTTCAAATTGCGTTCATGATCCGATCTGTAGTTTTAATAGTACTATATATAAATCTTCCCATAAAGAAAGTTTGAAAAGTTTAGCTCAAACTATACAATAGCACGAAGGAAAACTCTTTTCACCTTTTGATTCGGAAGAGGTAAATCAATATGTATATGAAAAATTAGATAACAGTTCGGATAGATTGGATGACGAAGTGATGGATCCTTTGGAGGATATTAAGTTGACATTATGATTGTGAACACTGTAATTTAGTAATTGTAATATTTTCACTTTTTTGTTTGTAAGTCTTTCATTTTCAATTATATTATAGTAATTAGAATGTATTACTTTTGCATTTTTATGTTCATTGTTCAACTTTGAACTTGAACATATCAAACTCGAACTTGAACTCGGCTTGAAAGAAAAAAAACTTGAACTCGGCTCGAAAACTCGAACTCGAACTCGAACTCAAACTCAAACTCGGCTCGAAAGTAAATACTCGAACTCGACTTGAAAACTCGAACTCGGACTCGGCTCGAAGTTAAGTCAAACTCGCTCGAACTGTTGACCAAACCGGGCCAAGCTGCATAGTCAAGCTCGATGGCCGAGTCGAGTTCGAGCCAGGGGTTGTTGCTGGACAAGCCGAGCCGAGCTGAGATGGACCAAGCTCGATTCAATTCGACTCGTGTACAGCTCTACCCGTAAGGTCGTAGAAGGAGCAGGGACAAGCACAATATTTTTTATTGGTTGTCCGTAATGCCATAAAAAGTGCAAGGACAATCACAACATTTTTCCCAAACCCTCATGATATGTGCAAGTTATCTATCTCCAAACAATTAGTTGACACAAACACCAAGAGGGGCAACAAATCTAGACAACATCGAAATTTGACTAAGGAGGGTGGGGTGTCTACTCGCTTTGGCATTCGATTGTGCATAGCCTCTGCCAAAGAGTGGCATCTATAGACACCTCACCCGAGGCTGACAAACCGACCATGCCCAACTCAACCCAGGCAACTTAACCCAGTCGACTTAACTCAGGCAACTCAACACAGTCACCTCACCCAGTTAGCTTAGCCCAAACCTAGTCAATTTAACCCCAAATACTTAACCAAAATTAGACTCAACCTTAGTCTAAAACCAAGCCTAATATGGGCCCAAACCTGGGCCTATTAACTTTTAGGACCAGTACAATGCAAACCCAAAGGGACTAGAGGCCCACAAATTGCCATAGGAACCTACTTGCAAAGCAGGAGGGGGTCCATATGGTGGGTAGCGCCTACATGGCACATCTTCTACTTTGCTAAGAGAGGGTGGACAATACGTTGAGCTCTCGTAGAAGAAGGGAAAGCATGTGGGAAGGGGAGAAGACTCAATTGTCCTCCCCCTTTGCCTAAATACCCATTTTACCACCCAATCCAACCAGTGAGATTATGCCACATGGCAATCTTGAATCTCGGCCCTTGGAACCCTTTTCAACCCTAGACTTTCCAATAATTACCAAAAGATGAGCCAAGAGGCTCTAAATAATAAATAGCCCCCTCCTCTCTATTCCAAATCATCCAGGAAAATCCAGAAACATCTAAAAAAATCCCATGATTACTTCCACAACCCATGAGTCATCCCTCCACCAAGGAGAAGTGAGAGTAAAAGGATAGAAGTCCAACCAGCCTAGCCTAACACTACCTCTAGCAGCCTAAGCAATCTAAGCCACTCGACCAAACCCTTACGACAGAAACCATTCACCGTTCCACCCAACCCGACCAATCCTATCAAACTTGCATTATCCATTGCCTTCTCAACCCCCTCTGCTTATCCCCATTTGTTTGCATTGCATTACATACATTACATTTACACACCCAATTAACTTGAGTATATGCTCTATGACTTGCTGACACATTGGACTTACTCATTAAAAGTCTGGGTTGACCGATTACTCAACCGCTTCAACAAGTAGGTGAGCCAAGGTAGATTTATTTGACCCGGGCTATCGCTTGACAATGATGGTGCATTAACACGACATTACACACACCTTGTATCATTTCATACACAAGAATTAATCCTAATCCTTGATAGTCCGTTTAGTCTTGTGAAGTAGTGACCACATAGTTGTGCAAACAAAGTGGGTGACTGACACCTTCGCTCTCTGTAACAGTGGTCCCTTATCCCAAATCTTTGGTTGTAGATCAAAGAGTTATCTTAGGGTTGAGAATCTTCAGATCCTCCCTCCTAACATTTCTACATGGTCTAGCTGCCTGTGGAATCAGAATAATTGGCTAATGACGATTCTAGTCAAATATATCATCCCTACACCCCCACAAAACCTACACCCGCTTAAAAAGGCATATGTGACTTTGTAAGCGGGATCCGCCTGCGATGCAATGTCCACAACGGTTCAACTGGTTTGAATAAACATTGGTTAAATTTTCATAATGATCAAGTTTCCACAAATAAATTTTTTAAACTATAGTGTCGGGTAGGAACGTGTACACTGTAGAAAACTTAAGATGATTAATGTGTATTTGTAACCATTGAAATTGGACTTTAACGGTGTAAAACATCCATTGGTGTATCAGGATCACTATGATTGGTTTATAACTATTGTTAATCGGGTATTAATAGCCTAGGTTAGTTCTTTGTCCATTTCACGATGATGTGATGATGTAGATTAAAAGTGAACGGTTGGATAATATATTCTTTTTGTAAAAAGCATTCTTAACGGTTTTAATCAATGAATGATCAAGCATATTCTGATATATAAGCTCAAGATATATATATATATATATATATATATATATATATATATATATATATATATATATATATATATATATAAGAGTGTACATGTTAGTATCTTTAAGAACATTACCATTAAAGAAAAAATATTTACCCCAAAAATACATGGGTTATCATAGCAAGGGCTTCTTCTATCAGATGTATGGTGCATTGGTCAAATCCATCATTGTAAGCATCCCACCAAAAAATGAGGTAGAAACTACTCATTGACTTTAGCCAAGCTTCAATAAAAAGCCTCCATAAGACTTAACACTCCTCAAGTGACTATGGAAGTTGCATGATGCATTTTAGGCAAGTTTTGAGAATAACTAATGAACCATATCAACATATTAGAGGGTCAGCCAATCTGATTTTGACCAAATCGTCCAGACCCTTCATAGCCTCAAAACGCGCATCAATCTGATGAAACCACCTCTGGTTGGCCCAAAGGATCTTAAAGAGTTAGACTAGTTAGAAAGGGTCCTCAGCATGACCTGGAGATGATTAACGGGTTGGATAGATAAACACACAACTTGTTTAAATTAGATGTTGACCAATTGTTCGAGGTACACCATGATTGCGAATTATCATAATTTTGATCAAGTCACATCTACCAGGCTCCAGCAATATAAAAAATTCGTGAAAGTCGAGTCCAAAGGCTCCCCACCGCGTCACAGAGACAACCATCGGATCTAATGACACTTGATTCTGATGAAGAATGGACCCCCAGAAACCTCAAAATCCCTGAACAAGTTAACTGCAAAGCGAAAAATGAAAAAACTCCGCAGTAGGTACTTAAGGTACCAGTTATGAAAAGCAGCACCCAACCGACGTAATTATGCCTCTCAAAGGGAGCTTGTAAAAAGTGGTAAAAAAAAGTATGGGCCTATAACTGGTACCCGAGGCACCGGTTGAAGGTCTATTTAAACCCCATCACAAAAGACCATCTGGGGAGGCAGTAGCAGAGGTAGAGGTTGCCTATGAGGGTTGTTGCGCCAGTTCAGAGTAGTTTGGAATCGTTGAGAGTCAACGTGCATGCCAAAAGGCTACCTCATATGCTATTCTCACTCACGTCTAAAGAAACATGATTGTGCCGTCACCCCCCCCCCCCCCCCCCCAAAAAAAAAAAAAAAAAAAAAAAAACGTAAAAATCATTGAAGCAAAATAAGCTGCTGAAGTGAGAGAATAGGATTAGAATCAGGGACATTTGACTATTCCTTTTCTGTAACCAAGGCCCTCACTCGGAATTTACCGTGCAAATCAACGACAAGAGTCACGTGAGTAAAAGAATTTCACTATTCTTTGACTCACGAACGATTTTATGGTTTATAGCCAATGATAAATTCTAAAGCTTTATTTGACTAGTGGCGTCTTTAGTTTAAATATATACAATATCCAAATCAACATTACACCCCATTCACCCAACATCGCCCAAATAATAGGAATCATGGGTGGACACTCCCACAACGTTTATTGTCACAAATCAAGAATCGTGGATGCACTATCCCACTATGTTTACTGTCCCTAACCTTATTGCCGTTAATGAGATCAACATTAGCAAACCGAGCTAGTCATTTTTAGGCTACTCTATAATTTTTTGAATTTTTATTGAATATGGCCAGAGAAGTTGAAGAGATCTTTCATTTATTTCATATTGAGATCTCGTTAGCAAATATGCCCCTAAATTTAACATGCCATCTCACGCACGGATGGCGTGCCGGGTCCTTACTAAGGCTAAACGAACATGGTATTGGTAGGGAGGCTGGTGTTCCGAATCTCCTTTACAGTGCGTGTACAACGCAGAACATGGATACGCTAGCACATCACCCGCACACCCAATCCTGTCATCAGACGGTTACAAATGTGTAAATGTACTTGCCGAGGAAATAGGTTGATCTACATATCAAGTGGGGTACAATTTATGAATCAATTTTAAAGCAGGAAAACCCTTAATAGTTTTATAATACATCCACCTATCTCTAATATCGTGTTCCATTTCATGAATGGATCATCTTGATTTAAGGTAGAGAACACCTACACGGTCGGACGAACTAAATGGATGGTTTGGATATTGCATCCATATTTGATTGCTTACTGGTTGGCTTTGCAATGCTACTTCGTTTTTTTCGGAAGGTGAAATCCTGTTTGATTTTTACCTTTTGGGAAAAACTTTGATACTCAGGTGGAGTGTGATGGATGATAAACAAGCACTTAAAAATAACTTAGAAATTGCACAGGTAATGTACGGATAGTCAAATTAAACCGTCCAAATTATGGGACACAGTGTAGATGCATCATGAGCCAAAAAGGCTTATTTGATAATCTAACTATTGGATTTTTTTTCTTCTATTTATTGGACGGTTAAAAGTGAAAAATATCTAACTCTTCTTCTTCCACAAACAAGTGTCCACGAATTAGATTTTAGGACTATCATGATGCATGTGTTTTATCCACACCGTTCATCCGTTTTTTCAGCTCATTTTAGTGCTTGAGCCTAAAAATAAGGCAGAACCAAAGCTCAAGTGTACCACACCACAGGAAACGGTGATATAATGACGCACACCATTGAAACCTTCCTCCATCCAACATGTTTATATCGTCACACAGACCTGGATGAAGGAAAAACACAAATATTAGCTTGATCCAAAACTTATGTGGACCCTAGGAAGTTTTCAACGGTAAGTGTTCCATTCCCACTGTTTTCTGTGACGTGGTATATTTGAGCTTTGGATATGCCTCATTTTTAGGATTATGACCTAAAATGAACTGGAGAAACGGATGGACGGCGTGGATAAAACACATACATCACGGTGGGCCTCACAGACTGATCCGGTCACCAAGGCAATCCGCTTCCGGTTAACATATGCCGTGTGTGGAATTTTGCGCGAAAGCTTATTCCCAAACTGAGAATCTCTTTTCACTTTTCAGAATTGCTTAAGAGGTAATTCATGACACGCGCCAAACGGTACACACTTGTCAGATCTGGACCATTCGTCAGGCAAGGCCTGAGCTGAGCAATGCCTTTTCCTAAAACAGGATGATCAACAAATCAATTGGGCCATACATGTATAAGAAAAATGGAAGGTTGGTATGAAATGACCGACTTTCTTACGAGTGGACTAGCTTCATTGATGGACAAGGTACCCCGTGATGAATGGTCTGGATATCACACGCGTGTCACAAATTGCCGCTGCGATCCATTGGCGCATCAAAAGAGAGTTGGCATTTTACTCTTCAGACGCTACATCATCAAGCGCCTGATACAAATGTGCCACGCCAGCTAAGTTCACGCATGTACAAATGATCTGACACCTACGTAATATGGTTCTAGTGTCTTGACAATGTTCATCGCCTAAAACTTCATCCGGTCCATTAATCAGATGGGCAACAAAGGTACGAATAAATGGACGGCTAGGAGAAATAATTACCAACGGTCTACATTAGACGGCAATGCGTTGCTCACTTCTATGAGTGGGCAGGCCTTACTTTCATGATCCATGCACGGGCGGAGCGATTGACGAATGCTTTCCCATCCAGCAATCCTATTCCACGTGTGCAAGTGTTTGGCGCTTGAATTTGTGCGTCTCGAATTAACATCTGTTGTCTCTTTGTTGACAGGCTTATCTAAGCCGCAAGGAATCGCATGAGTTCTGCGCATAAGCAACGGACGCGGATTCGGTACTACCCCGCCGGTCCCTAGCTAGAAACGGACAGTGGCTCTGAGAGGCCAGTGTGATATATAGATTTTATCCACACTGTCCATTCATTTTTTTCGTGTCATTTTAGAGTAAAAGTCCAAAAATGAGCTAGATCTAAGGAACAAGTGGACCACACCACAGTAAGCAACGGTGACAATGACATCCACCGTTGAAACCTTCACAGGGCCCCACCGTGATGGGTAATTGCAATCCAACTTGTTCATCAGGTCACATAGACCTGAATGAAGGGAAAGCAGAATTATCAGCTTGATTCAGAAATTCTGTGACCCTAAAAAAGTTCTCAACGGTAGGTGTTTAATTCTCACTGTGTAGTCCACTTGAGCCTTGGATTTGCTTCATTTTTTTGGATTGTATGGAAAAAATGGACGTAGACCCACACATCACGGTGGCCCTCATAGCCTCTTTCCGTTCCTAGCTAGGCAAATCCGCGTCCATAATCAACGGTATAGTTTACTAACAAATAGGTACTTATATGTGTGTGGCCTATGGCCCAGTGATCAAACCACTGATCGGAGGATCTTGCTGGCCCATTGGAGATCTTCTAGAGTGGGAGATCCCAACCCTTGGATGCGGTGATCGTTGAAGGAACATGCAAATGAGAGATAGATAGGTAAATAAGACACAACCTCCTGTGCAGAATATTTAAGAGATGGATGAATGAATGTCACGCATGAAATTGGCCAAAAAATCAGGCGGTTCCATGGATTAAGTAGTTAACATATATAGAACGAGTAACAGTTGTTGGCATTCTACTCTCAGGTCGGTTGCTTTCTTTGGAAGTGTTGTGCTTGAGGCGGCCTATGGGTGTGTGTTCATAACATCAAACCTCCAAAGAAGAGAATAAATCAAGATGATAAAACCATCACGCGGCCCACCAAGTGATTTTATTGGGTGTCCATTATTTTCTATTATGTGGTGTATCTAACGACTTTATAAACCTAGGTTTTGGGGCTTTTTATGGTAAGGGGATCGGTAAAATCTTGTAATGCATAGGTTGGAGGTCATACATACACAGTACATCTCACTTTTATACATAACAGTCGTCTAAACACTACCTCTGCCTTCATTAGCTCGGAACGGACAGGAGCCCTTTGAGGCCACCATGGTGTATGGGTTATATCCACGCGGTCCATCTATTTTGCCATGTCATTTTATATTACAAGCTAAAAAATGATGCAGATCCAAGGTTCAAGTGGACCACAACACAAGAAGCAGCAGTGATAATAACACCCACCATTGAAACCTTCTTAGGGCCCACCATGATGGTTAACTGCCATCCAACCTATTCATAAGGTCACATGGACATGGATGAAGGGAAAACACAAATATCAGTTTGCTCCAAAACTTTTGTGCCACCAAAAAGTTATTAACAAATCCCCACTTTGTGGTCCATCCAAGCATTGGAAAAGCCTCTTTTTTTTTTTTTGGCTTATACACTAAGATGATATGACCGATTGATAGATGGTGCAGATAGAAACCATCCATCAGGGTGGCCCCTCAAAGCTCCTGTCCATTCCTAGCTAGGGATGGATGGAGTAGTATAGGGAATCTTTGAGGCCCACTGATGTATATGTTTTATTCATACCATTCATCCATTTTAACAGTTCATGATTTTAGGGAGTGAGCCCAAAAATAAAATAATTGAGGGCTAAGTGGACTACACCACAAGATGCATTGGTGATTGAATTCTTATCACTGAAACTTTATAGGGCAACCATGATGTTTATTTGTCATCCAACCGGTTCATCAATTCACATAAACCTATATGAGGGAAAACATAAACATTAGCTTGATCTAAAATTACAATTTCTCAAAAAGTTTTCCATGCAAAACTTTCAATTTGCTTAGCTTCTTGTAGTGTGGTATGCTTGAGCCTTCAATTTGACTGGTTTAAGCTCACGCCTTAAAATTATTTGTTAAAATGGATAGACAATGCAACGATCCTCCTGATAGCACGCTCTATCTCTAGCTAGGTCCATTGGGGGTAGTACCCAAGCTGTGCCCTTAATGGATAGGTTAGATGGCACATACACCACATGTGAGCCCAATTTTATGCAATGATCATCTAAGGATGCGGATTGCCTACTAATGTTGTTAGTGGGGGAGCAAAAATGAGGTAGATTCAAGTCTCATGTGGACCACACCACAAGAAACATCGATGAATGTATTTTTATTTCATCTAATTCTGCGTGGCCTAACCAACAATTTAAATGGCAGATAAATATTAGTGGTAGGAAGCTCTTAACGATAGACATTAAATCATCACTATTTCCTTACTGTGTAGTCCACTTGAGATTTGGACATATCTTATTTTTGGTCTCAGTTGAAAGAAGTGGATAAAATACATATATTATGGTGGGCCCACATAAGCACTATCCATTAGCTACTTCGTCAATGGCAGCATCAGCCGCAATTCATGGTCCAAATGCTTCCAAATTAAGGTAGTGGTCCACAAAAGGGTCAGATCAACCTGATGTTTTTACGAAGGATCAGCTGGCTGGATGCTGTTACCAAACACTTAGTGGCCCCACTCACTCTCAGTTGTAGGATAACGTAAAGGACTTGCAGACTGAACGGCCTATTTCTTTCTAACCATCATTCGTAACTTTATAAGTGGAGTAGCCTGACGTTCGTTTGGTCGAGATATGTTACCGACAGTACCCACGCTACAACGAACGTACAAAATAGCGCACGCCCGTGATGCACACACACGTGTGCAGAGAGCTCTCCACACCACTCGCGCGAGTAACTTTGCCGTTTCCCGGTTTGGTCTCGGCTTGCTAAATTCCTCGTGCTGCCCGTTCTGCCCGCATTCCCCTGCCCGAGCTGCCCGTTCTTTCCCCAAAGTACCCCATTTCCACGCCCCTCTCTGTGTCTCTGATTTTCCACACCCTCCACCATCCTCTCTTTCATTGATCGCATCTCCCCCTTTCAATGCCTGGAAGCTCTACTCTTTCGGGCAGCTGCCCCTTCAAATTCTTGGGCAGGTATCCTTCCCTCTCTACCCTCTCCTCCTCCTCCTCCTAGCTGCTTGTTATCAGCTCTTTGGTCTGAGCTTCACGCAATTCAAAAGAGTATAAAAGTTCAAGACTACATATTCTGGTATTGGTTGTTCGATTTCCAGTTCTGTTTTCGGCATTTTGGGCGATTTCTGTTCCTGGGTTTTCGCCGGATTTCCGATGTTTAGTCGGTTTCAAGGCAGATTCAGTGGTGTTTTGTGAAAAAGGGGTTTGTAGGCTAGTTTGATTTTGTGGCAACTTGTTTGGATTTTGGAGTGGTTTTTAGTTGTGGGCACTGCTTTGGGCTTTTGGGTTTCTGGGTATTGACCAGATTTTCGATATTCAGGCATCTGAAGGCTGGCTATTCAGTGATTATCGGATAAAATACGGATTTTAAGGCGGATTTGGGCTTGTGGGGTGGTTTGATTATCTGCATGTTTGGTGGTTTTTCAGGATTCGTTAGGTCCTTTTGGGTTGTATAGCGGTTTTTGGTTGTGGGTGTTTTAGTGGCGTTGAGAGATTTTTGTGGGGGATTTTTGGAAAATGGGTTTTTGATTTGAAGATTGAAGGGTGGGTGTTCGATTGGAGAGATGGGAGTAGGTCCCGATGCTATTCAGGTGGAGGAACCTGTCGGGAAATCAAGAGGTAGGAAGAAGAAAGATGGGGCGGAAGAGGCGGAAACCGGATGTTGGATTAAGTTCAGATTCATGGGGAGTTGCATCTCTTCAAGATCCAAAGTCGATAGCTCTATAAGCGGCACCAGTACTCATTATGGTAACTTTCCCTCCTCTTTCTTCCTTTCTTTCATTTTATTTTTGTTCTTTTATAGATTTTCATTCTCATTTTTTTATGAGCATCTTCCATTTGATGGAGTCTTCAATGTTTTCCCCTATCAAAGAGACAACTTTCCTGTTTGTGAGATTGTTGCTACTATACATGTTTGATGGAACTTGGTTTTATGAAGAAATGCCTCCTCTTGAGTTTTTGAATATTTAGCCCGAACGCTGGTGAAATGGCCATGATTGCAGCCACTTCATCATTGATTTCAGCCACTTGATCATTTTCCCTAATTGTTTGTTTATTTAATGAGAATACTCTCTGTCAGTTTTGAAGATCAACAAATATACCCATGATGTCAAGCTGGCGAGGTTTCTTAATCGAGCTTTATAAGTTTCAACCTTAAGGCCCTTTAGTTCTATAGGAGACTGATATATGCACCCTCTTTTGATGCACACACCCTTCTTTCTTTCTAGTTTTGTTAATAGAAGAGAATAACCTTCCTACTATTCCAATACCAACGATTGAAAAATGTTTATGGTATTTTAATGCCAAAAATAGAAAAAAGGGATCTGTTTGCTAAAAGAGTGGGTGTTTCATGTATGATGTATATATAATGTCCCTTTCTATGTTGTCAACTTCATTAAATTACGTATGCAGTTTTGAATTCTTCTGGCTTCTCAACAATGTCATCGATTGATCCACTGGCTACCGAGTGAGGATTTATGTTGCTGTCACAGTAAACAGGAAACTGAACAGCTTTGAGATTGCAAAAAACTGGAGTTGCTATCATAATAATATTGAAATGGTATGGTTGCTATATTGGGGTTGTCTTAAGTGCTGAAATGTTTATCATGGTTTTGGCAGCATTTGGATGCATAAGTGAATCATTGGGAATATCCAGGTAAACAAAGAGAAAACGACAAAAATAATGATGTTTTCTATGTCTCAGCAATGTGGAAGGAACCCCCAATATATAGTTATATTCCAATCATATCCAACTTAAAAGTAGTGTATATTTGCAATCTAGACTTTAGAGGCTGCCTGTCCCTTCAATACAAATGATAATGAAGGCAATTGCAATTTTGCCATTTCCACTTTATGAGATTAATTATTGCAATTGAATCCATCTATATGCACGTGTCCCATTTGGGGGTTAGTTCTTGAAAGGAGGCCTTTTGTGACAACTCAAGATATTTGTTCCCTTTCTCTTTAGGTTTCCTCCTAGAAAAATGGGCCTCTTTGTTAATTTTCTTTTGCCTTTTTTCCTAGATCTTCACTCTATGATTCAAACATCCTTTGCCCATGAACTTATATTTTGGTGAATGATATTTAACATAGACCCTGTCTTTTCTTGGTATGATTGTATAGCTTCACGTCTTTTCTTTTTCCTTTGACACACAAGAGGTTACTTCTGCTAAAATTAGAAAGCGTGTTCCTTAGCTCGTGCTTAGCTTTTTGAAGCGTGGTTTACATTGATCTACCTGATTAGATAGTGTTTCTGTTTGTAGAATTGCACTAGTGCAAGCGAAGGATTTATTTTCCTTGTATTATTTTGAAAAGGCTATCCTGATATGAGAACTATCCATTGAAGTATGTTGGTTTTGTGCATGGACCAGCGGAGAGTAAGTCCACAAATGATAGGAGCAAAGACCAACCAACTGCTCCTGTAATCTCCTCTACAACAACAAGTAATGCAGAAAGTAATCCGCCAACTCCAAAAGTAAGTGAGGAGCTGAAAGTTGCCTCACAACTACGGAAATTCACATTTAATGAACTTAAGTCTGCAACAAGGAATTTTAGGCCAGAGAGTCTTCTTGGTGAGGGTGGCTTTGGTTGTGTGTTCAAGGGATGGATTGAGGAGAATGGAACTGCCCCAGTGAAACCGGGCACAGGGCTTACAGTTGCAGTTAAAACACTCAACCATGATGGACTTCAGGGGCATAAAGAGTGGCTGGTATGGGATTTCTTAATTTATTTTAGTTTCTTGTTTCGTAATCTTGGCTGTGAAATATCTCGCGTTCTCTCTCCATCTCTCAAAATAAATAAATAAATAAAAGAAAAAAAAAGGAAGAAATAAAAGAAAAGAAAAGATCTTAGTATTGTCTTATTGATTAATACCTTACCTCTTGTTTATCTCTTTATGGGTGGACTTTGGAGAGCATTGTCTGATGTCTTCTAACTTTTGCAGGCTGAAGTTAATTTTCTTGGTGATCTTCTGCATCCTAATTTGGTTAAATTGATTGGGTATTGCATTGAAGATGATCAAAGGTTGCTGGTATATGAGTTTATGCCTAGAGGAAGCTTGGAGAACCACCTCTTCAGAAGTATGTAACTGCCCATGTTTTGATCTCTTACAATTGGTTTCATGCATCTTGGCTGCCTGGATAGTTAACCTTTTGGAACTTTCAAGGGGTTGTTTGGTTTGGGTTGCATGTACTGGGGTATGCCATTTTTTTTCCCCCTCAGAGTGCATTTATTGCATAAAATTTGACACAAAAAAGGTAATCATACAGTCCTTACAGAAATGCATGCTAAAACTGGAAAGAGAAAATATTTTACTTGGAGATGAATTCATTGCGTTTTAGAGAAAGGGGAGAGTACTGCAGTATTCACCCTGCAGAAATGGCCCCAAAATTTATATGCATGAAATCTTTAAATCTTTGAGGAAGTTACTACTTCTTGAGCACTTTTGATTAAGTCCAGAAAAAAGGAAAATCATCATTTTTAATACATGGATAATGGTACAATTGCCTGGTTCCATTCTATGTGATTCTTCTATAGGACTCGATAATGGTACAATTGCCTGTTTGCATTCTATGTGATTGTTATAGGACTTGATAATGGTACAATTGCCTGTTTCCATTCTATGTGATTCTTCTATAGGACTTAAATGGCATTTCATGATATAAGTGTAGGTGCTATAAAATAGATTGAAGACAGCACTTGTTTGGAGATTTAGTTGGAATATCTGAAACCACGTTAAGTAGGATTCAATGAATTCATTTGAAGTGTCTGAAACAAGGTTTAAACATTTAAAACTTATTAGGGTTTTGATTACCAATTGACTTGAATTCTGATTGAGCGAATCCTTTTTTTTTTGTGTGTGTTTATTCTAGGAATAGTTGAATACTTGAAAAAAATAAAAGACTGGTCAAATGCAAATTAAGTTAAAGCACTTATTATGTCATATCTGCTGAGTTAAGTAAGAATGCATGATAAAATGTGAAATTGTTTGAATGTACATGGTGAACCATATAACTTAATAAACTGAATTTGCAAATCACATCCAAAAAACAAAAAAGATTTTAGTTCACAATAAAATTGATGATTCACAAGCCTAGAGTGTCATGTGACTAATTATCCACCTCTTGTTAGAACTGATAAACTATAATACTGTTACTGAATAAAATTCACAAATTCCAAGTTTGAAATACAAATAAATAACAATTAAACACCAACTACTCTTAATTGTAATAGAAAATAATGATGTTACTCACAATAAATAAACAATCTATAACCAGCCAAAGGGTGGCAATCTGTGATGATAAGCATCATAATGCTAAGTTGGTATATCATCTTGTTCATGAAACTGTGTTTTTGAGTAAGGCTGTCTCTATTTTCATCACTTGCATGTAATTTGCCAAAGTCCGATACGGTTGTGGTACACCCTTTTGTGTGTGTGTGTGTGTGTGTGTGTGTGTGTGTGTGTGTGTGTGTGTTACACCACTATGTTTATTTATTCTTCCTCAAAACTGAACCAGTAACTTTGCAGATCATATATCTTGGGATATGCAGGTTAGAATGAGGGCTGAGGATGTGAATGATTCCAAATAACGAGGGTTAACACAAGTCTAACTGAAGCAGCAACTTGAAGATCCATAACTAAATTGAACCAGATCTGAACATACACGCAAATTGAAAGCTCTAATCTCCTCCAAAATGCCACATATGGATCTTCAATCCGCTGAAAGTCAGCAATGATAGATAAAAATACAGTATTGGGATCGCTCCAAGTGGAACTCATTGGAGTTGTACCGAGGGGCTTCTTGGGCAAAGTCAGCAATGATAGATAAAAATACTGTATCGGGGTCACTTCAAATGGAACTCACTGGGGTTGCCAAAGGGCTTCTGGGGCATCAATTATTCAGAAATTGAAACCCATCGCATGAATTAGGATTAAATGAAACTAAAAATACCATTCACTCAATTCATCATCTGTTGTCTTTTTTGTCCCATATGTATGGCTATATTTATAGCCTCTCTCTCCAAAAAAAAAAAAAAAAAAAATCATAACCTTTTCACAAAAATCCTTAACTAGTGAAAAAAAAACCAAGAATAAAATCCTCTTGGTCCACATATGGTGCGCTAATTCAACTAACCTGTTAGTATCAAGAGACCTTTAAGACCATTATATGATCCCATATCAGCCAGTTCTTTTATTACACAAGTACACAAGCTGTACAACCTTCTTCGTGACCGTATGGACAGTCATGTGCATGCTATACGATTCTAAAACATGTCAAAATTCATCAATTGGCTGATTTATAGGGACATGTAACATCTCTAGATTGGATATGTAGGACCAAGTCAATTGGGCCATTAAGACTCCATCCAAATGACCTTCTGGTGTCCACAAGACAATCGGATGTCCAATCTTCTGATCAGACAGATTGTAGATCTGATCTTGGACCCTATCTGATGGCTGTATTTGATGGCTAGGCTTGGCCATCTTTTCTGACCCATTCTAACCCGCAAGGAAATAAGGTAAACAAGATTTAATTTTTGAGTTATGCCTTGACTCGCTTGCAAACTGTCTAGCAACAGATGCTACTATTGAATCTGGTTGCACATGCTTAGATCTAGCAGCACATGAAGCATAACAATATATGCTTGAAATAAAGTTTTCTAAAAAAACTGTTCATCATTCTTCCCTTTCTTGTTGATACATGTAGCCTTAGATGAGTTCAAAACATTAGTTAATGTGAATTATTCATCTTATATTCATCCAATTCATCGAGTCATGTCGATTTGGATTATTCCATGGCTTTATTACTTGTTTGTTGAATGCCTGGTAGAAATAGATTTAGCTAAAGATAAAGCTTTTACTGCTGTCCAATATCCCTTTTTCTTCCAAATATTTCCATGAGTACGTTTTTTTTGACATGGAAGTATGTTTCTTTGAAATCGCCATTTTAAAATAAAGAAGTTACTTTTATAGTTGGATATGAAAGGCATGTATTGTTCAAAATGGATCATTCCTGCTATTCATTATCTATATTTACAAAGCCATTTCTAGTTTAGTGTAGACAAATGAAGGAAAGAATCCTATTGGCTCTTTGAAGTTTTTTATTAAACTATCTCTAGAAAATGATTGCCATGCCTATGTTTAGCCTTGACAAAAATCCTGGTAAAAAGCAAAGAAGTCAAGGCTTTAAGTCCATTGGCCAACATAAATAATGTACTGATTTTGTCTATATTTGCAATAAAGGCAATTATGGAACAAGAATCCATTTATTCTAAACTACGTTAATTACCAACTGTATATCACATGCATGGTATATCGTTTCATTAAAAAAACCCCTCCAAAATACCCTACCCTTTGCATAAAGGCCATACAATTTGCATAGAATTCCAAAATGCATTCTTAATCATCTTTGATGGGTAAATGGACTGCAAAGAGTATTTGCTTGGACTTGGACTCTAGGTGGTCCCTTGGACCAATGGATAGGCCATCCAATTGGATTTGAAGAACCCATCGTCCAATAAGACCATTGGATTGGTCCAGTTCACACTCAGTCATTCAGCCCTAGATATGATCTAGTAACCAATCAGGTTAATATCAATCTTGATTTGTTTCAAGTCTGCAATCTGGATGGTTGGATGGTCTAGATCTGAACTCTGGACAGTTGGAGTTGATAGATCTTTGACCAGGACCCTTGGAGGGGACTGATCTGGGTGTGCCCTTGGAGGGGACTGATCTGGGTGTGTTATACAATTTTATGGTGTGATCTTTGATTGACCAGCTTGTATGGCCCATCTGGGACCCATCTGATGGATGTGTGGCCTCGGATGCATCAGTTTTATGTTTAAAATGAACAATGGACCTACATTTTTTAATGGGATTTGGGGGCTGCGGTTGAGGGTTTTGTTGGAAGGTTATGGTAATGGTTTTGGATTTCGAATTTGGGGAAAGTAGGGTGTATGGTTGGGGATTTGGATATAGAAAGGGTACAATTTGGCATTCGCTTCAGGCTTTTAATTAGGTTTATGGATTATGGGAAGGGGCTGGATTAGGATTTAGGGAAAGTCGATGATTTTGAGATATTGGGGTTCCAGGGTTTGACTTTTGAGAAAAATTGGGGATTTAGCTAATTTTGGGGTCTGGGTTAAATTGAGGCTAAAAGTAGGGTTAGAGGCTATGGAATGATATCAGGAAGGAATTAGGGTAATTGAAGATGAAAAAGAAGTGAAAGAAAGAAACAAAAGACATCCTATGAACAACTTCCCCTAATACCAAATCAATGCAGCAAATTGAAGAACCATAGCTTAATTGAACCACATCTGAATATATTTACGAATTTAGAGCTGTAGTCTGTCCCTCCAAGATTCCACATATAGATCTCAAATCCAGTAAATGAGATAAGAACTGTAAATAAATGATAAATAGGTGGAATTGCTCTGAACGAAGCCCAGTGGAGTCACACTGGAGAGGCTTTTAGGGCATCGCACCACCAGATATTGAAACCATTGCTGGAATCATGACTAAACTTAATTGGAAATCGATGATCAAATCATCATCCAAATCATCATCCATTTTCTTTTTCATCTCATATGCATGGCTCTATTCATAGCCTTTTTACCCAAATCCTTAATGAAAAAAAAAAAAAAACTGAAGAGTAAAATTCCGTTGGTCCAGATATGGTGTTTTATTCCTACTCAACTTGCTAATAGAAGTACCCTAAATCATAAACTAAAAACAGCAATAAGAAATCAAATCTAACTTGGACTGTATTTATCCTCTATACACAAACATATGGGTATAAACAGCTGCATGGTAGCTTGTCAACCTTAATTCAGTTAGCCATTTGGTATTTGGAGTCCTTTAGCTGCATTTGATCCCATATCTTCTAGATGTCTTCATATACCAGCAATTTGGGCCATTTTATACAATCATATAGACGTATATGTATGATTTGATTGTACACGCTGTATGGTAGGCCATAGTTCATCAATCACCTGATTTATAGGGACATTTAGCTTCTCCCCTTTGAGTAGATGGTTTTTTTTTTTTTTTTTTCAATCGGGCTGTTAAAACTTCACCCAGTTGACCTTGTTGGGTCCATGTTCGCTCGCCTCAAGTGCAAGGCTGTGATGTAGTAATAATCTCGGTAAGACTGAGGTCGATCCACAGGGAAGGAGGTAAACAATTCGAACTACTCTAACAACTAGGATCTTAAGAGGTTTATGGAATCGGGTTTAAACATGAAACAGGGAAAATCTGAGAATAAAAGTAACTAGAGCATCAAGGATCCACTTATAGCTCTCATTCGATGCATAATTCGCCATGGTTTCTCATTTACACAACTAGAATCGAAATCAAATCCTATCTAGTTGGATGATAGAGCGGTTATAACATACAATCTTTCATATGTGTGATTTATGCATATAATTCCCTCAATTCAAGTTAGGACTTGAGCACACTCAATTGCATAGGTCGATCTTAGTTCCAATAGATTAAGATCACAATCATAATCATCATTAAACTCTGTCACAAAGCATAATTAGATCATGATTTGAACTTCATTCAAATCACATACACAATCACACATAAGCAGAAATTTCAGAAAAGTAGAACTCTTGGCATGAAGTTCCCACATGAGAATCCAAATCTAGAGTGTCTTGAATCCGATTCCTCGGAGCGTACAGGTCTAGACTCATGCAAACAATTAAGAACTTAAGCAACTCTTCCAAACATCCATGAGCCATCATAAGGTTAAGAAAAATACTTAGAACTTCATTCAAACTTCAAACCATTGTTCTTCGATGAAAATTCAACTTGAAACCAAAACAAATGAATTAAAGCATCTTAGATTCACTACAAGCTTCACCTCTTAGCCCTAACTAAGAGGTTTAGCCATTCATGATCCAAGGAAACATGAAAACAACTAAAAACATGAACTAGAAAGCAACAAACTAGAGGGAGTTGTAAAACTCCGAATCCGTCTTTCTTCGCCTCCCACCTTCGTAGATCTCTTCTAGGATGCCTTAGGAACGATCCCTAGGTGTCATTTTTATAGTAGAGAGGCCCTACCGCCTCAGAATCTTCCAGAATTGCGCAATACTTACGCACTTGCGCCTAAAAAATCGGAGCTTGCTGAAGAAGTTGCTGAATTTCAGCAAATTACACTGGCTACCTGTTGGCCGATTGGTCTTGACCGGTCGAGATGGCTGGCCGAACGGTCTAGACCGGTCTAGCAGAGGTCCAAAGAGTCCAGAAGGGTGCCCGACCTGTTGGCCGACCGGTCTTGACTGATCTAGCTTTTCTTTTCTTAGATTTTCTTTCTTTCTTTCTTCCTCTGTCTTCTCTCCTTGCTTTCTTCTTTCTTTGGCCCACCTTGGGTCTTCATCAAAGGCTCCTAAATATGCTCTTGTAGTTATCAATTGAGTGAACTCTCTCTCATTCCTATAACCACCAAAATCATGCATTAGAATAGTCTTTAAGCTTGAAAACCATGCATAGTTAGTGATGATATGGGGTTAGAATATACACATTTAAGCGCTCAACAGTCCACGAGCCAATTGAATGTCCAATTCTTCATCAAAGCGAGTGTGCAACACCCCAACCTCGCATATTCGAATTCCATCAATTCGGATATCGGGTTCAAAGTGTTACATGATATATGATAACATAAACCAACACATAACATATTCCACTATAAAATTTAAGACACTAATCATCATCTCACCACATAATAATCCAAACTTAACATCTAAACATTAACATCCAATGGCCCTCGGGCCTATGTTTAATAACATCTCGTAATAATAGAAAACAAAATGAAAAGACTAAGTCATCAAGTCCTCCGGCGGCATCTTGAACAACTATTTGCCAAAGCCGTTGATTCTTTCACGGAGACACCTTCACTTTATCTTTTTCTGAATGGTTTTCCATGTACACCACAATGAGCTAAAAAGGCCAGTAAGTATTAATTTGCATGATTCAACACATAATCATGATATATCAAAGAATTAAAACAATATGCCATCTATCTCATATACAATTCAATATTGAGAAATCACCATGGCCATGGCTGCACACAACTTCCGGCCTACTAACACCCATTCAGCTTAGCATCTCTCAGGTCCACGCATAGAGGAGAGTACCGTTCCAACGCATTGAGTTTGGATTGGTTTGTGTCACCCGTAGTGAGACACTTGGAGTCTAGCGATGAGTAGTCCATTTTGGAGCTGACTAAACTCTTTCCCCCAGCCATAGGCCGCAACCTTGGGAGGAGACCCTATTGGTACCAACTCGGGTTCCAGTTGGGATCTCTGCCCGAGATTTAAGGGATCTCAATCCCCAAGTTGTCTGTTGTTCAATCTCAATAACTTAAATAGTTGCATTTACCACATCTGATAAGCAATTATGTCACATGATTCATGAATGCATGCTGAAAATACCATCTGTGTTGTGTTATTTACCCAAAGGTTTTATTCTCTCTTTGGTCCGCGTAATCCTCTTCGATTTATCAACTGATCTCAGGTTTCTGGGTTTTCCCTTTAAGTGTCAAGATTACTTTCATATTTAATCTCATGATTAAATCAACTATTATTCTCTTAATATACAAATTCGACCGTCGATCGGACGATCAGATCCCCAAACTATCGATCCGTACTGTTAGTTTGATCATATTGCATATATAGTTCATAATTTGTTAATACTAACTGTTCATTTCGAGTTTATCTCATACATCAAGGTAGGCCCATGGCATGACCAAAGCTCACACATCAAGGTGGGCCTCAATACGTACATCAAGGCAGGCCCATGGTACAACCATATATATCAAGGCGGGCCAAAGGTGTACAAAATATTTCAATAGGCCCAAGGTAGGTTTTAATGGTGGGCATCATCATTCCTAATTTTCTAATTGTGGGCCACTCAAAAGTAGATTTGATTTATTTTATCAAATGATTTGGAGATGAAAGGACAACTGTGAGGAAATGCATCAGGGTGGCCCCAGGGTTTGTTTGTGGACAGTGTGGGTAAACACATACACTGCCCGAGCACTTGCCTAGAAATGGGTTGGAAAAACAGTCGGACAGTTTGGGTATACAACACATATAGCATGGTGGGTCTAGGAAGATTTCAATTACTGGAGCTTGCTACCTCCTGCAGAACCTGCTTCATTTGGGTTTAGTCCAGCGGATGAACGGGTGGATATGAAACATGTGCATCAGGGTGGTTCCAACGGTGGCTCTCTAAACACCACTGATCCCTAGAGTGTGGCCCACTTGGAGCTCAGGTCTGCCCCTACGTGTGGGGTACTTCACACACCTAGGCCTGCATGGCCTTGCCAGCATGTTAAATAATGAAGTAACATCACTGGGTCCTTGGAAGGCTCCAACGGTGAACCTTCATTCAACACTGTTTCTCATTGTTGGGTCCACTAGAGACTTGGATTTGTTTCATCTTTAGGCTCCAGGCCTAAAATAATCTGGTAAATTGAATGGACGGCATAGATGAAACATATACATCATGGTGGGACCTACAATGGGCCACAAACCTTTTCACACAAGAGTAGGGACTATACATCCTTATCTAGACATTGATGTCCAGAGAGGACGTCCTCTCACTCCCTTTACTTTATATATAAAATATTATATTATACTATATAACATATAGTACATGTAATATATATAATATTATATTATATCATATAAATATCACGTGGAGGCAGGGAGGTTTCAAGGGTGCACGTTCAACCTCATTGTTTGCAGTAGTATGGCCCACCTAATGTTTGGACATGTCTCATTTTTAGAGGGTATGGACGGTGTATATTGGATACAATCATCAAGGTGGGCATTACACGTGTGGCTCACAGAAACTGAATCAAACTGACATTTATGTTTTTTTTTCATGCATGTAAGTACGCCAACATCGAGGAGGTTTTAACGGTGGCATTGATATCACCACTGTTTCCTACGGCGTGGCCCACCTAAGATATGAATTTTCTTCATTTTTAGGTCCATGGCCTAAAATAATATGGAGAATTGGTTGGAGGGCTTGGATAATTGGAGACGGGCGTCATGTGGTTTGGAATGTCACCGTCCAAGTCTGTAGGATTTTATGAGAGGTAAGGTGGCAATAAATGCTAGGCTTCAATGGTCAGCGTTCAACCCACTAGTTTATGTGGTATGGCCCACCTAAGATTCGGGTTTGCCTCAAATTTGGCCCCCGACCATAAAATGATCTAACAAAGAGGATGGACGACGTGGATTAACCACATGCTTCAAGGTGAGTTTATGAGTGAAAACTTAATCAACCCTATTGACGTAGACAACGTCAGTGTCTTTGATGCTGACCCCTTGATTTATTTTATTTGAAATGCCATCGGTGGGGTCCCATGTGGTTGATCAACTCCGTCCATGAGGTTGGCCTAATGAACCTTGGATATTCATTAAAGCCAAAGAAAA
Organism: Liriodendron chinense; assembly: GCA_003013855.2. NCBI lineage: Eukaryota > Viridiplantae > Streptophyta > Magnoliopsida > Magnoliales > Magnoliaceae > Liriodendron > Liriodendron chinense. The sequence goes on from PVNU02000070.1 coordinate 5,807,479, forward strand.
TATCAGGAAAAAAGGAAAAAGAAAAACAGAGAATTCCGGCCATCACATGGGCTTTCGCCACTATGGGGCTCATATACATGAATGATACGCACATCAAGGTGGACCAGTTCAAGGTGGGTTTACGAGTGAAAACCCAATCAACCTTATTGACGTAGACAGCAATAGTGTCTTTGACATTGATTTATTTTATTTGAAATGCCATCGGTGGGTTCCCACATGGTTGATCCACTTCGTCCGTGAGGTTAGCCAACTCATGGTGGGCTTACTGAACCTTGAATATTCATCAAAGCCAAAGAAAATAAAAGGAAAAAAGGAAAAGAAAAATAGAGAATTCTGGACATAGCATGGGCTTCAGCCACTATGGGGCCCATATACATGAATTATATGCATATCAAGGTGGACCACATGTTGGTACACTGGACAACGTGGACAGGTGAGTTCCACCTTCTAACAAAACAGAAAGATGACATGAATATAAATATAAACGTCAGGACGGAGTCCATTTGATGGGCCTGACATGAAGACAACGGGTAAATGATCTGTGCACTCACCTCAGCAATTGAATTGGAGATGGAGTGCACACGAACGGTTGAGATTGCCTCTCCTTCATAGACTGTAGCTTGAATAGGCACGAGAGCGAGTAGGGCAGCTCCGGTAGAGGGGGAGACGGCTCAGTAGAGGCTAGGGATTGGCGCCCACCTCCCTCTTAAGTCATGGTCGTGGTATGACAATGGCGTGACAATAGTATTGGAGGCATGTCTCCTCTTTAATACGTTATGTTATCTCCTAAGGTGCTTTCTTTAAGCATGAGCGTGCTAGAGTGGGCTCCACTAGCACAAATCACCTTGATCCACACCAACCATCTAATTTTTAAGGTGTTTCCATATATACAGAAATTTGTTCCATGGTTAGATGGTAATCTGATTACTCTAAATAAATTTTAGCCTTCCATGGTTTTGATGGTGTATTTAAGCTGTGTACACCTCAACTATTATGGATGCGGGTGCACGCATGCGTGTGAATGTGCCATGCATGTATACCACAAATGTTTATGAACCAGTTAATTCTAACCATATATAATTGTAGATCATGTTTCATATACATATGAAAAAATAGTGGCAAAGTTCAAATATTGCTTATGGATGAGATAATGGATGGTCATGATGATGTCTTATGTACAGCGCATGATCTTGCCTGATCTATGCATATTTGATATGATCAAATCAGTAATATGATAGGTCTACTCAATATGAATCATATGAAAACAGTTTTGACACCAATTAGATTATCAGATTGATCAATATCTTCGTTAAATTGTGGCCATCCACACATTTGGCCTTAGATCTTTAGTTCTATTCAAGAGCAAATTATCAAACTTATATCATTCTGAAGGTTATGGCTAGATTAACAAGATGACTAATAAACATTGGATGGATCATACTCTAGAATGACTGATTTGGAGGATTTAAACCACCTGTCCATCGATCTGACCATTGATAGTTTCTTTTTTTACCGGCGATCAGAAGGTAGGGTTATGTTTTATATGTCATTGATGTACAATCTATGGTTCGAGTCGGTGTTTTGTTGGACAAATAAGCCTTTATTCATAGTCAAGAGTCAGATGATCCATTCAATGGTCAAAATTTATTCTTATTTGTTTAGTGTATTACATCTGCGCTTCTATAACTCGATCGATTAATATGGGCCGGATAGTCAGATTATTGAAATCCCTCAGAGTCTCCAAAGCCTTCCATTCCTGTATCTTTATTTTGGCTATTATAGCGGATGGCTTACGGCTTAGCGCATCTGCAACTGTGTTGGCCTTGCCTGGATGATATTGCAAGTCGAAGTCATAGTCCTTGAGGAAGAAGATCTGAGGAAGGACATTTTGGATGAAGCGCGTAAGTCCAAGTATACTATACATCCAGGTGAAACCAAGATGTACCGTGATCTTCGTAGGTAGTACTAGTGGAGGAATCTGAAGAAGGATGTAGCCATATATGTCTCTCGATGCCTTGCGTGTTAGCAAGCTAAGGTAGAGCACAAGAGGCCAGGTGGGCAAGTTACAATCCTTACCAATAGTCAAGTGGAAGTGGGAGCATATAACCATGGACATTGTCATGGGGCTATCGAAAAGTAAAAGCAGTTACAATGCGATTTGGGTGATTGTGGATCGTCTCACCAAGTCAGCCCATTTCATTCCAGTAGGTATGACGTATTCGATGAAAAAGCTGTGTCAGATTTATATGGAGGAGATAGTGCGGTTGCATGGTATCCCGGTCTCTATCATTTCTGATCATGACTCGAGGTTCACATCGCGATTTTGGAAGACATTCCAAGAATCTCTAGGGACAGCTTGAAGCTACAGCACTGCCTTCCATCCTTGGTCTGATGGGAAGACTGAAAGGGTAAACCAGATTTTGGAGGATATGCTACGCGCTTGTGCCATGAATTTTTAGGGAAGTTGGAGCGATCATCTGCATCTGGCAGAATTCGCTTACAATAATAGCTATCAGTGTAGCATCGGAATGACACCATTTGAAGCCTTGTATGGTAGACCCAGTGTTTTAAATAGCGAATAGCGTGTAGCGTAGTGTTCACCCCTCTGAAGCGTGAGGCGTAAGCTACATAACGTGTAGCGTAAGCTACACGTTACTTCTAGATTTTTAATTAATGTTGTTCTTGGTTGCACTAATTCCATGATATTCAACAAATTAGACTGATTAATAATGAAATTTAGCAAATTTTCATGATATTTGGTGCAACCAAATGCAACTTAAAGTAATAAAAAAGGGTAATCATTAAGTATAAAGGTAAAGAAAGAGCAACAAAACTAATTTAATACCATTACTTGTATTATTTTTACTAGAAGCATTAAATATTGAAAATAGAAAAATGTAACAAATCATCGAAAATATTATTTGATTTTAATATTGTAACGAAAAATAACTTGTAACGTGAGGCACGTAGCATGTAGCTTAGTTTATATAGCGTGTAGCGTATGCAAATTATCATGTAGCGTAGGCTACATGTGACTTGAGCTATTTTCATAAGCTACGTAGCGTTAAGGCTAAGCTACGCTACGTAGCGTAAGCTACATGCTACATAGCGTAGCTATTTAAAACACTGGGTAGACCCTATAGGCTATAGGTCTCCTAGTTGTTGGTTGGAGACAGGAGAGTAGGAATTGCTTAAGTCGGAGATGGTAGAAGAAGCAGTCGAGAAGATAAAAATCATTCGAGATCGGTTGCGAATTGCTCAAAGCCGTTAGAAAAGCTATGCGGATAACAGGAGGAGAGACTTGGAGTTCGCTGAAGGCGATCATGTGTTCTTAAAGGTATCACTTGTTAAGGGTATCATAAGATTCGGGAAGAAAGGTAAGTTAGCTCCGTGTTTCATAGGACCTTTCGAGGTCTTAGAACCAATTGGACCTGTTGCATATAGATTAGCCTTACGCCCATAGCTTGCGGGTATCCATAATGTTACGTGTCCATGCTCCGTAAGTACGAGAGAGACGCATCGCACACCATTGATTAACAACTATTGGACCTCCAAGATGAGGCATCATACATCGAGAGACCAGATTGTATACTAGACAGGAAAGAACAAGTCTTGAGGAATAAGGTGATTTTGTTGGTTAATGTCCAATGGGGACACCATGATGAGGAGGAAGCTTCATGGGAACTCGAAGCTGAGATTAAAGAGAAATATCCTGAACTTTTTACCTAAGGGATGTAGAATTTCGGGCCGAAATTCCTTTGAGAGGGGAATAATGTAATACACTGAACAAATTTTAGGGGTATAATTTTTTTTCTTCCGAAAATAAGAATAAATCTTGACCATTGAATGGACCATTTGACTCTTGACTATGAATATAGGCTTATTTGTCCAACAAAACTTCCATTCGAACCATGGATTGTCCATCCATGACATATAAAACATAACCCTACCTTCTGATCGCCGATACAAAAGCTATAAATGGTCAGATCGATGGACGGATGGTTTAAATCCTCCAAATCGGTCATTCTATAGTACGATCCATCCAATGTTCATCGGTCATCTTGTTAATCTAGCCATAACCTTCAGAATGATATAAGTTTGATGATTTTCTCTTGAATAGAACTAAAGATCTGAGGCCATTCTATAGTATGATCCATCCAATGTTCATCGGTCATCTTGTTAATCTAGCCATAACCTTCAGAATGATATAAGTTTGATGATTTTCTCTTGAATAGAACTAAAGATCTGAGGCCAAATGTGTGGATGCCCACAATTTAACGAAAATATTGATCAATCTGATAATTTGATTGGTGTTAAACCAAGATCATGCACATGTACACATGACATCATCATGACCATCCATTAGCAATATTTGAACTTTGACACTATTTTTCTATATGCATATGAAACATGATCTACAATTCTGTACGGTTAGAATTCACAAGTTCATACCCATTTGTGATATACATGCATGACACGTTCACACACATGTGTGCACCCTCATCCATGATAGTTGATGTGTACACAGCTTAAATACACCATCAGAACCATGGAAGGCTAAGATTTATTTAGGGTAATCTGATTACCATCTAACTATGGAATCAAATTTCTGTATATGTGGAAACACCTAAGAATTAGATGGATGCTGTGGATTAATGTGATCTGTGCTAGTGGGGCCTACTCTAGCATGCACGCTTACATTGGGAGAAATCACCTTAGGAGATAACATAACGTATTAAAGAGGAGACGTGCTTCCCATATCGCTACCATACTGCAGCCATGACTTAAGAGGGGGGCGAGCGCCCATCCCTAGCCTCTACTAGAGTCGCCCTACTTGTTCTCAGGTCTATTTAAGCTACGACCCTCACTCGCTCACTCCTAAAACAAAATAATAAGAGAAAAAAGAAAGGAAATAAAGAAAAGAGGAGATTAGAGAGAAGGAGAGGCAATCTCAACCGTTCATGTGCACTCCATCTCCAATTCAACCATTGTTGTCTTGATGTCGAGCCCATCAAATGGACCTTATGTTGACTTATATGTTGATATTCATGCCATCTTTTCATTTTGCCAAAAGGTGGGACCCACTTGCCCATGCTGTCCAGTGTGGCCAGCGTGTGGTCCACCTTGATGTGCGTATAATTCATGTTATTGGGCCCCATAGTGGCGGAAGCTCATGCGATGGCTAGAATTTCCTGTTTGTCTTTTCCATTTTCCTTGCTATTTTCTTTGGCTTTGACGAATATTTAAGGTTTGTTAGGCCCACCATGAGTTGGCTAACCTCATGGACGAAGTGGATCAACCACGTGGGACCCCACCTAAGTATTTCAAATAAAATAAATCAAAGGGTCAAGACACTGACGTTGTCTACGTCAATAGGGTTGATTGGGTTTTCACTCATAAACTCACCTTGAAGCATGTGGTTAATCCACGCCGTCCATCCTCTTTGTTGGATCATTTTATGGTCGGCGGCCAAATTTGAGCCAGACCCGAATCTTAGGTGGGCCATACCGTAGGAAATAGTGGGTTGAATGCCGACTATTGAAGCTTGACATTTATTGCCACCTTATCCGCACATCAAGTCTTGTAGGCTTGGATAGTGACATTTCAAACCACATGTGGCCCATCTCCAATTATCCAAGCCCTCCAACCAATTCTCCATATTATTTTAGGCCATGGTCCCAAAAATGAAGAAAATCTAGATCTTAGGTGGGCCACATCGTAGGAAACAGTGATGACAACAATGCCACTATTAAAACCTCCTCGATGTTGATGCACTTGCATACATGAAAAAAAAAAAACATAAACGTCAGTTTGATTCAGTTTCTGTGAGCCACACGTGTAATGCCCACCTTGATGATTGTGTCCAATCTACACCGTCCATACCCTTGTCCATACCCTTGGCCATATCATTTTAAAGCTGGACTCTAAAAATGAGACATGTCCAAATATCAGGTGGGCAATACTACTGTAAACGGTGAGGTTGAACGTGCACCCTTGAAACGTCCCTGGCTCCATGTGATATTTATATGATGTAATATAATATCATACATATCTAATATAATATTATATATATTATATGTAATGTACTATATGTTATGTAATATAATATAATATTTTATATGTAAAGTAATGGGAGTGAGAGGACGTCATCTCTGGATGTCAGTGTCCAGATAAGGACGTCCAGTCCCTCCTCTTATGCAAAAAGGGTTGTGACCCATTGTAGGTCCCACCATGATGTATATATGTTTCATCTACGCCGTCCATTCAATTTACCAGATTATTTTAGGCCTTGAGCCCAAAGATGAAACAAATCCAAGTCTCAAGTGGACCCCATAGTGAGAAACAATGTTGAATGAAGGTTTATCGTTGGAGCCTTCCAAGGGCCTAGTAATGTTACTTTGCTATTTAACCTGCTCACAAGGCCATGCAGGCCTGGGTGTGTGAAGTACCCCACACGTAGGGGCAGACTTGAGCTCCAAGTGGGCCCCACTCTAGGGATCAGTGGTGGTTAGAGACCCACTGTTGGAACCATCTTAATGTACGTGTTCGGTGTTTCATATCCACCCGTTCATCCGCTGGACTAAACCCAAATGAAGCAGGTTCAAAGCTCATGTGGACCATGCAGTAGGCTCCACAGACCACAATTGAAATCTTCTTGGACCCACCATGTTGTATGCCCACATCGCCGTCCATTTTTGGGCATGTGCCCGGGTAGTGTATATGTTTCTCCACATCGTCCACTCTGTCCATCTGCCTTGGACAGACCCTAGGGCCACCCTGATGCATGTATTTTCTCACAATCGTCCTTCCATCTTCATATCCAATTTTGAGTGGGCTACACTTAGAAAATAGAGATGATGATGCCCGCCATTGAAACCTACCTTGGGCCTATTGAAATATTTTGTACACCATTGGCCCGCCTATCTATGTATGTTGTGGCCATGCCATGGGCCTACCTTGATGTATGTATTGAGGTCCACGTTGATGTGTGAGCTTTGGTCACGCCATGGGCCTACCTTAATATATGAGATGAATGGTTAGTATTAGTAAATCATGAACCATATGCGCAATATGACCAAGCTGATGGTACAGATCGACAATTTGAGGATCTGATCGTTTGATCGACGGTCGAATTTGTATATTAAGCGAATAATAGTTAATTTAATCATGAGATTAAATATGAAAGTAACCCTAACACTTGAAAACCCAATAAGAACGGAAAGCTGAGACCAGTTGATAAATCGAAGAGGATTGTATCATAAACCCAAGCAGACTAAAGAGAGAATAAAACCTTTGGGTAAGTAACACTACAAAGATGGTATTTCCAGCATACATTCATGAATCATGTGACATAAATGATCACGAGATGTGGTAAATGCAACCATTTAAGATGTAATGTTGAGATTAAACACCAGACAACTCGGGGATGGAGATCCCTTAAATCTCGGGTAAAAATCTCAACTGGAACCCGAGTTGGTACCAATAGGGCCTCCTCCCAAAGCTGTGACTTAGGGCTGGGGAATGAGTTTAGTAAGCTCCAAAGTGGACTATTCATCGCTCGACTCCAAGTGTCTCACTACATGCAAGACAAACCAATCCAAACTCAGTGAGTTGGAACGGTACTCTCCTCCATGCCTGGACCTGAGAGATGCTAGGTTGAATGGGTGTTGGCAGGCCGAAATTTGTGCACAGCTATGGCTCTGGTGATTTTCGAATATTGAATTGTACATTAGATAGATGACATAATGTTTTAATGCTTATATCATGTTATGTGTTGAATTATGCAAATTATTACTTGCCGGGCTTTTTAGTTCATTGTGGTGTACATGGAAAATCATCTAGGAAAAGATGAAGTGGAGGTGTCTCCGTGAAAGAATCGATGGCTTTGGCAAACAGTTGTCCGAGATGCCACTGGAAGACTTGATGACTTAGTCTTTTCATTTTGTTTTCTGTTATTTAGAGATGTTATTAAACACAGGTCTGAGGACCATTGGATGTTGATGTTTGGATTATTATGTGGTAGAGATGATGATTAATATCTTAAATTTTTATAGGTGGAATATATTTTGTGTTGGTTTATGTTATCATATATCATGTGACGCTTTGAACCTGATAGGCGAATTGATGGAATTCGGATATGCGAGGTTGGGGTCTTACAGACTGTGGGTTCAATCTGGACCCTCTTTGACGGACCTTCCAATCTAAAAAAAAAAAAAAAAAAAAACAACAAGAAGTAATTTCGAGTTATGAGTTGACTGTCTTGCAAAATCTTTTTATTCTATTTTAGCTTTATTTATCCTTCTGTGCATTGAGTAGCACCTAAAGCCAGACCAAGTCTTGAATAGTGAGGCAGACTCAAGCTTTGCAAGCACTCATTATGCTTGGATGAGATCCACCGTCAAGTCTCAAAGTTGGCGTGGGATTTTTCATTTTGTCGCTTATGGAGGTTGCACTTATGCTTTGGTAGCTTTCCTTGATATGGTGCTTGAAGAATTATGGTTGTTCCCTCTTTCTCCCCTTTCTACTTTGGATTGGCAATATGATAGTTTATATGGTAGTTAATTTACTTAACTGGTTTGTTATTGGCACAAAATTTCCATTTTTGGCCATGTGAGCCTATTTGCAGCCATGCATGCAAAGTGGTAATAAATCATAAAGCTTGTAGACTATAACCATAAAACATATATATGAATATATGTATGTATGTATGTGTATGCACGCATGGATGTATGCGTGTGCGTGAGAGCTGCATTTGGGGGCCGCCATGGTGTTTGTATGACAATCAATGAATCGAAAATAGGATGGCCCAGAAATCATGCCGATCCAATCATCATGCTGGCCAATATGATAGTTTATATGGTAGTTAATTTACATTGGCAATATGATAGTTTATATGGTAGTTAATTTACTTAACTGGTTTGTTATTGGCACAAAATTTCCATTTTTTGGCCATGTGAGCCTATTTGCAGCCATGCATGCAAAGTGGTAATAAATCATAAAGCTTGTAGACTATAACCATAAAACATATATTTGAATATATGTATGTATGTATGTGTATGCACGCATGGATGTATGCGTGTGCGTGAGAGCTGCATTTGGGGGCTGCCGTGGTGTTTGTATGACAATCAATGAATCGAAAATAGGATGGCCCAGAAATCATGCCGATCCAATCATCATGCTGGCCAATATGATAGTTTATATGGTAGTTAATTTACATTGGCAATATGATAGTATATATGGTAGTTAATTTACTTAACTGGTTTGTTATTGGCACAAAATTTCCATTTTTTGGCCATGTGAGCCTATTTGCAGCCATGCATGCAAAGTGGTAATAAATCATAAAGCTTGTAGACTATAACCATAAAACATATATTTGAATATATGTATGTATGCATGTGTATGCACGCATGGATGTATGCGTGTGCGTGAGAGCTGCATTTGGGGGCCACCGTGGTGTTTGTATGACAATCAATGAATAAAAAATAGGATGGCCCAGAAATCATGCCGATCCAATCATCATGCTGGCCACATGGTAGAATGGACAACCACCCAAAAATCTTTGAAATTCATGTGCTGGCATACTTGATGATTGGATCAGCATGATTTTGGGGCATCACATTTTCATTATGTGGTAACTACGTTAGATCGGTTGGATGCTATACATGCACCTTAGTGGGCCCCACACTCCTAGTTTCATTATAACTAGTTTTGTGTGAGACTTTGTTAAAGCACATGCTATACAAGCATGGTTTTCGATAGGCATTGGGTGGTGTATTGTCCCTACCGAAAAACCATACAATGTAGGCGTTGTGTACCGATGTCGGCCCGTAGCAAACCTTATCAGTCCGTATTGGTTGAAAATCATTTTAAACCTAAAGAATTAAGGAAAAATATCAGTCCGTTTGGGGGGGGGGGGGTATTCAGCTTGGTATCATGTATCATAGTGGGCTGATACGATACAGATATTCATAACCATGTGCATGAGGCATCCTGTCTACACACCACACGTGCATAATGGCACATTCAAGATCCAGGCTGCCCATCAGGGAGGGGCCATTTTGGGTACTTCTTGGCCATCAATCTTTGACTAATTCCTCGTTTCCACTCGTATTGTTACTAAAATTGGATTTCATGTACTTTGTTTTCTTGTCTAGCTAAAACCTTTAGATTCTAAATCATCCATCTATAGTTCTAGTTTTGTGTTTACCTCCTCCCTTGCTTGTCAATCAATGATTCAATGTCATTTGCAAATGACATAAACCATGGGAAAAATCTTCTTGTAAATATGCCCAGTTAACTTGTTTATAACCATTAAGAAAGGTACACAAACTCAATGGCAATCCGTGGTGTGGGCCTACTGTAATTGGAAACTCACTTGTCTCTCCACTAGTGGTGGGCCTACTGTAATTGGAAACTCATTTGTCTCTCCACTAGTGGTTCTCGCATTTGTTGGTGCTTCCTCATACATGTCCTTCACCATGTCAATATATTTGTTTTTTCCTACATCCACCACATTATCTCTGTAGGGACACTATGATCAATGTTTTAAATATCGACAATATTGGCCAATATATCCCACGATATATCCTATATCCCACCTATGCGGTATGAAACGCTCAAGTAGTGCTGATATATCCCACTTGTTCTATCCGATGAGCATTTTCAATTTCTGATCCCTTTTTGTTTGTTGAAATTGTGTTAAATCAGTGTCAAATGGTTACAAATCCATTGGTTCTTCATGTTTTGCATGAAAAATCATGGAGTTTGAGCTTTGATTTCAATGTCCATTGGTTCTTTATGTTCTCCGTATTTTTTTTTTTTTTCAAAAATTTCCTTTAACCAGCTGTTGATTGAGACTAATTTCGAAGTATTTAATGAAATGATCATCACATGCACTCTAATTTCGAAATTTGAGTCTAGGTAGTCTGATTTGGGGAAATTGGGGAAAATTGAAAATTTTCCCAATCTCTCCCAAATTGCTTGCAACGTTGCACTCCAAATATGAAATCAAGCATGTATGAGGGCTGATCTACTGATTTGTTAAGTCCTTGTCAATTTTAAGAAAATAAAAAATCATTTTTTAGTTAAAAATTAATAAATATATATATATTTTTTTCGAAATTTCCCTTCAACCAGTTGTCAATTGTGACTAATTTCGAAGTATTTTGTTTGATGAAATGATAATCACATGGACTCTAAATGTTATGCATTCAATTTGAATATAGTTGGATTAGTTCAGTCAGACACCGCATAACTTAGGACCCTATACAAAGGAAACCTATTATTGCATTTTTTGAAATGTCATGATTTAAAATTGTGTATTAAGGTCCTTTTTAAAAACCCTGAAGTTTCATTGAAAAATTCAACCATTTTCCCAATGTTTCCCCATGTTTCCCAAAATGTGCGATAAATTACCCGATACAAACGATATATCCCTTGCGATAACTGATACATATTTGTATACCAAGGATGCGATACATAACGTGATACCGATATTTCGAACACTGACTATAATATGCTTTCTCCAAGTTAATAAAAACCAAACGCAGATCCTCCTCCCCTTGAACTTCTCCATCATCTAAGTAAGAAAATAACCTCAACATTTGACCTCCCTAGGATGAATATGAACTGAACTTTTGATACATTTGTCTCATGCATCTTCGCTAAATCACTCTCCGAAAGTTTCATAGTATAACTCATAAGTATAATCTCATAATTGTTAGTGTGACTCTGTATCCTTTATTCTTGTGAATAGGTACTATGGTACCTTTGCTCCATTGATTTGACATTTTCTTCATTCTTACAATCATGTTAGACAGCTTAGTCAATTAAACTTATTTCTGACTCGGTATCCTACCTGGTGTGTATTCCTGATGTGGTGTAGGCCCATGGATTGGGAAAAAAAATTCTTTGCACTTTCAAAATCCTATTGGTATGCCATCCAGTCTTAAAAACCTTTCCTGTTTTCATCTTTCTCAAAGCTTCTTTCACCTCAAATATCCTTATTCTGTGAAAAGTCGCTATGATCTCTAGCCTTGTTTGAGTTTTTGGTTCTTTCTATCTTCATGCTTTTTGGAAATAACTTCCCACCTTTAATTGTGTTCCCTTGTTGGGGTGGCTTCTTAATAAAAAATTTGTAATCTCTCTTAAACAAAATCCCATCCTTTAATTGGTTTCATTGTCCTTGACTAACGACCCTTTGGTTACTCATTGCACTTAATGCATCTAACATGGTCTGGATGCCTACATTCTCACCTTCGTTTTTTTTTTTTTTTGGTGCAAATTTGAAGAAATTTTTCTCACCTTATCTTGTCCCTAATCTATTGTACAAGTCATCACAGGCCTTAAGTTTAACCTCACTTGCTACTTTCTGAGCATTCTTTTTGGCATTTTTTTATCCTTCTAAGTTTTCCTTATTTCTACTAATCCCTTGCTAAGCCTTGTAATATGATTGTTTTTTTTTTTTTTTTTTTGCTAATAGCGTTTTTTGACCTCATCATTCTACTACCAAGTTTCCTTATAAGAGCGGTTATTCCTTCTACATAAACTTACTTCTCTACTTCATTAATGCACTCAACTATCTATTCCACATCACAGACATGTGATAAGTTATCTTCCAACCAGTGTAGTTCCAGCCTTTCATGTGTGCATGCAATCCAACCCGTCCAATAGGTTCACCCCACCATGACGATTGCCTAATGTGAAAATCATCCCGGTCCACTCACCTAGTGGGCTAAGCCATAAAAAACTAAGGATAGCCACTGATATAATAGAAGGATACAGCTGTGGCCCACCTGTGGGTGGATCAGGCTAATTTTTGCCTAAGGTGATGCTCATGCTGCAACCAACCCTTCGGACGGGTTGGATGTTATACAAACATGATAGTACAAAAATTATTCTCTGGTTGGACGGTAGTGTTGCAACTTGTTGGACATGAGCATCTCTCTCTCTCTCTCTCTCTCTCTCTCTCTCTCTCTCTCTCTCTCTCTTCTGTGTGCGTGCGCGAGCGCGTGTGCATGCATGTTCGTGTGTGCATGGGTGCACACATATGTGAATGCCAAAATTCTATTACATCAACCAATTACTTGTTTTTGTTCTACACAATTATCTAGTTACCATGTAGTGTTAAATATGCATTAGCAATTCTTTTTCATGCAGAAAGGTCCAAGTAACCATGTGTCCCTCCAAAATTTGTACCCGCTCTTGAAAGATAGGGCCTAATGGTTCTACTGATCAGCGCGTTCTGTTTATTTTGGTTACAGAGTCATATTTCAAACAGGAGGATCCTACCCATATTTGTAGCAGTAAAGTGGCTTTCTTGTGGGGAAACAAATGTCAGCACATTATTTGTGGATGGAGAAGGAATGAGTCTCCAAAGATGGATGGCTTTCTTACTGGTAAAAGCCTAGAAAGGCAAAAGTTTGAGGATCCAACTAGTAAGATGGAGGCTTTCCCACTGGTAAAAGCTTGTAAAGGCAGAAGCTTGAGGATACATATAGTTCTTTGCTGAGTCTGGCCATTTTTTGTGGGTCCTGAACCGGTGTAGGTGTAAAATGAGGGTAGGGGCCAAATAGAGCCTTTGTTAAGGGTTAAAGCAGCAAACTTAGCTCATAATTTCAATTTTGTTTTATGTAGGTGAAGGTTAAAATTAGCAAAAGAGGTGTGCTGGTGGGAAGGAGATTTAAAAGTAGACGCAACTGGTGCTTAGGAGTTGCCTGTAGGTTTTTGGTCTAGTTATGGTGACACTTCATAGGATAGATTTGGGCAAATAGCTTTTGTAACATTGAGATAATAGAGTAAAATCCTTAGAGGTAGCTTTTTTCTTTTGCTATCCGTCATTGAATAAAGGGTCGAGAGTTCTTGAGAAAGGAACTGGGTCTGCAGCAATTTGGTCATCTCTCTTTCCCCTTCGAGTAGGATGTAACTTCTCACTGTGGCAAAGCATCCCGAGTACCTTTTCCTCCCTAACATTGACATTGAGAATCTTGTGTCCTTTCAAACTATCAATGCTTCCATAAAGCTAAAAGTTATACTTTCATGCATAATGCATCTCAAGCTCTCTTTCTGCCTTGGCGGTGATTGTTGAGAAAGGCTCCTTGTGACGGTTGAGGTAGAACCTTAGGAGTGGAAAATTGGTAACTGAAGGGTGTCCAAAGAAGGTATGGATTTTAGTTCCAAGAAGGGAACAAATGCGACGTAGCTAGGAACTGTAGTAACTCAGAAGTCAACCTGTGATCTTAACTAATGATTTAAGATCTTTGTGATGATTGGATTCACCACAATAAAGAAGAAGCAATGAGGAGGAACATGAAAAGATACGAATCATCATCGTCATCATCAAAGTCGTATCCCAACTAATTGGGATCAGCTACATGGAATGTGTTCCACCATGCTACTCTATCACGGACCATATCCTGTCGTTGCAGTGCGTCACTTACAGGGAATATCCCTAGCATGAGTTTGAAATGTTATATTGTTAGGCTTCATGATCAGAGTTGTCACGAGAGTTTAATGCTGGCTGCCAACCTGATGCAACCCTTATTTATCTGGGCTTGGGAGCTGCAATGAGAGTGCAAAACTCCCACAAGCATTATTATTAAATTATGCAAATATATCCACTAATTAGAACAACTCACAATATAAACTAAAGGCTTAAAACCTAATAATGGAAGCTTATGCCATGAATAGTCGATCTTTTGTTAGGTGAGTCCTTACCTCTTGCTTTTAGTTCTCCAGTTCTAAAATGAGATTCTCGTTGTCCATTTCTTTCTTAAAAGATTTACTATAAAAAGACAGCCCTTATCCTACTCCAATCTTGACCCTCGTTTAAAATATAATCCTAACCTTAAAAGGCCTCCTAACTAACTGAATGCCTTGTTAAAAATAAAGACTGCTAACTTACTCAGATTTCTTAACATATTTAGGGAACAAGACAGATAAATGTCTTAAATAAGGATCCACTATTCTTTTTTATGGGTCTATTATTCCTTGAAGATGGGCTGAAGTATTTCCTTTTGGGTGTTGTTGAATTCCTCTTCGCAGAGGGCTCCATGTTTAATATTGAACCAATCCCTTACCCAGTTAATCATTGACTACTTGTTTACAAAAAAAAAAAAAAAAAAATGAAAGTGAAAAGACATTTTAGCCAACTGAATGAGCTACCCTCATCAATCTTCATTTCCCATTTATGTCTAGAATGAGATAGTTCCATTCAGTCAACTTGACCATCAAATTTTGAATTCATCTTTTGGACTGTTTTGCCCAAAATACGGCATGAAACAAAACAAAAATTGCTCTTTTGGTCCTAAAATCTTTGGGTCCATTGGTATGTCAACAAGTCTTTTGTTTTGATTAGGTTGAAACTGTACGAGTCACATGCTTCATATTATGGAGAAATTCCAAGGGAATGCTGAAGGACCATTTTCTGCTGTGGCAATGTTCTTAGGGAAACCGAAGGGGAGAGTTGATGAAGAAGAATATTGATTTCTCTGCATTGGACTCGTAAGTCACTCCAATCTTAATTGGCATGGGATGAGGTCCAATGTGACATGTGACTGAAGGTTGGTAGTCTTCCCCCGTCAGAAAATATGATTTGAGTGATTCGAGGATACTCATGAATTATTAGAAGCATTAGGCATGTGCCAAGCACTTGGTGAAATGGGTGACAGCTAGAAAGAGAGATTAGATTAGTACTGTAGTTAAACACGTTCTTCGGGTTCTGGAATTAGTTTTCTCAGGGGATGATTGAATGATTAATGGATGAAAGTGATGCCATTTCATCCAATGAGAAAATGGACAATGACAGGTTCTCCTAATCTGAGCGTTTTTTACTATTTGTTTCTTATGACCAACCCATTAATCTCAATGTAATAATTGCTCAATTATACAAGCTCAAGCCTAAAAATTTGGCCAATTTTGGATTCAGAGTCCGGACTGATGCTGTCTAGACTGAGGTCCAGCTCATCAACATCCCTATCAATTTATCGTAAAAAAATAATTTGGACTTCATGTTTCATGATAAAAAAAAGTTGGTCACATGCATTTCACAAGGAATATATTGTTCCTTAATTGCAGTTCATAGCTTGTGATTTTATCCACACAGATGTATGCCCTTTCCTTGGGGGGTTATACAGGGAAAGTGGTGTGTGGTGTACTTCTCAGGTCTTAGGATGGGAAATGGAGAAGGTTTGCCTTTATTGGGGTATTTAAAACATCTGTATATCGCCACTTGTAGTGGCAAGATTGTTATTGGCAAGTATCAAGCAGCATTACGTATGGAATCGAAACTTTCATATATTTAACAAGATCTAGATTCCCCTGATAGTTCACCACCATTTTGAAATGGTGGTGACTCATTTTCCTCACATGTGGCATTTGTACATTTGACTATACAGACATTCCAAATTGTGGGGCACATTGTTGATGGAGCATATCTCTAAAATCAAACAGATCATGAACTCGTAGTCTATCAAATGATGGTTAAAAGTAAAGTAGTGAGTGGTCAAAATTCGAAGGGTAAAATCAGATGGTTTATGGTTACTATCATCTTCTCTATGTAACTTTTTAAGTTACATGCCATCCCAATTGGGTCAGTGTTTTGGACTTTTTGAATTATGTACAACTATCCCACGTGTAACAAGGTAAGCCAAAACAGTTACGTAATGGCCGTTACATGATGGCAATTGTGGAAACTGTTATGTGTTATGGGGCCGAGACAGCCCTGAAACAGGTTTTTTTATTTTATTTTAATTAAAGGCCGTAACGGCACTCTTCAAAAAATAAAAAAAAAGGCTGTAATGGCCATTACAGCCTGCATTGTAACGGTAACTGCGGTTTCCGTTACAGCCACCGTTACCATTATGGAATACCTTGATGTGTACTGTTGAAGAGTCTCCACTCACCACTACCTTTAAAGTGGTGGTAAACTACCATTGGAGTCCAGCCCCTTTAACGATAGAAGACTAGGGCCTAGGCAGGCCCCGCTTTGCAATCAATTGATGATTAGGGCTCTTCACCTTGTATTTTTGGATCCAGCAGTCCCAATTTATATCTAGTAGGCTTTATGAGCCATTTATTTGGTTGGTGAGCCTCATGGGATCACATGTACTCGGGGATCGCAGAGGGATGGGCTAGGGTTGGCCCTAGCCCAACCCCAATCCCTTAAGCCCTGGCCCTAGCCCAGCTTAGGCCTTAACGGGCTGAAAATGCTTTGGCCCTGGCCCTAGTATTAATTTGCTGGGCCAGGCCTAGGGCCAGCCCTGTATGGAAAAGAGCTAACTGATCAATGGTTGTTAATAGCCCAAATTTCAGAGCTACCTGACCAAAGGTTTACAATCACATTTATGGAGGTTCTAATCTAGGCCCATGGCCTACCATAGGGCCTAACATGCACTGATTTTGGGCTATATGTGACAAGATTTAGGGCCTAAATATCAGAGATTACATTTGCCATTTGTGGAAGATAGGGAGGCAGATGTGGAATATATGATTGAAGATGTTTGAGGTATTTAGTAGATTTATTTGGAGGTATTTAGTAGATTTATTTTTATAGTTTTAGGACAAATCTTTGTTGGTGGGATTTTTATAATCTTAAAATAAATTATATATTGATTTGAAATCAATCTAATAGTTGGGGGGATTTTTATTAAAGATTCATATTGTTTTTAGAGTCTATCAACGAGAGGTGGGTGTAAAAGGTAGGTATTCCACATATTCTGTTTTGTGAGTTTCCTTAACTATTGCAAGAGAAGTTTGATGTCGATAAAGTTATTTTTCCTTCTCTACTCAATATTCTCGTGGGTGTACTCTTGCCCATTTTTTTGCAATTCGTGTATTAAGATCCCCTTAATTTGATAACGAGGCCGCACTATTCTGGTTATCTTTGAAGATTTACAATTCTCCATCTCCTAATGGCTTCAAAGGAGGTGACATTGGAAGAGTTTGCTCAAGTAACCCAATTGATCCACGCTCATAGAGCGAGTAGATCAACTCATGCATATGGTAGGCAATCTCACTAATAAAGTGGGAGAATTCGAAGATCGAAGATGGAATATGTAGACACATAGGGGAAGGCTCCCACTAAGGTCCTAGCCAATAACGAGTGGCCCCAGCTTGAGAAGACACCAATGATCGAATCCTTCGACTGTTGGAATGTGACAAAGAGCTTGGAATTAAAATAGAAATTTTAGAATTCCATGGTCGTTTACATGTTGATGACTTTATCGATTGGCTAAGCAAGGTGAACAAGTTATTCGAGTATGAGAAAATCGCAAGGTTAGCTTAGTAGCTATGAAGTTTTCTGGTCACGTGTTAGCATCGTGGAATAAATCTCCAAGCCGAATGAATTCGTCAAGGTAAGGAAAAAGTCAATTCTCACGAAAAGATGAAGAAAAGTTATAAAGGAAGTTCCTACCTGCGACTTATGCCCGTGACCTCTATTAAAGATGTTACAATCTATGTCAAGGGAACAAATTGTTAAATGAATACATCAATGAGTTCCATAACTTGACATTACAGGCAGTGTTTTGTGAGTATGAAGACTCAAAGATTTCAAAATATATTAATGGTCTTAACTCAGATATAAGAAATAGCTTGGCCTTTAAAGATGTATATAGGATATCTGATGCATACACACTTGCATGAAAAGCTGAGGATATAATTAATTAGGGACTTGGAAGACGATTTTATACCCTATGAGGACCATCGTCAACAATGGGGCAACATCTTAACTTCCCACGTAAGGCAACCATAGGGCCTCCCATAGATCAAGAGACGATGGGCAATGTCCAACAATGAAGCCAAACCCAACCCAAAGAAAGGTGGTTAAGGATGAGGGGCTAGTGCACCAAATATGGGGCAAAACAGCACTCTTTTCACATGCTTAAGTGTGTAATATTCATTGAACTGGATCTGGAATCTTATTCTGGATTGCAGCCACAGTTACCTGAGAATATGTCTAAGTAAATAAACTCTTGACAATGTACCTGTCTGTATCACAGAGTTTTTTCCTTATCAGGGAGTGATATTGACCCAATTAGTGGAATTTCAAGGTTATGGTGAAGCTAATTAGTTGGGCTGTCCATGCACTGCTCAAGGATGTTGGCAACTGTTCTTTATTTGTTAGAATGAGCCTTTATCTGTGCTTCAAGGCAACCTTGCATATTTGTTACTTTTGGGGGATGTGGCTGATGCATGACATTTGGCAATTGAAATAAAAGAAAACGTTGTGTGTTGGAGGCACATGTGGCCTTCACTGTGAATATCTGTGCATAAAGTTTTGTGGGCATGTGATTAGTGAAAAGTTGACTAAATTCAAATGTTTTTGGGGGTGTTTGCTTTGTGTAGGGGTTGTTGACGTGCACATTTGTTCTTCATTCTATTTATGTGTTCTTATCATATTATTGCCAGTCAGAAAGATGGTCCAGGAAAACAAGGAGCTTGTTAAAATTTAGGTCTTCTTTGGACTGCTGTTTCTGTACATTTCTGGCATGTTAATTTTTTAAAAGTTTAATCATCCATGTTTTACAGTTTTACAAGTTTCTGCTGCTTTATATCAGTGTATACTCAGAACCCTTATTCAGTATCTGCTTGGACCGTTTCTTTTTCTGTCACACATTTTTTTGGTGTCATTTCCTTGAGGACATTGTTTGGTCCTAGTCAGTATTTACCATCTCGTCATCTAATAGCTTTATTGTTCACGTTAGGAATTATTTTTGCAGTCACTGTGATTGTTTAATAATAAATTTGGCCTGTATTTTTATTTATATTGAAATGGCCTATTTGTTACCGATGTTTAATGTTTTCTGGTAACAACCATGTTCTATGCAGAAGGGTCCCTGCCTCTCCCGTGGTCCATTCGAATGAAAATTGCACTTGGTGCTGCGAAGGGCCTTGCTTTTCTTCATGAGGAAGCTGAAAGACCAGTGATCTATCGTGATTTCAAAACATCTAACATCCTGTTAGATGCGGTAAGTTGTGAAGACCATGGAATAATATGTATCTATGTATGTATTATGTATGTATGTGTGTGTGTACATGCGTACGTAGGTAAGTGTGTGTGTGTTCATATGTGCTTGTGTGTATGCATGTGTGCATCATATTATTTCTTTTTTCCTGAATATATACTCTTCCAGGAATACAATGCTAAACTCTCTGATTTCGGACTCGCTAAAGATGGTCCTGAGGGTGATAAGACTCATGTATCCACTCGAGTAATGGGAACGTATGGCTATGCAGCTCCAGAATATGTCATGACAGGTGAGTCTATGATTAAATTGGACCTTCACTCACTGCACCAGTTTACATGTTCAGTGTTTGTAATTTCAAACAAATAGTAAATTATTATTCTAGCTTGGCATTTCTGACTATCTGCGGATTCTGCACAACTCGTAGTTATATCATCAAGTCTTTTGGTTTGGCTCTTTCAATAGTAAAATATGATTCATAAATATCACTCACTGCGCCAGTTTACATGTTCAGTATTTGAAATTTCAAACAAATAGTAAATTATTATTCTAGCTTGGCTTTTCTAACTATCTGTGGATTCTGCACAATGCATAGTGATATCATGAAGTCTTTTGGTTCAGTTCTTTCAATAGTAAAATATGATTGATAAATATCCCGAGTTAGTTAAGGCATCTTTTGTAATTTCTTGTGATTTAGCTTGAGGAAATACTCTATGATAGTTTTAGTGAGGTGACTGATTTGGGAATCCTTGATGTGAAGATTTGAGATTGCATCCTTTGTTTCCCCCCCTTAAACTTTAGGCCCTTGTGTGTGTGTGTGTGTGTTTTAATTGCTCCTGTGGTTTGCAGGATTGGCAATTCAGTTGTTTTTAGGTAATTTATGATAGTTGGATTCCATTGATTTAGTTGTAGAATAGCTACTAGCTATTGCATACGAGTACCATTGCCACTGACGCATTGCAGCTAATGCTCTCTGTGATTTAGCTACCAACTAGAAATCTGTGAGCATGACTTTGCAAGTGGATCTCAGTTCTGACTTTCTAAGTTGGTTGGTTAGATTAACTACTAATATATTGTACTGCCACCATTTTTCACAATTCTAACTCTTCTTGAAGATTCATGAAGAGGTTATGGGTACAATAGTAGTAACCTGGAGATACTAATGCTTTAGTTGTGAAAGCAAAGAAAAGATTATTGTAAGATCAGAAACTAATAAATCCTAAAGCTCTGTAGGATGCTTAAGTAAGTCCTTTTGCCTTGATTCATATCAATATAATTGATCTTCTTGTAAGGTCCATTATAATTAATAATCAGCAGATAAGAATTGCCTGCTTGCTGAATCCACTGGAAAGCCTCTTGCAGCTGTTATTTCTCATATACTCTTCAAGATCTGGGGCAAAGTCAAGACGTGCTTAGATGAACTATTATACTGAATCGCAATAATTATGTCATCAAAGCCAAAATAAGCAAAGTTTTTGTAATTACCTTGGTAGTTTTTTTTATTCTTTTTTTCTTTTCAATCATGTGTTGAGATTTTCTTGGGAGTTTTTGGTTCTCTCTCAACCCAAAAAAAGAATTAAAAACAGAGAGAGAAAACTTGATAGATTCCTCTCATGTGGCAGGACTCCTTGCATTGACCTAAAATGCAATTGTGTAGGAATCCAAATCCACACTTCCAGCATAGATGCAAGGGAAATCGAGATACCAGAACGGGGCATTAGTTCTTTCTCCCATTCTTGATCATATTGGAATGGGATGATGAATCTATTTCTTCGCCTCTTCGCCAATATATCAGAATTATCGTGGAGAATGGCAGGATATAGGAAATTCCAATGACCATTAGATATGATTTGATCAGGTCCTGAATAATCAAGAACACCCCCCACCCCACGGAAGGATCCAAACTAAACAATTTGTGTCTCACTCGATCATTAGTCACTGAGAGGTCAGAAATATATCTCCATTCAACAGAAAGAGAATGAGATGGTCATGAAGGCAAATGCAATGGTGGCCGAATCTGCGACTGACATGGCGGACAATTTGTTCAGAAACAGAGATGAGACAATAGGAGTTGCGGGGAGCTGAATTAGAGGCTATTCCTAGTGGAAGGACTATCGAGGGGAAAAGACCGGTTCTGCAGATCTAGTTAAAGGTGGCCATTTGTTCCAAGCAAAGTTCAGCCCTGACTAGCTATGACCTGGAATAAGCAATTTGTGCACAACTGTTCAGGACTAGCTATTCTGGTGCTATTTGTCAGTCACACTGGAATGAAGAATATCCAGCATATGCAGCGCATGTGGAAATTGACAACTGGGCACACGTGTCATGTGTGGTGCTTGGAAATGTATGGTGGCACATATGGAGTGCTTGAATGTGAATGGTGGCAAATGTGGCGCGTATAACTTAGCACGTGGCACATGCACATGGAGGACAGTTGAAGGTGCATTTGTGGCCCCTGAAACGAACGGTGGTACTTGTTGCACATCGGCACATGTGCCACATGCGTACGACAGCTGAATAGTTTGACATGTAATGGGGATAAGCAATCCATGGTCCTTTGAAGACAACTAGTCCTCTCCAAGGATGAAAATATGAAGACAAGTTTCTCACATTTTTGTGTTTTGTGGAGAAAGAAGAGATTAACCCTGGATTAGCATCCGAGACAAAAATTTGCTTGCTACCAAATGACTCCGAAGGTCGTCAATGAAAGAGTATAGGGGTGGACTGCGTATTGGTTGGAAAACATAAATGGGGAGAATATTGGAGTTAACTCCAGAGATGGTTCTGAAACCCAATTTCACCGTCTTCAATATAACAACATCGGCAGCCTTAAAAGATTTCTTTTGGGAGCTATGGACAGATGAAGGATGTCTTTATTTTGAAATTTCAAGGCACTTTGACTCCGAAGGGATCATCTGCTTTCAATCCATGGGAAATTGCAGGGTGAAAATGGGACTGATTTGAGAGAACTTCGGTTGAACTGCTGGAGAAAGAAGGCTTGGGAAAGCGAAAATGGAGCCAGGGGGCAATCAAATGTTTCAATCTTGTCTTCTAACTGGTCGTAGGAGGAGATAAGGCTTTTGAGCAAAGGGAGGAGCTGAAGTTACCGAAAAATCCTACAAGGTGCCAAGTCCCTGGTCGGGGGGGGGGGGGGGGGGGGGGGGGGGGTCGGGGAGGGGGGGCAGGACAGGTGAAGATGACGGGCCAACACTTGTCAATGATAGAAAGAAACTCTGGAATGATGCTTGTTAGGGGTGTAGAGGAAAATGTTTCAGTCAATAGGCTTGTAGAGTTAGTGACTTGGGCCACAGAAATGGAAAATGACATTCCAGGTTGGGTTAAAAATGATCAGTGCCTCATCGGTACTATTCTTGGTTCACACAGCCAAAGATACATCAAGAATAGTATACTCGGAAAATGATTTTTCAACTGTCCTCTTAAGTTATGAAAAGAATTTAACTGGGAAAGCAGCAGAGCCGTCAAAGATGTGTTGTGACTGGCTTTAAATAATTTTAATGAGGATGTTATCTTGGAATGTTAGAGGGTTGGGGTTCATTAGAAAATGATGAAATCACAAGGCGATTGGTAATGGAAGGAGGGGAGACATCTTAATGATACAGGAATCAAAGCAAAGCTCTATGAATGAGGTAAAATTAGAGATATTTTTGGTAGTGGGGTTGTGGGTGGTTTTTCTGTCCAGTGGAGGGAAGATTCCAAGGCTTTATTACCGTATAGAAAGAGGAAACAATGCTGTGGAGGCTTTATAATTAGAGACATCTGTCTTCTTTTGTGTACAGTGCAATGCTTTTCCGTGTCCTATTTTGGATCATGTTCCTATCCTACTTCAAACTTCGACATGATGAAACTTCTTGTAAGAAAGTGGAGAAATGGTGGAATGAGTAAGAGGTAGAAGGATAGTCTGGATTCAAATGTTATAGAATTGCATAGTAGAAGATTATTGAAGTGTTAAAGAGAGTGCTTTGGGTGCATTGACGACACAGAATCGTCTTCTGTGGTACATCCAATTTTTTGACCCAGAGCAAATTTCTAGGGTTCTATCATTGGAGGAAACAATCAAGAGATGTATTCTTAAGAGGGTGTATCAAGAAATGGTGAAGGGGGAGGAGATCTCTTGGCATCAGAAATTGTGATTGGCTTAAAGAAGGCAGTGAGAATACGAAGATTGTTCAAGATTCCAACATGAAGTTGGAGGGAGCATCTATTGAGGGTTCAGAGGAAAACAAAGGGTCGTAGTCAATTAACTCCCTACGCTTAGGAGAACCTGCATGGCACCTTCTCATGATGGGATAAGGTTTGACTAGCTATCTCATGATAGGGTGGATTCGGCTGGAATGGGCTTTTGAAGAGCAAATAGTTAGGCAATCTTTGAAGTGGAATGGACCAAACACCAGGACTAGATAGTTTTTCTTTTGGTTTCTTTAGGAAGTTTGAGACATGATCAAAGTAGATGTCATGGAAATGATTTGCTACACACACACAAAAAAAAAAGAGAGAAGAAGAAGAAGATGCCATGGAGTGATGAAGGAATTTCACGAGAATGCCAAGTGAAGGCATGAATGCTGCTACATTCATCTCCTTAACATACCTAGGAAGGAAAATGTGGGGTGAAAGATTTTAGGGCTGTTAGCCTTGTGAACAATTTATACAAAGTGATTCCTAAGATGATTGGTAATAGGAATATAGGATTCAAAAATATTTGCACGAAGTCCTCTCTGGAGGACTGTTAAATCCTAGATGAACAACTCGAAAGATAATGAATGTAGTTACTTGAGGAGGTTTCCACGATTCCAGGCATTGTTTGTAAAATTGATATGGAAAAGACCATGTAGACTAGGAGTTCGTTGATTATATGCTCTAATAGTTGGGTTTTAAGAGGACATGGAGAGAAATGGGTTTGAGCTTGTATGTCGTCGGTGTTGTTTTTTATGCTTTTAAATGGTGAGTTGTTTGGTTTATATCAAAAGCTGTAGGAGCTTGTGCAGCATGGTGTTATTAAGATGTTTGAGGTGTTTGAAGGTGTTATTAAGATGTTTGTCCAAGCAGAGGAGTGCAGCGTGGTTGAGGGTTTTACTGTTGGAACTCTCCCTTTCATGCATATAACATCTTTAATTTTTGGACAGAACCTTAGTTTTTTGCATGCTAAGGTTGTTTTGAGGTTGCTTTCGGTTCTGCGAGAATCCTGTTAAGAGCTTGATAATGGGAATCAGTATTATCTGTGGCTTAGGAAGAGTAACTTCTTAGTATTCTGGCTTGTAAAACTTCCATTTGGTCTCTCATGTATCTTGGTTCTCACTTGTGGCAAATCCTTGCTCCTCATCTTTGTGGGATCCGATTGTGGAGAAGTTCAAGAGACACCTTTAAAAAAAGAGAAAAAAAGAAAAAAGAAAAAAGAAAGAAAAGAAAAGCACAAACAAAAAAAAGAGAGAGAAGAAGAAGATGGTGATGAAGAAGATGGTTCGAGAGACAGTTGGCTGCTTGGAGAAGTTCCTATTTATCTTTTGATGGAAGAATGAGGCTCATTTAGTCTACTCTTACCAGTCTCTCGGTCTTGGTATAATCTAACTTTCTTCAGAACTTCTACAAAACCACTAGTGGGGTGGCAAAAAGTTTAGGCAAAAAAGAAAAAAAGAAAAAATCAAAGGAACTTATTCCTTTGGCATGAAATGGATCATAAAAAGTGATTTCATTTGGTAAAATGGGAGGTCATACAAAAAATTAGGAAAGAAAATTAGGTATTGTTGACAAAAAGATTAGGAAAAAAAGAAAGAAAGAAAGAAACTTCTTTGGCATGAAATGGCTTATAAACTATTTCATTTAATAAAATCGGAGGTCATTTGAAAACCTAAGATAGTAGATGAGCTCCTCTGGGCTTTATTAGGAATCTTCCATCCTAGGTGTTAAATCTTATTCTTGTTTGAGCTTCCGAGACTCATACTTGAGCCTCCACTAATGCTTCCATGATTTCATTATGACACCTGTAACTCAAACAATTCTGTTTAGTGATTTTTATTTTTATTTTTTGAAAGATGACTAAATTTAATTAAAAAGGGAGAAAAAAGAGGCTAGCAATAAGTGATCCTCTCAACACTCCACTAGTAGCCAAAACAAAGAGCCACAGCCAAGAAACAGAAGAAACCTGAGATCCTAGAGAATCTCTAGAGATTGATCCCCATTAATGTGCTGATTAGCTCTGTTTTTTCATGATTTTATTGTGAGGTTTTCTGACATGATTTTATTTATGAGTTGTAACTAAACCTCTCTCGGGCCTTTATCCTGAGAATTTGGGCTTTGATGATCAGTGTTTTAAATAGCTACGCTATGTAGCATGTAGCTTACGCTACGTAGCGTAGCTTAGCCTTAACGCTACGTAGCTTATGAAAATAGCTCAAGTCACATGTAGCCTACGCTACATGATAATTTGCATACGCTACACGCTATATAAACTAAACTACACGCTACGTGCCTCACGTTGCAAGTTATTTTTCGTTACAATATTAAAATCAAATAATATTTTCGATGATTTGTTACATTTTTCTATTTTCAATATTTAATGCTTCTAGTAAAAATAATACAAGTAATGGTATTAAATTAGTTTTGTTGCTCTTTCTTTACCTTTATACTTAATGATTACCCTTTTTTATTACTTTAAGTTGCATTTGGTTGCACCAAATATCATGAAAATTTGCTAAATTTCATTATTAATCAGTCTAATTTGTTGAATATCATGGAATTAGTGCAACCAAGAACAACATTAATTAAAAATCTAGAAGTAACGTGTAGCTTACGCTACACGTTATGTAGCTTACGCCTCACGCTTCAGAGGGGTGAACACTACGCTACACGCTATTCGCTATTTAAAACACTGTTGATGATCATTAATGTATCTGAGTCCTCTTATGGATTGTTGATTACATTGCTAATCCATATCCATCTTTGGTCCCAGGACATCTAACATCAAAGAGCGACGTCTACAGCTTTGGAGTGGTCCTACTTGAAATGCTAACTGGACGAAGATCCATGGACAAGAATCGACCAAATGGGGAGCACAACTTAGTGGAATGGGCCAGGCCTCATCTCGGAGAAAGGAGGCGGTTTTATCGACTCATAGATCCCCGCCTCGAGGGCCACTTCTCAATCAAAGGTGCTCAGAAGGCCGCCCAGCTGGCTCACCACTGTCTCAGCAGGGATCCAAAAGCCCGGCCTCTGATGAGCGAAGTCGTCGAAGCTCTAAAGCCACTCCTGAACCTGAAAGACATGGCCAGCTCATCGTACTATTTCCAGACCATGCAGGCAGAGCGGGCCGCAGCCAACTCCAACAACCCAAATGCCAGAAACGGCATGAAGTCGCAGGCATCCATGACAAGAAATGGACAGCCGATGAGGAGCCTCTCTTATGGAGCACACGCTTCTCCGTACCACCAATCACCAAAGCCCAACGGTAAACAACCGTGACATGGGTGTTCCCATTTGTCAGTTTCTTATTCTCCTTTTTTTTTCCCTTTAATGTAATTTGTTCGTATGGGGAATA
This sequence comes from Liriodendron chinense, assembly GCA_003013855.2. NCBI lineage: Eukaryota > Viridiplantae > Streptophyta > Magnoliopsida > Magnoliales > Magnoliaceae > Liriodendron > Liriodendron chinense. Next base: position 5,834,992 of record PVNU02000070.1, read on the forward strand.
CGGGTTGTCTCTTCAAAGAGTGGACTGAGCGGTGGGGAGTAGGTGGACTTGTGGGGATATGGTGTCTTTTGAAGTGATGAGAGAGTCCTGATGATGAGCTAAAATGGAGATAGTAGAGAGAGAGAGAGAGAGAGCGCATGGTATGTTGCTTATAAAATTTATTTGGAAAATGTAACTGTGAAGGAGGATGATATACACGGACGCAACTTAAAATGACTGATGAATGTTTCTACCCTTTCTTTTGTTTTTTTCTTCTTTTTTTTTTTCTTATCTAATCTTATAAATAGTAATTGTCGCTTATTTGACAGGTATCTGATATCTCTCAGCTTTTCTTTGTTGGAATCCAATTCCAAGTGCTCCTAGTGTTTCTTTGATGGCTTTGGTAGGGGATGATGTGCAAGGACTCAAATTGACTCTTATGCTTCTTCTTTTCTGTTTTTCCATCATTAAATCTAGAGCTATATGGTTTGCTGACACCCCCAATTCCTGAACTTTGGGGCCCATGTTTGGTGATCCACCACTGAAGGTACTTGATTTTTTTTTATTTTTTATTTTTACATGATTGGAATGGCGTACCACTTCCATTTGGTGGCATTGACGAATGGGGGAAAAGAGAACAATTGAAAGCAACAAAATTTAAAAAAGGGATAATTTCAGTCCACAGGATACAGGTGGCAAGCGGATAGAACCGGATTAATAAGTGGCTGGACCATTGTGGATAAAACCATCTCAGTAGGCCTGTCATCAGGTTGGGTCCTGGACTCTCCGGATGATGGTCTAATCAGGGGTCCGGTCCTTGTCAACATCAAATATGGGAAATATCATGGCCTGTCCACTTAAATGGGTAATGTCGCTTTGTAAACAGGGTTACGTTGATAGAATAATGAATATATAAAGATTTAACTATTGAAATTAAACCCAATCAATTTTAATTGGGTACAAGTTAGAACCAGTTTTTTTCTTTTTTTTCTTTTTTGAATTAACAAGATACAAGTGACACAGCCAAACTCAATTTTTTTGAGTCCAGGTGCCCATTGACGAAGTGATGGATGGGTCTTCTCAACCGGTTTTCAGTGTTTGCCCCAAGAATGACACTGGTTACGATCCGGTGGGCAAGTCAGACTTCATGGGAGCTTCCCCATGAGGTCCATCTCTGTGGGCCCCACCAAGATTTGTGCCGGATAACCAGTGATCAGATACACCCTTACATGGTGGGCCACGTGCCTAAAAATCAGGCCAATCCATGACCACCACAGAACAGTTGAGAGAGTGGTTGCCCCGTCCCCCATTGAAACGAAACCTTCCTAATTGTTCGTAAGGCCCAGTACTGAGATGTGGTTCCATTGTGTATGTCCCACTTGGATGAGGAGTTGCAACAAATTTCAGACCATTACCAAAATCTGATGCACCCCACCAAGTGCTTTTAGATGTTCTAGGCATCATTTTACATGGTTTCAGATGGTGTGAGTCCCACCTGAGTTCCGAATACAGCTGATTTTTGGGACAATCCATAACCTAGAGGGGACTCACCAAATGTACAGTGTGGATGTCCTATATATATCACAGTAGAGTGCCCACCTGATTCCGAATACAGCTGATTTTCGGGACATCCCAGAACCTAGAGGTGACTCACCAAATGCACAATGTGGATGTCCTACACATATCACAGTAGGGTGCCCACTCGAGTTCCGAATACAGCTGATTTTTGGGACAGCCCATAACCTAGAGGGGAGACACCAAACGCACAGTGTGGATGTCCTACATATATCACAGTAGGGCCCACAGAGTTTCGACCTCATGAGAAGCTCCCATGAGGTACGGAGCTTCCCATGAGATCGAGCTCTATGGGCCCCACCGTGATGTGTATCTGATATCAAACTATCAATCATATGCATCTTTGCATGGTGGGCTATGGGCCTATAAATCAGGCCAAACCATGACTTAGGTGGGCCATGCCACAGACAGAAGTTGAGAGTGGGTCTCTGCCCGTTGAAAACTTTCTGATTGTTTATTGGGCCTATTGAGATGTGGTTCAAATGTCCAACCCATCCACTATCTGTCCAACTTGGATGAGGGGTCACACCAAATTTCAGGCCATTCCAAAACTTAGGTGGGCCCTACCAAGTGATTTTAGATGCTTTAAATGAATCTTATCTACATAGTTGAGCCATCACAGATGTGGTGGTTGGGGTTGGGCAGTTGGTTTTAATTTAGCTTTGGATCTTGGCCACAACCAATTAGACAATAAGATCATCCAATCCCTAAAATCCTAAAAATCTCAAAATTCCACAGAGTAGAAACCCATCACCGAGCGCGGGTGGAGAAGGGTCTCTAACTCCTTTCTCCGTCAATGAAGTCCATATCTGAAATTTTGGGTTGTAGACCAACTGCATGAATCACTTTTTTTTTTAATTTTAATCTTTGATTCCTCAATTAATAGCTATTCTATGGTGTCCAGCCGATTGTAGATTTGAGCTTCATTGGCTAGTGGTGACTCCAAGTCAAACATACAATTTTTGAGTCGCATCCTCGCCGTGAAAATAGAAGGAAAGAGTGCTCTTACCGCGGTGAGCTATCTCTCTCTCTCTCTCTCTCTCTCTCACACACACACACACACAAATCGTAGGGGTGGCTCAGGTGAACCCATCATGATATGTATGTGAAATCTACTCCAACTAGCAGATGCATCAAACCATGTTAGGCCCAAGGCCAACAGTTAGGTGGTTCGTGACTTAGGTGGGCCATAGTAACGAAAATAGTTTAAAGAGGGATGCCTACCCATGATTTTTACAAGACCTACTGTGATGTTTATGTGAAATCCACCCCAACCATTAGATGCCATTCCAAGTTAAGCTCCAGAGCCAAAAAATCAGGTTGACTTATGATTTAGGCCAGCCAAACCAAAGGAAATAGTTGGGAGAGAGACGTCCCCCATTGATTTTTTTAGGGCCCACCATGATGATTATAAGAAATCAGCTCCAATCATTAGATGCCAAAATTTATGCTTGGGCCCCAAAAATCAGGCTCATCTGTGATTTAGGTTGGCACATGAAGGAAAACAGTTTGGAGGGTGAGCCTTGCCCTATACACTGCTTCCAATCATGTGGTCCACCTGAATTGGATAGGGCTGACATTTGGTCCTTGGGCCTAACATGGGGTGATGCACTTGGTGGTTGGGGTAGATTTCACATAAACATCACAGTGGGACGACCCTGAGTGTGTATGCGCATGTACACAGACAAATGCTCTCCGGTACTTAGTTCTCATGCAAACTTTTGACACGTTATGTGAGCACAAAATCCATACGATCGACTAGATGAGTTACCTCATGAAACCCCCAGGGCTAACTTTTTGGCGTCATCCAAAAATCTGAGGCCATAGTAAAGTGAAAACCCCATGCTCTTGATTTGCCTCTCACTTTGCTATGACCCACTAGATTTCCAAATCAGGCAAAATAGTTAGCCCAGGGGTTTCATGAGGTGACTCATCTAGTAGACCATTCGGGTTTTGTGCCCACTTCACATGGCAAAAGTTCTCACAAAGTTTCCATGAAAACTGGTTTTCAGGGGAGGGAGCTCACGTCTGAAATCATGCCTAGAACATATATTTAAAAGCACTTGGTGGGGGCGCACCTGAGCTTTGAAATTGCCTAAAATTTTGTATGACCCCTCATACAAGTAGAAAACACACAAAGGATGGGCTGGATGTGTAAAAACATCTCAATAGGTCCTATAAACAATCTGGAAGGTGTCAATGGGTGGGCATCCAGTCTCAACTGTTTTCTGTGGTATGGCTCACCTAATTCATGGATTGGCTTGATTTTTGGGCCCATGGCTCTCCATGTAAAGGTGCATCTGGTTGATGGGGTCGACGTTCCGACACACATCATGGTCGGGCCCACAAAGCTCAACTTCATGGGAAGCTCCCATGAGGTCGACCTCAATAGTACCTACTTCCACACACACCACATATGGATACAGAGACACCGTGGCGCTATGATGTTTGATATTAGGGAAACATTACATTTTTGGATTTTCACTGGGAAATTCCATTTTTGTTTTTCCTCCAGAGTAATACAGTGTATCATTGTGTTACCAAGTAAATCGCCCTGATGTAGATCAGCCTCACTTTAGTATGACTATACACCTTTTGGACAGGTTGGATGCCACGAACACACCATGTGGGCTCCACAATGCTAAGGGCATTTTAATCATGATTTCTCAAAGAAAAATTCCTTCTATCGAGTAAAGAAACTATAATGCCATTGCTACCCTCCAATACAGCATTGGTACACTTGGAGCGTTCAACTGAATTCATCTAGGCTGTTCATTAATTCCAATGAATATTTCATGCCCTACCATAAAAACATCACTGATTTAACAATATTAACCATTTGATCAATCGCCTTAAAAATGGACAGTCAGGATCATTTACACGAAAATAGGTCCAATCAACAACAATTTTATTCATCGATTTGTTAAGAGTCCATGGATTGCTTATGATTCTAACAAACCACTTTTGTTGGGCAATCATAACCATCCATCCATGGCTTCAGAAAATAAGCCAAATTAAGAACGGATTATCCGATCTATATGGTTTTCACATGGTAGCCCATGAAATGTGTTTTGAACTTAATGGGCAGTTCAGATCAATAGATTGGACTGTCCAAGTGAACCATTGCAACTAAGAGCACAATAACTTATAATGCTCTGAGACTTCTTTTTCTTTTTTCTTTTTTTGCTTTTGTAATTATCTTCAAACCTCCATAACATGCTTACATTTCCCAATGATATCATGAATACAATTTCTTAATATTTGAAAAAAAATTCAAGTCTCATGCATCTCATTTTCTACCAGTTATTTTCTGCTACTCTTTTCCCAGTTATATTCCAACTTAGAAAAAAAAAAATCCCATTTCAAGTTCCTAACTGTCACTTTGTTTTGTAACATTGATACCATACTTGGGCAATGTAATCTCCATAATAACCATTTCCTCAGTGAAATTCAACTTTCAGTTTCTGCCATTAAGAATGCAGATAGAGCAGACATCATCGTGAGCGGCAGTAATCGTCTCACTTTCCCTGAGCTAAGTGATGATTGAGATACGCATTCGGTTCAACTTTCAGTTTCTGCCATTAAGAATGCAGATAGAGCAGACATCATCGTGAGCGGCAGTAATCGTCTCACTTTCCCTGAGCTAAGTGACGATTGAGATACACATTCGGTTCCACTAGCATCAAATGATTTCTCAAAGAGAACAAGGATGAAATCATTCTTCCATATTTCCAGAGACTGCATTAAATTAAGCAGGGAAAATGATGTACAGGAACTCCCATACAACCTACCTCACACAGTAGACTAGTGGAAGGTAGGGATTGGAGGAATCTATCTAGTACACTACTGTGGACAGAGACCTCTGAGAAACACGCACCAATCAAATACCACCACGTTGGTGGCCACCAAATGGACAGAAGTTCCTTTGTTTTTTTTCACCCCCCTATGTATATAGAAAGCTTGTCTGATTGTAGGGGGTGGGGGTTCCACATGTAAAGCAGTAGGTAGATTGTATGGGAGTTCACATACAAGAGTGGTATTGGGGGAACCTTAATAATCAAGTATCTGGATTAATTCGATGTGCATTAGTTTTGTTATTATTGCTAGGCTCACACCTGCCTTATTGATCTGCTAATGTCCAATAATTACACATATACAAGAACAAGGCAGCTTTTCTCCAGAGTATCAGCAGCTGAATCACTCAGCTTTCCTGCTTAACTGATCTACCGATGTGCTCTCAAATATTTTGTCAGCATTACCAACTTCGAAACCATCCCGCCTGTGGAACTCTTTGATCTAATATCATTCACCCAAAAAAAAAAACTTTACAGGTGAGAAAGGATTTTAAAAAGATTCCAAGCATTTATGTGCATAAAATGATTGCAACCAGACAATTAGAGAGGTAATATGCAATGCTTGACCTGAGATTAACTAGTGGTTTATTGAACCAAATTGCTCCTGTTATGGGCCAGGCCGAGCACTGTATAAGACCTCATAAAAAAGGAAAAGAAAAGAAAAAAAAACAAAACTGACACAGGCAAGTCTCCTTCAGAAACCAGATAAATGCACACATTAGGCAGAACAAATATTGACAGAGCACATTTAAAACAGATAGCAATAGAAGCCAGGTCTAGCACCAATGCCACTAGGCATTGAGTATTTTGCATTGATAGGATTTGGGCCTGAGCCTTCCTATTTTAATCACATGAAAGAGTTGATCCAAGTTGGGGAGTGAGAAAGTGCCCGGTCCGGATGGGTTCCCGTTGTTGTTCTATTAGAAATTTTGGGAGATCGCGAAAATGGACATGGTTGGTTTTATAAATGAATTTTATGTTTCAGGTGCATTATCTCCGGAACTCGGTGCTACACTTATAGCTTTGATCCCAAAGGGAGTGGAAAGCTTATCGGACTATAGGCCTATAAGTCTCTTAGGAGGGCCGTACAAGATCCTCGCCAAGATTCTAGCAATAAGATTTAAACATGCAATTGGGGGAGTGATATCAAAGTCCCAGGGGGCTTTTGTAGCGGGAAGGTAGATTGTGGACGGCGTACGAGTGGCTCATGAATGCATACATGCCTGCCACAGAAGAAAGGAGAAAGGGGTCGGTGACTCAGTGTAAGTTGGATGTCCAAAAGGTGTATGATCAAGTTGACTAGGACTTTCTTGATTACATGCTAGGTTGGCTGGGGTGTGGCTAGAGATGGCGGGCTTGGATTCGTGCGTGTTGCATCTGCAAAGTTTTCGGTCTTGGTTAATGGCTCGCCTAATGGGTACTTATCGTCATCTAGAGGGTTGCAGGCAAAGAGACCTTATCCCCTTATTTGTTCGTGGTAGTAACGGAAGTGCTGAGCAGGATGATTGATAAAGGGGAAAAGGAAAATCTAGTGAGGGGCTTCGCTATCGATAGTTTTTTACTTTCAGGTGATTCACCTTCAGTATGCGGATGATACATTGTTGCTTTGTAAGGCTGACAAAGATTTGGTGGAGAATCTGCATTTGATTATTATATGTTTTGAAGCAGTATCAGGGCTTAGAATAAATATTTCTAAGAGTGAACTATTGGGAGTGGGCCTATCTAAGGAAGAAGCGGCTTTCTTCGCAAGTCTTTCTCGATGCAAGGAAGGATTGTTCCATCCACTTATATTGGGTTGCCTTTGTGTATAGGTATTAGGTAAGCCTCCTAAGTGTGTGTACGATAGGGTGATCGAGCAGTTTGTTAAGAAGCTCTCACAATGGTCTATCTTTTTTTCTTTTTTTTCGTTGGGGGGGGGGGGGGGGGGGGGGGGGGATCACTCTCATCAAGGCGACAATGTCAAATTTACCGGTTTATTATTTAAATGCTCGAAATCAGTGTTGGATAGATTGGCGAAAATTAGAAGAGATTTCCTATGGAAGGGAGAAAAAGACAAGCACAAATTTCATCTTATGAAGTGGGAGGAAGTGTGTAAGCCATTTGGGGGGGGAGGTTTGAGAAGCTTGGAGAGGATAAATAATGCATTGATAGGGAAATGAGTGTGAAGGTTTGGGGTGGAAGAGGGGTCCCTTTGGAGGGAGGTAGTGGGTAAAAAGTATGGAGTTGACAACGGGGGATGGTGGACTCAAACATCATCTATGTATAGATCTTCCTTAGTGTGGAAAGCGGTAGCTTGGATTAGACACAAGGTGTGGGAAGGTGACGTAGGATGCCGTAATTATGATGCATGCTCATGAACATAATTAAACAGCGGAAAATAAAAGAAATAAATAATCTAAAATTCAGAATCACTCATCTTAAATTAAGAAAATTCACAAGGAGCTTACAATGGATCGGGCCAACCATCACAATCACGAAGTTTGAGTTTCAAGTATAGCTAGGATTGGATCCGGCGAGGGATAGGACCTCCCGATCTTGCATGGCCATACCCAATCAATCAAAGAAGATCACTAGTCCGAAGAATCAGGAAGTTCTCGGATTAGGGATTTGAGAATTTGAAGATTTAGGGTTTAGGTCGATTCTCAAAGTTTGATCGAAGAAGGATTAGTAAAACTAGAACTAGAAAGAAGAAGGATAATTACCTTGAAGAATTTGGAGGGGCACAAGAAGAAGTTAGAGGAAGGAGATCAAGGAAAGAGAAGAAGCACCATTAGATAGAGAGAAGAGAGAGGTCACCAAAGAGGTTTGCTTTTCATTAATAATCAATTAATCTCTTTTTAGGGCTTAGCCAACTTAAATAAGCAAGAAGAAAACATAAACGTACCAAAATACCCCTAAAAATTAAGTAAAAAATAAGTATAAAAAAAAAAAACAGTTTGCGCGGTGGTCGGGCGCCCGACTAGGATAAAAAATGTCCAGCAAGCAAATCTTTAAAATCGGAGAATTTCGGACGCCCGGTGACCAATTTGGTCGGGTGCCCGACAACCTTCAATCGGGTCTTCTTCCATTCCTTCAGTCGGGTCTTCTTCCATCCTACACACACGTCTTTTATGTGCCAAATCACGTGCAATCACGTGTGTAGGGTCTTCAATGATCCTCAATCATCGCCTAACCACAAGGAAGAAGCTTGTGGTGTGCGCCTTCTTCGCTGGTAGACTTTAAATGTTCTTGTGTCCTCATCAATTCCCCTCGGGTGAGAAAAACTTCACTCCGACGAGTTAAAACTCTTATGGCGCTCTAGTAAATCTGGATCGACGGTCTACAATTCTACGTCAGTCAACCATGTAGATTCTGACGGTGGTTTATTCTTCCACTTGACAAGGTATCTTTGGAAACCTCCGTCTCTCGTAGATACTATCTCCTCATCCAAGATTTCCTCAATTTCTTCTTTATGGACAATAGGTGGAGGAAGGGGTGGAAGGGGTTGTGAAGCAAAATCAGAAAAGGGTCATTAGAGAGATGATGGATCAACGATGGGATGGTGGGAACGGACTAGATCTTCTACATTAAAAGTTAGGTTAATGCCCATTTCAGGTGGGAGGTCAATCCGATACGCGTTGGACCCAACCTTTTGCAATATCTTGAATGGTCCAGCACTACGCGCTTGTAACTTCTTAGAGGAACCTTATGAGAACCGTTTCGGCCTTATTCTCACCATTACAGTCTCCTTCTTGAAAATCTTGCAGTCTACGATGAGAATCAGCTGAAATTTTATAATTATCATTACTCTTATTTATCCGCTGTCTAATATGCGTATGCAATTCATGGATATGTCGTGCAAATGCATCAGCTGATTCAGAAGACCTTTGGGTGACTGACATGGGTAAGAGATCTATTGGCATTCTAGGCTTATACCCACTAACAATTTCATCCCTGTAGATCGATTTACTGACCCATTATAAGCAAATTCAGCAATTGGTAAAATTAAGTCCCAAGTATTAACATGTTCACCCACTAGACAACGTAGAAGATTTCCAAGACTTCGATTTACCACCTCTGTTTGCCCATCTGTTTGAGGGTGGTAGGTAATAGAAAACTGTAAACGAGTACCCACAATGTGCCATAGTGTCTTCCAAAAATAACTGGTAAATCTAACATCACGGTCAGAAACTATGGTCTTAGGCAATCCATGGAGACGCACCACACCATAAAAAAAATACAAGCAATATGAGACACATTTGACATTTTAGAACATGGGAGAAAATGCGCCATTTTGGAGAAACGGTCCACAACAACAAAAATGGAATTGTGCTTTTTTATTGTCTTGGGAAGTCCCAACACAAAATCCATACTAATGTCTTACCACAGAGCATGTGGCACTGGCAATGGCGTATATAGCCCAGTGTTTTGCTTGCGTTGCTTTGCCAACTGACATGTACGACACCGCCCTAAAACTTTGGCTAATCTCACTTGAGACTTGGCCAATAGAAACGATCCTCTACGAGGACAATGGTTTTATCACGACCAAACTGGCCAATTATCCCTCCTAAATGAAGCTCGAGGAATTCACGAAGGGACATACGGGGAATACAGAGTCGGTCTCCTCTAAAAAGTAAATCATCTTTAAGCACATAATCACCCGTACTACGCTAATCAATAGAGAGCGACGCGTAAGTACCCCCAAAATCAGGACATGTGGGGTATTCATCTTTCAATTGCTCAAATCTGACTACCTTTACACTCAAGGAATTGAGCAACGTCACTTGTCTACTAAGGGCATCCGCTGTTTTGTTTTCAACCCCGACCTTATGTTTTAGGACGAACGAATATTCCTGAAGAAACGCTACCTACTTAGCATGCCATGGGTTGAGTTTCTTCTGAGAATGTAAATATCTTAAGGCCTCATGATCAGAAAACAAGACGAATTCTTGCGGTAGGAGATAGTAACGCCAATGTCTCAGGAATTGCACTACCGCATAGAACTCTTTGTCATAAGTGGAGTACTTTTGTTTTGCCTCATTCAGTTTCTCACTAAAATAGGCTACTGGATGGCCCTCTTGGATCAACATTCCACCTATACCAACACCTGACGCATCACACGCCACCTCAAAGACTTTAGAAAAGTCAGGTAGATACATGACAGGAGCTTCTACCATTTTGCCCTTAATTTCCTTAAAAGCCTTGACTACGGCTTTAGACCACACGAACTCTCCCTTTTTCATGCATTTAGTAATGGGAGCCATGATCGTGCTAAATCCTCTAATGAACCGACGATAAAAAGTTGCTAAGCCGTGAAAGATTCGCACCTTAGAAATGTTCCACGGTTCAGGCCACTCAACTATGGCTCTGACCTTTTCAGGGTCTGCGCACATTCCTTCTGAAGACACTATAAATCCTAAGAACACGACTTGACTAGACATGAACGCACATTTCTTAAGATTAGCGTACAACTTTTCATTCCTAAGGACGCTACAGACCTGCTTCAGATGTTTAAAGTGTGATTCCTTAGTGGTGCTGTAAATAAGAATGTCATCAAAGTACACCACTAGGAATTTTTCCATGAACGGCCTCAAGACTTGTGTCATCACCCGCATAAACGTACTGGGCGCATTAGTCAAGCCTAAGGGCATGACCATCCATTCGTACAACCCGTCTTTGGTTTTGAACATCGTTTTCCACTCATCTCCTGGGCGTATGCGGATTTGGTGATATCAACTCTTGAGATCAATTTTGGAGAATATGGTGGACCTCGCCATCATGTTAAGCATATCATCAAGTCTAGGTTTGAGAAACCTATACTTGACGGTAATTTTGTTTATGGCACGGCTGTCCACACACATGCGCCACGTGCCATCTTTCTTTGGTGTCAACAATGCTGGCACAACACACGGGCTCATACTCTCTTGGATAAAACCCTTTTGCAAAAGCTCATCAATTTGTCTCTTCAACTCTGCATGTTCTGCGGGGTTCATCCTGTAGTGAGGAAGGTTCGGTAGAGTCAACCCTAGGACTAGGTCAATGGCATGCTGAATGTCCCTCATAGGTGGTAACTCGTTCAGTAAATCTTAAGGAAACATGTCATCGTATTTCTTTAGAACCGACGTTTCCTCATGGGGTAACTCTGAAGGAACCTCAGGTGTAATCTCTCTTGCCACAAGGGCATACACCATGGAATCCTCCTTAGTCTCTTTCTCAAACTCTCTCGCATTGATTATGTGAAGAGACTTAGGATTGGATTTCCTCACTTCCTTAGGCTCACTTGCTTTCTCAATCCTTCTTCTTCCCTAGTGTGCTTTTAGGTGGCATAGGATTAAGTTTAATCTTTTTACCGTTATACATGAAGGTACAAGCATTCGAACGGCCAAAGATCGTGACGTCATTGTCGAATAGCCACAGCTTACGTAGGATAATATATCCAACATCCATAGGTATCACATCACACCATAGGGACTCCTTGTATGACCCAAACTCGATAGGAACTAAGCATTGATGGGTGACTAGAAGGGATGTTTTGTCAACCCAAGAAACTTTGTATGGGTCAGGATGAGGTGTGGATTTCAACTTCAGACGATCTAAGGTGTTAACGGAAATCACATTTTGACAACTTCCATTACCCACTATCACCTTACAATTTTTCTCTCCACATTTGGCAAGAGTATAGAAGATAGTGTTCTGACGCCAATCAACACTACTCTTAGGCTGAGCTAGCACACGCTGACTACTGCAAGCGTTGCTTCTTCATCTACACCATCTTCGTCAGTAAGACCTCCCTCAGAGTGATACTCTTCAACTTCATAATCACCCTGATCATCTACACCCTCGTGGGACTCGCCTACAACTAAGGCTTTCCCATGGTTCTTCGTGGGACACTGATTGGACATGTGACCGAGATTCCTACACTCATAACATCTTACTTGGCTACCCCCACTAGGACCGGCACCAAGAACCCCTTTGCCCTTGTCCTCCCTAGGCCTAGGCGGAACAATTGCTTGCGCTCTAGGTTGACTACCAACATTAGGTCTAGTTCCCTGGGAACCAAATCTAGCATTAGAGTCTCGGGACTCAAAACGTCTAATGACAGGAGCTTTCAGGTATTGCTTTAATTTCTGCACAACTTGATATGCTTCATCCAAGTCCGTTAAGGGCCGAGTCATAAGCTCACGTTGAAGATCCGCTCGAAGGCCCGTCTTGAAACGCGAGAGCGTTACTAGAGGGTTCTCATGAATATCACATCGCATCATAAATTCCTCAAATTTGGCGATGTAGTCAGCGACGGATATTGAGCCTTGGCGTAAGGATTGCCACTGGTTAAGGAGCTTTTGTCGGTATGAGAGAAGATATTTCTCCTTCAACTTCTCTTTCATCTCATACCAATTTGTCATAGGGGCTCTACCAATTCTTTCTATCTTTCGCTCAGTGTTGGTCCAAAACAACTTGGCCTGGCTCACAAGTTTCATCTTTACAAACCGCATTTGACGGTTTTCTGACATGCCATACCACTCAAAGTAGTGGTTCATGTCAGCAACCCAATCAAGGAATGCCTTGGGATTCAAACGCCCATCAAAACTCGGGGCTTCCACCTTCACGTTCATCATCGCACGTTCATCGGGATCGTAGTGGTCTGGATAGTCATATGTAGCTTGTGCCTCCCGCACAACACCACGACCAGCTCTACGTCCCCTACCACCATATCCTCCACGTATGGGAACACAATCCTCAATGATTTCTCCCACTTAAGAGTGTGTGTATCCCCAAGAGTTGGGTTCTCCCTTTGGGATGTCTTTAACTGCTCGACTCTATTCATGGTGATGGTGATCTAGGTACTTAAATGAGTGAATTCATTCTTTTATCTCGTTTCCATTGTAGTTATCTTTTGTATCAATTAAGCAAGTTTCTCAAATAATTACTCGTTGTTCATGATTGGTTGAAGTTCGCAACCTCTGCCTTATCTCATGGGCATACAAGTAAAACTCGAACCAAATTCTACCCAACTTGACCTCCTACGGTTTTACGACTCACAAGATGAATGCGATGAATGTCAAACTATTATGAACTGACGAATACTGAATTAAAACAAAAACTACCCAAATCTGAAAATTTTCCAAATTAGGAAACTTTCTAAAATTGAAAAGTTTCTAAAATCGGAAACTTTCTAAATCTGGAACTTTCCTAAATTAGACCTAAAAATCAAAACCCTAATTTTCTGATAACTTGAACTAGACAAAACCATGCAAACCTATTCTCTGATACCAAATTTGACGTAGGATGCCCTAATTATGATGCTTGCTCATGAACATAATTAAACAGCGGAAATAAAAGAAATAAATAATATAAAATTCAGAATCACTCATCATAAATTAAGAAAATTCACAAGGAGCTTGCAATGGATCGGGCCAACCGTCACAACCACGAAGTTTGAGTTTCAAGTATAGCTAGGGTTGGATCCGGCGAAGGATAGGACCTCCCGATCTTGCATGGCCACACCCAATCGATCAAAGAAGACCACTAGTCCGAAGAATCAGGAAGTTCTCGGATTAGAGATTTGAGAATTTGAAGATTTAGGGTTTAGGTCGATTCTCAAAATTTGATCGAAGAAGGATTAGTAAAACTAAAAGTAGAAAGAAGAAGGATAATTACCTTGAAGAATTTGGAGGGGCACAAGAGGAAGGAGATCAAGGAAAGAGAAGAAGCACCATGAGAGAGAGAGAGAGAGAGAGAGAGAGGCCACCAAAGAGGTTTTCTTTTCATTAATAATCAACTAATCTCGTTTTTAGGGCTTAGCCCACTTAAATAAGCAATAAGAAAACATAAAAGTACCAAAATACCCCTAAAAATTAAGTAAAAAAAAAAACAATTCGCGCGATGGTCGGGTGTCCAGTGACCAATTTGGTCAGGCGCCCGACTAGGACCGAAAACATCCAGCAAGCAAATCTTCAAAATCGAAGAATTTCGAGCGCCGGGTGACTAATTTGGTCGGGTGCCCGACGACCTTCAGTCGGGTCTTCTTCCATCCCTTCAGTCGGGTCTTCTTCCATCCTACACACGTGTCTTCTATGTGACAAATCACGTACAATCACATACGTAGGGTCTTCAATGCTCCTCAATCATCGCCTAACCACAAGGAAGAAGCTTGTGGTGTGCGCCTTCTTCGCCAGTAGACTTTAAATGTTCTTGTGTCCTCATCAGAAGGCGTCGGATTCTCTTTAGGGAATGGGTTGAAGACATGTTTTGGGATGATATCTGGGTGGGGGATAAAAAAAATTGAGAGAGCAATTTCCGAGGATAGCTAGGTTGGCTTTGGGGGAGGGGACTACAGTGGCTAGCTGCTTCTCATTCCAAGGTGAAAACTGTATCTAGGCTCCTCCGTGTAGGAGGAATTTTCATGATGACGAGGTCGAGGAGTTTGCAGGATTGTTGGCCCTCCTTCATAAGGTGAGGCCGGTGCTTTCAGAACTAGATTCCTTGCTATGTCTGAAGGATTGATCTGAAAGATTTTTGGTCAAATCCCTCTACAAGTTTTTGGAGGAAGGAGGTACCAATAGCGGGGTAAGCCCCGTCAGCGAAAGTTTGGCGCTACAATGTGCCTTCTTAGGTGGTAGCGTTTGCGTGGTTAGTTGGGTGCAACAAGGTTCTAACAGTAGATAATCTTAGGAAAAGGAAGATGATTCTTCCAAACATTAGTGGAACATGTTTCAAGGGTGAGGAGATAGTGGAACACCTTTGTATCCATTGCGACTTTGCAACGTAGATGTGGTAGAAGATCTTCAACCTCTTTGGAGTAACGTGGGTTTTGCCAAGTTTCATTGGCCAAATATTTTTTATGTGGCACGTAGGCATGCATGGGATCATGGGTCAGAAAGTTTGGCACCTTGCAATGTTGGCGGGGTTATGGTTCCTTTGGTTGGAAAGGAATAATAGAACTTTCAAAAATCGTTCAGGTCGAGTTGAGGAAGTGTTCAAGAAAGCAAAGTTTCATGTTATTCTTTGGGCGATGGCCATTAAAGTTGTTGCTCGGTTTCTGAACAAATGGGCAAACCTTTAATGGTCTCTGGTACAATGCATAGTTTCTCTTCTTCTTCTTCTTCTTCTTCTTCTTCTTCTTTTTTCGTATATTCTGGCTTTAGGCCTTTTTCTCAATAAAATTCTGTTCTTATCGCTAAAAAGAAAAAAAGACGGGGACCTTGCCCTCCAGTTGAATTAGCCTGGTAAGGAATGAAGGAGTCCTGAAAACCATTAGACATAGAGACTAATCTCTCCTCACAATATGAAGCCAATAATCTATAGGATACAAAAATCAAGACCTTATTAAATAATGTTGTAGGGAGATATGACATAAAGAAAGGTGCAGTTGGCTTCAATTGGCCACCTACAGCTGGACCCACCAGTTGGCAAGAAAAATAAACAATCAAAAGTAAACAACGAAAATGTCTGGCTTGGTGATTTTTTTTTTTTTTAAAATGTCCTGTTCAAATCAAGGATGTCTTTTCTAATATCTTCTTCTTCCAACTCCTTTTCTAACCACCTCTCCTTTTTCATGATAATAAATAAATAAATAAAAATAGATTCTTTTAATGTATGCCTCCATTAAATTTCTTTCGCCTTGAGAGAGAAACTTGAGACTTCAATAATTTTTTACAGTTAGGTTGAGAAACTTGATACTTCAATAATTTTTTTGAAACTTGAGGCTTCAATTCAATCAGTAAACATACCAAATTCGACTTGAGAGAGCCATGCTTTCATACTTAATTAATTTATTGTTACCAATTAATATTAAAAATACAAATTACTATATATAATCAATTATCCGTGTTTACTATCTACATGCGATGCAATTTGAGCTCTATAAGAATAATTATACAAAATTTATAGGAAAAAATTATTAAGGGCAAAGCACCCCATATTGTGCCAACACATGCAGGATCTGCTGCATTTGTCAACTAGGCCCCTCATAAACATGTTCTATCTTACAAATTAGTTGAGTCCAAGGTTGTTTGGATCATGGATTGAATTCAAATGTGAGTCAATAACATGGGAGCGGATTAGGTGAGACCTCGGATCCACTAAGGTAGTTGGGACCCCTAACTGTGGGGCCCACTGTGATGTATGTGACTACATCCACAGCGTCACTACATCCACACCGTCCAACCATTTTGAAAGCTCATTTTAGGGCATGATCCCAAAAATGAAGCTGATTCAAATCTTAGGTGGACCACACCACGGGAAACAGTCATGATTGAATTCCCACCATTAAAAACTTCATGTATTACACTGGAATGTTTGTTTTCCATCCAACTTGTTGATAAGGTCACAAACACATAGATGAAGAGACCGCACAAATATCATCTTGATCCAAAGCTTTTGTGGCCCACAAAAAGTTTTTAATGGTCAATCACTACTGTTTCCTGTACTATGGTCCATTTGGGATTTGGAGCTGCTTCATCTTTTGGATCATGCCCTAAAATGGGTTTTCAATACTGATGGATGGCATGGGTGTAGTCACATACATCACAGTGGGTCCCACAGCCAGGGGTCCTAATCCACTCCCCAATAACACTGTAAACACTGTAACTGACTAGCAGTACTTATGGATAGGAGAGTTGAGGGAATAATTATATCTTACAAGAAAAATATTTTTAAAAAAAATCTCAAAATCGAAGAGAATATAAAATATAGGAATTCAGCACTTGTTGGCTTGACACAATGGTTATCTTTGATTCTTCAAACCAAATTATTCAATTGAATTCAAATACGAGTCAATAACATTGTAACTGACTAGCAGTACTTATGGATAAGAGAGTTGAGGGAATAATTAAATCCTATGAAAAGCATATCCTGCCACAACATTTGAATTTGAACTTGAACGATATTTTTAGTGGTGTCATATCATAGATTAGTATGGGCATCGATTTTTTTATCTTTTATTTTTATTATATTTTTTATATCAAATATCAAATAACAACCAGCCAGATCTCTTACTCAAGGGAGCAGAACACAGATATGGTTTCAAGAAAACATCCACATTTCATGCATTGCTTATCAGAGAATCACATTCAAAGCAAAATGTAAAATGAAGATATGCAATTATGCATACCTCTTCAAGAGGCAAGTTCCTATACTGAGGGAGAACAAGACGCTCTGCAAACTCGATATATGAACAAGGAACAGCTTCAGTGATTCCATCAGCGAAATGGAAAGAAGTCGAATCTGCTACTGTTGAACTTTGCAGCAAAAAGCCGTCAGGACTCACTGTTTACCACAGACAAGAAAAAATAAAAATAAAAAAACTGCTCATTTTTCCTCTTCAGGTAAATCAGTAGTAGAAACAAATAAAAGCACTATATGCTCCAAAATGAATGGTAAAGTAACTTTACTAGACTTGAGATACATTAAGCATGTAATCCTCGACTTGAGGGTATCCAAAGTAGACTTGGGTTTTCTGTTTGTACAAGTGGGCCAATAGTTCAGTTATGCATACCATTGGCCAGATGCAACCCCATGGATGGACCATAAAAGTAGTTCTCAGAGACTCAAAGATCTATGCACCAATCTTGGGCCCCTTTCGAGTTGAACGAGGAACTTTTCTCTATTTATGTTCTCAATCATCTATTTGCAGGGAGCAAATAAAAAGGTTATGATTGATTCAAGGAGACTTTTAGGGCATCATCCATCCACATTACCAATGATCAGGATCAATAACCATGGGCCCCACTAGTACAAACTGAAAAATCAAGTGCCGTGTGGATATCTGGCTAAAAACTTGTAAGAGTTGAAAAGTGATGCAGCCAGAACTCACCCACGTGTACCGCCAAAGGACAAAAGTGAGCCCCCCCACATGCATGTGTAGGCAACACGTAACCACCCGTGAGGTGGATGTAGTATTCTTTAACTTGTTCACTAGATGCCAAGTAGTGTATCACATTTAAGTCATTAAGATGTCAATTGACTAGTGTTCAGAGTATCGATATTGTTACATGCATCTATGGCTGGGAATAAGAAAACATGTATCGGTATCTCTGATATTATCACTGCTACTTGGAGAAATATCCTTGTCCGAGGGAAACATCGGGAAAAAATTGGAATGTTTCAATGAAAGTTCAAGAGATGTTAAAAGACATGTTTACACATCTAGGAACCAAAATATTGTATAAAACAACTATAAATAATAAGTTTCCATTTTATAAGGGCCTAACCATGTGTTGTCAAAACAATCAGTATAAAATAAATATATAAAATTTGTAGCCAATCAATAGATTGGCCAACACTCATTAAGATATAAATTTTCCACATTAATTACAAGTAAAGAACACATTTTCCAATATAAAAATGGAAAAGTTAGGATATTCCCAATTTCTCTCACTTTCACTTACATGGTGATTTCCCCACAAATCCAGGTATTCATTGCAATCCATGCTCACATTTGAAAAAAAAAACATGAAGTTTCTGTGGATTTTTCATCACCTTTGAGTTCCAACCCGTCTTCGTTTCTGTTAAAGGTTATGGCACTTGGATTTTGCAATCCATACTAGTCATGATTATTTAATGTAGTAGAGGCAATTTTGCTATTTTTGCTTTTTTGGTATTTAAATATAAAGGATAGAAGGGTAGGGATGTGTAACCTTTTCTTCTCTCTCTCTCTCTCTCTCTCTCTCTCTCTCTCTCTCTCTCTCTCTCTCTCTCTCTCTCTCTCTCTTATTTTCTCTTTTCTTCTCTTTTTCATCTCTACACAAACTATATGGTATCAAAGCTCAATTAGACGTGGTTCGGGCCCTATGATCCCCTCCATTCCACCTAAGTTGCCAGATCTAGTTTTGGTAATCTTCCAAAAACGTAGGGGAGTAATCGGGTCTTAAGAGAAAGGACGTTGCTATTTTTTTGCGCAGAAAACATGTTTTTTGCGTCATTCGTCAACTAGAAGGAAACGCTCACAACAAGGAGTGTAGATGCCTTGCCGGATAATGAAAGCTTTACAAGGTGATGTTTAAAGTTGTTCATTTATGTTGATTGCATTGTGTAGATGCAATTTTTTATTAAAGATTCTTACCCTTAAATTCATGTGCAATGTGGAAATGTCTTTGACGTGGATTAAAGTTAGTCTAGACCAGAAATCTCTGTGTTATGTGATTTTGGACATGTAGTTGCGTGTAGATCTTTCTCTAAGATCATCGTTCTTCTTTGGCCTTAAAATAAGTTAATCGTGGAGTGTCAATGGAGCCCAAAAGTATGGTTGGTAGTTCCTCATCTCTTGGGGAAGTGCAAGGACCCTCCTTCAATGCATCAATAACCTCTATAAAGTTGAATGGGAAGAATTGTCTTCTGTGGGCCAAGTTTGTCGAGGTATTCCTCTTAGCCCGTGAAAAAGATCAGTTCCTCACGGATCCTAAACCGGAGGAATCTAACCCTAAATACAAACTATGGATGCGGGAGGATGCATAGATTCAATCGTGGTTGTGGAATAATATGGAGTTTGAAATGAGCTCTAATCTAGTGTTCTTAAACACGGTAAAAGATGTCTGGGACACTGTGAGGAGGATGTACTCATCAGAATAAAATGTTTCTCGTGTATGTCAATTATATGAGGAAATCTTTTCTTTCCAAAAGGAGAAGAAGCTCCTTGGTGAGTACTACGCAACATTGACTGGAATGTGGTAAGAGCTATCCATATATCATCCTATTACCTCAGAAGTCATTTTCATGAAGAAACAGTGGGAAGATATGAAAGTCGTAAAACTTTTGTCTGGATTGTCAAATGAGTACCAATCAGTAAATGATCAGATTTTGGGAAGAGCCTCTATTCCTTCAGTAGTAGAGGTTTATGCAAGGCTTCAGCGAGTCTCCTTCGCAAGTGAATTCAACAACATTCAGGTTGATGCATCTAATAAGACTCCATTAGCCTCTTCATCCAGTTATTATAGTTCACGTTGAAGCCATGATGGATGTGGTGCTCTCCCTGGTAGTAGAGGTGGTAGATTCCCAAGTGGAGGTAGAGGCGGTCGTGGTGGTCAAAGAGACCGTTTGTGTACTCGATGTGGCCTAGCAAATTATACTGTGGATTTTTGTTGGGATCTTCATAGAAAACCCTCAAGGTATAATCAGGCTTTTATGGTGGAGGATGCTTCTTTCAATGGCAAATCCACTACTCTTGCTTCATCTAATTCTGGTGGTGATCAGATCAATGTTTTACTATCACGGGAGGAATATGCACGTTTTCTATCTTCTAGTGGCTCTACATCCAACAACGCTCCCTCCATCTCTACAACCACTTTGGCTCAATCAAGTAAAACATATCTTTAGTCATCTTCTTCCCCCTTTTGGATCATCGACTTTGGGGCATCCGATCATATCTCTGGCAATCATAGTCTCTTCACTTCTTTTAATTGTGTTTCATCAAATGCATCTATTACTTTAATTGATGGTACATTATCTAATGTCATTGGAGTTGGTACTAATCAGCCTAATGCATTAGTCTCCATCTCGTCAGTTCTATGTGCACCCAAGTTTCCATTTAGCCTTTTATCTGTAAGTAAACAAACAAAGTCTTTGAATTGTTGTGTCCTTCTTTCCTTCTTATTGTGTTTCAGGACCTCAAGATGGGTATGATGATTGGTGGAGGTCGTGACAAGATTTGTGCGGCAAGGTTATTGAAGTAGAGAAGAGACTTTCCAGGTCGAAGAGTCATCATCTCTCTTTGAGGGGGGAGGCTTATGCTAATCAAAGCAGTAATGACAAACTTGCCAATCTATTTTAGGTCTCTGCTCAAGTGTCCGGTGGCAATGATGGAAAGGTTGGACAGATTGAGATGTGACTTCCTATGGCAAGGTGGTAAAGTGAAGAAACAATTTCATCTCCTAGGTTGGGATGACAAGTGAAAACTGTACCAAGAAGAGGGAGCGAGGATTAGAAAATTGGAGCAAATGAATATTGCATTACTAGAAAATGGTTGTGGAGATTCGGGGTGGAAGAAGGGAAGGATGTGGAAGAAGGTGATTACAAGTAAATACAGTATGCAAGAAAGGGGGTTGGTGGGTGAAGGACTCATCCTCATACAGGGGCTCTAGGATGTGGAAGGCAATCAACAAAGTGGCGAACATGTTCAAGGAAGGGATTGGATTCTCTTATGGTGATAGGTAGAGAATTCGGTTTTGGCAAGACTTGTGGCTTGGTGAGAGGCCCCTTCAGGAAGAATTTTCGATGATTGCATTCTTGGCTCCAGATTGGGATGTCCCTATGGTGAATTGTTTTTGCCTCTAATGGCACAATTTTTGTATCCCCTACTTATAGAAGGAACCTAACTGATGTGTGTAAGTAGGATTAATCCGTCTCTTAGAGGAGCTTCATTAAGTTAAGTTGTCTTTGGGCATAAGGGACTCAATGATGTGCTCTAAGGCCAAGTCCAGTAGGTTCTTTGTTCGATTCTTCTATAGGATGTTGGCCAATAGCTCCTCGAGCGCCTATGGGGCCCCTTACAAGGTGACAGCTCTTGCTTAGTTAAAAGAGAGGAATAAGGTGCTCCCAATAGACAACCTACGACAGGGGTTGTTGGCAATTCCCAATGCTTGTAACATGTGTTTGTTGGATGCGGAATTGGTGAGCCACTTGTTCATCCACTGTGCCTTTGCTCAAAAGGTGGAGGAGAGGTTCCTCACCCTTTTCAGAGCATCTTGGGTGATGTCGGGGTCTATTGACAGGCTTTTCCTCGCATGGCATAGGGGAGGAGTTGGGAGTAATGGAAGAGTGGTTTGGAGATCAGTTTTGCTGGTAGTCATTTGGGCTTTGTGGAGGGAAAGGAACAATCGATCCTTTCATGATAAGAGAGGGTCGGAAGTGGATGTGTTTGAAAGGCAAAGTTCGATGTTGTATCTTGGTCAATTGCGTTAATGCCAGCAATCATAGTGATTGATTCGTGTTAGTAGGGTTATAGTTTTATTTCTTCACCTTTTGTGCTTTTTTTTTTTTTTTAAGGTAACACTACCAGAGATTGAAACCTGGATTGCTCATACACACTACACCGTCTCTCTCAGCTCATCTAATGACCAATGGTGCTTCTTCAATAGTTCTTTTACCTTTCAAAAGAAAGGGAGCATATGGTTTCTAAAAATGCTCCAAAATAACATATGGTCTACATATATAACACCTTTTTTATGACAATCGACTGAATATACAACCCCCATAGGTCAATCATCCACTAAACGGGCCATCCAATTGGGTCTATTAGTTCGATAGTCTAATCAGACCATCGGTCTGATGCAAAATAACATTTGATTTAATCCTCTTGGCCAACCAGCTAGGTATCCGGTTACAGTAAAAAAAATTAAGAAAAAAACCGGGAAAAAAATGTTGGAAAAATCCGGAATATTGAGAGGGTTCTTAATATGTTTTCTTTGGTGGTTTTGAACATGCTTATGATGGCGTAACAGTCCATTCTTTGATAAGAATGTTGTTTCGGTTCTCAAACTGTCTTATGTAACATGACAGGCTTAGATAAACCCCGAATTGGCCCAAAATCCATTTAAGCTATGGCACCCATACCATTAATGCACATTCCTAAGCATTTGACATCATTCTCCCCAATTAATTTTAAGAAAACAAAATTAAATTAAATTCAACTAAATAACTTCACTGATTTGGGGGAACACTCAAATGCCCCCAAACAGCTCCTAAATTCATGTAATCTATAACACTCATCCCACTATTGCAATCATCCCAAAATTATGATTATTTCATCACCCGACTATTAGATCGATGAACATTTATTGGATGGCAAAGAAAAATATCCATTGGTCCTATTTCAACAAATAGGTATCCCCAAATCAACAGTTATCATTCAAACAATCTGAGTGACCCATTTTAATCAGTTTAGTTTTCTTTAATATGTATCATGTGTACAATTTTTTAGTGCAGGTGTATCACGCCCAGACTATCGTATCTCTGCCTCTATTTTAAAGATAGGACTTAAGTCCAAACATGTGGACTATAAGTTGTGGTCCACCTAGTGGATAACTTTGAACCTTCCATGTGCGTGTGACATCCATGATCCAACCCATCCAGTAGGCTGGCCCCACCATGAGGATCAACTTGCGCACAAATCTACTATATCGAATCATTGAGTGGACCACACTTGTATTTTGCTGTTAAATAGCTACATATTGTTTTCATTGTGTGGCGTACACTCGTATTTTGCTAGTTATCAATAGCTACATTATTTTCATAGTGTGGCCCACAAGATGAGTTGATAGGGCTGATTTCTGCACCATATGATCCTCATGGTGGTACCAACCTATTGGAAGAGTTGGATTTCACATTCACTTAACAGATTAGAAGTTATAACCCAAGGGACCATAGCTTGTGGTCCAGCTGGTTGGACTTAAGACCTTCTCCTCTTAAAACTTGGCTGCAATGAGGACATGTCACCCTCATTGCTTTTTTACTTTCAAAATTGCAAAACCCAAAAAGAGACAGGGAGGTGGGTGGGTGTGGATGTGGGTGTGCATTTGGGGGGGATGGGGGGGTGGACATTGCTGGTAGAAGAGAAGAAGAAGACTCCATCCTAGCTAGTCCCTAGTACCCTCCTTTTTCTTGAAGGAGAAAGAAGAAGAAGAAGCGACTCCATCTCAATCCTAGGTCTTTTTATTTATTATTATTGAGGCAGTTGTTTTAGGGGTAACAGCCGTTACTTCCCCGTAACAGCTATCACAGTGTCGTTTTTTCAGGGGTGCCAAATTCGACCCCGAATTGCATAACGAGGTGTGTCGATACCGTTACATAACCATTTCAAGCACACGTTGTCGATCAGTGCAATCTAGACAATTGATGCAATCTGTACGCCTGATGTGTTTTGACCCTTGGATGGGCTTGATTTGCAATCCAGAACGAGAAATGGCCGGATAATTCAATCAGCCGTATTTGAGTCTTCATTAGATGATCGGACCACCCATTGTATTAATATCATTGGATTGAGGATACTATATAGCTCATCTGCATGTAGAAATAAGTGAAATGGAGAAAGCAAGGGAACAACTTCTGGATGGGAAGTTCAAGGTGAAGTTACCCCACCAACAATTCCCTACCAAACGAGTAGGATTACATGATTTAATGAAAAATGAATCATCATTGTCAAGATTCAAGGATGTTGTGCATGAACTTTTAATGGATTTTCCGATCTAGCTTGTAGCATAAGGAAAGAAGACGCCTTATCACCCATTTCTAACATTCAGATAATTTCATGGGAATCGATCTTTAACAAATAGAAGTAACATGTTTCAAGGAAACAATAGCAGTAAGATATGTTCATAACAAAAAGAGTCTTTTGTTCATTGGGGTTTGATGTCAGATTAATTTATGACTCCATTTGCAAGGATATACACCCAAAATATGCCATGTTGAGAACCTTTCATTGGTCTGGGAACAACATATATTTCAAGTTGTGGTCTAGCACAGGCCCTTTATTACATGCCTGGGGAAAACCCTTGAATAAAATTTAAAACCAGATGACCTATCCTATTAAATGGTACATAATAGCATGAAGATCCTAATCTATGGTCTTTCGACTTCAGTGTTTAAATCTTCGATCAGGCTGAGGAGACTCATAATAGCCTTAGTGAATATAAACATAATTAGTCCGGCAACGCCATGAGTCTCACATGCCAGAGATGAAGAGGAGAAGATAATCAAATATTGGAGCCTAGTGCCATAAGGTGACAACCCTTCACACCTAGCATGGATGATGGGATAGGTATGTGCCTGGGCGCAAGGAGCCGAGCTCGAAGAGAAACTAGTCACGAGACATTGCACCCATTATCCTTGGACAAGGGCCGAGGAAGTGCTCCACACCTTGACACAAATGTTGTAATAAGTCTACGCCTAAGTGCAAAGCCCTATCCTTTGGGAGCTTGGTGTCTGGTGCCATGGCTTCCCTAGGAGGCCTAATGCATGGCATAGGGCCATCCCAGTGGAGGATGAAAGTGTTCAGGCATGTAAGGCTCACCCCAATGAGCACCTGCACCTGGAGTCCCTTCATCTTCAGTGTAGTCCATATAGATCTAAATGTCCCATTTAAATGAGTGCATGGGGACATTTATAGGCCTGTAGGGTCTGAATTTCTCGCCTAAGAGGTGATGGACATGTGGCTCCTCCTGATTGGGTGCTAGATTTGTCGATCAGGACTAGTGTTTTAAATAGCAAATTGCATGTAGCGTAGCATTCACCCCTCTGAAGCGTGAATCGTAAGCGACATAGCGTATAGCATAAGCTGCACACTACTACTAGATTTTTAATCATGGTTGCACCAATTTCATGATATTCTACACCAAATTAGACTATTTAATAATGAAATTTAACAAAATTTCATGATATTTAGTGGAAACAATTGCAACCTAAGGTAATAGGAGAGGGCAATGATAAGGTATAAAGGTAAAGAAAGAGTAACAAAATTGATTTAATACTGTTAGTTATATTACTTTACTAAAAGCATTGAAAAGATCAACTAATTTTTATTGAAAATAGAAAAATGTAACAAATCATTAAAAACATTAATTGATTTTAATATTGTAGTGAAAAATAACTTGTAATGAGCTATCTAGAGTATAGCGTAGTCTATGTAGCATGTAGCACGTGCAAATTATCATGTAGCATAGGCAACACGCGACTTAAGCTATTTTCAAGAGCTATATAGCGTTAAGGCTAAGCCACGCTACGTAGCGTAAGCTACACGCTGAATAGCGTAGCTAGTTAAAACACTGATCGGGACATTAGCGCCTGCGTTGGCAGTTTGGCTCAGTGTGCTCTGTGCTTGGTGCAAAGGCTTTGATGAAGTGCCTACTCCTTAGCATAGGAACCCGATATTGATTCATTGGCACAAGCAACTAGGGACGAATTGCATAGGTGCAAGGGCACCATTGGACGCTTGGAGACCCATTTTATAAGAGTGCAAAATTCTAAGTCAACAATATACTTCTATCCATTTTTTATTTTTATTTTTTTTGAAGGTAGTAATCTAGTTTGATCCGATGCCTGAAAAATGCCTACTCAAACATGAAGTCCTCACACAGGTAATGTTGATCACCAACCTTTTAAAACGCCCCCTTCAGAATTCAATTTGAATCCATTGTCTTCAATAAAATCATTTAGGCCTTTGATGTTTCTCATCTTTGATTTTAGCCGATGAGTGGATATAGTAACATGATTTACCATGTAGCCATTGACAAGAGTCCATGCTGCATATTCACTTTCCCTGGAAAACACACATAGAACTTCATAGTTAGTTAAAGAAAGAGGTTTCCAAAATGGTTGTGTGTCTACTATATATAACCAAGGTTTCAGAAAAATACCACGAGTGTACAACTCAAAAATGAAACATATTACGTGCAATTTACTTGGAATACAACAAAGCTGGAAATACATTCAACAATAAATCACCTTAAATTGCAACCTCGGGCATAGAACGATCAGTAATATAACATCTAAACTATCATAGAATGATATGGAATTTGAAATGATGATATTTACCACAGATCAGCCACTGAAAAAATAATAATAATAATAATAAAGCACTTGCTAGAGAAAATGAACTTCTGAAAAGAAATACCGAGACAACAGCTGGTAATCAGAATGCAGGGGCTTTCCCCATGTTAATGATCCCAATGAACTTGCGAGAGCAGCATGTTTATTTCCACTGCCAGAAGTTTTAGTGTATTTCCTTATTAGCTCCTGCATGTATGAAGTAACCCTTACTGATAAAAAACCAAAGTAACAAAAGAATTTTGGCATTCAAAATAATAAATAGGTAAAGAGGGGTGCCCACTATCAGACTTAATGGAAGCAGCAAAAAAGGCAGTAATAGCAAAGAAGCACATTGAAGATTTATCTTCTATAAACTGGAATGGATAAAGATGTCATCATAACTACTACTGCCGTCTACATTGAAAAAAAAAAAATTATGTCGACAATTATTGAATATTCAAAGTGAAGATGTGTTCCATATAAACTTTCACTTGTATCCGTCTGCAAATGAGGAAACACAAAACAATTACAAATGGCATGCTACACAAGAATGCATGTAAGGAGACTTTATTAACTATTTAAAAGAGAAAGATATACGCATGAATTAATGTTTTTTTTTTTTATCGCTATGATGGGCTCCAGACTAAGATCTCATTGTTGAACAAGCTTGCATACCATTGAGCTACGGGCTTGAACCCCATGATATCATGTTTGTTGGGTCAAAACCCAACCATTGAAATGCATGTTTTCCCATGCAAGTTCTCGAACCAGTCAATAAAGGACTATGAACATGGACCATTATAATGATGGTTGTTCATAAAACACCAAAGGTGTCAGGCTCGTTAGAGGAGGAGCTGGTAGAGAGTGTAGTGTCTGAGTGATACAGGGTTCAATCCTTTTTAGTGTTACCTTTCAAAAATAAAATACCAAATAATATCGGTATCAAGCGGAGCCTTCATAGACATCTATAACCCCCTTTAAGTATAATTTCTAATCTTCTCAAGACTTTCTGAGGGAAAGAAGCTTCTAATAAAAATTGAATTGTTCTACATAATTTTCCTACTCAACCATCGTAACCCTAGGGAACATGTCACAATTTTCCACTTCCGCCAAAGTAGCCATATGATTTGAAAAACTAAACGCATCGACAAGGTTTAAATTTCTTCTAATTATGCTGTTTGTCCTCAATTTCTATGAACCAAAATTAGCACCCGGTTAGCATACTTCATTTTCTCTCTCTTGTCAATGCATTCAGTTTAGAAATGTAATGAATTAATGATGTACCTGGGAAAAGTAACAAAAATAAACTCCATATATTAGTTAACACTCTCCATTACATACATGATTCTGTTCTAAGGGAGGTGTAAGGTCCTAGGAGTTTCACACCTGGGATCAATGAAGTGCAAGTCAATATACTTAGTTTCTCCATATGTGGGAGCACATAGTTGGGATGTTCCTCAGCAACATATATGATGTGGGATTCAAGGGCATTCTCATATCTCTTTTAACAAAGAAATGATGGTATTGGGAAGGAAAAAGAACTCAGTAACAATGGGAAAGAATTCCCAAAGGAATTGGATAGGTTGAGTTTAAGAGTAATAAGGAAAACGCGTGAAGATAACCCACTTCCAAATACAAAATATAGATGTTGGGAGAGCTCCCCTCACCATGAGAGATGCCCAAGTTAGTTTCCTTGCTCACTAAGCTACCGTGTCAGCCTTGCCTTCTACCAAAATGTGCTCCCTAGTTTTGTGATAACCAAGAGAGCAAGAATTCAAACTAGAGGTGCGTCCCTGTTCTCTATAAGCCATTGAGGTTGTAGTATCTCCGCATACCACCTTTCATTTAGGACTTGTTACTTTTCCATTTACAATGTAAATGGAACATAAATAAGCAATGATAACTTCTCACCAGTGTTTGATAGAGGGAAATAACCTTTTTAATTATGCCTAAAGAACCGTGATGCAATGCACATAATTGAACAACGATTGCGTTCAATTAAATCTGTGGAGCCCGCTGTGATGCGTGTCTGATCCACACTGTCCATCCGTTTTACCAGCTCCTTTTAGGGCATGAGACCAAAAATGAAGCATATCCGAAGCTCAAGTGGACCACACCACAGGAAACAGCTGGAATAATGACGTCCACCATTGAAAGATGAAACGTGGATGACGGTCCACAGGGATTTGTATCTGTCATCCAACTTGTTCATAAGGTCACATAGACATGGATGAAGGGTAAACACAACTAGCAGCTTGATCCAAAACTTATGTGGCCCCAAAGAAGTTTTCAACCGTAGGCATTCAATTCCCCCTGTTTCATGTGGTGTGGTCCACTTGAGCTTTAAATTTGCCTCATTTTTAAGCTCATGCCCTAAAATGAGCAGGTAAAATGGATGGACGGTGTGGATCAGACACATACATAACAGTGGGCCCCACAGATTTTACGCCTATTGTGATTTCTTTTCTCAGTTTCAGTGTTGGAGCGTTCCAAACAGCGGTAGCTATCGCCATCATGTAAAGGCATCACCATGTAATTACTGGTGAAAGTAATGATTACCCATTTACCAGTATTTACAGGTAATTGCAGAAAAACAAACAGGCCCTCAGTTGGTAGACCTGGACCATCTGGTATTATTGACATTCTCATTGGCATTCACGGCTTTTTTTCATTGATATTGTCATTGACATCATGGCTTCTTTCAATCTTTGAGAATATCCAACAAATTCAAAAAGATGATTGATGCTTTCATCTCAAATAGTGCAGTCCCTTAAGCTTCTTATCTGATTGAGTACAGTACTCCAGCTTTTTGAGGATAGGTATGAAGGTTCTTGCTAAAAGGACAAAAAGAAATAAATGAAACGTTGCAATGTTGTGCCTTTCAGTAAATGTCTCTACCAGAATATATTTTGTATCCTACAAACTAAAAAAGTTTTATTGAAATGAGAGAAAAATACTTGTTTGAGATCAAGTTTAGTTCCTACAAATGAGAAGTTGTGGCAAACTAAGTGTTTGTCAACCTTGATTCAAGTCTTATCGGATCAGTACTTCAGTTTCTTGCATGAAGTATCAGAGCTACATCGATGGAATCAATACCATAGGATCAAATGCGTGCTCTTCAAATTTGTAGCTGGAGTGTGGACTAATATAGACATGGCCCACGCATAGACAATTTGCTTATTTCTTATGCACATTCAAGGTACACAGTGTTTGTTGTTTTCATATGGAAATATACGTGAAGTTCCATATAGATGCTTGCATGTTTAGAAGTCGATCCAACACTCATCCCCTAGACACCCTCGCTTCATCAGCTTTCCAACCTTAAAACAAAGAAGGTAGGGTCTTCTATTCCTTGGTTGAAGCATTGGACAATTGTTATTTATTTCTCATTTGTGATCTTGGATCATTGTTGGGGTCCCTTTTTGGTAGATGTCGAAAAATGAGTTTTATCTCATTTTGGTTAAAATTAATCATGTATTAGAGATTCTATTATACATAATTGCTGTTTACATGAACTCATTATGTATTAGAGATCAACTCATTACTGTTAACTAAAATGAGATGAACTCATTTTTAGACGAAAAAAAGGCCTAACTCAATTTGAGATGGTAAGACTGATTTCCTCAGAACCTCGTAATAAGACAGTATAAATTATTCAATACCAAAAGCTCTCCCACAATCTGTTTGGTAGTAGGACACTATTTGTTGTGGAACATTTACTGCAAAGGTATAGTTACCACACCATTTTCCTTCATTTCTCTTCCAATGTTGAAGAAGATGAAATTGCCAATAAGAAATTCCAAAGATCATTAAAAAAATTAATCTTAACATTTGTTTCCTAAAGGGCAGAAGAGACAAACAAAAATGTGTACTTGTTGCACCTTTGCAGTAAATGTCCAAGTCTCTACCACAATATAAGCATATCCTACTACCAAGCAAACCTTTAGTATCATGAGGGGAAAAGTATATTAAGCCTGTGTTTATGAGGAAGTTGTGGGAAACTGACAAATTAAAAGACACTAGTGGAGACAATCATTACACCTTGAAAGCATACTCCCCTCTCATGTGAAACAAGGGACCTGTGAGCAAGATTGGAACCACACATCAGTGCCTCTGATTCGCACAAGAGTTCCTCGATTCCATGCAGGTGAATACACTCGCAAGTACATGCAGCATTTCTTTTCGCATGTTCATGAGAACCAGCTTCACATATTCATGAGAACCAGCCAAACTAGCATTTAACCAAAGAGTGCATTCTTAGAATACCACCTGAGCTTGAGAACTCATTTCATCAACAAGAAGCTCTGATATAAAAATTCTCGGCAAAGGCCCATCAACCCCACTCCCGCTGCCATTGTCATGAGTATCAGGAGGAGTAAACCAAAGTGCCTTCAACTTTTTCGCAGGAAATCTCAATTCGTCACGGGGCATGTAACCAAAGTCCAAGAAAAATTTTGCTATCGAGTCAATCCCATGTCCATCCACCTTAATTTAAAAACAAAAAAAATGCACATAATGTTAACAAATTGCACGATAAAAGCAACCAAATTATGTTAATGGAGCTAAACAAGAAAAAAGTCAACTGAGTATAAAAGAGGACAAAATTACCCCAAAAGTCCTAAAAGCTAAATGATCATAGCAAACATGATCACCATCACATGAATGAACGAGGTCCAAAATGGCTTTTGCAGTGGGGTTCCTACTCAGATAGACCGCCTCCATACTTGACAGTACGCTTCTAAAGAATGATCCAGCACTCTGCAACCAAGACAACATTTTGTTATCAACAGTCTATTTTCACAACCGAAACATTAAACAAAGTAAACTGGAAACCAAAGAATAAGCTCTAAAACATTATTTGACAAGGGTAAGCTCAGTCGAGCTTCTATCAATGCATCAACAATGCAGCATTCAGTACTATCTCTGTTCCCTATTTCACATATTCTGTGCAGGGTGAATAGTCTCTGGTGAAAATCTGATGTATATTAACAGGTATAGAAACAAAGGGAATAGTACTATCCAATGAGCCATTTCTCAGAAGAACCCTTCCTTTCCTGTAGCTGGGACAAACAAACAAAGATAGACCATGAGATGTGATTAATGAAACAAGGAATTACAGAATTACAGGGGTTGAGACTCAGCAAATGCACTGCTTGTGTAGGTTCCTGTCCTGTAGCTGGGACCCATTGTTCGCTGATCCAGACTGTTGATCTGATGAACCCCAGCATGGAGGTGCAAGACTGTTGATCTGATGGAACCCAGGCCCCAGCATGGAGGTGGTATGCCCCGCTGACTGATCATCATTTCAGTTCATGATAAGCGCAAAAAAATAATAATAGTAACGAAGGCATAAAATCAAAGGATTAAGGTCTTCCAATCTGGGATGTTTTCAGGGCATTTAGCACCCATGTTAAGGCAAATCAGATCAACGGTCCCTGCGGGCTGAACCATGGACCCACATGTAAAGTACTGGGACCCTCCCTCCAACAATAACAGAAACGAGAAAATGAATGGAAATCATCTAAAAGTAGGATCTAAACAAAATCACAGATTGGATTCCTCTTTTCCAACCTTTAAAAAAAAAAAAAATAGATTTTGAAGTGATGTAGCATATTTCAACCTTGGAAAACTGATAAAAGGAAATATAAATAAAAGATTTGTTTTAATTGGTAGCGTTGGATACCTGGGACTGTGAAGGAGGAGAATCAGATGATCCATCCATATAAGAAAGAGAAGAGGAGGAAGGAGTGAAGGAGAGATTCCTAGTTGTTGAGGTGAGAGCATTAAAGCCAGGTAAAACCAATGATTTCAGTCTCAAAGGGAAGGAAATCCTTGAAGATGAGATTGAAGGATTAAAAGAGAGGAGAGTTTGAATCCTCTTCGTAGATTTATATTGATGATTACAGGAAGAGTAGAAAGAGACGAGTGAAGTGGATGATGAACAGACCCTGGTTGCCTCCATTCGATCACAACAGCTTTCCTTCTTCCCCCTTTTTTTTCTCTGCTATTCTTCTTAGAAATTCAAGAGTTCACCCAGATACATCGAGGAATCAAAATTCCCGGGTAAGTTCTTCTAAAAGTTGAAATTACCGAAATGTCCCATGTTTTGTCTTGTAATCTAAAATGATATGTTGAAATGGATAAATGGTGTTGATAAACCCATACGTCACTATATCTGTTACCTATACCTACACGTAAAGTCGATACGCTATTTTCATTGCTGAATATCTGGCAGTAGCTATAAAGAATAAAATAATTGCACGTAATGTGGACCATCGTGTCATCGTCATTTTTGGAAGTGAGACCATGAATTGAAGATGGACGTTTTTCACCCAGATGAGAAATACATGAATGCACTTTGCCTGTCCCGGATTACGAGGAGTCTCCTTTGATCCGAAGCTCGCGGGTGATGTTTGTGTTCTGTACACTCCCTCCATTTTCTTTTTCAAGCTCACTTTGGTACATGAACATGTTTGTATAGCTGAGCACGAATCGAGTCAGCTCGATCGATTCGGCTTGATTCGGAG
The DNA here is from genome assembly GCA_003013855.2 of Liriodendron chinense. Classification (NCBI taxonomy): domain Eukaryota; kingdom Viridiplantae; phylum Streptophyta; class Magnoliopsida; order Magnoliales; family Magnoliaceae; genus Liriodendron; species Liriodendron chinense. The sequence continues at coordinate 5,868,422 of PVNU02000070.1, forward strand.
GAAGGATTTGAATAGAGCCGAGCAGATTTTCCTAGCTCGTTTCATAGTTCGAGCCACACACGAGCATGCCTAAGCTCAGCTCGTTCGTAGCTCGATTCAGCTCGATATATATATATATATATATATATATATATATATATATATATATATATATATATATATATAAACTTAAAACCTAAAATTCTAAAACTCTAAAATCCTCCCCATTTCGAACGAGTGGTCTCTTCCTTCCCCAAAACCCTAACTCTATCCATCCCGCCCGTGCTCGCACCTACCCACTGACCAACTTCTCTCTCTCTCTCTCCAATCCGCCCAGCAGGGTGGTTAGCCGGTGAACAACCCCCCCCCCCCCCCCCCCCCCCCAAATCACTCTCTCTCTCCGGTTTGTCCAGCGAACTCTGTCGTTTAGTCATCTCTCAATCTTTCTATTTCTTTCTTCCAATCTCTCTATTTCTCTCTAAAATTTCTTGAACACATGTAAAAATTGTGTCCAAGCTTGTCTCAAAGCTTGAATTTAGCTCGAAAGGCTCGAGCTCAAACTTGAACTAGACTTGAAGCTCGGCCGAGCCAGCTCGAACATAAAAGTCCAGCTCGATGGCCCAGCCAAGCCGAACACAAGCTAGGCTATTCATTGACCGCTGAGCTTGGCTCAGCTCAGCTTGTGCTCACCTCTACATGTTTGGCTAGAATTTTGATGATTGCTACCGGTGTATTGTGTCGGGAATCCACATGATATAAACCAAACACCTATCAGATCATATGAACCGAACTCCTATGACTTTAAGCATTGAGATAAATGTTAGATAAGCCCATGTGTAGGGTTGCGATGCAAGTAATAATTCGATTGTGAGACCGAGATCAGGCCTTAGGGATTAGAGAGGAAAACTAATTATGAAGAACTAACTAAATAGATTAAGAAAGATTTGCTGAGTAAGTATTAATCTAAAGCATAAGCAAAATTTTAAGAAGAATAATTTAGAAATAGAAAAATTAGAGCACCGAGATCCACTTGTAGCAATTCTTAATGCTAATCCATCCATCTCGCACACATTACACAATTAGAATTGAAGTTATATCTATATCCAATCGGAAGATATCACATTCAAAAGCATAGAACAATTAAGCAAAATTTGAATCTCAAAGCTTCTAGTTCTACTTCGAGTACTGAAGAATTTAAATTTATTGAACTTTGAAGCATCAACCATATCCTTAAATCACAGTAGATGTAGGGTTTTCATAATCAAATTCTCATTAAAGCACAATGATCAATCTCATAAACTCGAAAGCATCTCATGTACACGGCACAAGAGATCTCAAAATTCTCTAAAATTGTCAACTTTATTCAAACTAGAATATGAAAAATTCATCTTTAAATTTAATGTACTTGAATAAATGAAGTAAATATTAAAGATTAACTACAAGCTTCACCTCTTAGCCGGTCTAGCCAACGATAGACATGATTGAACTAGAAATCAAAAGAAAAATTAGAAAATCTAGAACTTAGAAGAAGAACTTGAAGAATTTAGAGATGTGGAACTCCACTTCGGATATCTCCACCTCTAACATGTCTGGGACTCTTCTAGAATGACTTAGAAAGAGAGGAGATCGGGTGTCTTTACATAGGAAAAATCGTACACCGCCTCTCCATTGCGTAAGATTTTACACACTATAGTCAGTTGGTGACCGGTCGCAGCTCAAGTGGCCAACAGACTTAATAGGATTTTGAATCCTAGTAGCAACAAGAGATCGGTCGCAGCTCAAGTGGCTAACAGACTTAATAGGATTTTGAATCCTAGTAGCAATAGGAGACCGATCGCAGATAGGTAGCGACCGGTCTCAATGGACCAAAATAGTCTAACAAACAAAGCCAACTTCTAGGTGAAATTCTACTGGTCGCACTGGATTTACGGCCAGTCTCTGTTGGCCTGGCCACAATCACCCAGTCTTGGTGATCAGTCTCTGAAGATTTTTTTTCTAATTTGCTCATCTTTCTGTTTTCTTTCTTCCTTGCTTCCTTTCTCCACTCTTTGGCTTATCATTAGTTGTTCTTTGAAATGCTTTAAAATGTCCCTTTTGGCATAAATCCGTGCGGTTTCTCTCTTTTCCCTGCAAACACAAATACATGCATAAGATCTCTTCTTTAACAGCATAAACCATGCAATTGTGTGATGAATTGGGGTTTAAATATGCACAATTCAGAGCTCAACAATAGATGAAGAGATCGGGGCATGCCAGATCGATATGAACCGAACGCCTATGACTTTAAGCATTGAGGTAGATGAAGAGACCGGTTCAGTCATCTTTAACTGAGAATTGAAGCAATTTAGCAGTCAATTCAACTATTTGTAAATGAAACTAGGTGATATGCGAAGGAGAGGATTCATTCTTCTAATGAATTTTTTATCATTCAGTCGAAAGAATTTTTTTTCACCTTAATAATAGAGATAATCTAATTTATGTAAATAGAAGGAACTCAATTATATTGACCTAGATTTTGGTTGTCTCCTCCATCCAGACTAAATTGACGGTTCAAATCCCCCATTTGATCACCGATTGGTGGGCTACGTTTCGAACAGAACGGACATCGTCCATTAAGCCCATTCACCGCGGGAAACTAAGGGTGCATTTGGTAAAACTTAATTCTATGACTTATCACTTAAAATTGTTAATTTCAGTGATTTTGGTAATTTAGACCGTTTGGTAACTAAAATAAATTAAGTACTTAATTGGAAATATCACTGAAATTTGGTGGGATTTTTTCAGCCACGCCAACTTTACTTAACGCTTATAACTGAATGCGGTAAGTGACTCTCTTCAAATTTTTGGATGATTATGGACAAAAGTATCCTTGCTAGCATTTTAAAATTACAAGATTATCCTTCTTTGTTATCTCCTCGTACGTAACATCTTCTCTCTTAAGAACTTGAAGTCACCAAGTTCTATGGGCCCCACCATAATATATGTATTATATCCACGCCATCCATCCATTTAGCGAGATCATTTTAGGGCACAAGCCCAAAAATGAGGCAGATCCAAAGTACAGGTGGACCACACCACTGAAAGCATAGGGGACAAAAGGTTTTCAATGTCAGGCATTCAACCCCCACTATTTTATGTGGTGTGGTCCATTTGAGCTTTGGTTCTGCCTCATTTATTAGCTGATCATCAAAATGATATGAAAAAATGGATGGACTGGGGTGGATCTAACACATACATGATAATGGGTCCCATGGATATAACACCTACATCGTCCGTTTTATGCGGGTGGAAAGTTGGCGGGCGCGGATTTCCTGCGAAAGCCTTGTGCAAGAAGTTCCTGCGCTGGGAACCAAGGTGGGGCCCGCAGTGATGTTTTTTGATAAATCCACCCCGTCCATCCGTTTTGGGAGATCATTTTGGGACATGAGCACAAAAACGAACCCAATCCAAGCCTCAAGTGGGCCTCGCTAAAGGAAAAGGTGGGTAGGGAATTTAATACCGTTGAAACCTCCCTGGGGTCCACAGTGATGTTTATATGACATCCATACCATTCATAACGTCACTACTACTGGGATGAACTGGAAACACAAATATTATCCTGATTCGAAACTCCTGTGGCTCCACAAATATTTCAACTGTGGACATTCAATCCTCACATTTTTGGCCCACTTGAGTCTTGTATCCTGGTTCAATTTTGTTCTCATGTCCTAAAATGAGCTCCCAAAACGAATGGACAGGGTGGATTTATCAAAAAAATCACTGTGGCCCCTCAGTTTCTAGCACAAGAACTTCCTATGCAAGGCTTTCACAGGAAATCCACGTCCGATTCGTAGGGGGAGCGGATTAGGTGAGACCCTGGATCCATCAAGGTGGGTGGACCCCTGACTATGGGGTCAGGGTGATGTATTTGAATACATCCACACCATCCATCCGTATTGAAAATTCATTTTAAGTCATGATCCAAAAAATGAAGCAGTTCCAAATCTCAGATGGGCCATAGTACAGGAAACAATGGTGATTGACCATTAAAAACTTCCTGTGTTTTGAAAGCTAGGTGGGGAGTGGGTACTGTGATGTTTGTGAGAAATACACTCCATCCATTTGTTTAAATTTTTAACTTCTTCTAGGACATGAGATAAAAAAAAAAAAAAAAAATAGGTGGACTCAAAAATCAAGTGGGCCATGATGCTCTATGTATGGTTTATATAATGCTCTATGTATGGTCATACATGTCAGAATATTCATACATGTCTTGGGCGAACTCAAAAATTAAGTAAGCCATGTCTTGGGTTTATGTTAGAATATTCATACACGTCAAAAATCAGATGTGTATGGTTTATATCTTAGGTTTTATTCATACATGTCAGAATATTGGTTTCATGATCAACAATATTGTGGGGCCCACCATGAAAAAATCATTTGAAAATTATACTAATAAATATTAGATAATGAGCCTTCAAATAAGCATTTATTAGTTAAATATGAGATATTTGGTTGTCCAATTTAAGAAGACAAATCGAAGAGTTGTGATTATTCTATTAAGAAACATAAAGTACATGGTTTATTAATCAAAGATAATGTTTGAGATATGCGTGTATGAATTGGGCATAGGTGTGATTATGCCCAATTTGTGGCATGACAATAATATGTTTTGTCTTATACACAATGGAAGATAGAAATTGATGATAGGGGCAAATGTGACAAATTGTCAATTTTTAGTCATTTATGGTTTGTGTTTACCAAACAAGTTTTTGTAAAAAGAGTGCTTAATTTCATATATCAGGACCCTTTTCAGACAAATTGTCAAACAGATCTTTCAGTACTTTTAAGTACCAAAATTCAGCACTTTAAGCTTTCAGTGCTTAAATTAATTTTCAGACTTAATTTTTCAGTTTACCAAACGACACTTAAGAAAGAGAGAGAAAACTCTCTCTTTTTTATTGAGTCAAGAAGCGTTGACCGACTTGGTGCATTCGGTGCACCGTGGGTGAACGCACATAACAAAAGTGGGGCCCATAGCAATTATCTATGAAATCCATGTTGTCTACCAGGTCCTAATAGTCCTATTAGGACCCTTGTCCAATTATGATCAAATCCTTAGCTCTGGTGGACCACATTACTGGATTTAGCATTTTATCTGTTGATTTATGTCGAAACCGACAGTCAGATTCTTTCCAAATTTGATCTACATTACTTTTAATGGTTCTTAGAGGCATCTAAGAGAATTTCAATGGCTGATTTCTAATAATTAGCTAAATTGTGTAATTTAGAAGTAGATTATCCATCGAGATGTTGTGAATTCGATGAACGGTGGATCAGAGATCCGGGTCCCAAATATGACTTTGTATGGTTCAATTTACCTATTAAGGTATTGTACCAAATTTCATCACGATTGGAATCCAGGAATTTATTTTCATATGTATAATTCAAATTTTTAAGTGTAAGTTAAAAATAGTCCCACACACAAACTACATTAGATTTTCTTAGTAACACCCGAGTACGAAAACGTACGGGGTGTTACAGTCTACCCCCCTTAAAGAGAAATTTGTTCCCGAAATTCAATACTTCTACATGAATGCAAACAAAATGATTCATTCCACTATGTCTAAATTTTCACTATTATCTTTTTCCTAGCCAGGGCAGTGAGTTCATTTGTACCATTTCTTAATCCTAGTGAATTTCGATTTTCTACTTAACTAGAGCATTGAGTACATTGGTAATCGCTAAGATTTAGAATTCGGATCAAACCGCGTGTGCTTTGCTTAAATATGGTTCTGTAAGTCTGCAATCATGATCCTTCTAGACCTCCTAGGGAACATTATGTAATTTTCTATTTTCATGAGGAATATGCCCAAATGGCCCATCACGCATCCCTGCACCCTCTGATTACCTGATGCACTGCCAAAAAAAATTCAGACTTTTTTTCATACAAAATATTGGATTTTCAAGGTCCTAACATGATTAATAAAATATTTTCCGATCCCAAAAAGATTGTGTAAACATCTAGAGATTTGGTTTGTATGTTATATTTTTCGATTATTAACTACTGTTTAATTTCACAGATTCTCTATAAATCAAATCAAACAAGCTTATCTAAAGGCCTATTTAGGAACGAGGGATTAGGTGGTATGAAATTGTATTTGGTCAATTTAAACTCCATCCGATGTTTGGAAATGACAGGAAGGATTGGATTAATCCAAGTATCATATCATGTAGTTCCAATAGGAAATATGACAACATTTCTGGTGGATTTGGAAATCACTACAATCTGTAGGCCCCGTGTTGATGCATGTGTTTTATCCACGCCATCCATCTATACGTGTCCTTTTCACCTGACAATCGAGTTGCATATGCATATAGGTGTCTAGCATTAGTTATGAAATCTGGTCTGTTGATTACAATTTCATGGTCCACCAAATAGAGGCTTTACTAAATACAATGTTTTTTTTTTCCTAGAGGAAGAACAAACATGGTATTGGATGGTCAAAATATCATGGTATTTTCAAACATATAATCACTGTACAATAACGATATTAATTCCACCTAATGTAATTCTATACCATTTAATCGTGCATTTCAAATAGACCCTAAGTCTATTTTCTCTCATCTTATTATTTATTCGTACCAGTCTTAAGTTCCCTCAAATGCACTTGTTTTTAATTTTATCCTTACTTGTCTTGCCACTCATCCACCTCACTCATTCATCCATGTCCTTTTGGGCCTTCCTCTTGCCCTTCTAAAGCCTTCAACTTATGCCGACACACACCTTGTAACCTACCGGTTCTCATCCATTTCAACATTCTCAGCTACAACCATCCTATGAACATGTTGGCCTTTAAATTTCCAAGATTGTGTCCCTTAAAGCAGGGTTAGTCTTATAGCTATCTTATAAAATTTTCCTTTAAACAATACAAAATAATCACTTCAAACTTCAGAGGCATATCTCTATTGCTTCTACCTAGCTTGAATTTTACAGATAACATCCTTCTAAATCTCTCCACTCTCGTAAATTATCAACCAAAGGTATCAAAAGTGGTCATTTGAAAAACTTCTTGCTTATCAATCTTAACCAATTCTTCATTTTCTTATTATTAAAAATACACTCCACATACTTTATTTTAGTACCATTAATTTTAAATCCATTAGATTTTAAAGCATCTCTCCATAAATCTAGCTTTGTGTTTACGGTCTCCTTCGTTTTGTCGATCAAACTATGTCACTCACAAACAACCACCATGGGATCTCTTCCCGCAAATGCCTCGTTATCTCATCCATAACTAATGTAGAAAGATATGGGCTCAACGTCGAACCCTTTTATAAGCCTATAGTAAGTGGGAACACTTGTCTCTCCGCTAATGGTCCTCACATTTGTTACTGCTCCCTCGTGCGTATCGTTAACAATGTCAATTTGTCCTCTTGAGACTCCTTTCCAATACCCACCAAATTAACTCTCTTAGGATCATATCATATGTTGTCTATAAGTCAATAAAGACCATATGGAGAACCTTCCTCCTCTCCCTATATTTCTCTGTCTATTATCTATGTAGGAAAATAACTTCAGTGGTTGACCTTCCAACATGAAGCCAAACTGATTTTTTGATACATGTCTCATTCATTATTCTTTGCTCAATCATTCTCTTCCAAATTTTATTAGTATAAGCTCATAAGTTCAATCATTTTCTCCCAAATATGAGTGAAAATTTCCATATGCAAAAGATATAAACAAGATCTAGTGTTATTGATGTTGGGGTTAGGAGCCCCGCAGCGGAAGCAATCAAAGCAGGTGAGGAACACACCACAATGGCAATCAACAAGCAAATCATCACACACAAGAAGGCAACCCGATTTTTACGTGGAAAAACCCCTCAAGGGTAAAAAACCACGGCACAAAGCGACACCAATCCACTATGAATCAGAAGTTACAAGAGATTACAGAAGAATACCCTGGATCACAGCCCATAAGAGAAATCTCAAGCTACCCGAAGCTAATTCTCACATGAGGAGGACAAACCCATCCCTTTCCCTCAACCCAGAGAACTCCAAGCTTCCTCCCTAGCTCTTTCTCTTACCCTAGAACCCTCTCAATCCCTTGGCCCATTGGCAGCCAACCCTAATCTCGGATTACATCTCCTTAAATAGAGAAAACAGGAATTAAAAACTCCTTGCGCAAAACCGCGCAAGAAACCAAGTCCAAAAAGGAAACTGCCCGACAGGTCGGACCCCCTCACCGGCCGGTCGGCAGACCGGTCGCATGGCCCAAAAAAGGCTCCAAAAATCCTGCTGTCTTGATCTAAACGTGATCGACCGGCTGACCGGCCGCCGGTCGGTGGTCTTCATGCTTGAAGGTTTAAGGCGTCCAAGCCCAACAATTGAGTCGGTAGGGACTTGAGGGTAGGGGTCGGAGAGGGAAGGTTGGAGTGGGGTGTTGCAATCCAAGTTGTTGCTAATAACCAACAACCATCCTCATGATCATAATCCTCTGAGGAGCTGTATGATTTGTAAAAATCATATAATATAATTTGTGTAAATCCTATCATATGTATTGTCCCTAAAATCAAGGATTTGATTTCATCTCTCAAAAGAATGTAACAGTTATTTAAGAGAGAGAATACAAAAAAATAGTAGGCTTTTGGCTCACATAATTCAATTCAATCTCTTGAGATCTTTTATGGTATCAGAGCAATCAATTTCACGATTTTTTTTCCTTCTCTCAATGGCATCTGGCTCATCTTCACCCGGGATCAATATTTCTCATCTGGTTTCAATCAAGCTTGATCGAACCAATTACGTGCTATGGCTTGCACAGATTCTTCCTCTTCTGAAAAGTCAGAACTTCGTTTTGTTGATGGAACAAAACCCTGTCCTGAGCAATTTATGATTGGCGATGATGGGAAACCATGCTCGACGGTCAACTCAAGATATCTTGAATGGTAGCAACAAGACCAGCTTTTGCTTAGTTGGATCAATGCGACACTCACACCGAGTGTGCTTTCCACCATTGCTCGTCTCCCCACCTCTCGCAATGTATGGCGCTCCCTTAAGAAAAGGTATGTGTCACAATCTCATTCTCGAGTTTTGTAACTGAAAAATCAACTTCAAACTACTAAGCGAGGGAACCTCTTTATTTTGGATTACCTTAACAAAATGAATAGTATTGCCGATAATTTAGCTCTCGTCAGAAAATCGTTAGACGAAGATGATCTTATTACCCTCATTTTAAATTGTGTGGGTCCTGCCTTTGAGGCTACTATAAATTCAATTTAGGCATAAGACTTTCCGATCTCCTTGGACGATGTAGTTGGCCTCCTTCTAAGTGTTGAAATGCGTCATGAAGAGCAGGTTTTTGTATCTACAGAATATGCCAATACTACTTTCTACACCCAAAAATTCAAGTCCTTTAGCCGTGGAAGATGACGTCACTCTCACACTACCTCCAATACAGCTCAGTTTAATGAAAAAGGATCAAACAAATCTCCTTCGACCACCCCGTTTACAACAAGTCCAAAATCATCTAATCACCCACCCTACCAGAATTGCAGTCGTCCTAGGCATTCTGCAATTAATTGTTATCATCGTATGGATCATGCATATGAAGGCCGTGTTCGAACAAAAAAGCTTGCCGCAATGGTTGCATTTTCTACCAACCTCCAGATGATCAAACGTGGTACACGGACAGTGACACTTCAACTCATGTGACGTTTGATCTAGCTAATCTTTCTCTTCATAATGAATATAATGGCTCGGATAAGGTTGCAGTTGGAAGTGGATCAGGTCTGACAATTTCGCATATTATGTCTTCCATTTTACATCACCATTCATCTAATTTTCGTTTACGTAACATTTTACATTGCCCATCTATTTCTGCTAACTTACTTTCTATGAACTGTTTTCTCGTGACAATAACTGTTATTTCATTTTTCTTCTGATGATTTTTGTGTAAAGGACACCATGACAGGGAAGACACTTTTCCACAGGAAGAGTGAAAATGGGTTGTATCATATCCATCTTCATCGTAGTCTCCAAAGTAAAACAAGTTGACCTTTTGCGCTTATTGGCGAGAAGGTGAACTCCTCTGTTTGGCATCAGTGGTTGGGGGCATCCTGCTTTTTCAATCTTGTAGCATTTGGCAACTCAACTACGTCTTCCAATTCATGGATTTCTTAAAGATCATGACTTTTGTGTTCCTATCCTATGGGAAAGAGTACCCATGTACCATTTCAATTATCATCTTCTATCACTACCTCACCATTAGAATTAATACATTCGGATATTTGAACATCTTCTTATTATTCTGTGAAAGGTTCAAAGTATTATATTTTATTTGTGGACGATTATTTCAAATATTCTTGGATTTATCATATGCGATTTAAACATGAGGCTTTTACTTATTTTATAAAATTCAAAGTCTTAGTTGAAAACATGTTATCCTGCAAAATCAAATCTATTCAATCTGATGGTGGGGGAAAATACCTTAGTAATAATTTTCAACGCTTTCTCTCTAATATGGGATATCTCATAAAATGTCGTGTCCTCATACACCTAAGCAGAATGGAGTGGCTGAACATAAACATAGACACATTGTCGATATTGGACTAACACTTTTGGCTCAAGCTGGTATGGATCCCATTTTTTGGGTCTAAGCTTTCAATGCTTCGGTCTATTTAATTAATAGATTACCCTCCAAAGGTCTAGCCTATGTATCTCCTTATGAGAAACTATTTCAAAGCCCTCCAAATTACTCGAGTCTTCGTGTCTTTGGTTGTTCATACTTCCCATACCTACACCCTTACAATAAAAATAAATTCAAAATTCGCTCCAAACAATGTGTCTTTTTGGGCTACTCTCTTCATCATCAAGGGTATCATTGCTTGGATATGGATATTGGGCAGGTCTTTTCCATTCAAGTTGGCTAATCGCAAGTCCATTTTCACATAGCCCATGACATCTCCCTCTAATGGTGTCGTTTTGCCATCATCATCTTCCCTACACACCTCTTCCCTTCAACCACTTACCTCATTGCCTTCCCACCCAGATTGTGCACCTGTGATAGCTACCTCTAATGTGGCACCCTTACCATCTCCACCATTTGACACTTCATCACCATTCTCTATGGAAGCCTCCATTGACTCGTCACTCATTGCCACCGCTGCCTCACCTCATAATCCTATAACCGTGCAACCTACTGCCATTGATCCTACTACCCATGATGCCTCTACTCTAATTCCCATCCAACCCACCCTAACCACCTCCACTCATTCCATAGTGATCCGTAATAACCTGAAAAGTGCAAGCCAAATCCCAAATATATGCTATCGGCTACTTGTGCATGTCATCCAATAAAACCAACCTGCTTTAGTCAAGCCCACAAACAATCTGAATAGCGTGCCACCATGTGTGCTGAGTTTGATGCTCTTCAATGAAACGGGACGTGGACTCTTGTTTCTCCCAAGGAAGATATGAATATTCTCTCTAACAAATGGGTATACAAGATTAAGAAGCTGATCGGATGGCTCTATCAAGCGCTACAAAGCGAGGCTAGTAGCCAATGGTTTTGATCAACAATAATGATTGAATTATAATGAAATATTTAGCCCGGTTGCAAAACACACGATCATACACACTATTCTTGAGGTAGCTATTCATCATGGTTGGACTGTGCGACAACTTAATGTCCAAAATGCCGTTCTCTATGGAATTTTGACAGAGGAAGTATACATGCGCCAACCGAAGGGTTTTGAAGATTCTAATTTCCCAAATCATGTTTATCGGTTGCACAAATCTTTCCTATGGTTTGAAACAAGCACCACGTGCTTGGTTTAAAAGATTTTTGGATTATCTTGAAAGCATTGCCTTTGTTGGTTCTAAAGCTGATTATTCATTATTCACATATCATCATAATGGAATTTTCATACTACTATTAGTATATGTCGATGACATTCTGATTACTGGCAACAATGAGTCGTATCTTGGCCACCTTATCATATCATTGGGATCATTGTTTGCCATGAAAGATTTAGGCCTGGCTTCATTATTTTCTTAGTCTTGAGGCTACTTTTTCTAATAATAGTTTTTATTTAACTCAAACCAAATATGTTATGGACCTTCTTCAACAAGCAAACATGGAGAATGCTAAGCCATATGGATCTCTAGTTACTAGTGGTAAAAAGGCTAAGTCCATCTGATGGTGATCCTCTGTCGGACCCTACCAATTATCGTAGCATTGTTGGGGCACTTCAATATCTCACACTCACCAGACTGGATCTAACCTTTGCGGTTAACTAAGTTTGTCAGTATATGCATCAGCCCTCTACTGCCCATTAGACAGTTGTCAAAAGAATACTTCGATATGTCAAGGGTACGGTTGATCATGGACTTCCGTTTAAGCCAAGGCCACTTCGTCTTCAAGCTTATTCTTATGCAGACTATGCTGATAGTCCTATGGATGGTCATTCCACTGGTGGGTTTTGTATTTATCTTAGAATCAACCCCATCTCGTGGAGTGCTAAGAAACAGTCCACCATTTCTCGATCAAGCACAGAGGCTGAATATCGCCAATTAGCACATACAATTGCTGAAATTTCATGGCTACGACTCTTATTTAAAGACTTGCGCATTTTTCTTTGTCTCTCTACTTATTTGGTTTGATAATATTAGTTCCATTTCACTGGCCTCAAACCCAGTTTATCATGCTCGCATTAAGCACCTTGAAGTAGATTATTATTATGTTCGTGAAAAGGTGGTCCGCAAAGAATTAGATGTTCGGTACATCAATATTGTTGATCAAATTGCTGATGTGTTTACTAAAGGACTTACCAGTGCTCGGTTTCAATTGCTAAAGTCCAAACAAATGGTCCGTCAACGCCCCATCAGTTTGCAGGGGTGTAATAACCAACAACCATCCTCGCCATCATAATCCTCAGAATAGTTGTATGATTTGTAAAACTCCTGTAATATAATTTATGTAAGTTCTATCATATGTACTGTCCCTAAAATCAAGGGATTGATTTTATCTCTCAAAAGAATGCAACAATTATTTAAGAGAGAGAATACAGAAAAGATAGTAGGCTTTTGACCCACATAATTCAATTCAATCTCTTGAGATCTTTTAGTTGCAATACACTCAACACTCCAAATTGAAAGTGTAATGGGAAGAAAGCTAAGGTCCCATTTGCGTGATTGTATAGAAATTAGTTTATGAGAACTCAAGCATGTAGAAACGCAATTTTTAAAATGTAGCTACCGAAAATTCCTTTTATGTAGAAATGTTGTTTTGGTGACATAGCAAAATTTCTATTTTTCTTATAATACAGTTTGGACGTCAATGTCTAATGAAAACATAGTATAATGTAATTATCAACGCCAGTTCATCTTTTGAGCCCAACTTCTAGTACACTTGGAGTGAAGAGTCTGATTTTTTGCTTGGAATTTGAGCCACTTGTTATTTTACTCTTAACCATCCATTTAATAACCACAAGTTGGATGGTTAGGATCAGTTAATCAGTATGATTCCTGGGACATGCTCCAAACACAATGTCCCCACAATCTGATTGGTTTGAATATAGAATCCATATGATAGTTGACCACAACTTAAAAGAATGGTAACTCTTCCAAAAAGCACATTGGTCATTGCACCAATAGTGATGGAGCGTGACCCATAAAGCACATTAGCCAAATGACAGTGATCATCTTATCTTGCACTTGGAATTTGAACCAGTTATTGTTAACCATTCATTTGATCAATTGGATGGTTAAGATTGGTTGATTAGTGCAATTTTAAGATGTGGTGCGGTGTCCCGCGATTTTTTGAGATATGGTCCGACCATGTGGGGATAATGAATCACTACCATTCTAAAACTGGTGGTAAGATATCATGAGAAAATACAAGAGAGATCAATTCCACCACCAGGTAAAAATATCTAGCCCGGGCACCAGGTGAGCCTGACGCTGATAATGAGAGAATCAGGCAGGTTTGCTCATTAGGTGGTGCTAAAAAACTTCCATCCTTGTTTTCTTCAACTCTATATTTATTTCTGAATATGTGGACCAACTCGATCAGCAGACACGGCCTGATTATTGGCCAGGGAGCAGAAATAGTTTTCGTTGATGAGTATAATTAACTCAGAGCCATCTTATGCTTGCAGATTGTGTTGGCTTATTTGCAATCAGTTGCCTCACTAGCATGAGACATAACAAAGCTTCTTGATCCTAAAGAGATGGGAGGCGGTTATAGTCATAAACTAACATAACAAAGGGTCTGCATATGCTGCATAAACTCCCAAAATAAATAAATAAATAAAAAAAAATAAATAAAAACTCAAATTGACCGTCTGTATTTGTGGCCACCCATTTAGAATGTTTTATAATTAAAACATTTCATGTTATTACCATAGGAAGTCGGTGCACATAAGCAGGCAAATCAGAAGAAGAAAAGAGCAAATGATCTAACTTCTCCAAAATCCACCAATCAAAGGTTAAAAATGTTCCACCAATCTATCTGGTTTTGCAGTTTGTGACCAATCTACACGGTCCCACAATTTTGGTTGTGTTTATGCCACGCGTACAACTTCTAAATGCACGAGTATCAACACTCCTAACTATCTAATAATTCTACCAGCGAGCAGCAAAATAAAATAAATAATAATAATCATAATCATCTTCACCTAGCTCAGCAGGAATGAAAAGTATTAAACACGGCATTAATTCAAAGCATTTTGAGAATAAATCCAAGACGCATACCAATGAGGGAAAACAATGCTTAAAAAATGGTGAGATAAAGTCACTACAAAAACTGGGTTTTTTTTTTTCCAATCACAATCAGATTATCCACAAAAGAAGGCCAGGAAAGGATCCATTCATTCAAACAGGAAGTCCAACGAGGATGGCTTCATCATCCATTTTCAAACGCAGCCTAAAGCTTTGGATCAGTTTGTCACTGACGTTTCTTTCTATGAATTACAAAGTCTAAAACCCTCATTAAGGCCCTGTTTGGATGCCTCTAATTCTCTCTGGCTTCAGGAATCGCACTGAATTGGCATTTTCTATGAAACCAGTTAAAAAACAGGCAAAGCATACGCTACCCAGATTTCACTCACTTTCATACCAAAACCGCCACTCAGGTACCAGAAAACAGTAGTTCAACTTCCAAAAGAAGCCTAAACCATGCCCATGATAAGAGATGATAAACTATTGTATACATCACAACTGTATTAAGTAGCTGCATCCACATGTGGTCTCAACCATTCATCCAGTGGGCCCAATCCTGGATGAGATACAAGCCCGCCCAGATATCACATACAATTGTAACAATCATTAATAGAAAATTGCCTGTTGCATGTTCATATCCTAACAACATATTCTAAACAAGGCTTTCCAGGCAACACAGATCCAACTGTTCAGATTACAACAGACTGAATGACCAAACGCAGTAGAACTCACCACATTAGAACCCATCTCAAACACATTCGCAAGATGAATGATCCACACTTGCACCTCCTAAATTCCTACATGGATTGATATGGGTCACTTTCAGTCCAAAACACGCATTGTACAACCATGCTAAAGTCATGTTACATCTCAGTCTACACAGAAAATGTACCAGCCACCAATAAAGCACAATACCATCTTAAAAAAATAAAAAATAAAAAAGATACTAGAAACAGCAAATGGCAGAAACCCATTAATGGAGTACAACATTCAAGTCAAAACTCGGCTTCAAAAAGCTAGTTATTTTATGCTCAGAGGAGAAAATGGGAGGTTTGAGGGGCAAAAGGAAATTTTCTGAAGATAAAATAATCTCTGGTCCCTACTGCTGGCCAGAATTATTTTTACAGGCCCATGGTATCAACACCATCATATAACCAAAAAAAAAAAAAAACAAAACAAAAGAAAAAGCAGAAGAATTCCAATCACATGCCTTTAAGAAGACAATGCACAAAAAGAAGAGCTGTCGGTTCCAATCCTCTGTTACCTTATTGTCTGCACTGCCCTGCTCTCAACATCTCATCACAGCCTATGGCTTGAGAGCCAGGGCTAGGCCGATCTTGGCGTTCTTCTCGATGGCACGGGTGTCCACCTCCCCAGAGATGGTGAAGAGTGACTTTGGCCTCCATTCATGCTGGATGAGGGCGCTTGCTTTGCCATAGTTGTTGAGCCGGGCCTTCACCGTGGTCAAGGGGTCCAACGCGTGCTGGGTGCCGATGGTGAGTGTGTTGTCATTGCTCGCGAAGCTGTGCGACAGCTCTGCACCCACCGCCATGTTCGACAGAGGGCTCACCATGTGATAGTAGGAAGCGGTTAGTGTATCCCCCTTGTCATTCCTACCATGCCATTACAAGATTTTAGCAGACCATTTTATTCAGATAAGAGGCAATCCCACAATTCCTCCCCGAAATTAAGGTATTTTTTGGACATCCCCGCCCCCACACACTCCATCCCCAATCGATATCAGTAACATATCAGGTTGACCTTAAACATCTCGAACATTGATTTGAAGTGGAGGGAAAAATTCAACCATGCAATAGGGTCCCCCATTTTTCTGCACCACTCCAAATGAATAGTAGAAAGGTATCCTTTCTACCAAATATTGAATTTGATTGTGATATGGGGTACATCCAAACAGAGACCTAAAAGATCATCTTTGTTCTGAACTGAATACTCACAAGATCAAGGAAGCTATGAGGTCATCACTGGAGAAGCTCAGCCCGGCATTATACTTGGTGAAGTTGCCACTGGCAGTGTCAAAAGACAAGTCGGTCCCAACAGAGAGACCACTGCTCCCAACTACACCTGAAAAGTTGACAATGGGGTTTGCAGTCAACCCAATGCTCGTGCTAATCCCTGCATAGTCGTGGACGTATTGTAGTTCCACCTGCAACCACAGCCACCGAATTTTCAAATTGGATAGGTCCTTGATGGTTGTAGCATGTTGTAACTATTTTCACTATGGATGGACCCTAGGGGAGAACTGAGGCGTAATGACATCCATAACACAGTCAGACTACATCAATATCCATAATTGTGGGCAAACACAGACTACCTTTTCTTCTTCGCATTGTTTTTCTTTCTTAGACCCTAGTACTGCTAAGGAAGTCAGATATGCTCATAGGCATGATCAAGCCACTCTCAATGAAACAACACATATTGAATTACACCGTTTCATGGCATATATGTCACAAAGGAGCTCCATATACCATGATTACAGCATTCTCATTGCAGACTTAGGGTCAGAGAATGAGATTGATAGCAGACTATATGATTTTTGTTCCAAATTCGGTGCATGCATGAAATACAAACACTTATTTCTTAAATGCACATCACAATATGGAACATTCATCTTTTATCAGTAGAAGATGGAATATATTTCAGCTTAACTGAGAAATCAAGGACCACCACCAAGGCAAAAAAGATTATCCCCATATCTGACACCTACAATTGTTTCTTTGTGAGTATCACAAATTTGACCCACAAAATCTTTTTAATTTTCATACAACAGAACATAAAACTTTTAATATACCAGAAGATCAAAGACCATTGATGGGAGAGAAAAAACAACTCCTTTTACCCCAATCGCTCACTCTTTTTATTATTATTAGGGAACTTTACAAAATAGTACCCCATTAATATGGTATTTACATCCGGGTACCTTATTTAATTAGATTTTCATTAAGCTGCCTCATTAATCATTTTTTTGTCAAACGGATACCTTCTGTTAGTTTTCAGTAATGTCTGTCAGTTTAAAGTATGATTTTTTCTAAACCGACGAAAATGCCCACCAATGTGGAGCTTCAACCTGAACGCGGATTGCATACCATGGACCCCACTATGATGTATGTGTTTAATCCACGCCATCCATCCAATTTGCGAGTTAATTTTTGGGCATGAGCCCAAAAAAAGGCAGATCCAAATATCAGGTGGACCACACCTCAGGAAACAGTGGTGATGAACGTCCACCATTAAAAACTTTTTGTAGGCTACAAGATCAAGCTGTTATTTGCTTTTTCCCTTCTTTAAGCTCTGTGTGTCCTTGTCAATAGGTTAGATGGAAAATAAACATTACTGGTGAGCATTAAGGTGGGCCTTAGGAAGTTTCTAATGGTGGGCATTAAATCAGCACCGCTTCTTATGGTCTGGTTCAGCTGAGATTTTGATCTGCTTAATTTTTTGGTTCATGCCCTAAAAGGAGCTGGAAAAACAGATGGACAGCATGGATACACAATAAATATATCAAGGTGGGCCCATGGTCAGGGCCGTACAGTGTTGGGATGAAGCTGAAGCCGCACTTAATCCGGAGAGGTTTAACCTGCAGCAAAGACGATGCAGATTGCTTGCCGTCAGGACATATTGTAGTTGGAAGCTGCGTGGGGCCCAAGGAGATTCCCATAATAAATCCACTCTCTTCATCAGTTTTGCAAGACAACGATATGACAGGAATCTAGGAATCAAGAAGATCCAAAAGTCATGTGGGCCACACCACACGAAACAACGTCCATTGGGCGCCCACCATTAGAAACTTTGTGGGGGCCATAGAAGTTTATATCAGGATGATATTTGTGCCTACATTTTATCTGAGTGGTAATAACCCTCTGAACAGGTTGGATAGCCTATAAACATCATTGTCGGCTCCAGGAAGGTTTCAACGGTGGACGTTCCGTTCCCACTGTTTAATGTGGTGTGGCCCACATGAATTTTGGATCATCCTGATCTTGGCTCTTGTCCTATTGTGGTCTTGCAGAATTGATGACAGTGCATTTGTGACGAGCATCTCTGTGGGCCAACACTGTTTCTAACTAAAGGAATCACGCCCGGCAAAGCACCAAAGTGGTGCTTTAACCTGGATTGCATTCGGTGCTATGTGGGCCCCACCATGATGTATGTGTGTAATCCACTCCATCTATCCATTTTTCCAGATCATTTTAGGGGATGAGCCCAAAAATGGAACAGATAAAAATCTCAGGTGGACTACACTGCAGGAAACAGTGATGAGGAATGTGCACCATTAAAAACTTCTTGTGGGCTACAAAAGTTTCCGATCAAGCTGCTATTTGCCTTTTCCTTTCGTCAACGTCTGTGTGTCCTTATCAACAGGCTGGATTTAAAATAAACATTATAACGGGCATTACGGTGTGCCCCAGGAAGTTTTTATGGGTCGTCATTAAATCACCATTGTTTCCTATGGTGTGGTCCAATGAGATTTGGATCTGCCTCTTTTTTGGGCTCATGCCCTAAGATGATCAGGAAAAATGGATGGACGGCGTGGATACATCATGCTGGGTCCCATAGAGCATGTACCAGTAGCCATGTCCCTGCTGCTATGCAATGGACGTCCACTGATTTTTTTTCCTTTTAGAAATTACTTTTATAATAACACATTATTAATGATATTTACATCTAGGTACCTATTTAATCCTATTAAGTAAACTCATTAACTGGGGGCATTTTTCTCATTTTAGGAAAAAAAAATTCTCTAAATTGACTGACGTTAGGGAGAACTAACAGAAGGTACCCATTTGACAACAACTTAATTAATGAGTTAGGTTAATGAAAACTTAATTAAAAAAGGTACCGGGATGTTAGTACTAAGATGGATATGGACAAGGCATGTGATCATGTGGATTGGGCATTCATTGATTATATATTAGGAAGATTGGGGTGCAGCAAGAAATGGAGAGGTTGGATCCAAGCATGCATTGATTCGGCGGCTTTTTCAGTTTTGGTTAATGGGGTCTCTTAAAGGGTTCTTCAAATCCTCTAGGGGCATAAGGCAGGGAGATCCCCTATCTCCTTACCTTTTTGTGATTGTAGTTGAGACTCTCAACAATATGTTGAAAGAAGGGGAGGAGGTGGGTCAGGCATGAAGGTCACCCATTTGCAGTATGTGTACAACACATTATTATTCTATGATGTGGTTGAAGAGGAGGTTGACAACCTTCATAAGATTGTATCTTGCTTTGAGTTGGTTTCCGGTCTGAAGATCAAATCTAGATAAAAGCAAAATCCTTGGAGTCAGGCTAAGTGGCTAGGAGGTGGAGGATTTGGCGAAAGTGTTTCGTTGCAAAATGGGATCTTCCCTTCCAAGTATTCGGGGTTACCTTTGTGCATCGGGAAACCCCCAAAACATCTTTGGGATAAGCTCGTAGAAAGAATTAAAAGAACTTTGTCAGTTTGGAGAAACTGATATATGTCCTTGGGAGGGCAGATCACCCTAGTTAAAACGGCCTTCTCCAAGTTGTCATTGTATTTCATCTCTCTTTTCAAATGTCCTAAGTTGGTGCTGAAACAAGTTGGAAAGATTAAGAAGGGACTTCCTTCGGAGGGGGGCGGAGAATAAGCATAAGTTTCATTTGCTCAAGTAGTCAAAGGTGTGCAAGCAGGTCGAAGATGGTGGGGCGGGAATTAGGGTGTTGGAGTTGATGAATCTGGCTCTTTGGGGGAAATGGATGTGGCGGTTTGGTACTGAAGGAAGATTGTGGAGAGAGCTCGTGACGTGCAAATATGGCATTGATTTAGGGGGACGGAAGATAAAGAGATCGTCGATTTAGAAAGCAGCGGAATCAATTGCAGTCTTGTTTTTTTAGGGCGTTTCCTTTGCGCTAGGTGATGGAACCCGCATTCGCTTTTGGGAAGATCCTTGGTATGGAGGTAATATTCTTAGTGACGCCTTCCTGAGGGTGGCCAATTTAGCTATAGAAAAGGATATCGCGGTGGATAGGTGCTTTTCTTTGTCCAGCATTTCTGGTTTGTGGCTTCCCCCATGCAGAAGGGAGCTTTTGGATGAGGAAATAGCAGAGTTAGAGTCATTCTTGGAGACTCTTCGGCTTTTTTCTCATGTCTGTAAGGGAAAGTGACTCGTTAGTGTGGCACGCACACTCTTTCGGGCACTTCTCGGTGCGGTCTTTGTATAACATGCTTTACAAATTGGTTTCAGGCATCTGTGTCTTCCTTTCCCTCCCAATTCTGGTCGTATGGGGAGGCTCCGAGAGAAGCGGCTTTCTTATGGTTGTTGGGTAGGGAAAAGGTGCCAACGTTGACAATTTGCAAAAGAGAGGTATGATCATTCCCAATGTTTGCATCATGTGCATGGCTGATGCGGAAACTACAGATCACCTCTTCATCCACTATACCTTTGCTCGGAAGGTATGGGATTTCTTCCTCAGGATTTTCAGTATGGATTGGGTCATGCCCGAATCGGTGGATAGCTTGCTTTGGGCTTGGCACGGAGGGGCCCTCTATAAAGATGTCAAAGCGCTATGGCAGCTGCTATGATGGTTACAGTGTTTGGGGCATCTGGGAGGGGGGGAGGAATGGTGTTGTTTTCTCAATAGATGTGTTTCTGAGAAGGTCGTGGTTAGGAAAATTTCCTTGTTAGTTAGAGATTGGGCTTCTAATGTTTTGGAGGTGAGATCTACCTCTTTATATGCTTGTTTTTCCTAGCTGCGGCTGCCTTCTTCTCATGGTAGCAGTTTAATAAAATTTTATGTTCTCTCAAAAAAAAAAAAAAAAAAAGTCGTGTCTACCTAAGCAGTCCTTAAATTGGAAACATGAAGATAGATTAAGAAATAGTATGCATGAGTATTAGCAAAGCTACCACTTTGTTTGCATTACTAGCAGAAGCACAAGGCATCTATTTAAGCAGACACATGCAAATTGTTTAGGAAATACCATGAACAATCAGAAAAGCTGCCATGCTTACAAGATTATAATTTGGACGTGACAACCATACATAATCTTGAGTGAATTTAGTGAATTCAAGAAAGTGATGAGTAACAACAACAGTGCATAAGATGCTACTACGGATGCGGAAGCGGATTGCGTACTGAGTAAACTCTGTGGGGCCGACTGGTATGTATGCGTCTTATCCACTCCGTCCATCTGTTTTACCAGATCATTTTAGGGCATGAGACCAAAATCGAAGCATATCCAAAGCTCAAGTGGACTACACCACAGGAAACAGTGTGAAGTGAACACCTACCAGTTGAAAACTTCTTGGGGGGGGCAACAGAAGTTTTGGATCAAGCTGATATTTGTGTTTCCCATCATCCATGTCCTGTGCTATGAAGGTTTCAGCAGTGGACGTCATTATCCCCATTGTTTCCTATGGTGTGGTCCACTTAAGCTTCAAATATGCTTCGATTTTCGGCCCTAGGATGGACAGCATGGATAAGACACACATCCACGTGTGGGCCCCACAGAGTTTACTCAGTACACTATAGCGTACTGAGGTACTCAGTATACAATCCGCTTCCCATGGACACAAATTTAGAAGAAGTTGAAAGATAAACAATAATAGATGTTACATCTATTATTGTTATAAAAAAAAAAAATTAAAATAAATAAATAATTTACATCTGATAACGAAACTGTGAACCATTTCTCACTCAGGAATGTTAGGCAAAATGATGACATTATATCCTTCTTTGACAGTACTAACTGAGAGAGAAACTATGAAACAATGGTTGTGGAGCAGTCCACAATTCAACACCAGAGAAAATAGAAAGTCTTCCAAGAAGTTGCAAACTGAGACGGAGCATGCCATGAAAGTGCTAATTAAGGAAAGCAACACAATCCATTCCAGTTTTACTGAATTGCCATTTTTATGTATTAAAAGAAGATTTCATTCATAGGATAGGATCTCGATAATGAATTTAGCTCATATAAGCTATCTGTAGTGAACAGAAACCAGGGCCCAAAGGTAACCTTACATCATGATATGCTTTCTGAGTTGATTAGGCAGAACAATGTGATTCATGACAATGGCATTAGAACGAAAAAAATGACAGTAAAGGGAAATAAAATTTCTTACCTTGCCAGATCTTTGGTCAGGAATAATGAAGCTAAAAATGGTCTTGAGTCCCGGTGCAGGCTCATCGATTGTAATTGTTGTAAAAAGCTAGAAAAACAATTTCCAAGAATCAACAAAATGATATAGTGATAAAGTCGAGAGAGAAAAATGTAGTTCTTTCTTAGCAAATATGCTTTGCTTCGATGGAATGTCAATTATCAAGTATCATGTAACATTTCTGAAAGAGGATATTTGATTCTTAAGAAGAAAAATAGGCACACAACACAAAGTGCATACAAATACTTGTATACATATCTAAACAAGATAAGTCTACAAGATGACATGGGGAACACATTAGATATTTATAAAAGCATGCTACATATAATACGCTATGATACAATGACAATAAATAAATAAATAAGACCTTACTACATAAGATTTACTGACCATAACTACCAGAAAATAGACAAATCATTCTTTACTTTTCATTAGATTCCCATTCGTGTTTATTGTAAATTTACTCGAGTGAATATTGTATACATGGCCAAAATATAGACTGATACAGTGTACCGGCCAACGGGTACACTGTATCACTGGTTTTCAGTATGATAATTATGGGAGAAACGACTGTGCCCAAATTCACACAAAACCAGCTGATGCATAGAGGCCAAAACAGTTCTCCATGCATTTGTTTGCACTAGTTAGATTATTTTTCCTGTTTATTCTTCCTAGGTTTTTTCCTTTTTCATTTTGTTTAAAGTTGTAGAATATGTGTTGTGTTTCACTTTTTCACAATAATGTTTCTGCATTTAGAGACTATAAAAACCTTAATACTCTGAAACTGATGAAACTGAAGTCACACAAATACAACAATTGGAGAAGTTAAGAACTCAGTACTCAACATTGGCAGACAAATAATGCAAACCATACCACAAATCAAACCAATAAATGCATAAAAACACAACTGAAAAAAAAAAAAATCTAATTATGGAAACAAGCATTTTCCATTTTTTTCTGATTTTCTCAGAATATTTTGAATTAAAAAGTTCGCAGAAATATTGGCAACGGTTTGGTTAATAATGGCATAATGGCATCAGTTTTTTGGCTAGCTGATATAGCCACAGATTCCGATATTTAGACCTACGATTGTATGGTTATCAGAATCTTCACCAAGTCCATGTACCGTAGAATTAAACATATATTGGACACCATGCATCCATGTCTGATGCAAGCACTCACATCTCTGTTCAAGTAAAATAATCCACAAGAAGGTTTGAAAGAAAAAAAAATGTTGAATGCTGCAAAAGCAGGAACTATGGATCTACAAACTTGGATGTCTTACATTAGAGTTTGTGTCCACTTTGACATCAGTTGTGATGTTCTTGTTCTTCAATTGCGTATTCACGTCGGCCAGAAACAGCTCGCCTTTCTTTGTTCCTGATGCAGTGATTGCCTACATATGTGGAACAAGACAAAATGTCATTTAACATAACTAGGCCAGGGATGCAGCAAGTACTGAAATCAATAAAACCGTTGCAATTGAAACTTGAATGTGAACAAAAATATGGCTAATGACGAGAGGCCCAAAATGACTAATAACCACTCCACAGACCAGCACATGAAATGGTAATTGTAACCCAATCATAGCTACTTTAAGATCACAATGACTGCAGGAGACATTGAACCCAATAACATTCTCACCCAAAAAAGCCTAACTGCTTGGTTTTTATATACGTGGTGGCTAAGACAAATTTTTAAACATACCAAACATGCAGATACATGTACATTGCAAAAAATATTATATAATGATATGCATAGAGACATACAACATGAACTATATTGTGTTTACAAGAAACATTAGATGACATCAAATATTAAGTCTCTAAACTTTAACATAAGATGGTACACTATTGTTTTTGCATGGTGTGCCATAAAGGCCGTTACGTAAAGGTAACGGTGGCGACCGTTATACGTTACGGGGTCGCAATGACTGTAACAGCCATTATGGAAAATATGACCTGTAACTGCCATTAACTGCCCGTTACGCCACCTGTAAAGGCTATAACATTAACAACCCTGTAATGATCTATTACGGGACATACAGGTTTTTCAAAGAAAAAAATCAACGTTAAAGGGCAGAGATAGGTTTTTTCGAGATTTTTTTTTTTCAATAAAAAAAGAGACCGTAATGGCCATTATGTGGTTTGGGGGGGGGGGGGGGGGGGTCCGTATCCAACGGCAAAGCCAAAGGTGTTCCATAACGATAACGATGGCCGTAACGGCCACCACCGTTACCGTTACAATACGAGCCGCAACGGCCGTTACGGACCCCATATCGGCCGATGCGGCCCTTTTTTATTTTTTGAAAAATACTGTTACTGGACCGTTACGGCCTGTTTTTCTTGTAACGGCCGTTTCAACCCCGTAACGCGTAACAGTCATGACTGTTTCCGTTACGTATTGGCCGTATATGTAACCGTTTTGGAATACCTTGGTAGGGGCGAGGTTGCCCCCCCCCCAAACTTTTTTTTTTTAACGGTGGGATTTAAATTCCCATTTTATAAGGTGTGGTCCAAAAGAGCTTTGGATCGCCATGAGTTTTGGGACCATGCTCCCAAAAGAGCTTTGGATCGCCATGAGTTTTGGGACCATGCCTTAAAATGAGCAGAAAAAATGGATGGACAGCGTGGATGAAATACATACATCTTGGCAGGGCCACAGAGCATGTCCAACTATGTAAGAGAGACGTTTTCTCCACGATGCAGATTTCCGGCAAAAGCATTTCACATGGAGTTCGTGTGCAAGGAAGCCGGGTGGGGCCCATTGTGATGTTTATGAGAAATCTACCCTGTTCATCCATTTTGTGAGCCCGTTTAAGCACATGCGACAGAAAATTAGATGGATCCAAAACTCAAGTTGGCCAAACGAGAGGAAACAGTGGGGATTAAACGACCACCGTTGAAATATTCGTATGGCCACATATGTTTTGTATTCAGGTTAAGTTTTTTGTGTTTCCAGTTCATCCCAATGGGAATGACCTTACAAACCATTTGGATGGTATAAAAACATCAAGGCAAAGCCCAGGAAGGTTTTAACCGTAGGCATTTCTTTCCCCATTGTTTCCTCTCGTGTGGCCCACTTCAGTTTTGGATCCATCTCATATTTTGTAGAATGTCTTAAAATGGGCTCACAAAACGTATGGACAAGATGGATTTCTCATAAACATCACAGTGGGCCCAACCCAGCTTTCCTATGCCAAAACTTCTCGCGAGAGGCTTTCACTGGAAATCAACATCCAAAATCCCTCTTTTACAGAAGCGGATTCGGTGTTACCCGGGTAACGGCTTAGTGGGTGTTACCCTCACTGTATGGCCCACCTTGATGATGGTTTGTATATCCACTCCGTCCATCCGTTTCTCCGGCCCATTTTAGGAGGGGGTACCAAAACTTATGGAGATCCAAATATTAGCTGCCCCACACCAAAGGAAAGAGTGGTGATTGAGTGCCTCACCAGTAAAAATTCCAAAGAGCCCATCATAAGGTTTTCTTAATGTTTATTTGCAATCCAACCTGTTGATAATGTCAAGAAGATCTGGATGAAGGGAAAAATACAAAGATCATCTTGATCCAAAACTTTTGTGGCCCACGAAAAGTTTTTAATAGTCATTCATCATTGTTTCTAGTGGTATGGTCCACCTGAGATTTGGATGTTCTTAAGGTTTGGGATCCCGTCCTAAAATAATATGAGAAAACAGATGGACAGTGTGGATATAAAAAAATACATCAAGATAAGCCCCATACGGTTAGGGTAAAACCCAATAAGCTATTATCCGGATAACAGCTAATCGGCTCCTCTATTTTACCACCCGAGGTAGAGAGGGTTTTCTAAGAAGGCCAAATCATAGGGTTTTCTTTTTCTGCTAAGAAACGAAAGAGAAAATGAGAGATTTCATTTTATCTTGATTTTCAAAAGATTTCAAATATTATTTATCTAATCAGGTAAGTTTTATTTCCTACAATTTTCTCTCTCTTTTTCTCTTTTTTTTTGTTTATTTCCTACAATTTTCTCTCTCTGCTTTGATCAAGGTATGAAAAAAAAAAAAAACGATCCTTTTTTTTTATTTGTTGATCGTTGCTTTATGCTTGCGCCTCGCCCCCCCTGGAAGAAAATCCTGGCTCCACCCTGCCCGTATCATAAAGGTAACAGTGGTGGCCGTTACAGCAACCGTTACAGAATACCTTGATTGTTTGATACCATAAGAGTCACATGGCATGCACCAGTAAGTACATAATATGACATTTGTTTGTGCCAGGAATAACTTCAAGACAGTTTGTCTAGTAAGACAATCTTCAAATGATTTTGCAGCAGTGTCATCAGTCGTCAGAAGGCCTCGTCAACATTGCATACATTTACATTCGTGTTCTCAAATACATAACTTCAAGAATGCCTATTTTAGTAACCCAAATTATTCCTTCAGATATGTCCTAACAGCAATCGATGCCTGTCTGTATGGCAGAAGATGCAAGAAAACCGAAATTCCCGCTCTTGAAACTCCCAACTTGGTTCCCGAGCTCTCAGACAAGCTTCAACAGTATGAAGCTTATGCTTTAAAAGCTAAAGCATTTGGCCTAGGCTTTTGAGGTGCATATCACTGTTGTGGACATACGTGAACCTTGTCATGTATGGCATAACTATAGTGGAGGACAACCCTATACTTGCTCAAACGGCATGAGCTTGCAAGACCAAATGGAAGGTTGCATTATACCACCATTCTACTCATGGAAACCAATTAAGCCAGTGGCTTGGGTGATCGCTAGTAAAACACCGTAAGTGATTCTCTGAACATCTGTTCACTACTTCTGTATGCCCACCTGTCTGTGCTAATTTTTAGATCAGTTTCTTCCAGGCCAAAATTAGCTTGTTAAAAGTTAAAACAGCGTCACGATCAACCACGATGGAGGTGAGCATGTCATGGAGTTTAGATACCCACATCACAAACGCAGGCTAACATTACAGCCAAGAATGGGTGCAGAAAGGTAAAATGTGCACACTTCATCAGTTTGTCCATGATCACCATGATAGAGTTAAAGCCTTTTGACATTGGCTCTTAAGAAATCCATAAAAATTTCAGACCATATTTTGTCCAAGATTGGAAAAGCTTGTAGAAGTCTAGGTGGTGCACATGTTTCACCCCTGTAGTGTTGATAGACGTCACATTTAGGGCCCGTTTGGATTGTAAGTTACTTAAGATAAGCTACTTATCAGATAAGTTACTTACCTTGGTTTTTACTTATTAAGCAGATAAGTATGTTGGTAAACAACATACTCATCAGCCAATAAGTAAATAAGTATGTTTGGTAATAACACATTGATAAGTAACCTTTCGAAAGAAAATTTCAAATCTACATATAACAAGCAACATATTGACATGAAAAGAAAAAGCTAAGCGTTGAGGCAGTTTTCCTAACAGAATGAGCTTTTCTTTTAATCCCACGTGCGTGCAATAAAGCTCATCATGTACATGCCATGCATGTGCTAGCATAGCACGATTGGTCTGAGATACATTCCATCCATCAGAACGGGACCACTATATGGATGCCCTGGCACAAGAATCAGGTTGATCCACTGGTCAGGTGGGCCACAGTCTGCGAAATAAATGTACGGCTCCGGAAGACTTGGCTGAAGTTTTCTAACCCATCCACTTGTTTCCAATAGTCGGTCCACATGGTGAGTGGACTAGAACCATTTTTGGGAAAGATGTAGAAGATCAGATCAACATGATTGGTGGATTGGATCTTGCACCAATTAATGTAGGGCCCATCTTTGATGTGGGATGTCCACTGTGTGAGCCCCACCTTTGATGGTACAGTCCATCATGTGGGG
The DNA here is from genome assembly GCA_003013855.2 of Liriodendron chinense. NCBI lineage: Eukaryota > Viridiplantae > Streptophyta > Magnoliopsida > Magnoliales > Magnoliaceae > Liriodendron > Liriodendron chinense. Next base: position 5,897,062 of record PVNU02000070.1, read on the forward strand.
CCTCCTTTGATATGGACGGTATGAGAGAGCAGTAATTGAGTGAACCATGAGAGAGAACTTTGATATGTAGCATGACCTGAGAGAGATAAGTAGAAAAGCTAAATTGGAGGGCGGTTAATTAACATTGGAGGGTGACTAACAGTGTGGATGTGTACTAACCCAAAAAAAAAAAAAAAAAGGGAGCAAAAGCATGACATGAGAGAGAGAAGTAGAAAAGTCAAAAGTCAAAGCTAAAAAAAATGCTTCTAAAGATAAGTAATTTTTAAGAGATAAATTACTTTCAATTATACTTACCAAACGAACTTAAGTGCCAAAAGTAACTTAACGTCTTAAGTTCAGTCGAAAAGTAACTTATTTGGTAGTATCCAAACGGGCCCTTAATGACCAACATCTTGATATCACGCTTCTTCCTTTCCAATGGAAGGCACAGGCAATGGGTTTGTTGGCCCGAAAGATGCCAAAAACTAATGGCTGAGGCGTGAAAATATTTAAATATTGACGTTTTCTAAGAGGAACTACAGACTAGTATTGGCCCTCCCTTATACCTTAGATCACGATTCTGGTATGTGCAATGTTTCACTTTGTTGGACCTAGATTCAAGCTTGCACTTGACACTAGCATCTTCTTCCCACTCCTATCAAATACTCTGAAACTCCAAAATAGAAGGACTAGAAACAGCCACCACTACAATGTCCTTCATATTAGAGAACAAGGGATCTGTGGATGGCTGTTCTTTTCCTCACCAGTACAATATTCCATGGTTGTGCCCATTTTTTCACTCAGTACTTGAGGCTTCTTTGATGGCTGGTCCACAACTAAATGTGTTGCCGTAAAATATATATATCAGCGCCATTTACTGATCGAAACATTTGCCAACAATTTGTGTTCATATGCCGACGTGTTTTGGTATTTTCCCATACTGCTTTGCAAAAGCAAGCAGCAACTCTTGCATTAACATGCTTCCAACCATGGGGGGATGCGTTAGAATCAATCTTGGACATTGTGAAGATGTGTAACATCAAGGCTGAAATAGTCATGGTGTTCTTGAGGGCTTGGAATGTTTGCTTGGCCTCAGTGTTCTACATAAAAGAATCCCTTTTTAGTAATGATGTTGGAGTGTTGACCTTGCCATGTCGTTGCCAGTGAGACTGTGTCTACAATTACTTCATATTTAGGTCAAGAACCATCCCATTTTGGAAATTATATGGCCAAGATATACTACCTTAGTCTTATAAAAAACACAGTTTGCTTGCATTGCAAGCAATTGATTCTTCAACAACAGTCCAATCAGTGTTCAAGTTATCAATATCGCTACAAGTTTTGCTAGCTGGGGATACGGAAACAATAATGCTATTATTGATAATATCGCCGATAACCGGAAATGCGGGGAAACATGGGGGAAATGATGGAATTTTTCGGATGAAACTTCCGGAGATGCTAAAATACACATATTTGCATATTTATGAGTAAAAAGAATGAATGCATACATAATAAGTTTCCATTTAATGGATGGATTGGGGGGGGGCTAAAAGCATGCGTTGTCGCAAGAAATCGGTCCAATAATAACTAAAACGAGTTTATATAATACAAATATAGGTACCATACAATAAATGAACATGTAAAATAAATAGACTCAAACAAATGCAGGTACCATAGATCCATCCACCCATTATCCATCCATCCACCCATGCATGCATACATATACACACATAAAAACATGCATTTCATCATACAACCATGCACCCATAAACAAAATTGAAATGGAATCTTTTTTAGTAAACAGATTTTTGGCGATATCGATACATTAGCAATATTATCAAAATATTGCCGATACACTGCTAATACAAGTGACAACTAGAATTTACACAGTAAAAAATATTGGCAATACAAGCAATGCCTGGAATTTACAAAGTTGAAAATATTGGCGATACTTAACAATACATCATCAATATCTGGAATTTCTGATACTACCAGTGTTATCGATATTACCGAGCTGGAGATATAGATAATATGGGGGATATTATCGATATGTTTGGGATACTCCAAACTAGAGTCCAATGCTACTTGATATTAAATTTCAGAAGAAGAAAAATGTTAACTTGACATGCAGCAAATTTTCAAGCCAAGAAAAACTATACATGAGGACATTATCAAAATTTAACAATGTGAACATAACATAGATATAGCAGAAGACATCGTTTTTAGTCTTTGAAATTTTGACAAAGTGCTGATTAATCCAAAGGGCAAATGACAAGAGACTTGTAGCGTCTGTCATGGGTTTGGAAGTCAATCCTGTGAACGTCTGAGCTGTCATCCTTATTCAGTGATACCATGGGCCAATTTGCCTTTTTTCCAAACCAATAAGACTTTTGAAGAAAAATGAACTCAAACTCAGACAGATGATCCTAGCTCCAAAATCTCCGCAACCATTTTTCCCTACCTCATTTTTTTTTTAAATATAGGAGCACCAATATGGTCTCTTGTTTGTGGCACCACTGCCTAGAATAAGGTTATTCTATGGTCATGTGGTCTAGAAGGGGCATTCCATAGAAAACACATCCAGAATTCATTCAAAGTTAACATATGTCAAGGATTCGTGCCAAGCCTGATTCGGGCTTGATGTCATGCTCAATTGGGCCACACTTCCCCAATGAGCTTTTGAAATCGAGGTTCCATTAAGTAATTGCTAGCCCCCATCTTTTCATCACATGACCCATGTTCACCAGGTACTATGATCCGTTTCTCGTCGTTGGATTATGCATTGTTAGCCTTGAGAATTTCCTTGTATATCTCCAAGAGCGAGAAGTCACTACACCCTCAAAACAACATTAATCTGCCTACTGCCAATAAAAAGAAATTATCAATAACCTCATAATTCTCCACCACCAACTAAATATTTGGGACTTGCATTCGCTTTTTAACCATGCTCAGCAGGCAACATTTACTTTGATTTGATCGATGCTACAGATGTTGCGGTGCTTCCGGAATCACTCAGTGTCTCTGACTAGCTGTTTCTTGATGTGCCCCTCAACCTTCATTGTCCTAGTTAATAGCATGTGCTGCCAAAGGATAAATTCATAATTGCCAATGGCTCCCCTAAGCAATCTGCTGACTTTTTAATATTTCCATTTCATCATCCATCCCCTCAGTGCCTCCAGACACATTCTATGAGAAGTGAGAGCAGCACAATCTTGCATTTCTGCCATAAGTTGAAGGAAAAACGTTTGTCATGCATCTCCTTCACTTCAATGGTCAATAAGCATTGGATAAGCAGTGTTTGAGTCATTAGTATCGCTGCAAGTTTTTCTAGCTGGGGATACAGAAACAACATTGTTATCGTTGATAATATCGCTAATAACCGGAAACGAGGGGGAAACATGGGCAAACATGGGGGAAAAGGTGGCATTGTTCAATGAAACTTCAGGAGATGCTAAAATACGCATATTTGCATATATATATGAATCAAAAGATTGAATAAAGAATGCATACATAACACATTTCCATTTAATAGGGGGCCTAAAAGTATGTGTTGTCGTAAGAAATCAGTCCAATAATAACTAAAATGAGTTTATATAATACAAATACAGATATAATACAAGAACTAGGACATGTAAAAATAAATGAACTCAAACATGCATCCATCCATGATCGATATAGTACAAATGCAGGTACCATACATCCATCCATCTATCCATGCATGCATACATATACACACATACAAACATGCATTTCATCATACAACCATGCACCCATAAACATAATGAAACGGAATTTTTTTTAGTAAACAGATTTTTGGCGATATCGATACATTGGTAATACATTGGCAATATTATTAAAATATTGCCTATCAACTAGCGATACAAGAGACACTTGGAATATACACACCCGAAAATATTGGTGATACAAGCGACACCTTGAATTTACATAGTCGAAAATACTGGCAATACTTAGCAACCTATGGTTAATATCTAGAATTTTTTATATTACCAGTGTTATTGGGATTGCTACCAATGTTATCGATATCGTTGAGCTGGAGATACAAATAATATTGGGGATATTATCAACATATCAGGGATACTCCGAACTGATGGGCATCACTACTAGTGTTATCGTTATCGCCGAGCTGGAGAAATGGATAATATCGGGGATATTATCAATATATCAGGGATACTCCGAACAATGTGGATAGGTAAGATGAGCTGGAGCTAGTCACACACCCTGGACTCAGTTTGTAATTTCTGCACCCAATGCCTTAATATTCACAGTTTCCACAAGCAAAACCTATGGCCTTTGCCATACAACCTTACCTATAACTCATATGGCCAAACTCGATTTGGAATTTCTCAAACTCATTTTGATACTCCCCACGAAATTCATTTGATGAAGCTCGGCCAACCTTAATGCAGTGGCATTTTCACACCGGGCTTGAGTGGGGCAGGCCCGTGCGAAACGGGAGCACACTCGAGGTGGGGCAGACCATGCGAAGCGGCTAGACTATGCGAAGTGGGGCGGCTCACGAAGGAAGGCTCGACCGAGGCCTGGCCTATGAAATAAAAGGATATTCCGTGCCTCCCCCATCAGCTCTGGAGCTTTTGGTAAGTTGGTCGGATGTCCTGCGTAAAATTGGTATCAGAGCAGGAGGTCTCGTGTTCGAGACTCCTCACCGAGGGTGATTAATGCAGGGGTATTTTCACATTGGGCTCAAGTGGGGCGGCCCGTGCGAAGTGGGAGCACACTCGAGGTGGGGCAGACCGTGCGAAGCGGCTGCACCATGCGAGGCGGGACGACTCACGAAGGAGGGCTCGACCTGGGGCTTGGCCTAGCCTGGGCTATGAGATAAAAGGATATTTCGTGCCTCCCCCATCAGCTCTGGAGCTTTTGGTGAGTTGGTTGGATATCCTGCGTCAAACCTCACATAGATATTTTAGGAAGCCAATGTCCCAAATCTAATGCATATGATGGTTTTAAAATTCATATGGCTCTCATAAACTTTCTCCATGTAGGCCAACCATTCACTTCAAACAGTCAAACAATTGGGTAACATCGTCATCCAAGTTGCAGGAAGCCATTTCTACCATTTTCTCCTCTAAAATGCAGTACAACTTAACAAATTGCTTAGCACAGAGAATCCATAGGAATGTTTCTTCCCATGTGAAATGTGGAAATACCATATCAAGAGTTTTATGTTGTTGGTCACTACTATCAGTGTCATCTTGGGGCTAAATTGCCAATTCATGATTCATCGGGGGACTAGAACTAGAGTTGGAGCTGGTCCTTCATCATAAATATATCATGGGTGCGCCTCTGATAATGGATTATACTCGGCAGCCATTGCTAACCTTTTATTGAGTCAGAGAAGATATTTGACGGAATCTTTGAAATCCCCTTTTTTTGAAGAGTAATAGATCAATTTATAAAGAAAGCACAAAGAACTTTAGATTAAGCAAAAAAAATATAGATTAAAGACTTGCAAAGATTTAATACAAGAAGCCCATTTCACTACGAGGCACTTAGAGGTTTGGAAGTGACCTCATCTAGCATATTCCTTTGACAAGGAGGTATCCACACCACCTCAAACCCTATGACAGTGAAACACTTAGTAACCATTATATCCTTTTCCACCGCTAGACGTGCCACTCTTGAGAAAGTTTTTTAGAAGGATGTGTCTCCAACCCATGCATCCTCCCAGAGTTTGATTATCTCCCCATTTCTAACAGCAAAGCCGATCCCTTCACTAAAATTGGACTTGAGCCTTGCAATCCCCGACCAAATAGCACGATGCTTTATAAAGATGAGTCTTTTACACCACACTTACATGATTCATTGGGCGATTGGAGGTGGAGTTGGAGCTGATCCTTCATCATCAATATATCGTGGGTGCGCCTTTGATACTGGATTATACTCAGCAGCTATGGCTGATATTTTATTGAGTTAGATAAGATATTTGTGGAATCTTTGAAATCCCCTTTTTTTTAAGAGCAATAGATCAATTTATAAAGAAAGCACAAAGAATTACAAAATAAGCAAAAAAAGAAAGATTAGAGACTTCTAAAGATTTAATGCAAGAAACCCATTCCACTACAAGGCGCTTAGCTTTGCAAGTGAACTCATCTACCTTACCACACTCGTTCTCGAAACACCTTTCATTCCATTCCCCCCATATAGACCATATGGCAGTCAATAAAACCAACCTCCAAAGATCCCGAGCATTTTGGCCAAGCCGAACACCGTGCCAAAACAAGAATAGATCCCTAATTGATTTCAGCATTACCCATGATACATCGAAAGGGCCTATGAGGCAATTCCACACTCAACTTGAGAACAAACAATGGATGAAAAGGTGATTTATAGATTCAGCATTCTCCATATGCATAACACACACTCGGGAGTACCATGGGCCTCTTTTGGAAATTTTTGATGGTAAGAATCCTTCCCCTGTCTACAAGCCACCCAAAAGTTGCAATTCTCGGATGGGCTCCGTAGTGCCAAACATATGCCTTATGCTTGCGAAAACTCCTTCCCATGCCTCCGATGGGACTCGTAAAATGACCAAACTAAGAAGCATCCCAACTTATCTTTTAGCCACACCATTCTATCATCTTCTTCATTAATCAGAACGTCAACTTGAAGGCAATCAAGGATCTTCATGAATTCTTCAATTTCCTCATCTAGCATATTCCTTCGACAATGTGGTGTCCACACCACCTCAAACCCTATGACAGCGAAACACTTAGAAACCATTATATCCTTTTCCGTAGGTAGACAAGCCACTTTCGAGAAAGATTTTTAGAGGAATGTGTCTCCAACCCATGCATCCTCCTAGAATTTGATTATCTCCCCATTTCTAATCGCAAAGCCAATCCCTTCACTAAAATTGGACTTGAGCCTTATAATCTCCTACCAAATAGCACGATGCTCCATAAAGATGAGTCTTTTACACCATACTTACATGTCATAACTCCTCAATCCTCACCACAAGGCATTCTCTTTTGTCCTGAATTGCCACAACCACTTCCCTAAGAAAGCCAAATTCACCTTACCCTCCAATAGGGCCTACAAACCTTCTTCCAAGCCGTGAGATGAAATCTTCTCCTGCCCTCCGATCTCTGCCATAATAAATCGCAGCTCACATTTTCCAACTTAGCTAAAACTGACTTTGGGCATCTAAGTAAAGACATAATATAACGGGACGTTTGATAAAATTGCTTTTATAAGAGTGATTCAGCCACCTAGAGGGATATCGAAGTTTCCACTTCAATAAATTTCTTCTTTCATACCTCTCCACTACTACATCCCATGAATGCCTTGCTCCCGCATGGCAACCAAATATCCCTGCCAACCACTCTACTTCCTCCTTGGGAACATGCACCCCTAGCATCTCGCTCTTAGCAAAATGTTGGCTTTAAGACCCGAAACCACTTCACAACAGTGAATCACCATCCTAAGCTTTTCTATCATATCCTTATTTGAAATCCCCTTGATCTCTCATTCAGTTTTGCATACACTCAGTGTTCAAGATGCTAGAGACCACTCTCCTGCAATTAGGAATTAGGAGGTATCTTCTTCTACTCTTTGTCTGAAAGGAAGATTAAATCTGATGCTTTCCCTCTAAGCTGGTCTTCACCATGTACAGAGAAACCGGTTATGGTACCAGATGACAGGACACAGTCTTATCTAATTTTCTGGCAATCATTTAAGCAAGGTAAAAAGCCAACTAGGCAGGAAAGATAAGCCCTCTTCAAGCAAGTTAACCCTAGCTGTTAAAGGCAGGGTGTGCCGTACCGGCCGATACGTAACCGTACCGGCAGATACGTACCGGAAACGCCCGGTACCGTTACGCGATACGGGGTCCAAATCGGGGACCCCAGGAATTTTGACCGTACCGGTCCGTTACGGGGCCGTAACGGCCGGTACGGCCCAAAACGGCCGTTACGGCCCCCGTAACGGTCAAAAAACGGTCTTTTTTTTTTTTTTTATAAATACTTGTTGTTTTGCATTTTCTTCCCACTTTTCTTCCCCCATTTCTTTTCTAATCTGTTCTTTTGCTAAAAACGACCACAATTAGTCTATTTTGAAGAATTAAAACGACCAATTTCTACGATTTGGATGAATCGAAGCTCCGTGGGCCATTTTTTGAAGAAATCCAAAAATAGGTATTTATACATTTTTCTTCCTCTAATCACTTTTTTTCCACCTTGATATGATGTTGTAGCCATTGTAAAATGTTAAAATGTGTATTTCAAGATTATGCAACTGATTTTTATATTTTTTTTATATTTTTTTTAATTTCGGTCTATTTTCGGATTAATATTAAAAATTAGTAAAAATCATGTTTTTTTTTTTTTTTCCGGTTTAATGGTTAGATAACATGTGTTACTTATAGTAGGACACAATCATGTGCATTTTACAGATTATGCACATGATTTGCTATTTTTTTTGTATTTTTTTTAATTTCGGAATAATTTCGGAATAAATTTAAAAATTAGGAAAAATCATTTTTTTCAAAAAAAAATTCTGGTTTAAAGGTTGGATAATATGTGTTACTTATAATAGAACATAATCATGTGCACTTTACAGATTATGCACATGGTTTGCTATTTTTTTTGTATTTTTTTAATTTCGGAATAATTTTAAAAATTAGGGAAAATTAATATTTTCAAAAAAAAATTCTGATGTAAAGGTTGGATGACATGTGTCACTTATAATAGAACATAATCATGTGCATTTTACAGATTATGCACATGGTTTGCTATTTTTTTTGTATTTTTATAATTTCGGAATAATTTTAAAAATTAGGGAAAATTAATATTTTAAAAAAGAAATTCTGATTTAAAGGTTGGATGACATGTGTTACTTATAATAGAACATAATCGTGTGCATTTTACAGATTATGCACATGGTTTGCTATTTTTTTTGTATTTTTTTAATTTCGGAATAATTTTAAAAATTAGAGAAAATTAATATTTTCAAAAAAAAATTCTGATGTAAAGGTTGGATGACATGTGTCACTTATAATAGAACATAATCATGTGCATTTTACAGATTATGCACATGGTTTGCTATTTTTTTTGTATTTTTTTAATTTCGGAATAATTTTAAAAATTAGAGAAAATTAATATTTTCAAAAAAAAATTCTGATTTAAAGGTTGGATGACATGTGTTACTTATAATAGAACATAATCGTGTGCATTTTACAGATTATGCACATGGTTTGCTAATTTTTTTGTATTTTTTTAATTTCGGAATATTTTTAAAAATTAGGGAAAATTAATATTTTCAAAAAAAAATTCTAGTTTAAAGGTTGGATAACATGTGTTACTTATAATAGAACATAATCATGTGCATTTTACAGATTATGCATATGGTTTGTTATTTTTTTTGTATTTGTTTAAATTTCGGAATAATTTTAAAAATTAGAGAAAATCATTTTTTTTCAAAAACATGGAGAATCATATTTACAGATTAATGAGTAATGACTAATGTATGTTTATATTTTTATTTTTTCGACAGGTTTTGCCGTTTTGGACTTTGGAGCGTCGTAGTTGTACTTTGTAGGCTGTAGCCCATAGGGTTTAGTTACTTTAGTATTTGAATTTAGTAGTTAGTACTTCTGTACTTGATTTCATTATCTGTATTTAAGATTTACAATTACATTTATAAATTTTAAAATCTAAGTATTTCACTCTTAGACTCAGTCTCTAAGTGACATAGCCACATCACATAAGCCATCTCTAATTAAAAAATGTCTAGGACTGGAACTGGAAGTGGAACTGCAAATGAGGATATTGGATGGGAACATTGTCAGAGGGTAGGTGGTGGAAGGCACCAAATAAAATGCAACTATTGTGATAGAGTAATAAATGGTGGAATTACGCGACTTAAACAACATTTGGCACATCGAAAGGGTCAAGTTGCAGGATGCACCAAAGTTCCCAAAGAGATAATGATACTGATGCAAGCCAATTTAGAAGAGTCAAAGGGGAAACGAGCTGCTGTGCAGAAAAAGAAAGATGATATCCTTGATGCGGCCCGACAAGAGGTGTTTGGTCCAGAATATATGGGCGTTCGTGGCGAAGACATCATTGATTCTGAGGAAGATTCTGATCGAGAAATGACTATAGCTAGGAGAGAAAGCGTGCGCTATGCTCGTGAAGAGGAAGAACGTCGACGCACGTTTGGTTCAAGTGCGAGTGGGAGTGGGAGTGGCCAGGGGAGTACAACTGCAGCCCCAACGGGAAGTACAGCTGGGGTTGGAGGGAGTATGTTTGGTGGATTAAGGCGTATGTTTAGCAGCCGGCGGGGCACATCTTCACATGTAGCTCGTCATCCTATAGATGTAGATGTGGAAGAAGAAGATGTGCCTAGGAGACCCTCTGTTGATCCGATCCTCTTTAGGAAAGAATCTAGTAAACAAAAGAAGATAAAACAAATGTGGAGTAGAACTTCTGTTGAGAAACTGGGTAGGGCAGCAGCAAAGTTATTTATACATGCCAACATACCCCCTAATGCGGCAAACTCTCCATATTGGCAGGTGGTAATTGATGCAGCAGCAGAAGCAGGTGAAGGAATTAAAGCTCCCACAGCCAAGGAGATTAGGGGAAAATGGACAGACACAGAGTATGCAGATACAAAGGCATACGTAAATACCTTTAAACCCATATGGCAGGCCAGAGGATGCACGATCATGTGTGATGGTTGGACTGGCCGAACAAGACGCAGCATGATCAACTTCATGGTGTATTGCCACTTGGGAACAGTGTACCACAAGTCAATTGATGCCTCGGATGAAATAAAAAATGCTGAATATATTTTTAGCTTGATGGATAAAGTAGTGGATGAGATTGGGGAGGAGAATGTGGTGCAGATTGTGACAGATAATGAAGCAACATATAAGTCTGCAGGAAATTTGTTGATGCTAAAGAGAACACATATATTTTGGTCACCGTGTGCTGCACATTGTATTGATCTTATATTGGAAGATATTGGAAAGAGAAAGAATGTCAAAGAAATGGTTGAAAAAGCAAAAGAAGTGACAACATTTATTTACAACCATAATCACCTAGTTGCAATAATGAGGAAGTTCACGAAGGGACGAGAGTTGCTTAGGCCAGCGGCGACTAGATTTGCAACAAACTTTATAGCTTTAGAGAGTTTGTATCAGCATAGGGGAGAGTTGAGTGAAATGTTTGCTTCCCAACAATGGCTCAACACAAAATATGGGAAGAAGACATCAGGGACGCCGGTTGATGTTGTAAACACCATAAGAGACAACAAATATTGGAAGAGGGTTAAGAAAATTTTTAAGGTGATGGAACCACTGATGAGGGTACTTCGTCTTGTTGAAACCAATGAAGCACCTACGATGGGCTTCCTCTACGACGCCATGGATAAAGCGAAGTTGGCAATTCAACGTGATTGTTCAAGCTGGCGAGCTTACTGGAATTTGATCGACAAAAGATGGACAAAGCAGCTCCACCACGATATTCATGCAGCAGGTTATTACCTAAATCCTAGGTATAGATATGCCCAATCATTTGTTATGGATGATGAGATTCGTATTGGATTAAAGAACGTGATAAAGAGATTAGAGCCTGACTTAGATGTACAAATAAAGGCTTTGAATGAATTGGATATATTTGGAACTCGCCAGGGTAGCTTTGGAGATACTCTTGCACAACATGCAGTACTTAAGTTGCACCCCGCCGACTGGTGGATAAATTTCGGAGAGACTACACCGGCTCTCCAAAAAATTGCAGTAAGGATTTTGAGCCAAACAACGTCTTCCTCTAGTTGCGAAAGAAATTGGAGTTGTTTTGCACTTATTCATACGCTGAATAGAAATAGAATTCAGACTAGGACGTTAGATAGACTTGTCTTTATGCATTACAACATGAGGCTAAGAATGCGCATGCATTCAAGGAGGCATATCAGTAATGCCGGTGATGGGGATTATTGTCCAATAAACTTGAAAAATATTTATGATGAGGATGACCCCCTTTTACCTTGGTTGGAAGTAAGGGAAAAAGAAATAGAAGATGATAGTGAAGAAATAGAAGTTGAAGACCCAGAAATACGCAGGGCACAGCAAGAGAGTCGTGCATTTGTGTTGGACCCAGAAAGGGGGGCGGATTTCATGCAAACTCAGCAGAAGAGTGCGAGCTCTAGCGATACTGAAACAGATGATGATGATGATGATGATGATGATGATGATGCACCTAATGCTGGTCCTCCCACTTCTGGCATTGCTCAACCCACCAGGGCTACTGATACCATACAGCCGTCTACGGATCGCGAGGCTGATGAACTTCGACGAAGCAGGCGGGGCCGAGGGGGTCGAACTTATGAGTGTACTGAGTCACGATACAGCCAGCAAGAGCCTGGCTCCAGTAGTGCACCTGCAGGTCCTGCTCCTGCACCGCAATCTACACCGACAGATCTGGAACATCAGCATGCGTATGGCTATGATCCGAGGAATTATGGGTATTCTTACAACCAATGGGATTATAGGGAACCTGTTCCGCCACTTTCATGTTGGAGTAGTCCTCCTGACGCTGTTCCACATATACCATATGAACCAAATCCAAGTTATTCATCTCAATCTCAACAGCCTGGCCCTGAATACGAGTACCAGTATGGGCACGGCTATTCGACGGGCACTAGTAGATATCCTCACTCAGGGTCAGAATCTTTGCCTAGTCAGGATCAGTCATCATCAGGTTTCGTTGACCTGATCTTTCCCTCTGGCACTGAATATTATGGATATGCAACAACAAGACCGCAACAACCCGATGATGATGACGACGACGACGTGGAGGTTGAGCAACCACAACAAAGCAGGTTTACATTTTGGTGGTGAGTTCCGATTTGGTGAGTCTTTTCCATTACCCACATGGTCATACATTCACCAAAAAAACACACACTTTACATTGTTGAACTTGTGTTTAAAATAACTCCCCTGACAAGTGACAACCAGTCAAGTAATCTTTAATCAACATGCTTGCAGGGGAGTATATCAGGTATTGCTAATTTTTTTTTCTACTTTAGAATGTTCAATTGGCAGGACAAGAGTCGGTCATAGATTCAAGATAAGAGAAGTCTTAATACATTATTTTTTGCAAGTCCTCACTCCTCACTCCTCAGGTATGTAAATAAATTGTAAATAATATAAAGTAAATTATAAAAAAATAATAGTACATGTGAAAATTGAAATACTTTGATGTTACATTTATTCTAATATACATATTATTGGTATTAGACAGTTAGAAATTTGAATTTATAAGTTCTGCAGTTAATTCCAGGTTATTAGCTTCATAAATTCACCAGACAGCCCGATACAGCTTTTTCACCAAAGAGTAGACCGCTTCACCACCATAAACATGTTCAAAATTATAAATGAATGCATATTTGGGATGTTTGGAATTTTCTGGATTTAATCCATATTTTTTTAAAATTTTTTGGCAAAAAAAAAAAAGTTGACCGTTACGGGGGGCGTATCGGCCGATACGGGGCCGTATCGGCCGATACGGCCCGTATCCGTATCAGAAACGGTGGGCACCGTTACGCCCACCGAAACCGATACGGGACACCTTGGTTAAAGGTTTGGGTAACACCCGTTTGATGATCTAGAGTTCTCATAAACTTTATACTTCCCTCATAATGGTTACCTAATGTTGGATTCCCATGTGGCTTCACACTATGACAAAGAGAAAACAAAAGCTACAACAAGGAGGGGGCGCCGAGAAAGCAACCCAAGTACAACACAAGGAAATCCAAATTACATCCCTTTAACCTAGAAGCGGAAGAGGCCCATTATATGATCAACGATCTAGCCCTTGGGAGATGCCTTCACCGACTTCTTGGCATTATTAAAACATCTAGCATTTCTTTCTTCCTAAACCGCCCACCAAATGGCAAGCAAGGCCATCCTACAAAGCAGTTTCTTCACTTCCAAAGGCCAGCCCCATGCCAAGCAAACAAAAGACAATCCACTGAATCTAGAGTAGCCCATGCCATACAAAAGCGACCCAAAATATATGCCCAAATCGGGCCCAAAAAGGGGCAATGCACAAAAAGATGGTCAACTGTCTCCTCATCTTGCATGCACATGATACAGATATTTGGAATCAGCATAGCTTTTTTCCGCAAATTATCAATGGTAAGAACTTTCTTCCTTCCTACCAACCATCCAAAGGCCGATGTCTTAAGGTGGGACGTTGGAGGACCAAACGAGCTTAGTGCCCGCCTCTCTTTGATGATCGCCACACCGCATGAGAGAGTAAAACGAATTAACTGAGAACAGACCCAACTTGTCAGCTTTCCACACCAACTTGTCCGAATCGGAAGAGGTGGATACGCTCGAGGAGAGCCATGTAATCTTCAGCTTCCTCATTCCAAAGAAGACGCCTACACGGGGGCTCCCACACTATTGCCCCTCCTATACAGAGTAGAGTAGCACTACGCCACCATAATAGAAGGATCACCTCCGAGATTTTTTTATTTTTTTTTCAAGGACCCTCCGAGTTAGCCTCGCCTATCCGCACTCATTGACCTCTTTATAACAATATCTGAGGTTATAGGATGGAGGTGCTCATGCAGGCATATTGGATCATCGAATAAATAGCAATAAACCCATTTGAAGAGGCTCATATACAACACATTTAGAAACAATACCAGGAGCAGGAGATTCATTTAACCGAGGTTCAGAAGATGAAATTTCACCTCCTGCATCGATAGGATTAGCCAGAGTGAAAACATCCCTTCTTTTTTAAAGGTCCATTACCTCCTACAATTAAGGAAACTTTGATGCTCTGGCAGAGTGTGATAAGTGATACGCAGGCACTCAGAAATTGCACGTGACATATTTTTAACACAAAATTAAACCATCCAGATAGTGGGCCCCACTTTGGATGATTTATTAAACAACATCTATGCTGAAGTGATACCTAGAAATGGTCAATAAGATGATATCCGAACCGATGAATGGCTATATCAAAAAAGAAAAAAGAAAAAGAAAAAAGCATTTTGAATTCTGCAAACAAATTTCAATAAATCAGAGATTACACATTCTATTAAAGTCATAATATATCCTCAGTGGGCCCATGATTTGTGTGGGTTAATTCGAGTTACTCTATGTCACATGTAAAAATGCAAGTGCCTATGCATTGTCCGTCATAGTTTGCCAGGATATCAACTGAACCATCTTCATGAGATCAGATATCGAACTCAAGATTTACAAGATCGGATTCGGCTGAGTTCGTTGCTGATCAACGAATTCTTCAATGCCGTGTGTGACAGAACCCACACTCAGTAAATATATTCCGCATGTCATAGTGCATGCATTACAATCATAAACAATAACAACCTCGAAATCTTCTACCAAAGATGCAAATCATCGGGATCGAAGAGTAATTTCAATTTTACCCTCAAGAAACAAAAATGCAAGAAAGTAATTTTTAAAAAAATAACATGAGAAGATTCCAGACAGACTGAGAGAGAGAGAGAGAGAGAGAGAGAGGACTCACGACTCCTGTGGCAGTGTACGTAGTGAGATTGAATTTGTGATCGCTCTGGTAATCCTTATACAGAAGATCTATACATTCAACCAAGAAAATCGGGGAAAAAACAATTAAAATGGGATTCAAAAATCAAAATCAAAATCAAAATCAAAAAAGGAAAGAAGAAGAAAAAAAAAAATCAAACCTCTGGCTTTCTTCCCGATATCGGAGTAGAGTCCCGGACCCTTTACCATTTTTTTCTTCTTGCAGAAATGGAAATTTCGGAGAGAGGGAGAAGGGATGACGATGACAGAAAACCCTAGTTCTGGCCCCTTTCTTAGTAGAGGGTCTGGGTTTGTTTTTTGAAAGGGAATCTGGGCCGCACACTCTGGAGATGGAAAGGTTATCCGTTTCTTCGGCCGTCAGATGTGTAGGGCTCGTTTGGCATCCGTTACTTCAATAAGTCTTTTTCGTTCAAGCTATATTTTAAATACGTTCGTTTGGTAAAATCTCAATAAAAATAAAATAAAATAATAAAAAAAATAAAAACTCTTATTTGAAATAAAAACGCACTCTTATTTAAAATAAACTTGCTTGGTAAAACTTTCAAACAAGAGCTTTTTTCAAGGGTAATTTAAGTCGTTTTAAAATATTGTAGCAACTTTAATATTTGAGTAATCCAAATGGTTGTTTTGGTGGACCATCCGTCATGTGGGGCCAACAGTCCTAATTGTTCTTTATGGGCCCCCCCTCAATGTCCGCTACCCATTACCCATCACGTGGACTCCACATTTGATGTGTCCATAGTGTGGGCCCTATCTTTGAAGTGGATTGTCCATCATATGGGGCCCACTTTTCATATCCACCATTCATCATGTGGGGTGCACCTTCTATGTGGATCATCCATCATACAGCCCACTTTGGATATGGGTCATCCATCATGAGAGACCTTAGATGTGGACCGTCCATTGGTGGGGCCCACTTGATGTGAACTGTCCATCATGAGGGGTCACACTTTTATGTAGGTCATCCACCATGTGAAGCCCACTCCGTTCATTATGTGGGCCCACCTTGATGCGGACCATTCATTGTGTGGGGCCCCACCTTCATTGTGTGTCGCTCGTCATGTGGGCCCATCTTTAATATCAACTGACCGTCATGTGGGCCGCCTTCAATGACCATCATCCATCATGTGGGTCCCACCTTTTTCGTGGATTGTCCGTCAAATGGGACCCACTTAATGCGCATGTTTCATCATGTGGGGCCCACCTTTGATATGAACCTTTCATTGTGTGAGCCCACCTTGATGTGGGGCCCCACTTTAATACAAATCATTCATCATGAGGGGCCCATCTTTGATGTCCACCATCCATCATGTGGGGCCTACTTGATGTGGATAGTCCATCATATAAAACCCACATTTGATGTCCATCATGCAGGTCCCACCTTGGCTGTGGACCGTCCATCATGTGGGGCCCAACCTTTAATATGGGTCATTCATCATGTAGGCCCACCTTTAATGTCAACCTTCCATCATGTGGTCTCACATTCAATGTCCACAATCAATCACGTGGGTCCCACCTTTGATGTGGAACATCCATCATATGGCTCCCATATTTGTTGTGGACGATCTATCGTGTGGGACCCGCTTGATGTGGATAGTCCATCATGTGGGACCCACCTTTGATGTCCACCATCTATCATGTAAGTCCTACCTTTGCTATGGACCACCCATCATGTGGGGCTGAACCTTCAAGATGGGTCATTCATCATGTGGGCCCACCTTTAATGTCAAACTTCCATCATGTGGTCCCACATTCAATCTCTATCATCCATTATGTGGGTCCCACCTTTAATGTAGACCATCATCAGGTAGGGCTTGCTTGGTGTGGATCGTTCATCATGCAGGGCCACACTTTTGATGTGACTATGCATTGTGGGCCCACCTTTGATACGGGTCATTCATCATGTGGGGCCCACCTTCACTATGGGTCGTTCATCATGTGGGCCTTTCTTGAAGAAATTGTAAGGAGAAGAGAAGAGGGTAGGATGGGAATTACTTGAAAAGTTTAAGGGTAAACTTGTGCAAAAATTAGTCTAAAATGTCTACTCACATAAGCCAAATAAGCTCTGTTTCAAAAAGTAACCCATCCCCAACTTCGAGCTCGTTTGTGTGTGTGTGTGGGGGGGGGGGGGGGGGGGGGGGAGGGACGGTATTGTTGTCCAGCTTTTTGTTGTGCTCTCTCAAACATCAGCAAACCCTAGAGCATGGCTAGCACCCGAAAAGTCTTCCTCGAGCCTGCCCCCCTTCCTCGCTTGGCATCTCTACTCTAATTTAGTAAGAGCTTTTTGAATAAGAGCTACTTCAATAAGTCATTTTTGTTCTAGCTCTGTTTTAAATAAGTTCGTTGGGTAAAATTTCTAAAAAAAACTCTTATTTAAAATAAACACGTTTGGTAAAACTTTCAAATAAGAGCTTTTTTTTAAGGGTAGTTACGTCATTTTTAAAGATTACAACAACTTTAATATAAGAGCAATCCAAATGGTTGTTTTGGTGGACCGTCCATCATGTGTGGCCTAACATCATTTTTAATTGTTTTTTATGACGGGGCGCTTAATGTCCACTACCCATCACCCATCACGTGGATTCCACATTTGATGTGTCCTATAGTGTAGACCCTACCTTTGAAGTGGGTTGCCCATCACATGGGGCCCACTTTTGATATCCACCATTCATCATGTGGGGTGCACCTTCTATGTGCATCATCCATCATACGACCCACTTTAGATATGGGTCGTCCATCATGAGAGACCTTGGATATGGACTGTCCATTAGGTGGGGCCCACTTAATTTGAATTGTCCGTTACGAGGGGCCACACTTTTATGTGGGTCATCCATCATGTGAAGCCCGCTCCTTCCATTATGTGGGCCCACCTTGATGTGAACCATTCACTACGTAGAGCCCCTGCTTTCATTATGTGTCGTTCATCATGTGGGCCCATCTTTGATATCAACTGACCATCATGTGGACCCACCTTCAATGACTACCATCCATCACGTGGGTCCCACCTTTGACAGTGGACTATCCATCAAATGAGACCCACTAGATGCCCATGTTTCAGTCATGTTGGGCCACACTTTGATGCGGGCCAGTCTATCATGTGGGGCCCACCTTTGATGTGAACCTTTCACTAAATGGGCCCACCTTGATATGGGCCCCACTTTAATATGAGTCATTCATCGTGAGGGGCCCAACTTTGATGTCCACCATCCATCATGTGGGGCCCACTTGATGTGGATAGTCCATCATGTGGGACCCACTTTTGATGTCCACCATCCATCATGTAGGTACCACCTTGGCTGTGGATCGTCCATCATGTGGGGCCCAACCTTTAATATGGGTCACTCATCATGTAGGCCCACCTTTAATGTCAACCTTCCATCATGTGGTCTCACATTCAATGTCCACCATCCATCACGTGAGTCTTACCTTTGATATGGAACATCCATCATGTGGGTCCCATATTTGTTGTGGACCATCTATCATGTGGGGCCCACTTGATGTGGATAGTCCATCATGTGGGACCCACCTTTGATGTCCACCATCCATCATGTGGGTCTCACCTTGGCCATGGACTGTCCATCATGTGGGGCCCAACCTTTAATATGGGTCATTCATCATGTAAGCCCACCTTTAATGTCAACCTTCCATCACGTGGTCTCGCATTCAATGTCCACCATCCATCACGTGGGTCTTACCTTTGACGTAGAACATCCATCATGTGGGTCCCATATTTGTTGTGGACCATCTATCACGTGGGGCCCGCTTGATGTCGATATTCCGTCATGTGGGACCCACCTTTGATGTCCACCATCCATCATGTAGGTCCCACCTTTGCTATGGACCACCTATCATGTGGGGCTCAACCTTCAATACAGGTCATTCATCATGTGGGCCCACCTCTAATGGCAATCTTCCATCATGTGGTCCCACATTCAATGTCCACCATCCATCGTGTGGGTCCCACCTTTGATGTGGACCATCATCATATATGACTTGCTTGATGCAGATCGTTCATCATGCAAGGCCACACTTTGAAGTAGGCCATCCATTACGTGGGGCTCACTTTTGATGTGACCGTGTACTATGTAGGCCCACCTTTGATATAGGTCATTCATCATATGGGGCCCACCTTCACTATGGGTCGTTCGTCATTGTGTGAGCCTTTCTCGAAGAATTTGTAAAGAGAAGAGAGGAGGGTAAGATGTGAATTACTTAAAAAGTTTAAGGGTAAACTTGTCCAAAAATTAGTCCAAAATGTCCACCCGCTTAAGCTAAATAAGCTTCGTTTCAAAAAGCAACCCCTTCCCTACTTATTAAATTGGAGCTCATTTGCTACTTTCTAAAAAAAATAAGCACTTCCTTGGACTTTTATCAAACGGTCTAAAAGCTTATTTTTTAATAGAAATAAGCCAATAAGCTCTTATTTGTAGAGATGCCAAACGCCATCTTCTTAAATCAGAGCTTATTTGCTACTTTAAAAAAAAAAAAAGCACTTCATTAGACTTTTACCAAACGGTCTAAAAGCTTTTTTTTTTAGAAATAAGCCAATAAGCTCTTATTTGTAGAGATGCCAAACGCCCCATAGAGTTTGGAATACGGACAGGTTGAGGAAGAATGGAATTCTCTACTCCACCTGGAAAACACCAAGGTATGTGGGGCCCACCATATTGTATCTCCAAAATCCACTCGGCTGATCAGGTTTCCATCCCTGATTTTAGCCCAATACCAAAAATCAGCTAGACTAATGACCCAGATGGACCACACCACATGTAACAATGAGGATGAAATGCCAGCCGGAGGTTAGTGTGTGGGGGCTCACCTCAAACACAAGTATATAGCACATGAGTCTAGATCCTCTGTTGGCTCCAAGCCAGGAAATCCCTACTTGGAGCCTTTTTATTGGTCCACAGTCATCACATAGGTCTGCAACCCTAGTCACATCCTCAATGCAAACCTTATCACACCTCAGTGCAACCTGATCACATTGACATCATGCAGTATGATGTAAACCAATGAAAAGGCTCCAAACAGGGATTCCCTGTTTGGAGGCCAACTGAGGATCCGAACTCATAGCACATTTATGGGCGCGAATTGGGTACTACCCCCACCAGGACCTATCTAGAGAGCAGACGGTCCTATCAGGGGCTCTGTGGGGCCCACCGTGATATATTTTCTTTGTCCAAGCCGTCCATCAAATTTGAAAGATCACTTTATGGCATGATCCTAAAAATAGACTAAATTGAAGTCTACAGTGGACCACACCGTAGGAAATAGTTGGGATTGAATTCCTACCTTTGAAAACCTCTTGGGGGCCATAGAAGTTTTAGATCAAGCTGATACTTATGATTTTCCCTTCAACCAGGTCTATGTGACCTTATGAACAGGTTGGATGGTAACTAAACGTCATGGTGGGCCATAGGAACCATTGAAAATGTGTGGACGGCATGGATAAAACAAATACATCATGGTGGGCCCTACAGAGCCCTGACAGGTCTCTAGCTAGGTCGTGGTGGGGTAGTTTACAATTCGCACCTCACATTTATGGAAGCGGATTGCCTGCCTAAGCTCGGAATATAGGTGGGTCCCACTGTGATGTTTGTGAGAAATCTACGCTATCCAACCGTTTTGTGAGATCATTTTAGGCGTTGCGACAAAAAACGAACGAGATCCAAGACTCAAGTGGGCCGAAAACGTGACGATTGAACTTCCATAGTTGAAATATTTGTGGGGCCACGGAACTTTCGAATTAGGATAATATTTGTGTTTTCAGTTCATCTCAGTAGTAATGACATTATGAACGGTATGGATGGCATATAAACATCACTGTGGACCCCATAGAGGTTTCAACGGTAGGAATTTCCCTATGCACCTTTTGCTTTAGTGCGGCCCACTTGAGTCTTGGATCCTGTTCATTTTTTGTCGCAATGCCTAAAATGATATAAAAAAAAACAGTTGGACGGCGTATATTTCTCACAAACATCACAGTGGGCCCCACCTAGATTCCGAGCACAGGAGATGCCCACGAAAGCCTTTCGCAGGCAATCCGTGTCCGGGTTGGGTTAATTGCGGGGGCGCGACTTGGGTGAGACCTGAAACCAGCTATGTGGGTGGGACCTTGACAGTAGGAGCCCACCTTTATGTATGAATTGTATATCCATGCCGTTCATCTTCTTTTCTAGATTATTTTATGCCATATACAAAAATAAAGCAGATAAAAATTCCAGGTGGACCACACCATAAGAAACACTGGTTAATGAACATTAAAAACCTTTTGTGGGCCACAAAAGTTTTTCTATCACCCTGATATTTGTTTTTTCCTTTCATCCTTATCTACGTGACCTTATCAACAGATTGGATGGTCAATAAACATTATGGAGGACTCCTGAAAGTTTTTAATGGTAAGTGTTTAATAAGCACTGCTTCCTGGGGTGTGGTCCACCTAAAATTTGCATGTGCTTCATTTTTGGGACTGCGTCCTAAAATAATATGAAGAAACAGATGGACAACATGGATATACAATGAATACATCGAGGTGGGCCTTAGGTTCAAGGTCTCACCCACATCGCTGGTTCCGGGGTCTCACCCAAGTCACGCTCGATCCCCGAATCCGCTGAAGTCGATGGATCCCCAACTATGGGGACACTGTGATGTATGTACCTTACATCGACACTGTCCATGCATTTTGAAAGCTCATTTTAGGGCATTATCTAAAAAATGAAGCAAATCCAAATCTTAGGTGGACCATACCACATGAAATAGTGGTGATTGAATCCACACCATTAAAAACTTCATGGGGGCCACTGGAATGTTTATTTTCCATCCAACTTGTTGAAAAGGTCACAAAGCTGGATGAAGATACCAAACAAATATTAGACCCAGAACTTTTGTGACTCATGAGAAGCTTTTAATGGTTGAGTACTATTGTTTACTGTATTATGGTCCACCTTAGATTTGGATCTACTTCATTTTTTAAATTATGCTCTAAAATGAGTTTTCAAAATGAATGGACGGTGTGGATGTAATATACACACATCACATAGTGGACAGGCACGTTAAGGGCTCGGTGGATCCAGTGAAGCCGTGCCCTCACATTTATATAGAAAAATGCTCTCTCATGCACTCATGAGTTCTCGTGTGCACCGATTTGAGAAATCATCACACATAATTAATGTGAGCCCAAAATATAAGCCGTCCATGTGATGCAGCACCTCAAAACACTTCAAAGGCCCAGCTTTCAACCTTATCCAGAACTTTGGTGGGTCATGCCAAAAGGAAATAGTTTCATCTCTTAATTTGCCCCTCTCTGTATGGCCTACAAAAATTTTGGATCAAGTTGAAATTTGGGCCTTAGGATTTTTTGAGGTAGTGCATTGTGTGAACGGCCCAAAATTTGAGCTCACATAAAGTGTAATGAGTTTTCAAAAAGGTGCCCATAAGTTCCCATGAGCACCAGTGCACGGCACGAGAGAGCACTTGCTCTCCCATGCACCGGTGCTCACGGGAACCTTTTTGAAAACTCATTTTATATATATATATATATATTGCCTAATTTGATATGTGTACAAGACCATTTTAATTGCCCCAAATTAGGGTTACAGGGCCACTGGCTATTAGCGGCCTAACTTTTGATCCATGTAAGATTCGGAGAACAAACTACAAAACCGGTTTTACCTGGAACGTACAGCAAACAAGCTCTGTGGACCATCAAATTGTATGCATGACATTGACTCCATCCATCAAGTGAGGATCCTCATGTTCACCGTAATTCCAGAAGATCAGCCCAATATATAAGACTGAATTGGCCACATTACTTGGGACAGTACTGAAAGAATACACACACACAAAAAAAAAAAAAAAAAAAAAAAAAAAAAAAAAAAAAAAAAAAAAAACCACCTCTATGCTCACCTGAAGTGGCTCATGACATAAACTTTGGATCAGGTTTATTTTTTTATTCTCCCTTCGTCTTGTGAGTAACACGCCTTGTGAAATATACACACCTATAAAGAAATTCCATAACCCATTTTGCACGTGGTTTAGCTCACCTAAGGTGTACATGTGCCAATTTTTTTTCTTAAAAAAAAAAAAAAAACAAAACAAAATTGTCACGCCCCGAAAGTAGAGCTCGAGTCCTGATCTGCTCTTGGGATGTGACCTGAGAGGGATTTTTTTTTTTTTTTTTTTGTCTTTTTGTTTAAGATACTGAAAAGGGAATTGATGGCCCTGACAAACATTTTGTGGAATAAAACACCAGTATGAACGGTGTGGAATAAAACACAAGTATCATGGTGGGCCTGACGAAACATATACATAACAGTGGGCCCTAAAAGGGTTTCAACGGTAGGGATTTTAGTTTAATTGCTCTCTACTGGTGGGTTTCTTACCAGCACCAAGTGGGTCCCACCTGCCAACCCAGATCTCGATCTGCCACATCTTAAAATGATCTGGAAAATGGATGGACAGTGTAGATATATAAATCAACGTGGGCGTTAAGGAGGTTTCACTTCTGACGTCATTGACCCCACTGGTTAGGTGGTGGCTCCCACTTGATGAACGGTGTGGGTAGAACATATATATCATGACAGGTCCCAAGTTGGGATGGTGTGAATAAAAATGTACATCATGACACGTCCCACTGTAAATGGGGTTTGGGTTCGGACTTGAGCGAGGGTTTGCGGTGACGGGTTCGGAAGGTGCAGGGCTCCTCTCCTTCATTTCTTCTCTTAGTCTCTCCTCTTCTCCCTTTTCCTCTCTTCTTTTCTCTCTCTCCTCTCTTCTTTCTTTTCTTTTCTTTCTTTCTTCTTTTCCTTCCCTTTTCTTTCTTTCTCTTCTTTCTTTCTTCTTTTCCTTCCCTTTTCTTTCTTTCTTTTCCCCTCTCCTTGCTAGAGCTGAATTTTTAACAACTAGGGTTAGAAACCCTTTTAGGTGGAGCACTATCTAAGAGTTGGGGGCAGGTTTATCTTACTTCGGTTTAGCTAAGGAAGCCGGTTCTACTACTTAACGTTGTAGGTTTAGCTTATCCTATAAATAATTCTATTTTATTGTTTCTGTGTTGTTTATGACATCTAATTTGTCCATCACTTGCATTGAAACAGTCAATCATCCATGGTTAAAAGACACTCTGAATGAGATCTCAAGTGGGCTACGAGTAGAGCTACACACGAATCGAGCTCAAGCCGAGCTTGGCTTGGCTTGAGCATTGAGCTCAAAACAGCCGCTCGAGCTTGGCTTGCTGGTCGAGCCACGCTAAAATATAAATTTTCTAAACAAATCATAATTATAAACAATTCAAATTTAAACAATTATAAATTTAAACAAATCATAACTATTTAAAGTTTAAACTAGCCCAACCCTACTCGACCCACTGACCTGACTCGACCCAACCCAACCCAACCCTACCCGAGCGACTCATTTGACTCGACCTAACCCTACCTAATCCACTGACCTGACTCAATTCAACCCACTGACCCAACCCAACCCAACCCAACCCAACCCGACCCACTGATATGACTCGACCCAGCCCATTGACCTCCACTAACCCAACCAGCTCACCCGACCCCCATTTGACCCCAAAAAAACCCCAAAACTAGCCCCATTTTAGGGTATTTCCTATTTTTAAAAAACAAACCCAAAATAAAAAGAAAAAAATACACAAAAGTCTAGTTGTTTGGAAAGAATGAAACTCGAGGTGGATGCCCGGGCGTTTGCTGCCGGGTGCGGTGCGGGGAGGAAGCCGAAATGGAGAGAGAGAGAGAGAGAGAGAGAGAGAGAGAGAGAGATTTGAAACTTGAAAGATTAGGAGGGAGAGAAAGAGAGGGAGATGGGCAGGGATGCGGCGGGCTGGGTGAGAGTGAAAATGAAAAAGAGGGTGGGTGGGGTTGGATAGGGTTGGGTTTTACTATATATATATTGAGCTCAAGCGAGCCGAGCTTTTTTCGAGCTTCGAGCCGAGCCAAGCCAAGTCAAGCTCACTCGTGCTTGAACTTGGATTGTTTTCAAACGAGCTTTTAAAATCAAGTTTGAGCTTGATCGAGCTGGCCTACAAGCCAAGCCAAGTCGAGCTAGCTCGGCTTGTGTGCAACCCTGGCCACGAGAGTAGCAGAATCATCTCGTTCCCTCATCAATTTTGACAAGGGCAGTTTTATCATTATCGAAACAAGGGATGCTACTTGCAGTTGTTCGAAAAAAACATCTACACACCTTATATTCGCCCCTTACATTCTAAAAATTACTGGTTTACCATCGATTTTCGAGTTTGTGTTTTGAAGATTGAAATGGGGCCCACTTTTTTCAACATTAAAGATCGACACTGTTCATTTTCTTGCTGACGTACTTTTAGTCCATTTGCTAAAAAATCAGACTATTCTGAATATTTTCTGGATTACTGGAAGTCCAAACATTTGATTTTTTTGGACCATTAAGAACAACCTCTCTTGTATGGTTCTGGACCATTTGCTAAAAAATCAGACTATTCTGATAAAACGCATGTAGATGTGTGCGGGCGTGCCAGAACCGATTGTGCGGCTTGATTCCAATCGAACAATGACCTCGAGCCCCTAGAATAGGCAGATACGCCGCAATCGACCATATATGACCAAAATAAGTGAACATCGGTTGCCTATTTAGCACTCGCTCAGTTGCTTTAATGAGATCAGGCAATATTTTGAGGGTGAGGTTTGTCCTCTAAAGATGTGTTACATTTTTGCCTTCTATGAAAGATGACTTTTTAATATAAAACTGAATAATGTAAATTAAATAACAAAAGAGAATACTTACAATCGGTTCGCTTGGAACAAACTGTAGTCCACCTTTCGGGACTGAATACACTATCAAACTAGCGTATGAGCGCAGACTTTTGTTAATATTACCACTATTACCACTAGATTCTAGCTATGGATTTTCTTCCATGGGAAGTAATCACAAAGGAGAAAATGACTAGACTAATAGAAGCTAAGATAGATTACGCTAAGAAGCGCAAATAACATGATTATTTGAGATATTTGATTTCATTTGGTTGATTGAATTCCTTTTGCTCGAACTTCCTGTTTGCTATTTATAACCTTCTCTTATACAACTGCTCTTTTGGAGCGATTGATCTCCCACACCTTTCTTCCTTTATTACTTCTTTATGTTACCATTGTGTTGATCTTCTCACGCCTTTTCGTCTTCTCTGATGTCGTGGCATCATCCCAGAACGTCAGCTGTGTAACACCTTAGAAATTTAGTACACGAGTAGGTGGATCGAATTTCGATGATGAAATTCTGTGTAAGGATGGTAGAATGTAATACCCCAAAAATTAAGGCACACGAGTGCGTGTTCACACGCGAGAAATCAAATTCTAGGCCGTGTTGTTCGCACACATACATAAAGGTATACACTTTTATACATATCCTGACACTTTTAAGACTCTGAAAACTTAGTGTACTTAGTTAAGTCAATAGACGGACCGTTAGAATGATCTGTTGTTGCTAGACAGGAACACCTAACCATTCACTTCAATTTCGAACTACGCGATCAACGTAAACTCGTCGTACGATCTTCACATCGTCCTATACACATGTCTGTCCATAAATTTGATCTGTACATCTCGCCCATCACCAAGTATATGCTTAGATCATTTATTTCCCAATCCAATGAACCTCCTTAGGCGTGTTTATAACTAGGGCTGTAAATGGGTCAGCGGACCCGATGGGGTACCCGGACCCAACCCATTTAGACCCGACTCAGACCCGACCCATTTGTTAAATGGTACAGGTCTGGGTCCAAGAACAGACCCAGTTGCTAAACGGGTCTGGGTCTGGGTCTGGTTTCCTTTATATTAGGCCTGACTCGACCCGACCCGAACCCATTTAGTAAGTGGGTGGGTTTGGTCTATGTTTCAAGGGACCCGCCTAGCCCAAAAACGTCCAAACCCGATTTTAAAGCCTTGTAAAATGCTTGCATACTTGATCCAGACCCGGACCCATCAGACCCGACCCATTTATAAATGGGTCTGGGTGGATCTCCCTCTACCAGACCCGGACCCATGTATAAATGGGTCTAATGGGTTGACTCGGACTCGACCCGGACTCGCCCATTTAGTAAAAGGGTCTGGGTCTAAAATTTAAACCCAGACCCGTTTAGTAAATGGGCGGGTCTAGTTTTGGCTAAAACCACCCCGAACCCGACCATTTACAGCCCTATTTATAACACTCTAGTATTTTAGAATCATTTAAATTATAATTTAGTTAATTATTTAATAAATTAAATAACTTTAACACTGATAAATTAATATTAAATAATTCGTAGGGAGTTAGGGTATGGTTCCTTTAATAAAGTTGCTTAGAATAAACTCTAGAATATCATAGAAGTATTAGATTTCACAAAACTCACAAATTTACAATAATTACGAAAATGCTATTAGTTAAACTTAAGTTAAACGGCTATTTTTACGTTTTATGATTTCTGACGATTACTTTCACACAAAACTTTATATAATAGCTTATGGGCACATTTTACCCGTACACGTCGAATTTTAGCCGTCCAATCATCCTACAAATGCCCAAATTAGAAATTGGGCCATAAGTGGGCCACCGTAGCTCGGATCTGCCTAATTTTTCTCGTCAATGGCTAATTTATTGTTGGCTACCTGTTGGACGGAGGAGACTATCTCAAACCATTCAAAGTGGGCCATACTTATAAGTGGAGCACGGAAAGTGCGTTACGTGCACCGCACGTAATCAATGTAAAAAGGAAGTCCTTCCTACGAAACTTCCAGCGAATGCTGTTGCAGCGTCCGCCCGCTGTCGATGGAGGGACTCCATTGGATCATTAGGGTGGGCCCCATGGTTCGATCCACACCGTCCATTCAACTCCTCTCAAACGTATGACCTTATGTATGATGGATTTCTATACAACGTCACCTATTCAATGTACGTTGAACCATCGTTTTCAACCAATACAAACTTAGATCACCAAGATCTAGGTCTTTGCAATGCATGGACATCCAAGATCATTTGTACTAGGGTCGTGTGGGCCCCACCTATCTTTTCAACGATCCTAGGTGGCTTAGCCTGGGAGAAACAGAAATCGAATCCAATTTGGATTCGGAAACCTCCAACTGCCGAGTGATGACCGTGGGCCCCACACCATCCACTGTCTAGGCCCCATGTAACTGATCCAAGACACCCATCAGGTTAGCACCCCACTTGGAGTCGGTCCGTTTAAATTTTGTAGCCTCTCGACGTTTGCATGGCCCACTCCAACCCTATCCTTCTAAGACCGACAGATTGTGATCGCGTAAGATCCGAAGATCCGTTTTGCATGGACGATCATGGGCTCGTCCGGGACTTTCATGTGGACCCCACCTGACAGTTGGATGGTCCCCAGGTAGCGAAAATCCCTGGTTGTGGATTCCGCTCGGTCTCCTTCTAAATCCGGGAATAACCACCGACCTTGTGGCTATAAAAAAAAGAATCGTTCATCCACTCCTCTTCTTCAGATAACGCTAGAGAGAGGG
Organism: Liriodendron chinense; assembly: GCA_003013855.2. Classification (NCBI taxonomy): domain Eukaryota; kingdom Viridiplantae; phylum Streptophyta; class Magnoliopsida; order Magnoliales; family Magnoliaceae; genus Liriodendron; species Liriodendron chinense. The sequence continues at coordinate 5,926,117 of PVNU02000070.1, forward strand.
AGAGATCGTAGGTTGAGAGAGAGAGAGAGAGAGAGAGAGAGAGAGAGAGGAGCATCTCCTGCTGTTGATGTTGTTATTGCTGCTTCTTTCAAAGAAGGAAGGAGAAAAAGAAAAAAAAAAGAAGAAAGAAGAAAGAAGGAAGAAGAAGAAAAAGAAAGAGAAAGAAAGAGAAGAAAGAAAGAAGAAAAGAAAGAAAGAAAGAAGAAGAAGAAAGAAGAAGAAAGGAAAGAAAGAAGAAGAAGAAGAAGAAGAAGAGAAAGAAGAAAGAGAAAGAAAGAAGAAAGAAGAAGGAAAGAAAAAAGAGAAAGAAAGAAGAAAGAATAAGAAAAAGGAAAGAGAAGACGTATAAGGCTGAGTTAACCCAGCGAGCCAACTTGCCGAGTCGACTCGGATTCCAATTGAGTTTGCTAGGAACCTAGGAGTCGTCATATACGGTGAGTGATTCTTCATATAATTTCTATTGATTTTTCCCAACCCTTTCCTTCTAGTTTTAGGCTCATTAGAATTTAGATTTTCCTTCATTCTCAATTCTATAATTCTTTCTAATTTTTAATGTTAAGACCCTAGGAAAGAGATCTGACTTGGAATCCATTTCCTTTCCTTGCTTATCTCTCTTTAAGATTCTAGGTAAGATATTCATCTCTTAGTTACACTTTAATTGATGTTAGGATAACGTTAATATTGTCTTTACTAGGTTCTGTTTTCTCTCACATTAACATTGTACAATTCCTCTTTTAATTGACGGTTAGGATATGAATTAGACATTATAATCGAACAAACATGTAGAAATACATGCATGGTGTGTTTGGGTTTAAACTATTGAATGCATTGTGTGTTTGATAAGTGCTTTCATGATCCATGACATTCATATGCACTATTTATATATGCTTTATTTGTTTTGGACGATGGAATAGGAGCATAGTTGATTTGACTCCTGGCGTGCATGGTTGATTTGCCGTCTCGCTGTACTCTGGGTGAGGTGAGCATGGTTGAATACTTGCAATGGGTACCCTAACATCCAGGGGCAGAGGGATCTGTTCGTCGGGCATGGATGATTTGCCTGGTTGGAGATGTTGAGCATGGTTGATCTGCTCGGTTGAAGATGGGGGCATGGTTGATTTGCCCATATATATATTTATTGCATCATGCATTGAACATGCACATCTATGACATCATGATACTCATAAGCGTCATTCAAGGACACAACTCATAAAATTATTTAGATGTAACATGAAAATAACTCTCCATATTTAGCATTGTATAGAATCTTATCTTGAATCAATTGAAATTTCGTTATGTTGAAAATGATCTCACTGGGCTTTTAGCTCACCAAAATCACCACAGTTTCTTACAGGTCTCCAGGAGGAAATAGTCGGGTAGAGAAGAGTACTCAGAAGATCACACATCACACGAGCGTCGAATGTAATAGATTTGTTTTAGTTTTGTAAAGTTTAATGTAATAAGACATTAGTGGAAAAGAAACTTTATATTTGAGATTTATTTTAGTTATGCGATGTATGGAATGGAATCTCAAGGGATCTACGCTTGAATTTTATATTCACACCCTGGAACTCGGGCTTTGGGTCGTTGTACTCGGGTTTCGAATTTTGGGGCGTAACAAGCTGTGTCACTACGAAACCAAATACAATCCCAACTTTCTTCTTGATTTTTCACTCCGCAAGGCCCTACAATCACATGTGGAGCCACCTGATTGGTCCGCTTTTTACTTACCATAAATAGGGTACAAAATTGCCCCCCCACGTCGCCCTCGCTTTTGGAAGAAGTGATGGTGACATGTGATGGTTCATTAAATGCGCATGGTGTCTCGGCCACATGTCATTATGACATTCATTGTGCATGTCTGGTGATGTATTCGATGGCGGTATTACGTAGAAGTAATGATGGCATTGTAATTAATGCTTGCTTTTACCCGGGCGATAAGAGAAAATTTTGAATTTCTTTCTCCTTTCTCACACATACCTTTCCTCTTCTAATCTCACAAACCCTCTTTTATCTTTCAATGGCTTCTTCATCATCTGCTACTGTTCGTCCTGCCAACGAACTCTTCGACATCATAGATCGGCACATAGATTACTTCTCAAATGAAATCGTCTTCTCCACAGAGAACCAAGAATTTCACTTTCTAGAGCCTTCTTTTCTTCCTGAAACCACCCCATAATTAGTAAAAGACCTAAATCCCTTCTTTCCTATCCGAGACGATGAAGAAATCCTAGTTTGAAATGTTGATATTCCTCAACCTTCAACATCACCCTCCCCTTAGGGACTAGGGCAATTGGTTCGACCGTGTGGCAATAGAACATGGAGACCTTTCGAAAGAGATTGGCATTTATGAATGCATCAAGTTGTCGACAATTTCTTACACGGTTGATGCCAACCTTCTCCTGGCTGTCTCTCCTTTATGGAGTAGGTCTTTAAATGATTTCCTATTCAGTTGTGGGCCGATGAGCCCTACCATCATGGATGTTTATGCTTTCATTCATCTTCTTCTTTTTGACATGCCTCGCTTTCCAGACTTCCCTCTTGAGAAAAGCTCTTTCAAAATTCGAGGTAGCAAGTCTTACACTTTCTTTATGGGTACTAATCAGAAACACACTGGTCTGATTGAAGACGAAGAGCACACAACTTTTATACTTCTCTAGATTTGCCGACATTTTATGTGCGTGAATGCGGTTCATGTTACATAGGAATATATTCTGTTGGCCGAGACTCTCGCCCATGGTAACAAGCTCACTCTCGCCCCTCTTGTACTCGGCCATGTGTACAGAGCCATGTATGATGTGACTACCAATGGTTTGTATATTAGTGGTGGTCCCCTCTGGTTAGTCCAAATGTGGCTTTTTGAATACTTCAAATTGTCATTAGTGACAAAAGTTCCCCCTCTTAGCATTGTTTATTCTTTTTATGGTCATTGTAACATGCATTATCACATAAAAAAAAATTCTTTTTTTTATTATATGAACCGTCTTTTCCTTGCCCAGCTGATCTAGAGAGACCCTCGTTCTTATACTCCATTTTTCGAGAAGATTTTTGGGCCGTCTTGGTTTACAGCCGTGATGACCAAAGCGGAAGCAGATTATCCAACACTTCAGGCTTTGGAGAGTTATCTCATTTCTAGGGATCTCCCCTATGGTTGCGTTATAGATACTGGAAAGAATTTAAAGGCAGGAGTTAAACAGTACTATCCTATCCTCTTCGCTTGTCAGTTTGGCTTAGTTCAATGCATCTCTTATCCTTCACATCATAAATCTCTCAATCAGCCATCATCTGCTCACATTGTGATTTATGATGTAGATTCTTACCTTAACGTTAACCACTTTTATGAGGATGCTAAGGCTACCTATGTGATTGCCCCATTTTTATATCGGTCAGGTGTGTTGAAAACTTTTCTTCTCTGGTGGGGTCACACGTTTCAATGACTCATCACGTGGCCGACGAATGAAATTACTTATGAGCTTCAGGGATTACTAACCTCGGAAGAGAAAAAGTAGCACAAAGGAAGCGAAGAGAAAGCAAAAGAAACTAAAGGTTGTGTCTTAGTCAGAGGCTTACCAAAACTAGACACTCGGCCGTGTCTAGTTCCCCGGAGATCGTTCATCCATCTCCACCGAAGAAAAAGACGAAGAAAATGCTGTCGGACAATGCTATTACTTCGGAAAAGAAGAAGGAAAAGCAAGAAGGTCAGAGCAAAGGAGATCCCTACAGCAGTTTACCAGTCTAAGAAGAAAATAAGTAAGTCTGCCAAGATTTCTCAACCTCTTGTTGCTCATTCGTCACTACCTGTAACTTTTACAGGCATTCATTCACCTTCGTCGTCCATCATTTGTACAATAGTGGTTTTAACACTAGCTGATAGCCTTTCAGTTCCACCTTTGGTTCCCTCGTTTTAGACTTTCATTGGGACCACCTTCAGCATCTTCCCCTAGTATGACTTCTTATACCAGTCTTGTCGATTCTAAAGGGATTGGCAATGTTAATCCCTCAACTTTTACAATTTCTCCATCAACAGTTCCTCATATACTAATTGCTCTAGCACCACCTCCAGTACTTGTTGTCCATCCTCAACCAATTGTTCCTCAACGGCAAGCTGTCCCCAAGAAGACAGGTAACTTCATGGTCAATAGCATAAAAGCTTGGGAGACTTATTATAACACCAAATAGTATCCCTGGTTTACTGTTAAAGATTATGCCTGGGAGATAGAACAGGCCTACAAAAAATATAAGGATGTGCATGATCTCCGATTCATGGGTAAATGGATACTGACAATGGAATCTGAAAATAATCATCGGATTCCTTTTGATGAGAGATTCAACAAACCATATCAGTCGAACCCTCCGCCATTTCCCATAGCAAATTGGTCATTTGCCAGAATAATAAAAAATCATCGGCCAATAGATAGCCGATTTCACTACCATGGTCGTTCGATCTGACTTAGGTTACTTCTTTTACTTTCTGGTATTCTCTTTTATGCTTCTTATTTATTTACGAAAGTATTGTAATCTCTTTCATTTTGATATGACAGTTCTTAGGGAAAATAGGATCGAGCAGCCTTCCTTCGGGCAGTTCTCCACCAATCCCTTCTGTCACCAAATCAGCGCAAATTTTAGAGATCCCTTCTATAAAATTCATGTAATGAAACAAACTACAACCGTCAAGCAAGACACACCCTTGGCCACAGCATCACCAAGGGAGACTGAGACAATTTCAGAAGAACTCATGATGTCAATGACCATGACCGCTTAGGAGAGTATAGTCACATAACAGGGAACCACGGACCCTGCAATTGTTACAATATCACCTCCTCCTCCTCAGCCTGAGGTCCATCCTTTGTCATCCCGGTCTTCACTGCAACTAACACTAGTCTCGCCTTCAACTTCATCTTCTCGTTGTCGCCAACTTATACTTGCTTCGGATGATGATGTTTCTCCAACACCAAAGATGTCGACCAAACTTGAAGTTGTTGTTTCACCATCGCAACCTCTCATTCTTTACCCCGTTGGATCTGATCCTCCTGCATCGGTCATCGAGGCAATCCTGCTTGAGTCCAGGGTAAATGCAGACCCCGAAGAAGATTCTCTTGGCATCGAGATAATTTTAGACAACCTAGGCTGAGCACTTGCTGGTGAAGTTGCAATCCCTGAATCGCCTATGACTTCAGTCGAGGTGTGTGCTTTGTAGGCAGAAATTCAATCGTTTCTGCTCACCTATACGACCGATCTCGCTCCCAGCAATGCAATCGATGCCTTATCAGGTCTAATCGATCAATACCAAGTATTTTCTCACCATAACCCCGAACTCTCTACCAAGCTTTCAACACTAAGGAAGTATCTCGTCGTTCTGAAAAAGTCTTGTGAACTCCATACCAGCCTGGAGCACCTTAGATTAGCCTATTCAGAAGCTAATCTCCAGGTTTCTGAGGCTGCCTAGGTCAAGGAAAGATTATCGACCGAATACTCCGAGCTTTGCCAATCGGCTGTTTCGCTTACCAATTTGTCTTAATGGGTGACGGACTTGGAGACCCAGCTGGAGAAAGCAAAACAAGATTTTGAGAAAAGTGAAAAGGTTCGTGCCCAGAAGACCCAATTCGTCCAACTTCTTGCAACATCGGCTACAATTCAGGCCGATTCAATTACAAAAACCAAGCGACTGGCTGTGAAGCAGCAGAATATGATTGAGAAGAAAGAAGAATGGTAACAACAAATTTCAGAATATCTGGCACTTATTTGTCTTCCTTTGAATTTTGAACTAGTATCCAGTGCCGTTTTTTAAATATTTCTCTAGACAATTACTTTTCTTTTCTTTTATGGATATATGCATCTGAATTTTGTCATCAATATCCTGCGCTACATTCGAAGAATCATGTCTCGTCCAAAATAACTGCCGCGACGATTCAATTTTCATAACCTGAAAAAGCACTGTTTGCTTCAGTTATTGAAGTCATGTCTTGGTTATTTAAAGGTATCCCCCACGAAGATTCATAGTTTAGTTGATCTATGAAGAAGATAATCCTGGAAACTCATGAGATGAACATTCACTATGCACACTAGGTTGAATTTGTTCAAGTTCTTCTATTTATCAATCAATCAGCGGAAATTTCATATGAACACTTATTATGTTTTGAGAGTTTAAGGCTTCAACCTTTATCACCTAATTTTTCTGACTTTTACACTTGTGTGTCTTGGGATGTATAGAAGAATAGTTTCTGAAGGAGAGTTAGTTTTGGAGAATTGAACTTGTTTCACCCATGCTTTGCTCGGGACTAGCAAAATGCTAGTTGGGGGGTGTGTTGAGCCTCCAATTTATACATTTGCCGACCCATTACATCACATTATATGCATGATTTTCATGTTTAAGACTAATCTAATACGTGTTTTTGTGATTGTAGGAATGAGAGAGAGATTTCACCAATTCATGGTTAAAAGAGTCACTTTGTATGCATTGAAGATAATAAAACGAGTGCCAAAAGGTGGAAGAAAGAAGCAAGAAAGAAAGAGAAGAGAAAAAGAAGAAAATCTAAAATTTTTGTCCTATACCTGTCTGTAGACCGGTCACCAGACAGGTCTACAGTTAAAATTTCGACTGTTTTTTCTTCTTAGACCGGTCGCCAGACAGGTCTAAGGTACTCCAGAAACTCTGATTTTCAATACCAAGTTTTCAAATTGTGAAAGGACTCCGTGTTTTCTCAAACTTTCCAAGTTGGCGCGGGATTTCTCTTATAAAAGGCCACCTCCGCTCTCTTCCTAAGGCATCTAGCAACGTGGGGAGCAAAGAGATCAAGACCTAGGAGGCTTCCTAGCCTCCTACAACTAGTTTTCTTGTTCTTCTAGTTCCAGTTTCTAGTTTTTAATGCTTTCTTCTAGTTAACCTCTTAGCTAGAGCTAAGACATAAAGTTTGTAGTTTGTTTCAATGCTTTAATTCGTTCCTTCAAGTATCATTTACTTTAATTATGGATTTTCAAGTTCTAGTTTGAATAAAGGTTGAATTTTTAGAAGTTTTGTGAGAGTTTGTGTGCTCTGGACATGAATTCCTTGCAATTCTGTGAGATTACTATGATTGGGCTGTTTGAATTCGAATTATAGTAACCCTTGAGCATGTCATAGTCTCTTGGCATGACTGTTACTCCGAAGGCTACAAGTTCAAGTTCTATGTGCTTCATTAGAACTAGAAATCTGATTTTCAGATTTAAGTGGGACTTTTTGTGCTTGAATGTTATATTATTCAATTAGATGAGAGATAAGACTTTGATTCTAATTGTGTTGTGCTTGGATGAATGAATTGGTATTGAATTACTACAAGTGGATCCTTAATGCTCTAGTTCTATCCAAATCTCAGATTTTCTATTTAGTTCTTAAAAATTATTCTTCTAAATCTTCTTAGATTCAAGTTATTATAGTAGTTGGAATTGTTTACCTCTTTCCCTATGGATCGACCTCGGTCTTACCGAGAATTATTACTATATCGCGGCCTCACACTTGAGGCTAGCGAACAAGTTTTTGGCGCCGCTGCTGGGGAAAAGGTTAAACGATTCTAATTGTTCTAGTAGCTATAGAGTAGTCTTAGTTATGTAGGATTTTCGGTTTTTCTAGAAGTAGGATTTTTTTTCTAGATTACTAACAATTTTTTGTTTGATTTTGTAGGGACATTGTTGCTGACATAGATCTCACTCTAGGGTAACATCTCCCCATCTCCCTTCTTTTTGTTCTTTTTTCTAGATTAGGGTAGTTTCCAAATCCTTAAAATTTCATTATATATGATTGGAAGAATGGTGCGTACAATTACCTTTTGGAGGATGAGACATCGGATTGGGGTACTCAAACTCATTGTGATTGGGATCCCTCCAAAATAGTTTAAGGTCTTCGGACCCAAAATATGTACATGCAAACATGACATTTTTTTATTTTTTAAAAGATCCAGTCTAGTTGACCCTTTCCTTGATCGGTTGAGGTCGAATGATGGTTTTTATTATGAAATCCCTCGGGATCTTGATCCCGACGTAGTTTAAGGTCTTCGGACCAAAACCTTAGGAGCGAGATTGGGAATATATTTTTTGTGATTTTTTTTAAATATTCTGAATCATCGATTTTGATTTTGATGATTAAGATCGATACCCATTTTTATTAAGAATCCCTTGGGATCTTGATCCCTGACGTAGTTTAAGGTCTTCGGACCAAAACTTTGTACAGAATTTTTTTTTTTTTGAAATGTTCCAGGCTGTTAAATTTCAATTCGAGCGATTAAGATTAACACCAGTTTTTATTGAAAATCTCTTGGGATTTTGGTCTCGACGTAGTTTAAGGTCTTCAGACCAAAACTTTGGAGGCGGGCAGAGATCTGGGTTGGAAATTCTTGGTGTTTTTTCTGAAAATGATTCAGATCATCAGGCCATGACTTTGGATGGTTGGGATCACTGTTTGACCAAGTCGATTCTTTTTCTTTTTCTTGAAAACCTCATGGAGCTTTTTCCACATCATCAAGTTAATTTCTCCCCAATTTCTCACAAGATGAGATTTTGGTGAGATTCCTTTCTCATTTTCTCATCATTCTCTTCCATCACTTCATTCTTATATGGAGGTACAAGATTCACTTGCAACTACTCTTTCTAAGGGAGAGTTCTTCCTAAGGAGAGAGGGTGAGGAGTCGTTTCAACTTGGTGGGAGGACGAGCGGCCCCCTGGGTGCCGCTCAAGCCTCCTCTGCCTACTGGTTTTTCCAGTGGGCTGGGTAATGGGGTGCCCTTTCCTTTTCTATGTAACATGGGGCACCCTTGGCACTTCCAACGTGCAATCTCTCCCTCTTCTTTCTCACACTCTCTCTTTCTTCAAAATTTTATTCATTTTGGTGGCCTTTTTGCTCTTTTCAAGTGGTGAGGCTTTGGTGGAGCTTTGGGACAGCAAGGTGGTCCCCTTTTGGTGAGTGGTGAGGGTATGGACCACTCCTTTTCTTTCATTTCATTTTTTTTCTTCATTTTCTCTTCTCATGTTCTCTTTCTTTTCTTCATGTAGATAGTCCAAGAGAGTCAAGGTGGGCCCAAGTCTTTTGGCCTTTTCTACTTTCTTAATCTCTTCTCAAGGTGGTACATGGAGAGGGACATTGCAAGCTCCATTTCATTTTTCTTTCTTTTCTTCTTTTATACTCCCTTCATATGTATGTAAAGGGTAATTTTGCCGTGTTCACCAAGTGTGCATGGTAAAATATCCTATTTTCTCTCATGGGAGTTGGGCCCCTTTTTATGTGTATCAAACGGGCTCAAAGTGAAGTTATGGCCCTTGGTGTATTTGATGGGTCCAATACTTCATTTTGGGCTCCCTCATGCTCTCTTTTCCTTATCATATTTTCCTTAAAGTTTTCTTTTCTTTTTCATCTTCTTTTCAAGGTTTGGGCCCATGAGATTGGTAGGGCCCACCTCACATTTTGCGCTCATAATGCTCACTTTGGGTGGCCCCATCTTTCTTTACATGTGTATGGACAAAGTGACTAGCCCATTCTTCACTTGGATCTCAAGTGGGCTAAATTTTATAGTTGGGCCTTTATGGATAAGTGGCCTAAATCTTCCACAATCTCTTAATTATGATGTATATCCTTATACACAAAGTGTGTTGGGCTCTTTGGAATTCCTCCACATAGATGGGCTTTTGGGCCCTCATTGAAACTTGTGAATTTCTTTTAGTCATGTGTACACCACTACACTTTGTGCATGTAGGATTCTTTTCTCTTTATGCCTTTCCCTTTGGATGGATGGAGGACTTGGGTTACTTGATCATCTACAAGTCCCATGAGTGAGTTGTTTCAACAATCTAACTAAGCTCAAATGGTTTTCTCATGTTGTAGGAAAGTGGATCGCAAGAGCTTCTTTTAATGTTCCCAACCTCAATTGGATGACCTTTCTTCAAGTGAGTTATCCATGCAATCATAGCTCCTTGAACATCTCTTGAAGTGTTTGGTGGGTCACCCACCATCCTTCTTAAGGATGAGTGATCTTTTTCAAATTGCATGTGGGAAAGAATGATACCCATAAGTTGCCCAAATTTGTCCCATGCTTTGGGGTATTTTGGATTTTTATTTTCAAGTGGGCTAACCATTTTCATGATGATTGGGTGACTCATCAAGCCATGCTCTCTTGTGCTCAAATGGTCTTCTTTTTTGTAAAGAAATTGGTGCCCATAAGTTGCCCAAACTTGTCCTTGGATGAGCATCTCTAACTTTGATTCTTCATGTGGGCTATGCGCATCAATTTTTTACCATTGGCTTCTTTGACTCATATGTTTGTGGATAGACCACCATATTATTCTCATAGTAAAAACATTTATCAAGATGATGCACATAAGTTGCCCATGATTGACCCACGAATGGGTTCTCATGGTTCTTCAAGTGGGCTATGTGCTCCTTTCAATCCATTGAGGTGGGGCACTTGAGTTGCTTTTGGGGACCAATTTCTTTCCTATTCCCCATTTGTCCATGTATATGTGTAAAAAGATGAAAACATCTTAAATGAGGCTCATTGCTTTGATATGGAAAGTGAACCAAACCTAGGTCACACATGGACTTTGAAAATGGATTTTTCATTTGAAGTATGATTCTTATCTCACTTTGATCTCATGGCACTTGAGTGCATTTATCATCCAAAATGTGTCTTTGGATGGTGGATTTTCCTCACCTAAGGCATGGCATGCAACCCTCTTTAAGGTGGGCCTTGCTTTCTTTAATGGGCCCAACACATATCCTAAGCGACACATGGAGTTGGACATTGGATTTTTGCATTTGAATGTAAATCCAAATCCATGGGTTTCCTGGGTAATGATTTGGATTTTAACGGGTAAAGAATAGGGACTTACCTTGCCAAACTTGTAGGATTTGATGGCGGACGGCACGAGGGGGCGAAGGGCGGTCAATGAGGACGACCCTGCCTTCATTGCTCACCGCGGGACCCATATGTGTTCTTTAGCTAAGGAGCACCAACCTCTTCCCTCCATAAAAGGTTGAGGTACCCGAGACCTCTGGGATAACTGGGTGGAATTACCGCAGCCTATGCTCGAACGTGTTCTGGCCGATACTCCTTTCGCAGGCCTTCTCATATTACGCTTTCACAACAATAACGTCAACCGTATGCTACTTGCAGCCCTTTGTGAGAGGTGGAGGGATGAGACCCACACCTTTCAACTTTCCTGTGGTGAATGGGGAATAACTCCCCTGGATATATATATATATATATATATATATATATATATATATATATATATATATATATATATATAGATAGGTTTTCCATTCCATGGGGCAATTGTTCCCCACGCAGGCTCTCTTGCTCCCATTACTTCCACTGACTGGATACGGCTTGTGGGAGTCATCCCACCCGAGAGCGAGTTCCAGAGTAACCAAGTGAAATTGCGGTGGTTTTACAACACCTTCACTGCTGTCATCCCTACTACCAAGCTAGAGGCCCTTCATAAAGCATGGGCTATGATCACTTACGCCTACGGGTCATTCCTTTTCTGCCATGCGAATGAGAGGGTCGATCTTAGATTTCTTCGCTTGGTTGAGGATCTTCACCATTCATATAATTGTAATGGGACTATCTTGACTCGCATCTACCAGGGCTTGGATAAGACCTCTCGGAGTAGCTGGTCCTTCACAGGTTTTTGGGTTGTCGTGAATGTATTCTTTTTAACCTTCCCTGGAGACATTTGTCTTCTTTCTTCATCTGATCATTGTGTTTGCCCTTGTCCAAACATGTTTTTATGATCATTTTGCTCACCTGTCATCGAGGATACGGGATGGTGTTGAACCATCCTTGTATCGTTTCATGCATTGGCATCAGCAAAACCGTCAGCGAAATTCTCGAGTGTTTGGGGACAATTGGCGCACTGACATAGACGGATTGACCACCGAGAACGTAAGTATCTTGCTTTCCTTATCCGTCGTGCTACTCTGCGACTGACTGTGATGAATTCCTTCGTTGTAGTTTGCTCAGATGCCTTATGCTAGCTTTCCCCTTTACTATACCCCTCAACGTGTGGAATCATATGATTCTTTGTGTCTTCAGATCATGCTCTATGATGCCGAATCCTTTCAGTGGTACTTGGGAGAGAGGTTACTCCGACAGATCACTGGCGTGGCTCGGGTTCCTTGTTCCGCACCGAATTTCGGCTGATGTATGGCCGATGCTCTAGAGGGTCAGCCTGGATTTCGCTTCACGATCCCGAATCGTGACTATGACGAGTGATATTTGTTGTACGGACAGGGACCTCTTCTTCCTTCAGTCTACATTCCAGGGGGTCGTCGCAGGTATGCTGGAGGATCAATGACAGCTCCTCTGATGAACCTTCATTGTCGGGAGCGAGATGAGAGGAGGGATGACGATGATTATGTTGGTGATCTGTAGCTTGCTTCTCTGAGGATGTATTCAGCTTGTATGCCCTTCTGACATTTTTAAGGCCTTTTGCTTTGCCTTTCTTCTGTATTAAAATCTTCTGAATGAATATACAACCCCCGATTTGCCTCAAATTTCTTGATGATGCTTGGATGCTTTGATTTTCGACTCATTCTTTGATACTTTGTGTAAGATAGGATTCTCAGCTGCATGGATGATGTGTCACGCCCTGAAATTCGGAACCCGAGTATAATAACCCAAAGCCCGAGTTTCAGGGTGTGAATATAAAATTCGAGCATAGATTCCTTGAGATTCCATCCCACACATTATATATCTAAAATAAATCCCCAAATATAAAAAAAAAAATTCCACTAATGTCTTATTACATTGAAATTTTACAAAATAAAACAAATCTGGCACGATTGACGCTCGAGACCCCCCTGAATACTCTCCTTTGCCTATGTCTTGTCCTTCCTGAAGACCTGCAAGAACTGTGGTGATTTGGTGAGCTAAATAGCCCGGTGAGGTCATTTCCATCACAGGTAATATTCCAGTTAATAAGAGATAGGAACTCGCTGCCACTGAACATTAGGAACCTGTCGCAAATCAACCATGCTCACCTAATCGGTACAGCGAGGCGGCAAATCAACCATGCACGCCAGTGGGCAAATCAACCATACACCACTGATCCAACCAAGCAAATCAACCATGCTCAATAAGTGAAACGACCAGAACTCGCTGCCACTGAACATTAGGAACCTGTCGCAAATCAACCATGCTCACCTAACCGGTACAGCGAGGCGGCAAATCAACCATGCACGCCAGGAGTCAAATCAACCATGCTCCCGTTTTGTCGCAGTGTATAAATGTATGCACATGTCATGAGTTATGGAAGCACTCTTCAATCATACAATGCATATTATAATTAAATCAATTCACACTATGCATGCATTAACTTCATTAGGAAATTCTTTATCTTGCTTTAGTTATTATCAATCGAGGAATTTGAGAAGATCGTCGTGTAAGGTTTATTGGGTTGACGAGCTAAGATTGTTACAAGAGTTATGTATTATATATTATCTAATCCTCAGTGGTTGTTTATCAGGAAGTTTGAGAATGATGTCACGTAGAATCTTAAAATACTATGTGTATCTAGGGTTGTATGTTGGTGACATCCCATGTAAGAAACCTAAATCAAATTGTTGTAGAATTTTGACATGTGCATTAAAAAGGAGAATTAATTCAAAAAGATAATTGGCGAGTGAAGTTTAAGAACAGAGATAGAAGATGGATGGATTCCTTACCTAGGATTTAATATAATAGAAGGCACATAAAGCACATTAACGACCTAATTGAAGATGAATTTGTAGAGATGAATCCCATACCTAAGATCCCATACTAAGGAAGAAAATATTAAAGCATGCCTAAAACCTAGTTAGGGAAGAATAATTTAAAATTTCAACGTAAGCAGGAAAGAACACTAAAGAAAATCAACACAGAAAGTTACGTGAGATGAATTACTCACCGATTCGTTGATCTCCAAGTTTCAAATAGTCTCGGCTCGAATTCTGGGTTGACTCAGTGAGTCGACTCGACTCATAGAAGAAAACCCTTCTTCTTTCTCTCTCCTTTCTCCTTCTTTCTTCTTCTTTTTCTTTTTCTTCTTCTTCTTCTTCTTCTTACCTAACCTTGGAATGAGGGTTCAGCAGAAATAGAAGCAATAGGAGGTGAAGCATCCGCCCCCTCTCAACGTAATCTCTCTCTCTCTCTCTCTCTCTCTCTCTCTCTCTCTCTCTCTCTCTCGGTTGGACGCTTGTGAAGAGGGAGATGCATCTAAGGAGGTCTTTTAAAGACTCCCAAAGTCGGTGAGTTGGTGCAGGAAACTCCCGACTGGTTTTGGCATTGGCACCGCCTGGCACTCATGTCGCCCGAATTTTTTATACTAAATCACATGTAGCCCGTTCAAATAGTAGGTGGGGTCCATGAAAACAATCCCCTAAAATTTCAGGGGCACATGCGAAGCAACGGACCGGATCCGACACGATCTTGGTTTTCCTATTTTCGAAACAGTCGATTGAAGTGGGCCGCACGATCAACTGTCGGCAGAGATTTTTAGATGGATTACACTTAGCTACAATGGAGCTCTGATGAACAGCTTGGATATACAAGATGAGGCCCACGTGACGGACGGTGTGGACGGACAGAGACGGCAGCACCGTCCGCTGTTTGCAAGGAAAAAGAGTTCGAAAGGAATTCTTTTGTTTTTTTTTTTTACCGTGCGTCGCACGTAATGTACCCCTTTTTGCTCCTCCTTGCACGCCGGGTCTACTTGAAGTTGATCTATACCGTTTGCTCCGTCTAATATGTGAATAACGCAAAATAAATCACTGACAAGAAAAATGAGGCAGATCCGAGTCACGGCGGCCCACTTATGATCCGATTTCTGATTAGGGCATTTGTAGGATGATCAGGGTTGAAATTTGATGTGTATGGTTAGATCATGTCCTAAAACTAGTATATAGAGTTTCGCATAAAAATGATTTTCAAAAATCATAAAACTTAAAAAGGTGGTATAACTTAAGTTTAACTAATGGCATTTTCGTAATTATCATAATTTTACGAGTTTTGTAAAATCTATCACTTCCATGTTGTTCTAGGGTTTATTCTAAGCAACTTTAATAAAGATACCATATAGTAATTCCCTACGGATGATTTATTATTAATTTATCAATATTTCAATTTATGTAAATTATTAAATAATTAACTAAATTATAATTTAAATTATTCTAAAATCCTAGGGTGTTACAAACACACCTGAGCAGGTTCATAGGGCTAAGAAATCACTGGTCTAAGCATATGCCTTGTGACGGACACGATGTACGGTCATATTTATGGACAAACATGAGTACAGGATGATGTACTGCGGTTTACATTGATCGCGTAATTCGAAATCGGAGCGGACGGTTAAATCTTCCGGTCTAGAAACAATAGATCATTTATTACTAATCAAATAACTAAATAGATTCATATGACTCAAAAGTTTCCGAAATTTTCACAATCTTACGCATATTTTCATATATGTACACACATACGCACACTTGTTATGCCGGATCTTAAATTTTAAAAGTGCACACTTGTACGTGAGAACATGAATGAGCACGCAGGTTTAAAAGCCCCATAATGTACTACTGAACTTACCAAGTATAATGAACTAAACCGGGACACCCGGGAAAGTTCTGAAGTCGAAACGAAACCTCGTGGATTCATTGATCTTTTGTGAGGCTAAGAAGGCTTTCCATGTTGTGGATGATGACTTGAATGGCTCAGATTGCTCTTTTTAGCCATACAGGCCCACTTAATGATCAGATCTTGGACTCTAGCCTTCTTTCTTGACAATTAAACCCTCGATGTTGCTATTTGATGACCCATGCGAGCTTTTTCATGGTTTGGATCATGATGATTTAGTCTTTGAATGGCCCAGATTGCTTGTGGACCCCTCTTGATCAATTTTCCTTCTCTTTGATTTGATTGGACCCATTTTGGTCGCAGTACTTCATGATTGGACTGGTGGGGTACCTTCCAGATGATTCAGATCAGTCTAAGACAAAATTTGGAGTCAATTGGAGCTTTGGGCGGCCCTCAGGGTGCCAACTGCTGACGTGGACTGGCAGTCTCACCTACCAGAGACTATGAGGCCAATCTCGGAGAGAGAGAGGGAGTCCGTCCGTACGAGGACTGCCCAGACCTCTCCTCATGTGTGGTCTGGGTTGACTCTGGTTTGGACATTCTCCTCTGCTCACTGTTCCTGTCCGCTTGATTCCTTGTGTACGAAGTTTGATTCTAGCTATGAATCCCTCTTTTGTCTCATCTTTCCTTCCTTTTTTGTCTTTTTCTCTTTTGGTCCTCTCTTGGGCAGCCATTGATGATGGCTTGGGGGTGATGAAGGCTGATCCTAGTGGGTCCTATACTTCAGAAGATAGTGGGGGCTTTAATGATGGTGAGATGTTCTTAATGGATGGGGTAGATGGAGGTTTAAATGGGGCCATTGATGGTGGATATAAGGTGGTTGTTGGGGAAGCTTTGAATGCCCCCATTAATGGCAGCCATGCTGAAATTTCTGATTTGAATGGGGCATTGATCATGGGAGGATTGGATGGTATGGATGAGATGGGGAGATGGGCCATAGGTCAAGCTATGCACCCTTTGAGTGTGGGCCGCATGGATGATGTGATCGATGATGATGATGGGGTTATGATGGACATAGATGGGCTGATCTCATTTTTAGATGGCATGGATGGTTCAGATGATACCTTTGACGGCTTGGATGCTCTTGATGATGGCCGGGATGTGCGATAGACTTACTTGGGTGGACTTGATGTGATCGTTGATGATGTCCCCTTGATGATGGACGGTGTGGATGTCTCGATGATCCCTCTAGCTGGGCAGAGTGATAGTTGGATTCCTGACTTCATGTTAGAGACGACTGCAGGTCTATATCTGACCGTAGATTCTTCGATCGGGATCGCGGAGGCCCTTTTTTACGGTTCAGATGCATTTTTCAGTGATCAGATTGATCAGGATGCCACGATGTGTGGCGTGATCTTTGTTGATAGCCCTTTCAATGGAGAATACCGACCTTCTCCTGATTGTCGACCCTTTACGCATTCGGTTCATGAGGTAGGCGAGTCTTCTCATGCAGCTGAGGTCATGACAGTTTCAGATAGCGATGCGACTATATCAGACATAGCCGCTACTGGGGATAGGTCAGGGGCTGTCGAGTTTGCAGAGGTTCCAGCTTTTCCTTCTCCTTCGCCCGTTGATCTTCCGATACTTGATGAGCTGTCATCGATTCCTGGGCCTTTTGTTCTGGAGGGGATACCTGTGAGGACTTGCCAGTTGCTTCCTCATCGTTTTGCTTGCCACGGCTGCTTGCTTGGCTTGACAGATTGTCAGCTTATGAGATTCGAGAGTTGGAGTCATATGGCTTTGGCCGTCTGATCCATATGACTAGAGTTGACATTGATTGGAGGATGCTCAGGGCTGCATTGATTGACTGGGTCCCTTCGTTGAACTTGTTTGCGTTCAACGACATGGAGATGGGACCTTCTTTGGAGGAGCTCGCGTGCTTGACCGGGTCTTCCCTGGAATTATGCTCAATATTTCTCGCCGAAGACTGCCACTCCGTAGAACTGGTTCGAGATTCCATATCTTATTCAGCCTGTAGCTGCCGGTCAGGATGTCGTGGTCTTCTCTTTAGACTTGCTATATGATCTTTTCTCGGGCCCTCGGAGTGTGGCAGGGTCCCTGCTTTCTCGGAATGCACTGATGTTATGTTTCATAGCTGAGGTGCTATTCTTAAGATGGCGCAGATCTCAGACTCCTTTGCTCTTTGAGGTGATGAGCTGAGCTACTCAACGGCAGGGGATCATCTCTCTTGTCTTGGCTAAGCTGTTTAATGGGCTAATTGACTGCGCCCTGGGCCACACCCGTGTCCTTCGCGGCTGCTGTGCATTTCTTCAGGTATCCTTTTGGTACTTTCTTTTTCTTTTCTGATCTTTTGGGAACTGCTTTGCTTTAGCTGAATCTCTTTACTTTCTCACGATAAGATCTGGCTATGGGAGCGTCTTTCGCTGACTGTCGATGTATCATTTCTCAACACTCGTCGCCCTGACCTCATGCGACATATCATGGAGTTTCTTCCGCATACAGCTAGTATGAGAGAGCCCTTGTATCGCAAGATGTTTGCTGAGCTACGTGACTGGAATGTTCGTTGGTAGTCATCTTGGCTTTCATTTCCTCCAGTACTTTGTGATGCTCACCGCCTTCCTCTGATGCTAGTAGGTTTTCAATTTTACTTTTCTTATCACCCTATCAGGTTCCTTCGGCAGTTCGGGTATGAGCAGGATGTTCCTCCTTTCGTTTTCTCCGGTATCGGGCGTCGAGCACTTCCAGCCAGATCATCTGACTTTAGGACTCAGATCAATGGGTCCTGAGTGAGTCACCTGACTAGTGATTTGCTTGGTTTCGAGCTGCGGACTTTTCCGATGGCGACTGCCCCATACCAGCATTGGGTTGTTGAGCAGTCTCTGTACCGGCGTATTCCTTGCTGACACTTGACCGCTGATGAGGATGAGCAGGATATTCTTGGGGATGCTGGTTCTTCATCTAGTTCATATGAGCCCTTTGAGGAGAGCCCATTTATTGATCCCGGCTTCCTCTTGGCCACTCATCACCACTTGTTGTCTGAGATTTCTGCACTCTGGTACCATTGTGAGATGATGTCGAGGAGATTGACCGCTGATCAGAGGTTTTTCGATGAGGAGACGGCGATTCGTAGCCTTGAGCGAGATGAGGTGCATTACCTGCGTATGGAGGTGAGCAGGTTGAGAGCGATGTTATTTCATTATGAGTCAGAGGACTTACCTGACGTGGCCGAGGAAGAGGGTAGAGATTGATTTTTTGCTTTTTAGGGCTGTGTCGGCCGTCTGTACGCTCCTTTTTGCATAATACAAGACTGGTGATGATGCAGTTTTTTGTATTTTGAAAGAGATGATATATATGAAAGAAATACGATGCATTAATGGAAAGAAAAAGAACTTATTATGCCATGAGTTGTCTTGTGAGTGTGCGTCTGGATTTTGTGCTGGGACGTAGGAATCAGAACTGAGGCTCAGCCAATGCTTTGACTGATGTCTCGAGATTAACTTGTGTGATATCCCTTTGGTTCCCTAGAGGTATAGGCAATGGAAACTGTTACTTCCTGAGATTGTCAGAGTTCATAGAGTTCTTTGTTCCCGACTGTACTTCTTCTTGTTCTTGAACTGCAATTGCTTGAGCTGATCTGGACCGTCTGATTTCTTAGTACCTGCACTTTTTTTTTCCTTTTTCTATTCGAGCCATCTTTGCCTACAGCGCTCTTTTGAGTTTTCACCACAACCCGCCTTTTCCCGTCATTTTTGCCCGTGGCACCCTTTCGGGTTTTCACCACGTCCCGGGTATTTGATCTTGCATGCCCCTTGGCAGCAATGCTTTTTTTACCCTCGGCGCCCTTTCGGGTTTTCACCAAGTTCGCTATATGCCCACTGTTTTTACTCGGAGCGCCCTTTCGGGTTTTCACTCCGCCCTCTTTGTTTAGGCACACATTTTCTTTTCTCTCTTTTTTTTCTTTTTTCTGGATTTTTGGATAGCTGCGGCAGCTAGAGGTCGAGAATCCGTCATTGCCGGCCGATGGTAGCCTTTCAGCCCTTATCCTGAATTACGGTGATAGAGTTATCGGTCTTAGCCATAGACCCTTGTGAGATGGATGGATAGGTGACTGTGTTTCCTTTCAGGTTGATTTTTCTCTGGTGCCTTGTTTTGTCTTCCCTATTTTTCTTTCTTTTTTGCTTTTTTCTTTGTATTCCCCTTCTTTTTTTTAATCTCTTTATTTGAAACACTTGTTGGTGGACGGAAATGATTTCTCAGAGGTTTTAGCTTTGACCCCTTGACTTCAGCTCTATTAATGTAACTCTTGATAAGGTCAGAATGACTTACTCGTGAAAGATCTTCACTTTGTCGGCGTTGATTGGCTCAGGAAGATCTACCCCTCTCATGCTGGTGAGTCTGGGGCGCCTCCAGGAAGTACTTCTCTGATGATCAGTGGTCCATCCCATGAGGGTTTAAACTTTCCTCTAGGATCTGGAAGGTGTGATGGTAAGATCTTCTTCATAACCATGTAGCCCACCTTAAAACTTCTCTTTTAGACTTTCTTGTTGTAAGCCCGAGCGATCTTTTTCTGATAACATTGGGAATGACTTAGCGCACACATGCGCTTCTCGTCTGCTAGCTATAACTGATCGAATCTGGCCCGTTGGCATTCTCCTTCTTCAACTACGCTTTCTAGTAACACCCGTAGTGATGGTATTTCCACCTCGACTGGTAGAACTGCTTCCATTCCATAAGTAAGCTAGAAAGGAAGTAACGCCTGTAGCAGACCATACAGACGTTCGATATGACCAAAGTGCATATGAAAGCATATCTGACCAATCTCGATAAGTCACGACCATCTTCTCGAGTATCTTGACGATTGTTTAATTTGCGGCTTCTACCCCACCATTCATCTGAGGATGGTGAGGGCTCGATCGATGTCGTTGAATCTTGAACTTGCTGAGGAAGTCATCCATCTTCTTGTTGATGAACGGGGTCTCATTATCTATGATGATAGCATTAGGGATTCCATACCGGCATATGATGTTGTTTTTTATGAATTTGATCACCTGGGATGCTGTAATCGTGGTGTAGGAGGCTGCTTCTACCCACTTGGTGAAGTAGTCGACTGCCACAAGTATATACTCATGACCGTTTAATGCTTTGGGACTAATCTTCCCAATGATATCGAGTCCCAACATGGAGAAGGGCCAGGGAGTTGTCAGGTTGTACAGTTCTGATGAGGGGGCATGAATTTGATTCACGTGCTCCTGACATTTGAAGCATATTCTGACGTGCTAACAGTAGTCTGTCTCCATGGTGAGCCAATAGTAGCCGAGTCGTAGAATATTCTTTACCATCACGTGCCCGTTCATGTGTAGGCCACAGATTCCTTCGTGTATTTCTTTCATAATCTTCGCAGCTTCTGTTTCGTTGACGCATCAAAGGAGGACGTGATTATAGGATCGCTTGTAAATAACTTCGCCACTGATGGTAAACTGGCTGGCCAAACGTTGGATGGTTCAGCGATCTGTTGTCATTGCTACCTCTGGATATTCCTGGGTTTTCGAGATATTGCTTGATGTCGGCATACCAGGGTTTGTCAGGGGCAGCTTCGGCTTCCTCTATTTGCAGGCAGAAAGCAGGTTCTTCTTGAGTTTCGACTGTGAGCTCTCATTCCGAAGCTCCTTTCAGGATCTCGAGCATTGATGCAAGTGTAGCGAGAGCATCTGCAAACTGATTCTTGGCCCTGGGCATGTATGAGAAGGTGATTTCTTTGAATTATTCGACCATGTTTTCAAGGTACACATAATATGGTACCAACTTCTCGTCCTTGGTTTTCCATTCGCCATTGGTCTGATTGATGATAAGCTGTGAGTCTTCAAATACTCATAGCTTTTTAACGCCCAAGATTATGGCTTCCCTTAGACCGGCGATGCATGCTTCATACTCTGCCATGTTGTTGGTACACTCGAATGCTATGCACCTTGAGATAGGAATAGGGACGTCGTCTGGAGAGTGGAGGATTGCTCTGATACCACTTCCTTTAGAATTTGCTGCGCCGTCGAAGAATAACGTCCACTCATCTTTCTTCTTCTTTTCTTTACCTTCGATAAGCAAGAGATCTTCATCAGGGAAGAATGTCTTGAGCAGTTGATAATCCAGGAGAGAGTGAGCGGCAAGATGATCGGTGAGGTCCTGCCCCTTGATTGCCTTCTTAGTACATAGGTGATGCCGAATTCAGACAGGAGTAGCTACCATTTAGCTATCCTTCCAGTGAGTGCTGATTTCTTGAACAGGTATTTGAGTGGATCCATGTGAGCGAGGAGGAGAATGAGGAACGCAATCATGTATTGACGGAGTCGCTGGGTTGCCCAGACTAGGACGATGCAAGTCGTCTTGATCGGGGAATACCTGGTCTCGTAGTCGGTGAACTTTCGGCTCAAATAGTATATTGCTTGTTCCTTCTTCCTGGTCTCGTCGTGTTGGCCGAGAACACAGCCAATGGCTTCTGCTGCTACCGAGATGTATAACAAAAGTGGTCGTCCTGGAGTGGGCGGCACTAGAATTGGAGGATTCATGAGATACTTCTTGATGTGGTCGAAGGCAACATGGCAAACGTCATTCCACTCTTTTGGAACGTTCTTCCGAAGGAGCTTGAATATGGGTTCAAAAATAGATGTGAGCTGTGCGATGATGCGACTGATGTATTGAGTTCTGCCAAGGAAACCACGGATTTCTTTCTTTATTCTAGGAGGGGGCATCTCGATGATTGCTCTGGTTTTAGTTTCGTCGACCCTGGTACCATCCTCGCTCACTATAAAGCCAAGGAGTTTGCCTCCCGTTGCACCGAAGACACATTTCTGAGGGTTGAGACAGAGCTTGTACTTTTCTAATCCGTTGAATAACTTCTTCAGATCTTCAAAGTGTTCTTCAATTATGCGAGATTTGACGATCATATCATCCACAAATACTTCAAGCTCTGTATTCATTATATCGTGGAATAATGCCGTCATTACTCGCTGATATGTTGCTCCTGCGTTCTTCAGACCGAATGGCATTACCCTGTAACAGAAGGTTCCCCAGGGAGTGATAAATGATGACTTCTCACGATCTTCGACGGTCATCTTGATCTGATTGTAACCTGAGAACCCGTCCATGAATGAGAAGATCTTGTACCCGACAGTGTTGTCGACCAGAGTGTCGATATGTGGCAAAGGGAAATCATCTTTAGGACTGGCTTTGTTGAGATCTCGGAAGTCGATGCACATTTGAACCTTGTCATCCTTCTTTGGTACTGGTACGATGTTGCGAGCCATTCAGGGTAATTGGAGACTACTAAGAATTCCGCATTGTACTGCTTGATGACTTCATTTTGGACTTTCAGGGCCCATTCTGGCTTCATTCTTCGAAGTTTTTGCTTCAATGGTTTCATATCTGGCTTGGTTGACAGATGGTGTATAACGAGTTCTTCATCGAGCCCCGGCATGTCTTCATATGAGAACGATAAGTTGGACAATCTTTGAGCTAAAAACTCTATCATTCTTTGCTTCATCTCTGGTGGCAGCGATTTTCCAATGCGTACTTCCCTAGGGATCTCGGGTGTCCCCAAGTTTACTACCTCAAAATCATCGGCTACAACATTGGCCTTAGATTCGAACTTTTTGAGGAGATCCTCTAATTCAGGAATTGGGTCATCATCTTCCTCATCCCGAGCTTCGTCCAGACCCATGAGCTCGAAGTCTAATTTGATGTCAAAATCATATGATTCGACTTCAAACTCATGCGACTCTTTAGACGAACTTGGCACATTATTGAATGCAGGAAAAGAAATATTTTTTTTTTTTTTAGAACTTTCTGTAATTGAAATGCTAAATGTTTTTGGCTTTTGAAAGTTTTTTATTTTTTTGAATTTTTGAAATTCACGGGACCCTGAACAAGCAGGCATTGCAGACCATGATTGATCCCATCTTGTCCCAGAGTACTGCTCGCTGCTTAAATCAACGTTTTTTTTTTTGAAAGCCAGAGCCCTCAGATAATTCTCTAGCTGATTCAGAAGTTAGGGGAACAAATGACCATTCAGGTCCCCATACTCCTTCCCCTGTAGAGGTGGGGGTTGATGATTTGGGCAAAAAATCACGGTCTGGCTCAATGACCATAATTTCTCACCAGTTGGGTTCTAGATCTGAGTCATACTCAGTCCCTCCCGGATCACTTACCTCGCATTGTAGTTCGTCTGATTCCACAGCGAGACACGAGTTCGAAATCTGGACACTGGACCAATCAAGGGCTAGCCATTTCCCTTTCTTGGTCCAATGGATGAGCTGTTTCTGCCCCTGGCTGATGGTTGATGATGTTGATTCTGCAGAGACGGGCAGGTCGTTCCCCTTGTTGATTGATGCCGAGATGAGCAAGTTGTGCCCCTGGTTGGCTGGAATTGAAATGGGTAGGTTGTGCCCCTGGTTGACTGGAATTGAAGTGGGCAGGTTGTGCCCCTGGTTGACTGCAGGTATCAGAGTACCTTGGTCCTGAAGCTGTTGTATTTACTTTTCTTCTTTATCTTCATCCTCTCCTTCTTCTTCAGGAGGCTTAGATGGTTCGAGGATCCAGTCCCATCAAATGGGGAGCCACATGGCCCAAGCTAGGCTCATCGGGAGACCTTTATGTAGTGCAGTTGGTTGGTTCCTTCTTGAATCTCTACAAGGTTCTCCTGGCCTGATGAATTGAATCAGTGAGCACTGAAATTTCTTTTTGCTTTTGTCTATGATGACTGACGTGTACCCGAGTCCCCATTTGCGTTGATTATATACCAACGGTATCTTTCTGAACTTGAAATGATTCTTCATCCGATACTTGAGGCTTAGACGTTCTGTTGGTGAAAAGACAATATCCACACTTACCAGTTTCGGATTGGCGATAGTGTTCACAGTCTCAAATTTGAAACTATGAAACGGGATGTCTTCTTCAGAGTGTTGGATGTCGATGATAGGGATATTTGGTTCAATGGCAAAAACATTGGAAGGAATGATGAGCTCCTTCTCTACATGGATAGAGATCACTTGATTGTCACAAATATACTTCACCAGTTGATGCGAAGTTGATGGCACAGCTCCAACCTTGTGTAGCCAAGGTCGTCCGAGCAACACGTTGAAAGAGGCTGATATATTCAGGATTTGGAATGTGATGGTGGAGATTTCTAGACCTATCTGTACCTCTATGTCGACCTCTCCTTCCATTGATCGGCGGGTGTTGTCGAATGCTCTGACGTACATGATGCTGGGTTGAAATGAGGAGGGGCCGATTCCCACTCGTTCCGCAGTCTTGAGCAGGCAGACATTTAAGCTTGAGCCGTTATCGATAAGGAATAACGGGACACAAAGGTCTTTATATCGTAAGGCTATATTGAGGGATCACCCATGGTCGCGCCCTTTTGGTGGCAACTCATTATCAGTGAAGGTGATGGCACGCGGAGCCAGGAGCTGTCCGATCATCAATGCTATCATTTCAGGTGCTGTATCGGAGGAGACATGGGCATCGCTCAAAGTTTTGGTGAACATTTCTCGGTGTATGCGAGATGTGCAGAGTAGCTCCCATACCGAGATTTGGACAGGAATTGACTTGAGCTGAGTCGCCACATCATATGCAGCTTCATTTTTATTGTCGAGGCCTGAGAGAGCGCTTTTGTGATCTCCTTTGTTCTGATTATCTCTTCGGATGCAACGCCCATTGGGATTCATGATTCTGACTTCTGCGCATTCTGGATAGTGCCACAGGACTTCTTTATAATTTTCATTTCTATTGCTTTCTAAGACCACTGGTTCTTGCAACGGTGCTGGTGTGGGTACCAGATCTTCTTCATACGGAGCTTTTGCCTTGAGGACTACATTGTTGCCTGTGCTGAAGGGATAATATCGAGATTTGTCTTCATAGATCACATAAGGTCGTGGTCCTGGCTTGACCATTCCTGAAGCAGGAGGTTCCCATGGAATGAACACTGGTCCTCTTAATATGGCGAGGGGCTTCTCTATTCGACCTAGCTGTTGTAGTGTGATTGACACGCCTCCGAGATGTCTTTGTGGCTTGGGGATAGAACTTGCCACTTGCGATATGACTAGGCTTGACTAGAGGAACCCCTTCCAAGACGATGGGTTCTTGCCGCTAATGAATACAATCCCTCCATTGCGGGTTGGATTGTTCTTAAGCTGAAATTGCTCCTTGCAAAATGACAGGTTCGTATGCAGGCTCGATGTATGACTGTACTCCTTCCAGGATGACTGGCTCCCAACATGAATGGTTGTAAGGTGCCCCTTGCAGGGGGACCAGCCCTTGAACAACTGGTGCATCATATGGAGGTGCTCCTTCGATTACTAATGGCTCAGAGACTGAAGGAGGAAAGGGGTTTGCCCCTTGCAAGATCAGAGGAGGATTTGTTGGCCCATAAGTGTAAGTATGAATGGACTGGATAGGGGAGAAGAAGTGATCGAGACGCTCTCTTTCTTCTATACTGTTGACGGCAGGGGCAACGAGATGAACTGAGGTCCGTCGGATGCTAAGGCAGAGGATTTTGAAGGATGTTGGTAGGAGCTGCTGGAGGGGTTCCAGGGACCGAGATGACGATCTTACGGTCGTCAATCATATTTTGTATGGCATTCTTTAGAGTCATTCATCGATCAGTGGTGTGGGCATGCCCTTGATGGTAGGCACAATATTCATCTTCTCGGTAGTTCGGAGGCAGAGAATTCGGAGGAGGCCTGGGTGCCATTAGAGTGAGTAACTGCTTTTGTACCAGCATAACCATGACTTGACTGAGTGGTTGAGTGAGAGGAGTGAATTTCTTGAAATCCTTGTAATTTTGAGTATTCTGATATGAGTATTGGGCGTCCCCCCTGAACTGCTGCTGTTGTCAGGGTGGCTATGGCTGTGGTTGAGGATTTGGTTGTGGCTGATACCTCTGAGGTTGATGCTGAGCTTGATTTTGCTGATACGGTTGACGTCCCTATGGGGGAGCATATTGGTTGCCTTGAGTAGTGGCGATGATGTTGTTTACCTCTGTCGGGCAAGGAGGAGAATCGCTGCGGTTTCCATTCCCGTATCCAATGGGTCTTCCTTCCACTCTGTTCCGTTTGATTGGAGTGGCCTGATGAGGCCATGGGGAGATTGTCCCTGCGCGGATTCCTGCTTCGACTTGCTCTCCAGCACGGATCAACTGTGAGAAATATGCATATGGATGCGAGATGAGCTATCCAGATATTATGTTGAATGAACAATCATGGAGATTTGTTCTTCGTCGTCTATAGGTGTCCGCATTCTGGCCGCCATAGCTCGCCAATGTCCCACATAGGCTGATAACGTTTCGTCACTCCTTTGCCTGAGAGTCGCGAGGTTGGCTCTCCTGGGTGCCATGTTGAGATTGTATGCGAATCTGTCGATGAAAGCGTGGGAGAGTTGCTCCTAAGTCCTGATGCGATGGCAATCCAATGATGTGTACCAATCTAGGGCATCGCCCTTCAAAGATTTTTGGAATAAGTGAACGAGGGCTCCTTCATTTCCTAAGATTGCACTCAGCTCTCCACAGAAAGCCTTAAGATGTGCAGTGGGACAGCCGCTGCCGTCGTATCTTTTGAATTTTGGTATCTCAAAATTTTGAGGTATCTGAGCATCTGGAAAAGGACACAAGTCTCTGAACTTGGTCGAAGGTAGATCGATTCCTTGTTGTTGCTGAAGTTGATTTTGCAAGATCTGGAACTGCTCCCGCAATTCGTCCAGTCCTGCATGATTTGCTCGAACGATTGGTGCCTCTCGAAGTAAGGCACGTTCTTCTTCGGCATAGCGATTGATGTCTTCGACCCTATGGGCTTGCTGGAATTGATTTGATGATTGAACTGGATTCTGATGAACTTGTGCTTGAAATGACTGTAATTGAGCTGGAGATTGTACTGAAGGTTGAATTGGAACTTGCTAAAAATTAACTGGAGATTGCTTGATCGAAGATTGCTGAAAATTAATTGGAGTTTGTTGAATTGAAGATTGCTGAAAATTAACTAGAATCCCATCGGTGGGGATGTGCTGGAATTGAAAAGTGCTCCTGTTTGTAGAAGGTTGAGATGCTGGGAAGTGACCCCCTTGTTGGGTATTCCCCATTGTCCGCTGATTGATGTGGGCTTGACACTTACCCCCATTGTGGGCATTTACCAGTGCTGTCTCTGCTGCTGGAAATTGAATTGAAATCCCATCAGCGGGGATGTGCTGGAATTAAGTAAAGGTCCCATCGGCGGGGACATGCTAAGAAAGGAAAGGGGTCCCATCGGCGGGGACGTGCTGGAATCTACTGAGATTGTTGCTTACAAGATTGACTGGAAGCTGATTGGAAGTCCCTGCGACGAGAATGCTCTGAGACAGTCTTGTCGTCCCAGGAAGGTATTGAGGAGGATGCCCCATAGCTAAGGGCTGAGATGGCTGTTGCCGGTAGTCTTGGGTAGACTTCGATGGTTGTGCTTGATTTGAACTGGAGGCCGGAGGGACCCGACATGGCTGTTGAGATTGCCGAACTGGGCCAACTTGATTATTGACTGCTGCGATAGCTTGTGCTTGCATGATTTGCAAGAGAATTTCTTGCATTTCTCTCATTCCTTGTGCCAATTCTTGCATGATTGGCGTATTTTCAATTGGTTGTTGCGCTGGAGATTGCACTTCGGCCAGGTCGAGGGCGAGGAAGAGGTGAGCTTCCTCTTCGTGATCGGACATGGCTTGCTGAGCTCGAGTGCGGATTATACTACGAAAGGAAAGTTGTTTCCAAAGACGTCGAGCCCGAGGAGGCACAATGGTGAGGAATATACTCTACTCTTTTTTGGGGTTTTGGGATTTTTTTTTTGGATGGAATGCTATGCAGATGAGATTGTATGAAGACTAATGACTTTCAAGTACAGTAGGGATTCCGCTTTTCAAGTTGGATCACGACTAATGGGACTAGCATTTCCCCAGCAGAGTCGTCATTCTGTGGATGCTCGCCTCTCCACGCTCCTGAATTCTCCCTTTCGAAAAAGGGGGATGTGGCGCGCGAATCGTCGTTTGTGCCACTGGCTCGCCTTGTTCTCGAGGACTTTTTCTCGGTTGTTGTGTTAAATTGGATATGTTTGGATGGGTTTGTATAAGACCAGAGTCGCCACTAGCCAGTTTCTTCAAATCTACAGTCGGCTAAACCCCGTAGAAACGTTAGAGAAGGGAATCTGAAGATTCCTTCATTTAAAATGACTCCTTTTGATCTGCGGCCAGAGATTCGATGTAAGGGATCATGGTTACAGGGTGGGAAGATGTTAAGCACCCCACTCTGCTCATACCGAAGTACGGTCTCTACTTCACAGAATCGAACCAATACTTGAAAGTCTGATTTAATCCTCGTATACTCTCATGAATGATATGATGCATGAATGTAGGTCTGAACGATAAGAGTTTCTGATGAGCAGGTTTCCATTAACAGGTAAGCCCAGAGCATACGCTCTAACTAACAGGTGCTTTATGCGGGATGTATGCTGTGTATTTGAATAATCAAAGTGTTTACAGTGATATGATAAGCAGGAGGGTTGGAAGAATAATAAATGTTGCACTTATGCTATATGCGAATGAGATGATGCTAATAAAAGAGTAGCTAGATGGACGGAGGTGTCGCAAGGGTTTGCTTCGAGTGGCTAGATCAGGACTTGGATAGTTGGGGAGACTTGGACCAGGGTCAGGCTGGGCTAGACCAGGGCTAGGCTCTTCTCACTCGGGCTCTCCTTGGTGGAGGAATGGGATAAAGGGATGGAGATGAACTCGGAACTCTCGGGCTGAAGGGGAAGTGGATCTTTTCGGATGAGAAGGGGCGGGGGTATTTATAGCTGCGAGCAGTGGCAGATCCCGTAAATAGGCTTGGGCGGCCCTCAGGGTGCCACCCGTACGGCCTCGCTGCTCTAACTTCGGAGCATACGGCCTTCGAACTTGAAGCAGAAAAGTCTGAGGTTCGAGGTTCGGAGCTACCCCTGAAGCTGTGGCCCGGAACCAGGTGAGTTGACTGGGTTTGAAAGATGGATTGACGCGGTGAGTTGACTGTGTGCAGGGGCTGGACTAACCCGGTGAGTCGACTTGGTGATTTAACTCAGCGGGTTGACTCACCAAGTTTGACTTTTTGGGATTTTTTAACTGGTTTTTCTTATGAAGGGTTTTTCAGGCTGATGTTTAGGGGTGAGTCGATTGGGTTCAGGCTTGAGCTGGGCTATGGATTAGGGCTTACAAGGGTGAGTTCGGCTAGGTTTGGACATGGGATTTGGGGGTATGGTCCTCCATTCATTCAGCTATCTCTACCAACATTGCAGCCGAAGGTGCGGTGTCTACAATCGCTAAGTATCAACTTCAACATACCTCCTTGGAAACTGATGCAATTTTTCTAGCATCGTCCCCTCAACAGTCATGGGAAGACCCACTTCACCGGACTCGCATTCATCATTTTAATTGAATGACCTTATGAATGTTTCAAGGTCAAATGAGTGAAATCTTATTTGAACTCGAGGACAAGAAGAAATCCTACACACCAGAAGATCCTGTAACCCCGACTGAACTTGTCTCCTTCCTGGATCGTCAAATTTTGGATTATCAAATTCGTGCTCAGGTCCAATCATTTAAGCAAGATTGAGGTCAAATATGAAGTTACAAAGGCCAGTTGCCACATAATTTGTGGTCTGTATATGATGAAAGGTCTGTGGACCCGGCCGACACTGCAATAAGAAAGGGCCTGGCTTAGGGCTCGTTAGACATCTCTACTATAATTCAATAAGAGTTACTCCAATAAGCTCTTTTTGTTCTATCTCTTATTTTAAATAAGCTCGTTTGGTAAAATCTATAATAAAAAAAGTCTTATTTAAAATAAGCATGTTTGGTAAACTCTCAATAAGAGCTTTTTTTAGGGGTAGTTGACATCATTTTTAAAGATTACAACAACTTTAATATAAGAGTAATCCAAATGCGTGTCATCCATCATGTGGGGCCTACCATCAATGCTAGTTGTCCTTTGTAGTGTTCATAGTGTGGGCCCTGCCTTTAAAGTGGATTGTCCATCTGTAGACACCCCACCTTCGGCTATAAAGCTGGTTGAGATAGTTGAATGGATGAAGGTCCATATCCCCAAACCCTATATCCAAAACTAGCCAAACTCACCCTTAGCAAGTCCCAATCCATAGCCTAACTTAAGCCTATACCCAATCAACTCACCCTTAAACATTAGCCTGAAAAACTATCCATAGAAAAAATCAGTACAAAAATTCATAAAAAAGTCAAACTCGCTGAGTCAAATCATCGAGTCAACTCAATGGGTCAGCCCAGTCCTTGCACCCAGTCGACTCACCTTATCAACCCATCCTTCAAACCCAGTCAACTCACCTAGTTCCAATCCACAAGCTTCGGAGTAACTCCTAACCTCGAAGTTGGGGCTTTCTTGCTTCAAGTTAAGAGTTCGTACACTTTGAAGCTTGAGCAGAGTGGTTGTATGAGGCGGCCCTCGGAGAACTGCCACTTCTCGTAGCTATAAATACCTCATCTCCCCTTCATTTTCAATATCCACTTCCCCTCTCTTCAGCCCGAGAGCTTCGAGTCCATCTCCACCCCCTTTAGCCCATTCCTCCACTAAGGAGAGCCCGAGTGCCAAGAGTCTAACTCTGGTCCAGCCGAGCCTAACCCTGGCTCAAGCCTCTCAAGCTACCTAAATCCAGATCTTAGACACTTGAAGCTAATCCTTGCGATACCTCCGTCCATCCAGTTATTCTTATATAAGCATCATCCCATTCACATCTAGCATAAGTGCAACATTTATTATTCTTCCAACCCCTCTGCTTATCATTCCACTACAAGCACTCGATCCGGTCTTAGTGTCTGCTCTGAGGTTTGTCGGCTCACCTGGAACTTGCTCATCAGAAACTCTGACTAGGTCAAACACATATCATGCATAAAGTATAAAATACCTGTTAGTTCGAGTGTATGCTCTGGGCTTACCTATCTAATTGGAACCTTGCCCATCATAAACTCTTACTGTTCAGACCCATATTCATGCATTATATCATCTATGAGAACGTACGAGGATTGGTTCAGACTTTCAAGTATTAGTTCGATTCTGTGAAGTAAAGACAGTGCTTAGGTACATGCAAAGTGGGTGCCTAACACCTTCCCACCCTGTAATCGTGATCCCTTACCTCGAATCTCTGACTGCAGATAAAAAAGAGTAATTTTAGAAGTAGAAATCTTCGGATTCCCTTCTCTAACGTTTTTACGAGGTCTAGCCAACTGTAGATTCGATGTAACTGGCTAGTGGCGACTCTGGTCTTATACAAACTCATCCAAACATATTCAGTGAAATCCAGCAATACCACGACAACAAAAAGCCCTCGAGAAAGAGGCGAGCCAGTGGCAACGGCGATTCGCGCACCTTCGAAAGAGGGGGAAGCGCAGAAAGGCGAGCAGTCCACACCATCATGTGGGGCCCACTTTTGATATCTACAATTCATCGTGTGGGGTGTACCTTCTATGTGGATCATCCATCATGTGGCCCTACTTTGGATATGGGTCATTCATCATAAGAGACCTTGGACGTAGGACCGTCCATTAGGTGAGGCCCACTTGATGTGAACTGTCAATTATGAGGGGCCACACTTTTATGTGAGCCATCCATTATGTGAAGCCCACTGCGTCCATTTGTGGGCCCACCTTGATGTGGACCATTCATTGTGTGGGGGCCCACCTTCATTATGGGTCGTTCATCATGATGGGCCTATCTTTGAGATCAACTGAGCATCATGTGGGCCCACCTTCAATGATCATCATCCATCATATGGATACCACCTTTGACGTGGATTGCCATTTAAATGGGACCTAATTGATGTCCATGTTCCGTCATGTTGGGCCACACTTTGATATCATCATCATCATGTGGGCCTATCTTTAATATAAATTGACCATCATGTAGGCCCACCTCATCATCCATCATGTGGATCCCACCTTTGACGTGGACTGCCATTTAAATGGGACCTAATTGATGTGCATGTTCCATCATGTTGGGCCACACTTTGATGCGGGCCATCTATCATGTGAGGCCCACCTTTGACGGGAACCTTTCAAAACATGGGGCCACCTTAATGTGGAGGCCCACTTCAATATGAGCCGTTCATCATGATGGGTCCATCTTTGATGTCCACCATCCATAATGTGGGTCTCACCTTTGTTGTGGATCATCTATCATGTGGGGCTCACTTGATGTAGATAGTCCATCATGTGAGACCCACCTTTGATATCCACCATCCATCATGTAGGTCCCACCTTAGTTGTGGACCATCCATCGCGTGGGACCCAACCTTCAAAATGGGTCATTCATCATGTAGGCCCACCTTTAATGTCAACCTTCCATCATGTGGTCCCACATTCAATATCCACCATCCATCATGTGGGTCCCACCTTTGTTCTAGACCATCTATCATGTGAGGCCCACTTGATGTGGATAGTCCATCGTGCGGGACCCACCTTTGATGTCCACCATCCATCATGTAGGCCCCACCTTTGCTATGGGCCATCCATCACGTGGGGCCCAACCTTCAATATGGATCATTCATCATGTGGCCCACCTTTAACGTCAACCTTCCATCATGTGGTCCGACATTTAATGTCCACCATCCATCATATGGGTCCCACCTTTGATGTGGACCATCCATTAATTAGGGCCTGCTTGATGTGGATCATTCATCATGCGGCGCCACACTTTGCAGAAGGCTATCCACAACTGCCGGGATGAGCCCGAGTGAGTGCTACTTATACTATTTTCGCCGTGGCTCCACCGTCATATGAATGATTTAGGTTTATGTTGCTGCTATTTTAGGTGCTGACGTGGGATTCTGCCCTTGTTCACACCAATTTGGCTGGTCCCTGATATCTCGATGCCACCCCGAAAACTATACGCAAAGCAGCCCAGCCCCATGTGTGGCTCACCTTTGATGGGACCGTGCATTATGTAGGCCCACCTTTGATATGGGTCATTCATCATGTGGGGCCCACCTTTATTATGGGTCGTTCATCATGTGGGGCCCACCTTTATTATGGGTCGTTCATCATGTGGGGCCCACCTTTATTATGGGTCGTTCATCATGTGGGCGTGCCTTGAAGAAATTGCAAAGAGAAGAGGGTGAGATGGGAATTACTTAAAAAGTTAAAGGACAAACTTGTCAAAAAATTAGTCCAAGATGTCTACCCGCTTAAGCCAAATAAGCTCCGTTTCAAAAGCTTGCCCCTCCCCAACTTATTGAATCGGAACTTATTTGCTACTTTCTAAACAAATAAACACCTAATTAGACTTTTACCAAACAATCTAAAAGCTTATTCTTTTATAAATAAGTCAATAAGCTCTTATTTGTAGAGATGTCAAACGCCCCCTTATAGTCTTGGCCTAAAAGAACGGCTCCCATTATCACATAGGTTGAGTTTGGGTCTAACCCAAGACCAGCTCTTAATGTAGGCTCACTGCACTCATAGGTTCAAGTTCAATGGGCATGTGTGGCCCACCTATATTGCCAATGGGGTCACGCTGACGCAGTTTGGCTGGTGACCCGAACATCAGCCAGGTAGTTGGTGTCAAATCTTTGTGGGCCCCACCATGATGTATGTGTTTTATCCATGCCATCCATCCATTTTACGAGCTCATTTTACGACATGAGCCTAAAAATGAAGCAGATCCAAAGTTGAGTTGGACCACACCATAAGAAACAATGAGGAGAATGATGTCCACTGTTGAAACCTTCCTATGGCCCATGGTAATGTTTATTTGATATCCAACATGTTGGTAAGGCCACTCAGACTTGGATGAAGGGAAGACACAAATATTAACTTGATCCAAAACTTTCATGGCCCCAAAGAAGTTTTTAACCATAAGTATTCAATCCATGTGGTGTGCTCAACTTGAGCTTTGGGTCTGCCTCATTTTTAGGGCTCATTTGTTAAATCTGAAGTCTGGAGCCCGAATATGAAATCTGAAGTCTGAATTTGAAGTCTAAAATCTTGTTTGTTAATTGTCGCTGAAGTCTGACAATTAAGTAGTGAATTTGAAACAACTTGTTTGTTAAAAACGCCTGAAATGTTTGAAATTTGTTAATTTGACACATTTGCCCCTATCTCCTATTTGGAGATATTTTACATTATGAAGGGTTTATTTTTTATTAAATAAAAATAAAATCATTAAGTTAGCCTTCATTTAATCTAAATAAACTAAAGTACTTAATAGAAAATTAAATATCGGCTTGATAAAATACATGTATCATGCCCTAAAATAGTCTTTCAAAATGTATGGACAGCTTGGATAAAACACATTTATCATGGTGGGCCCCACGGAGCCCCTGAGTCGTCCGTTTTTAGCTAGGTCGATGCAGTAGCACCCAATCCTTGTCCAATTTGATAGTACCTCCATCGAGATATAGCTAAAGATGCAAGGTCACGTTAGTTGCTCTGTGGTGTCCACCGTGATCAATACATTTTATCCATGCCATCCACTTATCGGGACAGATCATTCTAGGGCATGACCCAAAAAGGGAGGCAAATGTAAGGCCAAGCTGATCACACCAAATGAGGCAGCGAGGGTTGAACTCTTACTGTTGAAACATTCCTTGGCCCCACCATGATGTCTATTTTTCATCAAACCTGTTCTTATGGTTACATAGACCTATATAAAGGGAAAAAATAAATATCAACTTAATCCAAAGCTTTTATGGCCCCCAAGAAGCTTTCAACAATAAGCCTTAAATCCCCACTCTTCATACGATTGTTGGGTTGAGTCTTCAAACTTGGCTCGAATGGGTGCTCCGACCGGCCGGCCGACCGGCCGGACAGCGCAACCCAGATGCTGTGAAGACCCCCTGGACGTTTTCCTGGTGCCCAGACCAGTCGGCCGACCGGTCGTCAGTGGGTTCCGACTGGTCGGTTGTGAGGCAGCATTGGTGATGATCTCCCTGGACTGTTTTTGTGAAGGCCGACCGGTCGGTCGACCGGCCGGCTATGCGCTCGGATTTCTTGCGTAGTCCGCAGTACCGCACAAGGTGTTTCTCTTTTCGGATTTCTTCCTATTTAAGGTGTCGTAATCCGACTTAGAGAGGTATCCTAAGGTGTCCAAGGTTTCTTATTCGTATTAGGAAGAGGGGAGAGGTGTGTGTGAGAAAAAACTTAGGTTTTTTCTGTGTTTCCTTGCTTTGTGGGCTGTCAATCTTTGTAATCTTCTGATATTCATAGTGGATCGTTTGTGCCGTGGTTTTTTACCCGTTTTGGGGTTTTTCCACGTAAAATTCGGAGTCTCTTGTGGTGTGCTTGTGTGTGATTGATTGCATCTTATTACTCGTTTGATCTCAGATTGCTTCACGTGTTCGGCGTTCCGCTTCCGCTGTCGGCTTCTATCCCAACAAGCGGTATCAGAGCTAAAGTTGGGGTGAAGTAGATTCGAATATGAGACGAG
The DNA here is from genome assembly GCA_003013855.2 of Liriodendron chinense. Classification (NCBI taxonomy): domain Eukaryota; kingdom Viridiplantae; phylum Streptophyta; class Magnoliopsida; order Magnoliales; family Magnoliaceae; genus Liriodendron; species Liriodendron chinense. Next base: position 5,962,189 of record PVNU02000070.1, read on the forward strand.
AAGATGGGATCAAGCGCAAGGTTCGATATAGAGAAGTTCTCCGGGAAAAATAACTTTGAGCTATGGAAGGTGAAGATTGAATCCTTCCTGGTTCAGCAAGGGCTTGATGGAGCTCTTGGAAAGCGACCCGAGGCTATGAAGGATGATGAGTGGACGAGGCTCGACAAGAAGGCAAGAACCTCAATCCTGTTAAACCTTACGGATGACGTTCTCTATCATGTCATGAAGGAGAAGACTGCGGCTGAAACGATGGCGAAGCTAGAGAAGGTTTATGCCAAGAAATCTCTAGAGAATCGCATGTACGTGTTGATGCAGTTGTTCACCTTGAGAATGGCTGAGGGAACTGAGGTGGAGGACCACATGAGCACGTTTAATAGGCTGGTTTGCAAGTTGGTGGAGATCGATGAACCGATGAAGGATGAGTACCAAGCATGCATCGTGTTGAATTCTCTTCCAGATTCATATGCGTCGTTCAGGGACTCTGTGTGCGCAGGAAGGGAAACCATAAGCGTCGAGACCGTTATCTCAGCCCTTCAGTCGAAGGCGATGAGAAAGAAAAGCGGTGACGTGGCTTCCCGTTATTCCTCAGAGGCACTGGCTATAGTAGGAAGAAGTTCTGAGCATGGAAGATATTCGAAATCGGGATCGAGGGCCAAGGGCAAAGGTAGGTCTAAGGTGAAGTGCTGGAATTGTGGCCAGGAGGGCCACATGAGAGAGGATTGTCATAATCCCAGGTTGAGGCAAGAGAAGTATGGAAATTCTTCTGGAGATGGAGCCAATACCATAGAGGACGGTGGCGATTTTTGTGAAGTTCTAACTGTATCTGGCAAGGGATCTCACGGTAGTGAGTGGATCCTTGATTCAGGGGCTTCGTGTCACCTTTGTCCCAACCGTAGTTCATTCACGACATACAGGGAGTATGGTGGAGAATCGGTGTTTGTGGGCGATGGAGTTGCTCATAAGGTTATGGGTAATGGTACTGTGCGCATCAGGATGTTCGATGGGGTCGAACGAGTCCTGGAAGATGTAAAGCACGTTCCCAAGATGAAGATGAATGTGATTTCTCTTGGTGCACTCGAGGCAAAAGGGTGCGTGTTTATCGGTGTGGACCCTCGCCGTTTCCTCGCTCCCACACGACGTTCTCGTCCCTTCCCCTTTCGGGAAAAGAAGGAGAAGAGGATGCGTGAGTGCGAATCGCCGTTTGTGCCACTGGCTTGCCTCGTTCTCAAGGGCTTTGTTTGGTAGTCGTGTTTAAGCTGGATGTGTTTAAATAAGTTTATATAAGACCAGAGTCTCCACTAGCCAGTTACTTCAAATCTACAGTCGGCTAGACCCCGTAGAAACGTTAGAGAAGGGGATCCGAAGATTCCTTCCTCTAAAATGACTCCTTTTGATCTGCGGCCAGAGATTCAAGGTAAGTGATCACGGTTACAGGGTGGGAAGAGGTTAAGCACCCCACACACTGCCCGTACCGAAGTACGGTCTCTACTTCACAGAATCGAACTAATACTTGAAAGTCTATTTTAATCCTCGTACATTCTCATAGATGACATGATGCATGAATGCGGGTCTGAACAGTAAGAGTTTCTGATGGGCAAGTTCCAACAACGGGCAAGCCCAGAGCATACGCTCGAACTGACAGGTGCTTAATATAAGACGTATGCAGTGTGCTTGAATAATCAAGGTGCTTTATAGTGAGGCATGAATGCAGGTCTGAACAGTAAGAGTTTCTGATGGGCAGGTTCCAACAACGGGCAAGCCCAGAGCATACGCTCAAACTGACAGGTGCTTAATTTAAGACGTATACAGTGTGCTTGAATAGTCAAGGTGCTTGCAGTGAAGCAGGGGGGTTGGAAGAAAAGTAAATGTTGCACTTATGCTAGATGCAAATGAGATGATGCTGGAAAAAGAGTAGCTGGATGGACGGAGGTGTCGCAAGGGTTGGCTTCGAGTGGCTGGATCAAGACTTGGATGGCTTGGGAGACTTGGGCCAGTGGTCAGGCTGGGCCGGACCAGGGCTAGGCTCTCCTCACTCAGGCTCTCCTTGGTGGGAAAATGGGCTAAGGGGTGGAGAAGGGAACTCGAACGGACGGGCTCTCTCTGGATGGGTTGCTGTGTTGAAATGAGAAGGGGAGGGGGGTATTTATAGCAGCGAGCAGTGGCAGAACCCGTAAATATTTTTGGGCGGCCCGCTGTAGGCCGCCCGTACGGTCGCTCCTTGATTTCCAGCGAGGTACGGTGTTCCCTCGGGGCTGCTGTTTGACTCAGTGGGTTGACTCAGTGAGTTGACTCAGCGGGTCGACTCTGTGATTTGACTCAGCCGGTTGACTCGACGGGTTGACTCGGTGTTTTGACTCGACGAGTTGACTCAGCGGGTTAACTCAGTGGGTTGACTCAGTGAGTTTGACTTTTTTAGGATTTTTTGACTGACTTTTCTTATGGGGGGTTTTTCAGGCTGATGTTTAGGACTGGGTTGACTGGGTTCAGGCTTGAGTTGGGCTATGGATTGGGGCTTACAAGGGTGAGTTTGGCTGATTTTGGACTTGGGATTTGGGGGTATGGTCCTCCATTCATCCAGCTATCTCTACCAACAATGTAGTCGAAGGTGGGGTGTCTACAGATGCCCCTCTTTAGCAGAGGTTGTGTGCAACCCAATGCCAAAGCGAGTGGACACCCCACTTCTGACCCGGTCATTCATAGATCATGGTCTGAAATCTTTGCTTGCTTTTGCTTCTGTGCCAGTTGATCGTCTGGAACTCGATTACTCGCACATACCGCAAAAGTTTGGAGAAAACGTTGCGATTATCCCTGCATGCGCTGCAACCTGGGTACCCAATCGTAACCCTTCCATTCCTAATCGGTACTAACATCGGAAAGGTACAGCAGAGCCTCTGCGTCACTAGTCTTACGAGGATGTTGACCCTAAGACTGATTATGTGATGTTTGATGTTTTCCCATATCACTCCAGGAGTACTTGTTTCGCTTGACTGTCAAAGTGGTTAGACGCCCTGTGTCAGATAGTATTACGGGATTCTACTACGCCGACTTGGACTCAGTCAAGGTACTTCAAGCATCCACGCCTAGGTATGTGCGGGTGGACTCTTGCCACCCGATCTGCTGGTTTCGATGCTTAGTTTGCAATTCATTCTTTCCTTGATTGTGGTCTGGAATCTTTGTTATCCTTTGTATCTGAGTCAGTTGATTGTCTGGAAATTGATAACTCGCACATACCGCGGGAGTTTGGAGAAAACGTTGCGATTGTCCCTGCATGCGCTGCAACCTGGGTACCCAATCGCAACCCTTCCATTCCCGATCGGTACTAACATCGAAAAGGTACAGCAGAGCCTCTGCGTCGCTAGTCTTACGAGGATGCTGACCCTGAGACTGATTGTGTGATGTTTGATGTTTTCCCAGATCACTCCAGGAGTACTTGTTTCGCTTGACTGTCAAAGTGGTTAGACGCCCTGCGTCAGATAGTCTTACGGGATTCTACTACGCCGACTTGGACTCAGTCAAGGTACTTCAGGCATCCACGCCTAGGTATGTGCGGGTGAACTCTTTCCACCCAATCTGCTGATTTTGATACTTGGTTTACAATTCATCGTTTCCACCTGTTCAAATGGTTTCTATGACCGAGCCTTTTGGCTTTCATCTTTTTGTATCTTGGCATGTGGTACGACTGTACTGACACTGGAGTTCAGTTCGACCGTACTTTGAGTGCATTGGATCCGATGGTCCCCGGGGAAACCGCGAGACATTGGATCTTATTTAATTTTTGCGTCGGCTCCTACCCAGAGATATGGAAGATCTCCTGGTGTGTTGGAGGTAGAACGCTCTATTGGGAAAAATATTTTTTTGGATTTTTGAAAAGATACCCACTCTGGGGAGTGATACTCCGTGGGGTTTTTATTTGCAAATAGGAATATTTTTTTGTCTTTTTGAAATGGAAATCTGGTCTGCACGTGCCTCCACTAGGGATGCCTGTGGGGTCTTTGGCTAACCAATCTTTATTTCGAAAGCAGGTAAACATGATGATTGATGCAATGGATGCTGATGCATGGAGATGCATGATGAATGCATGGCTTAGCTCATTCTCTATCAGTTTGATGATTTTGCGTTTGCTGGAGATGTAGAGAATTTTGAGCTTATTGCTTCCAGGGTTGTGCTTGCCTGGGGTTTTTCTTTTTAATGCGGATGTTTGGTTAACGGGTTGGTCAAGATCCCGACCCGTGATCGATCAGGTCCATCATCTCAAGATGCTGTTTCTTTGCTAATGAGAATGTACGAGGATATTATCCGACTTCAAGATGTTCTTCTGGGCATAAATGCGATTGAGACGGTGCTTGGTCGCCAGCTTTGGTCAAGATTCCAATTTGCGGGCGATTGGATCCATCATCCCAAATTGTGAAGAGAGTGGAGTTCAAGACTCCTGAAGTGTAGTGCTAGGGGCTAGTGATAATTTTTGTGATTTTTATAAGTATTTGGTCCGAACCTTAACCAGAGTGGTCAGGATAGAGATCGGTTATTGAAAACAAAGGAAATATTTTTTGTGATTTTTGTAAATATTTAATTTGAAAGCAATGGAAATATTTTTTTGTGATTTTTGTAAGTATTTGATTTGAAAGCAAGGGAAATATTTTTTTTTTGTGATTTTTTGCAAGTATTTGATTTGAAAGCAAGGGAAATATTTTTATGATTTTTGAAAAGGAGATTTTGCAATGTTTTTGTATTTTGTGATTTTTCTGAAATGCAGGAAAAAGTATGGAATTTTCATCCACTTCCAGCTTCTACTGCTGGTAAGGCACCCGATCCATTTTACGTCAGCGAGCAAAACGAGTCTCACACAGTTAAGTGTCATAGTTTTACATCTTCGGATGAGGAGATTATGAGGGTTTTCAGTCAACACACGCACAAAGTTGCCTGTTTCTCATGTGCAATGCACATAGACCACGTATCGTCCGATGGACTCCTTCGGCCACAAAATGAGCCACATCCTCACATTTCCCTTAGTCAATCCAGTTTGGGGCCTTACGTTGCTCACAATTCCGTGAGGGTGTGCTCCACCTCCCAACAGCCTTAATCCCCTTCATGAGTTTTAGGAACAGGGAACAAACGTCAGATTCAACAGCGACTTCCAAATCAAGGTTGTCTATCACAGTGCGTTCAACACGAACAGGGTTGCGGAGCTTTGCCCGCCACAGCCCTTACCTGTTTAAAAGATTTCAGACACCCGTACGATCAAGTGTCAGCCATGCCTGGAACAGGTTAGGAAAGAAAGCCCCTGAGAAGTTAATCCCAGTGTAGTTTTAGGTCTTCGGACCACTGGGGATGAATTTGTGCAGTTGAAATTGATGGCAATTATATATATATATATATATATATATATATATATATATATATATATATATATATATATATATATATATATATTTTAAAAGGTTCCAGAGTTCAAATCAAGTGGTTGAGATTGATACTGGTTTATATGGAAAACTCAAAAAATCTTTTTGGTATTTTGGAAATGATCCAGGTCATCTGATCCTGGCTTGAACGGCTGGGATCGATGCCGATTTTTATTAAAATCCCTCGAGATCTTGATCCCGACGTAGTTTAAGGTCTTCGGACCCAAAAACTGTACAAGCTGCACATACATTCTTTTTGTGATTTTTTGAAAAATGTTCCAGGCTGTTAAATCTCAATTTGAACTATCAAGATTAACACTGGTTTTTATTGGAAATCTCTCGAGATTTTGTTCCCGACGTAGTTTAAGGTCTTCGGACAAAAAACTATACAAAAGAGGGAAAACATATTTTTGTTTGTTTTTTTTTTTTTGGAAAATGTCCGGTGTCAGCGGATCTTGATTCGAACGATCCAGACTGCTACCGGTTTTTTACTTAAAAAGTCCCTCGGGATCTTGATCCCGACGTAGTTTAAGGTCTTCGGACAAAAAATTGTACAAAAGAGGGAAAACATATTTTTGTTTGTTTTTTTTTTTGGGAAAATGTCCGGTGTTAGCGGATCTTGATTCGAACGATCAAGACTGCTACTGGTTTTTTATTTAAAAAGTCCCTCGGGATCTTGATCCCGATATAGTTTAAGGTCTTCGGACAAAAAACTGTACAAAAGAGGGAAAACATATTTTTGTTTTTTTTTTTTTTTTTGGAAAATGTCCGGTGTCAGCGGATCTTGATTCGAACGATCCAAACTGCTACCGGTTTTTTATTTAAAAAGTCCCTCGGGATCTTGATCTCGACGTAGTTTAAGGTCTTCGGACCACATTATGTGCATGTAAACAGTAATCAAGGGCGGAGATTCTTGGGATTCTTCTTGAAATGGTTTGGATCATTTGGTCATGCCTTTAGATGGTTGAGATCGCTGTTTTACCAAGTCAATTTTTTCTTTCTTTTCCTTGAAAATTCCATGGAGCTTTTCCACATCATCCACCCAATTTCTCACCCATTTCTCATAAGATGAGATTTTAGTGAGATTTCTTCCTTTTTCTCACCATTCTCTTCCATCACTTCACTCTTACATGGAGGTACAAGATTCACTTGCAACCACCCTTCCCAAGGAGGAGTTCTTCCCAAGGAGAGAGGAGGAGAGGTTGTTTCAATTAGGTAGGGGGTAGGACGGCCCCCTGGGCGCCGCCCGGACCGCCCCTGACCCCTGGTTTCTTCAGTGGGTTGGGTAAAGGGGTGCACCCCCCTTTTCTATATAACATGGGGCACCCTTGCCCCTTCCAACGTGCAATCTCTCTCATACTCTCTCTTTCTCAAAGTTTTCCCTCTCCTCTTGGTGGTTCTTTGCTTCTCTCAAGTGGTGGGCCTTAGAGAAGTTTTGGGACAGGAAGGTGGTCCTTCTTTGGTGAGTGGTAAAGGTATGGACCACTCCCTTTCTCTTTCTTGTCATTTTCCTTCTTCATTGTCTCTTCTCATAACTCCTTTCTTTTTCCATGTAGCTATTCCAAAAGGAGTGAAGGTGGGCCCAAGTATATTTGGCCATTTTCTAGATCTCCAATCTATTTCAAAGGTGGTGCATGGAGAAGGACCTTTTCATTTCATTTTTCCTTTTCTTCTTTTCACACTCCCTACATGTGTATGTAAAGAGCGATTTTGCCATGTCATCAAGTGTGCATGGCAAAATACTCTATCTTTTTCATGGGAGTTGGGCCTCTTTTCATATGTATCAAATGGGCTCAAAGTGAAGTCATGGCCCTTGGTGTATTTGATGGGCCCAATGCTTCATTTTGGGCTCCCTCATGCTTTCTCTTTCTTGTCATTTTCTTTGGAGCTCTCTTTTTCTTTCCCATCTTCTTTCTAAGATTTGGGCCCATGGGCATGGTAGGGCCCATCTCAAGTTTTGGGCTCATGGGGCTCACTTTGGGTGACCCCATCTTTTTTCACACATGTATGGACCAAGGTGACTAGCCCATTCTTCACTTGGATCTCAAGTGGACTAGATTTCTTAGTTGGGCCTTTATGGACAAGTAGCCCAAGTCTTCCACCATCTCTTGATTATGATGTACATCCTTGTACAAAGTGTGGTGTGTTCCTTGGAGTTTTTCCATATGGATGAGCTTTTGGGCCTTCATTGAGGCTTGGATTTCTTTGGACCATGTGTGCACCACTATACTTTGTCCATGTAGGCTTTTTTCCTTTCATGCTTTTTCTTTTGATGGATGGAGGACTTGGGTTACTTGATCATCTACAAGCCCCATGAGTGAGTTACTCCAACAATCTTACTAGTTTCCAGTGGTTTTCCATGAGGTAGGAAAGTGGTTCTCAAGAGTTTCCCTAGATGTTATCAATCTCAAATGGATGATCCTCCTTCAAGTGAGCTATCCATGCAACCATAGCTCCTTGAACTTCCTTTGGGGGCTTGGTGGGTCATCCACCATCATTCTCAAAGATGAGTGATTTTTCTTTCAATTTGTGAGAAAGAATGATACCCATAAGTTGCCCAATTTTGTCCCATGCTTTGGGGCACTTTGGATTTTGATCTTCAAGTGGGCTATGCATACCATTCTTAGCCATTTTTATGATGATTGGGTGACCCATCAAGCCATGCCTTCTTGTGCTCAAATGGTCTCCCTTCCTTGTAAAGAAATTGGTGCTCATAAGTTGCCCAAATTTGTCCTTGCTTGGACATTTCCACCTTTAGTTCTTTATGTGGGCTATGTGCATCAATTTTTTTACCCTTGGCTCCTTTAACTCATATATTTATGGGTAGATCGCCATGTTGTACTCTCATGGTTAAAACTTTCATCAAGATGGTGCACATAGGGGTGCCCATGGTTAACCTATAAATGGGTCCTCATGTTCTTCAAGTGGGCTATGTGCTCCCTTCAATCCATTGAGGTGAGGCATTCGGGTTGCTCTTGGGGGCCCATTTCCCTCCTATTCTCCACTTGTCCATGTAGATGTGTAAAAAGATGGAAACATCTTAAGTGAAAATCATGGCCTTGGCATAAAAAGTGGACCAATCTTTAGCCGCATGTGGACTTTGTAGAGAGATTTCTCATGTGAAGTAGGATTCTTATCCTTTGTTGATCTCATGATACTCGATGCATTTGTTGTCCAAAATGTGTCCTTGGATGATGGACTTTTCTTGCCTAAGGCATGCCATGCAACCTTCTTTAAGGTGGGCCTTGCTTTTTTCAATGGGCCCAACACATATCCTAGGTAACACATGGAGCTGGACTTTAGATCTTGCCTTTGAATGTGAGTCTAATCCCATGGGTTTCCTGGATGGTAATTTGGATTTTAACAGGTAAGGGATAGGGACTTACCTTGCCAAGCTTATAGGATTCAATGGCGGATGGTACCAGAGGTCGTCGAGTGATTGATGAGGATGATCCTGCCTTCATCATCCGCCGAGGGGACCACATGTGTTCCTTGGCTATGGAGCATCAACCTCTTCCCGCCATCAAGGGTCGAGGCACCAGGGATCACTGGGACAACTGGGTGAATGATCCACAGCCCTTGCTTGAACGAGTATTGGCTGGTACTCCTTTTGCTGGCCTCCTCACCTTACGTTTTCATAACAACAGTGCCAACCGCATGATGCTCGCGGCCCTTTGCGAGAGGTGGCAGGACGAGACCCACACCTTCCAGCTCCCTTGTGGTGAATGGGGAATAACTCCCCTGGACATTTATATGCAAATAGGCTTTTCGTTTCATGGGACAGTTGTTCCCCAAGTCAGCTCTCTGGCTCCCATCGATTCCACTGACTGGCTACGGCTCGTCGGTGATGTCCCACCTGAGGATGAATTCCAAGGCCATCAAGTGAAGATGCGATGGTTCTACAACACCTTTGCCTCCGTCATCCCCACTACCAAGCGAGAGGCCCTCCACAAAGCAGGGGCCATGATCACTTATGCCTTCGGGTCCTTCCTTCTCTGCCATGCCAATGAGAGGGTCGATCCTAAATTTCTGCGCTTGGTTGAGGATCTACACCACCCCTATAATTGGAACGGGGCTATCCTGACCCATATTTTATAGGGTCTGGATAAGACTTGTCGGAACAGCCGGTCCTACACTGGTTTTTTACCTGTCGTCGAGGTATTTCTTCATTCACCTTTCTTGGAGACATTTGCCTTCTTTCTCTCTCTGATTCACTAGATGTGCTTTTGCCCAGACCTGCTTTTATGACCATTTTCCCCATCTCGCGCCAAGGATGCGGGACGACATTGAACCCTCTTTGTATCGCCACATGTACTGGCACCAGCAAAACCGTCAGCGAAACTCCCGAGTTTCTGGGGACAATTGGCGCGCTGACATAGACGGGTTAACCGTTGATGACGTAACTATCTTGCTTTCCCTACCCCTCATGCTGCACTGTAACTGATCGCGGTGACCTTGTTTGCTGTAGCTTGCTCGGATGCCGTATGCTAGCTTCCCTCTCTATTACACCCCTCAGCGCGTGGAGGCATATGATGCTTCATGTCTCCGCATCATGCTTTCCGACGCTGAATGTTTTCAGTGGTATCTGGGCGAGAAGTTGCTTCGACAAGTTACCGGGGTGGCTCGGGTCCCCTGTTCTGCACCTCCTCTAGCTGCTCAGATCCCGGCTGATGAGAGAGCTGAGGCTCTCGTGGGCCAGCCCGGATTTTGTTTCACGATCCCGGATCGTGACTATGATGGGTGGTATTTGCTGTACGGCAAGGGGCCTCTGCTTCCTTCGCTCTACGTTCCAGGGGGCCGTCGCAGATATGCTAGAGGCTCGGTGACTGCTCCTTTAATGGATCTTTACCGTTGGGAGCGGGACGAGAGGAGGGATGATGACGACTATGTTGGCGACTTGTAGCCTGCTTTTGTATTCAGCTTTACTTGATGGATGGCCTTCTCCTTTTGGCTTGTACCTTCTTCTGTAGAAAATTTTCTGAATGAATATACAGTCTTTGACTTGTCTCAAATCCATTGATGATGTCTGGATGTTTTGGGTTTTGATTCATTCCTTAATGATTTGTGGAAGATGAGACTTCTTGACTGCATGGATGATGAATTAAACGGTTCAGATTGCTTGATTGGCCTTGTGGGCCCCTTCTAGACCTCTGCTTTGCCTTGGAGCACCTCTTTTTGATGATTTGTGAGGCCAAGAAGGCTTCTCATGGTGTGGATGATGACTTGAACGGTTCACATCGCTTGATTGGCCTTGTGGGCCCACTTGATGATCCAATCTTTGGATTCTGACCCTTCTTTTGATGATCAAACCTTTGGTCTTGCTATTTGATGACCCATGCGAGCTCTTCCATGGTTCAGATCATGATGATCTAGTCTTTGAATGACTTAGATTGCTTGTGGCCCCCACTTGATCACCTTTCCCTTTCTTTGACTTGATCAGACCAATTCTAGCCGCTGTGTTTCGTGATTGGACCGGTGGGGTACCTTCCAGGTGATCTTGATCAACCTCAATCGAAATCCGGAGTGGACTGGAGCCTTGGGCGGCCCTCAAGGTGCCATCTGCTGACGTGGACTGTCAGCCTCACCTACCAAGAACCCTGGAGCCAATCCCGCGGAGAGAGAGGGAGCGCGTCCGTACGGGCGGCCCAGAGCGGGCCACCCAAGGCTCGCCTCTTGAGCGGCCTGGGCTGGCTCGGGTTCGGACATTCTCTGCTGTCCCCTGCTCTTGTCCCCACATTCTCTGTACTGGACCATTCGATTCCAGCCATGAATCTTCTTTTCTCCTTGTCTTTTCTCTTCATTTTATCCTCATCTTGCTTTGTCCTTTCTTGGGCAATGGATGGTGGAGATTTAGGGGCTGTGGGGGCTGTCCATGGTGGGTCCCACACTTCAGAAAATGTTGAAGGCTTTAATGATGGAGGGCTTTCTTTAGTAGATGGTGGAGATGGAGCATTGATTGGGGGCATTGATGAGGGGTTAGGGATGGTGGTTTGTGGAGCTTTGAATGGCCCCATTAATGGCAGCCACGCTAAAATTCCAGATTTGAATGGGGCTTTGATTGTGGGAGAAATGGATGGCATGGATGAGATGGGAGGATGGGACATAGGTGAGGCTATGCATCCCTTGAATATGGGCCGCATGGATGATGTGATTGATGGGGGTGATGGGACCATGATGGACATAGATGGGCTGATCTCCTGTCTGGATGGGATGGATGGTTCAGATGGTACCTTTGACGGTTTGGATGCTCTTGATGAGGGCCAAGATGTGCGACATACTTGTTTGGGTGGACTTGATGTGATCATTGATGATGTCCCCTTAATGATGGATGGTGTGGATGCCTCGATGATCCCTTTGATCGGTCAGGATGATGACTGGATTCATGATTTCCTGTTGGAGAGGGTCGCAGGTCCATATCTGACCGTTGATTCTTCGATCGGGGTTGCCAGGACCCTTTTTGATGGTTCAGATGCATTTTTCGACGGTCAGATTAGCCAGGATACCACGATGTGTGGTGTGATCTTCGCTGGTAGCCCTTTTGATGGGGAGTATCGTCCTTCTCCTGATCATCGGTCTTTTGCGCATTCCGTTCATGAGGTGGGCGAGCCTTCTCATGCGGCTGAGGTTATGACAGTTTCAGATAGTGATGCGACTATATCAGACATAGCCGTTACTGAGGGCAGGTCAGGGGCTGTCGAGTCTGCAGAGGTTCCAGCTTTTCCTTCTCCTTCGCCCGTTGACCTTCCGATCCTCGATGAGCTGTCATTGATTTCTGGGCCTTTTGTTTTGGAGGGGGTGCCAGTGAGGACTTGTCAGCTGCTTCCTCGTCCTTCTTGCTCGCCACGGCTGCTTGCTTGGCTTGATGGTCTGTCAGCTTATGAGATTCGGGATTTGGAGTCCTATGGCTTCGGCAGTCTGATCCATATGGCTAGAGTTGACATTGATTGGAGGATGCTCGGAGCTGCCTTGATTGACTGGGTCCCTTTGTTGAACTTGTTTGCGTTCAACGATATGGAGATGGGACCCTCTTTGGAGGAGCTTGCCCGCTTGACAGGCCTACCCTGGGATTATACTCAGTATTTCTCGCTGAAGACGTCGCCGAAGATTGCTACACCGCAGAACTGGTTCGGGATCCCCTATCTTGTTCGGCCTGCAGCCGCTGGCCAGGATGCTATAGTGTTCTCCTTGGATTTACTGTATGACCTTTTTTCGGGTCTTCGGAGTGTGGCCGATTCTACCTTTGCTCGGAACGCACTGATGTTCTGCTTGATAGCTGAGGTGCTGTTCTCGGGATGGCGTAGGTCCTAGACTCCTCTGCTTTTTGAGGTGATGAGCCGAGCTATCCGACGGCAGGGGATTATTTCTCTTATCTTGGCCGAGCTGTTTAATGAGCTGACTGACTGCGCCCTGGGCCGCACTCGTGTCCTTCGCGGCTGCTGTGCCTTTCTTCAGGTATCTTTTCTACACATTTTTCTTCTTCCTTTGTTAGGAATTGCTTTGCTCTAGCTGAACTTCTTTTCCTGTTTGTGATCAGGTCTGGCTATGGGAGCGTCTTTCTTTGACCGTTCCTGTACCCCTTCATGGCATTCCTAGCTTTGACATCATGCGTTATATCATGGAGTTTCTTCCTCATACAGCTAGGATGAGCGAGCCCTTGTATCGCAGGATGTTTGCTGAACTTCGTGACTGGAACGTTCGTTGGGAGTCATCTTAGCTTTCACTTCCTCCAGTGCTTTGCGATGCACACCGCCTTCCTCTGATGTTGGTAGGCTTTCGATCTTACTTTTCTTACCATCCCATTTGGTTCCTGCGGCAGTTTGGGTATGAGCAGGATGTTCCTCTTTTTGCTTTCATGGGTATCGGGCGTCGAGTGCTTCCATCTAGATCCTCCGACTTTAGGACTCGGGTCGATGGATCTTGGGCGAGTTACTTGACTGCTGATTTGCTGGGTTTTGAGCTGCGGACTTTTCCGATGGCGACCGCGCCATATCAGTATTGGGTTGCTGAGCAGTCTTTGTATCGACGTATCCCTTGCTGGCACCAGACTGTTGACGAGGATGAGCAGGATATCCTTGGAGATGCTGGCTCTTCATCTGGTTCATATGAACCCTTTGAGGAGCACCCATTCATTGATCCTTGCTTCCTTTTGGCCACTCATGGCCATCTGCTCTCTGAGATTTCTGCACTTCGGTATCATTGTGAGATGATGTCGAGGAAATTGGCTGCCGATCAGAGATTGTCTGATAAGGAGACAGCGATCCGTACCCTTGAGCGCGATGAGATGCATTACCTGCGTATGGAGGTGAGTAGGAATTGAGAGCGAGGCTATCTTTTTATGAGTCAGAAGACTTACCTGATGTGGCCGAGGAGGAGGGTAGAGATTGATGGTATTGACCATCTGCACATTCTTTTTGCATATATGAGTGATGATGATGCATTTTTTTTTGTATTATTTTTTTTGAAAGAGATGACATGATATGTGTAAAAGAAATATGATGTTTTTAATGAAAAAAAAGAAGAAAACTTGTTGAGAATCTATTGTGCCTTGAGTTGTCTTGTGAGTGTGTCTGGATTTTGTGTCAGGATATAGGAATCAGAACTGGGGCTCGGCTAATGCTTTGACCGATGTCTTGAGATTGACTAACTTGATCCTTTTGTTCCCTGGAGGTGTAGGCAATGGAAACTGTTGCTTCTTGAGATTGTCAGAGTTTTGCAGAGCTCTTCGCTCTTGACTGCACTTCTTCTTGTTCTTGAACTGCAACTGCTTGAACTGATCTGGACCGTCTGATTTCTTGGTACCTGCACTTTTCATTTTTTTTTTCTTTTTTCATTTGAGCCATTTTTTCCTTTAGCGCTCTTTCGAGTTTTCACTACAGCCGGCCTTTTCCCGTCATTTTTGCCCGTGGCGCCCTTTCGGGTTTTCACCACGTCCCGGGTGTTTGATCTTGCCTGGCCCTTGGCAGCTATGCTGTTTTTACCCTTGGCGCCCTTTCAGGTTTTCACCAAGTCCGCTGTATGCCCACTGTTTTTACTCGGAGCGCCCTTTTGGGTTTTCACTCAGCCCTCTTTGTTTAAGCACACATTTTCTTTTTCTCTTTTTTCTTTCTCTGAATCTTTGGATAACTGTGGCGGCTAGAGGTCGGGAATCCGTCGTTGCCGGCCGATGGCAGCCTTTCAGCCCTTATCCTGAGTTACGATGACAGAGCTGTTGGTCTTAGCTAGAGACCCTTCTGAGATGAATGGATGGATGACTGTGTTTTTCCTTGGGTTGATTTTTTTCTTAGGTACCTTGCTTTGGCTTCCCTTTTCCTTGTTCTCTTTTTTTTTCTTTTGTATTCTTCTTTTTTTTTCTTTTTTTTGGTATTTTTCTCTTTTGAATCCCCTTATTTGAAACACTTGTTGGTGGACGGAAATGATTTCTCAGAGGTCTCGGCTTTGACCTCTTGACTTCGGCTCTATTAAAGTAACTCTTGATAAGGTCAGAATGGCTTACCCGTGAAAGATCTTCACGTTGTCGGCGTTGGTTGGCTCAGGAAGATCCACCCCTCTCATGCCGGTGAGTCTGAGGGCGCCTCCGGGAAGTACTTCTCTAATGATCAGCGGTCCGTCCCACGAGGGTTTGAGCTTTCCTCTGGGATCCGGAAGGTGTGATGGTAGAATCTTCTTCATGACCATGTCGCCTACCTTAAAACTTCTTTTTCGGACTCTCTTGTTGTAAGCCCGAGCGATCCTTTTCTGATAGCACTGTGAATGACTTAGTGCACGCATGCGCTTTTCATCTGCTAGCTGCAACTGATCAAATCTGGCCCGTTGCCATTCTCCTTCTTCAATTCCGCTTTCTAGTAACACTCATAGTGATGGTATTTCCACCTCGACTGGCAAAACTGCCTCCATTCCATAAGTAAGCTCGAAAGGAGTAACCCCGTAGCGGACCGTACAGACGTTCGATAAGCCCAAAGTGCATATGGGAGCATATCTGACCAATCCCGATAGGTCACGACCATCTTTTCGAGTATCCTGACGATTGTCTTGTTTGCGGCTTCTACCCCACCATTCATCTGGGGACGGTAGGGGCTTGATTGATGACGTTGGATCTTGAATTTGCTGAGGAAGTCACCCATCTTCTTGTTGACGAACGGGTCCCATTATCTGTGATGATAGCATTAAGGATTCCATACCGGCATATGATGTTGTTCTTCATGAATTTGACCACCTGAGATGCTGCAATCGTGGTGTAGGAGGCTGCCTCTACCCACTTGGTGAAGTAATCGACTACCACAAGTATGTACTCATGACCATTTGATGCTTTGAGACTAATTTTGCCGATGATGTCGAGTCCCCACATGGAGAAGGGCCAGGGGGTGGTCAGGTTGTATAACTCTGATGATGGGGCATGGATTTGATTCGCATGCTCCTGACACTTGAAGCATTTTCTGACATGCTGGCAGCAGTCTATCTCCATGGTGAGCCAATAGTAGCCGAGTCTTAGAATCTTCTTTGCCATCATGTGCCCGTTCATGTGTGGGCCACAGATTCCTTCGTGTATTTCTCCCATGATCTTTGCAGCTTCCGTTTCATTAACGCATCGAAGGAGGATGTGATTATAGGATCGCTTGTAAAGAACTTCGCCACTGATGGTGAACTGGCCGGCCAAACGTTGGATGGTTCGGCGGTCTGTTGCTGTTGCTGACTCTGGATACTCCTGGGTTTCGAGATATTGCTTGATGTCGGCATACCAGGGTTTGTCAGGGATAGCTTCGGCTTCTTCTATTTGCAGGCAAAAAGTAGGTTCTTCTTGAATTTCGACTGTGAGTTCCCATTCTGAAGCTCCTTTTGATATCTCGAGCATAGATGCAAGTGTGGCGAGAGCATCTGCAAACTGGTTCTTAGCTCTAGGCATGTATGAGAAGGTGACTTCTTCGAACTCCTCGATCAAATTTTCAAGATACACATGATATGGTATCAACTTCTCGTCTTTGGTTTTCCATTCGCCATTGGTCTGATTGATGATAAGCTGTGAGTCTCCAAATACTCTTAGCTTCTTGACGCCCAAGATTATGGCTTCCCTTAGGCCAGCGATGCATGCTTCGTACTCTGCCATGTTGTTGGTGCATTCGAATGCTATGTGCCTTGAGATAGGGATAGGGACATCATCTGGAGAGTAGAGGATTGCTCCAATACCACTTCCTTTAGAATTTGCTGTGCCGTCGAAGAATAACGTCCACTCATCTTTCTTATTTTCTTCTTCTTCAATAAGCAAGAGATCTTCATCAGGGAAGAACGTCTTGAGCGGTTGATAATCCAGGAGGGAGTGGGCGGCAAGATGATCGGCGAGGGCCTGTCCCTTGATTGCCTTCTGAGTGACATAGGTGATGTCGATCTCAGACAGGAGTAGCTGCTATTTGGCTATCCTTCCAGTGAGTGCCGGTTTCTCGAACAGGTACTTGAGCGGATCCATGTGAGCGAGGAGGAGAATAGGGAATGCAATCATGTATTGACGGAGTCGCTGAGTTGCCCAGACTAGGGCGAGGCAAGTCTTCTCGATCGGGGAATACTTGGTCTCGTAGTCAGTGAACTTTCGGCTCAAATAATATATTGCTTGTTCCTTCTTCCCGGTCTCGTCGTGCTGGCCGAGGACACAGCCAATGGCTTCTGCTGCTACCGAGATGTATAACAATAGTGGACGTCCAGGAGTGGGTGGCACTAGGACTGGAGGATTCATGAGATATCTCTTGATGCGGTCGAAGGCGACTTGGCAATCATCATTCCATTCTTTTGGAACGTTCTTCCGAAGAAGCTTGAAAATGGGCTTACAAATAGGGGTGAGCTGTGCGATGAAGCGACTGATGTATTGAATTCTGCCGAGGAAGCCACGAATTTCTTTCTCTATTCTAGGAGGGGGCATCTCGATGATTGCTTTGGTTTTGGTCTCGTCGACCCTGATGCCATCCTCGCTCACTATAAAGCCGAGGAGTTTACCTCCCATTACACCGAAGACGCATTTCTGAGGGTTGAGGCGGAGCTTGTACTTTTCTAATCTGTTGAATAACTTCTTCAGATCTTCAAAGTGTCCTTCAATTGTGCGAGATTTGACGATCATATCGTCCACATATACTTCAAGCTCTTTGTTCATCATGTCATGAAATAATGCTGTCATTGCTCGCTGATATGTTGCTCCTGCGTTCTTCAGACCGAACGACATTACCCTGTAACAGAAAGTCCCCCAGGGAGTGATAAACGATGTCTTCTCACAATCTTCTATTGCCATCTTGATCTGATTGTAACCTGAGAACCCGTCCATGAATGAGAAGACCTTGTATCCAGCAGTATTGTCGACCAGAGTGTCGATGTGTGGCAAAGGGAAGTCGTCTTTAGGACTGGCTTTGTTGAGATCTCGGAAGTCGATGCACATTCGCACCCTGCCATCCTTCTTTGGTACTGGTACGATGTTGGCGAGCCATTCCGGGTAATTAGAGACTACCAAGAATCCCGCGTTGTATTGCT
Source organism: Liriodendron chinense (assembly GCA_003013855.2). NCBI lineage: Eukaryota > Viridiplantae > Streptophyta > Magnoliopsida > Magnoliales > Magnoliaceae > Liriodendron > Liriodendron chinense. The sequence goes on from PVNU02000070.1 coordinate 5,980,092, forward strand.
TGATGACTTCATCTCGGACTTTCAGGGCCCATTCTGGCTTCATTCTTCGAAGTTTCTGCTTCACTGGCTTCATATCTGCCTTGGTTGGCAGATGGTGTACAACGAGCTCTTCATCGAGCCCCGGCATGTCTTCATATGAGAACGCGAAGTTGGACAATCTTGGAGCTAGGAACTCTATCATTTTCTGTTTTATCTCAGGTGGCAACGATTTTTCGATGCGTACTTCCCTAGGGATCTCAGGTGTCCCCAAGTTTACTATCTCGAAATCATCGGCTACAACATTGGCTTTAGATTCGAACTTTTTGAGGAGATCCTCTAGTTCGGGAGCCGGATCATCATCTTCCTCATCCCGAGCTTCGTCCGGACCCATGAGCTCGAAGTCTAATTCGATGTCAAAATCATATGATTCGACTTCAAACTCATGTGACTCTTTAGACGAACTTGGCACACTATTGAATGCAGGAAAAGAAATGTTTTTTGGTTTTTGAGATTTTTCTGAAATGGAAATGCTAGATGTTTTTGGCTTTTGAAAGTTTTTTATTTATTTGGATTTTCGAAATTCACGGGACTTTGAACAAGTGGGCATTGCAGACCATGATTGAGCCCAACTTGTTCCAAAGTTCCGGTCGCTGCTTAAACGTGCTTTTTTTTTGGAAGCCAGAGCCCTCAGATGGCTCTTTGGCTGATTCAAAAGTTAGGGGAACGGATGACCATTCAGGACCCCACACTTCCTCCCCTGAAGAAGTGGGGGTTGATGATTCGGGCAAAGAATCACAGCCTGGCCCAATGACCATGATTTCTTGTTGGTCGGGTTCGAGATCTGAGTCGTACTCAGTCCCTCCTGGATCACTTACTTCGCATTGCAGTTCGTCTGGTTCCATGGCTAGACACAAGTTTGGAATCTGGACATCAGACCAATCTAGGGCTGGCCACTTCCCCTTCTTGGTCCAATGGATGGGCTGCTTCTGCCCCTGGCTGATGATTGATGATGTTGATTCTACAGAGATGGGCAAGTCGTGCCCCTTGCTGATTGATGCTGAGATGGGCAAGTTGTGCCCCTGGCTGGCTGGAATTGAAGCGGGCAGGTTGTGGCCCTGATTGATTGATGCTGAGATGGGCAAGTTGTGCCCCTGGTTGGGAGCAGGTGTCAGAGTAACCTGATCCTGAAGCTGCTGTATTTGACTTCCTTCTTCATCTTCATCATTTCCTTCTTCTTCTGGAGACTTAGACGGTTCGAGAATCTGATCCCATCGAATGGGGGGCCACGTGGCCCAAGCTAGGCTCATCGGGAGGCCTTTGTGTAGTGCAGTCAGTTGATTCCCTCCTGGATCTTTGCAAGGTTCTCCTGGCTTGACGAATTGGATGGGTGAGCACCGAAATTTCTTCCTTCTTTTGTCCATGAAGATTGCCCTGTATCCGAGTCCCCATTTGCGTTGGTTATATACCAGCGGTACTTTTCTAGACTTGAAATGATTCTTCATTCGGTATTTGAGGCTCAGACGCCGGTGAAAAGACACGGTCCACCTTTATCGGTTCTGGATTGGCGATAGAGTTCACAGTCTCGAATTCGAAACTGTGAAATGGGATGTCTTCTTCAGAGTGCTGGATATTGATGACCGGGATGTCTGGTTCGGTGGCAACAGCATTGGAAGGAATGATGAGCTCCTTCTCAGCATGGATAGAGATCACTTGATTTCCACAGATGTATTTCACCCGTTGATGCAGGGTTGACGGCACAGCTCCAACCTTGTGCAGCCAAGGTCGTCAGAGCAACATGTTGAAAGAGGCTGATATATCCAGAATTTGGAATGTGATGGTAGAGATTTCTGTACCTATCTGTACCTCTATGTCGACCTCCCCTTCCACTGATCGGAGGGTGTTGTCGAATGCTCTGACGCATATGGTGCTGGGTCGAAATGAAGAGGAATTGATTCCCAAACGTTCCGCAGTCTTGAGTGGGCAGACATTTAAGCTTGAGCCATTATCGATAAGGACCAGCGGGACACAGAGGTCTTTGTATCGTAAGGCTATGTTGAGGGATCGCCCATGATCGCGTCCTTCTGGTGGCAACTCATTATCGGTGAAGGTGATGGCGCGTGGAGCCAGGAGTTGTCCAATCATCAATGCTATCATCTCTGGTGCCGTATCGGAGGAGATATGAGCATTGTTCAAGGTTTTGGCAAACATTTCTCGATGTATGCGAGATGTGCAGAGTAGCTCCCATACTGAGATTTGTGCAGGGATTGACTTGAGCTGAGTCGCCACATCGTATACGGCTTCATTTTTGTTGCCGAGGCCTGAGAGAGCGCCTTTGGGATCTCCTCTATTCTGATTATCTCTTCGGATGCAGCGCCCATTGGGGTTCATATTTCCTACTTCCGCACATTCTGGATAGTGCCATGGGACCTCTTTATAATTTTCCTCCCCTTTGCCTTCTAAGACCACCGTTTCTTACAACGGTGCTGGTGTGGGTACCAGATCTTCCTCGTATGGAGCTTTTGCCTTGAGAACTACATTGTTGCCTGTACTGAAGGGGTAATATCGAGGCTGGTCTTCATAGATCACATAAGGTTGCGGTCCTGACTTGATCGTTCCTGGAGCAGGAGGCTCCCATGGAATGAATACTGGTCCTCTTGATATGGCAGTAGGTTTCTCTGTTCGTCCCAGCTGCCGTAGTGTGATTGACAAGCCTCCGGGATTTGCCCCTTGTAATATAACTGGCTCGACTGGAGGAGCTCATTCCAAAACGATGGGTTCTTGCTGCTGATGAGTATAATCCCTCCATTGCGGATTGGATTGTTTTTGAACTGGAGTTGCCCCTTGCAAGACGACAGGTTCGTATGTAGACTCGATGTATGATTGTGCTCCTTCCAGGACGACTGGTTCCTAGCATGAATCGTTGTAGGGTGCCCCTTGAACAACTGGTACATCATATGGAAGTGCTCCTTCGAGTACTACTGGCTCGAGGACTGGAGGAGAAAAGGGACTTGCCCCTTGCATGATTGGAGAAGGATTTGTTGGCCCATAAGTGTAGGCATGAATGGATTGGATGGGGGAGAAGAAGTGATCGAGGCGTTCTCCTTCCTCTATGCTGTTGACGGTGGGGCCACGAGATGAACTGGGGTCCGTCTGATGCTGAGGCAGAGGATTCTGAAGGATGTTGGTGGAAGCTACTGCAGGAGTCCCAGGGACCGAGATGACGATCTTGCGGTCATCAATCAGATCTTGTATGGCATTGTTCAGAGTAAAACATCGATCAGTAGCATGGTCACGTCCTTGATGGTAGGCACAGTACTCATTTTCTCGGTAGTTTGGAGGTAGAGGATGAGGAGGAGGCCTAGGTGCCATCAGAGTGAGTAACTGCTTTTGTACCAGCATGGTCATGACTTGACTAAGTGGCTGAGTAAGTGGGGTGAACTTCCTGAGCTCCCTGTAATTCTGCCTATTCTGGTATGAGTATTGGCCGTTTGCTCTGAACTGCTGCTGTTGTCGAGGTGGTTGTGGCTGTGGTTGAGGATTCGGTCGTGGTTGATACCTCTGAGGTTGGTGCTGAACCTGATTCTGCTGATGCTGTTGATGTCCCCGTGGGGGAGCATTTTGATTACCCTGAACAGCGGTGTTGATGTTGTTTACCTCTATTGGGCGGGGAGGAGAACCGTTGTGGTTTCCATTCCCATATCCGATGGGTCTTCCCTCCACTCTGTTTCTCTTGACTGGAGTGGCTTGATGAGGCCATGGGGAGATTGTCCCGGCACGGATTCCTGCTTCGACTTGCTCTCCAGCACGGATCAACTGTAAGAAATTCGCGTATGGATGCGAGATGAGATATCCAGTTATGCCGGGATATGTTGAATGAACAATCATGGAGATTTGTTCTTCATCGTCGATAGGTGTTCGCATTCGGGCTGCCATAGCTCGCCAACGTCCTACGTAGACAGATAGTGTTTCATCACTCCTTTGCCTGAGAGCTGCGAGGTCGGCTCTTCTGGGTGCCATGTTGAGATTGTATGCGAACCTGTCGACGAAAGCCTGGGAAAGCTGTTCCCACGTCCTGATGCGGTGGCAGTCCAATGAGGTGTACCAATCTAGGGCATCGCCCTTCAGAGATTTTTGGAACAAACGAATGAGGGCCCCTTCATTTCTTGAGATTGCACTCAGTTCTCCACAGAAGGCCTTGAGATGTGCTGTGGGACAACCGCTGCCATCGTATCTTTTGAATTTTGGTACCTCAAAGTTTTGAGGTACTTGAGCATCTGGGAAAAGACACAAGTCTCTGAACTTGGTCGAAAGTAGATCGATTCCTTGCGTGTCGCTGAAGCTGATTTTGCAAGATCTGGAACTGCTCCCGCAACTCGTCCAGTCTTGAATGATCTGTTCGAGCGACTGGTGCCTCTTGGAGTAAGGCACGCTCTTCTTCGGCATAGTGGTCGACGTCTTCGACCCTATGTGCTTGCTGAAAAGCATCCGTGGGTTGCTGAAATTGATTTGATGACTGAATTGGATTCTGATGAACTTGTGCTTGAGAGGATTATAATTGAATTGGAGACTGTACTGAAGGTTGAACTGGAACTTGCTGGAAATTAACTGGAGTTTGCTGAATTGAAGATTGTTGAAAATTAACTAGGATCCCATCGGCGGGGATGTGCTGGAATTGAAAAGTGCTCCTGTTTGCAGGAGGCTGAGATGCTGGGAAGTGACCCCCTTGTTGGGTATTCGCCACTGTCCACTGATTGATGTGGGCTTGACACTGACCCCCATTGTGGGCATTCGCCAGTGCTGTCCCTGTTGCTGGAAATTGAACTGAAATCTCATCAGCGGGGATGTGCTGAAATTGAAAAGGTGTCCCATCGGAGGGGATATGCTGAGATCTACTGAGACTGTTGTTTGCAAGATTGACTGGAAGCTGATTGGAAGTCCCTGCGACGGGAGCGCTCTGAGATGGCCCTGTCGTTACAGGAAGGTACTGAGGAGGATGCCCCATAGCGAAGGGCTGAGATGGCTGCTGTCGGTAGTCTTGGGCAGACTCCGATGGTTGTGCTTGATTTGAACTGGAGGCCGAAAGGACCCGGCATGGTTGCTGAGATTGCTGAACTGGGCCAACCTGATTGTTTGCTGCTGCGGTGGCTTGTGCTTGCACGAATTGCAAGAGCATTTCTTGCATTGCTCTCATTCCTTGTGCCAATTCTTGTATGATTGACGTATTATCAATGGGCTGTTGCGTTTGAGGTTGTGCTTCGGTCATCTCAAGAGCAGGGAAGAGATGAGTTTCTTCTTCGTGGTCGGACATGGCTTGCTGTGCCCGAGTGCGGATTATGCTGCGGAAGGGAAGTTGCTTTCGAACACGTTGAGCCCGAGGAGGCGCAATGGTGAGGATTATACTCTTTTTGGGTTTTGGGATTTTCTATTTTTTTCTGGTTTTGGGATTTTCTATTTTTTTTTCTGGTTTTGGGATTTTCTTTTTTTTTTTTGTTTTGGGTAGAATGCTATGCAGATGAGATTGTATGAGGATTAATGACTTTCAAGTATAGGAATGATTCTGTTTTTCAAGTCGGATCACGACTACTGGGACTAGCTCCTCCCCAGCAGAGTCGCCATTCTGTGGACCCTCGCCGTTTCCGCGCTCCCACACGACGTTCTCGTCCCTTCCCCTTTCAGGAAAAGAAGGAGAGGAGGATGCGTGAGTGCGAATCGCCGTTTGTGCCACTGGCTTGCCTCGTTCTCGAGGGCTTTGTTTGGTAGTCGTGTTTAAGCTGGATGTGTTTAAATAAGTTTATATAAGACCAGAGTCGCCACTAGCCAGTTACTTCGAATCTACAGTCGGCTAGACCCCGTAGAAACGTTAGAGAAGGGGATCCGAAGATTCCTTCCTCTAAAATGACTCATTTTGATCTGCGGCCAGAGATTCAAGGTAAGGGATCACGGTTACAGGGTGGGAAGAGGTTAAGCACCCCACACACTGCCCGTACCGAAGTACGGTCTCTACTTCACAGAATCGAACTAATACTTGAAAGTCTGTTTTAATCCTCGTACATTCTCATAGATGACATGATGCATGAATGCGAGTCTGAACAGTAAGAGTTTCTGATGGGCAGGTTCCAACAACGGGCAAGCCCAGAGCATACGCTCGAACTGACAGGTGCTTAATATAAGACGTATGCAGTGTGCTTGAATAATCAAGGTGCTTTATAGTGAGGCATGAATGCAGGTCTGAACAGTAAGAGTTTCTGATGGGCAGGTTCCAACAACGGGCAAGCCCAGAGCATACGCTCGAACTGACAGGTGCTTAATTTAAGACGTATACAGTGTGCTTGAATAGTCAAGGTGCTTGCAGTGATGCAGGGGGGTTGGAAGAAAAGTAAATGTTGCACTTATGCTAGATGCAAATGAGATGATGCTGGAAAAAGAGTAGCTCGATGGACGGAGGTGTCGCAAGGGTTGGCTTCGAGTGGCTAGATCAAGACTTGGATGGCTTGGGAGACTTGGGCCAGTGGTCAGGTTGGGCTGGACCAGGGCTAGGCTCTCCTTGGTGGGAAAATGGGCTAAGGGGTGGAGAAGGGAACTCGAACGGACGGGCTCTCTCTGGATGGGTTGCTGTGTTGAAATGAGAAGGGGAGGGGGGTATTTATAGCAGCGGGTAGTGGCAGAACCCGTAAATATTTTTGGGCGGCCCGCTGTGGGCCGCCCGTACGGTCGCTCCTTGATTTCCAGCGAGGTACGGTGTTCCCTCGGGGCTGCTGTTTGACTCAGTGGGTTGACTCAGTGAGTTGACTCAGCGGGTCGACTCTGTGATTTGACTCAGCCGGTTGACTCGACGGGTTGACTCGGTGTTTTGACTCGACGAGTTGACTCAGCGGGTTAACTCAGTGGGTTGACTCAGTGAGTTTGACTTTTTAAGGATTTTTTGACTGACTTTTCTTATGGGGGGTTTTTCAGGCTGATGTTTAGGACTGGGTTGACTGGGTTCAGGCTTGAGTTGGGCTATGGATTGGGGCTTACAAGGGTGAGTTTGGCTGATTTTGGACTTGGGATTTGGGGGTATGGTCCTCCATTCATCCAGCTATCTCTACCAACAGTGTAGCCGAAGGTGGGGTGTCTACAATCGGCCGCGATCGTTGTTGTGAAGTGATGAAGGGGGCACTCGTGTGTATGAAGGCACGGAGGTGTGGTCATCTTTACATGTTGATCGGGGGCACAATTCACGGTGGAGCTGCGGGAACGACAACGAGATCCACGGTTGCTCGTATGTGGCAAGTGCCCAAGGGCCACATGAGAAGAGCGGTAAAGGGCGTGAATTTACAAGGATAGGGTCGATGGTGGCACGAGAAGCGGTGGAGCTATGATTGAAGATGAGATGACGTTGCAATGATGTGTTAATTAGACGTTCGAAGCCTCGGTGGAGTTTGTTGGGTTGAGTCTTCAAACTTGACTCGAATGGGTGCTCCGACCAGCCGGTCGACCGGCTGGACAGCGCAACCCAGATGCTGTGAAGACCCCCTGGACGTTTTCCTGGTGCCCAGACCGGTTGGCCGACCGGTCGTCAGTGGGTTCCGACCGGTCGAGTGACCGGTCGGCTGTGAGGCAGCGTTGGTGATGATCTCCCTGGACTGTTTTTGTGAAGGCCGACCGGTCAGCCGACCGGCCGGCTGTGCGCACGGATTTCTTGCGCAGTCCACAGTACTGTGCAAGGTGTTTCTATTTTCGAATTTCTTCCTATTTAAGGTGTTGTAATCCGACTTAGAGAGGTATCCTAAGGTGTCCAAGGTTTCCTATTCGTACTAGGAAGAGGGGAGAGGTGTGTGTCAGAGAAAACTTGGGTTTTTTTCTGTGTTTCCTTGCTTTGTGGGCTGTCAATCTTTGTAATCTTCTGATATTCATAGTGGATCGTTTGTGCCGTGATTTTTTACCCGTTTTGGGGTTTTTCCACGTAAAATTCGGAGTCTCTTGTGGTGTGCTTGTGTGTGATTGATTGCATCTTGTTACTCGTTCGATCTTGGATTGCTTCACGTGTTCGGCGTTCCGCTTCCGCTGCCGGCTTCTATCCCAACAGCGATGTGGTCCACTTGAGCCTTCGATCTGCCTCTTCTTGGGGTTATGACATAAAATACCTTGTTAAAATTGATGGAGGGCATGGATGTAATCACATACATCACCGTGGGCCTCACAGTCTAGGATCCCACACCTCAGGGGAGTGGATTAGGTGAGACCCTGGATCCACCAAGGTTGGTGGGATTATGGGTCCCACTGTGACATATGCGACTACATCCACACCACCCATTTGTATTGAAAGCTCATTTTCGGTTGTGATTCAAAAAATGAAGCAGTTCCAAATCCCATATGGGCTATAGTATATGACAGTGGTGATTGACCATTAAAAACTTCTTGTGGGCAAAAAAAGGCTTTGGACCAAGATGATATTTGTGTGGTCTCTTCATCTAGGTGTTTGTGACCTTATCAATAGGTAGGATGGTAAATAAATGTTCCGGTGGAATCCATAAAGTTTTTAATGATGGGGATTCAATGAAGACTGTTTCCTGTGGTGTAGTCCACCTAAGATTTGAGTCAGCTTCATTTTTTGGATCATGCTGTAAATAAGCTTTCAAAATGGTTGGATGGTGTGGATTTAAGGTACACACATCACTATGAGCCCCACTATCAAGGGGTCGCACCTAATCTGCCCCCCCACCTTGGTGGATTTAGAGGATTGCCTCCTAATGCGGTGAAATGGATCTGGACGCGGATTGCCTAGTGGCGCTGCCATAGTAAGAGTGAGGTGGCTATTGAAGAGTGCTGCGTGGGCCCACCATAGTGTATGTGTTTTATCCATGCTGTCTATCCATTTTTTCCTATCAATTTAGGAAACGATCCAAAAAATGAGGAAGATCCAAATTTCACGTGGACCAGACCACATGAACCAGTGGTGATTGAATGCCCACCATTAAAAGCTTCGTTGGGACCACAAAAGTTTGAGATGAAGCTAATATTTGTGTTTTTCCTTCGTCCAGGTCTATCTACCCAATCAACATGGTGGATGGTAAATAAACATTACAGTGGGCCTATGAAGTTTTTAATGGTGGGTGTTCAATCACTACTGTTTTCTTGTGGTGTGGTCCACTTGAGATTTGGATATGTCTCAGTTTTAGGCACATGTATTAAAATGATTGAAAAAAATTGATGAATGGTTTGAATAAAACACATATCATGATGGGGCACACATAGCACTCTCCGGTAGCTTTATTGTTGCTAGCAGCGTACATGGGCAATTGCATGGGATCCACCGCAGCCACATCCAGAGTTGAAGATGAACAGCCCTGTTGGGGTTCTGTGGGGCCTAATGTAATATATATGTTTCATCCACAACATTCATCTATTTCTCCATATCATTTTGGGGCATAATATGAAAACCGAGACAAATGTAAAGCTCAAGTGGGCCACACTGTAGGAAACAATGGGTATTGTGTGCCTACCATTGAAAACATCTTAGGGCTACCAAAGGCTTTAATCAAGGTGATATTTGTGTTTTCCCTCCATCCAGGTCTGTGTGATCTTATGAAGATGTTAGATGGGCAATAAACCTCACATTGGACCCTAGGAAAGTATCAACGGTAGTCATTCAATTCCCATGGGTTTTTATGGTGTGGTCTACCTAAGCTTTATATGTGCCTCATTTTTTGGGCTCATGCTCTAGGATGATTTGAAAAAGTTGATGGATGGTGTGGATCTAACACATAAATCATGATGGGGCTTATAGAAGTTTCATATGTTAAAGTGGGTTATATATTATGCAATCTCTAGTAATTTTGAGGAAGGGTAATTTTGGATACTTATTATCGAGCCAACCCATCAGCCCCATTTATAAATGGGTCTGGGTCTGATAGAGGGAGTTTCACCCAGACCCATTTATAAATGGGTCGGGTCTAATGGGTTTGGGTGTTGATCTAGTATGCAAGCATTTTTACAAGGCTTAAAACTGGGTTTGGGCTAGATGGGTCCCTTGAAACATAGACCAAACCTGCCCACTTACTAAATGAGTTCGGGTCGGGTTGGGTCAACCTAATACAAAGGTAACCAAACCCAATCACGTTTAGCAGCTGGGTTTGTTCTTGGACCCACCATTTAACAAATGAGTTGGGTTTGGGTATCCCATCAGTCCACTGACGCATTTACAACCCTACAAACATGCCCTTAGGTCTCTTATTGTAAAATAAGCTGGCAAAATGGATAAATGGTGTGGATAAAACACATACTGGTGGGGCCTACAGAGCTTTGACACCAGCCAGACCACGTCCCTCTCAAGGAACCTACCCACGTGGCCCACCCAAAGAGCGGCCTGGATCTCGAAAGATGGCACGTGTGGCGGCAATTGCACTCGAAAGTATCACGTGAAAAGCACTTAAAAAGAGCTTTTCTTCAAACAAATGCAGAAGAGGAGCGCATAGATCCCCGGATCCACCGTGGTGGGTGGATCCTGAACGTGGCGTCCACCATTATGTACGTTCCTTATATCCAGGCCATGCATCTGTTTTTAAAACTCATTTTAGGGCATTATACCAAAACTGAAGCAGATCCAAATCTGTACCATAATACAGGAAACAGTGGTAATCCAACATTAAAAACTTTTGGTTGGACCCAAAAGCTTTGGATAAACCTGATATTTGTGTGATCTTTTCATCTGGGTCTTTTTCATCTTATCAACAGGTTGGATGGAAAACAAACGTTCTGGTGGCCTCATGAAGTTTTTAATGGTGAGGATTCAATCAAGACTGTTTCATGTGGTATGGTCTCCTAAGTTTTGGATCTGCTTCATTTTTAGGGCCTTGCCCTAAAATGAGCTGTCAAAATGAATGGATGGTGGGGATGTAAAGAACATACATCACAGTGAGCCCCACACTTAGGATCCACCGACCTCAGTGGATCCGGGGATCTCCAAACCGCTCCCGAAGAAGAGGGGAAGCGGATTTCGTGGTGTACGAATTGACGTCAAACGGCACCTGTAAGAAAGTTACGGGCATCCAAACGGCCCCTATTAGGGTTTTAGCTGAGAGAGAGACAGAGAGAGAAGCTGATCGCGCACCATGTCTTCTCATCACTCCCAATCCCTCTCTCCAGAATCCATCGCAGCGTCGGGAAGAGGATCGGAGAAGCTGAGCCTGCCCACCCTGCAATCCAAGATGAAATGTGATCCAGAAGGCTACGAGTCTGAGCTCCTCCTCCTCTACCGCCACTTCGACTCCTCCCTCCATCTCTTCCACCAGCAATCTGCCTTCAATCCCTCTTCCATCTCCACCAGTGGTGTTGGCGGGGATCCCACTGTCGCCAAGGACCTGGGCGACATGGCCATGTTCTTGGCCCACGTCACCCCCTTCTATCCCAAACACCTTTCTGACTTCCCCAAAAAGCTCATTGACCTGCTCTCCTCTGCTGCACGTTCGCTCCCGTTCTCCCTCCGTTGCCATATTGCCCAAGCCCTAATCCTCCTTATAAACCGCAAGGTACATACTTTTTTTATATTTATTTCAGAGTATTGCTTTGTCCATAGCAATGTTGTTTGGAGTTCATGGAAGTGGTTTTACAATTTTGATGTGTTTGGATGCTCAATTGAAGTAAATTGCAAAAATTTATAGTCAATATAGAGGTGGCACCAATTCAATTCATAATGAGAACAAAACAAAACATGGTTCAAGTTTAGTATGTATCATATCCACATCTACATGATACAATACGTACCATATTGGTCGTACCAACACGACCAATTTATCGGGCATGCTAGTGTTCATTTTTAAAGGCTAAAAATATTGTTTTATCATATCCTCATATGTATTTATTTTTGCGGTTAAAATCCTAATATGAATTGATAAATAAGGTCAATAAGGATTTGGTAAACAACAAAATATATGCATTTATTCTTTCTTCCTTCCTTCCTTCCTTCCTTTTTTTTTAATTGTACAATACATTTTGTTTTTCCTCGATACATGGTAATGCACGTTACATTTCTTATCAGCTGATATTTTAAACCCTGAAACCAAACTGCATGTGTTTCGGTTGGAGCCAGAATCAATTCTAATTTCATTTTTGGGGGATTGTTTTGGACCTTAACCAAACTCATTTTCATTCATGTATTGGTTACTGTACATCAAGTTAATATCAGTTGTAAAGAGCAACTCCTGGGCTTGTAAAATAATGCTGGAGATTATACATTCATCATATGCTCACAATGTATCATCTGCAAGAATCTTACTTTTTTTTTTTTCTCGATTTCTTAGTTTTTTTGAAAGTTTTTTTTTTTTTTTTTTGGTTTGTTCATCACCATCTATGACCTATATCTTTCTTTCACAGATTGTTGATATCGGAGAAACTCTTGCGCTGTTTATGGAACTTCAAACCCTAGGGGACAGAGCTTTAAGGAAGCTGGCCTTTTCACATGTTGTGCACAGCGTTCGGCGTATGAACCAGAAACATAGAAATGAAGCTAAGAACCGTGCACTTCAGAATATCTTATTTGCAATGCTGCAGGTTGGCTTGTTAGATTCATTTCTCCTCTTATGTCTTAACTTGACATGTTGCCATACACATATGTATCTTTGTTATGCTCAACTTTTCAGTCTTACAGTTGATTTGTTCTTCAAATATAATTATTTGGTCATTCTACTTTATTATTGATCCCTGCAATGCATGTTGCTTTAGGAAGAGGATGAATCAAGAGCGAAAAGGTCTTTTATTGTACTGTGTGATCTTCACCGGCGAAGGGTTTGGTTTGATGATAGGACAGCTAATGCGATTTGCACAGCATGCTTTCATACATCTTCCAGGTATACATGTCCACTTTCTATCTAACTAGATCCCTGACATGTAGTTATCAACCTTGATTAGCCCAAGAAAATATTAATATCTGAAATCTTCAGGATTATGGTTGCTGCCATATCTTTCCTACTTGGCTATGAGCGGATTGAGGAAGCCGGCGATAGTGAAGGCTCAAGCAGCGAAGATGATACTACCATGCAAAAACCTCAAGTTGTCTTGAATCGCGAGACTGTCTACAAGGTATTTTTTCACAGTATATTTTCTTGTATGCATGCATCACACACATACAGGATTGAAACCAGTAAATTAGCAGACTTGATCCTAGGTATCCCTTCTACTAGGGCTGTGTATCTAATTTCAGATTTAGTTCATTGTCTTTTTCCAAGTAATTGGGCTAAGGCTTAGATGATGATGATTTTCATTGTCTTTTGCCTTTAATTTAAGATTGAGTTCATTATTCATTCTTCTTCTACAAAAACAGTTCTTGCTTAATATCATGGCAGCATGCTATGTAGTTGCTCCATGACTTAGCTTTGTTTCAATTGTTCTCTGGCCTTTTTTTTGTTCCCCCAAAATTTTTCTAGCCACGTCTCTATGCTCCAGTCTTATTCTTTCTACTTTGTTTCTCATTAGTAGCATCTTGATGTATATACCGTATTCTGAATGCCGAAAACCATTCAAATCACATTTACAATAAGAGAGAAGAGGTAAGAAGGGAAATCGTGCAGGATCTGCAGTCTGGAGAGGAAAATCAATCCAAAAGCCGACCCAATAACAAGGAAGAAAAGCAGGAGAAGAATAAATAGCAGAAAATGAGATCTATGCAAAACTGAACAGAATCAGCTTTGAAATCTTTGTAATTTAGCTCTATCAAACCTCTATAGGTTTGAATTAAACTCCCAACATAATTAGCAGATCTTGATTTGGAATTAGAATGGAATTCTTTTTCGCTTTCTCTCTCAAGGGCTTTAAAAGGCCTCACCAAATTAAGTAAATGTTTTAAATAATAATAATAAATAAATGCATCGAGAGTATTTTGATACTTTTTCCCCAAACAAACAGATGGAGTTAGTTGTATGACTGTGGATACTATTTAAGGCCTAGACAAATAAGTCGGTCCCACCAATGAGAAACAAATTACTGCTTGACATCCAAGTGATAAGAAGCACTGATGTTGAGGATGCAGAAAGGCAATGTTCAGTAATGATCAAGGATCTTTGAAATTCTAGTTTCGATTGACCATTACATTCCTCAATCTAAGCATGGTGTTTTCAATATTTAAACAATATTATGGATGTGATACAAATAAACATCCTCTTACATTTGGAACATCAGGAGAGTCCGGACCGTCCAAGGTGTACCGTAGCGGTATCGGTGGGCGTAACGGTGCCCACCGTTACCGATACGGATACGGGCCGTATCGGCCGATACGCCCCTTGTAACGGTCAAAATTTTTTTTTTTGTCAAAAAAATCTAAAAAAATGTGGATTAAATTCAGAAAATTTCAAACATTCCAAATATGCATTCATTTATAATTTTGAACATGTTTATGGTGGTGAAGCGGTTTTCTCTTTGGTGAAAAAGCTGTATCGGGCTGTCTGATGAATTTATGAAGCTGACAACCTGGAATTAACTCAAAACTTATAAATTCAAATTTCTAATCTGTCTAATACCAATAATATGTATATTAAAATAAATGTAACATCAAAGTATTTCAATTTTCACAAGTGCTATTATTTTTTATAATTTACTTTATATTATTTACATACCTGAGGAGTGAGGAGTGAGGATTGGGGAATGAGGACTGAAGACTTGCAAAAAATCATGTATAAGACTTCTCCTATCTTGAATCTATGATTCTTGTCCTGCCAATTGAACATTATAAAGTAGAAAGAAAATTAGTAGTACCTGATATACTCCCCTGCAAGCATGTTGATTAAAGATTACTTGACTGGTTGTCACTTGTCAGGGGAGTTATTTTAAACACAAGTTCAACAATGTAAAGTGTGTGTTTTATTGGTGAATGTGTGACCGTGTGGGTAATGGAAAAGAATCACCAGACCGAACTCACCACCAAAATGAAAATCTGCAATGTTGTGGTTGCTCAACCTCCACGTCCTCGTCATTATCATCGGGTTGTTGTTGCGGTTGTGGAATAATTGTTGCATATCCATAATATCCTGAATAGGCAAAGATTCTGACCCCGAGTAAGGATATCCACTAGTGCCCGTTGAATAGCTGTGCCCATACTGGTACTCGTATTCAGGCTGGTGAGATTGACATGAATGACTTGGATTTGGTTCATATGGTAGATGTGGATCAGCGTGAGGAGGACTATTCCAACATGAAAGTGGCGGAACAGGTTCCCTATAATCCCATTGGCCGTAAGAATACCTATAATTCCTCGGATCATAGCCATACGCATGTCGATGTTCCAAATCTGTCAGTGTCGATCGCGGTGCAGGACCTGCAGGTGCACTACTGGAGCTAGGCTCCTATTGCTGACTGTATCGTGACTCAGTACACTCATAAGTTCGACCCCCCCGGCCCCGCTTACTTCGTCGAAGCTCATCAGCCTCAGATCCGTAGACGGCTGTATGGTATCAGTGGCCCTGGTGGGTTGAGTATAGGGCTGTCAATGGATCAGATCATGGTTCGACTCCGATCCGATTTAACCAGATTTGGATCATTAATCGGATCAACGGATCGGATACGGATCAAAATCTGTGATCCGTTTATTAATCGGGTCTGATTCGGAGCGACCCCGCTCCGATCCGATAATGATCCGGTTACATATAAAAAGAGATTAAAAAAAAAAAAAAAACCTAGCTACTGTCGCAATGAGAGAACGAGAGAGAGAGAGAGGGGCGTCCACCAACAGAGTGAGGGAGAGGGACCCACCAAGCTGGAAGACGCTTAGGCGTTTCAACCCACCCCTTGCGCAACGCACCCACACAGGTCAGTCACAAGATGGACCCACCCAGCTGGAACATGCTATGCGTTTCAACAGCAGGTACGTCTTCTTTGTTTATTTTTCTGCTTTTTTTTTTTTTTAACCACAGCTTAGGCGTTTCGACATCAGCGTTTCAACAGCAAACCTGCCGTACGCAATGCACAAAATGACTATGCTCCAGACCATCAGTTCAGTAGGGCCCATGGTGGACGGATGGACGGATCGGGTCGGATCAGAGTCGGATCGGCTGAATCTCTGTCGGGTCGGATTTCGGATAAATGTTTAGAGATCCATTCGGATTTCGGGTCGGATACGGATCACCCAGATCACAAATCGGATCGGATTCGGATCAGCTACTATCCGCTCCAAATCCGACCCGTTGACAGCCCTAGTTGAGTAATGCCAGAAATAGGACCAGCATTAGGTGCATCATCATCATCATCTGTTTCAGTATCGCTAGAGCTCGCACTCTTCTACTGACTTTGCATGAAATTTGCCCCCTTTTCTGGGTCCAACACAAATACACGACTCTCTTGCTGCGCCTTGCGTATTTCCTGGTCTTCAACATCTATTTCTTCACTATCCTCTTCTATTTCTTTTTCCCTTGCTTTCAACCAAGGTAGAAGTGAGTCTTCCACATCATAAATATTGTCCAAGTTTATTGGACAATAATTCACATTACCGGCATTATTGGCGTGAAGCCTCTTTTGATGCATGCGCATTCTTAGCCTCATGTTGTAATACATAAAGACAAGTCTATCTAACGTCCTAGTCTGCAATCTATTTCTATTCTTCGTATGAATAAGTGCAAAACAACTCCAATTTCTTTCGCAACTAGAGGAAGACGTTGTCTGACTCAAAATCCTTACTACAATTTTTTGGAGAGCCGGTGTAGTCTCTCCAAAATTTATCCACTATTTGGCAGGTTGCAACCTAAATATTACATGTTGTGCAAGAGCATCTGCAAAGCTACCTTGACGACTTCCAAATATATCCAATTCATTCAAAACCCTTATTTGTGCATTTAAGTCAGGCTCTATTCTCTTTATCACATTCTTTAATCCAATATGAACCTCATCATCCATAACAAATGACGAGGCATATCTATTACCTAGGATTTAGGTAATAACCTGCTGCATGAATATTGTGGCGGAGCTACTTTGTCCAGTATTTTGTCAATCAAATTCCAGTAAGATTGCCAATTTGAATAATCACGTTGAATTGCCAACTTCGCCTTATGCATGGCATCGTAGAGGAAGCCTATCATAGGTGCTTCATCGGTTTGAACAAGACGAAGTACCCTCATTAGTGGTTCCATCACCTTAAAATTTTCTTAACTTTTTTTCAATATTTGTTGTCTCTTATAGTGTTTACAACATCAATCGGTGTCCTTGATGACTTCTTCCCATGTTTTGTGTTGAGCCATTGTTGGAAAGCAAACATTTCACTCAACTCTCCCCTATGCTGATATAAACTCTTTAAAGTTATAAAGTTAGTTGCAAATTTAGTCGCTGTTGGTCTAAGCAACTCCTATCTCTTCGTGAACTTCCTCATTATTGCAACTACGTGATTATGGTTGTAAATAAATGTTGTCACTTCTTTTGCTTTTTCAACCATTTCTTTGACATTATTTCTCTTTCCAATATCTTCTAATATAAGATCAATACAATGTGTAGCACACGGTGACCAAAATATATGTGATATCTTTAGCATTAACATATTTCCTGCAGACTTATATATTGTTTCATTATCTGTCACAATCTGCACCACATTCTCCTCCCCAATCTCATCCACTATTTTATCCATCAGGTTAAAAATATATTTAGCATTTTTTATTTCATCGGAGGCATCAATTGACTTGTGGCACATTGTTCCCAAGTGGCAATACACCATGAAGTTGATCATGTTGCGTCTTGTTGGGCTAGTCCAACCATCACACATGATCGTGCATCCTCTGGCTTGTCATATGGGTTTAAAGGTACCTTACGTATGCCTTTGTATCTGCATACTCTGCGTCTGTCCATTTTCCCCTAATCTCCGTTCGCTGTGGGAGCTTTAATTCCTTTGCCTGCTTCTGCTGCTTGCATCAATTACCACCTGCCAATATGGAGAATTGGCTTGCATTAGGGGGTATGTTGGCATGTATAAATAACTTTGCTGCTGCCCTACTCAGTTTCTTAACAGAAGTTCTACTCCACATTTGTTTTATCTTCTTTTGTTTACTTGATTCTTTCCTAAAGAGGATCAGATCAACAGAAGGTCTCTATCCACATCTACTTCTTCCACATTTACATCTATAGGAGTTGCACGTGAAGATGTCTCCCGCCGCCGGCTGCTAAGCATACGTCTTAATCCACCAAACTTACCCCCTCCAACCCCAGTTGCACTTCCCATTGGGGCTGCAGTTGTACTCCCTTGGCTACTCCCATTCTCACTCGCACTTGAACCATACGTGCGTCGACGTTCTTCCTCTTCATGAGCATAGCGCACGCTTTCTCTCCTAGCTATAATCATTTCTCGATCAGAATTTTCCTTAGAATTAATGATATCTTCGCCACGAACGCCCATATATTCCGGACCAAACACCTCATGTCGGGCCACATCCTAGGATATCATCTTTCTTTTTCTGCACAGCAACTCGTTTCCCTCTTCGACTCATCTAAATTGGCTTGCATTATGGTCATTATCTCTTTAGGAACTCTGGTGCATCCCCGCAACTTGACCCTTTTAATGTGCCAAATGTTGTTTAAGTCGCGTAATTCCACCACTTATTACTCCATCACAATAGTTGCATTTTATTTGGTGCCTTCCACCACCTACCCTTTGATAATGTTCCCATCCAATATCCTTATTTGCAGTTCCAGTTCCAGTTTCAGTTCCAGACATTTTTTAATTAGAGATGGCTTATGTTAGATACTGACTACTGAGTCTAAGAGTGAATTAGTTAGATTTCGAAACTTATAAATGTAATTGTAAATATTAAATACAGCTAATGAAATTAAGTACTAACTACTAAATTCAAATACTAAACCCTACGGGCTACGCTACGAAGCTCCAAAAAGGCAAAACCTGTCAATTAAATAAAAATATAAACATATATTAGTCATTAATTTGTAAATATAATCAAATAAAAAAATAGCAAATCATGTGCATAATCTATAAAATGCACATGATTGTGTTCTACTATAAGTAACACATGTTATCCAACCTTTAAACCAGAATTTTTTTTTGAAAAAACTGATTTTCCCTAATTTTTAAAATTATTTCGAAATTAATCCGAAATTAAAAAAATACAAACAAATAGCAAATTATGTGCATAATCTATAAAATGCGCATGATTATGTTCTACTATAAGTAACACATGTTATCCAACCTTTAAACCAGAAATTTATTTTGAAAGAAGTGATTTTCCCTAATTTTTAAAATTATTTCAAAATTAATTCGAAATTAAAAAAATACAAAAAAAAATAGCAAATTATGTGCATAATTTGTAAAATATACATGATTGTGTTCTACTATAAGTAACACATGTTATCCAACCTTTAAACCAGAAATTTATTTTGAAAAAAATAATTTTCCCTAATTTTTAAAATTATTTCGAAATTAATCCGAAATTAAAAAAATACAAAAAAATAGCAAATTATGTGCATAATCTATAAAATGCACATGATTGTGTCTACTATAAATAACATATGTTATCCAACTTTTAAACCATATATTTATTTTGAAAAAAATGATTTCCCCTAATTTTTAAAATTATTCTGAAATTAATTCGAAATTAAAAAAATACAAAAAAATAGTAAATTATGTGCATAATCCATAAAATGCACATGATTGTGTTCTACTATAAGTAACACATGTTATCCAACTATTAAACTAGAAAAAAACTATGATTTTTACTAATTTTTAATATTATTCCGAAAATAGTCCAAAATTAAAAAAATATAAAAACCAGTTGCATAATCTTGAAGTGCATATTTTAATAATTTACAATGGTTAGAATATCATATCAAGGTGAAAAAACAGCAATTAGAGAAAGAAAAATGTATAAATGCCTATTTTCGGATTTCTTCGGAAAATGGCCTACGGAGCTTTGATTCATCCAAATCGTAGAAATTGGTCGTTTTAATCCTCCAAAATAGACTATAAGAGTGGTCGGTTTTAGCAAAAGAACTGAGTAGAAAAGAAATGGGGAGAATAAAAGTATGAAAAAAAAGAAAAAAACACGAAATTTTTAGAAAAAAAGTAGCCATTTTCTGACCGTTACGGGTCAATTTTTTTAGGGGTCACCGTTTTTGACCCCGTATCGTGTAATGGCCACGACCGTTTCCGATACGTATCGGCCGATATGTATCCATTTTGGGATACCTCGGGACCGTCCTTTTCTTTTGTTTTCTGAAGTTTTTTTTTTGGAGGGGGGGGGGGGGGGGGGGGGGGGGGGGGGGGGGGGGGGAGGGGGGGTTCCAAGTACATGGTTCTCTGTTTTTATTTACTTACTGTTTTCTCGTACTTCATTTATATGGACTAGCCTATCACGATTGGGATATTGGCAAATGGTTATTTGATATTGGCAAATGGTTAGAACGTCCCCAGTTTGCACTTCATTCTCCACATTCAGTTCGTGATCTGTGGAATCTTTTTTCAAATATGACCCCATGTGGTGTGACATGTTGTCCAAAAGTGGGTATGTATTGCCCAATACATCCTGGTATTGTCCATGGGCAAAACACCCGTATTGCCCTGGGCTGTGAAATAACCCTGATATTATAGAATGAAGATATTTGTCTTCAGTACATGAGCATGGAATAGAGACTTTTATGGTTAATGTTTGATGTTGGAAATGCTTCTATGAATGTGTAGGTCTGCTGTATTTTGGTATTTAATGTGAGTTTTTGTAGCTCTCTTGGTAGAATGTTATAGTAATATGATTGGCCGTACTGTATTTTGTTATTTAATTTGCGTCTTTCTAGCTCTCTTGGCAAAATGTTAGAGTAATAAGATTGGCCTTACTCATTGCTTTTAGGCAAATCACAAAGGTACACTTGCTAGCAAGAAGAAAAAACAAGCTAAGTTGCAGCGAGTTATTCGTAGCATGAAAAGGCAGCAGCGCGTTTCATCAGAAAACAACAGTTCAAGTTACTATTCACCACTTACGCATTTGAAAGATGCTCAGGTTCGCCAGTTTCCACGTAGCTGTTTTTGTGCTTGATGTTCAAGCTTCATAGGATAAATGAAATATGAAACATATTTATATCCTGGTTGCAGGGATTTGCTGAGAAGCTGTTCTCTCGTCTACAGACTTGCAATGAACGATTTGAGGTTAGATACGTGCTAAAAGAAAGCACTGTTTCCTTCTGTGCTTCCTGTCTTAAATATTTTTCCCCTCTTTGGCCTTTCTTAGACTTGTGTGTGGAAGAGTTAAATTGAGGTACGTATTCTCATAATGCTGTATGCAATTGGGGTATGTATTTTCATAATGCCATATGGGCAGGCGTCTTGGTATTGGCATGGATATATTATGGGCTGTATACCATATGCAATGTAACTTGACCGTGGGCAGGTGTCTTGGTGTTGGGCATGGATATATTATGGGCTGTTGGACACATGGCTTTGAAAAGTCAGATTTACGCACACATCCATTAATATAATCATCATCTTAGCCTTTCCCTAAAGACACTGGGATTGCCTTTTAAATCGCGGATTGGCTGAAATTTTTTATGATTGATTGCGTACCAGACATCAACCATCTCTTTTTACCTGGATTCAACCATGGTAGAGGCTCACATGCATGGCTTCAAAATTTTGAAGATGACCAAATCTCAATTATTTGGCTGGATGATGGATAATTAGTGTGATGGATGTTGATTGTCATAGAGCACTGTATTTTGTCATATTCTGTGTTCCTTTTCTCCAGTCTTGTAGTAGCATCTAATATTATTGTTTAAATTATTAATGAATAATATAGTATGTTATTAATTCTGTAAAAAAATATAGTACGTTTTTCCTCATCATCATCCCAACTAGTGTGACAGCCATTTTCGGTGCTAGGGAAGAGCTTGTTAAAATCCTTTTGGGGGTGCAAAACAATGGAGATGGTTTTCAACTACTTCGGGGACATCCCCTTCGGTGCAATTGTAAAGCACCATCTTTTTAGGATCTGGCTATTGAAAGGTTGAAGAAGAAATTGACCAGATGGTAAGGAAAACTACCATCGCTAGGTGGTAGAATCACCCTCATCAAAGGGATGTTCTCTAATCTTCTGGTGTGTTTTATGCCTCTTTTTTATATATCGGGGGCAATGTTAAAGGGTGCAAATGGTTCGTTGTAGCTTCTTATGGGAGGGGAATGGGAACAACCACTATTTTCATCTCATGAACTAGGAGGTCCAAAGGGCGAAGGGTGGAGCAGCGTGAATTGAGGAAAGATAATGATTTTGAGCAAATGATGGTGGTGATTTGAGGAAAAACCATTGTACAGATTTAATCTGAAAAGTCACCATCCTGCAAAAGGAGGTTGGTTTCCAGCTTTGCCTTCTAGGAGAAGGGTCCAAAGTATGGACAGAAATTAGTAGATTTGGATGGGAAGGATGGATGTGAACATCATGAGGACCCTTTTGTAGGATTATCAACAGGTTGGGTTTGGGTTTGGGTTTGGGTTGGGCCCTATAGCACCCATACCTTGGTTAACTGGTTCAGGTCTTCCTAGGTCCGTGTCCTTTGGGATCTAATTCTTGAAGACACAGGCCAGATCCGATCAGGTTAGAACCCCATCAGGTCTTTCAATCTAGGTTCTGAGTTGAATTTGGGATTGAGACAAATAAGAGCATTTACGTGGTTGGGCCCGCCGGATTTATTGATTAGATTGCACACACCTGCTCCACTTCATGCGTGCATGGTATATGTTTTTTTTTTTTTTTTTTGGAAGATTGAAATTTTTTATTAAAGGGAGCCAAAGAAACCCAAAAAGAAATGAAGACAAAGCAAACAAAAACAAAATAGAAAAAACCTAACAAAAACTATACAACTCGAAACAACCTTGAAGGTTCTAAAAGCATATAAAGAGAGGCCCCTCAGGGCCACAAAACTACCGAAAAATAAACCGAGGAGCTAAAGCTTCTACGAGGAAAGGCCTAAAAGACCAAGCCTAGAGAGCCTAAGAGCAAATTGATCGGAGAATGATCACTAAGTTGAAGAAGAAGACCAGTCCTTCAAAAGTATGCAAGCATAAGAACTGGTGCTGAAAGGAGGGGCCGATTTGCTTTGGAAGTAGCGAAGATCTCTCTTGGTCCAGATAGCCCAAAAAGTCGCTTTGAGAGCTAGCCTCCGGATCACTTTCGGGTCTTTGCCTAGATCACTACCATGCTAAGCAAACAAGAGGTCAGGAATGGTCCTAGACATCACCCAACTAGTGTGGAATCTATCGAAGGAGGAGGTCCAAACTTCAAAGGCATAAGGGAAATGCATGAACAAATGAGGGATGGATTCAACATCCTTGCAGTAGAGAAGGCAAGTATTTGGGAGGACCAAACCATCACACTACAGGCTTTCGACATTGATGGTTCTTCCTCTAGCAAGAAGCCAAGCAAAAGCTGATACTTTTGGAGAAGCTCCAATGACCAGAGGAAGCACAAGAAGCTCGAGGCATATGAGGGGTTACGATTACGAGTAAGATTTTATAAAGAGGTGGAGGAGTAGATGCCGGTGGGAGAGAGTGTCCAAGAAAGAGTCTCCTGAGTCTGGGTTGGGCTGAACACCTTGTAGCATCTTGAAAAGATCTAAGAGTTCGACCAACTCCTTGTTTAAGAGAGTTCTTCTACACAACGAACTTTAGACTCCTGACCTAACCAAAGAAAAGCAGTCAGAAATAGAGGGATCAAAGGATATACTAGCTAAGGCCGAGATGACGTCAATGAGAGGTCTAGTAGAAATCTATCTATCAAGCTAGAACCTAATCCTGTTTCCATCGCCAAGAGCAAAAGAGATTCCTTTAAGAAAGGAAGATTGGGAAGAGGCAATGGCTCTCCACACTGAAGATGTTGTATATAAGGAGGAAGGTTTGGTGAATCAATGTCCCTCTAAATGATATTTAGAGGCTACCACCAATTTCCAGATTCGATACCAAAGCGTCATAGCCATTTCCCTAGGAGAGCCTTGTTAGCCTCAGATATGACTTTGATGCCAACACCTTCTTCTGAGTAAGTGTTCGCTCACCTCAAGTGCAAGGTTGCGATGTAGTAATAATCTCAGTAAGACCGAGGTTGATCCACAGGGAAGGAGGTAAACAATTCTAACTACTCTAATAACTAGAATCTAAGAGGGTTTATGAAATCAGTTTTTAAAAATGAAATAGAAAAATAGGGCTCTCAATGGAGTGGGTCAGATTCGAGATCCGATTCGCTCCGAATCCATATAATGCGGATTTGGATCTTAAAATAGGTCCGATTAGTTAAATGGACCGGATTTGGATCTTAAAATAGGTCCGATTACTTAAATGGAGCGGATATGGATTCACTGGAACATATCTGAGTTCGATCTGAATTCAATTAAGATCCGACTCATTGTCACCTTACTGTATATGTTATATTCATGTTGGCCATCCTTTTTACAAATTATTTTAGGCCATGTTGACCATACCATAGTAAATAGTGGGATTTGCATCATTTTTCTACTAAATTAAATATATTATATTATATATTTTATATCATATATTTTTTTTAGATTTGTAATGGGGGTGGATTCGGACCTAGATCCGACCCGAATCTGATGGTTATATGGATTTTGGATCGGAAATGGATCTAACAATTTATAAATGGATCGGATATGGATATCACCTTTTGGATCCGAGTTGGATCTGAATCCGATCCGAATCCGTCTACAAATATACGAACTTGGAGCCGGATCCAACTAGATCCGACCCATTGAGAGCCCTATAGAAAAATCTGATAATAAGGAGAACTAGAGCATCAAGGATCCACTTATAGCTATCTTAGAGCATAGGTTTCTCAATTACACAACTAGAATCGAAATCAAATCCTATCTAGCCGGAAGATAGAGTGGTTATAATAAACAATCTATCTTATATATGATTCATATACATGATTCCTCTCAATTCAAGTTAGGAGTTGAGCACACTCAATTGTATAGGTCAATCCTAGTTCCAATAGTTTAAGATTACAACCATGATAATCATTAAACTCTGTCACAAAGCATAACCATACCATGATCTGAACTTCATTCAAATCACATAAACAATCACACATAATTCAAAATTTCCAGAAAAATAGAACTTTGGTTTGAAGTTCCCACATGAAGACTCAAGTTCTAGAGCGTCTTGAATCCGATTCCTCGGAGCTGTACAGGTCTAGATCTTTGCAAAACAATTAAGAAACTAATGTAATTCTTCCAAACATCCATGAGTCATCATAAGATTAAGAAAAACTACTTAGAACTTTATTAAAACTCAACAAACCATTGTTCAACGTTAAGAATTCAACTTGAAACCATTAAAAACGAATTAAACAATCTAAGAAAACTATAAGCTTCACCTCTTAGCTCTAGCTAAGAGGTTAACTAATGAAAAGCATAAAAACAAACTAAAACTAGAACTAGAAGAAGAAGAAAACTAGTTGTAGAAGGCTAGGAAGCCTCATAGGTCTTGAATCCTTTGCTCCTCACGTTGCTAGATGCCGTAGGAAGAGAGTGGAGGTGGCTTTTTATAAGAGAAATCCCGCACCAACTTGGAAACTTCGAGAAAACGAGGAGTCCTTCCGCAATTTGGAAGCTTGGAATTTGAAAATCGGAGTTTCTGGAACACCTTAGACTTGTCTGGCGACCGGTCTAAGAATCACAAAAACAGTCCAGCAAGCTTTGTTTCTTTGGACTCCTGAAGACCCATCTGACGACCGGTCTGGTGACCGGTCTAGCAATGTAGACCTGTCTGGCGACCGGTCTTGGGACAAGGTCTTGGATATTTTTCGATATTTTCTTCTTTTTCTCTTCTCTTTCTTTCTTCTTCTTTCCTCCACCTTTTGGCACTTGTTCTATTGATCTTCAATGCATACAAAGTGACTCTTTTAACTATGAATTGGTGAAGTCTCCCTCTCATTCCTACAATCACAAAAACATGTATTAGATTAGTCTTTAAACATGAAACCCATGCATTGTGATAATGAAAAGGGGTTAGAATATGTAATATTCATGGCTCAACAATAAGGTCTACAAACTTAGGACCAACTCAGAAGATGGAATTTCTGATAGTTAGAATTGCCATTCCATAGAAATTCTCTTCTAAGTTTCCTAATTTTATTAGAGATAGATTTAGGAGAGCGAAATAAAGATAAGAAGTAAGGAAGGTTGGACAAAGCATATTCGATAAGAGTAAGACAATCTCCTAGAGAAAAGAACAACTCTTCCAAGGAGAGAGTGTCCTTTCCATTCTTTTGATGACCACATCCCAAAGATGGGTGGCTAGCTTGCTGATGCAAAGAGGGGATGAAAGATGAGTTTTAGCCAGTTGCCGCAGCTCTCTCGAACAACAGCTAACCTTCTAGATTGACTAGCACCGGGGAGATCTTCCTCCAGCTTGCCTCCCTTCTAGGAGACCAACGGTTACCCTCCTCCCTTCAAGCCTCTCCATCCACTAAAGGCTTTCATTCCCCGAATGGTGAGCCCCTCCAGCGAGCCATTAAAGGCAGCTGGAGTGCCTACCTCAGGAGGTCGGCAACCGATTCCCAAGAACCCCCTTGGCGTCCTATTCAAGGGGAGGAGTACCTTGGTCCGATGCAAAGAGGAATACCCAAAAACGAGTAAGGGTCGAGATTTGCATCTAAAGGAATTTGCTAGACAGGACAAGAGAGAGATGTGAATGCTTGACAATTTGCTTTTGAAAAGGTTAATTTTAAGGCTTGAAATTGCTTCAAATCATCTAGTGGTGTTTCTCAAATTAACCACTGCGGAGACTGAAGCTTCATAGAAAAGCAGAGTGTCATCAACAAATTGGATGTACATGACAAATGGGCTAGATGAGCAAACTTTAAAGGCATTAAACAACCCAACTAGCTCCCCTCTCCTCAACATTTAGCTAAGGCCATCAAAGACTATCACGAAGAGGAAAGGGGATAGAGGATCTCCTTGCCTAAGACCCCTAAATGATCGAAAGTATCCTTTGGGGGATCTATTGACCACAAGGTATTCCATAACGGTGATGGTGGCTGTAATGGCCACGACTATTACCTTCACGATATGAGGTGTAACAGCCGTTATGGGGGTCGTAATGGATGGTATGGTCTCTTTTTTATTGAAAAAAAATCTGAAAAACATGTATCGGCTCCATAATGGAACATTATAGGGTTGTTATGGCTTTTACGGGAGGCATAAGGGGCCATTATGGGGGCTGCAAGCCTGCAACAACATTCATGGGTCATTTTTTCCATAATGGCCGTTACGACCTTGACAACCCAATAACATGTAATGGTTGCCAGTCTTACCTTTCGGCCCTTCGGCCCTTTACGGCCTTTACGACACACCATGATTGACCAGAACAAAGGAGGCTAAGGAGAGGCGAGAAGAAATTTAGCCTCTCCATTTTTGGCCAAAACCAAGCCTAGACAACAGGTGGTCAAGAATGCCCAAGTCGACAATACTTTTTCAATGTCTAGTTTACACGCCAATCCCCCTAGACCTTCCTTATACTGAGAGCGAATACATTCGTAGGCTAACAAGGCGTAATCCAAGATTTCTATTAGCTAGGAAGGCTCCTTGAGCTTCAAAGATGACATTATAAAACGTTGGTCTAATTCTGAAACTTAGGATTTTATAAGGAGCACCCAGAAGACTATTAGGACGAAATCATTGAGATCAGCAACACTGTCCACCCCAAGAATGAGGGCTATGAAAGAGGCCCTCATGGCCTTGGATATGTTATCCGAGTGATAGAATTCCTTGAGAAAATCAACAAGATCCTGTTTTAAAACAGGGATAATTTGCAGCGTTGTGGCTTACTTCTCCCAAACATGTGCCTTCTTTTCCTCAATAATGCAAAATCAATCCCCCACCTTTTCCTCCACTACCCTTTTGCCGCTGAAGTTTGGTCATCCATTTTGAGCAGATTCAGTATCCCTTGGGTGATACCTCGATCCATAGCTTTGTGTTTGCTTGGCATGGTATTTGCCTTAAGAAAGACTTTCAAGGCTTTATGGTGGTTGGCAGTGGTGGCCTCTTGTTGGGCTTTATGGCATGAAATAAATTATCGCGACTTCTAGGGATAATGCCTCCTCTTATTTAGTAGTGTCGAACCAAATTATTAGGGACCTTAAGGAGTTTCCTTGACAATGCCTACTTGTTTCTAATTGTCAATTCACCTTTGCACGAGATGTCACTGCCACTACCCTCGTCTTCCTTATAGATGCACTCCTCAACAACTTTGCCCATTGTCAAGGAAACTTTTTCTGGAGGAAGCTTCTTGCGGCTTCTCCTCATGCAGACTCGCCCCCATCGGATTTCAGGCCTAGAAATGATTGAAACTTCTCCCAACCATTCTCCTATGAGAGCAAAAGTTTTTCCTAGCTACAATTCCAATGGGACTCCCAGCATCCTAAGCCAGTAGACCTCCTTCGCTGAAGAGCAGAAATCGGACCATCTCAGCAACTCCACCATTGGACCTCCCAAAGTTGAGGGCCCTAGAGCTACAATCTGATCAGCCTACCGATGTGACGAAAACGGGATCCAAAGTTGGTCTTCTTGGATAATTTTGAATTCCTTTTGATTCAGTCCCTCAATCCCTAGATGCAACAACTATATGAAGACGTCCTCCAAGGTGGCTCCTCTACTAACTTTCGCCACCATGCTACAGCTCAGAGTCGATTTAGAGAGATCCAGCACTGTTGAGTGAAAGCAAACCACTGGATTTTCGCAGGAACCTACCTTCCACATATATTGGGTGATGGAGGATCCCTTTCGATCCTGGGAGGGAATACTTCCTCTCTTCGTATTGACGCAATATCATCTCAATAGGAAGTTCCATTCATCTGAGTGCCAAACATCGGGCCTTCAAAAGCAAATACAAAAGCATCAAAGCCACCTTTATCGTTCAACGCCGCTGCTCCTGAGAGCTACCCTTTTTTGGAGACGCAAAGTCCCCCTACCTTCAAGAGACCTTTCTCAAGGTTATCTCTCTCGCCCATAGTGAACTTTTTGGACCGACAGAGACTAACCATCGAAATGTCTTCCATTATACTCAGTGATCACCCAATCAATTTCCTCTTCGTTTTCAAACTGGACAAACGCGAAACCGCGTCCCTCTCTTGAAGGTTTTGATCTTGGCACCACTTTGCGTTATGTTCCCAACTTGCCCGAACACCCTTATGAAGTTAGTCTCAGACTAGTTGAGGGGGACATGTTCAACGAACAACGTCGGGAGCACGACCAATGGAGATCCCTGGGCACCTTTACCAGACACACATTTCCTTCCTTTCATTAGCATTGGAAACTAGAGATCTGGTTCTACTCCTAGTCTCTGTCTAAAGGTCCTTGGAGGAGGCAGTGACAAATCAATTGCCAACATCTTCGTCGTTCGAGCCCCTTGCAGGGTTGGGATTGGCTTGAGATGTGTTTGCGTTCTCACCATTGAACTAGGACTCTCGCCGCGCTTGCCGATGATTGATGGTGGCGATCTGTAGGTTTGAGTTGATTGAGATCTTTTGGCGAACAATTTTTTCTTTTACCTATTCTTCTGGATGAGTTGAACCTGCATTTTGCATCCATGTCCAACACTAAGATGAAAATCTTGGCTGGTGGGGCTCGACTGAGGTGCATGTGATCAATCACCTCTTTAGTAACCTTAGTTGAAGGATCTTTTTTATGATGTATATATTTTTCCGAGTTTGATTTTGCTTAGAACATGACAAGACTATTGCCAGCCCTACTCACTATTCTTTTGTCCTTAAAAAAATCCCAGCTATTTGGTGTTGGATCTCTTGTTTTGCTCGTCATTCCCAAGGCCCTATGATCGGTAAGTGAAGGAGCCTCCATAACCCTGCTAACCACTTCGATACAAGGCCTTTTAGCTTTGCTTCTTATCCTCTTTTTAGGCCCTTCAACCCCATACAAGGTGTTCCTCCTTATAGAAATTGTTGCATTCTTCGTTCTATTATAATTACTTATAGGTAAATAAGATCTCAAGAATAATATCCAAAAATAAAATATGATAGTAACTAATTGCCTGGTCTATGAGTGTTAGACAGCTATTTTTGTGTCGAGACGTTGGCACTGCACAATTTCTATCAAGGCCCGATCGGCCAAGTCCTTGTCTTGTCTATGCTATCTTCATAATCCTCAAGATGGGTTTAAAGTTGAAGAAAAAGCTTGTGTATGTGTAACTCATACTGGGCACCAGTGTTTGTAGTATCGGTATCGCATTACGTTTTGCATCCTTGGGATACAGATACGTATCGGTTATCGCTAGGGATATATCATTTATATCAGGTAATGTATCGCACTTTTTGGGAAACATGGGGAAACATTGGGTAATTGATTGAATTTTTCAATGAAACTTCAGTGATTGTTAAAATGGACCTTAATACACACTTTTAAATTATAATATCTCAAAAAAAAAAAAAAAGTCTACATAATGGGGTTCCTTTGTAAATGATCCTAAGCTAACCGTTGTCTGACTGAACTGATGCAACTAATTTTCAAATTGATTCCTTAAGATATATAAATGTAAGAAGACATTAATGAAAACACAACCAATTCATTGTCAAAGTGAAACAAGAAAGAGAGTTGAGAAATATACCTATGGATGACGTGACTGACTGCTGCCTAGACTTACATAGAGTTGTGCGGTGGCTCATAATCATCGTCTCCATCTTGACGGGGTTGGGAATAGTATTGCTGCTCCACAAATCGACAGTATTGTGCCCAGGTCATAGTAGAATGATACCAGCTAAGATACTCCTTGACATAACGCTGGTACCCATCCTCTCCGAATTGAATCATTACGCCCATCCATGAGAACTGTGTAATCGTCAGTCTGTGGCTGATATGGATCTGAGATGGGCATAGATAGTACTCTAGAATATCCAAATTGCTCGCCATATCCGTATTATGGCCCATATCTCTGCCCATATGCGGAAGTGAACTCTTGGCCATAGTCGAAAATGATGTGTTGTAGCTGCTGGAGTCACTCACCGCATAACCGATATGTATACGTATCCCAAGGGTGCGATACATTATGCGACAACGATATGGAAAACATTGATCCAAAGGTTATCTGATTCCAACACGAATTTAGTGATTAGTTACTGACTTATGTAAGGTTTGTATGGCTAGGAATGGATTCAGGGGATCATTAATAATTTATTAAACTAGATGGATGGTTAGCATAATGAACGAATGGTAAATATTAGATCGGTGAATGAATGGGAAAGCAAGTAATTTCAGTTTCTTCCACTTGACCAGATTTTACTTTTTTGTTTGATTGAGTCAGTTTGTTGAATTTCCAAAAACTTTTCTGAGAGGCACAATTGCTTGTGGGTAGTACTGATATGTAGCTTAGTTTTTTTTTTTTTTTGAAAGGTTTAGTTGATCATGAAGTTCTTAGTTTTTATCGTTAGTCCTTTATAACAAACAGAAGTTCAGCTTTTCTCCTCTTAAATCACACATGCCTCTTAAACTGGTTTATTCCTTTATGTTTCGTACATCTCATAATATCTTTTCATGTCTTTGATGAACTTCGTTTCAGGTTAAGATGATGATATTGAAAGTAATTGCTCGAACTATTGGGCTTCACAGATTAATCTTGTTAAACTTTTATCCATTTATTCAAAAATACGTTCAGGTATTCTGGGTTTCTCATGCATTAGAGCTAAATGTGTTTACACGCCTCCAGTTATGAGTCTTATGACTCAAAAAATTGGTATTTATGCAGCCTCATCAACGTGATGTCACAAATTTGCTTGCAGCAGCAGTCCAGGCCTGTCATGATATGGTTGTGCCTTTCTTTGTACTCTCCTTAAAACTAGGCTTTCTATTGGTTGATTAAATATTAGGTTTCTTCTGTTTTGGTTCTTTGCTTTTTATTCTTCACTGCATTTATTTTGACTACTCTAACTGTCCTCTTGCTAATTGATTAGGTGCCTCCTGATGCAGTTGAACCTCTATTCAGACAAATAGTAAACCAATTTGTACATGACCGTTCTCGCACAGAGGTGCTCCCAAATACCTTACTGTTTTTGTTGATCCTTACTAGAAGTTGGGCAACAGGGTAATCTTCCGTATTTGTGTGTTTTTGCTAGGCAATTGCTGTCGGGCTGAATGTCGTCCGGGAGATCTGTCTGCGCATTCCTTTGGTAACTCTGCAGCCCATTTGACATCTTTGTTGTTGCCTTTTTAATTCCTAGTATTTTTCTATGCTTAACCATATGTAATTTCATGTTTGACGTATGGTGAACATTGTTTGTGTGGAATTAGGGTCTGGACTATCAACCTTTCTTTAATTTAGTTGAATATCGGCAAAAAAGAAAATAAATATAGCATCTGTGATAGTGCGCTGGGACAATGTATGCCACAAGGTTGCATGCTTTTGGACGGATACCTTAGATAGGAACTATAACTGGGCTTGGTGAGGTTGAGGTTTTTTTAGGCCCAACCCACAAGGCACATAACCTATGCCTTAACCCAGCCCAGGACCACCATAGGCCGGAAGGTTGTTGCCTGAGTGAAACCTGCCATTTGAGTTCAACACGCGACTGGAGAATCACGCTTGTCATGGCGTGACTTGCATCTGAGTAGCCTGCTTGCACCTGATTCAGGCAAGATGGACTTTATAATTTGGGGAAGATTTGTTAGTACTCTGCCAAAGTACGTCTGTGTTTCAAGATCCTTAACATGCTCCTTTGTGCTCTTCTCACTCTTTCACTAATAATAGCTCCTTTTTCTATCACTCATGGCAAAGTCGTCTGCTTTTTAGTTGTATTGGATCTTGCCCTGATGTCATGCGTAGGTGACCTTCAGCACTACCAAGAGCTCCCTCCCCATCATCTATGGGGAACCTGCTCTGACACTAGTACAAACATAGCCTCTTTGATGTGTCTTTGTGGTTCACGGAAGCTATGATACCCAGATTCTTTTAATTACCTTGAAGTTCCTAATCTAATGTTGTCATGCATACTCTCAATGCAAGCAGCCCATTAGCACTAACAATAACTCCCTTGCTATCACCCATAGAAAAGTTGTCTCCTGCCTTCCTCTTAGCAACTTGCTCTACTATTGTCATGGACTTGATCTCTTCAACGTGTCTTTGTTGCACTAGTAGGTTATGATACCTGATCCTTCCAAACCTCATGGGGCACACACACGCTTACACATGTGACATGCCCTCAAATGTTTTGGGTCAGAAGAGTCCAACACCTAGATTCATGCCTGCACCTGAAACTTTTTCCATACCCTAGTGACATAACTCACAAACATCGATTGGCCTTACAAGTCTGTTGGAAGTAACAATGTGGCGAAGGGCAATACAATCATGCTAAAACATGCTGAGTACTCACAAATAGGGAAGAATAGAAACAAGCTTTATCGATATTGAGTCGAAAGCGGTACAAATAGGGTCCCTAGGCTAGTGCACAATAATTATCCTTGAAAACAAGCACAAAGTGATGTATGAGAAAATTTTACTCAGACTAATGCATGAAGTTTGATGTCCTGGAGGATGAAGAAGATACCATTGATATATTTCTAGCCTCCTGTGGTGTTACCCTATTTTGGTCACCTAGATTTCCAGCCTACCACGGTTGCAATCAACAAACGCCATCTTTGTTGGTTCTGCTCATTTCAAGCCTATAGACTCTAAAACCTTTCTGCAAACCTTAAATTTGCAATTGAGTCTGCTCTATTGATGTCTATCAACACCAATTTACCGTCAAACAACATGACCATAGGGATCTCATCTTGGGCGCTAGCGGTTATTTTATCTGTGATATGCACCAAAATGTTAAGGGATTAACGTTGACCCATGATGTAGGCCACTGCTACTAGGAACTCACTAGTCTCACCACAGGCCACTTGTGACTAATAACAATACCTTCATATATGTTGTTAATGATGTTTATACATATCTTCCTAGGATCCCCTTTCCTCATAACAGACCACATCCCTATAGTTGATCTATCATATGCTTTCAATGAAACCATGTGCAGATTCTTTCCTCAATTGTTTAAGTAAAAGAGCTTCAATAGTTGATCTCCCTAACATCTTTGTTCTACCTTCTTTTCCTAGAGCTCCATAGTGTGAATTCTTAAGTTTGTTTTCTCCGTAGTTGGTGTTTTTTTTTGTTGTTGTCGTCTGTTCTTGTAATAGGTATCATGATGCTTCTCTTCCATTCATCTGGTTTTTCTTTGCCTGCAAACTTTCATAGAAAAGACTAGCTAACCAAACTAATCCTGTTTCTTTGAATATCTTCCACATTTCTATGATTGGTCATGTGTCCCTGTTGAGGTGACCTTTACTTCACTACCATAATTCGTCAATAATACTCCCATTGCCTCAGGATTTGACCCTCTCCTCATTCTCTCTCTATGCCCCCATCTTCATTCAACCACCTCTGAATGTAGCCTCTCCTCACTTTCTAATCTCATTGTATTTCATCATGATCCTTTGATCCTCACCCTTTATGCATCTCATCCTGGTTTATGTCTGTACTTCTCATCTCCCTCGCTGTTGCTAGTTTGCAGATATCTCCCTCTCCCTCTCCCTCTCTAGTGCTTAACCTATCATACAATTCGTCGTATTCCCCCCCCCCCCCCCCCCCCCCCCCCCCCCCCCCCCCCCCCCCCAATCACATAATTCATCATATGCTTTATTCCTGGCCTTCTTCCTTTTCTTCCCCTATTTTTATCATTTTATGCATGTTAAAGTTTTTCACGTTTCTAGTCGGTCTTTATATTTGGACCTCTTATTGCTAATTACCTTTCGTACCTAATTTCTCCACAGCTACCTCTCCTTATGTGTGCTTTTTTTTTTTTTTCTTTCTTTTTCTTTTCCCTTTAGATTCCCCTAGCACTTCTTTCACCAGTCTTTTTATAAAGCCTACCATCTTTGTGACGTAGGCCCACGGCCCACCATAGGGCCCAGCATGATGTAAGCCCATGACGCACCGTTGGGCCTGGCCTGTGCTGATTTTGGAGTATTTAGGGCCTAAATATCAAGATCTGAAATTTATTATTTGTGAGAGTTATGAGGGCTGATTTAAATATGCGATTGAAGATTTGAGGATGACTTCCTAGATTTGCTTTTGCTATTGTTAGGCATGTTGCCATCTTAGGTAGATTATATTGATTTGAAATAAATTATGATTGAGCTGATTTAAATATGCGATTGAAGATTTGAGGATTACTTCCTAGATTTGCTTTTGCTATTGTTAGGCATGTTGCCATCTTAGGTAGATTATATTGATTTGAAATAAATTATGATTGATTTCAAATCAATCTCCTAGTTGGGGGGATCGTCATTAAAGATTCATTTTAGGGTCTATAAAGGGGGGCAGGCATTACACAATTTTCAAAGTGTGAGTTTTTCTTTAGTATTGTAAGAAATTTAATATCAATAAAGTTATTTCTCCTTTGTACACAACTGTTCTTGTAGGTGTACTCTTGTCCATGTCTTTGCAATTCGAGTGTTGAGATCCTCTTGACTTGATAATCGGAATTATCGGATTACACAATTTTGGTACTAGAGTGGGCCATCTTGGGGATTTTCGACCCTATATTATCTCCTAATGTCTTTGAAGGGGGTGACCTTGGAAGAGATTTCGCCAGTTACCGAATTGATTTGCACATTCACAGAGTGAGTAGATCAACTCGCACATATGATGGGCAATCTTACTAATCAAATGGGAGAGCTCCAGCGTAGAGGGATTCTGGAGACCGAAGTTGGAGCATGCAGACGCGTAGGGGCAGGTCCCCACTAAGGTTCTAACCAACCACGGGCGGCCTTGGTTTGTAATCAAATCCTTTGATGTTGGAGTATGACAAATAGCCCAAAATAAGTAGAAATTTCCATGTTCATTTGCGTGTTGATAAACTTCATCGATTGGCTAAGCAAGATTGATGAGGTGTTCGAGTATAAGGAAATTACGAACAATCTGAAGGTTAAGTTAGTAACTATGAAGAGTTTTCTAATCACGCAATGGCATGGTGGGACGTTCTCCAAGCTGAAAGAATCCATCAAGGTAAGGAAATAGAAAATTCTTGGGAAAAGATGAGAAACCGGTTAAAAATGAAGTTCCTACCTGCAACTTATGCCTGTGACCTCTATAAAAAATTGTTATACTCTAAGTCAGAGGAATAAATTGGTAAATAAATACAGTGAGGAGTTCCATACATTGATATCACGGGTAGGATTTCGTGAGTAAGAAGACCAAAAGATTTCAAGATATCTTAATGGTCTTAACCCGAATATCATAAATGAATTGGCTTTGCTTTCAAAAATATATTTAAGAAGTCCGATGCATACACATTTGCATTAAAGGCCAAATAGATAATTAATTAGGAACTTGGGAGATGATTTGGTGCCCCCACATGGATCATTTTCAATGACGAGACAACATTTTAACTTCTCATGTAAGACAATCACAGGACCTCCCATAGATCGTGGGATGATAGGCCAATGTCCAAACAATAAAACCTAACCAACCTGGGGCAAGAAGGTGCAAAACGACACTCCTTTCACACGCCTTAAGTGTGGGCAATCAGAACTCCATTCTTTTCACCGCCTTGAACATTAGTCCACAGTTGAAGTAAGTTTGTTGAGGAAGAAGAGTGTTGAAGACACTCTTGACCACATGCAAATGAAAACTGAAGATAACACAATATGAAGAACATGCACATGAGGGTGGGGCACATGTTGAGGAAGATGTAGTAGATGCGTATGATGCAGTGTTCTAAATAGCGAATACTGTGTAGCATAGCGTTCCCTTTTGAAGCGTGAGGCATAAGCTACATGGCATGGTACACGCTACTTTTAGATTTTTAATTGAGGTTGTACTTGGTTGCACCAATTTCATGATATTCATCGAGTTAAACTGGTTAATAATGAAATTTAACAAAATTTCATGACATTTGGTGCAACCAAACGCAACCTAAAGTTATAGGAAAGGGCAATCATTAAGTATAAAGGTAAAGAAAGAGCAACAAAACTGATTTATTACTGTTACCTATAATATTTTTACCAAAAGCATTGAAAAGATTTAACTAATTTTTATTGAAAATAGGAAAATGTAGCAAATCATTGAAAATATTAATTAATTAATCATTGAAAAATGTAAGCATCCATGCCCATACCATGTTCATCAGTTCAAATAGGGGAAAAGTTTTTGTTAACTTTAGGTGCTTAGTTTTCTTCTTTATTGGATCTAATTATAAGGATGATGTGTGGTCCGACATGATCCTCATTGATGCATGCCATGTTTTGTTGGGAGATTGTGGTTGTGGGACCTAGATATAATGCATTTAACTCAGGCTAACACTTATTTCAAAGATGGTGTTAACATCACATTGTACCCAATGAAGCATCTTCCAACGCCTAAATTCAATAAAGAGGAGAGCAAAAAATCCTTAAATGTTGAAAAGTTTGAAGAAAGCTAGGTGACTGGCATCATTTATGTCTTGGTTGTTATCATCAGATGTTTTGGCCTCCCATGCGTAAGTTCAATAGTGAATATCAAGATTTGGTGCTCGAAGACCTCCTAGGCCCAGCAGGACTTCCTCCTTTGAGGAGCAATTAGTATCATATCGACTTGGCACTAGGTTCAAACATGTTGGATCATGTGCATTACTGAATGAGTGTTGCCAAACAAGCCGAACTCATTCTGATTGAATGGCCTAACATAGATAAGTTCAAAAGAAAGATGAAGAAGAAAAAGAAGGAAGAAGTTGAACAAGTGTTGAAAATGAAGACTACTAAAACTCAATGGCAACAATACAAGTGATACTTGGTAAAATGGAAGAAAGCCCTATTTTGAATGCACATGGATCATGGGTGACAAATTAAAAATATTGGATCCGAACCTTTATTAGTATGAAGTGCCCAACTCGCTAGAGTCAGTTTTTTCCAACCTGAGGGGCATGATGTTGGCCCACGTACCATGATAGGGCTCAGCTTGATGTTGGCTCAGGGCCCACTGTAGGGCCCAACATGTGCCAATTTTGAGTGATTTAGGGCCTAAATATCAAGAACTACAATTTACTATTTGTGAAAGATGTGGGGGTCAATTCAAAGATGTGATTGCAGATATGATGGCCGACTCGAAGATATGATTGAAGATTTTTGAGGATTATTTTCTATATTTGCCTTTAGGTAGATTAGATTGATTTGAAATCTATCTACTCAACCATTCTCATGGGTGTGCTCTAGTTGACTCAATAACCAGGTCGTAGTACTTTTTCCACATCTCCCATGTCTGTGCTTCAAGGTTCCACTTTTCTTCTATCATGTCCTCTCTAACAACTTCTCCCTTCAAGTTCCACGACCCTATTCGTGGTCAACTTTTGCTCACTTCTTTTCCAGCCTTCAGTGTACATGTCTAAGATCTCTAGCCTACGTTGTATACTTAGGCTTTCACAAGGTATAACAATGGTTCTGAATATGGTTTTGGAGAGTGTATCAGCTGTGCTGAAAAAATGATACGATATGTGGGCAACTTAATTTGATCCATATCGGACTATATCAGTGATGAATTCTTTTACAAAAGAATGCTTAAAAATATTAGGAAAAATGGGGACACAAGAATTTATCATTTTTGTTGTTTTTGACATTTATTTAGTTATATATTTTGCCCCTCTTTGATAAGAACCAACTGTGAGCCTGATCCACTGAGAGCTGAATTTTTTAGTCTTTTATCACTGTCTACTGACTCTGACCACAGTGATCTTGGAAACTAGTCCTGGGTGCATCAACCTCTACTTGTTGATCCTTAGTGTGGAATACTGTTGCCTCCCTTCCCCTCTCTTCCTACCATTGCAAAAGTAGGTCACCTTTGTCAAACACAGTCCAAGTCGATTGGAAAATATCTGTTGTCCTGACATATCTACCTCTTTTGATTTCTGAATTTCATTCTATTGTTCCAGTGCAAGAACAATTATTTCTCTTACTTATGAGATGTCAATCTACTTCTTGTCGTCACGTGTATGAGGGGGAATGTGCTCTAATTCGTCTCACAGCTAGCAGGACAAGGTTGTTTGAGTGCTCTCAATTCTTCTTAGCGCAATTACACTTTCTCCTTAGTTGACCCACCATTCAGCTATATACAAAACTAATAGTTATATTATCTGCAACTTGGTTAGTATTACTACCCTATCTAAGCTATCAGCATAGCCCACTAGAAAACTCATCCGCTTGTCAATTCTTGGTGTAATACTCACTCATAATCAGTCCATTGCGATATATAAAAAACGATTGCTTTGAAAAGAACAGTAAGAAATGAAATGTCATTCGGCTCCTTAACATCAGGTGGCTCCATAGAAACAAGTGGGGTATGTCTTTGCAAAATTGTGCTCAATGAGCTATTGGTCAATCGTCTCTACAACAGCAGCAGTGCATTCCTCCCTACCTACTACGATATAGGTAACCGCCTGCCCAATTACTTAGCCAGTCCGATCCAACTGCGGAGCCTATCCTAGGGCATGCATCATTCGAAATGCAATCCTACCAACAAGCACCAGCCCATTGCATTTAGAAGCAAAGGAGGTGCATTTTCTAAGAGATGACCCACTCCAGTAATTAGAGCTGGGCACATGATGAGTCAACTAGTCTGACTCGACTCGTCCAACTCGTTCATACCTGACTCGACCTGAACTGGAAGGGGGAGTCAATCCTAACCGAGTACACTTTGCTCAATCTGAACTCAAACTGAATCAAGTCTGAGTCACCCAGTAATTCGACTCAACTCGACCCGAAACTCGACTCGATCCGAAACCTGGCTCAACTCGGGTTCGGGTAGTATACAAAACAAAAATAAATAAAAACCTAAATCTAATCTAACCTACATGCTGCAGCACCCTGACTTGACCCCTCTCTCGGTCTCTCCCTCCCTCCTCTCCCGAGCCCTGACAACCACCCACCACCAGCCCACTAGGCCACCCACCACCACCAGCTCGCCCGCCCACCGCTGACTCTCGACGGACCACCCACTCATTGCCGACTCTTGATAGCCATCGAGCTCTCCAATCAACTAATCAAGTTAATTTTGTGGCCCTCAAGAATTTTATTTCATGATTTTCATCTATTCTTGTGAAATACATCATGCTAGGGTATTCTAATTTGGGGGTTTTATGAAATTGGGGTTGGGTAGGGTTGAATGGACAAATTGGAATAGGCCGGGTGTTGGCTGTGGTGCTTCCGGGCTGGCTCAAGGTGCGGCAGAGCTGGCTCGGACTGAGCCATTTCTAAACCCTAAACCCTAAATGCTAAACCCAAACCCTAAACCCGAAACCTAATCCCTAAACCCTAACCTAAACCTTAACCTAACATAACCCTAAACATAAACCCTGAACCTAATCCCTAAACCCTAAATGGCTAAACCTAAACCTTAAACCCTAAACCATAAACCTAAACCTAAACCTTAAACCATAAACCCTAAACCCTAAACCTAAATCTAAACCCTAAACCTAAATTAAACCCTAAACTCTATTACGGATTACATTGCTTAGCTTAGACAATTAACCTATTATGGTTTACATTGCTTAGTTTAGACAGTTAGCCTATTATGGTTTACGTTACTTAGCTTATTGTGCATTAGACAATTAGTGGTTTATTTTTGTGAATTATGGATTTCATTGCTTATTTCTTAGCTTATTATTGTGCATTAGAGATTAAATTGCTTATTGCTTAGCTTATTTTTGTGAATTATGGATTACATTGCTTATTGCTTAGCTTATTATTGTGAATTATGGATTACATTGATTAGCTTAGACGGTTAGCCTATTATGGTTTACATTCCGTAGCTTATTGTGCATTAGACAATTAGTGGTTTATTTTTGTAAATTATGGATTACATTGATTATTGCTTAGCTTATTATTGTGTATTAAAGATTAAATTGCTTATTGCTTAGCTTATTTTTGTGAATTATGGATTACATTGCTTATCGCTTAGCTTATTATTGTGCATTAGACAACTAACCTAATATGGTTAATTTTTTTGAATTAGACAATTAGGTGCCCATTTGAGGATTTTTATGTGGCCAAGCATAGATATAGTGTGTTTTTTTGTGGCAAAGAAATTGCTCAAATTGTCCCATTTTGGACAATTTAAGGTTAGATAGATGACATACTTTCATATAACTTATTTAAATGCTCATGCTTATTCTGCACTCCATCTTTCCATTTCTCTTTGGATATGTTTCTTCCTTTTTATTTCTCATGTTAAATATCTTCGCATTGCTTAGATATTTGGCATGGGAATGAAATGGAAGATTAACTTACCTAGAGAGACATGGGGAGATGTTGCCGGAATTTCGGCGTAGGCATTTAAATGGGAATATAAAAGTATTACAATCTATCAAACCTTGGATGGGTGACTAATTTAGGGTTTAATAATTTACTTTTAAGGTATTATAGTGCTAGTTTGAGTGGTGGCCTGTGATTTGCCATTATCAAGTTGTGGCCTGCGATTCATCATCGATGTCACACCACGAACATGATAACCACGAGCTCCATGCTAATCTCATGTTGCTCATCGTTATGAACACGAGTATGTCCTGAAGTTCTTGTTAAACAGTTGATCACCGCCTGCAATCCGTGCATGACTCGCAGATTCTCTCGTTGGAAAGCTATAAACGCCGCCGCTGTGTCACATGATTGTTGATGTAGGATGAAAGTTTCTAGCTTACGTTGGTAACAAAATTCAGATTTCAAATTCTTGTGAGCAATAGACAAAAAAAGTTCAGTAACCTCATGTTAATTCCAAGATAATCAAGCGACGATATGTAAAGCCCTAAGCTACGACGTTCTCAAAATAGGAAATAATAATATGCTATCACCATAAGTCCCAATGGAATTAAGGAACTCACAATTAGCACAGGGAAAGCCTAATAATCAAGGGAAATTAGTTGTATCTAAAAGGGATTAAATAAAATTAGGGTTTTGAGATGATTTAGGATTAGGGTTTTGAGATGATTTAGGGTTAGGGTTTTGAGAGAAAGGGGGAAAATATGAAAATAGGTTTAGGGTTTTGAGAAAAGGGAAGATTAGAAAACTAGAGCTAGGGTTTTGATTTTGGGGGGGGGGGGGGGGGGGGGCTCGTCCGTATGGATGGGAATGGCCCCACACATGCGGGTGGGGTTGTTTGGGTGGATAGGGTTGCGGGCCTTAGGGTGGATGGGATTGATGGTGGAGAGATGAGAAGAGGGGAGAAGAAAGAGAAAAAAAGAAGATGTAAGAAGGAGATGGGTTTTGGAAATACCTTGAGTAGAGAGAGAGAGAGAGAGAGGTTTGGATTCACACCAAATAATAACCCTTGGAATCTCTCCAAGAGAAGACTTCACACCTTGGTAATCTCTTATGCACATATGTAAGAGGAGAGAAATCTGAAATTTCATTCACCCATTCATAAAAGAAAACCCTTGGGGGGAACTGTCCTATCTCAAAATTAATGTTCCACCACTTAAAAGAAAGCAAACAAACACTAATTTAGTGATCCAAATCAATAAGCAATATAAAAATAAACTACTCCTAAGATCTATGATGGTCCATGATGAGATTGGGGGGGTGGGAATGGCCCCACACATGCAGGTGGGGTTGTGTGGGTTGATAGGGTTGTGGGATTAAGGTTGATGGGATTGATGGTGGAAAGATGAGAAAAGGCAAGAACAAAGATAAAAAAGAAGAGACGGATTTTGGAAATACCTTGAGGATGGAGATGGATTTTGGAAATACCTTAAGTATGGAGAAAGAGATGGATTTTGGAAATATGTTGAGGATGGAGAAAGAGAGAGAGAAGATTGGATTCACACCAAATAGTAACCCTTGGAATCACTCCAAGAGAAGGCTTTACACCTTGCTAATTTCTTAAGCACACATGCAAGATGAGAAAAATCTGAAATTTTATTCAACCATTCATAAAAAAAAAAACCCTGGGGGGGGGGGCATCCAAGCCTTATCAGCTTAATGGGGCCACAAATGACGAAATTGCCCTTTCGGTTCCTTTTTCTTCCAACTATGTCCCATCTTAAAAATAATGTTCCACCACTTAAAAGAAAGCAAACAAACACTAATCTAATGATCCAAATCAACAAGCAACATAAAAATAAACATAAAATACTAAGATCTATGATGGCCCATGATGAAGATGGCCCACAGCTAATGGTCCTATCAAGCGATCCTTGCAATTCAATGGTTTGATCGTCGTGTCCATCAAATCCAGTGGTCCGAATGTCCTCCTCTGGTAGCCCACATGCATCTTCCTAGTGTAGGGTCTTCAAAATGCATCCTTGATTATCCACAGAGAGACTGGGGCCTGCTTCCTCTGATAAGTGCGTAGAGACGCACGTGATGTGATGTCAAAATTTGATGGGGCTTGCCTCCTCTAATATGTGCGTAGAGGCGCACGTGATGTGATGTCAAAATTTGATGTAAGACGAAAATTTCTAGCTTAAGTTGATAGCAAAATTTAGATTTCAGATTCTTGTGAGCAACACACAAAAAAGTTCAGCAATCTCATGTTAATTTCAATATAATCAAGCGACAATATGTAAAGCCCTAAGCTACCACATGCTCGAAATAGGAAATAATAATATGCTATCACGATAGGTCCCAATGGGATTAAGAAACTCCACAACTAGCATAGGGAAAGTCTACTAATTAAGGGAAATTAGTTGTATCTGCAAGGGATTAAATAAAATTAGGGTTTTGAGATGATTTAGGTTTAGGGTTTTGAGAAAAAAGTAGGGAAATCTGAAATTAGGTTTAGGGTTTTGAGAAAAGGGAAAATTAGGAAACTAGGTTTCGATTTGGGGGGGGTTGGTTGTTTGGGTGGATGGCCTAGGGTTGATGGGATTGATGGTGGAGAGAGATGAGAAGAGGGAAGAAGAAAAAAGAAAGAAAGAAGAGAGAATGTAAGAAAGAAATAGGTTTTGAAAATACCTCAAGGATGGAGAAAGTGAGAGAGAAGTTTGAATTCAGACTAAGTAGTAACCTTTAGAATCGTTTCAAGGGAAGGCTTCATACCTTGGTAATTTCTTAAGCACACATGCAAGAGGACAAAAATCTGAAATTTCATTTAACCATTCTTTAAAAAAAAAAGAAAAAAAAAACCTTGATTTGGGGGGATGTCTAACCCTTATAGGCCCAATGGGGCTACAAATGACGAAATTGCCCTTTCAGTTTTTTTCTTCTTCCAACTATGTCCTATCTAAAAAATAATGTTCCACCACTGCTAACAAATACTAACGTAATGATCCAAATCAACAAGCAACATAAAAACAAACTAATCTTAGGATCTATCATGGTCCATGATGAAGATGGCCCGCGGCCAACAGTTCAATCAATTGATCCATGTAATCCAACGATCTGATTGTCGTGTCCATCAAATCCAATGGTCGAATGTCCTCCTCTAGTAGCCCACATGCGTCTTTCCAGTGTAGGGTCTTCGAGATACACGTACATGACATGCGGGGTTTTCAAAATGCGTTCTCGCCTATCCACAGAGAGACTGGGGCCCACCTCCTCCTCTGATAAGTGTGTAGAAGCGCACGTGATGTGATGTCCCCATCAACTGTTCCCTGGAGCACTGTCCATAGGATTGTTGCCTGTACCATTGTTAGATGCGATCGAAGCAAGGAAAAGCCTTACTCTGATACCAACTGACGCACGGAAGGGTGTGAAGAGGAAGATTATCATCTACCTCAAGTATGAAACCTTGAATCCACAAGATAAAAGGGGTAATTCGAAATTTTATTATTCAATAATGCTCAGACTTCCCGATTACATTACTTAGAAAGAAAAGCAAAAACCCTAATTCGTAATTATCAAAACTAGCAAAATTTTAACCTTAATGGAAGTCCTAATTCAACTAAAATAGAACTTACCAGAAATAGTAAGCTTTGCCAAATATAGAAAGTCCTAAATTACTCTTACTCGACCATTCTTGGCATGATTACAATCAGTCTCTAAAAAAGGTGAAAATCTGAAACTCTAAAAATAAGAAAATACGACAAAAATTCAGAATTACT
Organism: Liriodendron chinense; assembly: GCA_003013855.2. Classification (NCBI taxonomy): domain Eukaryota; kingdom Viridiplantae; phylum Streptophyta; class Magnoliopsida; order Magnoliales; family Magnoliaceae; genus Liriodendron; species Liriodendron chinense. The sequence goes on from PVNU02000070.1 coordinate 6,025,061, forward strand.
AAAAATAGTAATTTTTTCCTAAAATTCCAATTTTGTACTAGAAGAGTGTATTTTCTCATGGAACAGACGGACGTGACCCAATTTGTGGGTTAGTCGACCCTAAGGCCTGTTATAGTAAAGATTGATAGGTTATGTGTCCCGTAACGATGACCCGATCAAAAGTTATGGCCGATTTATTGTTCATACTTCAAACGGTCTCCCTACCTGGAATGAATTTCTTCGAATCGCACACTTCTAGGGGCCAGTTACATATGCCCTACATAGGACTGGGCCTGGATCTGATGGACTACTTTCACTTTCGTTTGGCCTTCTTCTGGTCTATCCATGCTAGGAATGTATCTATGCCCCATCCTACATTACATGCACACATTCACATTCCTGCATATTCTCCTACACATTGGTGGAATGAAGTACTATGAAATACTCACATGCACACTCCTGCATGCTCGTGCACATTAGCAGAATGAAGTACCATGATACACCTAACTATTCATGTGTTATGTTGATGACGATGTTTAAAATTTGCCACTAACTGTAATGCTTAGGGATTTGGGAGTTCTTCATCCAGCTCAAGTTGAACCATGTACATATGATTTGCACACATCTGATTTTTCAAGAATAGTCAGGGCTCATTTGGGAATATGGAATTGAAATCTTGGATTTTCAATTCTATTTGGCAACATGGATTTTCAAAATCCTGAATTTCAGAATTTGTCTTTGGGAGCCTGGATTTTGACTCTTGGATTCCTGAAATTATTGTGGTATAGTCACAGGATAACGATTGTGATGAATCGAATGCTCTCAGATATTCTAAACATGACATACATGTGCAATATAAGATCATCATTGCACCAAGTCCATTGTAAGACAACCTTGGCCAAAAAATAAGGCAATTCCAAGCTACAAAAGTGGGCCCACTAATTTCATGCTTGAATCTAAATACCGTCTTTTTAGGTGACTACTAATTTTGTTGTATGGTGTCCCATGTAATGATTTCATAGGCTTGATTTTGTAGCGTCCTATAATCATGGTGTGAATGCAAGCGACAACATCGAATAGTATGAATGAATGTGAATACCGTAAGGGGTCATTTGGCACCATACTGAAATCCTAGATTTCGGGCTAGTTGGAAATTGGAATGCAGGATTTGTGACAGTGGGGTTGTTTGTCATCCCTGAAATCCCTACGTTTCAATTCCCAGGTGGTTCAAAATCCATGATTTTCATCGTTTTTCATACTTGAAACTCAATACTTTGTCTTTTTTGTTGATTGTTAATTTTGTTGTATGGTGTCCCATGTAATGATTTCATAGGCTTGATTTTGTAGATTCACATCATCATTGTGTGAATGCAAGTGACAACATTCAATAATATGAATGAATGTGAATACTGTAAGGGGCCATTTGGCACCATACTAAAATCTTGGATTTTGGGTAGTTGAAAACTGGAATGCAGGATTTGTAAAAGTGGGGTCGTTTGTCATCCCTGAAATTCTTAGATTTCAATTTCAGGGTGGTTCAAAATCCATAATTTTCACCCCTTTTCAATTTCGAGGCAGACCCAGCATGCAAAATCCTAAGATTTTGGGTCATCTCCAATTGCCATAACTACCATCTCTTCCTCTTAAGGTATTTTCATTCATTCACACCATTGAATGTTTTCAATTACATTCACACTATGATGATGGGACTGTTGCAAAAATCAAGCCTATGCAATCATAATGTGGGCCACGCCATTAAAACGAAATTGATAATCACCCAAAAAAGAAGTATAAGATTTAGTTTTAAATATGAAATTAGTGGGCCCACTTTTTAGACCACCAAAACCTTGGAATTGCCTTATTTTATGCCAAGGTTGTCTTATAATTGGCTCAATGCAATGATCGTCACACACAACAGACATATATGTATATGTCTGTGTGTGTATATATATATCATATATCTATATGTATATTAGATTCAACAATTTCATTATTGAAAGAGGAGCCCAGGGTTCATATTACATAGTTTACAATCTAGTTTATTTTTCCCCTTCTATATACATCTCCCTCCTATTTGCTTGTGTGCTGAAAGCACCCTGTGTTCCTCTCTCCATATACCCCATATTGCCGTGATTATCATTAGCTCCCACCACTTGAAGGAAGCCTGTGATCAAACCTAGCATCAACCTAGGGGACCGAAAAAAAATGCGATAAATTTATCCCACAACTTCAAGGCAAAGGGGCAATGGATGAATAAGGGATCTACCCTGCTCTGCCGCTTTCATACATAATGCACAACAATTTGGGATGATCGTTGACGTCTTTTGAAGATAAATGATTGTTAGAATCTTGTTCCTCACCACTAACCTTGTAAATGCTGCCGCTTTGGAAGGGGCATCTCACTAAATCCAAACAACGATAGTCTCCCACTCTCCTCATTCGGATTATAAAAGGAATGTACTGAAAAGTCTCATGATCTGCGCAATGCTCAAACAATTAGGTCTTTTGCTCCTAGTTGCCATTGAGACAATGACGCCACTCTAATAGTCTTGAATACTCATTTGCCCCTGTCTGACAAATTTCTATGATATGTCGGAGTCCACAATGGAGTTACCTGAAAAGGATACGCATCTCTCTATGGTCACCTCCAGGTCCTAAGCAACTCTGGCTATTAGCGAAAATTCCATGCTAAGTGGAATCTCCCTATCCAAATATTCCTCTAGAATCGAATTCTTCTCCCATCTCCGTATGTAAATTGGATGCTGGCCTAACTTATACGTCACCGATGAGACCCTTCAACACCCTTGACTCCTTGTAGAGCAATTACCTTTTGACCCATCACCAGGCATCCTAAAGACCATATTTGCTACCTATTTCTTCCCTCCATAGACTTCCTTCTTGCCATAGCCATTTGCCAAGGAGAGAGTTGTTTATCTATCTCAATCTTTGAATTCCTACACCCCTTACTATGGGTTGCACACCTTTTCCCATTTTAAAAGGTGGAATTTTTGTGTCACCTCTGCTCCCTGCCAAAGGAAATTTCTTCTTATCGTTCCAACCTCTTGATCACCGAGGCTGGGCACTTGAATTCACATACAGCACATGGTAAAGTTGACATTCCCGCTTCTGTTAATGTCAGTCTGCCCCCCCAGAGAGAGGTGTCTTCCTGTCCATGCTGACAGCTTTCTCTTTGTTCTTTCGATAACCTTGTACCATAGGTGTTTTGCCAGTTTACCACAACACAGTGGAAGTCCTAGGTACATGGAAGGAAGAGAGCCGACTCCACACCCAAAAATTATTGTCAGAGTTTCTACTTCATCATTTGTTGTGTGCATGCCGAACGATTCACTTTTGCTATATTAAACTTTAGACCTGATACTACCTTGGAACATCTCATCAGCTTCCTCAGATTATCCACCATACCAGATTCAGTGTCATCTGTGTATTGGAGAAGGGATAATTTGGCATTCCAGCTCCACACTTTAAAGCCTCTAATTAACCCCACTTATTGACCTCGGTCCAGCTCATTATCCTGTGAATATGCCACAATAATTCCAAGAATCCAAGAGTCAAGATCCAGTCTCCCAAACACAATATCTGAAATCCATGCTGCCAAACAGAACTGAAAATCCATGATTTCAAATCCAGCATTACAAATCCAGGATTTCAATTCCATGCTCCCAAACAATGGTACTTACAACAGTTGGGGAAGACCCCGATATCCTGGATTTTGCAAGCTAGGGATCTCCCTTAGAATTGAAAAAGGGTGAAAATCGTGGATTTTTGAACCACCTTGGAATTGAAATCCAGGATTTTCATGGGTAACAAATGACCCCACTTTTAAAAATCCTGGATTTCAGTTCCCAACTGTCCCAAATCCAGGATTTTGATGGGGGTGCCTAATGACCCCCCTAAAGGTGATTATTTCTAGGCATTGAGTGAAATTTGACATGGGTTCTCAGAAATACACCCTACACATTAAAATTTGTGCAGTTCTGTGTGCTAAGATTTAGATATTGGTCAGTGTTTTAAATAGCGAATAGCGTGTAGCGTAGCCTTCACCCATCTGAAGCGTGAGGCATAAGCTACATAGCGTGTAGCGTAAGCTACACACTACTTACGTTTTTAATCAAGGTTGCACTTGGTTGCACCAAATTAGATAATTAATAATAAAATTTAACAAAATTTCATGATATTTGGTGTAACCAAATGAAACCTAAAGTAATAGCAAGGGGTAATGATTAAGTATGAAAGTGAAGAAAGAGCAACAAAACTGGTTTAAAACTATTTCTTATATTATTTTACTAAACGCATCGAAAAGACTAACGACTTTTCATTGAAATGGAAACACGTAACAAATCATTAAAAACAATTGATCATGTAGTGTAGGTTACATGCAACTTAAGCTATTTTCATGAGCTGCGTAGCATTTAGGCTAAGCTACGCTACGTAGCGTAAGCTACACGCTACATAGCGTAGCTATTTAAAAAACTGATATTGGTATGGCATTCTTTCTCAAGCCTGAAAGAGCTGTGATGTGTATGTACCCTTGACACTAAAGAGGAGTTCCATTCTTGAGTATCTTCCAAGTTCCTTTTAAATTGGTTGTTTCCCATAATTTCGTGCTTACTATCATCCTCTTCATACTTCTGCGTTCTCCCAATTTACTGTTCACACCCGTAACTACCTCAAATATTTCTACCTGTTTCACTTTTAGTGTCCAAATTTTGGATGATAATTTTCTTGGTTGTGGTTGTGTTTGAGTTCTAGATACATTGTAATTCATGTGCAGTAGACTAACAGAAGTAAATCCATGAGATGCAGGCATCTTCAAATTACCAATTTCATGTGTTTTCAATTGGACACATGAGAAAATGATCTCTCTGTAAGCAACACCTGTAATTGAGCACTCAAAATGAATCTTGATTTGATGTATACTGTGCCAAGCTGACAATTTTATGCATAAATGAGGAGCTTAGATACATGTATGGTGTGCATGCATGCTTAGTTGCATGAATCTTACCCAGCTGCTGTTTCTATTTTGATTCACATTTTGGATTCATGCTCTCTCCTAGCTGTTTGTACTTGCTAACATTTGGAAACAGACACTTCCTTGCTACCACACCCTGATCTGCAATGGCTTGCCTTCCTGCTTGTGTACATGTATATCTGTCTACCAGGCAACATGTGCATTTTACAATTGATGTTCTTATTGGTATCTTCTTTTTTCCTTCCTGGCAACCAGTTAATGACTGAAGATTTGCTTCAAGACCTCGTCCTGTATAAGAAATCACATGAGAAAGCGGTTTCAACAGCAGCTCGGTCATTGATTACTTTATTCAGAGAGGTATATTACATGCCTCAATATTCCAGATTTTACCTTGTCAGGTCTGGTCATGGACTGGTTTATTATGAATACAAAAAGCATTAAATTTTCCTGCAGATATGCCCTTCACTATTGGTCAAGAAAGATCGTGGGCGACCTACCGATCCTAAAGCAAGGCCGAAGGCATTTGGAGAAGTGATTGTTTCCAGCAATGTGGCTGGTGTTGAGTTGCTTCAATATGATAATGAATCTTCATTCAACAGTTCTGATGAAGAGGAGAATGCTACTGCTTTTGACGATGAGCAAAACCATTCATTCGCTGTTGGACCTGACTGTGTTGGTGAAGCTCTTTGTGAGGACAAGGACGAGGACAAGACAGAAGATGAGAATGATATGCTAGAAGATGATGAAGATGAGCATTCTGACCTGGTAGAAGAAGACGAGGAAAAAGAAGAGGACTATTCTGATGATAGCAATGATGACGACGTTGATGATGATGACGTTGATGATGATGATGGTGGTGGTGGTGGTGGTGTTGAAGAGGAGGAAGAAGAAGAGGAAGGAGGAGGAGAATCTAAAGCTCGTAAAAGGAAGCTTCTTGACCATGATGAGCACCTAGTTGCTGCAGAAGCAAGTCTTCGAGCTCTAAAGAGATTAGCAGGAGTCAAGATGGCACACGTCTCGTCAGGCTCAACTGATGGTATTCTTTCAAATGAAGATTTCCAACGGATTAAAGAGCTGAAGGTATATTAACCATCTGTTTATCCCAGGTTCCCTTCCCAATCTTATTGCTGTCAATTTGTCCAGCATAACATAAGTGAATTGTTTTGGCTCTGCTTGAGTCTGGTTAGGAATATCTTAAGCCCATGCCATAAATTCTAAAAGAGAGACAATTTCGAACCTCCGAGAAGAGGGATCATGGAAACTTGAGCTTTCAACTGAGGTTAGATTGGCTCTCTACTCGTTATGATGCAGGCAGATTTCTAGTTAGAAATCAGAGTTTCCAATAACAGCCTAAAAACTTCAGGGCAATCTCCCAAATCCTACTTTTTTGTGTTACAGAATATGCAAAACAGAGTTCTGATCACACATAATGGCTTTATAATGAATTCACCAAACCCTAAACCTAATCTCTAGGCAAACTATGGAACTAGCCGTAAATTATAGTTCTAAAACCAGGTGGCTCTATTTGACGAGATTTCAAGCAGGGTCTGTTGGAAACTCACGGACAAGCGTAACTTGGTTGTGACTCAACAACACACGTCGGGTTGGCTTGCAAAATCAGGCAACTCGATACGGCTCGTAAGACTCAACTGAGTCACTTACGCAGTCAACTGGATTTTCTTTAGAAATGCACGTGATGGGAGTCAAAACTCATGACCTCACCGGAGAGCCAGAACATTCTACTAGCCCACCAAATACTAAGAATCTGTTCTGGTTGGATATTTTATTTACATTACCTGTTCGCAAACATTTCTAAAATTTTCCATAATGCTAAATATGTAAAATTTTATTTTATATTTTTGAGTCGAGTCAAGTAAAGACTCAGTGAGTCTTTGAGTTGACCTGACCCAGCTAGACATCAAGTCGAGTTGAGTTAAGAGTTTTTAAACTGTGCCTTAAGTAGCATAGATTCATCGCATAGCTCTAAAATATGTGCACTTAAATATTCCAATAAGAAAATAGATTCGTTATCGACCTCTTTGTATGTGTTGCATCACTCTGACCAGAACAGTTGAAAAACTCTATACCACAAGCATCAGAGCCTAAATTATAAAATCATGCTTGAAAAACCAGATTAAGATTGAGTTGAAGTCCGAAACTTGTGATTTGTGACGTAAATTGGGATTTGGGGGATGCTTACCTCCAAGTTTCTTCTAATTTTCTTTTTATTTGTGATCACTTTCAGGCAAAGAAAGAAGCACGACTGGCTTTAGCTCAGCAAGGTCTACTAAAGAAGGGTCCAGATTCGAAAGTATCAACTGTTAAAATTCCTAGTTCCGAGCAGCTAAGTTTAAAGCGTGTGGATCCTGCTAAACTTGAGGTGAGATTTACCTGTCTTCATAGGCCCTTGGTACTATATTATTGGTCTAGTTCTTATTGTCCAAGTGGCAAGCAACTCTGTGCATCTAAAGCAAGAAAATCAGGCCTTAAATATGGGAAGAAGCAAGAAGCAAGAAACAATAAGAGAAACACAAAGAAGGTCATGCGAAATGTCACCAGGGGAAAATGGATATTTCCTTTCAAAAACTTTGTTTCCTTGGGAATTTCTTCGCTCTTATGTTTCCCATATGTGTTTTTCATCCATGCATTCTCACTGGATGCTTGTTTCACCGGAACAATATTCTAAGATTCACATGCTCGTTTTGTAGATAAACATAAGAAAAAAGCTAAGCAAGGAGGAGAGGCTATCATTGATAAGAGCAGGACGGGAGGACAGAGGAAAGTATCAAGCTCGGGCTGCTGTGAAACAGAAAAAGGTGCATATGTTTTCATCATTCGCTAGGTTTCAGAATTCTAGTGCTTTGATATTTTTCAACTAGACTTTCATGCAAGCCTGTGCACTTTAGCACAGCAATTTTTGGAAAGGAATTCAAGTGAGCATGCCCCCGAAGGTGTAATAGTCCTCTTCAGACGCTGAAAATCTCAGTGCCATTCACTGGTACTCATTCAGATAGCGCTGAATGATGTTTTGCACAACTTCCTCAATATAAATGGGTGTTTTGCACAACTTCCTGAATGAGGCCTTAATTTTTCAGGCTGGAGCTCAATATAAATGGGTGACTCGGGTAGGAGAAATATGCATTTTAGACAAAACATGATTACTGAATTAAGCCATGGTGGACTACCGGCAAGGGCATTGCTGCGTGGAAGGACTGAGCATAAGGGCCTGTTTGTTTTTCAACGTATCATGTAAATAGTGTAAATTAGTCATCATTACTTACACCCGTAATTACGGCTCAAAATCCAAGGCTGACGTTGACACTTCTGTGTTTGGGTGCAAAACAGAGGTGGGAAAACATATTGGGCAAAAAAAACTGTGGGGCCCACCATGATGCATATGTCATATCCATGCCATGCCGTCCATCTGTTCCTCCAGCTCATTTTAGGGCTCGAGCCAAAAATAAGGCAGATCCAAAGCTCATGTGAACCACACCACAGTAAACAATGGGAATTGAACCCCTACCATTGATGACTTATTGGGGGTGACAGAAGTTTTGGATCAAGCTAATATTTGAGGTATACCCTTATCCATCTCTGTATGACCTTATGAACAGGTTGGATGACAAATAAACATCACTGTGGGCCCTAGGAAGGTTTCAACTTTCAACAATTGAGGTCCATTAGGACCGCTGTTTCCTGTGGTGTGATCCACTTGAGCTCGCCTCATTTTTTTTTGACTAATGCCATAAAATGAGCTGGCAGAACGGATGGATGGCATGGATAAGACATACGTTTCCATACACATCCGGGTGGGCCCACTGTTTTTATCACTGCTCAAACACCTGGAATTCAGAGGGGAAAAGCACAGTTTTGAGGATTGCATTTCCTCTCTCCCGCGAACGACTGAAAAAAGTAATAATGACCTGTTTACACATATTTGCAGTGTAAATGGGAAAAACAAACAGCCCCTAAATGCATGTTCTGATGTTTAGCTTTTCTCCCACCTCCCAGATGCCATTGGCTTGCATGTAAAACCATCAGATCTCTCTCATTCTGTTTCCATGTGGTTCTGGTTGTCCTGGCTTCCTGGATTGTCTCCTTTTTCTCTTATTTAGCACTGCCTCTGTGCTGAAATCTTCAGAGCAGATTGATGGGAGGATTTGCCTCCTGCACTTCAGAGTGACTTTCTATTTGGATCTCATCCCCCAACACCTCTTGATAAAGGGCTTCTCATGGACAAGGCACTCTACTTTTTCTTGCGGGAGTTGGGACTTGGCTCCCCTTTCTCTAATGAGGACTTCAGTGTTTGCTGTTTTCCTGGGCTTCCTTTAATATTGACATAAACCTGGATTTCTCCCCTCCCTAGCTACTGGCTTCTATGGGGGAATCTCCCTCCCCCATCTTTTTTTCTTCATACCATTTCAATAGATGTCAGTGGCTACCGAGGCCATTTCTCAAAATCTAAGTGATTCTGATCATGCCTTAAAAGCCAAAAGCTTCAACTGCATCTTGTCATTTCCAGTAAGTTATAAAATTCGGTTTCTTTTCAGCCTGCAATTGTCCAGGGTATTTTAGAAAGTCACCTGTATTCTGATACTGGTAAAGTACACCATTTTGAGTGGTTCAGAAATCCATATAGATGCTGACCAGTTTTCAAATGGGCAGGGCGAAAGACATAATTTGTTATTTCTGTGAAGCTTAGGTAGTTAAGTTTAAATTTGAATTAGTGAACTTAAATTAGATTAACATGGAGATAGACTTGCTCAAGAAGCCAAAAATCTCACTTTTGACTCGAGAACTTTGTAAAATGGATTCTGATTCTGGTGTCTAAACATTGAGTATGGCATATTGCATGAAGCTGTGGACAGGGTTGATAATGGTCCAGGCTAGGGCCTCAGCCCAGCCTTGGCCCTAAACTGGCTTAAGCCCTAATGGGCTAACAAGGCTCCAGCCTGGTCCTCTCCCTAGAGGGCTGGGCTGCCCTAGGGTTGGCCAGGGCCGACCCTTTTAAGTTGAAGATAAGTTACATGTATGTTATGTGTACAAATACAATTAGTGAGTGGCATAGAATTGGTACCTGTGAATCATCCATCCCCCTTGTATCAAAGTTCTTCATATTACCATCTACACTAGTATACGAACTCTCTAGTCTACATATCAATACCTATGTACTATGTTGTATCTGTTAGGGAAACAGGCTGGGCTGGGCCAGGCTGGATTAAGCTATTCATCATTGGCCATGGCCCAGCCTCGCCTGAACAGCAGGCCTAGATTTCAAGCCCTAGCCCTAGCCCTAGCCCTAGCCCTAGCCCTAGCCCAGCCCTCCAGCCAAGTTTAGTGGCCCAGGTCCTAGCCCTTCAAGGTCAGGTCACCTAGACTGGGCCAGGCAGCCTGGTCCATTGCCACCCTAGCTGTGGAATGCTGTAGATGCACAGGCATTTCCTATTGTATGCTTAATCATATTTTATGAATTGCAGTGCTGTGCAGACTGGTGGAATGAGCAACCGACAGAAGGAGCACAAAAAGGCAATGCCTCTTGCTGCAAAAAGGGCCAAGGTAGCAAGGTCCCGGCAAGAGAAAAAGAAACAACAACGGCGGGGTGGGAAGCAGTTTATGGGGAAGAAAGCATGGAAGTGATCTTGAGTTCTGGCCCGTTTAAGTTCACCAATTTTGCATTTGATTCATACAAAACATCAAGTTTGGTGGAATAATTGTAAGTGAATGATAATCTGTTTTGATGCTCCTTTTTTTTTTATTGATTCTTGAGATCCTTTCATAAAAAAAGAAAGAAGAAGAAGCAATATTGGCTAATTTCATCGGAAGAGAAGAAAGCAGATAGCAGACACAAGGGACCGGTGACTGTTAAGCCCCCTATGTAAGTGATCATGGTTTTAAGACTGGACATGGACTCATCTAATCGGACTGTCTGACCCAATCTGGTTTGATATGACAAGGCATCCAGAAAGGTCACCCCCAACTCAGGCAAGTTGTGACTTGCCTTGAGAAAGAGTGAGTTGGTCTGAGCTGCCGATCAAGTCTTTTTGATCATGTATTTGATCCAAAGATGCAATCATTTTACATCTCATCAACTCATGATTCACCCCCCCACAGCTAACCCTGCCCAGGAGACTTTGAGGTCCCATCCAAATTCTGCATTGCTCTTTTGTGATTGTTGTTGGTCTCTCCTCGCACAAAAGCCTGATGAGGTAGTGAGGGTGTCATCTGTAAATTGAAGATAGTGCTTCATGTTTGTTATACTAGAAATGGTCTGGACCAACGGGTCCCCACTTTTGATTGTTGAACCCTTGACAAAGAATCTCTTTAGTGGGATTATCTTTACCATCCGATCAATGGCTAGGAAACTAAGTTATACAGAGGTTAGAGAAAATGCATGGTCCATATTGATTATAATAGAGGTGGTGTCCAGTTATTGACCATGATTAATTATATGGAGGTCTAAGAAAATGAATGGTCTATATTGATCATAACAGAGGAGGTCCAGTTATTGACATTGATTACTATGATGGTCTCCACCTGTGATTGTCACTTTGATCAGATGCTCCTAACCATATGATCAATAACTAGAAAAACAAATATCGATTACAATATACAGGCCAGGCATCGCTTGTGGAACTGTTCATGTCATGGGTCTCGCTTTAGATTGCCACCTCTGGGGGGGGTGGTGGGTGGGGTGTGTGTGTGTGTGTGTGTGTGGAGATGCTTGCCAGATTATTGGTTCATAGTCCTGTGTATCATTGCATCATTCTCCTGGAGCACTAAAAAGTTCTCTCCTCAGCGAATTTGAGCTGATTTGGGTAAAAGAACCTTGAATCTGAAAACGGAAGAGTTATCTCTCCATGGCAAACTTGGCAAGGGGATGCATCAATGAGAAGTCCATGTACTGTTGTTACCCATCATAATTTTAAAATTCAAATTTCTCCACATTTTAGCACTAAAGTTAGGCATTTTCAATAATATCCATCCATGTCGTCTGGGGGGCGGCTGGCCGTTCCATATTCATACATCTACAACACTTGTTATGGCCCTTGTGATAAAAACTGCGGGGCCCATGACAATGTCTGTGTTGACATCCACTCCATCAGTTCCACCAGCTTATATTAGGATGTGATCCCAAAAAAGAGGTGAATTTAAAACTCGAGTGGGCCACACTATAGGAAAGTGTGAGGATGGGGACACCCACCATTAAAACCTCTCTGGTGCCCATGTGATTTTTATATTTCATCCAATCCATTCAAAAGGTGAGTTCAACCAGTATGAAGAGAAAACACGGAAATTAGCCTGTTACTAAAACTTTGGTGCGCCCAGGAAGGTTTCAATAGTGAACATCCCTATCCATACTTTTTCCTATTTTATGGCCAGCTCGAGTTCTTATTGTTTGATATGTGCATGTGGAGTCTACTTGTGAACAACCACTAAAAAGATGATTAAATCCTTGCTGCTCTCATAGTAGTACATGGATTGCAGATCATTGGACATGGGCCATTCATCTTTAGCTTTATGTGAACTAGGGTTGTCCATAGGCCTAGCCTGCCTCGGGCCAAGCTTGGGTTGGAGTATCAGGCTGACGGTTGGGATCGGGCATAAAACTGAAGCCCATTTTTCAAGAGGGTCGAGCTTGAACCTTGTACAACAGTATGTCAACCCAGCTTGAGTTCAGCCTGACCCGTTATGCCTAATATCTCTCAATGCCTCCCTCTCTCTCTCAGATCCTATCTCACCTATGATTTTCCCCAATCATTTGCCATTGTGAATTTCCTAGCTCAGTTCTAGATGATAAAAAAAAAAATGCTTGCGATCATCTCATTGAGTAAAACCCTAGCTTCCTCTCTTTTCCTATTATTCTTCTCTCTTTGAATAGAGCGCTTTCGTAGCGTCGCATTTCATTTTTCTTCATGTTTTTTTTTTTTTTTTTGGGTTAGTACACACCCTATTGTTAGTACACCCACCCCCACTACTAGTCACATCGTAATGTTAGCCACCCCCCATTTGGGAATCGATACCAAGACTTCAGTATTGAAACCATTTTGAATGGATCTGGATCACTTGAGGTTTTCATTTAATCACAGATAATGCAGATTTCTCAAAGATTGGGTTGGATTATTTTTGCCCATCATGGGCCCAAGCTGGTTTTGGGCCTACATTGAGCAATGAGGACTGGGCTTTGACAAATGTTGGCCTGGCTCTACCCGGCCCATTAACAGCCCTAGTTACAACTCATAGAGATAATGACAATAAAGAAATTTAAATTAACTACTCAGACACATGAATGGGTATGTGACATTGCCTACTTGTCTGGGCCTAACAAAGTTGTATCTGAGCAATTGCGATGGATCGACAGATTTGAGTGGATTGAAATCAAGTGGCTTGTATGCATAAAATTCTATTATTTACTTAATGCCCTATTATTCATAAATTATTTGTCATTATTGAATATTAATTAAAAAGAAAAAGTGAAAATAAACAGGGACGAAGACAAATAAATTAAAATAAAAGAAACGAAGGGGAAGGAGAAGGGGAGGAGAGGTTACCATAGCCCATTGCCACCGTTGCCAGTGTCATGACAACGGTAGTGATACCAACCAACGTTGGTCGTCACCGTGGCTGTTGTAGTCTTCCCAATCCTCTTTAAGTGGCCGACTGATTGTTGTCACCAGCACCAACCATAGCAGCAGCAACAGCAGCAACAACTGCTACCCCCCAAATTCTCTTGCAAGGGCAGCCACCTTTGCAGCCCAACACCATTTGATGGTTGCTGATAGGATCCGTGTCCACCCAGATGGCTATGGCCCACTGAGGAAAGGGAAAGGGCATTCTCCTGTGTATGCATACGTTAATGAAAGAATGCAACCACACTTCTTTTCATCCAAAGAAGAATAAATATATACCAATTCCTATATTTACTCCATCAATCTTGGTGATATTGACATTAACTATAACTAATGCCTACTAACTAGGAAATGGTTCTCCTGACATTAAGGATTCCATAATGAATACAACTAGGGTTGTCTATAGGCCTAGCCAGCCTCGAGCTAGGCTTGGGTTGGAGTATCAGGCTGGAGGGCCGGACTAAGGCTTATAACTTTGCCCATTTTTCAAGCAGGTTGGGTCGTTGTACAAAAGTATTTCAACCCAGCCCAAGGTTGGGCTGACCCATTCTGTTACGGCTTGCAAAGGACATTTTGTAATATGGTAACTCTCAATGACTCCATCTTCATCGCATTATCATGCCTCTTCCCATCTCTCTCTCTCAGATCCTATCTCGCCTATGATTGTCCTCAATCATTCGCCGTGGCGAATTTCCTAGCTTAGTTTTCTAGATGATAAAAAATGCGTGCGATCATCTCATCAAGTAAAACCCTAGTTGTCTCTTTTTCTATCATTCTTCTCTCTTCGATTTGAGCACTTTCATATAATTACATTTCGTTTTTCTTTATCTTCTCTTTTACTAGATCTCAATTACTTAAGATTTACATTCTATTGCAAATAATGCAGATTTCTCAAGATTGTACATGTTAGAGCTCAGGCTTAACCTTATATAAGTATTTCGACTTGGGCTTGGGTTAGACTTTGCTTGTCATGGGCGGGCTTGGAAAGATCTTGGCTTGGCTCTAACCCGACTCATTAACACTCCTAATTACAACTAATAGAGATCATTGCTCTCAATTCAGCCAGTTAAAGCCACTCATGTGATTGACGACCTGGATCAAAATTATGTGTGTGTGTATGATTACACAGGCATGACAAAGTCTGATTGACTCACGGATATTGCATAAATTAGCCGGTACCCTCACGCCGAGATGGACAGATTGGAGGCTAGATTTGAACCTTAAGTCCTCTCAATCACTGACTGATTGATTTACTGTGCGCTGTACTCAAGCGATTTGAGCGAGGGAAGGGGTTAGCCCTCAACAAATAAGTCCTTTTCGGCTTGTACCAATGATTATTGAATCTACTAGTTTAAAGACTTTCTATTTCACCAGTGCTTTAACACAATATTCTGAAATAACATCTACTTCTTATACTTAGGTGCCAATGGATTAGAGATCCATTCTAGTTGAGTAATACTTTATCCTACACATTAATAAAGTATGAGACACATGTGGACCTTTGATGCCTTGGTGCTTTGATTTCTATTGATTAAACCCACTCAAACATTGATCCAGTCCAACCTATTTATTAGTTAGATTAATCACTTCTTTTAGAATTTCTATTCTCATTTCTTGATTTGAGAGTGATTCTTACACACTTTTATTTTTGCTCCCTGTGGATTCAACCTCGGACTCACCGAGTTTATTACTTGTGATCTCTTGCACTTGGGAGAACATTCAGCTACATAGTTGGATAATAACCAAGTTTTTGGTTAAGTCCTAAAGGGGGGAATAAGACCACTTAAAATATTTCCTTACTTAAAACTAGTGTTTGAAGTATCGATATCGCTACAAGTTTTGTTAGCCGAGGATACAGAAACAATATCGATGCCGCCGATAAACGAAAATGCAAGGAAATATTGGAAAAACATGAAAAAATATTGGAAATTTTTAGTGCTACTTCAAGAGATGTTAAAATATACATTGCATATTTAGGAATAAAAAACTTGCAATATGAATGCATATATGGTAAGTTTTCATTTAATTAGGGGCTTAAAAGCATGTGTTGTTGTAAGAAATTAGTCTAACCATCCAAATATCTATCGGTATTTCAGAATATTGACAACGCATAATATTTCGCTGAGAAATCATCGATAACTGAAAAGGAGACGGAATAATATGATCTCGATAATGCTCATGTTGTATTTTTGATAATATGGTTAACAATTTGATCATTTCATACAACCATGCACCCATACAAAAAAAAATGAAATGGAATTTTTTTAATAAACAAATTTTTAGCAATAATGATCATTGGTGATATTACAATAATATCGCCAATACACTAGCGATACAAGCAACATTTGGAATTTACACAACCAAAATATTGGCGATACATTAGAGATCTCGATACATTGGAAATACAAGCAACACCTGAAATTTACACGATACAAAATATTACTGATAGATTTGTGACATCGATGCATTAACGATACATTGCCGATACATAGGATTTCTGATATTACTAGTGTTATCAGTATCATTACTAGAGTTATCATTATTCCTGAGCTATAGATAGAGATAATATCAGGGATATTTCGATAATATCGGAGATAATTTGAACAACGCTTAAAATAATTTTTTGATTTAAAGCAATAAGATGGTAAGGGTCCAAAACTGATAGATTACAAAGAATTTCACATGCTGAGTAACTAGTTTATATGACATAGTTAACTTGAGTGTGGTCGCGCAAACAAATAATGCATAGTATATAATTTTAAACTTGTATTCATATAATTCATCCAATTGAACTCATAAGCATAATAAAATAAATGTACAAATAAAAACTCTTAAGCACAAAGCATGTAATGTGGTTTGCCTACTTATTTATCTACTCCCAGTAGATGAGCCATCTTTGAGTATACTGCTATTTCTCTATCTCAGAAGTTTTAAATTGAGTTCACCTCTAACCCCTACAATTGGTTTTTCATAATCTCACATGAAAACCTTGGTCTTACACAAGAACTAGCTCCTACAGAGTCTTAGTTGGTTTTATATTGGCTAACCAACAACCACTAGCGGTCCTAATTTAAGGACCTACGTACACTTCCGCAGGAGGCTTCTCATGAAGACTAACATGTAAGTACCTATATTCGATGAATTTTGCACTACATAAGAGCTTAGGTCCTACTCAAGAACTTATTCGAGTTTGGGTTACAAATTCTATACACTCAACCGTATATAAGAAAAGAGTATGTACATGGACTATAAATGACAACCTACTTGTTGGATTGATCCCTATTGAACACGCTTTATTTAGATGTTTCTTTAGTGCTCTCCCGTATTTGAATCGGCTACTCAATTGCTCCATCAAACTTTGATGTCGATCTTTTTTGCCTTCAATGATCAGCTTGCCTTGCATGTGATACTCCGATGAGGTGACCAAAGCAAAGAGATGATGCAGGTTGAGTCCCTACAACTAATGAGTAGTTTATTCTAACTAGGGATTCATCTAGATGAGTCTCTTAGAGAATTTAGACAAGGCTATGCATATAGGTTCAATGTCTTATTTTCAGGTAATGGAGGAGAATAAGTTCATTTTCAAAAGGAGCTTGGAATGCTCTTTTATGTGATGAATCACATGGAAGATGGCTTGAATCTCTGAGGATTAGAGCCTTAAAGGTTATAGAAGTGGGGAGACTTCTAATGCATTAAAAACCCATCAAAAGACCAATGCTTGAAAGCCCAATATATAGAAACTGTGTTCCAACGACTAGAAAATGGGCAAATAATGGCTACCATCGATCGATCGATCGATTGAACTAAATCAGGATTTTCTTGAAAAGCTCACTGAACATTTTTAACAACTGTTGATCGATCTATAAATCCAGTCGATCGATTCATCCATTGATCATCGATCGATCTACAAATCTTGTTGATCGATCTACATCACACCGACAATACCTAAATTTTAGCAATTTCATTAATATTGGGTCATATGATTTATAGTAGCTCTAAACCTCTTTTAAGCCCATCTAAACATGATCAAATAAGGGTCTAAAACTTGGGTAGATGACTCAAACAAAGATCTACCTATTTAGAATGGATCATCTAGTGGCTAAGATGTTTTTGGTCTAAGGTCAGAGTCACCAAGGTTCTTTCGATTTACTTGTTTCTTTACTCTTTGATGCTTCTTGTCTTCATGTGCCTTTGATCTTTAGCTTCTAGAGGCTCAACCGACTCACTGACACATAGACTCATGTGATTGACAAGCAAGGTACACAAATAAGTGCACTAACATATTCCTAAATTAAATTGGAAGATTTGTACACAATAAAATAAAGACTAGCATAAACATGATTGATCTTTATTGATGCATTGGCCCTCTTACATCCATCGTGCTTTACACTCTTATTAAAGCTTAGAAGTAAGAAAAATACCCGATGCGCCTACCAGAATAGATGATCAAGGTAGATGGTCAGCAGGATATGATCAGGGTATGTACAACTTAATCAGAACTCAGATGGACATGGGGATTTGACAACTTTAGGTTGCAGATATTTAATCTACTCCTTATGAGGACATGTCAGATGATAGAACAATTTAGAGCTCACTATGATGAATGTGATGATCTGCTACTCTTATAGCTCATGATTATATGTTTTGATAATGTTCTTGACTATGGTAACATGCTCATCCATGATGATCTACTGATCTGTAATAACATGCTCATCCATTGAAGTATACCTATCTAGTGGCAACCTGCTCGCCTATAATGATACGTTCAGTTATGATAACATGCTCATCTAAGCCCTTATGCTTATTTGGGATAATGTGTTCATCTATGATAACATGCCCTATCTATGACAGCATACTTGACTATGATAACATACTCATGTTTATTTTGGATGTTTTTACGGGAGCACCCTAACAAGCCTGTGTTGGGCAAACCCAAGTGTAGGGCTACGCAATAGTATATACTCGGTGAATTCAAACTCGATTTCACAAGGATTGATGGACATGTTTTTAAAATAACTCAGAACTGGCATTCGAATTAAGAACTATCTAAAACTAAGTAAAAAAATTGAAATAAGTTGAAGCGTTGATGAAATTATGAAAATATTAAAGTAAAACGAATAAGAGAAAACATTAAAGTGTTAAGGATTCATTTATGGCAATTTATAATACCTATTTTACTTGATTCAATCAATAACGCAATTGAAATTGAAGTCCTATCTTATCTAGCCAGATGATAAAGCAGTTAAATCATAATTCAACAATCTCAAAACAGATTAGTACATTCATTGATAGAGTTCTCATATTAAGAATCAAGTTACTGATTGAAGGGAATCCAAAGCATCTATTATACCTTCGTCTACATAGATCAATCTTTTGCGAATTAGATAAGTGATATTCTTAGCTTTCCTACGCATCCAATGTACCCAGAGTTCACTAATAGATCAAAGTAAAATAAAATTATAACATTATTCAAACCTAGTATTAATAAAATATTCAATAATTAAAACTATAAATTGAAATCTAAGTAAAATAGAACATTAAAAACATTATAAGCTTCAACTCTTTACCCAAGCTAAGAGATTTAGTTCATCATAGACATGATTAACTAAAACTCAAACAAAAACATGAAAAAATTAACTAGAACTAAAAGATTGAAGAAGGAAAACTGATCCTTAGATGCTTTGTCTCCGCTTACTTTATATTCCAAACTTTAATTTGTGCTTTGAGAAGCCTAAAACACCCCTTTAAATAGACAAACCCTCACTATGTATCGACTTCAAATTTACACACTTTTATTATGCATCGGTGGTATCGACCGACACCTTCAGTCGCACCGAAGCGAACCCAAGAATTCTTCAGCTGAAGCTGAATTAACTCAAAAAATTGTCAAAACTTGCTATCTACTTTTTGTCGTGTTCGGTCACACGCAAAGTGACCTTCAGTCATACTAAATTAGATTTGATCCTGCTATTTCTTAGTGAACTGTTCTCATTAAGTTCGGTCGCACCTGAAGGTAAGTTCGGTCACACAAATGTTTGATAATTCTATTATTTGAGTGCTTGATTTTTCAGTCTTTTCTTTATATTTATTACTTAATTTTCTCGGTTCTTTAAGTCTTCAAATCTTCATTTTCAAGCTTAAAATCTTCAAGTCTTTGACTATATTCTTTTTGAGCTTTAATTCATTAATTTAAGCTATGGATTCATGTTAGACTTCCAAAGAACTTCAGTATAATAAAAACGCATACAATTAGATTAACTTTAACGCATTTATGTGTATAAAGCTAGAGCACAATTGAGTATAAATATGCAATATTTAACACTCAACACACCCCAACCAATATTTTTCTAGTCCTGAGTAAAACATGCGAAACATATTTTCAAATCTCAAATTCCATCCTTTCTTAGTGTCACACCTTGACCCTATGAGTATCCTTCTACATGTATGTGTTGATGTCCGGCGTAATACCTGTGATTCGAATATACTTGAATCGTAAACTTCCAACACCTTCCGCGGGTTACTGACGTTTTCGGCGAGACCCGAATCGAGCATACAAGTATGCATCTGAGTGAATGGAACCTCGAGAACCTGAGACTAATGTTTTGTCTGGCAACGGGTCATGTTGAACTGTGTTCGTGTCGTGTAATGTCAAATATTTTCTCACTCAAATGTAGCCCGTTTACTAACGAGTCGAAATTTATAAACCCAAACTCATTTGTTAATTTAACGGGTTACCCTACAACTCGACCCGTTTCAACCCGTTAAATAAATGGCCGTTCTTTTGTGGGCAGAGAGATGGAGAAGGGGCTCGATTTGACATAGATTTTGGAGTGTGTTTGTGAGCAGAAATATGGAGAAAACTCCCAGAGTGAGAGAGAGAGAGGAGAGAGTCTTATTGGTTGTCTTAGATTCTTCGGAATTTCTCACCACACTAAGGATAATTACCAACATGCCCTCACTAACAGGTTAAACGGGTTTCGTGGGTGAAACACTGACCCTGACCCATTATGTTAACGGTTCTTAATAGGCCAACCCATTAGTGACCCGACACGATAAGGTTGGACTTGAACACTGAATTTGTTGTACGGGTTTCGTGCGGGTTGGTGGGTCATGTGAAATTTT
This sequence comes from Liriodendron chinense, assembly GCA_003013855.2. NCBI lineage: Eukaryota > Viridiplantae > Streptophyta > Magnoliopsida > Magnoliales > Magnoliaceae > Liriodendron > Liriodendron chinense. The sequence continues at coordinate 6,045,779 of PVNU02000070.1, forward strand.
GCCAGGCCTAACTAACGTCATTGCTACCACGCTGTCACGACGAATCCAATGATATGTCTCGCGCATTAAGGTGTGACACCTGAAGTCCACGTTATCATGTGAAGAATGATCAATGTTCATGTGTGCAAGGACCCTTGAAAATTTAAAGTATCATAATTTCATTTTTTCTTTATAAAATTCATAAACCAATTAAGACCCTTAATAAAGTTCTGGTGGTGTCATAATGATACCCTAAGCTAGCTTCGCATCTCATTATTAATATTTACTAAAGGTGAGAGATAGTTTTCACAAAAGCCAATGTATTTCCTTAATTTAAGGAGAAAGTGTCACCTCACATATTCTAGAAAATAGTTAAACACTAATTAATTATACTTAAGGGCCTTAATCAATAGGTTAGTGATAAACACTTAAAATTATATAATTAACTGTGGTTACTTAAAGTGTTATCATTGTTTTTCCTATTAACTATCCCTTATTAAGTGAATTTTCGATGTTCAAGTGATTAAGAGAGATTCTGAATAATTCGAGCCAATCAGGACATTTAAAGGCAAAAAAATGATCAAGATCAAGTGTGTGACGATTTTAAAGACAATCAAGCCGTAAAAGTTGAAGGCTCCATCATTTTTTCTATAGGTGAAGATGGAGTGAAGAAGGCTTGAAAGGATCAGACCACATCATAGCCACACATTTTAGAGATCTAGGCTGTGCATGCTTGGATGACTGGAATGCCCTCAGATTTTAATATTTGAACTCAAATTGACCTCCTAAGGTCACCTATCCCTTCACAACCCACTTGGGTGTGAGATTTCTAAGACCCGTATTAAGATCAAGGAGAGAACGTATCTCTTTTAGGTGAATTCCTAGTTAGCAGTCTAAGTTAGGTAGGGGATTTAGTTTTGTGTTCTAATTACATCATTATTGCCTATAATTAGAATCTCATTTAACTAAGCAAATAACTTAATGAACACCCTCATCTCATTTGTTATTTTAAAGAGGGGTTAAAATCTTCTATTTCTTTTTCGATAATTTTCTTAGGAAGCCTCATCTTGCATTATACCATTCTTCTCGGTCGTAATATGTTTAACTATACAATTCTCGACCGAGGTGGATTGGAGCCTTTTTGTAATTAAGCATTTAAATTTAAAATGCCCCAAACTTCCACATGAGAGGCACATAGGAGATTATATAACTTTACTCCCCGAGGCATTAGATTTCAAAATTATCACCGATGGGACTGAGGTTGAAACAAAAGTATAACTATCAAATACATAAGCTCCCTTGTCCCAACAAGATTCACTCACCACTAAGGATTTACCTATTAATCTTAAATTCTCTTCTTGGGTAGACTTGTGCTAGAGCTCATTCGGATCCACTTTGGACAGTTAAGTCCTTAAGAGAAACTCACACTTGCTCTATTAGAGAGTAATACTTAGGGCACTTGCGCTACGTGCAGAAGCTTGGAGCTGTTAGAAATATTGGGGGGGGGGGGGGGGGGGGGGGGGGGGGGGGGGGGTGAATAGGATATTTTAAAATTCTTTCTTAATTAAAACTAATTATCCAATTGTATAAATTTTTAGGCTAAGGGTCCAAACACTTAGATTACTAAGGATAAATCCAATTAAGAAACTAATCTAAGTGTACAAGATTAGACTACAAAAGATGAACAATTAAAGCATATAGTTTAGACACATAGGCTATAAAAGATATGCCAATGAGCATCTAGCCTAAGCTCATAGATTACAATAAATTTGAGTAGATCAATAACTAATTTATGAGCAACAATGGACAATGAAAGATTTATTAATTAAGTGCACAGTCCAAAAACATAGATGGTTCATGATACATTTAGATGAGCACCTAATCCATGTGAACCACATAGACTAATAATGATAATGTATTTAATTGATTGGTCTATGTGAGATATTATACCTAGCACATTGATTATAATAGATTTCACCACTAAGAGAATAATTAAAGGGCACATGCTTAGATTACTAATGATGTACAATTAAGTGTATGGTCTAAGCAAAATATGTATACTATGATTGATGCAACATGTCAAGCATAAGTCTACAATAAAATTAGACTCCAAAAGATTTACCAATATTAGTTTTGAGTCTAAAGAAGTCACTTAGCCTAATTGATGTGATTGATCAATATCATACATAATTAGGCTAAGGTACATAATCATAGATTCAAAATGATTTAACTCAATATGTTACTTATTTATACTAAGGCTATAGACTCTAATTGGTTTAACATGATGAGTTTTAGTACATAGAGAACTTGTGTGTGTTATTATACCTATTATATGCTTAACATACATTCCATTTATCATTCATATAATTCATCAAATTAAGTAAACATGTATGAATAAAAATGTGCTCAAAACCAATCACAAACACAAGGTCTACTCCACTCCTGGCTTGTCCACACTCTTCTCTCGAGTGCATTGGATTTCACTAAAATGGAGGTTTTAAATTAGGTTAACCTTTCAACCTTTAAACAGAGGTTTTACACAAGGGTCCACCTCTTAAACTGAATGAAGGTTTTTGGACAATGATTCACCTCTCAACCGGGACGGAGTTTTTGAACAAGGGCTAACTCTCAACTTGAACAGAGTTTTTGGACAAGGGCTAACTCTCAACCTGAACAGAGTTTTTGGACAAGGGCTAACTCTCAACCCGAACAAAAGTTTTGCCGGATCACATCTCAACCTACACGTACTCACCAGTGTTGGTGGAACATGTACACACCCATGTTGATGGCCTACACACGGACTTGACATGTGTTTTGCGCCTATCGATGGCTCCCCTTAGAGACTTATGTGATTTTTAATAGGATAAGCATAAACCTTGAAAAGACACTCAATCCTACCCAAGGATCAAGTGTAAATTGGACTCTCTAAATAACACTTGTCAGATGAGCCCTGCTTCAACGCAAGTCTTCGAGTTGCGTCTTCAATGCTCTCCCGTGCACGAATCCGCTCCTCGGTTCGTCCCGATCGTCTTCCGCTCCAACGATATCTTCGCCTTGCATATGATGTGCTAATTGTGGTGACCAATGTTGAGCTTTGCATTGTGCATATTCTAACCCTAATTCATCACACAATTACATTGATTGAGCTATTAAAAGAACTTACTTATATATGTATTTATGGTTGTAGAAATGAGAGAGAGACCTCATGTATTTCATGTTAAAAAGACTCATTTAGACCACTTTGAAGATCAAGTAAAGAAGAGTTAAGGAAAGGAAGAAAGAGAGGAAGAAATTACGTGAAGAAAGCACAAATCGAAATCAGAAAAAAGTGTAGAAATAGACATTTTCAATGGATCCTCGATTGGTCTTCGATCAATTGGAGGACATGGCTCCGATAGGATCTCCGATCAATTAGACCATCCGTCAGACACTAGAAAAACTAAATTTTTGAATAAAGTCTCTAGATAGATTTTCGATCAATCGGAAAGGGGTGCTCCGATCAATCAGAATCTTGTCCAATCAATCGAAAATAGGGATGAAAAATACCAACTCTCTGGACACTTTTTCGATTAATCAGAATCATGTCCGATCAATCGAAGTTCACATTCCAATCAATCAGAACTGTCTCCATAACTACATAAGTATTTCTCAAAATTCAGAAGATTCCGAGGCAGTGACAGATTTTTGCTATAAAAGGACACTTTTACATTCCTAAGGCATCTTAAAACAGTTCTACAATCGTTGGAAGTGGAGAGGATCAAAGTGGAGAGTCTACAACTCCTTCGACTACAATTTTTTTAGTTTTCTCATATTTTTAGTAGTTTTTCTTTTAAGTTTTAATTCAACCTTCTCCATGGTTGGCTAAACCTCTTAGCTAGAGCTAAGGGGTGAAGCTTATACTCATTTACAATGCTTAGTTTGATTTAATTTAAGTACTTTGAGATTTAATGATGAACAATTCTAGTTATAGTTTGAAATAAAGTTGATAGTTTTAATTTAATCTCCGATTTCTTATGATTATGCTTACATGGGATGTTTTGATTTACTGAGATTGATCAATGGGGTGTTTTTGAGAGGATTTTGGGTTGTAGAGATATTAGATTCATTATGATGTAGTGGATGCTATGTGATCTTACAAACCAAATATCCCAAGTGTTTATTTAGAACTAAACTAGAAGAAGTTCATATCTTTTTGCTTAATCTGAGATGGGTGTTTTATGAATTGATATTGGTTTGATTGAAGTTCAATTCATGATTCTAAATCAAGCCTAGTAACATAATTTGAGGAAGACTATGAATATGATATTACTTGTTTTGTTGAAGGATTGACTTGTATGATTGAATATGCCCAATGCCTTAGTTGTTATGAGGGAACTATATCAATAGATAATCCATCCATGTTAGATGTGTTGTGATGATTTAATTGAATCCATCTTTCGATTGGATAGGGATAGGATTCCAATTTCAATTGAGTTATCAGCTTGAATGATTGAATTAGCATTGTGAATTGATTATAAGTGGGATCCTTAGCGCTCTAGTGCTTAGTTTTCTGATTTACTTCAAAAGTAGATAATTTTATGTTTCTAAAATTCATCCTTTAATATAAATCCGAATTTAGATAATCTTAGTTACATAATTTAAAATTGTTACAACAATTCCTGAGGACGATCTTGATCTCACGATCGAATTATTACTACATCGCAACCTTGCACTTGGGGTTGGCAAACAACTAAGGCTAGAGAGGATGATGAAGGCTCCTACATGAAGTATGAAGTTTGTTCTAATTAGGAGGATCACCTAAAGGGTCTTTTAGAGGTCTTGGACAAAGGATTTTACCATGTGGTTTAGTCTCAAGACTCTAGGAATAAGAAAATAATCAAGTCATCTCTATATTTGCATTTGAATGTCCTCACTTATGATAAAACACATGGATATGACTTGAATCTCCTTCTCATCGAGGCCTCATAAGATGTGCAAATGGTGTGGTTTCTAGGATCTCAAAACCCTTTCTGTTTGTAAAAAAATGGAGCTCTATATTTATAGAGTTTGAGCTCCAACGGTTGAAAAAGGGGCAGAAATGGCTACCCAACGACCGGTCGGAAGTCTTTAGTCGATCGGTCTAAGAGACCCTTCGACCGGTTGTCGATGGGTTTGTCCTGTTGTATTTTTTCAGAAAAACTCACCTGAATAGAAAATGTCCCTGATTGACCAATTGGTTGATGCTATCGACCGATTATAGGTGGTATCAGGTCGGTCGGTCGATGCCATCAACATGTTTGAATTAAGGTTGGTAGGGGGGCTAGCTTACTGGACTGAAAAATCCCTAATTGACCGGTCGGCGACTGATTGAAGATATCCATTGATTGGTTTGCGACCCTTTTGATTCAAAGGTCGCTTGTTGACCTGATTATGCTTCGGCTGGCCGGTCGGCTTGTCTGTCCGACCGGTCGACAACCCTATTTTCTTAGCTATAAGAGGTACATCTTAGCCTATCTCTTGGTGCTTTGTACTTAACCATTTTTCTTCATTTTTCTAGGTTCTAGCCCCTAGCCAAGCATGGTCTGAATCTGATCAACTCGACCAAAAGGTCCTAGATTAAATGGCTAAGGTTTACTTAGTTAGTTAAACCATTTATCCATGTTTTAGGAACCTAAGGGTTGAAATGCATGCACCTCTTTAATTAGCCTATCTTATCATGTTTTACTAAGTGTTCTAAGAGTAATGATGATGACCAAATGTTTTCTTATAAGGTCGAAGTCATCTAGAGGTTCATGGGTTTTTTTGGGTCAAAGGTTAGGTCACCAAGGCATAATATTTACCTTTCTCTTCCATCATCTTTAGTCTTCATCTTCAATGGGCTCAACCGACTTATTAACACAAGACTTACACTAACTCACATAATTGACAACCAAAGTGCACATATAAGTGCACTAACAAATCATTCTCAACTTGAGAATTGAGAATTGAAATTGCAGTTTTTAGGAAAACTCCGCTTAATAGAAGAAAAATCCATAGATCCATCTTGTTGTGTTGTATTGATTATCTGCTTTAAAGATCAGATTGCTACAACTCTGAAGCTTCATCATCTTCTACATCAAGAAGATTGGTGAACTCTTTCCTCTTATCTCATTTTAGGTTTTGTTGACATTGCTAGTGAAAATCTAAATTTAAGGTTTTTTTGTGATAGCTTATGAAAATCATTTGAGTTTTTGTTGTGATAACTTGAGAAAATCACAATCGTTGTATAAGGTTTTAAAAGTGAACCCGTGAAAACCTTTGTTATAGTGACAAGCCAAAACTAGAAGGAGAAGTAATTTTGAGAGTGGAGTAGGTGTACTTTTTAAGTACCGAACCACTATAACTTCTTGCGTATTGTGGTGCTTGATTTCTTGATTATTCTTTATTCTCGATATTGTGAAATCTTAAATCGTGAAATAAGGTTGTCCTACCTAAGATCTATGTGTAAGCTTGTCCTACAATTTGAAAAAGATTTCAGATTGTATTATTGCTCGGCTTATTCTTGTTAATCTTGTATCTTTCCTCTGATTATATTTTGAGATTGTAAGAATTTGGTGAAGTCCTATTCACCTCCGCTCCCCTCTAGGACATCTATAGCTCCACCTTTCAGTTCATTAATCTTCACTTAGGCGACAGTTCACTGCTTCCAGTTGCTGAGAAGATGTATGATCTTGGGATACTTAGACATCAAGGCAGTGACATGTCGAAGTCTATCACCCCTTCTTTGGCCTAGAGTTGAAGTATCTCCTCGTCAAGGGCAACAACCGACTAGAGTACCCGTAGCCGCTTCTCCACGGCTAGGTCGTCTTTCACATTCTCTAGGTTGGCCAGATGTGAAGTTGAATCACAGAAGACTAAGGTAGAGTGGCTGATCATAGAGATATCAATCCCTACCCAAACGACACAAGTCGCCAACGCATCCATTATTTCTCCCAGTACTAGCCATTCGCGAAGTGAATTTGCCACGATAGCCTAGCAGACCTCTCAATACTCCCTTCTGATATCTTCCAAGCCCCACAAAGAATGGATGATAGGCTCCCCACAACCCATAACTCTCGGAAGGGCATCAAGTTTGGTAACATCTAGGGCAAATTGTCAAGGAGATATGGTCAGGATAGGAAGGATATAAAAAGCAAAAGAGAATAACTAAGAAATACTACACATACGTAAAACAATTGATGAACCAACGAGACACACAACGACAAGCATGTTCACCATTAGGGAATTAAGGTTTGAGTTACGCAGGTGACCTCTTCCATTCTCACAAGTGGAATGAGGACAGGAAGGGCTTCAACAGTTGACTCTTGTGTGGGCGGTGCCTCTTTGCCAACTAAGGGAGTAGTGTTGACCCTGCAGAAGAAGGCAAAATAGAAGAAAGAGCCTATCAGATAGCAAAATAAAGAAATGATGGAGCCAACTGACATCACGTGTCGGGGGGGCACTTGTTAGGGCTTTAAAAAATGGCCAAGTCTTAAGACTGACGCACTTCGATGAATAGTTGGCACGTAGTGGCAAGGAAGCCCCCTGCGACGGTGCTTGAAGTTTCTCATAGGCACTTCTTGGAGTTGCAAGGAGGCGATGCTTGGACTTGCGCGGAGGTTTGGAGTTGCGTGTAGGCGACACTTCTTTTTGGAGTCTCATAGAGGTAGTTGGAGTTACGTGTAGGCCCTGCTAGGCGTTACACATAGATCCTTCTTGGAGTTGGGCGAAAGAAACGCTTGGAGTTGTGCGGAGGCGACACTTGAACTTATGTGGAGACACTGCTTGGAGTTGGGCGGAGGCGACGCTTGGACTTGCGCGGAGGCATTGCTTGGTTGTGAAATATGAGCAACATCGAATCCCTCTAGAGCCCAAACTTTCATTTCTCTTACTTGTTGTCCCCCTTACTTGGCCCTTCCTTAGGTGCATAATGTTCACTAGAACATCCATGATTTTATCAACAACTTGATGAGGAGTTGCGTGGGAGCAAGCGCTAAGAGTTTCGTGTAGGGGTTGCTTAGAATCGTGCGGATGCGCTTAGAGTCGCATAAATGTGCTTAAAGTTGTGTGTAGGCCCTGCTTAGAGTTGCGCGTAAGCATTAATTAGAGTAACATGGAGGCGACGCTTGGAGTTGCGTAGAGGCCGCGCATGAGCAAAAAGTCAGGGCGAAGGGCCTCAGCGTGGAGGCCGCGCAAGTGGTAGGCACCCCAGCATGGAGGTAGTGGAAGGAGAGACCTAAGACCCCTTGCCAAGGCAGGCTTGGTTGCGCGGCCTCCGCATGACCAATTTTTTCCTTCTGCGGAGGCCTCATAATGTGACTTTGAGCCCTGCGCAAAGCTCTATGTGGCGACCCCTAATTGGCCACTTCCACATTTTCAATTATAAATACCTTGATTTCTTAGAGAGAAAGGGGTCATTAACTGCTGGATATAAGAGAGCTCAAGTACTTCGCCGGAATCCTATTTTGGTCATTGGAAAAACACCCTCGATCGTCGGAAAATTTTCTCGACCGCCGGAATCATTTTCCTAGTCGCCGATTTTTTTTCTTGATTGTCGAATCCTTTTCTGATTGTCGGAGTTCTGTCTTCGGCCACTGAACACTCTAAAGTTGTTCACAAGAGTAAAAAATGCTAAGTGCAGGAGTCTTGTGTGGCCTCCGCTCAAGGAGCATGATGGCCAGTGCAGCCTCCGCTTAAGATATTGGTTTATGCTAAGTGTGATAGTCTTGGGTGGCTTTCGCTCAAGGAGCGGGACGGACAGTGCGACCTCCGCTCAAGGAGTGTGATGGCTAGTGAGGCCTCCGTTCAAGAGATTGGTTTAAGCTAATTATGGGAGTTTTGCACGGCCTTCGCTCAAGGAGCATGATGGCCAATGCGGCCTCCACTCAAGAGATTGATTTATGCTAAGTGCGGGAGTCTTGTGTAGCCTCCGCTGGCCAGTGCGGCCTCCGCTCAAGTGATTGGTTTATGCTAAGTGCAAGAGTCTTATGCGGCCTCTGCTCAAGGAGCATGATGGTTAGTGCGGCCTCCGCTCAAGGGGCATGATGGTTAGTGCGGCCTCCGCTCAAGAGATTAGTTTATGCTAAGTGCAAGAGTCTTGTGTGGCCTCCGCTCAAGGACTATGATGGCTAGTGCGACCTCCGCTTAAGAGATTGGTGTATGCTAAGTGCGGGAGTCTTGTGTGTCCTCCGCTCAAGGAGCGTGATGGTTACTGTAGCCTCCGTTCAAGAGATTGGTTTATGCTAAGTGCGGGAGTCTTGTGCGGCCTCCGTTTCAAGAGATTGGTTTATGCTAAGTGTGGGAGTCTTGTGTGGTCTTCGCTCAAGAAGCGTGATGGCTAGTGTGGCCTTTGCTCAGGAGATTGGTTCACCCATTTGGGCTATCGTGCACTAAGTCCAAAAGCTTCACACCACCATCACTGAAGGTCCCCGCGCAACATTCTACCCCCCACCAACAGGTTTCTTGGGATTTAATAATAATGAATAAATGACTTGTTTGGAGATGTTTTCGCATGTTGGATTTTCTTGGAGTCATCCTAAGGTATAACAGAGACCCCAATGGCTCGTAATGGTCGCCATCTGTGTTATGTATACCCCGGGCACTCGGAGCCACTTGTTTTATATTCAAAAGTTTATATGCTCAGAACATTTCATTAGCAAATATAAAACCCAGATAATGGTGATGACCGTGTCTACCGGGGATTATCCTATATAAATTATTGAAATATAAAATGACTAAACTACTCGCCCATGTGAGAGAGATAAAGTCAATAGTAAATACCTTCACCATCAGAGCCATACAATGCCTTACCCACTCAAAATGGTATCTGCAAACATAACATGAGATGCCCAGAGTCGTAGTTAGTCTTCCCAATGTCACCCGTCCTAGAGACGTGCCTAAGAGTTGCACTGCGCGATCAGAGGCTAATCAGTTATCTCGCTCAGAACTAAAACGAGAGGACATAGACAATAAACTCATAAAAGATGGCGTGGTCCTCACAATTAGGTTTACACAGTCCAAGCGATCCTATCTTCTGCCCAAGTGGCCTATTCATCAAAAGACATAGTGCCCTATGGACACGGTCTTTTGCCTTTTAATTAAGAGCTATCTATACAATGTAATTAAGGGCTTATGCTAAATCACGGCTTGTAATGTACAGGACTTGGAATCTCTAGAATAAAATTTTCTCTCTGCGCCATGTCTATTATATACTTATGTATGTTTTTTTGTGAATGCTTATGAATCCCCTAAACAAGAAATATAAATGCAAATGAACACAAGCGAATTTCTCCTCGTTCGAGTGTGGAAATTCGCAGATTTAATAGCTGTTCAATTATTGAAAGATAGAGGGAGGGTTATTACAATACTTAGTCAACTCAGCAATGTTTTTTCTGAATTTGAATCTGCGAATGGCCTAGGTCGAGACAACCGGGTCGAACTGAGTTTAGGTGTTAGGAGGCCAGGAATCATCGATTGCTTTGTTGAGTCACGGGTAATTGTTCGCTTGCGTCAAGTGCAAGGCTTGTGATGTAGTAATAACTCGGTAAGATTGAGGTTGATCCACAGGGAATTAGGGTAAACCAATTCAAACCATTCTAGCAACTTCAAATTCAGCAATTTTAAAGTTTGATTTCAAAAACTAAGGAAAAACAGTAACTTTGGTAGAAATCTGATAATTAATGGAACTAAGGCCTCAAAGATCCACTTGTAGTAGTTCCATGTGAATTTATTCATCCAAGCATAGACACAACAAGATTCGAAGTTCTATCTCTCATCTAGTTGGAAGATTAAGCATTCAAACACAACAATCCCACTTAAATCAGAAAACTAAGATTCTAGTTCTAATGAAGCGCGTAGAATTCAAACATGTAGCCTTCAAAGTAACAACCATGTCAAGAGACTATGGTATGCTTTAGGGTTACTACAATTCGAATCTAATCAATTCAAACATGATAATCTCAGAGAATTGTAAGGAACCCATGTCTGAAGCACATGAACTCTTATAAAACATAAAAAAATACCAACTTTATTCAAAGTAGAACTTAAAAATCCAAACTTTAAGTAAAGGTACCTGAATTAAACAAATTCTACAAGAAAGCTAGCTACAAGCTTCACCTCTTAGCCCTAGATAAGAGGTTCTAGCCAAGTATTGTCATACTTGAACTAAAAACAAAAGAAAAACTAATTAAAAGCATAGAAAACTAGAAAAATCGGAGTTGGAGGAGTTGCGAATGCTCCTCAATGATTCCCTTCATCTCCCATGAACTTAGGTCTCTTCTAGGATGCCCTAGGAAGGATGCCAAGGTGTCTTTTTATAGCAAAAATCATCCACCGCCTCAGATTGCGTAAGAATTTACGTATTTACGTCGGTTGTCGGGCGCTCGGTCTGTGTTGGACGGGTGCTCGACCATACTGAAAAATAGTCCAGCGTGTTTAGGTGAATTTTCTTTGAATTTCGGGCGCTCGGAACCTCTTTATCGGGCGCTTGGCCAATTGTGGTCGGGCGCCCGTCCATGTCCAGAAAAGTTCCAGCAATAAATTGAATTTTCTGTCAATTTCGGGCTCTCGGTAAAGTCGTGGTCGGGCACTCGAAGGCAAAAAATTACAGTTTTTCTGTTTTGCAGGGCCATTTGCTGAATTTTTTGCATTTTACTTTTCTAGCCTTGCAACTGTGCAATTTGACTTTTCTGGCCATTCCAGGTCTTCAACTTGATTCCTTTAAGGGTTTTTCTCCGCTTTTTAGATCATCAAAGCAAGGTCTTCTAGTCATTCCAAATCCCTCAAATTGGCATTAAATCCTTGTCATCTGTCTCTTCTCCTTGCTTCTTTCTTTCATTCCTTTGGCTCATCTTCATTAATCATCAAGTGGGTTTAAAAGCATTCTTTTAACCATCAAATAAGTGAAGTCTCTCTCTCATTCCTACAATCATAAACATGCATTAGATTAGTCTTTTAATCATAGGAATGATGCATAAAATATGATGAAATAGGTTAGAATATGTATAAATTAAGAGCTCAATAGTAATATATTGCAACTCATTTTCTGTTTAATTTAAAGTTGTCAGCCACCTTGGTTGGTGTTAAGTTCACAAATTGAGTCATGCACTTCATTCCGAGTTAGTAGGTTATTAAGTCATTGGTGATGTCAGAATTTAATCTAATTTGAGGTCTGACTTAAAAGTCGTACTAATTTAGGTTAGAAATCAATTTAAAGTATGTAACTCTTAAACATTCCTTCGAAAGTTTAATTAAGTATTAATCTCAATATAATTAAAGTTGATTTTAATTTGATTATAGGAATTTGAATTTTTCACATTTCATACTTATGAGGCAATTGAAGTAAGAAACCTCTACTTGTAAGGTGACGTTTTCACCCTTCAAGCTTTCCATTATCTTAATTGTTTAGTGTAGTTTTCTTGATTTCATTTATGCCTTCTATGATATTCATGTTGAGTTTAATTATGGAAAAAGTTACATGAAATATTGCATGTTGATTATCTCTTAATACTTAGTATTTGTATATAAATTGATGCAATCTTACATACTATAAACTTAACATGCTCTATGTTACCTGAATTAAAATTAGTTGTATCGATTCAAATTTGAATTGGGTAGTTTACTTTAAATTGATGATGGTTGATTTATTTTGTTGAATGGACATTATATGTGGCTTGGTTGCCATTTAGAGATTTGAGTTGAAATGTTGGCTGTAACGACCCGAGATTTTCGACTCTTGTGTATAACACGACGGCCGAATTTCCAAGTAAATCATGGACTAATTGATTTGTTAAATAATGAAATATAGCATTTAAGTACAATGACGGAAACAAATGTTCATCTTATTCTATCAAACTTACTACTTCATCATCAATGTTTAAATAAGGGAACCAACCAATATTCATACTAATCAATCAAAATATCAAACCATGTCTTCTCTGGAAGACTTATTACAATTTCCATAAATGTAACCACTAATCAAAAGAAATGTCTAATAAATGAAAATATCAACTAAATTCCTTCAACGTCTTCATCCGCCATGTGATCGTACGAACCATCGAACTCTTCACCTTGAAAGTCGAGTTCGATACCTGGATCTTCACCTGTATTATCTAAATTGCGATTGGGATAGCGTTAAACGCTATCATAGTGGGGAATATTCCCTCAAAGACAATTAACAATAATAATGTACAAAACTCAGAGTAACGCAACACAATGATATCTTTATTCAAACAAAACAATCAAGTAAAAATCTTTGTTAATGCGATGCGTGGAATGCATGCTGTGGCTAAGGAACCCTGGCTAGAAATCATAATACATGAAGTGGGAGACTCCCTGTTACGACTTCAAGCTAGCCACTAGTCACCAGAGGTTCCTGGGACGCACAAGCCCATAGTTTTGCCCGACCACGTGAGAAACGGGATGCTTATAGCCCAAATCTACACGTGACAGTGTATGAGAGAAGTAGGATACTCTAGCCTATTTTCAATTCCGTACACCCACATGGAGCCAAGTGAATGCATGACTTTAGTTTCACCTTTATTTAAGTGTTTTTGTATACAACCGATTTAAATAAAACTCAGTGGTCACTATGGGGAGTCGCAAGCAACCCAGCATAGGCCGACAACACGGGATTAGTGTCCATAGCACCAACCCTGGCTCATGAGAATTTGTATACCATTAGTGTCTACTCATTGTCCCGTTTTATGATTTCATCATGTCCTAAAAAGCCAATGTTGTACATCATGATAAAATTCATTAAAATACTTATGTAATGTAAATAAATCCAATCAAGCATTATGTACATATAAGGATCCAGTGACAAATAATCACTTCATTCTCTCAGTTAAGTCAAGAGATATTCTTCCATCATGGACACCTCTCACGGGTTCCATCCCTCTACATCGAATAATTTTACCAACTTAGGGACAAAGAGTATACAATAATGGGATGTCTATATGATGATCTTATACACATATTTCATACATATCACAATATGAAAACCAATGTTACTTGTAACACATAGACTAAGAAAATAAGGGCATAGATTTCACAAAGATAAATAACACAACTACACATGCTTCTTAGTAAAAAAATCTAAACAAGGAATCACATCATCATATAATAATATTCATTATAAATCCCACATTAAACTTCATGTTATATGGATAAGCAATTCAAAATAAAATAACTTCACATGCCATAAAAGAAACTTATGATAATCGTGATATTATTAATGAAAGGCTTGAAGGAAAATCCTCACCTTAGGATGGACTTAGAAGAGAGGTTGTAGAAGATCCTAGCCGCTGAAAAATATGAGAAAAAACTCTCTTCTCTTCTCTCTCTCTCTCTCTCTCTTCTCTCCAGGGCATGGAGGCTAGGGTTAGGAGAAGGGCTTGGAGGTGCGTAGTAGAAATATGGAGAGGGATGTATGAACATTGGGAGAGAAAAAAGGGTGTGCGAGGTATTGTGTAACAACCTCTCGAGGTGGGTTTCTCAAATCTCAATATTCGGGTGATCTTTGATCAATTCCAATCCTTTCATATTATCAAGCTCGAAGAGTACAGTCAGAATACGTAAATTTCTTGATGATCCACAATCTAGATTGGCCGATCCTTGAAAATGGCCCAACAGGTGCTAAAATGGGCTTGATCTCAATTAACGGTCTACGCTTGATGATCAGGGCCCAAATTTTGCAAAAATATGTAGTCATGATAGGCAAACAATTGTACAAAGTTTAGTGGTTGATTGATGGTAAGAAATGCCTAGATCTGAAATTCCAACTTTTGGCGGAAAATGAAGGGGCTGGCTTTGTGGTTCAAAGGTATAGGATTATAGATCGGGTCCAAATTTTGTGTAAATTTGTAGTCATATGAGTATAATGAGTGGTCCAAATTTAAGAAGCGATTGATGGTGAGAAGTGGGTAAATTGAAAGGTTCAGATTAGAAAGAATTGGTAACTCGTTAATTTCTAGAACGGGATAACTTCGCGCATAAGAAAGAGGCTTATCAAGGTGGGGCACTGTTGGGGTCCCAAAAGGTGGGGGCCCTTAAAACAAACAAAATAGCCATATACCTCCAAAAGAATCACGTAAAACGCCTTTCAGTGCACGTAAAATGGAGATTTTCAAAAATTTCCTTAGCCAATTTTGGCTGAAATCTCCAGCGGGCCCCGCGAATCACCATGATCAGAACCGGCCGGAGTCGAGCCCATAACTTCTTTGTGATTTATGATGAATAGTGCCTGTGATTTCACGATCAAACGGGCCCCACAAACCCATCAAAATTCAAAACCCAAATGGCGGTGTTCACATTTACGTGCCACGCACCCATAAATTCAGGTGCCCCATGAGCTCGAAAAATCACAAATTTCAGGATTGTCAATGAAATGTATTTTGGTGCCCCACGCACCCCAAAAATGGGTCCATGCACCCTTAAATTCGATAAATTTCAGGATTGTCATTGAAAGGTATTTTGGTGCCCCACGCACCCCAAAAATGGGTCTACGCACCCTTAAATTCGACACATTTTATAATTCTCATTCAGAGGCACTTCGGAGTCCCATGCACCCGAAAAATGCCCCACGCATCCATAAATTCGACCAAAAATAGGGACTTAATTTTAAGGTGTGTTAAGTCCCACGTACCCGTAAATTAAGTCCCACGCACCCAAAAAATCAAATATTTTCAGAAATCATTTCTGGGTGCGTCGGACCTCCGCATGCCAATTTTGAGGTGCGTGGAGGGTATTTTAAGGTTGCGTGGCACGTGACAGCCACTCATTAGTTGAAATCCGGCGTCTTCGACTATAAATACCCCTCCCGACGATTCATTTAAACGTTTTTTCAGAGAGAGAGAGAGCTCCCATCCTCTGGGAATTCGAAGTCCTCGCCGGAAACCCTCGTCGGAATACTTTTCCAATCGCCAGAAACCCTTCCCGGTCGCCGGAATTCCTTTCGATCGCCAGCATTTTCCCCGCTGGTCTGAATCCTGAAAATCACTAAGTGTGGGCACGCACCCTGAAAATGGTCCCACGCACCTGAAAAATGGCCCACGCATCCATAAATTAAGTCCCACGCGTCCATTAATTCGATATAAATCAAACCAGCGCATCTGACTCCCACGCACTCGAAAAATGGCCCATGCGTCCATAAATTCGGTCCCACGCATCCATTAATTCGATGTAATTCAGATTTGCATATTCGGACCCACGCACCCCAAAAATGCTCCCACGCACCCCTAAATTCATCAGAATTCCGATACTTTAATTTAAAGGTGCGTTGGACCCCACGCACCCGTAAAATAAGTCCCACGCACCCGAAAATTTAGCTAATTATCAAAATGTTTACGGGTGCACCAGACTCAATTTTAAGTGTTTTCAAGTTCCGTTTGAGCCTATTTTGGGTATTTCGAGCATTCCGGACGCAATGGAATAGTCAAATGGACGTTCCGGGATATCTAAATGAGCAGAATGGCTCATCTTCAAGGCTCGACCTGATTCGATGCGATGAATGAAATGACTTCCCGGAAAGAAGCCGCCAGCATCCAGAGCTACGTAAATATGTCATCATTTATGTCTACTATAAAGCTGTGATCCGATTTGGGTCAAAAGCTAGATAAACGGGACTATGGTTATCACGATAAACCATGTCAAAGAGTTTCAATCCACTACAAAGCAATTGTTATGAACTGCCACAACACAACAGTCGATGCCTTATCCGTTCAAACAGTATCTGTCGGTTGGGCTGCTCAGGTATACACAACTGCAGACCGATCTTCCCAGAGTCGTACCCTCCCAGTATAAACCCTGACAGTCTCTGCCCGGATCTCCGGCCAAAATATGAGACATAGACATCTGATTAATACAAAGATGGTTCAGTCCATAACAAAACAAATACAGGTCTCTACGACCACAAACTCAAAGACCATAGTCCCTGCTGACTAGTCTTTTGCCTTTTAATCAAGGGTCATCGATCATTCGATGTAATTAAGGGCTCGTGCCAGATCAAGGCCTGGAATGTACAAGATCTCGGGATCTCTGGAATAAAATTCACCTTGCGATATCTCTTCTTGTATACTTTTGTGAATGCTTGTGATTGTCTATGAATGTTTCCATTACTCAGAACCCCAGAGCAACAACAATATACGCCATTTTCAAGAAAAATGTCCTTACGTTCATTTTCTAGTTCCAACAGGCACTCAAATCACACTATTGGTCCATGATAAAGACGATCCAAGTTACTCATATGAAGAGAAATATTCGACTACGACTAACCATCTGCTTTCCTCACTCGATGTACATGAAAATTAAGGGTTAAGGGGCTAATTTGACAATTGGACCATTTCTACTATGATTTAAGGGCTGAACTTTGACGTGTATGGTTAATATGTGCCCAAAAGCTTAAATTCAGGGTTTTGTGTGAAAGCGATCATCAGAAACAATAATACTTAAAAATGGCATCTTAACTTAAGTTTAACAAATGGCATTTTCATAATTATCTAAAAAGTGCATGATTTTTGAAATCTAATCTTTGTACGATGTTTATGAAATCATTATAAGCAACTTTTGTAAAGAGTCCCCTATCAGATCTCCTACGGATGTCCTACTATTCGCAAATCAACGGTGAATGTACGATAATTAATAAAAAAATAAATTAAAAATGAATTTTCAAATAAATCTTGAAAATATGGGGCATTACATTGGCTAAGTTGGTTGAGTTGCTATTTGGAGATTTGGATTAATTTGGAGTTTGATTTAGTTATCACTTGGAGGTTGAATTAAATTGTCATTTCATTGTTGAATATTTAAATGTATGTTTGGTTGTGATTGATACGAACGATGGAAATTATTCTCTCACTAGTGGCCTGATTTAGAAATTTATTAAATTTAAAGTTGATATAGGCGTACCGTATTTGTTGTTGATTGAGCTTACATGGCTTTTTGGAAATAATGATTTTTGTTGATCTTTGAGTGGATTTCTTGCTTAAAGTGGCTTTTGTGAGATCATTTGTATAATTTGATGATGGTAAGTCCTATTGTTGAATCTTAATAGGATATTAGTGTGAAGTTTTATGACTCCATTGTATAACAGTCACTTACCATTAATATGTTGTGAATTTCTTATTGTCATCTCATGGGCCGGAGATGGTATTATGGGGCACTATATTCGAGCTGTCGGCCTATGCCGAGTTCCCCCTAAATAGTGACCATGAGCTATTTAATTTTAAATTTATAAATCAGTCTAATAAAGGCTGGCTAAACATGCATACATGGCATGTGGGGTGTTATCGGGTGTTTGGTCGACTGTTTTGAAAGACCGGTGAATTGTTCGAACGACTTATTTGCATACGAGCGTTATTGAGTGCCTAGTCGACTGTTTCGAAAGACTAGTGTAATGTTTGAACGACCTATCTCGCATTAGAATGAGTCGACTATCTTGAAAGACTTATTCCTTGTCCGACTGGATGTGCATCCCCAATCGATGATCATGTGCATCCATTCATTCATTAAATAAGTAATGGATGTATAAGAAATGCTATTATTGTTGATTGTGTTACCACTTGCTCTTATGAACCTTTACTTCTTCCTTAATATTGTTACCTGCTTATATTCTTAATATTGTCGACTTCTTATGGTGTTTGGTAATCTTGGAAGGTGTTACCTCACTATGATGGCGATTGACGCTGTCGAAATATAATTAGGTGGTGCAGGTGATGGTGATGATGCTCAGATGAAGACTGAGGGTGAGCCATTGGCAGACATTCGCAACAAAGTGGCCTTACTTGTCCTAAGAGGAGTTGGACCGCATGACAGTCGAGAAGGATTAGACTATAATTTCACCTACCTGTTTTCTTTTGGTTGAAATGTTGGATCTATATAAGCCCTTTTAGGCACCACTTTTCTCTCGCTTTGTGAGATTCTCTGATATGGATATTTTGATATGAGACATGTCATTTTGCTATCTTACTCTCTTTTGTAAGGAATATTTATAATTTCCTTAGATTTGATCGGTGGTTGAAAGCTTAACACTCGGGTTTTCAGAACATGGTTTTACAACTCAGGTTACGAAAACTAAGACATTTTCATGATTGTCCGATTAAAGTGAATGAATCAAATCAGCTGAGAGGTGGCCCCAATAATTGATTTAGTGGGCCTACACTCCCTTGGGTCACAACCAAACAACTTAAAAATTGCATCACTTTAATCGCACTTGTGGACGCATATGCGTGCGAAAGCTTAGAGGAGCAACGGGAATTATGGCAAAGTCCTGGGGGGGGGGGGGGGGGGGGGGGGGGGGGCAAAAATCTTTTCCCCTACTTAACTAATTTATCGATTTAAACGAAGCAATAACACTTCGGCTTCCAAGCCTAACTGAGTATAATCACAAGATTAACATATGATAAACAATTAAGCTACCTAGTCTAAGCATGCATAAATTAACATATGATTAAACTAATCAAACACTTAATCTATGCAACCTAAGTAGACTATATGAGAATGGATCATATAAGCTCAAGTCTACTCGAATTAGTGAACATACATATTATGTATGAATGTGCCTATCTAGTGCCTATCACACATTCCAATTAAGCATTCATAATTAAACAATTAAACACAATGTATAATAAGAAATGTGCTCAAATACAATCTCAAACACAACGATGTATAGTGGTTCGACTTTAGGTCTTCTCCACTCCCGGTTCAAGTACTCACCCCGTGAGCACATCGGCATTCACTATGGAGTTTAAAATAGGTTCCTCCCAACTTAGGTATTTTAACTTGGATCTACCTAATTGAGGAGTTTACAGGTTTCTTCCAACCTACACGTTTACACCCGTGTTGGTGGCTCCCATTAGAGATTTGTTTTAGGCCTGACAAACATGACAAGGATCGTCAAAATGAACTTAAAATTTAGGCTCAACAAATGATCCATGGATCGACAAACACCCTTAGACTTTTAGGCTCAACTAACAAGCCAAGGATCTATAAGTGAACCTAGATCGAGTTTGACAAACAAACTTTACACTCAAATCCTCACAGGAAGAGAGTGGATGGACTCTTATAAATTGACAACTCACTTGTCAGATTTGAGCCACGTTGATGCGCCGCTCCGGGTTGCTTGATCTCCGCTCTCTCGTGCTTCAATCAGCTCCCCTTTGTGCTCTCCCAATGTTGTTGCCGATGCTTTGCCAATGCTTCAGCTCCAACGATCAATCGCCTTGCTTTGATCTTCTTGAGATGACCAAGGTGATGAGAGGTAGGTCTAAGATCTCTACAACTAATGAGAATGGGTTTCCTAAAGAATCCCACCTATAATGATCTCATCATAGAGTTTAGATAGGAATATGACTATCGAGATCGGTCTAAACTCTAAAGATCAAAGATGGACAAGTGCATCTTCTTCATGAGCTTGGAATGCTTCATTTTTGTGATGAATCATAAGGAATATGACTTGCTAGGGTTAGGATTTGAGCCTCTAATGGTCTCCAATGATGGTGGCTTCAAACTCCTCAAAATCCCTCTTTATGCCCAAAAATGCTTCTCTCACTTTTATAGAAAAATCTCCAACGATCATAACATGGGCAAAAAATGGTTGCTTCGATATATCAAAATGTCATTTTGATAGATCAGAGTGATCTTTGATATATTGAAAAATCTGTCTAGAGAATTAACAAGTTTGCTGGACAAATTCTCGATATATAGAAAAGAGTTTCGATATATCGAAACATCAATTTCGATATATCAAAATCACCAATTCGATTAATCGAAGAAACTGTTTAGAGAGTTGATAAGTTGCTCGACAAATTTTGATATATCGAAAAGGCCATTCGATATATTGAAGTGCTATCGAAACTGGACTTCGATATATCGAAGACCTACCGAAAACTGTTGTTTGGGCTGGTATGATTACAATAGTTTTCACCTCTTATTTTTACCTAATTTATCATGTTTTTCTATATGATCTAAGGCTAATAAGGATGACTAAGAGTTTTCTTAGTTGGTCCAAGTCATCTAAGAGGTATAGGGTATTTTGGTTCAAAGGGCTAGGGTCATCAAGGCATCTCATTTACCTATTCTTCCTTGATGCTTTTGGTCCACTTGAATCTTCAGTCTTCAGTTTGCTAAGGCTCAACTGACATTACAACTCAAGGACACATGTGATTGACAAATAAGGTGCACTAGTATGCCACAGAAAAGTGGTCGCATATGCATGGGAAGCTTAGAGGAGCAACTAGAATTATGGTTAAGTCTTAGTTGGGGGGGGGGGGGGGGGGGGGGGGGGGGGGGGGGGTGATTAGGACCTTTTAAAAATATTTTTGCCTACTTAATCAATTTATCAATTTAAACTAAGTAAGCAATAACACTTCGGCAAGCCTAAGTGGGTTTAATCGCAAAACTAGCATATGATAAGTAATTAAGATACCTAGTCTAATCATGCATTGATTAACATATGATTAAACTAATCAAGCACCTAATCTATGAAACCTAAGTAGACTATATGAGAATGGATCATATAAGCTTAAGTCTACTCTAATTAGTGAATATACATCTTGTGTGTGAATGTGCCTATTTAGTACCCAGCATACATTCCAATTAAGCATTGATAATTAAATAATTAAATATAATGCATAATAAAAAATGTGCTCAAATACAATCTCAAACAAACGTTGTATGGTAGTTTGACTTTGGGTCTACTCCACTCTCGGTTCAAGTACTCACCCCTTGAGCACACCGAAATTCACTAGGGAGTGAAAATCAGGTTCTTCCCAACCTAGGTGTTTTAACTCGGATCCACCCAACCGAAAAATTTATAGGTTTCTCCCAACCTACACGTTTACACTCGTCTTGGTGGCTTCCCTTGGAGACTTGTTTTAGACCCGACAAATGTGCAAAGGATCACCAAACGAATCTGGAATTTAGGTTCAACAAATGAGCCAAGGATTGACAAACGCCCTAAGACTTTTAAGCTCAACTAATAAGTCAATGATCGACAAATGAACTTAGATCGAGTTTAATAAATAAACTCTACACTCAAATTCGCATGGGAAGAGAGTGGATGGACCATTACAAATTGACAACTCACTTGTTGGATTTGAGCCTCATTGATGCGCCGCTTCGGGTTGCTTGATCTCCGCTCTCTCGTGCTTCAATTAGCTCGCCTTTGTGCTACCCCGAGTTGTTACCGATGCTTTACTAATGATCCAGTTCCAATGATTAATCGCCTTGCATTTGATCTTCTCGAGATAACTAAGGTAATGGGAGGTAGGTTTGAGATCTCTACAACTAATGGGATTGAGTTGTTTAGAGAATCTCACCTACAATGATCTCATCATAGAGTTTAGATAGGAATATGATTATCCAGATCGGTCCAAACTGTAGAGATCAAAGAGGGACAAATGCATTTTCTTCATGACCTTGGAATGCACCATTCTTGTGATGAATCATAATGAAGATGACTTGTTAGGGTTATGATTTGAGCTTTTAATGGTCTTCAATGATGATGACTTCAAACCCCTTAAAATTCCTCTCTTTATGCCAAAAAACGCCTCTCTCGCTTTTATAGAAAAAATCTCCAACGATCATAACACGGGCAGAAAACGGTTGCTTCGATATATCGAAATACCACTTTGATAGATCAGAGTGATCTTTGATATATTGAAATCGTCAGTTCAATATATCAAAAAATCTATCTAGAGAATCAGTAAGTTTGTTGGACAAATTCTCGATATATAGAAAAGAGTTTCGATATATCGAAACATCGATTTTGATATATCGAAATCACCAATTCGATTAATCGAAGAAATTGTTTAGAGAGTTGGCAAGTTGCTGGAAAAATTTTGATATATCGAAAAGGCCATTCCGATATATTGAAGTACTATCGAACCTGGACTTCGATATATCGAAGACCTACTGAAAACTGTTGTTTGGGCTGGTCTGATTACAGTAGTTTTCACCTCTTATATTTACCGAATTTATTATATTTTTCTATATGATCTAAGGCTAATAAGGATGACTAAGAGTTTTCCTACCTGGTCCAAGCCATCTAAAAGGTATAGGGTGTTTCGGTTCAAAGGGTTAGGGTCATCAAGGCATCTCATTTATCTATTCTTCTTCCTTAATGCTTCTGGTCCACTTGAATCTTCAGTCTTTAGCTTGCCAAGGCTCAACAGACATTACAATTAAAGGACACACGTGATTGACAAATAAGGTGCACTAGTATGCACAGAAAAGTGCACGAACACAACTTTGCTCATTTTGGTCGAATTCGGCCATCTTGGTCGAAGAACGAAAAATTCAGCCATCTTGGTTGAACTTGGCCATCTTAGTCGGAAAACATCCAATTTAGTCATTTTGGTCAAAATTGGCCATCTTGGTTGAAAAAATCAAAATTGGTTGCGACAATGAAAATTGTCGGTCAATCCATTCAAGATAAGGGTCATGGTAGACTGGAGTAGTAGTTCGGCCGAGGACCATGTTGCAGTCAACGGTGATTGGTGACAATTTTTCAAATAAGATCTACGTTTTGGGACATTGCCCCCCAAGTGTGTGGGAAACCTTTGTTTTTTCTTGGCTGACAATTTCTTCAATCTTGGGGACTGTATTTTCAATTAACTCTGCTTTATTGAGCAATTCTTTGATTAATAGATCGTCCCCTGAAAAGCATTCATCACTAAGGTACTCGGTCATGTCGTCCATTTTTTCGTCGATCATGCCTTCTACCACAAGTGGCGGTTCATTAACTATCTGGTTTTGTCCTTTCAGAAATAGCGGATATCCAGGAAAAAGCTGCCACCCTGGTGGAGAGGGTATTAACTGTACTGGCGCCAAGTTTCCCATGGAGCTGATTTCGATATTTGGTTGAGGTGTCGCTTGTGCTGTTCGTGCTCATTTAGCGATAAAGGCCTATAAACTGGTTTATGCTTTCAGTTGATTTGGCCATCCATATATTGAAATTTCATGTTCAATTTGGGCTTGCTCAACATAGGCGAGTGAAAGCTTGGCTTGAGTCGGCTCATTAGACACGGATGCTCAAGTGATTTTGTGACTCATTTGCAAGTAATTGGATTTAAAGCTTGATCAATTTGTGTACCTTGACATCAGGTCCCACCGGGTGTGCCAAAAATTGTTGGTACTCGATTGGATCAACGCCTCCAGCATGTGTGTGGTGTCTACGTGAGTGTGCTAGAACTGACTGTGTGGCTCGATTCGAACAGGTTTAACTTTGACCCCAAGCACCGAAATAGGTAGATATAGAGATGTACACAAACCAAGCTGGCTTGAAAAGTTCGCTCAGCTTGGCTAAAAAAAAGCTTGATTTGGGTTGATTCGAAAGGTAGATCAAACCAAATCGAGTCTAATTTTTGGGCTCGTTGAATACTCAAGCCGAGCTCAATTCGGCTTGGTTCAAAACTAGGCTCAGTTTGGTTCGAACTAGGCTCAGATCGACTTGGTTTGAATTTATATATTTTTTATAAAAATATATAATATATTTCAAGAGCTCCCCAACCCTAATTTCATTCGAGTGCTCTCCCCCCTTTTGAGATTTGCCCACATCCCACCCACGCCCAGCACCAAGTTAGCAGTCGCTCGACCACCAATTGTTTGGCAAACCCTTACCATATCTCTATCTCTCTCTCCCCCTCCCCCCAACGGCCAATGCCTAGCTCCCAGACGATTCTCTCTCTCTCTCTCTCTCTCTCTCTCTCTCTCTCTGGCTCGAACTTGGCTAGACTTGGCTCAAACTCGCCTTGAAAGCTCGACCAACCCAAGCTGAGCTCGAGCCCAGGTAGTCTGCTCACCGAGCCGAGCCAAACTGGGCCCAGCTCAATTCGGTTATGCTCGTGTACAACTCTAGGCATATATGTTGTGCTCAACCGTATATGACAAAAAACTGAAGAATTCAGTTGCTTATTCAGCTAGTCGCTCAATAAGTTTAAAGAGATTAGGTGATTGACGGAGGGTAGGGTTCATCCTCGAGAAATGGATTGCGCCTTGCCTCCCAACAATGTTATCAAAATCGTTATTGTATCGTAAATCTTAGTAGAGTTTGAATCGTATCGAATCACAAATCGTAAATTTTTTTTAAAATTTTCTTAAATTTTGGAAAAAAATATGAAATATATAAATAATTCAGATTAAAAAAACTTATCTTCCTTTTGACATCAATGTGCACCAAGAAATACCATGTTATGATAGTGTTAAATGATTCTTATTCCTTTATTTTTGGTATTTCAAGAAATTTTCCTTTAATAATTTATGTTCTTGTTACCTTTCTTGTATGTTGAATCACAGAGGAAAAGCAGTCTTTGATACTGTAGATTGACAGAGAAAGATATTTTGATTTCTAGACTTTAGTTTTTGTGAAGAAAAATGGGTGAGAGAACTTGTAGAAAGAACTTTAAGAAAGAGGAAAAACGTTACCCTCTTTTTTTTCTTATTCCTTTATATATGTAGGGTTTTTACAACTACTTATACCATAACAAGCTATAAATGATATATTTAGAAATTGACCCCTATTTATGGAAAATTCCATTCTAAACATAGAACACCAATAATAACAATGTTCCAACATAAACATCATTCCATTGTACATGATTGTAACCATCCTAAAAATATTACAAGTCATACATCAATTTAGTGTTTCGACAAGTTAACAAGTAAGAAATAATAATAAAAAAAACTACATGATTTAATGTCGAAGAGAAGATATATCATTAAATGTCTTATAAAGAACAAATAAGATAATTTACCTTTTCTAGCTAAATGATTCTTAAAGCCCCCACTAATTTAAAAACATGAAATGAAAGCCAAGTGAAGCTTAAAATAGAAGAGAACAAGTATAATTTAAATCATAAATGAAGACTTGAATCCTAAATCTTAGGATTCAAATCATAGAATCGTAAGATTTGTATAAAAAGGGATTCAAGGTTGGGATTCAAATTGTTTTGCTTAAGATTCGACTAAAATTGTATATTGTAAATCATAAATCGTAGGATTTTGACAACATTGTTCCTTAGAAAGACTTTTTTTTTTCCATATATGAAACCGATCAAAATGACAAGCGGTCGAATAGATCAACTGCCAAACAAACAATTTTATAGAAAGAGAACCAATTGTATCGAGATAGATTATCTAGCGGGCGAGGACCAACAATTACAACTAAGTTTGTCCAGCGAGAGTGGACGAGCAGTTACATCTACTCCTAGATTACGGATTACGTAAGGATAAGTTAAGAAAAAATAAATAGAGTTTATTGTTTGATTGGTGTGAGATGCCTTCCTTTGTCGATTTCACCGCTTATTTATAGACCTAGAACTGCTGCCATGTGTCCTAGCAACCACTTGCTTCCACCACGCTTTACCTTTGAGAGCTTGACCGAGCTCTGTCCTTTAGTTGAGTGTTGTCTCAAGCCGAGTGTCACGCCTCGAAATTTGGACACAGAGTGTGCACCCTTAGGCCCAGGTTATGGGGTACTCGTGCACAAGTGCACCAATTTAAGAGTTAAACTGTTCTAGAGCCACAAGATTACATGTGTACTAAGTTCATAAATCATCATTAAATAATCAATAAAATCCATACACAATAGTCCACCCATTTAGGACTTATTAAATATCATAAAACATAATTAAAACAAAGCAATTGGCTAAACATCTTGATTAATAGCTGCTGCTTCTTCCTCCGTCTAGTAATGCTGCGTGTTTGGTGGTTCTTCCATTGGTTCAGGTTCCTGCTCAAGCACATCATCTGTGCCATCTGTATATGTTTAATTCACACCTGTCAGCTGGGATGCCCAATGAGTGAAACCCATCATAGTTCAAATGCATCACAATTAAAATAGGACCATCAAACCATTTATATCAATGTAAAACATATGCAACATGTTATGTATGTATGATGCATTGATCAAGTGGGAAGTCTGTCCACTTGCTTGAATTGGACTCCATCAACCCGCATCAACCCTCCTAGGGTCGGCATCTACCCAACCAAGTGGACAGACTTCCCAATAGGCTTCCACTATTGCGTGGGCAGGCTTCCACTATTGCGTGGGCATCTAGGATGAGTCCTTGAGATATCGGTACTTAAGTATCTACTGGTCTTCAGGAGAGATCCTCCTGGAAGTCAATATAATGTATGAATTATGATGCAGGTAATGCTCATGTCTAAATTTCACCACTCTGTCTTCTATCTCTATATTAGAGATAAATCATATCAAATTGCTCATCTCGTTATTCAAGAGGTAAACCATATCAATGGCCCATCTCACCATGTGAGGGGTAAACCACACAACTTGTTTATCTTTTCTCATTTTTTCAACTATATGCATGCTCAACAGATTATCATTTGCAGCTTAACATAGATTCATATAATTCAGAATTCACCTCAATACGTCATATTAATAAACAACTATTTTAATTGCAATGAATAGGAATTATGGTGGGATAACTCACTTATTGATTCGGTGAGAATTGATGTGTTTTTGGAACAATCACACTATGAGTGTTTAAAAATTTCCTAAAACACAACATATCCGTAGAATCATTATCCTGATTTATATGAATTTAGATGTGCATTTAGGTCCATAAGTCAGATCATAACCGATCAATGACCCATAATTTGATGGTTAAAGAGGAAAGCCAAATATTAGTTTGATTCGAAACTCATGTGGGCCCAAATAGATTTTAATTTCACAAACACCATACGATCTATATAGTCTACATGGTGGTTGATCGGCTTAATCTTTGAGGCTCCAGTACATTTCGATTTTACAATCTGATGGATCACGTGGATCGAACTTAACATGTTAGGGTGGTATGACACGACTTCCCTTGTCCCGAAACCATTGCGCAATATGTAGAGATTTGGGGTTTCATAAGTAGGGTGCTCATTGTACACAAAACGAACGTTCCCTCATTACTACTTATGCACATTAGATGGATTTAGACTAATCCAATCCGTCCATCATATCAATCATAGTAAAAATGGTAGATATTAACAAAAAGAAATAACATAAAACAAGTACCTAAATGAGCTTTTACAATATGATCCTATGTTTCTCTTTCTCTCTTCCTCCCTATGTTTTCTCTCTGTAATTCCTACGTTTATTTTTTAAAAATGTTGGAAGAAACCCAAATACCTTTTCTTAATAAGAAAAATCTCTTTCAGATTAGGGGAGGTTGGTTACGATAAGAGGAAAGTTACAACGAATCAATCCTATCTCTTCTAAAACTTTAAATTTAAATTCAAATTCACATGTGTGCATCTCGCTTACGCAAAAGTGTGGGTCTACTTTGATGATCAATAAGAAAATCCACTGTTCATTAGGTGATACTAGTTTGGATATGACCATGTTTAAAAAATGAGGCTGATCCGAATATCAGGTGGGCCATGTGACAAGAAACGGTGGAAGAAGTGCCTATCGTTCTCTCTTCCCAGCCTCTTACTTTACCTCCTTGGATGTGTTACACTTTCCTTTAAACTCTCTCTCTCTCTCTCTCTCTCTCTCTCTAAAAGATGAATGTATCTTGTTGTTCAAAGTCGCCACACACGTGTGAAGTGATCAAGAGAGGTGTTGTACACTAAACCATTTGTTGTGTCTAGGTGGCCTTGCCATTAGTAAACAGTTCGAATTGGTGGAAGAATGATTTGTTTTAAGTTTTTTCTACATGAATAATCATAAAGATTTATTGTTGGAATGGACGGTTAAGATATTTTGAAAATTAAGAAAGGATAGTCCACGGTGTTTATTAAGTCATGGGGAAGTAATTTTGCGGATGGTTTTACGAACAGGTTACCCGGTTCTAAAATATGTCTTTGGCCTATGGACATATTTTAATGGTGGTTTGGATCTGCTTCATTTTTTGAGCAGACATCTTGAAAAATGGATGTACAAAGGTAGCTTAACCGTCGCATCATATTTCCATCCAAGCTTTTGCTTAGATGATTTATGATTCAATATGGTGAGATTTGATTCGACCAGCTGGCACTGTCAGAAATGTGGT
This sequence comes from Liriodendron chinense, assembly GCA_003013855.2. Lineage (NCBI taxonomy): Eukaryota > Viridiplantae > Streptophyta > Magnoliopsida > Magnoliales > Magnoliaceae > Liriodendron > Liriodendron chinense. Next base: position 6,074,752 of record PVNU02000070.1, read on the forward strand.
CAAATGTGACCACATGTTAAATACCTAGTCCAATAAAAAAAGAGATTGCACTATGTGGTACAATCAAATCTCACCAGCCTGGTGAGCCACCATTATGTATGTATTTTATCCACATGAGCTAAAAAAATAGACAGATCTACCGATCAAGTTGACCACATCGAAAAAAAAAGTGGGGAACCGAACAGTCAGGTTTAGAAACTTCTTGCAGCCATGTAAGCTTTGGATCAACCTGATATAGCTTGATATTTAAGTTTTCCCTTCATCTAGTTCTGTGTGATCTTATAAGCAGCTTAAATGGGAGAAAACAGGGAAATCCTGTTTGGTGCCGAGCTGATTGATCCACATCAGCACTGACATTAACTCAGTGCCAAATAGAATTTTCCTTTATTTTTTTTTTCAAGCAGAGGATCTGGATCAGGGAAATAAATATCAGGGGTGGGGCCTACGAATGTTTCAACAGTGGGCACCACTGTCCCCGTTGTTTCTTGTGGTGTGGTCCACTTGAGCTTCGGATCAGCAGAGCTGAAAAAAAAAAACGGATTTACGGCGTCAATAACAAATATACAACACGTTAGCCCCACAGATGGCGTCCCCAGCCCCAGGTGTATCCCATGCAGTAGGTGATGCACGCAATCCGCTTATGATCTTTGAATACTAACTTCCTTGATTCTGTCAAAAGAGGAATGCGATTTTGCCGCCGCACATGGAGAATGGCAGAACACAAGTGCTCTCTAAATGGCCATTCACATGTTCAAATGTGGTTGACTGGCAGAATGGCAGAACACAAGTGATAATTTCAAAAAGATCTGCATGAATGAAAAATAAAATTATCAGTTCGATCTAAAACTTTTGTAGCCCATAAAAAGTTTATATTGGTCATCATCACCGTTTCTACTGGTATGGTTCAGCGGAGATTTGAATCTTCTCAAGATTCTGAATAGTGTCCTAAAATGATATAGGAAAGTAAACAGATGAACACCGTGGATATGCAAAAAAAAAAAATACATCAAGGTGGGCCCCACATGGTTAGGGTAACACCCACTAAGCTGTTACCCTGGTAACAGCTAATTTGCTCCGGTTACAAATGAAGATGTGTCATTTAACAAGCATTCCTTCTGGTCAAATCTGTGTCCTGTTCCACCATATTTACCACTGAATAACACCCTAGTAGGTGTTTCCCTCACCGCGGGCCCAAACCCTGATGTATATGTTGTATAACCATGCAGGCCACCAGTTTTTTCAGCTCATTTTAGGGCATGGTCCCAAGATCTGAGTCTCAATTGGACCACACAAAATTAATTGAATTTCCACCATTAAAACTTCTTGGACCACAAAGTTTTGGATCAAGCTGTTATTTGTGTTTTCTTTTCATAAAAGGTTTGTGACCTTATCAACATGTTGGATAGAAAATAAACATTACCGTGGGCCCTAGAAAGTTTTTAATGGTGGGCATTCAACAACCACTTTTTTCTGTGGTGTAGTCCACTTGAGATTTGAATCTGCTTCATTTTTGGAACCATGCCCTAAAATGATATGGAAAAATGGATGTACAGCCTGGAAACACCCAATCCTTCCTTGTGCCCTTATTCTTGAGGAATTATAAGATCCTCTTACAAGGCTTAGGCCCACGGTTGGGTAATCGAGACCATTGATCCGTTTCATTTTCGGGTTAGATAGGGCATACCCAAATCCTCCTTGGTAGCATGATCATGGCCTCTCATTTCACAGAATATAAATGTCCAGTTAAGAAAGCAAGTTGCTAACATATTAAAATGCAGGGATCTTGTAGAAAATGGTTTATGCATGGTGGATGCAACAGGCTAACGGTCTGGATTACCAAACCATGGCCCCATTTGTAAGAATTGAAAACCGAAGTATAGTGCGGAAAGCCTTGGGTCGAGGATCTTGACTGTGTTGTTTCTATATATACCGTAAAAGCCTTGAGTTTGGAATCCTAACTTGTAGGCAAGAGAGAGAGAGATATTCTGAGGGTCTAAGGTTCGTTTTAATTCCCTTATGCTTTTGTTGTAATGTTTATTCCCTTGTTTTGTATTTGGTAAGACATTTTGGATTGTTTGGTCCTTATGTATTTTGTATAGTGGCCCATTAAAGAGCACCATGAATAGGACGTTCCATATTTGTGATTCAATTCCCATGCGGCTAATACCAATCCGTGGCCATGCAAAGCTGTGGACTTCTCCCATCTTCACAAATAAGCCATGCATGAGACAATAGGATCCCATGTGGATGGGCCAAAGTACCAAAATCCCGAAGATGGGATAATTTTTGTTTGCACAACTGATAGATTTTGTCTTTCTTTGGTGTTTTTTCCTCTTATATATATATATATATATATATATATATATATATATATATCTGTGTGTGTGTGTGTGTTACATCTTGTTAAAGAGAGCTTATGAATTTCCTTTATGCTCAAATGCTTAATTTTATTCAGGTTCTTTTAAGAGCATGGATATGAAATCTTAGATTTTTAGATGTCTTTGGCAACATGGATTTTCAAAAAAAAATATGAGAGTATAGGTGGTATGTTCACATAATAATGAATGTGATGTGTTAAATGCATTCAAATATACTAAATATAACATATTTCTACAACATATAAGACGATCATTGTATTAAGCCCATCATAAGACAATATTGGTCTTAAAAATACGGCAATTTAAGATTTTGTAACGCAGGAAAGACGTGGGAGGTCGATCACCGTCTTTCTCACTAGGGGTTCCTCGAATCAACGAGAAGAAATAAAGAGATAAAAGAAAATAATTCCAAATAAATTATAAGATAATTGATTGATTTCTCTAAAACGAAATTAAAATGCATATAAATAGGAAACTAAACCCTAGATAAAATAACAGACTCCAACTCAAACTCAAACTCCTAAAAAATGCAACTTACTACAAATAGTAAACTTACTATTTATAGAAGTCTCTCGATCCTACTAAAACTCATGATTTTCGGCCAAAAATAGAAAGTGTTCAAACGGGCCCAACCATGTTGTACTACTAATTATTCTAAGCCATTTTCATGTTGGGCACTAACTCTAAAACCCTACGGATCAAGTTATGATCGAATTAAAACTTATTATAAATAGTAAAATTGAAAAAGAACTAACCTAATGACTGTCAATCTGGTTGAATTTCGCAATTCTGGCTTGGCAACCTGGTATAGTGGGTTGGGTGGCTAAAGTAGCTCGAGCTACCCCAAAATCATATATTTTATGTCAAGAAACTCATTCTAGATTGCAAGATATGACCATTTTACGGTCCTGATGGTCTGGATCACTTCTGACCCCGACCGGTTTTCTTTTGGTTCATCTAGGCCATGTAATAATCGGCGACCAGCTCTACATCATTTTGGCAAGTAGATTGACTGATTTCTTAATTGTGAAGCAGACATCTAGACATTTGAAAAAAATAATTTAAGCTATTAAATAATACAAATTAAATGAAAATTTTGATTATTTTCTAGATATAATCCCTCCAATTTTACCAAACAAAATCATCTGTTTCCTCATGTGCCAAATAAATTGTAACTAGTATGAAAGCCATAAACCCATGAAGAACATTTATCACATGAACCATAAACATCAGCATAACGACCTACAAATACAATGTAGTATTTCTTTTGCGCCACTCCACTCATTTCACAATCCTCCTCCTTACTTTCTTGTTGTTTCAAGAACTATATAAAAGCCCGTTGGATATTACTTAAAGAGGTAAATAGCTCGTATTTGTTACCATTAAACCCATTTACCTTTTTTTTTTTTTATAATATTCTTCCCAGGATATATAAATTTCAGAGCATTGTCTAACAAATACGACATAGTATTTTTGTCACGGCATTATAGTTTCAATCTATATAGAGATACAGATGATTAATGCGTAAATTAAAATTAAATGTACCACAAATTTAAAAGCTTTAATACTATAATTCTTTATTTGCGATAATGAAAAAAAAACATAATCAACTTTAATCTTTCATAATATTCTCTAGAAATATATGGCTCATGTATGGCCGCATTTGAGACGAGCTTTTTTATTTTTTTTTTATTGTTAAGGTTAGTACACACACCCCATTGTTAATACAACCACCCCCACTGTTAGTACACCCACACCCCACATTTGAGACGAGCTTTGCCATTTGTGGATTTCTACAAAATGTTTCTCTTTCCACCTTGTCTTCGGTGACGGTCATAAACTCAGTTAGGGGTGTGAGAGAGATACTCTTAGATGCGGATAAACCAATGCATCACGGTAGGCCCCTCCACTGATCAGTATGGATGCTTTGCGTCCTCACTGAGGAAGGACGCAATCTGCAGACTTCCTACTGATGCATCCTTTTCGGTCATAAGTTATACCATGGGGTGTGGCATGTGCAAATGCACGTGGAGGGAGTAGGTGAGAGAGATATGGAAGGAAAGGGTTTAATCTCATCCTTTTCGGTCATAAGTTATACCATGGGGTGTGGCACGTGCAAATGCACGTGGAGGGAGCCGGTGAGAGAGATATGGAAGGAAAGGGTTTAATTTCACCAAGTGCGGCCTACATGTGAGGAGAGAAGCACTATATATTCTCACTTTTACTTTTATGATGTTGTGACTCATTCTAGCTTTAGATTTGCAACGTCTTAACATGTGCTATCATAATAAATTTAAGGGTGTTATTGTTGCACATTTATCGTAGTGGGCTGCATGGAGCCTTTGTTGCTAGGTAGTTATAGGCTACATGGCAAAGAGGGAGAGAAGTAACGTAGAAGACAAATAACCTTGGGGTTGAGCCACCGCAATGAAAAACTACTTTTTAGAGCTTCTATTGACGAGGGGTAAAATCAACCAAAAGCTTCTCGCCTTGTATACAGGACTAGATGTATGGTAGGAGGAGAGAGTACAGACGATATAAAAATAAAGTGATGGAGAGAAATTAAAGGTGCAACTACACAATGTGAGTTGTATAAAGGGAGAGAAAGTGATCAGAAGGGTTTTAATGGTGGGTAACCCATGCCACATTTTCGGATGTTGTGGCCCACTTAAGATCTACCTCGTTTTTAGGATAAGATTTTAAAACGAGTAGGAAAAATAAAATTTAGACATGGATTTACTTATCTGGTTCAAGTTCTAAACTCTAGAGATCAAGATGGACAAATTCATCTTCTAAATAAGCTTTGAATGCCCCATTCTTATGATAAATCACAAGGAAGATGACTTGATAGGGTTAGGATTAGAGCCTAATGGTGTTGGCTATGATAGTGGCTTCTAAGTCACTAAAATTCCTCTTTTAAGCCCAAAAAACCGCCTCTCTTGCTTTTATAAATAAAGCTCCAATGGTCATAAAACGGGTAGAAAATGACTTCTTCGATGGCATCGAACTTTGCTTCGATGGCATTGGAGATACCTTCGTTGACATAGAAACCAAACTTCGATGGGATCGAAGAATTGTCCAGAGAGTTTCTTCAGTTGCTGGACATTTAGTTCGATGACATCGATCACTCTTCGATGACATCGAACAAGTCACTTCGATGGAATTGAAAGGCTGTTCGATGGCATCGAAGAACTGTCCAGAGAGTTCGAAATTATTGCTGGACATATGTTCGATGGAATTGAATTAGTCTTCGATGGCATCAAAGTGCCATCAAACTGAATTTCGATGGTATCGGAGTTTAATCGAAAATTGTTGTTTTGGGCATATTGTTTACAGTAGTTTGCACATCTTTTATTAGCCTAATTTATCTTATTTTTCTATATGATTTAAGGCTAATGATGATGACTAAGGATTTTTCTATATGGTTTAAGTCATGTAGAGGTTTAGGGTTATTTTGGTTCTAAGGGTTAGGGTCACCAAGGCATCTCATTTACCTGTTCTTCTTTCTTGATGCTTCTTGTCCACTTGAATCTTTGGTCTTTAGCTTACCAAGGCTTAACCAAGATTACAACACATTGACACACATGATTAACAAATAAGGTGCACTAGTATGCTACAAAAAAGTGCACTAACATAAACTACCTCCTTCGATCTTTCTTCCAGCTAACGAGATTATAACCCTCATCCAGCCGAGATGATCAAAGATTGGAAAGATAAATGCCTCTAACGCTCATTATTCTGTCTTTACGCTTCTCTATGGCTGGATCTAAACTTAAACGCATAGTTCTACATGTAGGGCCTACTGCGATGTTTTCATGTGATCTTGATCAGTCCATAATGTGCTCCCACTCCCTTTCTCCTCAGATAAAAAATGAAAAAGAAGAAGATCAGGTCTATTCAGAAGCTCAAGTAGCCCACACTATGTAAAATCATGCCTAAAATCTTTATATTATATTTTGTTGCGCACCGCAGTTTTCATTCAGCCTGCATTTTCTGGTATCCATTCATCCTGGTGGAAGGTGTCCTCAGAATGGAATAGATGTCATATATAAAAACATGGATAGCTCCACACACAAACTAGAACATTGTTAATGTTGGTCATCCCCATAACTCTTCCCTGTGTTGTGGCCCACCTGAGTTTTGGATTGACCTGATTTTTGGGAAAAAGGTAGAACATTAGGGCAGGCAAATGAAGGTCTGGATGTTATGAAAATATCATGGTGAGCCTCCACATAAGTTCGTATTGGATCTAGCTTCATGGAACTAACCTACTCATTCTGTTTGCATGCAATTGTTGTTTCATAAACAGTTATTATTTTTTTTTAACCTTAGATTAGAGAAAAAAGGACTTGAAAATTCATCAAGGATATTTTTGAATTTAAAGCATCAACCAGCTAGCCGTTTCCATAAAAACGAATCCGATTGGGAATCATTCCTTATTATGCACACTTAGGTAGACATACTAGAACATTTTACCAATGCAAAAGCATACATGCACATAAATGCCCGTAATTCATGATATGATAAGATCACATACGCATAATTGAACCAATGTCTTCTATCCTCATAAGAAAAAAGTAATTATTGATGCCATTATTCACTGAGGTTTGCTACAATACATCCCGACGTATTGATATTTTAAAGTTTGGGGCTGTAGCCGATTGATTTGGGTAATGTCGCAATGATCAAAACCATTTATATGGTGGGCTTTGCCATAGATGCATGCTAGGAAGATTTTTTTTTTTTTTTTTTTTTGTTCTTTTTGTATTTTTGGTTTTTTGAAGATCGCAAGTTCCTATCGATGTGTCACAAACCAATAGCAATACATTGGAACGTCTTGTAGCATACCTGTCTTTCGCATCTTGAAAATGAAACCTTAAGGCACGATTAGTGAACAAACTTGTTTTTATTGTAGATTGCCACCATATGGCCGACAAAGCGGAATCAGATAGTAAGAAAGCTTCTAAGGAAGAGAAACACAAGGATGAAGATAGCAAGAAGGTGAAAGAGAAGAAAGAGAAAGACGAGAAGAAGAAGAACAAAGGTGAAGAGGGTCACGAAGATAAAGAAAGTGGAGGCAAGCAGGAGAAGAAGAAGAAAGATAAAGGCAAAGAAAGTAAAGAGAAATCGACGGACCCAGCGACGCTAAAGCTCAAATTAGAGAAGCTTGATGCCAAGATGGAGGACTTGGCAATTAAGAAAGCAGAGATTCTGAAGCTGCTCAAGGATGCCGAGCAAGGCACTGGGAAATCGACGGAGGTTGACGGTTAGCCATGGTTCCATTGCAGTATATGTCTGTGATTAAAGGGAATCGAGAATTTCGAAAATAACAAATGCAGATGATGGTAGTTTAAAACAGGGATTGACAGTGATCTCAAACAAACCATAATTTTTGGATTATGTTTTTGACAATTTTGAAACTGGATACTCTAAGCAGAGAATGTCTGGTCGTTTGGTATATTTATCAACAGATTCTATATTTTTGTGTTTTTCTATAATTTAATCTGCTTGCTTAAGATGCATCTGGTTGCACGATATATGATAAAATTTCACGATCAATCAGTCTAATTTGGTACAAAATATCATGCTTTTTATGATATTTGGAGCAACCAAACGCACATTATCCTTGCCGAGAAAAAGAAAAAGAAAATATAAAATGATGGCCCTTGGCATCAACACACACCTTTATGGGGAGCACAGGTACCTACTTGGAGTCGATAAGGTGCTTCCAACAGTGAAGATATACATATGGAAAAATCAGGACAGTTCATTCATCAGGTGGGGCACACTTTACCTTGGACGTCAACTGTTAGCAAGCTTTCCCAACCATCCATTCTTTTGGTAGAAGAGTAGGCCTACTTGATGATTCGACCAACCTGCATTTTGGGTGTACTCATCTTCGGGGTGGGAGATACGCTATGCATGTAGGCTTACTAGATTCAAGCAAAGTTGTTTTGGGACAATCTGTTAGGGCTAGTTCTGTTAGCATATGCTATCCAAGTCATACTTAAGACAGTCATTCCATTCCTTATTTATCAAACACCTGGGACAAGGAGTAATGATCCATTATGGCAAATGTGAAGCTTAGGGCCTGTTTGGATACTACCAAATAAGTTACTTTTTAACTTAACTGAAGTCATTAAATTACTTTTAGCACTTAAGCTAATTTAGTAAGCATCATTGAAGAGTAAATTATCACCTAAAAACTACTTATCTTAATAAGTTATTTTTTTTAAAGCCTTTTGACTTGTTACTTTCCTACCTCTCTGTGCGCGCGTGCGCGTGTACATATCAAAAGAAGCTCTCTTTAGGGGTGCACACGGTTCGGTTTGGTCCGGTTCTAGGGTGAAAATGGAACTGAACCGTTTCCAACGGTTCCAGGAAATCCGGAACCGGACTGTTAGCACCCTAGAACCAAACCGGAACCGGACCGTAAAAACCGGTTCGGTTCTGGGTGTTTTATAATCTAGCCCAATTGCATTGGATTCTTTCATGGAATGCAATGTGTTTGTTAGATCTACATATCTATCCTCATTGTTAGACAATGTTTAGGTGGGCCACATTTAAAAAAAAATCAGATAGATCCAAATTTTAAGTGGACTACTCGACATGAAACAGTGAGGGTTGAACACCCAAGGTTTGGTTCTAAGTTCGGTTCCATGGTACGGTTCATGTTCCGGTTTAGTTCTACAAAACCCCAAACTAAGAACCAAACCGAACTAACCGGTTCTTTGATTTTCGGAACCAGAACCGGAACTGGTGCACTTCAGAACCAAACCGAACCGAACCAAACTAACCGATTCCGGTCCAGTTTACCGGTTCCACCAGCTCCATGTGCACTCCTAGCTCTCTCTCATGATTCATGTCAAGCGTTGCTCTCTCATATGGTCCATGTTAAACGAGGCCCCACATCATGGACTATCCCATCAAAGGGGGGCTCACATAGTGGACGGTCCACATCAAAGATGGCTCCCACATGATGGACGACCCCATATTAATGTAGACCCACATAACGGATGGTCCACATTAAAGGTCGGCCCACATCCAAAGAGACCAACAAGATGGATGGCCCACTTCAAAGGTGGGGCCAACATGATGGACAATCCACATCAAAGGTAGGCTCCACGTGATAGGTAGTGGATATTGAAGCTGGTCCCACATGATGATGGCCCATATCGAGGTAGACCCACATGATGGATGATCGACATCAAAGTTCAGACCCTAATGATGAATGGCCCACATCCAAGGGGAGCCCCCCATAATGGGCAACCCACATTGAAGGTGGGGCCCACATGATGGACAACCCACATCAAAAGTGGACTTCACGTGATGGGCAATTAATAATGGTGGGCTCCACATGATGGATGATCCACGTCAAGGTGGGCCTCACATGATGGACGGTCTACATCAAAAGTCGACCTAATGAGAGTGGCACATATCCAAGGCGGTCCCACATGATGGATGACCCACATTGGAGGTGGGTCCATATGATAGGTGGTCCACATCAAAGATGGGCACCATATGATGGGCGACGGATATTGAAGATGGGCCCTACATGATGGACAATAACATTGATGGTGGGCCCTACATTATGGATGACCAACATCAAAGGTAGGCCCTACCGAATGAATAGTGCACATTAAAGGTCAGACCCTAATGCTAAATGGCCCACATCCAAGGTGGGCCCACATTAAGGACGGCTGACATTAGTAGGGGCTACACAGTGAATGATCCACGTCAAAATGTTGGGCCCACGTGATGAATGTGGATGTGAGGGGGCCCAAATAGACTTGAGAGATGATTACTTATGATGTTGAAAACCGTATATGCTTTCATAGTTTTTGGGCAATAAGTATGTTGTTTACCAAAGAAACTTATATGTTGATTAAGTAGAAACCAAGATAAGTAGCTAACATACACTCCAAACTGGTCCTTAATGTGGATGGTGGTGTATGCATCATTTCTAGCATATGTTCATATATGTGTCACATGTTCGGCGATTAAAGATTGATGGTGGCACGAGTGAGTCACTTGAACTTAGACGGTCCATATACAACACATATGATGCAAGCGCATGGAGCAATAAATTCCCAACGTGCAACAGATTCGGTACAGGTTATTCCACCTTTTCGCAAAGACAGGCAATCCTTGCTAACGGTCATGCACAAAGATATAACCTTATTTTCTTAGGTTTTTGTACATAAATAGGTCTTCTACACATGTGACATATAAAGGTATTTGTAAATAGGGAGAGTGTAGAGAAATGATATAAGTAGGCCAAGAAGCTTGAGAATGCAAATAGATCTAGAGTAATTAATCAAAAGCTTGCTCACAGATAATAGGCGTGATTGAGTTTCTCTGTAATTTTTTTTTTAAAGGTAATGAAATTTTTATTAAAAAAAAAAAAAACGATGCGAAAAAGGCCTCAAAGGCTAAAGCTCGAAGAAAGAGGAAAGGGAGCACTCATCGAATCCCTTTAAACAATAAGCCCATCCCAGATCATCTAGCTCTACCCTTCCAGAGAGTAGTAATTCTTTTGACTTCCTTGGAATCTTCATCTTGTTCCTCAGGGTATCTGATTCAAAAGTTAGGATTATTAGTTGAATATATACACCGACTACTAATCATGGATATTGTGAACATCTTATTCTGATATCGCCAATAAGATCCGGATCTTAATTCTGTTGGAGGTATCAGCAAACCCCCTGATATACATTGTTCTATCGTTCCCTAACAACTCGAGCTTTTAACGCAACCGGTCAGTAATATGGTATCAGAGCAGGACATCTGGTGTTCAATCTTAATATGTACCCCCTGCTCACTAATATGCTCACGGAGACAAAGAAGAATGAAATATAAAACAAATGATCTTGACATTTTAAACGAATAAGCATTTGTATATGAGACATGCACCTCACCTTTTCAGGGAGAGCACTTGCCAACTGGGGAAGTCTGTGGGACAGTAGAGTGGTTCATAAGGTGTCCTCCACCGTGAAGATCAGCACAAGGACTAGTGCCAGTTATAACTAATATGGATCAGTCCCAGACCTGAATTTAAATTCCTGATTACTTAGATGCCCAAAAAAAGAAGCCCAAACCCAGCCCACTGCCACCTCAAAATTCGCCATTGATGCATCAACCTGATACTATGCCTATCGTTGCTAGGTTTGTCGATATATGCATATACCACATACAATGCATGTTTATACTGATAAGTGGTATATTGCTATCAATCGCGAGTACCATGAAAATAATTCGAACCAGGGAACCTTGTTATGGTAGGTAGTGGAGCATGATATATGATCAAATGATACATTTATCACAGGCGCACACACATATGGGAAATGCTAACATCCCCACTTTCATAGGATGTTAGATGTCCCAAAAATATTTTAAGTGAAACATAGCATGGCCATTCATCAATTTTGACCATTCACTACTCATTTATACTATTGGGTCTAGCTATGGTGTAAAAATCATGCTAATCTGATGATCCTAACCATCCGATCGATGATCCCACTTTGTAGTTTCGATCATCTTTAAATGCCTATACGATAGATCCCACCTTGAGTTGCTCATGATTCCAAAGAAGCACTTGGATTTAATGATGCCAAGTATCCAACCCATGGGTCATAAGAACAGATAGTTGTAGAAGACTTATATGCGTCTACACAGTTGAAATGAGATGGTAGAAGAAGGGTGGAAATGAGGCTGTAATGTAAGAAGGTTGGTTCTAGCAATAGAGGTTGTGGGTAATAATCCCATCAAGAATCTATAAAGAAAAAGGACATGAATGAATTAATGCTAGCAAGAAAGTACCTCTAATTGTTTTTTTGCAAATTGATTAGTGACAACTTATGTGAGGAATGAAGCCTGGTCCGAGATCAAGCCTTAAGATGAAAGAGAAGTCATTTGATCTCGAACCCAACTTCATTCCAAACATTTGAGTTGTCCCTGGCGCCACCCATCGTGTCCTGACCAGAGATAAGGCCACTCCTCCAACTGCTGCATGATTTTAAATAGGAAAGTATTCCTTGGCCCTCCCTGATGTTCTTTCCAAGGCATGATTAATAAGAAAGAATTTCAGTATACTATAAATTGTTGAGCACTAGTTGACCTCTATTGAAGATTCCTACTTAGAGTGGGAAGGCCTAAGATACATAAGCTTGCTTCACTTCATCCCTTGATTCCCTCTAGAGGTGCAGAATACTTCATTGATGGACCTTAATGACATCAAAGTATACAACTGGATGCCATTGAGTCGTTCTTGTTGTAAAGAAGAATGCGAGTTCACTGCAGAAGAGCACCGTGGATGGCACACATGCACACAACCCATGTACAATTGACATGCACGGATATCGACCCCAGATATGCAAATTGAGGGCCCACTATCAATATATCATATCCATAAGACCAACGATCCGATGGTCTTAGTTATGTCATTAGTGTCCATTGAATTGATCAGAAAGGATAAATAGTCAATGGTCCAGATTCATTGGGTGAATCATGATGTTATGATAATTCAACTAGCTAGTGTGCTTTTGGGTCATGTTCCATCCACAGTGGGGCACATAACTTGGACAGTTTGGATAGATGACTGTGTATGACTAGTGTAAGATGGATGTTGGCATGCATAGAATCCAAGAAATGCTACAAGAGTATCATGTCGTAATTTAAGTGATGATTCTCAACCACTGATGTCACCTAGTTGTAGAAGAATTTATCCCAGGTGTACGTGATTACTCCATCCATATGAAAAGGAAAAAGGAGGACAGGAAATGCATGAATATAAAAGTCTTCTCGCTCTAGAGTTTCTCAAACTAAAACTTTTCCCTCAGAGTTAAGGCAAAGGAGGGGCCCATCAAGCAGCACTTGCCAATTCGGAAAAGCTATCATGATCCACCTTACAAGTTACTAAGACATGCATTGTCTTGTCTGCCGTTCTTTAGAAACTGGAAAAGTAGAGGCTCGGTTTAGTAGTCTCCAACCCACCTTAAATTGTAGTTTTCTGGACCTACCTCACACACATATAGGCCACACTCTTGGTCATCCTGCTTTTCATTCCGCGGATGCATTATGGAAGTTCCGTAAGACATCTATTAGGTAGGTCTCGCATGATTATCAGTGTAGATCGTATCATTGGATTGTTGTGATAAGTATTACCGGTGGGCCCCATTATGGTTGTCGTCTTTACTGATGGGTCTGGGGTGGTATCCGTGGAATGCTGCCCTGTGAGGGGGCCCCTTCCCACCTTTTCTTGGCTGGATCACACACACTCTCTCTCTCTCTCTCTCTGCTGCTCTATCCTATGCTCTTTTCTTTTTCATGTAGAGAGGATGGTATTGACTCAGATAAAATAACGCATGTGACTTGGAGTTGCCACTTGAGAAAAAAAGTTTAAAATTTATGGCTGGCTAGAAACCATAGAATCGCTTGTGAAATGAGAGATCCGAAAATCTCTTGATCTGAATGACTCTTGCGCTCGATTGGTCTACGGTTGGATATCCTAAGTTATGGCATTGATGACACAAAATAAAGGATTAGGCACAATTTTCTGCCTGCACTAAGTACGGTTTCTAATTTACAGGATTCTATATATTTCAAGGATTCACGAGTAATTCTAAAACCAAATACTACATCTAGAGTCCAAATGCACAAACATTGAAGAAAACTAAAAGGAAATAAAAGAAAGCAAAAGAGTGAGAAATATGTAGTGTCGGCATGCTATATGTGGGATGTTAGGTATGAACTAATGGAGATGTGAGAATAAAAAAAAGTGAAGTCCTAACTCTACTCCGTGATAAACTCCATAAATTGGCAGCCGATCTATGTAAAGAAGATCGTGAAGGGGATGACTATCCAAGTTGCCGAAGCCCTTGCCAGTTGTTTCTACTTGTTGCTTATTGTTCCCAGTTGTTTCACATAAGGGAAGCTAGCTTCGAATTTATAGACATGATTAACGAGCATCAGATTCCTGCTAGTGGCTAATGTGGCAGATAAGCATACTTTTGAAGTCCTCAAGGTGATACCAGCCCGTGTGTATGATAAGGAGGCAGTTTATTGTCAGTAGGAATCAGATTTCCACCGATCATATTTCACCCACTTCGAGCCGTTTTTGCCACCCCAATAGGAAGCATGCCCCATCTATCGGTCTTGATCGGTGCCAGGTGGCCAGCGGGAATGATTTTCATCGGTCACTTTCAACCAATCCGGGTTTAGTTGGCCTAAGATGGGTCTGATTACTCCTTGAGTGCAATTTGTCTCCCTTTACAATGCTTCATGAAGCCAAATCTGAAGTTGATTGCTAGAATTTGTTGTAATCACTGTTGAGCTCTGAATTGTGCATAATCTAATCCCAATTCATCACACATTATGCATGGTTTTCATGATTTAAAGAATAATTTAATGCATGGTTTGTGATTGTAGGAATGAGAGAGAGACCTTTTGAATCCAATGCTAAAAGACCTCTTTAGGACACCTTGAGGATCAAAGGAAGAAAGCCCAAGAATGAAAGAAAGAAGCTATGGAAGATGGAGTTGAAAAATAAAGCAAAACACTGAAGAAATCATGTTAAAAGACCTGGCAGGGCCAGAAAAACCAAAGTACAGAACTGCAGGGCCATTAAAGTAAAATGCAGAAAGTTGCAGTTTCTGAAGATTGATCCAGAGATTGATCCGTCGATTGATCACTCAGCCTGAGCGATTGATCGACAGACTTGAGCGATTGATCGCTCACAGCAGAAATTGACAAAATTATTGCTGGACTGAAGCGCAGAATTGCGATTCATCACCCAGCCTGAGCGATTGATCGCCCATCCCGTAGATCAATCGCCAGAATGCAGATTTTTAAGAAATTTGGAAAAAACTCTCTAGACACTTTTTGCACCCTCCGATTGATCGCTGGACACTGATCGATTGATCGCCAGAAGTGACCGATTGATCTCTCAGTCAGTCGATTAATCGCCAGATCTGAAAAAAGGTAGTTTTTACAGTTATTTGAACAAGCGATTGATCGCCCAGTTTGAGCAATTAATCGACAATGCGCCCAGTTTAGAAATTTCTAAGTCTGGCTTCAATTTTCTCTACGCAGTGCGTAAATTCTACGCAAATTCTCGAATATTCTTCATTTGTGGAGTGTGAAAGCTATAAAAGGGGACATCCACTTCATAGCTAGGGTATCTAGCAACGTGGGGAGTAAAGGATTCAAGACCTAGGAGGCTTCCTAGCCTCCTACAACTAGTTTTCTTCTTCTAGTTCTAGTTCTAATTTGTTTTTATGCTTTTCATTAGTTAACCTCTTAGCTCAGGCTAAGAGGTGAAGCTTGTAGTAGATCTAAGATGCTTTAATTCATTTTTATTGGTTTCAAGTTGGATTTTTATTGATTGAACAATGGTTTGTTGAGTTTAAATAAAGTTCTAAGTAGTTTTTCTTAATCTTATGATGACTCATGGATGTTTGGAAGAATTGCTTTAGTTCTTAGTTGTTTTGCATAGTTATAGACCTGTACGCTTCGAGGAATCGGATTCAAGAGCTCTAGACTTGGTTCTTCATTTGGGAACTTCAAACCAAAATTCTACTTTTTGTGAGAAGTCTGAAACATGTATTGCTTATTTATATGATTTGGATGAAGTTCAAATCATAATATAGTTAAGCCTTGTGACTAGGGTTTTATGATTATTATGATTGTGAACTTAACCTATTGGAACTAGGATTGACCTATACACTGAGTGTGCTCAAGTCCTAACTTGAATTGAGTGAATTATGTTGATGAACAACACATGGGACAGACTGTTTTGCTGAATTAACCGCTCCATATCCGGCTAGATAGGATTTGATTTCGATTCTAGTTGTGTAATTGAGAAACCAATGCGAGTTATACATCAAGGATTGCTACAAGTGGATCCTCGGCACCCTAGTGCTTCTTTAGATTGTTAATTTCATCTCAAAGTACAGATTATTCTCCTACATTCATAATTACAGATTATTGTAGTTTGATTTCAATTAGAAATTATCAGAAGAAAGTCTGAGAATTCCTATATTAGTCCCTGAAAATGATCTCGGTCTCTACCGAATTATTACTACATTGCAACCCTACACTTGAGGAGCGAACAATCACGTAGAGTATTACATTCATTTTGTGGTGGGATGTCTATAGATGTCCCTTTTTGGCATTTCTCACAATCGAATGCCAAAGTGATAGACACCCCATCATTCTGGTTTGGGCTTTGTCGTAGTATGTATCGGATGTCACCTTATTGTCGACATTAGCCGATCATTTGGTATAAAGATAACTCGCACATACCATGGGGGTTGAGGAAAATGGTGCAATCATCCTTGTGCTTTCTACGACATTACGAGAACAACAATTGTAACTCTTTCGTGTCGTGGTTGGTATTTGACTAATGAATGATAAGCTGTCACCTTAGGAGTACTTATTGTCAGCTCGTCAAAGCGGTTAGTTGCCTTGCATTTTCTACAACCTTACGAGAAACTCACTACGCTACTTTAATCTATTAGACACCATGAGTATTCCGGACTAGGTGTGTGCAGGTGACCCTTACCCACGCGGTCGTCCATATTCATCACATGTGGTTACAATTGATCCCCTCCCACGAGTTAGGGCGTAGTTGGCCCTTACCTGAATTAGTTCATAATAAAACATGACCGAATTAACACTGGAAGTTCAGGCCTAGCATCCTCATTCCCATGTATGATCTTACGAAAAACTGATGACTCGAAAAAGTCTCAAAACCAATTATCATTGTTGCACCAGTTAGCGTCCACCAGGGAATATAGAAGACTTCCCAATGCCTTAGATATCGTATGCTTTTGTATTTTTTTTAAAACATTTTTTTGAATTTTTTTATTTGTTTTAAATAAGGCGCCCCCACATGTAGAACATTGTTCCATGGGGGTTTTTATTGTAGCATTTTTCAAAAGATTATTTCTAAGCCTTTTACTTTTGAAAGAATCCATCTAATTTCATAGGTGAGCGTCATCGGTATGGTTTATATTTTTACCCTTGATTTTTATTTTTTTTGAATTTTTTTTTAACACGGGGTCTAACATGTCATCCGAACTCCCGTGGGGATACCGATGGTGATGATTGAAGTTGGTTTTTATTGAACTTTTTTTGGATTTTTTGGAATAGGGTCTGGTTTTTCCTCTCATCTCTATTGAGGATTCCATTAGGGATGATCAAAGTCAGTTTTTATTGCAAGGTTTTTTAAATGATCCGCTCCATCGTTTCATCTCTACTGGGATATCAATGGTTACGATCAGGATCAACTTTTATTGCATATTTAATTTTTTTTTTTTTGAAAGATCCAATTCGTCATTTCTTTCCCTAATGGTCATGATTGAGATTACTTTTTATTGCACATTTGTTTTTGAAAAATACCAACATTAGTTAATCAGTGGGCCATCTTGATTTGATTCGTATGATTGATATTGAGCGGGTCATGTGGTTATGCATGCACATGTAGGGCCTACTAGGGCGCAATGAAGGATCCACCTAGCATGTTTGGGTCTTGTTGAGGAGTAATGATGTCACACATGCAACGAGGGGGAATGAACTGTACAATAGAAAGCATGTCGACCGGGGGCACAACCAATAGGAAGTCAAACTATCCGTTTTCCATGCAAATGGGATTGGACAACCAAAAGGCTATCAATGAGAATCAAATTCCCACTGGTAACAATTAAACCAACGGTCTATGCTACCACCACGTGAAAAAGGGCTAAATTCGGCACTGAAAATTCGGCGGTTCAGGTTAACATACAAAACAGGCTAAAAAATCGGTGGCCTAGGCCGACGTAAAAAACGATAAAAAATAATCAGCGGCCCCAGGCCGTTGAATTTTTAAAATTAGGTTTCTAAAAAAAACCCCCAAATTGTGATCTATTCTCTCTCTCTCTCTCTCTCTCTCTCTCAGTTGCTGCCTTGCACCCCGGCTGGCCATCCCCCCCTCTCTCTCCTTCCCTCCCTCTCCGTCGCTGGCACCAACGACTGCCCCCACCCCCATCTCTCTCTCTCTCTGGCCTCCAGCTGGCTGTGCGCCACCCCTCATCTCTCTCTCTCTCTCCCCCCAACTTCGGCGCTTGGCTGGGCCGCACCATGCGCCACCCCTCATCTCTCTCTCTCTCTCTCTCTCTCTCTCAACTTCGACGCTTCGTTGGGCCGCACCCCCCACTAGTCCCGCGACCCCCCCCCCCCCCTGCTGGGCTGCCCCCGCCAGGCCCTCCTACCAGATTGTCCTTGCCAGCCCGTATCGCCGTCGCCCCCACATCTTCCCCTGCCCTAGGTAATCTGAGAATTTTTTAATTTTTTTGATTTGTTAATTTGTTTAATTAATTCGTTATTTTGTTCAATTAATTATTAATTTATTTAATTTGAGAAATGTTGGGGTCCACTGTCTTGCGTCTGTTTTATTCACGTCGTCAAAAGGTAGGGCCCACTTTGATGGGGTGGGGCCCACTTAAACTTTGGGTCTGCCTCATTTTTGATGTCATTCCCTCAAAATTAAACTGGCAAAATAGATGGATGGTGTGGATATAACACATACATCATGGTGGATCTAAATGAATGTTGAGTTGTGGTCCTTAGAAGGTGGGAAGCGCTGTTGAGATAGTGATAAAGCTTTACATTTGCTATAGACAACAATAAAATCATGGAAATGAGTACGGGTACCCGGATGTGCGTCGGAGCTATCCGTGGTTGATTTGTTTTTGTTCTGAGTGTGGCTAGCATATTGTGTGGCCCACATGCAATGATGTTTGGATAATTAGAAGCACGATTTTGGTGGGATGATGATCTGAACCGTCTGTGGTCTTGTTACTAACATGTAACATATACAATCTTTTAACTTTCATTGATGATCCTGACCTTTGAATTTCAATCTCAATATAAATTATTTAGTGCAAGCTTTTGGGTGTGTGAAATCATAAAAGGTTCGAAATGGCCAACCATCTAAGATGGTTATTATGGGTGGGCCCGTGCCCAACTAGTCCACCCAGTGGAAGTAGAGGTCGCAATGGATGGGTGGGCCAGTGCCCAACTAGTCCACCCAGTGGAAGTAGAGGTCGCAATGGATGGGTGGGCCCGTGCCCAACTTGCTTCTAAAGTGGGTGCCTGCCGAGCTAAATGAGTAGTGGGTCAGGCTCAGACTAGGAAATGTAAACCCACTTAAGTAAATAGTCAGGTTTGGGCTAAACCCTACCTAGCCCAGTCTACGTTAATGGGTTGTGCCAAATGATCCAATCAAGTCGAGTCCATGTTAGTGGGTCATTCATTATGACAGACCTTGGATGTGGACCATCCATTAGGGGGGGGACTGTTCATTATGAGGGGCTATTATGAGGAGCCTACACTTTTATGTAGATCATCCATCATGTGAAGCTCACTCCATCCATTATGTGGGCCCACCTTGACGTGGACCATTCATTGTGTGGGTCCCCACCTTCATTATGGGTCGTTCATCATGTGGGCCCACCTTCAAATACCATCATCCATCATGTGGGTCCCACCACTAAACCCTAACCTGATGAATATGTTAAAATAGCTAGCTAGTTTGTTTTGAATGCATGTTAATAATGAAATCATCTTGCTTAGTAGCCTTAAACTTAGATCATGTTTTTGCCATCGCAGTCCATAGCCAATGCACGCTCGACCCTAAGGGAGTTGTTATGGTTGGACTTACCCGACCTATCATCTTCAGGTCGGGTCAAAGAAATACCCAAATTGATCAACATTCTTCGGGAAGACTATCAAGATGATTCGATTGATGAATGGTTATACTCTTTATATGCGATTCCATGTATCGTAGTCGAATATGAGGCAGCAAAAATGATTTACGAAGAGGCGATTTTCTCTCTTGCTGAACTTACCAAGCACCCAGAACCATCATTTATAGATTCTTTAGAATTGAGCGTGCACCTGAGTGGTACTTCTTAGAATATGGAATATGCTTATATGGAGTATAATGAGTTACGATAGTGAGACATTTGAGAAATATTTAATTTCTTTTTAGTTGTATTGTATTTATAAATGTATTTTATAACTCATATGATAAAGAATCATATGTTTAATTTTTTAAATGGAGAACAGTTTGGGTGTATGTATTCCTTAAGTTAATGCATTCCTTTTGTGTGTATGTATTTATGAAGTAGTTTCTTTTATATTTATCTTGTATCAAATTCGATAAATATGTGTGTCAATGTATAGATGATGTCTTAGACGCCCACAATTCCAATCAAAGAGTGGATGAAGGAACCACTGTTAGAAGTAGAGTATCTCAAAGGTGTTTTGAAATTCATAAGGTACTTGAGAGAAAATAATTAGAGATTAGGGGGCGATGACTACTATTTTATCTCTATGTTAATTGCAAGAATTTGTTAGGAGGGAGAAAACAATTAAAGACAATTTCTACTCATTTAATTTATGATGGTATGATACCTCTTATACATCATGAATTTTCCATGGTGAACGACTTGTAAGTACCAGTCGAGACTGGTATGTCTGCTATCAATCGTAATGAAAATATATTTCTATGGATGACCGATATGGTCAATGAAGCTTGTGGGCACTTTTTTTAGGATAATAATGTTGAAGCGGCATGCATGGATGAATGTAATGATGCAAACGACGTTTAAGATTCTGATGATTCACCGGATGATATTCATTATAGAAAGATGATGGAGAATGCAATATAACTCTTATATCCATCGTGTCGAGTAGAAGATACAAAATTATTGTTATAGCTGAGTTCTTAAGCATGAAGACAAGACATCAGTGGTCACACAATAGCTTCGATGAGTTGTTACAATTTCTAAAAATGATAGTGCTAGATAAGAATACTTTACCAGATAATACTTATAATGCAAAGAAGATGATTAAAGATTTGGGAATGGAGTGTCAGATTATTCATTCATGCCCTAATGACTGCATATTGTACTGGAAGAAACATGAACACAAGGAGAGTTGTCTTAAATGTAGTGAGAGTAAGATGAAAACAAGTTAATGAAAAGAGGTCGAAGAGCAAATGTTTATCGTAAAAAATTTTAAGATATTTTCCATAGCACCAAGGTTGAAATGAATGTACAGTGTACCATAGATTGCGGAGAAAATGAAATGGCATGCTAATGTGGAACAAGGAGGAAGCGGGATGCAAATGCAATATCCGATGGATTCGACGTGTTGGAGAGGAGTGGATCGCAAATGAAAAGAATTTATCCGCGGAGCCACGTAATGTTCAGTTAGGACTTGCAACTGATGGATTTAATCCTTTCGGAAACAAGAATAACTCATACAGTTGTTAGCCTATTATGATAGTTTCGTACAATCTACCTCCCTCCTTATGCATGCGTAAAGAGTTTACGATGTTAACACTGCAGATTCCTGAAAAAAATGGTTCAGGACATGACATTGACGTATACTTGTAACTACTAATTGTAGAGCTGAATGAATTGTGGTCGAACGGAATTGAAACTTATGACTCTACTACTAAGCGTAGGTTTACAATGAAAGCAATTTTGTTATGGGCCATACATGAATTTCTTATGTATGGCCATTTGTTAGGTTGTAGGACCGTAGGAGAGTTTAGTTGTCCTGTTTTTTGTGAATGGATAGATTCAGTTTGGTTAAAACATGGAGGAAAGTTTGCATACACGGGGCAAAAAAAATTCCTAATAGATTGAAGGCATCCATGATGTAGTGATGAATGAGTGTATGTAAAGGAGTGAATCCAGTCTCTCCCAAGCAAAGAATTATATTTGGACGAGGTATCGAGCACAAAAATGTAATCAACATCCTCTTAGTGCCTACGGCCAATTTGACCGGTAGCACATTGTGGGTGTTTGTGACACCCCTGACAAAATTACTAACTGTGACATCAGATAGAATTAAGTCAGTTGGAGTCTTTCCCAGTTTTGTCACCATTCTAACTTGGAGAAGATTAACTGTGGCCCCATTATTAACAAAAATCATAGTCATTGGACAACCCTCCAGATGAGTGGATATGTATAATGGCTTAGTTGTTGAGTCATAACATGAGTAGGTCTTTCAATCACAACCCTTTATGAAGATGCACCCAACTCCACGGTGACAATATTCATTAGTGGCGTCGAACTTGCCCCTGATACTGCCTCAACTGTCTCCGGGGGAGGAAAAGAGGCATGTTAAATTACCACGGGAGGGCTAAGGTCCTTTACATCACTCAACATCTCATTGGGGTGAGAGGGTTTTCCCTAGAAATATGATGGGAGAGTGAGAACCATATTACAATCAAACACCATGGGTGACAACTTCCCAAAAACAATTTTTGATTCCAAACATTGCCCCTTAAGTGTTTCCTGACCAGATTACTTTTCGTGACCAACATTTATTCGCTCATCATTCTGATCAATCATTGGTGTGATGTCTTACTCGCGGGGAGGTGCGGATACCTCTAATGCTTCATCCGCAGCCATGGGTTCTTCAATCAACAGATCATCGTCTGCAAACCATTGACTACTTCATCATCATCCGTAAACCATTCATCACTAAAGTAGTCCAATGAATCTTCACCCTTTTCGATATTCACAAGCTCAACAACATCGTTGGGCTGAGTGTGCTCCTCACTCGGTTATTCTTCCATGACCTAATCATCCATGAAATGCTTCAGAACGGCATTTACCATGTTTACGGTTATCGGTTCGCCTTCGAGTTGGGGAATTTTCTAAAAGGGATGCGCTTGTATAGTCTCTACTCGGGATGAGTTTTCAACTTCAGCCCCTTCTCTTCTCTTAGCTTCCTAATGCCGTTGCCATCGGCGCTTCTGAGTTCTTGTCATTATCTCAAGAACTACGAGAATTTTGGGTGCCTTACCTTTTCCAAACTTCCTCTTGAGTCAGCGGAGGTGATCTAACCATCCTTGGCCTACGGGGAATTCGCTGATCTCGATAGTCACAAGATGATAAAGATTCTTGTTGGTAAATTGAAATTTGACTATTAGCTTCCTATGCAACTGCGTATCTATTTTGTTTTAATTACCGTTGCGGCATCCCAAACCCCTGCATTCTTCTAGCGCAATGAATGCACATCTAGGAACCCCGATTGCCATGCTGCACTACTTTCGGTCGCCATGTCAAATGCACATTACCTAAATGTGATTAATATTGTCTAACTCTCGGTTGCCATGACGTACGTCGGTGACTAGCAGGACCAAGATTTACTTTTAATCGCAGCTGATCAATATTCCGAAGATTGACTAGGGCCATATTGGCCTCCACGACAGGTGAGAACGGATCAATACCGATCAGCATTGCATCCTCATCTTTCTTAGGGAATTTCAACAAGCCCTTATCGATGTTATCTTGAATAGCGTTTCTGGAAACAACACATAAATGATTACGGGTCCCATGCCACTTACAATATTCACCCTTTTTTTAATTCTTCTGTTGTAGGTATTTTATGATTACCAGGAATTTTAAAGAAGTTCCTGGTTAACAAAATTTCAAATATCTCATTAGCCTGAGTAATGTTAAAAGTATACATCTTTTGAGCCTTTTGTGAGGCTACCATAATCGTTTCAGCTTGGATTAAAGGAGAACATACAAATGGTTACTTCGTCAAAACCTCAGTAATTGCAACCTCATAATTGGGGTCATAATAATATGTCCCAATTGACGAGTTCTTTTACCTTGAACTCTTTTGTAAAATTTCTTCATATCTGAAAACTTTCCTCATTAAGTGATACAAATTTGCAAACTCCATTCTAATAAATTTCTTTTGGAGCTTATATTCTAGGCCGTCTTAAGCAAGTTGCACAAATTCGGCCTCGGGTGTACCACTTTACATCGACTTTTTGCGTTCTTAAACCAAGCGATATAACTCTCGCAGGATTCACCAGGTAACTGTCGAAAGCGGGCAAGATTGCCCATAGTTATATCCCTATCTTTGGAAGAAAAATTGGGCGTGGAACTTTTCTTCTAATTCTTATCAGGTATGGATCAAATTTGGTAACAAATTTGAATACCACGTGAAAGCTACCGCGGTTAGGGAATGGCCAAATAATTGCAACTTGTGATAATTATTGTTAGCAAGTTCGCTACATTGCATGGTGAATCACCCTACATGTTCGATGGTCAATTGGCCATAATCGCTTCAAAAAAGCGTGAAATTTGGTTGATAATTTGTCGGCAACGGATGCTATCAATTAATTCATTCTGGGTATGGTTTATGGTAGACTGGGATAATATTGCGGCCAAGGACATGGCCTGCTACTTCCTGGACCATTTATAGGATTTGATCTCGATCTATGAATTGAGATTCACCTACTAGTGGTGGATCAGGACTAACTCGATTTTTCCCTTAATGAAATAAGGGATTCTTGGGATATTGATGGAACAGTTACCCCTTGGCATTCTTTGGTTTCGAATTTCAGGCATAAAATTCCTAACCACCCTCTTAGGGTGCCTAAATTCATGAGGGGAGGAATGTTCCTCACATCGGGAATTGAAATAGGAGGTACGTTCTATGGTAATGGAGGTACTGGTGGAGGCTAGACTATATTACTGATAGAACTTCCTTTCGCATTGCATTGTGCTAGTGGGGATGTACTTTCAGTAATGACGTCCAATAACTGATCCATGGCTACTGTTTGATTAGCCATCCATCTAATAAAGTTCTCAGTTTGAATACGAAGTTGCTCGGCTTGAGTGTGTATCAGCTTTGCCTTAACCCTTCCTTGCTCTTGCACATGTCGTACACTCAGTTGGACATTCCTAACTCCGGCCGTTATCTCTTCAAGAAAAGTCATCTAAGATGTTGAAGCGCCTCCTTGAGTGTTAGGGCTTAGTATAAGATCAGTATTCAAATTCAACTTAGGGGTCATTTGGACCGGTACATCCTCCGCAAGAGGTGGTGTGGTTGGAGTTGTAGGTTTAGCCCAAGCTATTCGGTTACTTCTTTTATTCATATTCTTGTCACACCGGTAAATGAACCAAAGTAGGGTCCCACTAGGTGTGCTAAAAAAGTTGCCTCGCAGTTTCAAATTCGGTTACGTGATTAGTGCGGGCATCCTAGAACCGACTGTGCGGCTTGATTCAAACCGAACAACAATGACCCAAGCACTAAGATAGGTAGATACATCGGAATCAACCGTATATGATCAATATCTGTAAAAATTGGTTGCCTATTCAGCCACTTGCATAGTTGCTTAATAATAAGAATCAGGCGATATTTGGAGGGTATGGTTCGTCCTCCAAAAATAAATTACACCTTTGCCTTCCGTATGAAATGACTTTTCAATACAGGCAGAATAAAAAGGAAATACTTACAGTCGGTAGTGGAGATCAACTGCAGCATATCTTTCTAATTGAGGAACTTAATTGAATCAAGTTAAGTATATGAGTTTATAACCGAATTATATCTATACCCTTCAACTACTAAATTACTGCTACCAGTTATGCTAAGGAATGTAAAGTTGCGATTTACACTAAGGAATGTAAAAGACAAATTACGCTAAGGAAATAAAGCTGTCGATTACACTAAGGAATGTCAAAGATATGATGCTGAAAAGCAGAACGATATTTTTGACAAATAGATTTGTTTTGGATTTGATTTGGTTGGTGCTAAACTAATTGCTTTGTCGCTTGAAATTGCGTATTTAGATAACACTTGAGACACTATACGTGCGGAAGCATAGAGCGGAGCTACTAGAATTATGGCTAAGTCCGAGAGAGAGAGAGAGAGAGAGAGAGGGGGGGGGGGGGGGGGGGGGGGGGGGAGTGATTATGACATTTTTAAAATTCTTTTCGCCTACTTAAATTATTCTGCATTTTAAGCTAAGTAAGAAAGAACACTTAAACTTCCAAGCCTAAGTGGGTCCAATTACAAAACTAGCATATGATTAATAATTAAGCAACCTAGTCTAACATGCATAAATTAACATATAAATTAACTAAATCAAGAACCTAATCTATGCAACCTATGTAGAATATATAAGGATGGATCATATGAGCTCATGTCTACACTAATTAGTGAACATACATCTTGTGTGTGAATGTGCCTATCTAGTGCCTAACATACATTCCTATTAAGCATTTATAATTAAACAATTAAGCATACAATGTTAGATTAACAATGTACTCTAATGCATCACAAACACAAGCATGTATAGTAGTTCGACTACGTGTCTACTCCACTTTCGATTCAAGTACTCACCCCTTGAGCACACCGGCATTCACTAGGGATTTTAAATCAGGTTCCTCCCAATCTAGGTGTTTTAACTCGAATCCACCCTACCGGAAAGTTTACAAGTTCCTCCCAATGTACACGTATACACCCGTATTCATGGCTCCTCTTGGAGACTTGTTTTACGCCCAATAAACGAGCCAAGGGTTGACAAGCGAACTTGAGATTTAGGCTCAATAATAAGCCAATGATCAACAAACGCACCTAGATTTTTAGGCTCAACTAACGAGCTAATGATCAACAAACGAACTCAGATTGAGTTTGACAAACAAACTCTAAACTCAATTCCCCATGGCAAGAGAGTGGATGAACTTTTACAAATTTGACAACCTTACTTGTCAGATTTGAGCCTCGTTCATGCGCCGCTTCGGGTTGGTTAATCTCCGCTCTCTAGTACTTTAATCAGTTCCCCTTGTGCTCCCTCAATGTTATTGTTAATGCGTTGCCAATGTTTCAGCTCCAACGATCAAACACCTTGCATGAGATGCTCCGTAGAGATGCCCAAGATACTAGGAGGTAAGTTTGAGATCTCTACAACTAATGAAAGTGGTTGCCTAGAGAATCTACTTACAAGGATGTCTCTATAAAGTTTGTGATTTAACTATCTTGATTAAGTTTTAAACTCTAGAGATCAAGAGAGAACAAGATCATTCTCTCTTGAGCTTTGAATGCTCCATGCTTGTGATGAATCACAAGGACTGACTTGTAATGGGTTAGGATTAAAGTTCTTAATAGTTTTCAATAATAGTGGATTCTAAATCCTCAAAATCCCTCTCTATACCTAAAAATGACTCTCCTGCTTTTAGGGACTGTTTGATTTTCCATTTCCTTTGAAAATACCCTATAAATAAGTCATTATTACCTTTTTACTCCGTTTGAAAACTTAGTGTAATTCTTACCTCAAAAACCTGTTTAAAAAAAGTAGTTTAAAATTATGGGCACCACCGTAATATATATGATATATCTGCTCCGTCCATTAGTTTTACTTAAATATTTTGAGATATGAACAAAAAACTGAGACAGATTCAACACTCAAGTGGCCCACACTAAAGGAAACAGTGGCCTTAAGAAGTTTTTAACGAGAGGTGTTGAACTTCCTTTTTCCTGAGGTGTAGTCCACTTGAGCATTGGATTTGCCTCATTTTTTGGTCCATGCCCTAACTTCATTTGGCAAAACAGATGGACGGTGTGTATATGTCACATACATCACGGTGGGCCCCACCTATATTTCCTATTCTCCTCGGTTTTAGTAATAAAAAAGTAAGTAGTCAAATCCTACATGAGGGAACAACGTAGGAATTACCCAAGGAAATAATCGTTATTCTTTTACAATGTATTTACCTGAGAAATGAAAAATCAAACAAGCCCTTATAGATAAAGCTCCAATGGTCATAAATGGGAAGAAAATGGTGTCTTTGATCGATCAGAATTAACCTTTGATTGATCGAAACATAACTTCGATTGATCGAAAAACTGTTCAGAGAGTTCAACAATGTTCCTGGACATATTTTCGATTGATCGAAACATCAACTTTGATGTATCGAAGTGATGTGTTCGATCGATCGAAAAATTGTCCAGAGAGTTTGCAATGTTGCTGGACATATGTTTGATCGATCGAACTTATTCTCCAATCGATCGAAGTCTTATCGAGAATGAACTTGAAAGTTGCTGTCTAAACTATTCTGTTTACAGCAGCTTAAACCTATTAAATTAGCCTAACTTATTATGTTTTTCTATATGATCTAAGGCTAGTGATAATGATTAAGGATTTTCCTAATTGGTCCAAGTCATCTAGAAGTTTAGGATGTAGGGTTAGGGTCACCAAGGCATCTTTTTTACCTGTTTCTCTTCCTTGATGCTTCTTGTCCACTTGAATCTACGGTCTTCAGCTTGCCAAAACTCAACCGACATTACAACATATGGACGTACGTGATTGACAAATAAGGTGCACTAGTATGCCACAAAAAGTGCACTAACATCGCTTTCCTTGCTTATTTATAGACTTCAACATGTTAGAGTCGACTCAAATCTGTGTGATGGAGGCCTTCGACCAGTTGTGGATGGCGACCGACCGGTCGAAATTTTGGAGAACAAGACAGTAAGTTCACTGGAATTTTTTGGACAATTTTTGGACATTGTCGACCGGTTGGCAGGGGTCCTCGACTGGTTGATGGTGTGCTCCGACCGGTCGACAAGTTTCCTTGTTGGAGTTGGTTTCTTACACGGTTTTACGCAAAGAATTTCTAATCTCTATTTTCTTCTATTTAAGGGGATGTAATGCAAGATTAGGGTTGCCGCCAATGGGCCAAGGTTTCCTAGAGGGATTGAGAGAATTCTAGGGCAAGAGAAAGAGCTTGAAGGAAGCTTGAAGTTCTCTGGGATGAGGGAAAGGGCTGGGTTTGTCCTTCTCACGTGAGAATTAGCTTTGTTAGCTTGAGATTTCTATTGTGGGCTGTGATTCGGGGAAGGATTCTTCTATAATCTCTTGTAACTTCTGATTCATAATGGATTGGTGTCGCTTTACGTCGTGGTTTTTTACGCGTGAGGGGTTTTTCCACCTTAAATTCGGATTGTTTCTTGTTTGTGTCGATTTCCTTGGTATGTGATTGCCATTGTGGTTTGTTCCTCATTGCTTTGATTACTTCCGTTGTGGGGCTCCTAACCATAACAAGTGGTATCAAAGACAAAGTTGGGAAGGAGGCAGAGAGAATCTGAGGCGAGGCATCAATGCCGTCTTCTAGCATAAGATTCAAAGTGGAGAATGATTCTGTTAAAGAAAAACATGAAAAACGATTGACATCTATGAAAGAAGTAGAGTTGAAGAAGGTGGATTGGTACGCCAATATCTCAATCAGGTTCATCAACTGCGATCGGGTTTGATAGGGAGCACTATTCATGGTGGAGCTGCGGGATCGGTAGCGGGATCCACCATTGCTCGTGTGTGGCGTGAGTGCAAGGGCCACATGAGCTAGCGGGTAGTGAATGTGTAAGGATGAAGTCGATGAGGCATGAGAAGTGGTAGAGCTATGATGATGACAGAGTAGAGATTGAAGATGGTGCGTGGTAAGGCATTGCATGAACATTGGAGTCATGGTGGCGATTGTTATAGTCGACTTAAATCTGTGCAATGGAGGCCTTTGACCTGTCATGGATGGCGACCGACTAGTCAGAATTTCAGAGAACAAGACAGTAAGTTCGCTGGACTTTTTTGGACAATTTCTGTACATTGTCGACCGGTCGGCAGGGGTCCTTGACTAGTCAATGGTGTGCTTCGACCGGTCGATAGGTTTCCTTGTTGGAGTTGGTTTCTTGAGCGATTTTGTGCAAGGAGTTTCTAACATCGGTTTTCTCTTATTTAACGGGATGTAATGCGGAATTAGGGTTGCCGCCAATGAGCCAAGGTTTCCTAGAGGGATTGAGAGAGTTTTAGTGCAAGAGAAAGAGCTAGGAGGAAGCTTGGAGTTCTCAGGGATGAGGGAAATGGCTGGGTTTGTCCTTCTCATGTGAGAATTAGCTTTGCTAGCTTGGGATTTCTCTTGTGGGCTGTGATCCGAGGAATGATTCTTCTGTAATCTCTCGTAACTTCTGATTCATAGTGGATTGGTATCGCTTTGTGCCGTGGTTTTTTTACCCATGAGGAATTTTTCAATGTTAAATTCGGATTGCTTCTTGTGTGTGTCGATTTGCTTGATATGTGATTGCCATTGTGGTTTGTTCCTCGTTGCTTTGATTGCTTCTACTACGGGGCTCCTAACCCCAACACAACACACACATGATCTAAGGCTCACTACGTTTAATTTGGCACGATTTAGCCTTCCAGATCTTTCTTCGCTCGCCACTTGTCCTTGTAATTGTCTTGATAACTCGACCACATTTGCTTAGCTATCCTTACTTCATTGGTGTTGTGGCATTGTCTGATCAACGCTAGCCGTGTCACCTCAAAACATGCCACATGCCTTCCATAGAATCCTTTATACACCATGCAATTCTCATAAAACCCAATTTGTCCTTCCGTAATTGGTTCTCGCACGATCGGGCAGAAATAAGGTACAACATTGTGATGTATGAGTTTTATCCATACTGTCTATTCATTTTTCCAAATCATTTAAGGGCCAATTTCTTATTTCCATAGTAAATGAAACGAAATTAGCATTTATTATTTTCATGAAGTAAATAGTAGGGCTTTAAATGGTCAGGTTTGGGGTAGGTTTAGCCAAAACTAGACCCACCTATTTACTAAATAGGTTTGGGCTCAAATTTTAGACCCAAACCCTTTTACTAAATGGGTGGGTCTGGGTCGGGTTCGAGTCAACCCATCAGACCCATTTATAAATGGGTCTGGGTTTGATAGAGGGAGATCCACCCAGACCCATTTATAATGGGTTGGGTCTAATGGGTCTGGGCCTGGATCTAGCATGCAAGCATTTTTACGAGGCTTAAAATTAGGTTTAGACGGCTCTGAGCTAGATGGGTCCCTTGAAACATAGACCAAACCTGCCCATTTACAAATGGGTTCGGTTTGGTTTGGGTCGAGTCGGGCCTAATATAAAGGAAACCAGACCCAGACCTGTTTAACAAATGAGTCTGTTCTTGGACCCAGACCTGTATCATTTAGCAAATGGGTCCGGGTCTAAATGGGTTGGGTCTGGGTACCCCATGGGGTCCGCTGACCCATTTACAGCCCTAGTAAATAGCAGAAATTGTGAGGCTTTATCATTACTATTTTCCTTTGTTTGAAAATTTTGAAGTTTTCCTTAAATAGGTCAAGATGCTTATTTCCTGCCGTTTGATTTTCAACCAAGTGCAGGAAATTGGAGGGTGCCACTTTCGGTCGATCACCGGATCCACCGAGGTGGGTTGATCGCATCTCGGTGGGGCCATGGCCATTATTGTACCTTTAATCCACGCTGGCCATCCGTCTTCATTACATACTTCATTATCGCCCTCGCCCTCTACTGAGAGCTACTTGCTGGGATGGATCCAGGGATGGGAGGAGGGCCCCACATGTAATTAGAAGGGTTTGAGCCTTCACTCGACCTGGCTACTGGATCGTGGTCCTACATCCCGATCATAATGTATGTGTATTATCCTCGTTGTCTATCTAATTTTTCAAATCATTTCAAGGCATAAGCTCAGACAGATCCATATGTCAAGTGGACCACAATATAAGCAAAACAGTGAAATATTCGTGGGCTGAAAACGTGAGTATTATTTGTGGCACCTTTCGCGCCATTCACGCAAAGGTAGATAAGAAGCAACGGTCGAGATCTTAATAGTTCAAGACAGACGTAGGAGAAAGCAATTATCAAATCATCAAGATTCTTTTCGGTTGTCCATACTTGGTCGAACCTTGGAGATGAGCCGTCTGGATTACAAAGTGGTGGCAGTAGGGGCGAGCCTCGTGAGAAACCAAAGCGTAACGTGGTATGGCTAAGAAGAGCCAATGTGCCCTTCGATGCATCGCAAGGGGCGCGGATTAGGTACTTCCCCGCCTTATGGCTGTAAATGGTTGGGTTTGGAGTGGGTTAAGCCAAAACTAGACCCGCCCATTTACTAAACGAGTATGGGTCCGAATTTTAGACCCCGACCCTTTTACTAAATGGGCGGGTCTAGGTCAGGGTTGAGTCAACCCATCAAACCAATTTATAAATGGGTCTGAGTCTGGTAGAGGGAGATCCACCCAGACCCATTTATAAATGGGTCAGGTCAATGGGTTTGGGTCTAGATCTAGCATGCAAGTATTTTTACAAGCCTTAAAATTGAGTTTGGACGGGTCTAGGCTAGGATGGATGGGTTCCTTGAAACATAGACCAAACCTGCCCTCTTACTAAACGGGTTCGGGCCTAATATAAAGGAAACCAGACCCAAACTCGTTTGGCAAATGGGTCTATTCTTGGACCCAGACCCGTATCATTTAACAAATGTGCCGGGTCTAGGTCGGGTCTAAACGGGTTGGGTTTGGGTATATGGGGTCCGCTAACCCATTTACAGCCCTACCTTATCGGTCCCAAGCTCGGTACAAGCTAGGGCTCTAAGGGCCACCGTGATGTATGAATCTTATCCACATCGTCCATTTGTTTTACCATGTAAGTTAGATTACTAGCCCAACAATGGAGCAAATCCAAGGTTCAAGTGGGCCACCCCACGAGAAGCAGCGGTGCTAATGATGCCTACCGTTGAAACCTTCCTAGGGCCTACCGTGATGTTTATTTTCTATCCAATTTGTTCATAAGATCATAGAGACATGGATGACGGGAAAACACAAATATTAGCTTGATCCAAAACTTCCTATGGGACTCAAGAAATTTTTAACGGTCAGCGTTTATTCCCCATTTCATGATCCACTTGAGCTTTGATCTACCCCATTTTTGGGATCGTGACCTAAATTAACATGAAAAAATGAATGGACGGTGTGGATAAGATCCATACATCACGGTGGCACCTCAGAGCCCTAGCCTGTCCGCACACCAGCGAGATCCCTGGTGTATTGACGTCACCAATTTATGTGGGCCCACCATGAGGTTTGTGGTATATTCAAACCGCCCTTCCATTTGATGACATCATTATAATAGTTTAAACCAAAAATAAGACAGATCCAATGATCAAGTGGACCACACTACAGAATGCAGTAGGAGATTGAACATCTACCATTGAAACCTTCTTGTTGGTCACATAAGTTTTGGATCAATCTGATATTTGTGTTTACTCTTCATCCAGGTCTTTGTGACCTTATGAACAGTTTGGATGTCAAATGAACATCATGGTGGGCCCTAAGAATATTTTGACGGTGAAAATCATTGTCCCCACTGCCTTTTGTGGTGTGGTCCACTTGAGATTTGGATATATCTCATTTTTTGGATCATGCCCTAAAATGATCTCGTAAACTGGATGAACGGTGTAGATATGTTAAATACATAATCGTGGGCCCGCGTAATCTTGATTTTCTTTGAACCGTTGGTACGAACAAGGAGCTCGGATCTCGAGGACTGACTCAGTTGTTCGCAGGTGACACGTACTCACACCAGCAAATTGGCTGGTGTAGGGTGCACCAGCGAATCTGCTTCCCTTCTCCCAGGGGGAGAACCGTATAACCAAAAGTGTAGGGGCCCACCGTGATTCCTTTCTTTTATCCACTTTGCCGATCCGTTGAGCTAAAAAATCAGGAACATCTGAAGTCTAAATGGGGCACGGCACAATAAACAGCAGGGGATTGAATGCTGACCGTCTGGATCACCGTGTTTTGAATCAGGGTGATATTTGCGCTTTTATTTATGGGCTGAAAACGTGAGTTTTGAAATATTCGTGGGCCACATTAGTTTTGAATCAAGCTAATATTTTTGTTCTCAATTCATCCCGGTAGAAATGACACAGGACGTTATGAATGATATGGATGGCATATAAACATAACTGTGGACCCAAGTATGTTTCAACGGTGGGAATTTTCCACCCTACATTTTTCCTTTAGTACGGCTCACTTTGAGTCTTGGGTTCGGCTCACTTTTCCTTATGCATCCTAAAATGAGCTAAAAAAACGGCTGAACTAGGTGGATTTCTCACATACATCATGGTGGCTCCCACCTAGGTTCCTCTGTGAAAGGCTCACAGAAAATCCACCGGTTGAGTAAAAATTTGAAGCATAGCTAAAGCTCAAGTCGACCATATGGCAGGAAAAAACAGAGGGAATAATCATTTCTACTGTTGAAACCTTTCCAGGGCCTATAATAGTGTTTATTTGTCATCTAAATGTTCATAAGATCGCCCAGACATGGATGATGAAAAAACAAAAATAACTTCATTTTTGGGACCAAGCCTTAAAATTATATGGTAAAATGGATGGATGGATGGAGGGGATAAAATAAATATATCACGGTGGGCCCACAGAGTTTACTCGGTTCATTAAGCGTACTGAGTTAGTACGCAATCCGCTTCCGTTTCGGAGCAGAGAGAGAAAATGGAAACAGCTCTTTCAACGCCAGTGAGTCCTCCGCCAGCACTTGGGCCTCCCAGAGATCTCATAAACCGCATATTTTCACAGCTCGATTGCAAAGATCTCCTCCACTGCTCTCTCGTCTGCAAGTATCTACTCTCTCTCTCTCTCTCAGAAAAACATTTCAATCCATTCTCCTCATGATTTTTCCGCATTTGGGTAAAGATCTCTTAAAGACTGTCGGATGCACGGCTGCTGATCAAGGCC
This sequence comes from Liriodendron chinense, assembly GCA_003013855.2. Classification (NCBI taxonomy): domain Eukaryota; kingdom Viridiplantae; phylum Streptophyta; class Magnoliopsida; order Magnoliales; family Magnoliaceae; genus Liriodendron; species Liriodendron chinense. The sequence continues at coordinate 6,109,555 of PVNU02000070.1, forward strand.
GTCTCAACCATGGGCCTTGCGGTGGATGTATAATAGTCCGAAAATCACACTAGTTAGATGATCTTAGCCATCTGGTTTCGCCTGTTCAATTCCGACCGCTGAGATTTTCTTTTCACCTGTCCACTTGATGGTCGGCCGTTGGACGGTTGGGATTATCCAATCAGTGCCATTTTCGGTCTATATTCTGTCTACGATGGGGCACACAACCGGACAGTCCGGATCGGTGCACGTATACCACTTTTGTTGAGTACTGTAGGAAGGTGCAACCTTTCTGTTACAGGAATGTGGGCGCTTCCAAACTTGCAAGCGGAATGTCTGTGTTTGGGGCAGTGCAGAGAACGGCAACTGCAATATGCAGGAGTTTACCACTGTTGCGATTTCTCCTCCTGAAGTGTATGCGAGAAACATAACTTACATTCCTTGATAACATCATCCTCACGCGCATCTTGCTTTTCTAGGGACATCTAGACATAACTTGAATTAGCCACCACCGCCAAGAAACCTACTGCTTCAGTGTCGCCGAGCATTATATTTTCTCTGAAAAATGTAATGAAAAGAAGGAAACTGAATGATGATTAGTTTAGATTGTCATCCAAAGGTCTTCACAGCTGTTAATTTTGAGTGGATTCCACCTTGATCATTTTTTTTTTTTTTTTTGTGCACTATATTAATTTGTGCTCAGAAATTAGTAGGCTCAAAATCGACTTGTTTGTCTCTATTAGGGGCTGTTTGGATACACTAGTAACTGGATAAGTCTGAAAAAAAAAAAAAACAGGTTAAGTTTTACCATATTTGGTTAAGAGATGAAAAATGGAAAAGTTCTTTCAAGGTTAATGTTTTGACCAAGAAAACCTAAAAAATTGGTTATTTTTTAATCTCCCAACAGTGTTTTTTTTAAACCATTTTCACATTTCTTGCTTCCACTGCCTAAACACACAACTAGGGGTGGCAATGGGTTGGGTTTGGACTAGACCAAGCCCAGCCCGACACTTAAACCCCTATGCCGGAACTCAACCTAAGCCTAGCATTGTGACATGCCAGATGTCAAGGGTCGAGTGCATCCTCGGCCCCACATGATGCAAATCATGCAATGTGACAGTTAGGATACTAGAATCAGATCAATACCCAGCTATAAGCAAACAAATGGAATATCCATAGCCAAAATAAGAAGTGAGCATATGTATATATAAGTGCCAAAAGAATGAATTAATATGATCAACTCACTTAACGGGACCTGTCAAGGGCCCCGATCTCCTGTGTCAAAAAAAAAAAAAAAAAAAAACTAACATAAAAGCCTATACAATGCGCCATCCCGATGCTAGCCCACATGACAAAAGATCCCCATCACTCTCTATTCTGATCATTTGTATATTGAATGTATGAGTCCTCGCCGGAGGCTAACTCCTCGTACTCTGCCGCTTCGCTCTCCTCCTGTAAACCTAGGTCACACGCGGCGTCTGAGTGGTGTTTTAGAACACCACCCCAGAAGAGGGAGTGAGTGACCAATACAGTGGTAACATTTCATATAAGTTACTAATGCACAAATGAAAACATACTTAAATAATGAATTTATTGCACATCATTCCTAACTAACATATCCATATCAACAAAACACAATTATATAAGTGCATGAGTGCATGAAATGCATATGCATGCCTCGAATACCAGTTTGTCACAGCGGACGGTGAGTGGCACCACCACATCACTCGCATAGACTGGGCCGCCGTGACAGGGGCACCGCCCCAATCACCCACTCGTAATGAATGTTATGCCGAACCATGAATGATTTTCCAATCCCTTAGTTATACCATTTTAACATCTAACCGGTTGGGGAAGCCATCGTGCTGTCACTGTATTACTCAGCCGATCTGGGACCATCTGGCTCCCTGCGGGCGAGTATATATCATCGCCAGTAACCCCATGGATCCCAGCTCGAGCGGGTAGCCCGAGTGCTCGATTCGGCCATGACTCGTCAGCCATGTCCGACTCAGGCGGGGATGGCTTGGTCATGCTGTTTCCCCATAGTCTAAACAAGTGGATGGCTCATCGCCTTCATAAGTGCTCGATGGACACTACGGTGGGGCACCACCCCAGCGTAGGTCGACAGCACGAGCATAGGCAATCTCCATTCAGGAAAGCAGTTTTTACATCTATGCCCAGCCCACGAGTCTTTAATGGGCCTGCTAATGATTGTGCTGGCACGTGGATTCAAGTCTAAGCGTCTAATACACACACTATGCCTGAACCGGGTTTGCTAGGCCAGCGATCCTTAGACAAGGGGATAACGGGAAGCCGACCTTGGAAAACTATGTCCTGCATGGTTCGCGAACCACGGACAACACCCGAATTCCACCCCGCCTGAGGACTCCTGCTTCAGGGATGTGGCCTAACCTATGTGGCCGCCCCAATTCGGTGAATTTCCCGATTCGACAATATAGAACAACTATAGGACTATGCTAGGAATAGGATTTTAACTTACTCTACTACATATATTGTACATGCAGGTGGTAATATTCCAGAATTTCGAACAATTCACAAGAAATCATCAGTTTTCCTAAGGATACAATAGTAACATACTCATGCACTTCAGGAAACAACAACATTACACAACTAATTAGACAATCCTTTCCATTTTATAGCATGTACATGAAAGTTGAGAAATACAAATGTAGTAACAAGCATGCATGATAGTCAACAGTGTATATATGGGAATTTCTATCCTTAGAGACATTTAGGGAATAATTCCTAAGAATTTCTACCTCTACTTAGCATATCTACCTAGAAATTGGGACATTATTTAAGTGTGCTTGCATTTGATGCAAGGCAACCTATAGGGAATGATACACACCTCATATTCCTGAAATCTCTTGCAATTTTTGCAAGAAAGGGGTTGCATGTCAGGAAAATGCATGAATTCAACAAGAAATCAGACAATTCTAGGTGTAGACTTCATTTCAATTACCTAGGTGATTGAATGAAGTTGAATTCGGGCACTCTCCCAATCCTATGTAGCGGAGACGGCGAAGGGATCGCTGTGGATTGACATGCACAAGCCCTTTTGGGCTAATCTTCTTCTTCCCCAATTTCTCTCTCTCACCTTCTCTATTTTTTCTCTCTCTCTCTCTCTCTCTCTTTTCTCAGCTTGGAGTAGATAGAAATAAGAATGGTGAGAAAGAAAAAGGCTTTTATAACTTTAGGCAATTAGGAAATATAGCCTTCTAAGATTTAAGTTGTTACAAGTAGCCTTATGGGCCTACTTTTGGTTGTGTGGGGCCCAGTGGGTCCTTCTAGCCTGATTTGGGCCGAGGGATAGTTCTCCTGGCCCGAGATATGTCTACATGCGCGATCTCACGGGAATCTGATGTGGCATTTACCGAATACGGCGACAGATTTGTTCGACTGTCACCGACCGCCGATCGGGGCCGCAAATTTGGGGTCATGTCCAATGTTATATGTAGGTTCTGGGTTCCTTGTTCCAAGGCCATGCAAGAGTGCAGGAGGGCCACACAAGAAAAGTATTTCTTGTAATGATTGGTTTACTTAATGTTGGTAAGAGTATACTCGCGCCTAATGGTGTATTTGTAGTGCTTTGGGGTTCTACGGTTTCGGGTACCAATTTCAGCGTGCGGACCCACCAAAGGTGTTAGGCCCGAGATGGATGTCGACTTATTTTTGCTTTATCCTCTGAGCCAACCTCGACGAACCTGAACCCTTAGAGCTTCTTTAATCCTCATTCCAGTGGTAAGGCTATTTTCTCCACCAAATCAACCACATTTGAAAAGGCCTTCCAATCCCCTTTTAGAAGCATTCAACAGTAGATTAGAGACTATGAATGTTGTCCAATTCTTCCAACATTGATAACCTGTTGATTTTGGGTTTGCCTCCCTATCATTCTAAACTCTTGAAAACATTCCAAAGTTCTTCAAAGATCGACAGTGGTGGAAGTTCCTGCAACCATTGTAAGGCCCAAAATATTCTTGAAATGGTTGAAATGGATGTGTGGGATCTTCATGGCACCTGTCCTGATTGCCTGATCTTTCTGTCAAAACACTGCCACGAAAATGGCTCAGAGTAGGCTTGGACTTCAAGCCTCCAGCTATAGCCGTGCTTGGGCGAGAGCATGGATTCCCAGAATTCTCGCAGAGCTTGAAGAGCCACCTATCGCCTCTCAAGTCAAAGAAACTCCACCAACCCCCTCTTGCAATGAGGGTTGGACACGAAAGGGTCCTATTGCATGGTGCTCCTCAGGTAGGGCTCGACCGTGCATGTGCACCCTCCCGAGGTTTGCTTCCATGGCGGACGACTAACCCATCCAATAGTATTTAACATCCAGAAAACTGCCAAATAAAATGCGTCCCAAGCCGATATATCACAAGTACCGCCTCATCCAGGACCGTCGCAAGGAAAACTATAACCGAAATCCTTTTTATCTGGCATTAACTTGGAACCACGTGCATCTAAAGCACCTTTTACTAAGATCAATGTAGTTGTATGCAAACCTAGAGCAATAGCATGATGAACCAAGAAATCTCCAGGACCTATTGTTAAGAATAGTGAATTACTATTCTCATTAACAGCATTCAACCAGCCGGGTAACCCACCATCCTTCTGCCTCGAGAAGCCCCCCATCACATCGAGGAACTGTCCGCCTCTTCCTTTTGCACTAACATCACCACCCTTTTGTTTCCGACTAGCACTGAAATCGAACTAGGAATCTCCATTCCCTTCTTCCTCCAGACTCGAATCCTCGCTACTCCCAGCTCCTCCCCAAATTCCGTTGTAGGGTTGATTGCAAGGACTTCACCTAAACATCCTGGTGCTGCCAGGAAGAAATCCTGAAAGTAGAATTCGAGCGGCACCCCTCAGATGAGATACCAAGCTTCCTCCATCCAAAAAATGGAGTAATCCTCCCGTCTATATGTGTAAATGATCGGGCCTTCTCTGTGGAGGGTTCCAACCATTAGAACCATGCCCCTGTTGACCGACAGAATCAGCGAATCCACACCTCATTTCGGCCTATTGGCTTGATAGTGAAGAGTTTTGGCGAAAGGTGACAACATTTGTTTTTTTTTTTTTTTTATCCTTAAAAAAAATGGCGACAACATTTGTCCAATCATTCGCTAACCTGAGAAATCATAGTGTTCTCTTTTGTTATAGCAACAATTGAAAATAGCAGCCATTCATGCGACTTGCTAATGGCATCCTCTTTGATGCGGACCACCATTTCTCTCCCGTTATTCTCCACTGTGGCCTCCTCAAATTTTTTTTTTCTTTCTCTTTTTCCACTTTTGTTTTGAGTTGGTTTCTCTTTCCCCTTCTTTATTCATGTTAAACATTAAGGAAGGTTAGAAAATTAATTTAAACTAGATGTAGGATTATTTTGAGGATCAAAAGATAAAATTGTGTGTGATTTGATGAACTGAAGTGGGGTGGACCATATTGGGAAATATTGAAATTCTTTTTTTTCCTTCATTATTCCATCTTTGTTTTTTTTGTATTTATATATAATGAGCCCAAGTCTACTAAATCATGCTTGACTCTTGTTCAGAGCCTAAATGGTGCTTACATAGTGGACTTATAATTGTGTCATCAATCATCATTACTCATACATAGACCTCTCTCTCTCTCTCTCTCTCTCTCTCTCTCTCTCTATATATATATATATATATATATATATATATATATATATATATATATATATATATATATATATATATATATATATATATATATATAGGAATGCTCACCTGCATAGTTCTCTCACGAGAACTTGAGAGCACTTTTTCATGGCTCATCGCACATGATGTGAGCCCAAAATCTGAGCCATCCACGTGATGCAGAACCCCATAAAAGCCCCAAGGCCCATCTTTCAACTTGTTCCAGAACTTTGGTGGGCCATGAAAGAAGGAAACAGTTTCCTCCCTTGATTTGCCTCTTGCTTTCTGCTGCGGCCCACCAGAGTTCTGGATCAGGTTGAAAGATGGGCCTTAAGGATTTTTTGGGGTGCTGCATCACATGGACGGCTCAGATTTTGGGCTCACATCGTGTGCAATAAGCCATGAAAAAGTGCCCACCAGTTTCTCGTGAGAGAAGTGCCCAGGTGAGCATTCCTATATATATATATATATAGAAGCCTAAATATAGGAGTTCTACTATTCTAGAGTCAGTCTCAAGTTAATAGTACCAAGTAGCTTGAGACAACATTTTTACCAAAGCATGGCCATTACACCATCAAATACATGTTCAAAATATAAAAAGAATACATATTTCCGATCCTCACATTTGTATGAATTTTTCGAATATCTTATATATATATATATATATATATATATATATATATATATATATATATATATATATATATATATATATATATATATATATATATATTTGACAGTTACATGGCCATAAGGGCTATTACGAGGGCTCTATTGGCTGTTATGGCCATATTGTAACAGTCACATGGCTGGCCATTATACTGGCAATTACCATTGCCAAATACCTTGGCATAGAATGCTAGGATTTAGAGAAGCCTCAGGAAATAATTTTGGACAATTGATAGGACCTAGGTCCTTTAATGTGGTCATAAGATAGAAAAAATGGGGTGCAAAAAAGTGTTATGGTTATCCTTCAAAAAGGGGGGGGGGGGGGGGGGTATGGTTATGGAAGAATGTGGTAAAAAATCAGTACGAGCAGGAAATTGGATAAACTATGGAAGGAAATTGAGACTAGAATCAAGCTTCTTGCAAGTGATTTACAACATTGGAATCAGCATACAAGTGGTGGAAGATTGGAGGTAGAGAATGGAGCTTCCAAACCTTAAATCCAACATTTAAAAAAGTTGGCTTAGCTGATTGTGTATTCAGCCAGTGGATGAGTCAAAGGTGGAGAAGTTACTTCGTGGAGGGAGACAATTCGCTTGTGTGCCTTTCAAGGTATCCCAAAACGGTTACGTATCAGCCGTATTGGCCGATACGTAACGGAAACTGTCTTGACCGTTACGCGTTACGGGGTCAAAACGGCCGTAACGGCCGTTACAGGAAAAACAGGCCGTAACGGCCCCGTATCGGACCGATACGGCCCCGTATCAACCTCGTACGGCCCCGTATCGGACCGTAACGGCCCCGTAATGGTCTTATAACAGTTTTTTTCAAAAAATTAAAAAGGGCCGTATCGGCCGATACGGGGTCTGTAACGGCCATTACGGCCCGCAACGTAACGGTAACGGTGATGGCCGTTACAGCCACTGTTATCGTTATGGGACACCTTGGTGCCTTTCAAGATGAACTGACGACTGGATAGAGGAAAGGTCTAATAGACAGATTGAAAAGTAGCTCAATTGGATCTTGCTAAGGTGTGTGTCACAAGAAGTATGGACAAACTAACCACACCTTCAGGATAGGAACAGATAGTCAGGTGACCAAAGGCAAATCTGAAGAACGACAATGATCTGGCTGAATGATGCAGAAAATCAACTGCAAGATGGATGACTGAAGATGCAACCCATATGGAACTCAAATCTCTTTTATGAGTAATAATATATCTACCAATATGAAGAAGAATTTCGATCTTTGAAGCCTCTACTTTCTACTCCTTGATTACTCCAATTGCAATGGTAAATAACTGAAAATAGAGAAATAGGGGATGTATGCGGAGCCTCATCACAAAAAGAACCTAGAAGAGTCTCACAGACAACCCGGTCCTTTTCAAGAGGGAATTGAAAGAGTTTCAGGTGGACCCACCTGAACATGCATGTCATGCATGTGGACCCTATAACATATGTGGGACCTGATGTTTACACAAATGATAATTTTAGGTTTCTGATATAAATTTATGTTTTAGACCTCTTTAGAACTGGAATGACCAGTAAGGGTATTTTAGTCCTTTCCACTAGTTTAAAGGGCTTTCCTTTTGTTAAAGACTATATAAGGTCTTTATTGGATGTATGAACCTTATATAGACTTTATATATAAGGTCCTTATGCATTGAAGAAAAATTATTCAATTTTGAGCTTTGTGCCTATTGCTCGGTAGAAGAAAGAGATGCATATTCAGCTCATGTAAGTGATCTTGAGTTCTTGACTAGAGGGTTGTTGGGTTCTCCCACAACAATTTTTTCTTCTAATTTGGGTATCTCTCTCTCTTGTTTTTTCCTCTAGTTTTGATTGGAATATAGTCTTGGGGGTTCAAGACTGAGAATTGGATTAGACGAATTTTGATTCGAAGCCAATCAGAAATCACTGTTTTTGGTTCGCCAAAACTTGGTACCAGAGTAAGTTTGCTCTTGGGTTCGGGTTGTCCCACTCAATGTTTTCAGTATCAATGATATCGGTCGATATATCCCACAATATATCTTGTATCCCACCCTTGCGATACGAAATGCGCAGGTAGTGCCAATATATCCCACTTGTTTGATCCAGTGAGCATTTTCGATTTTTGATCCATTTTTTTGCTATAAATCATGTTAAATTAGTGTCAAATGGTTACAAATCCATGATTCTTCACCTTTTCCATGAAAAATCATAGATTTGGAGCTTTGATTTCAAGACTTGGGGGGGATGGGCCGAGTTGTCAAAAATTAGGAAAAATCAAAATTTCCCAATTTCTCGCAAATCAGTTGCAATCTTTGTATCCAAACACAAAATCAAACATATATGTAACCTGATCTAGTGATATTTCTTTTGCTTTTGAATGTATTTCTTGTGTTTTCATTCATGTCTTCTTACATTTATAAATTATATGAATAGACTTTGAATATAGTTGCATTAGTTCAGTTAGACAGGACATATATTAGGACCCCATAGAAAGGAAACCTATTATGTGCACTTGTTTTTTGTAATGTTTTGATTTCTAAGTGTGTATTGATGTCTTTTTCAACAATCCCTAAAGTTTTATTGAAGAATTAGACCAATTTCCCAATGTTCCCATTTTTCCAAACAACAACGATACATTACGTGATTCAACTGATATATCCCATTCGATAACCGATATGTATCCGTATCCCAAGGGTGCGATACATTACGCGATAATGATACGGAAAATATTGGTCCCACTACCCACTTTTTTCCCCCCTTCTCTCTTCATCCTCTTCCTCCTTTTCCTTCTCTTCTCCATCACCAAACCTTCTACCTTTCCAACTTAAATCCAAGCAAGTAAACTCTTAGATCTAGGCTATCTCCTAAACGTTTACAGTCCAAAAGCTTCTGATCCATATCCTAAACCCTAGATCTAGCCTCAATCGTCACCTTATGTGCCAAAACTTCTACATGTAGAACCCTAAGGCAAAATTATGCCCTGGTCACCCACTTAAGGCTCGTAGTAGACCTGAGATCTTGGACGAAACCCAAAATCCAGCCCTTGCGACCACTTCAATCTCAATAATCCTTATCCACTCCCAATTGAAAGTCCATTCATCCTCACAAAATTATGCCCTGGTCACCCACTTAAGGCTCAACTGTACAAGTAGTAGACCTGAGATCTTGGACGAAACCCAAAATCCAGCCCTTGCAACCACTTCAATCTCAATAATCCTTATCCACTCCCAATTGGAAGTCCATTCATCCTCACTAAATCTCAGCATTCTACTCTCCTATACATAGATCCATGGGGTTAAAACCGAAACCATCCCTTAGATGCTGACCAGTCACCCTCTTTAACTTATGATTCTACTCTAAGCCCAGTCACACCCCAAAGTTGATTGTCGGGCCCTTTTTCTTCTGGAAATGTGTGTTTAAAGCACTTAAAAAGTAAAAGATCCATGCTCAGATTTGTAGATTGGACACTGCATGTCTCAGACCTGTTGGCATTGAGGCTGGTTTATGGGCAGGTCACGGGCTGCTGAAAACAATTTGAGGACAGATTTGTAAGCAGTTTAGGGATGAGATGAATGGGCAAGTTTGGATGACTGTTTAGGTTAGTGTGGGAATGGGATAGAGATTGTGGACTGGTTTAGGAGCTGTTTGTAAGTCTGGGATTGCTGGGTAATTAAGCTGGAGATGTAGGGTTTGGGGTTGTGCTGAAACTTAAGGGACATATTGGGGTAAGATTCTGGTATTCATTGCAGATTGCTTATGGGTTTTGGGCTGGAAATAGGGACCTTAGCAAGCTCAATGTTTTTTTTGTAGGGGCTATATAAGAGTTAGAGATGGGAAATTTAGCGAGGGTAATGGTTTTTTATAGGGCCATAGTTCATGTACAGGGGTTAGAATAGCTATGGTTGATGATTTGGGGATTTTATGTGGCTGCGATTGGAATTTACATGGAGTAAAGACTGTCAGTTGGGGCTTTGATAGGATTAGGGTTTTTAATTGAGGTGTATACATGGGTTATGCTTTGGGTTTTGGGACTTATATGAGGTATAGGAAGGTGAGTTGGTATGGCTTTGTTGCAAATTTGAGGACTAGATGCATTTTGGGAAAAAAGGGGTAAAAGGAAAAAAATTAGAAAAGAGACAAGTTTCTTGAAAACAAATTGCTCTGATACCAAACTGATGCAAGTAGTTCATCAACAACACAAATCTGTAACTATACTTTGCCAGTTTTGAGTCGAAACATTCACAACCTATCACATGATTGACGTTAAATCAAGATAGGGGCCTGCTAGTGTGAACTAAATAGTCTGGAACACGTTATGAAATAAATATTTTTTTCACAAAATAATCAACCGTTGCTCATGCATATCATCATAGCTATGTAAGTATGTATGCATAGCCTTTGAAAAAGTTTCAGATTCTCCTATGTAAATGTGAAAATGCCTGGTTGATGCCAATTGGCAGCATACAAATCTTTCCTAAACTATATATCTTGCTATTAAATCATCATGATGTAAGCTTTATCCCAATTAATTGGGGTCAACTACATGAATCCTATTTCGCCATTCTGTTCTATCAAGGGCCATAACTTCCGTTTGACCACAGGTCATCAAGTCTTTTCTTACTACTGAATAGTTCTGTACCAACTCAAATAGTTCTGTACCAACTCACTCCTAACTGGTGCAGTTCTTGGTCTTTGTTGCACATGACCAAACCATCTAAGTCTACCTTCCCTCATCTTATTACCTATTGATGCTATTCCTAAGTTTCCTCGAATGGATTCATTTCTAATTTTATTTTTTCCTTGTCTTGCCACTCGTCCATCTCAACATCCTCATTTTGGCTACACTCATCCGATGAGCATGTTGTTCCTTAACCGCCCAACATTCTATCCCATAAAGCACGACTGGTCTTGTAGCTATACGATAAAATTTCCCCTTTAGTTTGAGTTGTGCACAGCGATCACATAGAAATCCTGAGGCACATCTCCATTTCTTCCATCCAGCGTGAATTCTATCAGCAACATCCTTCCCAATCTCTCCACTTTCATGTATTATTGAGCCAAGATATTGGAAGTGATCAGTATGGGAAACATATCTTGCTATTAAATGAATGCTCTAAAAAGGGAATGAATAAAAGAGAGCACACGTCTCCTGCCTGTTATCCGGGCTGGTTGACATGCCACGGCCTCTCTAGCCAGGTCTCAGGTTCGAGACATGCTAACAGCAGCCCCAATGGGCGCTTTGTGTGTGATTAACCGGGTGGGTGAGTTGCGGTACCAACAGGGTGTGTGAGTTGACTAACGTAATAAAGAATTACCTTTAAAAAAAAAAAAAAAAAGAAGAGAGAGAGAGCACACTAACTTTACCTCTCCCAAAATACAATGTGTATGACCCCTTTTCACAACTATTCGGATGTGTATACCCCTTTTATAGCAACTGAATCCCAAACCCAACTAGATCTCCTTCTATATCAGTCATATGAAGTTTATACACAACGGTAGCGCCATATCTTTTGTAACGCCCCGAAACCCCAAGGGTCGAGTACAAACTCGATCCCCGGTATCCCGGGAGTTACTAATGCGTATGCAATGCGTGTCATTCAAGTGTTTGGCTAATATGGCATCAAATCATAGTGATAGGTCAAGGTAGGAAATGAAATAGGGATGTACCAGCAAATAAGTAAGTTAAACAGCAATGTACGAAGGGATCCACTCAACCTGTCTGACTGGGCCTCTTCTAGCTTGCTAGCTCATGAGGGACCTGCACCAATGAAAGTGCACCGTCCCAAAGTGGGAGTGAGTCATCAACTCAGTGGTTCCATTTCCCTAAGTTACTCAAAGCACAAATGTAATCAAACGTAGGTAATGAAACAACATACGTATACAGTAGTCATAAGCGTAGTATGTAATAAAACGAACATTCATACATAGCAGTCAAAAGCATAAACATAGAACCTTTCTAGTCACAACCGACAGTGAGTGGCACCACCACTCACCCGCACAAACTCAAGTCACCAATGAATGGGGCACCACCCCACCAGTCGCACAATCACATCTTATAATCTTAATGCATGAATGCATGAAGTGCAAATGCATGCCCGGACACCGGTTTTTAGTCACAGCCGCCAGTGAGTGGCACCACCACCTCACCCGCACAGACAATGCATGCCATGCCGAACTATGTATGATTAGTCGAGTTATTAGTTATTCCGGTTTAACATCCAGCCGGTTGGCGAAACCACTGTACCATTATTCTATCACCAGGCTAAACTGGGACCATCTGGCTCCCTGCGTGGCGAATGCATCTCATCGCCAGTAACCCCTCGATCCAAGTATGGTTAGACAGTGGCCCGTCAGCCATGCCCAAGCCAAAGCAGAAGGGTCGTCACCCAACCACTAATATAAATAATTAACTTAGAAGTGTGGGCTTGTTATTCAAATTAACAATAATGCCTGGGTCGTTCAAGCAGAGCTCTGGCACGAAACAATCGGCCGGGTATTTGACAGGGCCGCTCGAACAACCCTGTGCTCAATGGTCACTACGGGGAGGCACTACCCCAGCGTAGGCCGACAGCTCGGGTATAGGTCCCATACCACCATCTCCGGCTCATGAGACTTGGGGATCGATCGCCGTACAATTTTAAGTGGGCCCATCCAGTGGTAACAATGGTACTTAGGTTCGAATAGAAGCGATAGGTTACACACAACACGCCCAACCCAGAGTCGGGCTGACACCTTCGACTGAGACGAAGACGGGGGGGTCGGCCTTAGGCGCCCGTGGCCCGCGTGGTCCTCACACCACAGCCGGTCACCCGCATTCTACCTCCGTCGACGGTTCCAGTCCCAAAAGGGCAATCGGCCTCATGCAGGCGCCCCTAATTCTCATCCATTTGCCGAGTTAGACAAATCATAGGAAAACACTTCATCACAGCAAATTGTTGTATACATCAAGCATAATTTAAGAACATGAGACATAAATATGAACATAAAAGTGATTCTAGCATACATGATAGCCTTAAAGAGTTCTACGCAAGCAAATTTCAACACATAGTCATCATATAGGCATGCTTCTAACATCTCAACAACAATGACAACAAAATTAATAAAAAAATTGGACATTAACTACATTTGAAGGCATTTGGTGCTAGGCAATCTAGAGGTAAATGGTCTGCACCTTAAATCTCTTGGTTACTTTCAAGAAATTCTGCAAAATGAGGGCTAAATGTTAGAGAATTGAGGATGAAACTTAAGAGAGGCTGATGGGGGTTGAGGGATTTACTCCTCACTTACCTTTAGGGCTGACTGAATGAACTAGTGGTGAAGGTCGGGCCCATGTGTGTTCATATCTTAGAAAAAGTGATTTTACGGGGCGTTACAATCTACCCCCCCTTAAAAACCAATTTCGCCCCCGAAATTGTCTAGGTTCACATTTAACGATCTTATCTGACGATACACTGGTGCCAGATGCGATGGTTTAGCTCGTGCTCATTGCTGGGTTTATCCCCAGTATTCTGATCTACTTATACGACTGAGCCTATTTTCTGAATGCTAACTGTTCTCCTTATACAAGTCTGGTTACTAACGTCTCGAGAGGACAAGTCGGGTCCTACTTAGTGATTTACCCTATGTTTCGATCCTGGGACTGTGGGCTATGGGCCCACTACACTTCCGCTGCGCCACTCTGATGGGCTCATGTCGTAATGCCTGAGTTTATATGCATGCAAGGACGTATGCTAACTACACTGGCCTGACTTATGCGGTCTACCCCCCTTTAAAAAAAAAAACTTGAACGATCGGGTTAGTACGGAAAAACGGTGGTGATAGGCCTGATTCTGGTATGTCGATCCTCTGCTTGGCTAGGGCAGAAAGTTCGTTGTATCCCTTCCAATCCTGGTGGATCCCGGTCTTTTGCTCAGCCACAGCAGTGAGTCCTTTGGTAAATCGCCTAGGATCAGGAATTGGATCAGACCGCGAATACCTCGCTTAAGCATGGTTCCGTAAATCCGTTGTTTGGTCACCCTAGGCGTTCGGAGGGGGTTGAAGGAAGGTTTGGGCCTCTTGGTGAGAAATGAAAGAGTTGGGGCTCTCTTTAAGAGAGTGTTGGAGCAAAGATTAGGGGGTTTAGCAAGGGTAGGAAAAAATGGGGTGAAAAATGGGAGAGAGAAGTGAAAATGAGGGGAAAAAGAAAAAAATCAGTTTTAAGGTCAAGGAGGTCCGGTGGCACCCTACAGTGTGCGATGGCACCCTACAGGTCTGGACAACTTTGTTAGCATCGTATCAAATTACTCCATCGACACTAATTCGCATCATGTGCACACAATTATCAACATACAAGCTGAAAATAGAGGGGTTTCATAGCATCCAAAATCAAAGCAAACAATGACAATAGTTCATTCATGAAATAGAGCGATCTCAACAACCTATCATCAAATCTAGACATTCCCGAATGCTCAATCAAGGCATTGACCACATAACGATGTTTGATACTAAGCAACCCTAGGGTCTTAGTTTTTATGCTCGAGTGGATCATGCTAGTCAAGTAGGGGCGTGATCCTAAGGTATAATGTCTCTAATCTCATAGTGCTATCTAGGTTAGCGGGTTCATTGTGATAGGTCCATACTCCACGGCCCGACTCAATCTATCACCTGCTCTGATACCATCTTTGTAACGCCCCGAAACCCCAAGGGTCGAGTACAAACTCGATCCCCGGTATCCCGGGAGTTACTAATGCGTATGCAATGCGTGTCATTCAAGTGTTTGGCCAATATGGCATCAAATCATAGTGATAGGTCAAGGTAGGAAATGAAATAGGGATGTACCAGCAAATAAGTAAGTTAAACAGCAATGTACGAAGGGATCCACTCAACCTGTCTGACTGGGCCTCTTCTAGCTTTGCTAGCTCATGAGGGACCTGCACCAATGAAAGTGCTTGGATGGTGTTTTAGAACACCGTCCCAAAGTGGGAGTGAGTCATCAACTCAGTGGTTCCATTTCCCTAAGTTACTCAAAGCACAAATGTAATCAAACGTAGGTAATGAAACAACATACGTATACAGTAGTCATAAGCGTAGTATGTAATAAAACGAACATTCATACATAGCAGTCAAAAGCATAAACATAGAACCTTTCTAGTCACAACCGACAGTGAGTGGCACCACCACTCACCCGCACAAACTCAAGTCACCAATGAATGGGGCACCACCCCACCAGTCGCACAATCACATCTTATAATCTTAATGCATGAATGCATGAAGTGCAAATGCATGCCCGGACACCGGTTTTTAGTCACAGCCGCCAGTGAGTGGCACCACCACCTCACCCGCACAGACAATGCATGCCATGCCGAACTATGTATGATTAGTCGAGTTATTAGTTATTCCGGTTTAACATCCAGCCGGTTGGCGAAACCACTGTACCATTATTCTATCACCAGGCTAAACTGGGACCATCTGGCTCCCTGCGTGGCGAATGCATCTCATCGCCAGTAACCCCTCGATCCAAGTATGGTTAGACAGTGGCCCGTCAGCCATGCCCAAGCCAAAGCAGAAGGATCGTCACCCAACCACTAATATAAATAATTAACTCAGAAGTGTGGGCTTGTTATTCAAATTAACAATAATGCCCGGGTCGTTCAAGCAGGGCTCTGGCACGAAACAATCGGCCGGGTATTTGACAGGGCCGTTCGAACAACCCTGTGCTCAATGGTCACTACGGGGAGGCACTACCCCAGCGTAGGCCGACAGCTCGGGCATAGGTCCCATACCACCATCCCCGGCTCATGAGACTTGGGGATCGATCGCCGTACAATTTTAAGTGGGCCCATCCAGTGGTAACAATGGTACTTAGGTTCGAATAGAAGCGATAGGTTACACACAACACGCCCAACCCAGAGTCGGGCTGACACCTTTGACTGAGACGAAGACGGGGGGGTCGGCCTTAGGCGCCCGTGGCCCGCGTGGTCCTCACACCACAGCCGGTCACCCGCATTCTACCTCCGTCGACGGTTCCAGTCCCAAAAGGGCAATCGGCCTCATGCAGGCGCCCCTAATTCTCATCCATTTGCCGAGTTAGACAAATCATAGGAAAACACTTCATCACAGCAAATTGTTGTATACATCAAGCATAATTTAAGAACATGAGACATAAATATGAACGTAAAAGTGATTCTAGCATACATGATAGCCTTAAAGAGTTCTACGCAAGCAAATTTCAACACATAGTCATCATATAGGCATGCTGCTAACATCTCAACAACAATGACAGTAAAATTAATAAAAAATTTGGACATTAACTACATTTGAAGGCATTTGGTACTAGGCAACCTATAGGTAAATGGTCCGCACCTTAAATCTCTTGGTTACTTTTCAAGAAATCCTGCAAAATGAGGGCTACATGTTAGAGAATTGAGGATGGAACTTAAGAGAGGCTGATGGGGGTTGAGGGATTTACTCCTCACTTACCTTTAGGGCTGACTGAATGAACTAGTGGTGAAGGTCGGGCCCAAGTGTATTCATATCTTAGAAAAAGCGATTTTACGGGGCGTTACATCTTTGTTGTACAGTTGCATAGATATAGTAGTAAAAGGCCACTGTTGATATTAGAGGGCTGAAAACAAGAGCCACTTGGTATATCTAGCAATCCAGTTGACTATGTTGGCCCCATGTGTCAATTGGACTATTGGATTGGCCACCCAATTGGATCTGTATGTCCGTCAGTCTGTTTGGACCTTAGAGTTGGTCCAGCTCTGTGGTCGAACAATGGATCTCATCCAGAACCTTAATTGGACCAGTTTGGACCTTTGTCCAGATCTTAACGCTGGAGTTTGGACTGTTGGATTAGTTAGATCTTTGATTAGGACCCCTTAGATGGCCTTGATGACCATTTGGGACCCGTCTGATGGATGGGTGACCTGGACGGATCGTCCTCTCACCTAGTGCGAGGCATTCCTAATTCCATTTGGAAAGTTTCTTCTTTCATTTATCCACCACTGGATCCAACAATGAGACAGTACTCTACTGAATTTTTTTTTTAAAGGCACTCAGTCAAACCTGTCTACTGAGTACATCAAACCTTTGTCAGTGATGAAATAAGCTATTGGCACTTTTGTTTAAATTTACCATAGTCCAGACACTGCCTTGGACATCGGAGAATCTTTCCAATAACCAAGCTTGTTAAGCATCACAAAAAACGAAAGTATCATCTGCGAATTGCAAATCAGATATTTGAATATGATGTATCCACCTTGAAACGCTTGAGAATTAGCATTCAAGGCTGTGGTAAGGAGCATGCTCAGTTCTTCAGTGACCGATGAAAAAGGGTATGGTGACAAAGGTTCACCTTACCATATACCTCTCCAGCTCTTCTAGAAAGACTTTGGATATCATTTCTTTTGTCGATTCATGATGGATATCCTGCACAAATACTGAAAGCACAATTTCAAGTTTTCCTATTACAAAATATTGTTAGGGGTCATTTGGCAGGTGTGAATTGGACTCTCAATCACAATTAACATGGAATCCATGTGAATTGGAATCCTCAGTTGTGTTTGGCAGCCTGTATTTTGAATCCACTGGAATGCAAAAATTGTGTTTGGCAGCCTATAATTGGAATCCATTGGAATTTTGTTGTATATTCACATGAACTTGAATTTTGATTGAGTATATCAGCTTTATTACCCCAAATTAGTGTACATATGTGACATTTGACAGAATGATTGTAATAAGCCATTGAAAAATATTCTTTGGCGAAAAAGAGGAAATTTCAAACCTCAGGTGGGCCACAAACATAAGGATCTCAGACAACGTGACTCCCAATGTTTTTAACCGTTCATTACATGGCCAATGTTTGGACAGTTTGGATCATTCTAGTGGTGTGATTTTAGTTATATCGCCAATAATTAGATTGTTTGGGGGTGTCATCAGCGTGCCATGTGCGTGGCAGATTAGTATCCCAGCAATACCTTTGTTACTTGCGCGACTCTCCTGCTTTTAAAAAGGAAGCCATCTTTCCATTTACCACCGATTCACACTAATTCACAGCAAGACAGTGATTTCAAAACACACCAAAAAGCAGCTTTCCATTTACCAACTATTCACACCAACCAAACAACCTTACTTTTTCCTATTCACACCAATTCACTCCAATTTGCACCAATTCCTACCTGCCAAACGACCCCTTATCAAAGGGAAATGAGATAAAACCGACTGGCTGATTATTTGCATGAGTGTAGATGTTTTGAGATGATACTTGCAAGATTGTCCATGTGTGTTTTAAGATTTATTACTCACTGGATACATTACTTGAAAATTAATATCCAAGTAGTTTCTTTCATGCCATAGTTGAATGAATGCGTGTGCACCAGTGTAGTTAAAGGCGCTAGGCATACCCTAGGTGTAACTACCCCTAGAATGCCTGAATTGCCTAGGTGTGCATAGGCATACGTCTGGAGTAAACACAATTTTTTTATTATAGAAATTTATACAAAATACGTATTGATTTTTGAAATAGTTTTATATCAAACTAATTGTAACACAATGAAATAAAACTAATTGTAAAGTTATTATGTATTTGCCTTACAAAAAAAAATGCCTTCCAAAAAAAAGTTATTATGTATTTTAAATAAGAGTGATAGTTGGACACCACTTCTAAAAACTGATATCTAATCAAATATTGAAATGGATCTAGAAAACCTAAAATTTCAAATTCCCAATTTCCCAAGCCTAGAAGAATCCCTATTCCTCTTAGCTCAAAACTCCTATATCCCCAATTTTTCAAAAGTTCCCCTAATTTTAAATTTTCAATTCCCCTAAAATCCCAATCCTTTGTCTATTGCTTGTATGGCATAAATGAAACTCATATTGCTTTCAAGAAGCCCATTGTAGTGCTTTTATTTATTTATTTATTTATTTTTATAAACGGAGACTACTAGTGATTGAACCCTGGATCACTCACACACACTACATTGCCTCTACCAGTTCATCTAACTAGCGGGAGATGCTTGAAACACCAATAGAAGAAAGAAATCAAGATCTCATGAGCTCATTAAAAATCTAAGAATTTTGGGAGAGGAGGTATTTTTCCTAAATCAAATATTTGATAGAATAAAAATTGGGGAAATATGCTCCAAGGGGGTTTATAAGACATCTTTCTACTCAATGGGTGTCAACATATCAAAAATAACATTTTTTGAGGTATCCAAAAGGGTAAAACGTGATAACATTATGCGGGTGGCAGCTGGGCCCACCTACTCCTGGGCCCCAGGAGAGGCGCCCATAATGCCTTTGACTACACTGGTTTGCACTGTTTTATTTGATCATCTGTTAATATTTAGAAATACTAATGCATGGCACTTAACGTTGTGGATTTATGCCATGGATGATTGTAAAATGTGATAATCAAGATGGGGACTTAGTCATTAGGACCTATGCAATCTACAATATCGTTTGCTCAACTAGTGTGTTTGGAAATGCAAACTAGTAAATTTGCTAGTTCTAGGAGTCAATTTCTGATCTCCATTAATCTTACTTTCATCCGAGAATATTCTTTGAGAGCCTTTTGATTCAAGACTTGATGCATTAAAAATACAGGCAGTGGTACAGAGACTCTACTGAGCTGAGGGAGGGTTGGAAGAAGGAATATTTAGAAGCATGTAACCTGTTTGGGCTGTGCATTAAAAGGGAAACCCATCCACCATCATCCACATGCTCCATAAGAGGCCCGCATAGTTGGTGTCCTTGATGTTCAGGTATTGTTTCTCCTTTTAATCTCCAACTGAAACTATACAACTGTATTTGACTGTAAAAATATAATACACATTTGTAAATATCACTGAAGCTATGGAAGCTAGGATTTGATTTCGTAAAATTTTACTGGTTCTCTCCAAGGCTTGCAGTTCTCTTGCAGCATAATGCGTTACTGAAATTTCATTTGAATATTTCTATTCTATTAAATATGCATATATAAAGTGTTCTGAAAAAAAATGGAAGCAGGGGTATCATGGATGGAAGCTTCTGTACTATAGACTAATGTGAAATTAAAAAAGAAAAAGAAAAAAAAACTTTTACACATTTTCCAATTGTCTTAAGAAAGACTTAGGGCCTGTTTGGTGGATGCCTAGAAATGAACTCCACAGAAATTTGTTGCTGTCGCTAACAAATTATTCGAATGAGACATGTTTGTAGACACTTTTCATACTAGATGCATTCTTTAAAGCTTAAAAATAGCCTTTAATTTCAGTTGGAAAAAAAAAAAAAAAAACAACTGAGGGGGGGTTTATTTTTTAGAGAAAATTTTGAATGCCACATGGAGTAGGGACATCAAAGGTGCGCACTATATGATGGATGGCCCACATCAAAGGTGGGATCTGCGTAACGGACAACCCACATCAGAGGTAGGTCCCACATGGACAACCCACGTCAAAAGTGGGCACAATGTGAGGACGGTCAACATCAAGGTGGGCTCTCCATGATGGACGGTGGACATCAAAGCTAGGCCCATGATAGACTATCAACATCAAGGTGGGCCCTCCATGATGGATGGTGGACATCAAAGCTAGGCCCATGATAGACGATCAACATCAAGGTGGGCCCATATGATAGCATATTGATGGTGGGCCCCACATGATGGATGATTAACATCAAGGTGGCTCCATTTGGGATTTGCATGATGGACGGTCCACATCCAAGATGGGCCCACATGATGTATGGTCCACATCCAAGGTGGGTCCAACATGATGGATGGCCCGCATTAGTGGTGTGCCCGACAGGATGGACAGACCACATCAATGGTGCCCACAGGGTGGATGGTCCACATCAGAGGAGGACGACCCCACATGATGGATGGTGGACATTTAAGGTGGGTCCCACATGATGAACGGTCGACATTAAAGGTGGGCCCCATTTGATGGACTACCCACATCAAAGGTGGCACCGCATGATGGACAATCAACATTAAGGTGGGCCCCACATAATGAATGGTGGACATCATAGGTCGGCTACACATGATGGATGGCCTGCAACAAAGTGGGCCGTACATGTTGTACACCCGGCATAAAAGCCAGTGCCCATGTGGGCCCCACATGATGGACCGCCCACATCGAAAGTAGTGTTGCATTGTGGACGGTCCACATTGAAGGTTGGCTGCACAAGATGGATGGTGGGCCCAATTTGATGGATACCGAATTCTGGACGGTCCACACTGAAGGTGGGTTGTACAAGATCAATGGTGGACCCAATATGATGGATGACCCACATTGAAAGTGGGGCCCAGACGATGTACAACCCACATCAGGTGGGCCTCACATGATGGATGGTG
Source organism: Liriodendron chinense (assembly GCA_003013855.2). Taxonomy (NCBI): domain Eukaryota; kingdom Viridiplantae; phylum Streptophyta; class Magnoliopsida; order Magnoliales; family Magnoliaceae; genus Liriodendron; species Liriodendron chinense. Next base: position 6,131,178 of record PVNU02000070.1, read on the forward strand.
GACATTGAAGGTGGCCCCCATATGATGGACAGTCCACAAAGGTGGGCCCCGCATGATGGACGTCCTGCATCCAAGGGTAGAAACAACTATTCTTCCGCAGCATAATCCGTACTCGAGCTCAGCAAGTCATGTCCGACTACGAAGAGGAAGCTCACCTCTTCCCTGCCCTCGACATGGCTGAAGCGCAACCTCCAACATAACAGTCAAGTGAGAATACGTCAGTCATGTAAGAATTGGTACAAAGAATGAGAGAAATGCAAGAAATGCTCTTGCAATTCATACAAGCATAAGCTACCACAGCAGTCAACAATCAAACTGGCCTAGTTCAGCAATCTCAGTAGCCATGCCGGGTCCCTGCGACCTCCAGTTCAAATCAAGCACAACCATCAGTCTGTCCGAAACTACTGACAACAGCCATCTCAGCCCTTCGCTATGAGACATCCTCCTCAATACCTTCTTGCGACGACAAGACCGTCTTAGAGCATTCCCGTCGCAGGGACTTCCAGCTAACTTTCAGTCAATCTTGCAAGCAACAATCTCAGTAGATTCCAGCACGTCCCTGCCGATGGGACCCCTTTCCTTTCTCAGCATGTCCCCGCCGATTGGGGCTGTAAATGGGTCAGTGGACCCGATGGGGTACCCGGACACAACCCATTTAGACCCGACCCAAACCCGACCCATTTGTTAAATGGTACAGGTCTGGGTCCAAGAACAGACCCAGTTGCTAAATGGGTCTGGGTCTGGTTTTCTTTATATTAGGCCCGACCCGATCCGACCGAACCCATTTAGTAAGTGGGCGGGTTTGGTCTATGTTTCAACGGACCCGTCCAGCCCAAACCCGTCCAGACCCGATTTTAAGCCTTGTAAAATACTTGCATACTTGATCCAGACCCGGGCCCATTAGACCCGACCAATTTATAGATGGGTCTGGGTGGATCTCCCTCTACCAGACCCGGACCCATTTATGAATGGGTTTGATGGGTTGACTCGGACCCGACCCGAACCGAACCCACCCATTTAGTAAAAGGGTCTGGGTCTAAAATTTGGACCCAGACCCGTTTAGTAAATGGGCGGGTCTGGTTTTGGCTAAACCCAGCCTGAACCCGACCATTTACAGCCCTACTGCCGATGGGACCTTTACTCAATTTCAGCACATCCCCGCCGATGTGATTTCAATTCAATTTCCACCAGCAGGGACAGCATTGGCGAATGCCCACAATGGGGGTCAGTGTCAAGCCCACATCAATCAGTGGACAATGGCGAATACCCAACAAGGGGGTCACTTCCCAGCATCTCAGCCTCTTACAAACAGGAGCACTTTTTAATTCCAACACATCTTCGCCGATGGGATTCCAGTTAATTTCCAGCAATCTTCGATCCCGCAATCTCTAGTTAATTTCCAGCAAGTTCCAGTTTAACCTTCAGTACAATCTCCAGCTCAATTACAGTCATTTCAAGCACAAGTTCATCAGAATCCAGTTAAATCATCGAATCGATTTCAGCAACCCGTGGTTGCTTTTCAGCAAGCCCATATGGTCGAAGACATCGACCACTATGTCGAAGAAGAATGTGCCTTACTTTGAGAAGCACCAATCGTTCGAGTAGATCATGCAGGACTGGACGAGTTGCGGGAGCAGTTCCAGATCTTGCAAAATCAACTTCAGTGACAACAGGGAATTGATCTACCTTTGACCAAGTTCAGAGACTTGTGTCCTTTTCCAGATGCTTAGATACCTCAAAACTTTGAGGTACCAAAATTTAAAAGATACGACGACAGCAGTTGTCCCACAGCACATCTCAAGGCTTTCTATGGAGAGCTAAGTGCAATATCAGGAAATGAAGGAGCCCTCATTCTCTTGTTCCAAAAATCTTTGAAGGGCGATGCCCTAGATTGGTACACATCATTGGATTGCCATCGTACCAGGACTTGGGAGCAACTCTCCTAGGCTTTCGTCGACAGATTCGCATACAATCTCAACATGGCATCCAGGAGAGCCGACCTCACGGCTCTTAGGTAAAGGAGTGACGAAACGTTATCAACTTATGTGGGACGTTGGCGAACTATGGCAGCCAGAATGCAGACACCTATCGACGACGAAGAACAAATCTCTATGATTGTTCATTCAACATATCCTGGCATATTTGGATATCTCATCTCGCATCCATATGCTAATTTCTCACAGTTGATCCATGCTGGAGAGTAAGTCGAAGCAGGAATCCGTGCAGGGACAATCCTCCCCATGGCCTCATCAGGCCACTCCAGTCAAATGAAATAGAGTGGAAGGAAGACCTATTGGATACGGTAATGGAAACCGCAACGGTTCTCCTCCTCGCCCGATAGAGGTAAACAACATCATCGCCACTGCTTCGGGCAACCAATATGCTCTCCCACAGGGACGTCAATCATATCAGCAGAATTAGGCTTAGCATCAATCTCAGAGGTATCAGCCACAGCCACCCCTACCGCAACTAAATCCTTAACCACAACCACCCCGATAGCAGCAACAGTTCAGGGGGAACGGCCAATACTCATACCAGAATAGGCAGAATTACAAAGAGTTTAGGAAATTCACTCCTCTCACTCAGCCACTCAGTCAAGTCATGGCTATGCTAGTACAAAAGCAGTTACTCACTCTAATGGCACCCAGGCCTCCTCCAAGTCCTCTGCCTCCGAACTACTGAGAAGATGAATATTGTGCCTACCATCAAGGGCGTGCACACCACTGATCGATGCATGACTCTGAAAAATGCAATACAAATTCTGATTGACGACCACAAGATCGTCATCTCAGTCCCTAGAACTCCTTCAGCAGCCCCTACCAACATCCTTTAAAATCATCTGCCTCAGCATCTGACGGACCCCAGTTCGTCTCGTGCCCTGCCGTCAACAACATAGAAGAAGGAGAGCTTCTCGATCACTTCTTCTCCCCTATCCAGTCCATTCATGCTTACACTTATGGGCCAACAAATTCTCCTTCAATCTTGGAAGGGGCAAACCCCTTTCCTCCTTTAGTCTCCGAGCCATTAGTACTCGAAGGAGCACCTCCATATGATGCACCAGTTGTTCAAGGGATTGTCCCCTTGCAAGGGGCTCCTTATTGCCATTCATGTTGGGAGCTGGTCATCCTGGAAAGAGTACAGTCATACATTGAGCTTGCATACGAACCTATTGTTTTGCAAGGGGTGATTACAGCTCAGGAACAATCCAATCCGCAATTGAGGGATTATACTTATCAGCAGCAAGAACCCATTATCTTGGAAGGGGCTCTTCCAATCAAGCCAGTCATATTGCAAGGGGCAAGTTCTATCCCCAAGCCACAAAGACGTCCTAGAGGTGTATCAATTACACTACAACAGCTGGGCCGAACAGAGAAACCCCTCGCCATATCAAGAGGACCAATGTTCATTCCATGGGAACCTCCTGCTCCAGGAACAACCAAGCCAGGACCACGACTTTATGTGATCTATGAAGACAAGCCTCGATATTATCCCTTTAGCATAGGCAATAATGTAGTCCTCAAGGCAAAAGCTCCATATGAGGAAGATCCGGTACCCACACCAGCACCGTTGCAAGAACCAGTGGTCCTAGAAAGCAAAGGAGAGGGAAATTATAAAGAAGTCACGTGGCACTATCCAGAATGTGCAAAGGTAGGAAACATGAATCCCAATGGGCGTTGCATCCGAAGAGATAATCAGAATAGAGGAGATCTCAAAAGCGCTCTCTTAGGCCTCGGCAAAAAAAATGAAGCTACATATGATGTTGCGATTCAGCTCAAGTCAATCTCTGCCCAAATCTCGGTATGGGAGCTACTCTGCACATCTCACATACACCAAGAAATGTTCGCCAAAACCCTGAGTGATGCCCATGTCTCCTCCAATACAGCACCTGAAATGATAGCATTGATAATCAGACAGCTCTTGGCTCTGCGCACCATCACCTTCACTATAATGAGTTGCCACTAGAAGGGCGTGACCATGGGCGATCCCTCAATATAGCCTTATGATATAAAGACCTTTGTGTCTCGCTGGCACTTATCGATAACGGCTCAAGCTTAAATGTCTGCCCGCTCAAGACTGCGGAATGCTTGGGAATCAATCCCTCCTCATTCCGACCTAGCACCATGTACGTCAGAGCATTCGACAACACCCGCCGATCAGTGAAAGGAGAGGTCGACATAGAGGTACAGATAGGTCCAGAAATCTCCACCATCACATTCCAAATCCTGGATATATCAGCCTCTTTCAACATGTTACTCGGACGACCTTGGCTGCACAAGGTTGGAGTTGTGCCATTAACTTTGCATCAACGGGTGAAGTATATCTGTGGAAATCAAGTGATCTCTGTCCATGCAGAGAAGGAGCTCATCATTCCTTCCAATGTTACTGCCACTGAACCAGATATCCCTGTCATCGACATCCAACACTCTGAAGAAGACGTCCCATTTCATAGTTTCGAATTCGAGACTGTGAACGCTATCGCCAATCAAGAACTGATAAATGTGGATCGTGTCTTTTCACCAGCAGAACGTCTGAGCTTTAAGTATCGGATGAAGAATCATTTCAAGTTTAGAAAGATGTCACTGGTATGTAATCAACGCAAATGGGGACTCGGGTACAGGTCAGTCGTCATGGACAAAAGAAAAAAGAAATGTCGGTGTTCACCCATTCAATTCATCAGGCCAGGAGAGCTTGCAGAGATCCAAGAAGAAATCAACCAATTGCATTACACAAAGGCCTCCCGATGAGCCTAGCTTGGGCCATATGGCGCCCCATTCGATGAGACTGGATTCTCGAACCATCTAAGCCTCCAGAAGAAGGAGGGGATGAAGATAAAGAAGAAAAACAAATACAACAGCTTCAGGACTAGGGTACTCTGATACCTGCTCTCAACCAGGGGCACAACCTGCCCACTTCAACTCCAGTTAACAAGGGGCACAACTCGCCCATCTCAGCATTAATCAACAAGGGGTACGACCCGCCCATCTGTGCAGAATTAACATCATCAACCATCAGCCAGGGGCAGAAGCAGCCCATCCATTGGACCAAAAAAGGGAAATGGCTAGCCTTGTATTGGTCCGATGTCCAGATTCCGAACTTGTGTCTCGCTGTGGAACTAGACGCACTACAATGCGAGGTAAGTGATCCGGGAGGGACTGAGTATGACTCAGATCTCGAACCCAACCAGCAAGAAATCATGGTCATTGGGCCAGACTATGATTCTTCGCCCAAATCATCAACCCCCACCTCTTTAGGGGAAGGAGTGTGGGGTCCTGAATGGTCATCCGTTCCCTTAACTTTTGAATCAGCCAGAGAGTTATTTGAGGGCTCTGACTTCAAAAAAAACAAAACGCCGATTTAAGCAGCAAGCAGTACTCTGGGACAAGCTGGGATCAATCATGGTCTGCAATGCCCGCTTGTTCAGGGTCCTGGGAATTTAAAAAATCCAAAAAAATAAAAACTTTCAAAAGCCAAAAACATCTAGCATTTTAATTCCAGAAAATTCTCAAAAACCAAAATACATTTCTTTTCCTGCATTCAATAATGTGCCAGGTTCGTCTAAAGAGTCGCATGAGTTTGAAGTCGAATAATATGATTTTGACATCGAATTAGACTTCGAGCTCATGAGTTTGGACGAAGCTCGGGATGGGTAAGATGATGACCCAGCTCCCGAACTAGAGGATCTCCTCAAAAAGTTCGAATCTAAGGACAATGTTGTAGCTAATGATTTTGAGGTAGTAAACTTGGGGACACTTGAGATCCCCAGGGAAGTACGCATTGGACAATCATTGCCACCAGAGATGAAGCAGATGATGATAGAGTTCCTAGCTCCAAGATTGTTCAATTTTGCTTTTTTATATGAAGATATGCTGGGGCTCGATGAAGAGCTCGTTGTACACCATCTGCTAACCAAGCCAAATATGAAGCCAGTAAAGCAGAAACTTTGAAGAATGGAGCCAGAATGGGCCCTGAAAGTGCGAGATGAAGTCATGAAGCAATACAATGCGGGATTCTTGGTAGTCTCCAACTACCTTGAATGGCTCGCCAACATCGTACCAGTACCGAAGAAGGATGGCAAGGTTTGAATGCGCATCAACTTCCGAATCTCAACAAAGCCAGTCCTAAAGATGACTTCCCTTTGCCACATATCGACACTTTGGTCGACAACACTGCAGGGTACAAGATCTTCTCATTCATGGATGGATTCTCAGGTTACAATCAGATCAAGATGGCCGTCAAAGATTGCGAGAAGACATCGTTTATCACTCCCTGGGGAACCTTCTGTTACGGGGTAATGTCGTTCGGTTTGAAGAACGCAGGAGCAACATATCAGCGAACAATGACAACATTATTCCACGACATGATGAATAAAGAGCTTGGAGTATATGTGGACGATATGATCGTCAAATCTCGCACAATCGAAGGACACTTTGAAGATCTGAAGAAGTTATTCAACATTTTAGAAAAGTACGAACTCCGTCTTAACACTCAGAAATGTGTCTTCGGTGCAACGGGAGGCAAACTCCTTGGCTTTATGGTGAGCGAGGATGGCATCAGGGTCGACGAAACTAAAACCAGATCAATCATCGAGATGCCCCCTCCCAGAACAGAGAAATCCGTGGTTTTCTTAGCAGAATTCAATACATCAGTTGCTTCATCACACAGCTCACACCTATTTGTGAACCCATATTTAAGCTCCTTCGGAAGAACGTTCTAAAAGAATGGAATGACGATTGGCAATTCGCCTTCGACCGCATCAAGAGGTATCTCATGAATCCTCCAATTCTAGTGCCGCCCACTCCCGGACGATCATTTTTGTTATACATCTCAGTAGCAGCAGAAGCCATTGGTTGTATTCTCGGCCAGCACGACGAGATCGGGAAGAAGGAACAAGCAATATACCATTTGAGCCGAAAGTTCACTGACTACGAGACCAAGTATTCCTCGATCGAGAAGACTTGCCTCGCCCTAGTCTGGGCAACTTAGCGACTCTGTCAATACATGATTGAGTTCCCTATTCTCCTCGCTCACATGGATCCGCTCAAATACCTGTTCGAGAAACCAGCACTCACTAGAAGGATAGCTAAATGGAAGCTACTTCTGTCTGAATTCGACATCACTTATGTCACTCAGAAGGCAATCAAGGGGCAGGCCCTCGCCGATCATCTCGCCGCTCACTCTCTCCTGGATTATCAACCGCTCGAGACATTCTTCCCTGATGAAGATCTCTTGCTCATCAAAGGTGAAGAAAAGATGAAGAAAGATGAGTGGACGTTATTCTTTGATGGCGTAGCAAATTCTAAAGGAAGTGGTATTGGAGCAATCTCTACTCTCTAAATGATGTCCCTATTCCTATCTCAAGGCGCATAGCATTTGAGTGCACCAACAATATGGCAGAGTATGAAGCATGCATCGCAGGTCTAAGGGAAGCCATAATCTTAGGCGTAAAAAAGCTACGAGTATTTGGAGACTCACAGCTTATCATCAATTAGACGAATGGCGAATGGAAAACCAAGGACGAGAAGTTGATACCATATCATGTGTACCTTGAAAATCTGATCGAAGAATTCAAAGAAATCACCTTCTCATACATGCCTAGGGCCAAGAATCAGTTTGCAGATGCTCTCGCTACACTTGCATCAATGCTCAAGATCCCGTAAGGAGCTTCAGAATAGGAGCTCACAGTTAAAACCCAAGATGAACCTGCTTTCTGCCTGCAAATAGAAGAAACCGAAGTTGCCCCTGACAAACCTTTGTATGCTGACATCAAACAATATCTCAAAACTCAGGAATATCCAGAGGCAGCAGCAACAACAACAGATCGTCGAACCATCCAGCGTTTGGTCGGCCAGTTCACCATCAGTGGTGAAGTTCTTTACAAGCGATCCTATAATCAAGTCCTCCTTCGATACGTCGACGAAACAGAAACTGCAAAGATCATGAAAGAAATACACGAAGGAATTTGCGGCCCACACATGAACGGGCACATGATGGCAAAGAAGATTCTATGACTCGGCTACTATTGGCTCACTATGGAGACAGACTGCTGCCAGTACGTCAGAAAATGCTTCAAGTGTCAGGAGCATGCGGATCAAATTTATACCCCCTCCTCAGAACTGTACAACCTGACAACTCCTTGGCCCTTTTCTATGTGGGGACTTGATATCATTAGGAAGATTAGTCCTAAAGCATCAAACGGTCATGAGTACATACTTGTAGCAGTCGACTACTTCACCAAGTGGGTAGAAGCAGCCTCCTACACCACAATTGCAGCATCCCAGGTGATCAAATTCATGAAGAACAACATCATATACCGGTATGGAATCCTTAATGTTATCATCACAGATAATGGGACCTCGTTCGTCAATAAGAAGATGGATGACTTCCTCAGCAAGTTCAATATTCAACGTCATCGATCGAGCCCTTACCGTCCTCAGATGAATGGTGGGGTAGAAGCCGCAAACAAGATAATCGTCAGGATACTCGAGAAGATGGTCGTGACTTATCGAGATTGGTCAGATATGCTCCCATATGCACTTTGGGCCTATCGAACGTCTGTACGGTCTGCTACAGGCGTTACTCCTTTCGAGCTTATTTACAGAATGGAAGCAGTTCTACTAGTTGAGGTGGAAATACTGTCACTAAGGGTGTTACTGGAAAGCAGAATTGAAGAAGGAGAATGACAATGGGCCAGATTCGATAAGTTATAGCTAGCAGATGAGAAGCGCATGTGTGTGCTAAGTTATTCCCAATGTTATCAGAAAAGGATCACTAGGGCCTACAGCAAGAGAGTCCGTAAAAGAAGTTTCAAGATGGGGCGACATGGTCATGAAGAAGATCCTACCATCGCACCTTTTAGATCCCAGAGGAAAGTTCAAACCCTCATGGGACGGACCGCTGATCATCAGAGAAGTACTTCCTAGAGGCGCCCTTAGACTTACTAGCATGAGAGGGGTGGATCTTCCTGAGCCAATCAATGCTGACAAAGTGAAGATCTTTCACGGGTAAGTCATTCTGAACTTATCAAGATCTACATTAGTAGAGCTGAAGTCAAAGGGTCGAAGTTAAAACTTCTGAGAAGTCATTTCCATCCACCAATAAGTGTTTCAAATAAAGGGATTCAAAAGAAAAAAGAGAGAAGAAAAGGACAAAAAAAAGAGAAGGGAATACAAAGAAAAGAACAAAAAAGAAAGAAAATGAGAAGTAAAAAATAAGGCACCCAAGAAAATCAACCTGAAAGGAAACACAGTCACCCATCCATCCACCTTAGAAAAGTCCGTAGCTAAGACCGACAGCTTTGCTATTGTAACTTAAGATAAGGGCCGAAAGGCTACCATCGGCTGACAACGATGGATTCCGGACCTTTAGCCACTGCGATTATCCAGAAAAAATCCAAAAAAAAGAAGCAAAAGAAAATGTGTGCCTAAACAAAGAGGGCGGAGTGAAAATCCGAAAGGGCGCTCCGAGTAAAAACAGTGGGCATACAGCGGACTTGGTGAAAACCCAAAAGGGCGCCGAGGGTAAAAACAGCATAGCTGCCAAGAGGCAGGCAAGATCAAATACCCGGGACGTGGTGAAAACTCGAAAGGACGCCACAGGTAAAAATGACAGGAAAAGGCCGGCTATGGTGAAAACTTGAAAGAGCGCTGCAGGCAAAAATGACTCGAATAGAAAAATAAAAATAAAAAGTGTAGGTACCAAGAAACCAGACGGTCCAGATCAGCTTAAACAGTTGTAGTTCAAGAACAAGAAGAAGTACAGTCGGGAACAAAGAACTCTACAAACTCTGACAAAACTCCCTGGAATTAACAGTTTGCATTGCCTACACTTCCAGGGAACCAAAGGGATCTCACACAAGTCAATCTCGAGACGTCAGTCAAAGCATTAGCCGAGCCTCAGTTTTGATTCCTATGTCCCGGTACAAAATTCAGACACACACTCACAAGACAACTCATTACACAATAAGTTCTCAAAAGAAAGTTTTTTCTTTCCATTAATGCATCATATTTCTTTTACATACATCATATCATCTCTTTCATATGAAAAAAATACATCATCACCAGTCATGCAAAAAGAGACGTATAGACGGCCGGCACAACCCTAAAAAGCAAATAATCAATCTCTGCCCTCCTCCTCGGCTATGTCAGGTAAGTCTTTTGATTCATAATGAAATAGCCTCGCTCTTAACCTACTCACCTCCATGCGTAGGTAATGCACCTCATCTCGCTCAAGGCTATGGATCACCGTCTCCTCATCAGACAACCTCTGATGAGTGGCCAATCTCCTCGACATCATCTCACAATAATACCGGAGTAGTAGAAATCTCAAACAACAACTGGTCATGAGTAGCCAAGAGGAAGCCAGGATCGATATATGGGCGCTCTTCAAAGGGCTTATATGAACCAGATGAAGAACTAGCATCCCCAAGAACATCCTGCTCATCCTCATCAGCGGTCAGGTGCCAACAAGGAATGTGCCGATACAGAGACTGCTCAGCAACCCAATGTTAGTATGGGGCAGTCGCTATTGGAAAAGTCCGCGGCTCAAAACCAAGAAAATCAGCAATTAGGTGACTCACCCAAGACCCATTAACCCGAGTCCTAAAGTCAGATGATCTGGCTGGAAGAGAACGACGCCCAATACCCGAGAAAGCAAAAAAGGGAACATCCTGCTCATATTCGAACTGCCGTAGGAACCAGATAGGGTGATAAGAAAAGTAAGAGAGAAAGCCTACCAGCACCAGAGGAAGGTGATGAGCATTACAAAGTACTGGAGGAAGTGAAAGCTAAGATGACTCCCAACGAATATTCCAGTCACGCAACTCAGTAAACATCCTACGATACAAGGGCTCGCTCATCCTAGCTGTATGCGGAAGAAACTCCATGATATGTCACATGAGGTCAGGGCGACGAGTGCCGGGAAATGATAAAGGAACAGTTAGCGAAAGACGCTCGCATAGCCAGATTTGATCGTGAGAAAGTAAAGATATTCAGCTAAAGCAAAACAGTTCCCAAAAGACAAGAAAATAAAAAGAAAGTATAAAAAGGATACCTGGAGAAATGCACAGCAGTTGCGAAGGACACGGGTAGCGGCCTAGGGCACAGTCAGTCAGCCCATTAAATAGCTCAGCCAGGACAAGAGAAATGATCCCCTACCGTCGAACAACTCGGCTCATCACCTCGAATAGGCAAAGGAGTCTGAGATCTGCGCCATCCCGAGAATAGCACCTTAGCTACCAGATAGAACATTAGCCATTCCGAGAAAGTAGGGACCTTGCCACACTCCGAGGGCCCGAGAAAAGATCATACAACGAGTTTAAAAAGAAGACCACAACATCCTGACCGTCAGATGCAGGCTGAATAAGATATGGAATCCCAAACCAGTTCTGCAGAGTGGCAGTCTTCGGCAAAGTTTTCGGTAAGAAATACTGAGCATAATCCCAGGGAAGACCTGTCAAGCGCTGCGAGCTCCTCCAAGAAAATCCCATCTCCATATCGTTGAACTGCAAATAAGTTCAACGAAGGGACCCAATCAATCAGTGCGGCCCCGAGCATCCTCCAATCAATGTCAACCCTAGCCATATGGATCAGACCGCCAAAGCCATAGGACTCCAACTCTCGAATCTCATAAGCTGACAATCTGTTAAGCCAAGCAAGCAGTCGTGGCGAACAAGAAGGACGAGGAAGTAACTAGCAAGTCCTCATAGGAATCCCCTCCAGAACAAAAGGCCTAGGAATCGATGACAGCTCATCAAGGATTGGAAGATCAACGGGCGAAGGAGAAGGAAAAGCTGAGACCCCTGCGAACTCGACAGTCCGTGACATATCCCCAGTAGTGACTATGTCTGATTTAGTCGCATTGCTATCCGAAACTGTTATGACCTCAGCGGCATGAGAAGACTCGCCCACCTCGTGAACCGAATGCGTAAAGGGTCGACGATCAGGAAAAGGTCGGTACTCTCATCAAGAAGGCTATCAGCAAAGATCATGTCGCACATCGTGGCATCCTGACCAATCTGACCGCTGAAAAATGCATATGAGCCGTCAAGAAGGGCCTCGGCAACCCCGATCGAAGAATCTACAGTCAGATCTGGACCTGCAGTCCTCTCTAACATAAATTCAGGAATCCAACCATCACTCTGTTCAGTCAAAGGTATCATTGGGACATCCACACCGTCCATCATCAAGGGGACATCGTCAATGATCATATCAAGTTCGCCCAAACAAGTGTACCGCACATCTCGGCCATCATCAAGAGCATCCAAGCCGTTAAAAGTATCATCTGAACCATCCATGCCATCTAAACATGAGATCAGCCCATCTATGTCCATCATAACCCCATCATTACCATCAATCACATCATCCATGCGGCCCACACTTAAAGGGTGCATAGCCTCACCTATGGCCCATCTCCCATCCCATCCATACCATCCATTCCTCCCATGGTCAATGTCCCATTCAAGTCAGAATTTCCAGCAATCCCACCATTAATGGGGGCATTCAAAGCTTCCCCAACAACCACCCTTAATCCACCATCAATGGCTCCATCTACACCATCAATCAAGAGCATCCTACCTTCATTAAAGCTCCCACCATTTTCTAAAACATAGGACCCACCAACCTCTCCCTCAATGGCCTCTAAGCCATCATCAATGGCTGCCCAAGAGGGGACAAGAAGAGAATAAGACAAAAAGGGAAGGAAAGTAAAGACAGAGAGGAATCATGGTGGGAATCGAAAAGCCTAGTACAAGGAATGTAGAGACAGCAACAGAAAGCAAGGGAGGAATGTCCGAACCAGAGCCCGCACGGACCGCACATGAGGAGAAATCTGGGCGGTCCCCTGGGGGCCGCAGGGGACCGCCCGTAAGGACGGTCTCCCTCTCTCTCCGCGGGATTGGCCCCACAGCCTCTGGTAAGTGAGACTGTCAGTCCACGTCAGCAGTTGGCACCTTGAGGGCTGCCCAAAGCTCCAATCGACTCCGAATTTTGACCAAATCTGATCTGAACCACCTAGAAGGTGCTCCACCCGTCCAATCATGAAGACCTACGACCAAAATGGGTCTGACCAAGTCAAAGAGAAGAAAAGTTGATTAAGAAGGGCCCACAAGCAATCTAAACCATTCAAAGGTTAGATCATCATGATCCAAACTGTGAAAGAGCTTACATGAGTCATCAAATGACAAGATCAAAGGATGGATCGTAAAAAAGAAGGTCAGAGTCTAAGATCTGATCATCAAGTGGGCCCACATGGCCAAATCAAGCAATCTGGACCGTTCAAGTCATCATCCATGTAGTTGAGAATCCTATCTTCCACAAAGCATCAAAGAATGGATCGAAAATAAAAGCATCCAAGCATCATCAAGAAATGCAAGGTAAAATAGAGGTTGCATTTCATTCAGAAAGTTTGGTACAAAAGCAAAGCAAAATGCCTTAAAAATGTCAGAAGGCCATACATCAACAAGTTAAATACATCCTCAGAAAAGTAGACTACAGATCACCAACATAATCATCATCATCCCCCCTCTCATCCCGCTCCCGACGGTGAAGATCCATAGAGGTCTTGTCACTGATCCTCCAGCGTACCTACTGCGACCCCCTGGAACGTATAGTGAAGGAAGAAGAGTTCCTTGTCCATACAACAGATACCACTCCTCATAGTCACGATCCGGGATAGTAAAGCGAAATCTAGGCTGACCCTTGAGAGCATCGGCCATAGCATCAGCTGGAATCTGAGCAGCCGGAGGAGGTGCAAAACAAGGAACCCGAGCCACGCCGGTGATCTGTCGGAGCAATCTCTCTCCCAGATACCATTGAAATGATTCAGCATCAGAGAGCATGATCCGGAGGCACGAAGAGTCATACACCTCCACGCGTTGAGGAGTATAGTAAAGAGGAAAGCAAGCGTATAACATCCGAGCAAACTATAAGAAAGAAAATCACCATAGTCAGTTGCAGAGCAGTACGACGGATAAGGAAAGCAAGATACTTACGTCCTCGGTAGTCAATCCATCTATGTCAGCACGCCAATTATCCCCAGACACTTAAGGATTTCGTTGACGGTTTTGCTGACGCTAATGCATAAAGCGATACAAGGATGGTTCAACATCATCCCGTATCCTCGGCGACAGGTGAGCAAAATGATCATAGAAACAGGTCTGGACAAGGGCAAACACAATGATCAGATGAAGAAAGAAGACAAACATCTCTAAGGGAAGTCAAAGAGAATACCTCCACGACAGGCCAGAAACCTGTAAAAGACTTGCTACTCCGAGAGGTCTTATCCAAGCCTTGGTAAATGCGAGTCAATATGGCCCCATTCCAATTATATGAATGGTGAAGATCCTCAGTCAAGCGAAGAAATCTAGGATCGATTCTCTCATTTGCATGACAGAAAAGGAATGAACCGAAGGCTTAAGTAATCATAGCTTATGCTTTATGAAGGGCCTCCAGCTCGGTAGTAGGGATGACAGCAGCAAAGGTGTTGTGAAACCACCGCAGCTTCACTTGGCTACTCTGAAACTCGCTCTCGGGTGGGATGGCTCCCACATGCCGTATCCAATCATTAGGGGTAATGGGGGTAAGAGAGCCCACATGGGGAACAACTGCCCCATGGAATGGAAAACCTATTTGCATATATATATATATATATATATATATATATATATATATATATATATATATATATATATATATATATATATATATATCCAGAGGAGTTATCCCCCATTCGCCACAGGGAAGTTGAAAGCTGTGGGTCTCGTCCCTCCAACTCTCGCAAAGGGCTGTAAGTAGCATGCGGTTGGCATTATTGTTGTGGAAACGTAACGTAAGAAGGCCCGCAAAAGGAGTGTTGGCCAGAACGCGTTCAAGCATCGGCTGCGGTTGTTCCACCCAGTTATCCCAAAGGTCTCGGGTGCCCCGACCTTTTATGAAAGGAAGAGGTTGGTGTTCCTTGGCTAAAGAACACCTATAGTCCCCGCGGCAAATAATGAAGGCAAGGTCATCCTCATTAACTGCTCTATGCCCCCTCGTGCAGTTCGCTATCAAGTCCTGCAAGCTTGGCCAGGTAAGCTCCTCTTCTTTACCCGTTAAAATCCAAATCATTATCCAGAAAACCCATAGATTTGGACTTACATTCAAATGCAAAAATCCAATGTCCAACTCCATGTGTCGCCTAAGATATATGTTGGGCCTATTGAAGAAAGCAAGGCCCACCTTAAAGAGGGTTGCATGCCATGCCTTAGATGAGGAAAATCCACCATCCAGGGACACATTTTGGACAACAAATGCACTCAAGTGCCATAAGATCAAAGTGGGATAAGAATCAAGCTTCATATGAAAAATCCCTTTTCAAAGTCCATGTGTGACCAAGGTTTGGTTCACTTTCCATATCAAAGCAATGAGCCTCATTTAAAATGTTCCCATCTTTTTACACATGTACATGGACAAATGGGGAATAGGAAGGAAATTGGTCCCCAAGAGCAACTCAAATGCCCATCCTCAATGGATTGAAAGGAGCACATAGCCCACTTGAAGAACCATAAGAACCCATTCATGGGTCAATCATGGGCAACCTATGTGCATCATCTTGATAAATGTTTTAACTATGAGAATACAATATGGTGGTCTACCCACAAACATATGAGTCAAAGAAACTAATGGTAAAAAAATGATGCACATAGCCCACATGAAGAATCAAAGTTAGAAATGTCCATGCAGGGGCAAGTTTGGGCAACTTATGTGCACCAATTTCTTTACCAAAGAGAAGATCACTTGAACACAAGAGGGCATGGCTTGATGAGTCATCCAACCATCATGAAATTGGTTAAGAATGATATACATAGCCCACTTGAAAATCAAAATCCAAAATGCCCCAAAGCATGTGACAAATTTGGGCAACTTATGGGTATCATTCTTTCCCACAAATTGAAAAAAAAATCACTCATCCTTGAGAAGGATGGAGGGTGACCCACCAAATACCCCAAGAAAAGTTTAAGGAACTATGATTGCATGGATATCTCACTTAAAGAAGGGTCATCCATTTGAGGGTGGTACATTAAAGGAAACTCTTGAGAACCACTTTCCTATAACATGAGAAAACCATTTGAACTTAGTGAGATTGTTGAAACAACTCACTCATGGGACTTGTAAATGATCAAATAACCCAAGTCCTCCATCCATCCAAAGAAAAGGCATGAAGGGAAAGAATCCTACATGCTCAAAGTATAGTGGTGCGCACATGACTAAAAGAAATTCATAAGTTTCAATGAGGGCCCAAAAGCCCATCTATGTGAAGGAATTCTAAAGAGCCCACCCCACTTTGTGTATAAGGATATACATCATAATCAAGAGATGGTGGAAGATTTGGGCCACTTGTCCATAAAGGCCCAACTATAAAAATTTAGCCCACTTGAGATCCAAGTGAAGAATGGGCTAGTCACTTTTGTCCGTACACATGTGAAGAAAGAAGGGGCCATCCAAAGTGAGCATTGTGAGCCCAGAATTTGAGGTGGGCCCTACCAATCTCATGAGCCCAAACCTTGAAAAGAAGATGAAAAAGAAGAGAAAGTATATAAGGAAAATACGAAAAGGAAAAAAGGGTAAGAGAGAGCCCAAAATGAAGTATTGGGCCCATCAAATACACCAAGGGCCATGACTTCACTTTGAGCCCATTTGATATACATAAAAAGGGGCCCAACTCCCATGAAAGAAAATAGGGTACTTTACCATGCACACTTGATGGACATGCCAAAATTACCCTTTACATACGCATGAAGGGAGTATGAAAGAAGAAAAGAAAGATGAAATGAAGCTTGTAATGATCCTCTTCATGCACCACCTTGAGAAGAGATTGGAAAAGTAGAAAAGGCTAAAAGGCTCGGGCCCACCTCAACTCCCTTGAATTATCTACATGAAGAAAAGAAAGAGAACATGAGAATAGAAAATGAAAAAGAAAACAATGAAATAAAAGAAAAGGAGTGGTCCATACCTTCAACACTCACAAAAGGGGGACCACCTTACTGTCCCAAAACTCCACCAAAGGGTCACTTGAAAAAGCAAAAGGGTCACCAAAAAGAAAAAAAAACTTGAAGAAAGAGAGAGTGTGAGGAAGAAGAGAGAGAGAGATTGCACGTTGGAACTGCTAAGGGTGCCTCATGTTATATAGAAAAGGAGAGGGCACCCCATTACCCAGCCCACTGGAAAAATCAGTGGGCAGAGGAGGCTTGAGCGGCACCCAGGGGGCCAGCCGTCCTCCCATCAAAGTGAAGTGACTCCTCACTCTCCCCCTTTGGGAAGAACTCCCCCTTGAAAATAGTAGTTGCAAGTGAATCTTGTACCTCCATGTAAGAATGAAGTGATGGAAGAGAAGAATGAGAAAAAGGAAGTAATCTCACCAAAATCTCATCTTGTGAGAAATTGGAGAGAAATTGGCTTGATGATGTGGAAAAAGCTCCATGAGATTTTCAAGAGAGAGAAAAAGGAATTGACTTGGTCAAACATTGATCTCAACCATCCAGAGTCATGGCCGGATGATCTGAATCATTTTTAGAAAACACCAAGAATTTTCAACCATGATCTCTGTCTACCTTCCATCCCAAATGTGGTCCGAAGACCTTAAACTACGTCGGGATCAAGATCTCGAGGGATTTTGAATAAAAACCAGCATCGATTCTAATTGCTCGGGCTAAGATCTGATGACCTGGATCATTTTGGAAAAAAAAAATCTTAAAAAAAAAAATGTGTCACCCTAATCTGTACGTAATTTTTTGTTCGAAGACCTTAAACTACGTCGGGATCAAGATCCCGAGGGATTTCATAATAAAAATCAAGGGGTCAGATAAATCGAATCTTTTGAAAAACAAAAAAAATGTGTCGTGTTTGCATATACATAATTTTGGGTCCGAAGACCTTAAACTACACTGGGATTAATTTCTCGGGGGACTTTTCTTGCTTTCAACAAAAAATTGGAATCGACCTCGACCGCTCGGATCAAGATTCGATAATCCGGATCTTTTAAAAAAATCATAAAAAGAATGTATTTTCAGCTTGTACATAATTTTGGGTCCGAAGACCTTAAATCACACTGGGATTAATTTCTCGGGGGACTTTTCTTACTTTCAACCAAAAACTGGCATCGACCTCAATCGCTTGGATCAAGGTAAGATAATCCGGATCATTTCAAAAATACCAAAAAGATTTTAAGCTTTCCATAAAAACCAGTATCAATATCGATCACTTGAGTTAAAGTCTGGAATTTTCTCAAAAATAAAAAATTTTCACCATCAATTTTAACTGCGCAAATCTATCCCCAGCGGTCCAAAGACCTAAAACTACACTGGGATTAACTTCTCGTGGGCTTTCTTTCCCAACCTGTCCCGGACATGGCTGACACTTGATCGTACAGGTGTCCGAAATCTTCTAAACAGGTCAGGGCTGAGGCGGGTAGAACTCCGCGATCCTGTTCATATTGAACGCACCGTGATAGACAACCTTGATTTGGAAGTCGCTGTTGAATCCGACGGATGTTCCTTGTTCCTAAAACTTATGAAGGGGATTAAGGCTGCTAGGAGATGAAGCGCACCCTCACGGAATTGTGAGCAGCATAAGACCCCAAACTGGATTGATAAAGGGAAATGTGAGGATGTGGCTCATTTTGTGGCCGAAGGAGTTTTTCGGACGATACGTGGTCTATGTGCATTGCACATGAGGAACATGCAACTTTGTGGGTGTGTTGACTGAAAACCCTCAAAATCCCCTCATCCAAAGATGTAAAACTATGACACTTAACTATGTGAGATCCGTCTTGCTCGCTGACATAAAATGGATCGAGTGCCTTACCAGCAGTAGAAGCTAGAAATGGATGAAAATTCCATACCTTTCCCTACATTTCAGAAAAATCAGAAAAATACCAAAAAATTGCAAAATCATCTTTCAAAAATCACAAAATACTTCCCTTGTTTTCAATAAACACCGATCTTTACTCATATCAAATATTTTCAAAATCACAAAAATATTTCCTTTGTTTTTAATAACCGATCTCCATCCTGACTACTCAGGTAAAGATTCGGACCAAATATTTGCAAAAATTTACAAAAATTGTCACTATCCCTAGCACAGCACTTCAGGAGTCTCGAACTCCGCTCACTCACTTCACAGTTTGGGATGACGGATCCAATCGCTCGCAAATTGGAATCTTGACCAAAACTGGTAACCAAACGCCATCCCAATCACACCCATCCCCCAGAAGAACATCTTGAGGTTACAACTGACAACCTCCTTCATCGATCCCCATCAGCAAAGAAATAGCATATTGGGACGATGGACCTGATCGACCACGGGTCGGGATCTTGACCAACCCGCTGACCAAACATCCGCATTGAAAAGAAAATCTTCAGGGAAGCACAACCCTGCAAGCAATAAGCTCAAAGTTATCTATAGCCCCAGCGAAAGCAAAATCATCGAACTGAGAGAAAATGAGCCAAACCGTGCATCCCTCATCAAATATGCATCCCCATGCATCAGCATCCATCGCATCAATCATCATGTTTACCTGCTTTCAAAATAAAAGTCGGTTAGCCAAAGACCCAACAGGCATCCCTAGTGGAGGCACGTGTAAGTCAAATTTCCTTTTCGAAAAGATAAAAAATATTATATATATTCCTATTTGTAAATAAAAACCCCATAGAGTATCACTCCCCAGAGTGGGTATCTTTTTAAAATCCAAAAAAATATTTTCCCAATAGAGCATTCGACCTCCAAAACGCTGAGAGATTTTCCATATCTCTGGGTAGGAGTCGATGCAAAAATCAAATAAGATCCGATATCTCACGATTTTCCCGGAGACCATCGGATCGAATGCACTCAAAGTACGGTCAAACTGAACTCCAGTGTCAGTGTGGTCGTACCAAATGTCAATATACGAAAATATGAAAGCCAAAAGGCTTAGTCAAAGAAACCATCTAAACGATGGAAATGATGAATTGTAACCCAAGTATCAAAACCAGCAGATTGGGTGGAAGAAGTTCACCCGCACATACTTTGGCGTGGATGCCTGAAGTACCTTGACTGAGTCAAAGTCGGCATAATGGATCTCCCATAAGACTACATGGACGTAGGGCAGCTAACCACTTTGACAGTCAAGTGAAACAAGTACTCCTGGAGTGATCCGGGAAAGTAACGAACAATCAATCACAGGGTCGATAACCTCGTAAGACTATGATGGACGCAGAAGCTCTACTGTACCTTTTTTATGTTAGTACCGATCGGGAACGGAAGGGTTGCAATTAGGTACCCAAGTTGCAGCTCATGCAGGGACAATCGCAACGTTTTCTCCAAACTCTCGCAGTATTTGCGAGTGATCAATTTTCAGACAATCAACTGACTCAAATACGAAGGCAAACAAAGATTCCAGACCACAATCTATGAATGATCGGGTTAAAAGTGGGGTGTCCACTCACTTTGATATTCAGTTGCACGCAACCTCTACCAAAGAGGGGCATCTGTAGACACCCCATCTTCAGCTACAATGTTGGTAGAGATAGCTGAATGAATGGAGGACCATACCCCCAAATCCCATGTCCAAACCTAGCCAAACTCACCTGTGTAAGCTCTAATTCATAGCCCAGCTCAATCCTGAACTTAGTCGACTCACCCCTAAACATAAACCCAAAAAGCCCCCCATAAGAAAAACAAGTAAAAAATTCTTAAAAAAGTCAAAATTAGTGAGTCAACCCGCTTAGTCAAATCACCGAGTCAACTCACCGAGTCAATCTAGCCCTTGCACCCAGTCAACTCACCGTGTCAATCCATCTTTCAAACCCATTCAATTCACTTGGTTCTGGGCCACAGCTTTGGAGTAGCTCCAACCCTCGAACCTCAGACTTTTCTGCTTCAGGTTCGGGGGCCGTACGTTTCGAAGTTGGAGCAGTGCGTCACACTAAGGGCCGCCCAAGCTTATTTACGGGAGCTGCCACTGCTCGCAGCTATAAATACCCCATTCCCTCTCTTGTTTTAACATCCAGAAAAAATCCTTCAACGTCCAGAAATCTCAAGTCCAGCTCCATCCCTTTAGCCCATTCCTCCACCAAGGAGAGCCCGAGTGAGAAGAGCCTAGCCCTGGTCCAGCCTAGCATAACCCTGGTCCAAGTCTCCCAAGCTACCTAAGTCCCAATCTTAGCCACTTGAAGCAAACCCTTGCGACACCTCCGTCCATCCAGCTACTCTTTTATTAGCATCATCTCATTCGCATCTAGCATAAGTGCAACATTTACTATTCTTCCAACCCCTGCTTATCATATCACTGCAAGCACTTTGATTAATCAAATACATAGCATACATCCCGCATAAAGCACCTGTCAGTTCGAGCGTATGCTCTGGGCTTTCCTGTTAATGGAAACCTGCCCATCAGAAACTCTTACTGTTCAGACAGACATTCATGCATGATATCATTCATAAGAGTATACGAGGATTAAATCAGACTTTCAAGTATTAGTTCGATTCTGTGAAGTAGAGACCATACTTCGGTACTGGCAGAGTCGGTTCTTAACACCTTCTCACCCTGTAACTGTGATCCCTTACCTGCGAATCTCTGACCGCAGATCAAAAGGAGTCATTTAGAGGAAGGAATCTTCAGATTCCCTTCTCTAACGTTTCTACGGGGTCTAGCCGACTGTAGATTCGAAGTAACTGGCTAGTGGCAACTCTGGTCTTACAGCTTGAGTAGGTTTGTATAGAT
Source organism: Liriodendron chinense (assembly GCA_003013855.2). Taxonomy (NCBI): domain Eukaryota; kingdom Viridiplantae; phylum Streptophyta; class Magnoliopsida; order Magnoliales; family Magnoliaceae; genus Liriodendron; species Liriodendron chinense. The sequence goes on from PVNU02000070.1 coordinate 6,152,910, forward strand.
TAAATTGTGCTGTTCCGAAAAAACCCTCGAGAACGAGGTGAGCCAGTGGTACAATAGTGAATCGTGCGCACATTCCCCTTTTTTGAAAGGGCGGGTCAGGAGCGCGGAAAGACGAGCGTCCACAGTTGATCATCTCATGAGCCTCTTTTCTAATTATAATTCGATATCCCATTGAATTTAGAATGAGGGATTGAAACTGGAGAGGGAGGGAGGGAGAGAGAGAGAGAGAGAGAGAGAGAGAGAGAGAGAGAGAGAGAGAGGGGAAAAAGAGTTGTGATAGCCCATCACCGTCCATAGTAGTAGCGGTAGCACTGCTATTGACTAACAACATCAGCAACAACAACTACTGCTGTAGACTAATAAAAGTGGTAACAACACCCACTACCACACCTCCTCCTCCCTCTCAAATCTCTGTCTCACTCTTATTCTCTCTCACCCTCTCAAATTTCTGTCCCGCTTTTATTCTCTCTCTCTCTCTCTCTCTATTCTCTTTCCCCTGCCACCGTTGGCAACAATCGTGGTGGTGGTTCCCATGGCTATTGCCACCTGTTACTACTGCGGGTGGCTTAGTCTCTATTCTCTCTTTACCTTTTAATACTCTCTTTTTCCTTACATATTTGATCCTGACAGCAGCCATGGCCACTGCCACCGTCATAACTTAGCAGTGGTAGTAATGGTAATAGCTAGCCCCATCTGCCACAAGCATCTCATCCTTACCACTTGCTCCTCCCTCTCTTCTTTATCATCGTCTCCTTTGAGATGAAGAAATGACTGCCTTGCATGATGGGTTTCTTAAAACCCTAGAAGAAGAATAGATAAGAGGAGGAAATGAATTAGAGGGCTTGAGTTATGAACCTGGAGGGCCCTTTTCTGTGTAGGCTTTTAAGCTTATTAATAAGCCCAAGTTGACTAAAATTTTGGGCTGAAGAATAGAAAAAGTGAAGGGAGAGCTGGGCTTTGGGCTTGGTTGAAACAGTAAGTAGACTTGCTCACATTTTAGTGAAGGATTTTGTAATCCCAATGGGCCCAAAACTATTGTAGACACTAGGACCCACAAACTTAAACACATGGACGACCATAATTGAAGGAAGTAGAAAGTTGAGATAGAGCTTTTTGAAATTTCCAATGTATGTCAGTGGAGTGAGAACTTCACTTCTTACAATAGATATGTTCGCATAGTTCATTAGAATAGTAAGAGTACACTTCAGCAAACTCTTGAATTGCGTCAAAGTGAAAGGGAGTGATTCCCCAAAGATTATTTTTATATTGAGGGCGAATCATACTCTTGCATTACGATTGACGATGATGAATCTGAATCTTATCAGAATGCGTTGTTGTTTTCAAATTTGGTTGATTGGGTAATTGTCATAGACGAAAAGATCACCTTCATGAAAAAGAATAAAATCTGGGAACTTACAGATCTGTCTCCTAATCGCAAAGTGATAGGTAACAACTGGGTAGTTAAGATTAAAAGAAATGTTGATGGTTAATTGCTAAAGGCTTCACATAGAAAGACTACTTTTTAACCTGTTGTAAAATTCTCCTCAATTTGCATGATTTTATCCGTTGTTACAAGATTAGACTTAGGGGTCATTTGGCATCTCTACTAATAAAAGGTTATTTGCTTATTTCTAAAAATAAGTCTTATTTTGAAAATAGAATGTTTGGTAAAGCTCTAATTGGACTTTTGGATTTTTTTAGAAACTTGTAAATAAGTTTTTAAATTTTAAGTAATAAAGAGATCTTTTTTTTATTTTTTTTTATTTTAAAGAGCTTAATTGATTTAAGTGAGTAGAGGTTTGAGGCTTTAAGTATTTTTGAAAATACCAAAATTTCCTTTATAAAACCTCTTTGGATGCTCTCTTTCCCACTTGAAGTTGGGCCCCCCACATGATGAATGGTCCACATCAAGTAGGCCCATAGAATACATGGTTCACATCAAAGGTGGGCTCCACATGATGGATGGCCCATATTAAAGTGTGGCCCCACATGATGAACCATTTAAAATTGCGTCGGGGGGATACCCTACACTACGTGCAGGAGCTTGCGGAGCTTATAGAACTATGGCTAAGTCTTAGAAGGCAGATTAGGGGGGGGTGGGGGGGGTGATTAGGACCGTTTTAAAACACTTTAAAAAACCTCTTGTCTAATTAAACTAAATTAACAATTATAACTAATTATACAAGAACACTTAGCTTTCAAGCTTAAGCGGGTCCAATCACAATGGCTAGTAAGAATTAAGCAAACTAGCCTAAGCACATAGATTATGATGATGCAACATGTTGAACTTATAATCGATGTGCAATTATCTAGACTACAAATGGTATAGCTACCTAAACAACTAGTCTAGAAGTGAAACTACAAGATGTGTATATCTACCTATCAATGCATAACATACATTTCATTCCAACATTCATATAAGTAATAATTAAATAAACAATGCTATAATAAAAATGGATCAAATGACAATCTCAAACACAAGCATGTATATGAAATTGCGCCTTTTAGATCAACACACTTGTAAAGGCGCTTGCGTGTGGAAGCTTGTAGAGCAAATAGTATTATGGCTAGGTTCGGGGGGGGGGGGGGGGGGGGGGGGGGGGGGGGGGGGGGGGGGGTGATTAGGACATTTTTAAAATTTTTTCACCTACTTGATAGTTTTATCAAATTAAACTAAGTAAGCAAGAACACTTTAGCTTCCAGGCCTAAGTGGGTCCAATCACAAGACTAGCATATGGTTTAAGTTATAAGTTACCTAGTCTAAGCATGCATAGATAATCAAATGATTATACAAATCAAGTTCCTAATTTATGCAACTTATGTAGACTTATAAGAATGGATCAATGAGCTTAAATCTACACTAATAAGTGAAAGTACATCTTATGTGTGGATGTGCCTATCTAGTGCCTAGCATACATTCCTATCAAGCATTCATAATTAAACAATTAAACATATAATGCTAAGATAAATAGTGTGCTCAAATCAATCACAAACACAAGCATGTATAGTGGTTCGACTTTGAGTCCACTCTACTCCCGGTTTAAGTAATCAACCCCATTGAGCACACTGACATTCACTATCGGAGGTTTAAAATGAGGTTCACCTCTCAACCTTTACATGGAGGTTTTACCGGTTCACCTGTCAACCATAACGGAGTTTTAGACAAGGGTTAACTCTCAACCCGAACGGAGTTTTGGACGTGGGCTAACTCTCAACCAATACGGAGTTTTGGACATGAGCTAACTTTCAACCTGATGCACGTTCACTCCCATGTTAGAGGCTCCCCCTTGGAGACTAATTTAGGCCTGACAAATGTGCCAAGGAATAACAAACGTCCCTGGATGTTTAGGCCCGACAAACATGCCAAGGATCATTAAACGACCCTAGTTTGAGTTTGACGAACAAACTCTACACTCAACTTCCAGAGGGAATTGAGTGGAAAGACTCTCAATAAAGACAACCTTACTTGTCGAATGAGCCCATTGTTCAGCGCCGCTTCGGGTTGCTTGACCTCCGCTCTCCCGTGCTTCAATTAGCTTCCTTTACTCCCCCGATCGTGTTGCCATTGCGTCGTCAATGCCTCAGCTACACTTGATCAATCACCTTACATGTGATGCCTTTAAGATGCCCAAGGTGATAGGATGGTAGGCTTGAGAATTCTACAGCTAATGGGAATGGGTTGCATAGACTTGTTTACCTACAAAGATCTCATCTTAGAGCTTTGGATAAGGATATGACTATCAAGAAAAATCAAAACTCTAGAAATCAAAGAGGGGCAAGATCAACTTCTTCTTTAAGCTTGGAATGTTCTATTCTTGTGTTTAAATCACAAGAAAGATGTCTTGTAAATGTTAGGAATGAGCCTCAAATGGTTTCCAACAATGGTGGCTTCAATCCTCTCAAAATTCCTCTCTTTACCCCAAAAATCGAGCCAAGCCCATTTATAAGGAAATGCACAACGGAATCAAAACGGGCAGAAAACGGCTAGTATCGACCGGTCTTGTCAGTCGGTCCAAAGTCCTGGACAGACAGAGATGTTGCTGTCTTTGAGTGGGGTCGGTCCGACCGGTCGTGACTGGTCAGTCCAGACCAGCCGACCGGTCATGATCGGTAGGCATCCCTTTCCCCATGCCGTTTTCAGTTGAATTTTGTAGCAGTAGGGGCACCTCTTTGGCCAACCTATTTGTGATCTTTTGGGACACCTAAGGCCAAACTAAGATGACTAAAGGTATGCCTAAATGGGTCAAGGTCATCAAGAGGTTATGGTTTTTGTTTTGGTCAAGGTTTAAGGCTTACCAAGGTATCTCTTTTACATGTTTCTTCTTCCTTGATGCAGCAGGTCTGCTTGAGTCTTCGGTCTCCGTCTTCTTTACGCTCAATCGACACTAAACTCACTGACCTAAGTGATTGACAAACAAGGTGCACTAGTATGCCACAGAAAAGTGCACTAACAGTATAGTGGTCCGACTACTTGTCTACTCCACTCTCAGTTATTGTTCTCAACCCATGAGAACACAGAATTTCACTATAATAGAAGTTTTAAATCTGATTTACCTCTCAACCTTTACACAGAGGTTTTTGCACAGGTTCACCTCTCAACCTGAACATAAGTTTTATAGGTTCACCTCTTAACCTACACGTACGCACTTGTGTTGGTGGAACACGTACACACCCCTGTCGGTAGCTTCGCTTAGAGACTTTGTTTAAACCTAACAAATGATTCAAGATTCAACTCACGAACCTAAATTTTAGGCCCAACAAATGTGCCAAGGATCCACTAAGGAACCTAGTTCGATTTTGAAGTCAAACTCTCATACTCTAACTAACAAATGGAAAGAGTGCAATGGACTCTTAAAATGATAACTTATCGGATGAGCCCCTTGTTCAGTGCTGCTTAGGTTGCTGAATCTCCACTCTTCAGTGCTTCAATCAACTTCCCTTTGCTCCCCTGATCATGTTACTCATGCTAAAATTGCGTCGGATATCCTACGCTAATCGTGGAAGCTTACAGAGCTTGTAAAACTATGGCTAAGTCCTGGGGGGGGGGGGGGGGGGGGGGGGGGGGGGGGGTGATTATGATTGTTTAAAAATCCTTTTAAAAACTTAATGCCTAATTAAAGTAATTAGTAATTCTTAAACTAATTAAAGCAAGAACACTTAGCTTTCAAGCTTAAGTGAGTCTAATTACAAAGGCTAGCAATGAATAAGCAAATAAGCAAACTAGCCTAAGCACATAGATTATAAACATATAACATGATGAGCTCCTAATCAATGTGCTATAATCTAGACTACAAAAGATATAGGTGCTTAAGCAATTAGTCTAGAAGTGAAACTACAAGATGTGTGTGAGAATCTACTTATTAAAGCATAACATACATTCCATTCTAACATTCAAATAATCGACAATGCAAGAATAAAAATGGCTCAAATGACAATATCAAACACAAGCATGTATAGTGGTTCGACTACTTGTCTACTCCACTCACGGCTCATGTACTGATCCTTTGAGCACATCGGATTTCACTATAACGGTGGTTTTAAATTAGGTTTACCTTTCAACCTTTACACAAAAGTTTTTGCATAGGTTTATCTCTAAACCTGAATGGGGACATGTTGGTGGCTCCTTTTAGATACTAGTTTAGGGCAGACAAACGTGCCAAGGATCGTCAAATGACCCTATGTGGTTTTAAGTAGGATAACCATCAACCTTAAATTCATACTCAATCCTCCCAAACTGAATGAGTGTTAAGACTCCTAAAGTGACAACTTACTTGTCGGATTGAGCCCCTTGTGCAGCACCTTGTTGGGTTGCTTGATCTACACTCTCCTGTGCTTCAATCAGCCCACCGATGCTCCCTCGATCGTATTACTAATGCCTTAGCTCCATCGATCAATCACCTTGCATGTAATGCTCTTAAGATGTCGAAGGTGATAGGAGATGGTGTGAATTTTAAACAACTAGTAAGAGTTGGTTGCTTATAGGAATTCCACCTAAAATGATCTTTAGAGAGGTTTAGACGAAGGATCTACCTATGGTAAATGTGCCTAAAACATCTAACATCAAGAGAGAGAAAGTCCATCTTCATATGAGCTTTCAATGCTTCATCTTGTGATTAAATACAAGGAAGATGGCATGGAATATTTAGGATTAGAGCCTAATGGTATGGGCAATGAGGGTGGCTTCTAATCCATTAAAATCTCTCTTGAGACCCAAAATCGAGCCAACCGTTTTATAAAGAAATCTCCAATGGATAGAAAACGACTAGAAACGGCTAATTGATGACCAGTTGAGTAGGTTCTTCGACCGGTTGGCGGACCGGTCGAATTAGGCTTACAAAGGATGATACGTTGATGTCCTAACTGGGCCACGAGCGACCGGTTGATTTTAGGCCAGGGACTCCAACAAGCTTGCTGTCCCATTTTGGCCACTAACGAACGGTCGGCCAAAGGTTGCGACTGGTTGGCAGACACGTAAGATGTGCTGTTTGTTTGGCTTGTTTTATAGCAAATCATGCTACCTCTTAGGCCACTACTTGGGTGAACTTTTGGGACACCTATGACCTATCTAAGATGACTAAAGGTGGTATGCCTATTAGTTTAAGGTCATCTAAAGGTTTGGGTTTTGGTTTGGTTCAAAGTTTAAGGCTCACCAAGGCATCTCATTTAATTATTTCTTCTTCCTTGATACAACAAGTCCGCTTAAGTCTTTAGTCTTCATCTTTTTTAAGCTCAATCGACACCTAGATTCACTGACTTACGTAATTGACAAATAACGTGCATAAGTATGCCACAGAAAAGTGCACTAACAATCTTCTCCCTTTGTCAATTATGAATAAAATAACCTATCAAAATAAAATACATGAACTTCATTACATTGATATTTAACTGAAATACAACTCAAGACATGTATAAACTAAGCAGCTCCTCTTCGTTGCTCCCACATAACCTGTCAGTACTACAAAACATAACAAACTTGTTTTGGTGGGACTTGATCTTTCTTCCCCTTTTGTCAGTAATTGACAAATCAATCTCCCCCTTTAATAATAGACCAATGGAGAAGAGATTAGAGTGTCACAATTTTAACTATAGGCACATGCTAACTAAGGAGAGTATAGGGTGCATGAACATTAAAACATGGAGCATGCATGGAACATGATTGATAAGAAAATGTATCTATCTAAGTATAGTTGATCATGCATAATTTGTTATTTAAGATAAACATAAAAGCATAAGGACCAAAGCATATATTAATATACAATTAAACGTAAATTCAGCAAGATTATGCTAACCTAAGCAGGCTGATAATCTAACAATAAGATATACCAATAAAAAATTAGGTTAAACTATCAATGGTGGGCTAATGAGGTTTAAATCCTCTAATTTCCCCCTAAGCACACAAATGAGGCTAAAATCCTTAGATTTACCTATAGTGTTCAAATTCTAGCTACCATCACTAACTATTTCTAATTTGATCATCTTAAGGGTAACTAATTTCCACAACTCCCTCATAAAATTTAACACGAGGTGAGGGGTTGGGAACTCTTTCTTCTCCTAGAAGTGATAGTGGTCGGGATCCTATCTTAGATTTGGAAAAGAGGTAGTGGTAGAGGCCATAAGAATTCTCACTGGTTTTTGCTCCCATCACCAATGGAGTCACTAAATTCAGATTTTGACTCCTCTGTGTCATCCCATGTTGCTACCATAACCTTTTTTCCTTTTGGTTTAAGCTTTTCCAGACATGTCGGAGGCAATGTGACCACGTTCACCACAGTTGTAACATTGGACGGTTTTGGATTTGAATGATCTCCCTTTAAATTTCTCACCCTTCTTGTCTTTTTTGTCACAATTTTTTCATCTTTCAAATTTGAAGAATCTCTTGAATTTCTTATTCAATTTTTCTTCCTCATCATCACTATCTTTGGAAGACTCACTCTTAATATCTATTTACCTATGTGAGTGCCTATGTGAAGTCTTCAAGGAGATGTTTTTCTTCTTAGAGGGGGCCTTTAAAGTATAGTTCATAGCTTTGTAGGGAACCTAAGAGTTCTTCTACTTTCATGTTATTTATGTCTCTACACTCTTCTAAGGCTATGACTTTCGAGCTAAATTTCTTCAGAAGGGACCAAAGTATTTTTGTACAAAATTTTTCATTTGGAATCCGTTCTCCTAAGCCACACATGGAGTTATAAATTAAATTTAACTTAGTATAGAACTCCATAAAATATTTATCCTCACCCATTTTAATATTTTCAAATTGAGTTGTGAGGAGTTGCAATTTGGATGGTTTAACGGTCGACGTTCCCTCTTGCGTGGTCTTTAGGATATTCCAAGCTAATTTGCTAGTCTCACAATTACATATATGATTAAATTCATTCGATGAGACAGTAGAAAAGATTATGTTAAGACTCTTGGCATTGTAGCTACAAAGAGACTTTTCTCGGTCACTCTAAATCTTCATTGATTTGAACTGTTTGATCGGAACTCCATCTGGATCCACCGTTGGTGCGGTCCAACCATCTTCTACAATGTCCCATATTATTGGATCAAGGGACATTAAGAATACACGCATCCGGCCTTCCAGTACCCATAATTTAACCTGTTAAAATATGGTGGTTGAGTAATAAAATTATTCCCCTCTAGGGTAGACATCGTGTTGTAGCTCTAGTATCGGATCTTACTCTAGACGGTTAAACCATTGAAGAGCAACCCAATTTAATACCAATTGAAATTGCATCGGGGGATACCCTATGCTAATCGTGGGAGCTTACGGAGCTTGTAGAACTATAGCTAAGTCCTAAGGGGGGAGGATTATGACCGTTTAAAAATCATTTCAAAAACTTCTTGCTTAATTAGACTAATTAGCAATTCATAAACTAATTAAAGGAAGAACACTTAGCTTCCAAGCTTAAGTGGGTCCAATCACAAAGGCTAGCAATGAATAAGCAAATAATGAAACTAGCCTAAGCACATAGATTATAAACATACAACATGATGAGCTCCTAATCAATATGTATAATCTAGACTACAAAAGATATAGGTACTTAAACAACTAGTCTAGAAGTGAAACTACAAAATGTGTGTGAGAACCTACTTATTAATGCATAACATACATTCTATTTTAACATTCATATAATTGCCAATTAAAGACAATGCAAGAATAGAAATGGCTCAAACGACAATCTCAAACACAAGCACTTATAGTGGTTCAACTACTTGTCTACTCCATTCCCAGCTCATGTGCTCATCCCTTGAGCACATCAGATTTCACTATAACTGATTTAAATAAGGTTTATCTCTCAACATTTACTCGGAGGTTTTTGCACAGGTTAACCTAATAACCTAAATGGAGATTTTCAAGGTTCATCTCTCAACCTTAGAGTTTACAGGTTCCTCCCAACCTACACGTACGCACCCGTGTTAGTGGCTCCCTTTGGAGACTAGTTTGGGCCTGACAAATGTGTCAAGGATCATCAAACGACCCTACGGGGTTTTAAGTAAGATAACCACCAACCTTAAAAATTCACACTCAATCATCTCTCAACCTTAGAGTTTAAAGGTTCCTCCCAACCTACACGTATGCACCCGTGTTGGTGGCTCCCTTTGGAGACTAGTTTAGGCCTGACAAATGTGTCAAGGATCGTCAAACGACCCTACGGGGTTTTAAGTAGGATAACCACCAACCTTAAAAATTCACACTCAATCCTCCCAAAAGGAATGAGTGCTAAAACTCCTAAAGTGACAACTTATTTGTCGAATTGAGCCCCTTGTACATCGCCTTATTGGGTTGCTTAATCTCTGCTCCCTCGTGCTTCAATCAGCTCCCTGATGCTCCTCCAATCGTGTTGCCATTGCGTTGCCGATGCCTTAGCTCCATCGATCAATAACCTCGCATGTGATGCTCTTGAGATGCCCAAGGTGATTGGAGAATGCATGAATTCTCTATCACTAGTAGGAGTTGGTTGGCAAGAGGAATTCCACCAAGAAAGATCTATAGAGAGGTTTAGACGAAGGATCTACTTATGGTCAAGGTGCTTAAAACATCTAAAAATTAAGAGAGAGCAAGTCCATCTTCATATGGGTTTTGAATGCTCTATCTTGTGATCAAACACAATGAAGATGGCTTGGAATGTTTAGGATTAGAGCCTAATGGTATGAGCAATGAGGGTGGCTTCTAATGCACTAAAATCTCTCTCTTGAGACCCAAAATCGAGCCCATCCGTTTTATAAAGAAATCTCTAAAGGATAGAAAACGACTAGTAACGGCTAGCTGATGACCGGTCGAGTAGGTTCTTCGAACGGTCGGTGGACCGGTCGAATTAGGCATAGACAGGATGATATGTTGCTATCCTAACTGGGCCATGAGTGACCGGTCGTTGACTGGTCACGAACCGGTCGATTTTAGGATAGGGACTCCAACGAGCTTGCTGTCTCATTTTAGCCACTGACGAACGGTCGACTCGAGGCTACGACCAGTCAGCAGACACATGAGTTGTGCTATTTGTCTGACTTGTTTTACAGCAACTTATGCAACCTTTCAGGCCACTAGTTGGGTGATCTTTTGGGACACCTAGGAACTATCAAAGTTGACTAAAGGTATGCTTATTAGTTCAAGGTCATTTAGAGGATTGGGTTTTGGTTTGGTTCAAGGTTTAAGGCTCACCAATGCATCTCATTTACCTTTTCTTCTTCCTTGATACAGCGGGTCCGCATGAGTCTTTGGTCTTTATCTTCTTGAAGCTCAACCAACACCTAGACTCATTGACCTACGTAATTGACAAATAAGGTGCACTAGTATGCCACAGAAAAGTGCACTGACAATCTCCCCCTTTGTCAATTACGAACCAAAACCTAACCTACCAAAACAAAATGCATAAACTCGATTACATTAATATTTGAATGAAATACAACTTTAGACATGTACAAACTAAGCAGTACCTCTTCAGTTGCTCTTCATAACCTGTCACTCCTACAAAACATAGAAAACTTGTTTTGGGGGGACTTGATCTTTCTCCCCCTTTTTGTCAGCAATTGACAAACCAATCTCTCCCCCTTAATAATACACCAATGGAGAAGAGATTAGAGTGTCACAATTTTAACTATAAGCACATGCTAACGAATGAGAGTATAGGGTGTATGAGCATTATAACATAGAGCATGCATGAAACATGATCGATAAGAAAATGTAACTATCTAAGCATAATTAATCATCCATAATTGGTCATTTAAGATAAACATGAAAGCATAATGACCAAAGCATGGATTAACATACAATTAAATATAAATTCAGCAAGATTATACTAACCTAAGCAAGGTGATAGTCTAGCAATAAGATATATCAATTGAAAACTAGGCTAAACTATTAATGGTGGGCTAATGAGTACTGAATCCTCTGATTTGCCCCTAAGCACATAAATGAGGCTAAAATCCTCAAATTTACCTTAGTGTTTAAATTCTAGCCACCCTCACTAACTATTTCTAGTTTGATCATCCTAAGGGTAACGGATTTCCATAACCCCCTCATAAAATTCAGCATGACGTGAGGGGTTGAGAAGTCCTTCTTGTCGAAGGGATAGTGGTCGGGATCCTATCATAGATTATAGGGAAAAGAGGTAGTGGTGGAGGTCATGAGAATTCTCACTGGTTTTTTGCTCCCATCACTAGTGGAGTCATTAGATTCAGATTTTGACTCCTCTGTGTCATCCCATGTTGCTACCATAGCCTTCTTTCCTTTTGGTTTAGGCTTTTCTGGAAATTCCGGGGCAATGTGACCACGTTCACTACAATTGTAACATTGGACGGTTCTAGATTTGGATGATTTCCCTTTAAATTTCTCACCCTTCTTGTCCTTTTTGTCATAACTTCTCCATCTCTCAAAGTTGAGGAATCTTTTGAATTTCTTATTCAAATTTTCTTCGTCATCATCGCTATCTTTGGAAGACTCACTCTTAATCTCTATTTGCCTATGTGAGTGCCTATGTGAAGTCTTCAAGGCGATGTTTTTCTTCTTAGAGGGGGCCTTAAAGTGTAGTTCATGTGTTTGTTGGGAACATTAGATTTTTTCTACTTTCATGTTATCTATGTCTTTACACTCTTCTAAGGCTATGAGTTTCGAGTTAAATTTCTCCGAGAAGGACATAAGTATTTTTGTACAAATTTTTCCATTTGAAATTCGTTCTCCTAAGCCACACATGGAGTTATAAATTAAATTCAATCTAGTATAGAAATCCATGAAAGACTCATCCTCACCCATTTTAATATTTTCAAATTATGTGGTGAGGAGTTACAATTTTAAACGCTTGACAGTCGACGTTTCCTCATGTGTGATTTTTATGATCTCCCATACTGATTTGTTAGTTTTACAATTGCATATACGATTAAATTCATTGGATGAGACATTAGAAAAGATTGTGTTGAGACCCTTAGCAATGTAGCCACAAGGAGACATTTCTTGGTCACTCCAATTCTTTATTGATTTAGTTAAACTGGGCAACCGGAACTCCATCTCGGTCCTCCATTTCCACTGGTGTAATCTAACCATCTTCTACAATGTCCCATATTATTGGATCAAGGGACATAATTTGCATCTGGGCCTTCTAGTACGCATAATTTGACCCATCAAAATATGGTGGTCGAGTAATAAAACTACTCCTCTCTTATATAGATATCGTGTTATAGCTTCGGTATTAGATCTTACTTTAGACGGTTAAGTCATTGAAGAGCAACCCGCTTTGATACCAATTGAAATTGCATCGGAGGATACCCTACGCTAATCAGGAAAGCTTACGGAGCTTGTAGAATGATGGCCAAGTCCTAGATGAGGGGTGGGGTGATTAGGACTATTTAAAAATTCTTTTAAAAACTTCTTGCCTAATTAAATTAATTAGCAATTCATAAACTAATTAAAACAAGAACACTTAGCTTTCAACCTTAAGTGGGTCCAATCACAAAGGCTGACGATGAATAAGAAAATAAGCAAACTAGCCTAAGCACATAGATCATAAGTATGCAACATAATGAGCTCCTAATTAATGTGCTATAATCTATACTACAAAAGATATAGGTAGTTAAGCAACTAGTCTATAAGTGAAACTATAAGATGTGTGTGAGAATTTACCTATCAATGAATAGCATACATTCCATTCCAACATTCATATAATTAATAATTAAAGACGATGTAAGAATATAAATTGCTCAAACGACAATCTTAAATACAAGCATGTATAGTGGTTCGACTACTTGTCTACTCCACTCCCGGCTCATGTACTCATCCCTTGAGCAGATATGATTTCTTTCACTATAACGGTGGTTTTAAATCAGGTTTACCTCTCAACCTTTACACAGAGGTTTTTGCATAGGTTCACCTCTTAACCTGAATGGAGATTTTTAAGGTTTATTTCTCAACCTATGAGTTTATAGGTTCATCACAACCTACATATATGCACCCGTGTTGGTGGCTTCCTTTGGAGACTAGTTTAGACCCGCCAAACGTGATAACGATCGTCAAACGACCGTATATGGTTTTAAGTAGGATAACCATCAAATTAAATTCACAATCAATCCTCCCAAAAGGAATGAGTGCCAGGACTCCTAAAGTGACAACTTACTTGTCAGATTGAGCCCCTTGTACAGTGCCTTGTTGGGTTGCTTCATCTTCGCTCTCCTGTGCTTCAATCAGCTCCCCGATGCTCCCCCGATCGTGTTGCCGCTGAGTTGTCAATACCTCAGGTCCACCAATCAATCACCTCACATATGATGTTTTTGAGATGCCCAAGGTGATAAGAGATGGTGTGAATTCTCTACAACTAGTAGGAGTTGGTTGCCTAGAGGAATTTCACCTAAAAAGATCTTTAGGAGAGGTTTAGACAAAGGATCTACCTACTGTCACGCCCCAAACCCGGGGACCGGGCTCACTAAATTCCCGATCGCCGACCTTGGTGCCAACAGCCTCCGTAGTACCCCATTCTCGGCTCCTAGCTCTCATGTGCCAGGTTCCGATCTTGGGATCCTACCAGGAGGATTTCCAGGGTAATTTTTTTTTTATGAGCATAATCAAAACCATAAACATCATCAAATATCCACTAAAAGTTTGTTGAGTACAATATTGGAAAGGGAAATACAACATAAAGTAGAAGTCCAAAATATCAGGTACATGAACCGCCCTCAATGCTGCTGATAGGCTCTAGTACCTGCAGTGTAAACAAACACGCATGAGCTTCCTACGAAGCCCAGTAGAGTGCGTGTGTGCGCGTGTGATGCATATGACAAGTATGCAGATATCAGAGTAAGCGAAAGCAGTAGAGGGCTAAGTTACCAAGTTCATGAATGCTATCAGCCATCCCAAGGCTATGCGATGCAAGGGCCTACATGGCCGAGTGTTACATGCTAGAGATGCAATGCAAACATGTCAATCCTCAACTGATCCACATATCAAAATAGTTCTCATCTGGGACATCACCGGGGTCTAGTATACTCTAATATTGGCCGCCGCACATCGCGCGCGTAACCAAGCGAGTAGAAAAGACCTCACTATCCGCCTCGTCAGTGGGATGCCAATGCCCACCCGGCTGGCCGATAGCGGACCCATTCCATGAGCTGGTCAGACTCGACCTAGCTTACAGCCCACTTCACCCGGGCGGATAAGGTCACACCCCTTTCCAACCGACCTCGACACAGTGGGAGACGCGGCCTACTGGTATTTGGCACACGGGCGCTCATGTTATCCACTCGGTCTCGACGTTGGAGCATCCTATTGGTACCACAGGGTTTAGGGACTTTCACCCAAGGACATCCATAGCGCCCACGTACTAGAACAAGTTTCCGGTGTCCAATACTGCCAACCATGATGTGACTATGGTGGCCACCACCCTGATGCTGCTAGGGTGTGAAAGCGATCGTGACATACATAATGCGAAATGCATGAGTCATACAATCCAAATCATGCACCAACTTACGCATACTGCGCAATCATGTGGGGCGACCTTGTCTCACACGGGTCCCCTAAGTATAACAAGCCAACTAGCATATGCTATGGTTAATCATGATCCATAACAGGCATACAAATGATGCGTATGGGCATATGAATGAGCATGGTATTCATTATACTAAGCATGTTATCAGTGTGACATATCAAGCTAATCATACTAGCATGTTACCAAACATATCATGTAACATTGGCCTTAAAAGGCCCAATATATATCTAAAGAGAGTGGGACCCGGACTGTGGGTCCCATTGGAAATGTAAAGGTCTTCGTGGCATAGCCCACTTGAGACCACATCGGACCCATACTTGGGCCTGCACATACAAGATAGGCCGCCAAAATACGTGTACGGCATGGATAAAACATATACATCAAGAAGAAACCATGGTGGACATCAATGACCACTATTCCCTATGGGTGTGGTCCATCTAACATCTGAATTTGCCTCATCTTTGGGGCCGTATCCAAAATAATATAGAAAAATGGATAGGCATCATGAATAAAACCGATATTTGTGTTTTCTCTTTCGTCCATGTCCATGTGATCTTATGAACAGATTAGATGGCAATTAAACATCACTGTAGAACCTGAAAGGGTTTCGACATTTGAAATCATCATCCCCACTGTGGCATGGTCCACTTGACATTAGGATATGCTTAAAGTTTGGGCCTAGCCACTTATGAATAGGTTGGGTGACAAATACCGTCATTGTAGGACGGAAAAGGTTTCAATGGTGGAGATCATTATCCCCATTGTTGACCCGTGGCATGGCCCACTAAAATGAGCTGGAAAAACATATGGACGGGATAGGTACAACACATACATTCTAGGTGGGCCCAACGAGTGGGGCCCATTGCCAATGCCCATATAGACAAGCTGCTGGGCAGCAGTGTCCCCTGGACGCTGTCTGTCCAGCAGCGGCATTCTTTTTTTTTTTATATATATTTTTTATTTATTTATTTAATAAGTGGGGCCCACAGGAGTTCCCGATCAAGCTGATATTTTCGTTTTTCCTTACTCCATGTATGTGTGAACTTATGAACAGGTTGGATCTCAAATAAACAATCATGGTGGGCCATAAGAAGGTTTCAATGGTAGGGCCACTGTCCCTACTGATTTCTGTGGTGGGGCCCCCTCGGGACTTGGATCTGACTCATTCTTAGGGTCATGCCCTAAAATGATCTCCCCAACTGGATGGACGGTGTGGATACAGCACATGCATCATGGTGGGACCCACAAGTGGGCCACCTGCTGGCCGAGCCAGCGTGCCAGGACGCTGGTACGCCCAGCGTCAGCGACGCTGACTCTTCTTTCCGTTTTCTTCTTTTTTTTTTCTTTTTTTTTTGAGTTCATATCAAGTGGGGCCCACATGGGACTGATCCACTCCATTCATCAGGTTCCCCATATCATGGAGGACCCAGCAAGCCCCATATTGGATATACAAATCCATCTAGAAACATTAAGGTGGGCCAAAAGATTCTGACAGTAGGAATCATTGTTCCCACTGTTTCAAGCGGTGCGGTCCACTGAAGATTTGGATCGGGCTCATCTTTGGGCCCTGGCCCTAAAATGATCTGGGAAAACCGATGGACGGCGTGGATGGAACACAAACATCAAGGTGGGTCCCACGAGTGGGGACCCCATTGCAGCGTCCAAGTGACGCTGGACGTTCCAGCATCAGGACGTCCAGACGCTGGACGTCCAGCACATATATATATTTTTTTTTCTTTTTCTTTTTTTGTTTTCTTGTGGTCATTTCATGTGGGGCCCACTTATGGACAATCCACCCCATTCATCATGTTTCCCTGGTCGTTGGGGTTCTAACAAGCCTAATATTGGGCAGGTAATGTGGTCCACAAACATCACAGTGGGTCCAAGAAGTCTCAATAGTCGTTTCCACTGTTTTCAATGGTGTGGTCCACCTGAGATCTGGATCTTCTTCATTTTTGGCGCCCAGCCCTAAAATGGGCTGGAGAAACAGACGGACGACATGGATCTAATACATACATCAAGGTGGGTCCCACGTGTGGGGCCTGCTCATCGCCCAAAAGGGGTTTGCCCTGCTGGGCAGCAGCGTCCTCTGGACGCTGTCTGTCCAGCGGGCTAACTTCTTCTCTCTTTCTTCTTTTTTTTATAATTATTATTATTTTTTTTATTATAATTGGAAGGTGGGGCCCATTTAGGGATGATCCAATCCACTCATCTAACTGGCCATCACAAGGTGGGCCCAAAAGAAAACAACGAAAATGAAGGAAATTAAGAAAAAAATGGGGTTTATGCCCCTTGCACTCACCTCAAAGAATGGACGGTTGGATAGGTTCGGGTTGATGATCGGACGATCCGGACGGTCCGGATGATGGTTGGGGTCCTCCAAGCAAGGATCTACCCCCTCAATCTCTCTAATCTCTCTCTACTTCTCTTAAATCTCTCAAATCTCTCTCTACTTCTCTTAAATCTCTCAAATCTCTCTCTTTCTCTCTCCTTTCTCAAATCTCTTTCTCTCTTTCTCTCTCCTCTCTCTCTTGTGCAAGGAGCTCTCCTCTCCCCCTACGTATGCACTTGTATGGGGGGAGAGAGAGAAAAGGAATTATGGGTAATGATGGCTAGTATGGGAGAGAGGTATGGGGGTATGGGCCTTGGTTGACTTTGGAGGAGAGAGAGGGATAGGGGGTATGATGTGTGTAGAGTAGGGGTATGGGATAGGTATAGGTGAGAATGATGGTGATGGATTTAATTGATGTGACATATCTTGGAATTTGTGCAAGTGGGGCCCACGACACACGCACGTTGCGTGGCCCACCTTGAATTACGCAATTGATCATAACTTTCACTCCGGGTATCGCAATGGGGCGTGCCGCGCGGCGTTGGAATTGCAGCGCCCACGCGGTCGCCGGGGTATAAGTCTCGGGTCGATGCGGTACTATAACAGGGTCGCGATCAAGGCTCGCTAATCTGATCCGTCCGAGACGTACCGGCACCGGAAATTAAGCGTACGGAGGGCAAATAAGGGTACGGGTCTTACACCTACGGTCAAGGTGCTTAAAACATCTAAAGATCAAAAGAGAGCAAGTCCATCTTCATAAGAGGTTTGAATGCGTCATCTTGTGATCAAACACAAGGACGACCGGTTGGCAGATACGTGAGTTGTGCTGTTTGTCTGAATTGTTTTACAGCAGCTCATGCAACCTCTTAGGCCACTACTTGGGTGATCTTTTAGGACACCTAAGGCCTATCTAAGATGACTAAAGGTATGCCTATTGGTTTAAGGCATCTAGTGGTTTAGTTTTTTATTTGGGTCAAGATTTAAAGATCTCCAAGGCATCTCATTTACCTGTTTTTCCTTCCTTGATGCAGAAGGTCCGCTTAACTCTTCGGTCTTCATCTTCTTTAAGCTCAACAGATACCTAGACTCATTGACCTACGTAATTGATAAATAAGGTGCACTAGTATGCCACAGAAAAGTGCACTAACAGATGTGTCGTCAATACCTCAGCTCCAATGATCAACTACCTTGCATATGATCCTCCGATTCTCTTTTCTTACCTCTAAACCGCGCTCTGTCTTTATATAGATAAAGCTCCAACGGATAAAAAACGATAGCAAATGGCTAGGTGACGAGCAATCGCACCTCAACTGAGACCAGTTGCATGGGGCCGTCGACCGATCACATAGATGCGACGACCGATCTCATTAAGGCTGGGGACTGGTGTTTGCTTGTTGTCCCAACACGGCCATGTGCGACTGGTCGCACAGTCCAATCGACCGGTCTCAATAGACCAACAACTGACTGAGTTAGACTTAGGTTCCAGCTTTGTTTGCTGACCCATTTTGGCCTTAGGAGATCGGTCGCCTGGTACCTGTAACCAGTTGCCAGACACATGAGTCCTGCTGTTTGTTTGTTTTGTTTACAACAGTTCATGTAACATCTAAGGCCTCCTTTGGGTGGTCTTTTGGGACACCTAAGGTTATTCTAAGATAACTAAAAGTTTACCTATTAGGTCATGCCATCTAGAGATTTGGTTTTGGTTTAGGTTCAAGGGTTTTAGCTCACCAAGGCATCTCTGATTTACTTGTTTCTTCTTCCTTGATGCAGTTGTCATCTTGTGTCTTCAATCTTCATCTGCTTTGGGCTCAACCAACACTTAGACACTAGGACCTACGTAATTGACAAATAAGGTACACTATATGCCACAAAAAAGTGAACTAACACCATCCACATCAGGTGGGCCCACCTGATGATGATCCATATAATGATGGATGATGGACATTAAAGGTGGGCCCACATGATGGATGGTTGGCACAAAGGTGGGCCCATATGATGAACAACCCATATTGAAGGTGGGGCCCCACATGATGAATCGTCCACATTAAGGTGGGCTCACATGATGGACAATTGATATCAAAGGTGGGCTCACATGGTGAACAACCCATATTGAATGGTGGGGACCCACATGATGAATGGTCCATGTTAATGGCGAAGTGAGCCTCACATGATGGATGTCCCAAGGCGCAGATTGGGTCCTACCCTCACTAAGACCTAGCTAGAGACGGATGGTCCTGTCGGGGCTCTATGGGGCTCACAGTAATGTATGTGTTTTGTCCACACTGTTCATCTATTTTGACAAATTATTTTAGTTAATGAACCCAAAAAGGAGGCAGATTGAATGCTCAAGTGGACCACAACATAGGAAACAATAAGGATTGAATGCTTACTACTAAAAAACCTCTTGTGGGCCATAAAAGTTTTAGATCAAGCTGATATTTATGTTTTCCCTTCATCCAAGCTTATGTGACCTAATTAATAGGTTGGATGGAAAATAAACATGATGGTGAGCCTTAGGAAAGCTTTAATGGTGGAGGTCATTGTTATTGTTGCTTCCTATGGTGTGGTCCACTTCATCATTTGATCTACCTCCTTTTTGGGCTCATTCGCTAAAATGATATTTCAAAATGGATGGACGACGTTTTAAAACACATACATTACGGTGGGCCCCACAAGGCCCCTAATAGGATCGTCTGTCTGTAGCTAAGTCTTGGTGGGGGTAGTACCCAATCCATGGTCAATGGCCCACATCAAAGTGAGGCCCCATGTGATGGATGGTCCACATCAAGTCAACCCCACTTGATAGACGGTCCACATCAAGTGGGCCTGATGGACAATCCACATCTAAGTTCTCACATGATGGATGACCCATATCCAAAGTGTCCTAACATGATCGATGATCCACATAAAAGGTACACCTCACATGATGAACGATGGACATCAATAGTGGGCTTCACATGATGGATGGCCCACATCAAAGTGTGGCCCCACATGATGGATGACCCACATCAGGTGGGCCCCACATAATGGACAATCCACATCAAAGGTCGGCCCCTAATGATGAATGACCCACATCCAAGTCGGGTCCTGGCATGATGGAAAACCCAATTCGAAGGTAGGCCCATAGGATGGGCACGTCAAATGTGGGCTCCAAGTGATGGGTAATGGGACATTGAAGGTCCCCACATGATAGATGGCCTAGATCATGGTGGGCCTCATGTAATGGATGGTCTACATCAAATGTCAGCCCCTAATGATTAATGGTCCACATCTAAGGTAAGCCCCGCATCATAATGTCCCACTTCAAAGGTTTGGCCCATATGATGGATGGTTCACATCAAAGGAGGGCTCCACATGATGGACAATTCACATCCAATGCTCGATATGATGGATGGCCCACATACAAGGTGAGAGGTATGAAGTGGCATGCTTTTTTGAGATGTAGTTATTACCATTTTAAAAAAAAATGACAACTACCCCTAAAAAAGCTCTTATTTGAATGTTAAAACATACTTATTTCAAATAACAGCTTCTTTGGGTTATGAATGGTGAGTTTACTTGTGAGGGCATGAAAAATGTGTAAAAGGAAGAAAAAAAATGGAAGAAAGAAAGGAGAAAGATTGAAGGAAAGAAACGGAGAAAATGAGGAAGAAAAAAAAGGTGTTGAAACGAACTTTTTATGCGGCCTGTGTAAAAGGGATTGTGTTTACGCGGATCGCGTAAACACTCTGTTTGGTCAACGGGTCTTTACGCAAGATCTGCCCCGGGAGCCAATAAATACCCCCTAGGGGTCCTCATTTGCATTTATTCAGAACTTCAGAAGTCCAAAGCTCTCCTCAGAAGGTCCAGAGGTGCGAAGGGAAGACTTGTGCATCTCCTTCTTCCCAGGTTGAATGCATAGGTTGCGATCCCTGGGAATCGAAAAGGAATGATGAGGAAACTCTGTCAAAATGAAGATCGGTGGATTGAAGAAGGAAGACTGAAGAAAATGGGTCGAGAGGTGTTTATGCGACCCAGGTAAACACCATTGTGTTTATGCGGCTTGCATAAACACACTATGGCCTGCAAAATTCCATGCTTTCTAACAGGAAGATAGATAAGAGGGGCGAAGCTTTATTAAAATTCATGCACTGCATACTTGCACTGTACACCTTATTTACATAAAAAACATTACTTTAAGATATTTATGTAAATAAGGAAGTACCCCCCATTTGGATTCAATAAAAAAATACTAAAAAATCATATTTCCAATAATAAAGATTTCAATTTTCCATTCCAATACAAATCATGATTTTTTGACATTCCATGAAAAGTTCGTCTTCTAAATAGGGTTTTCTTTAAATCTAAACCGTCCATAAATTCTAATATATCAAAATTAGGCTAAAAAACACCAAAGACCAGTAAAATATTCATCATAATTATGTCGATCTATGAGTAGATTGGAAATTTAGGGTTTTACTTAAACTCTATAGGCATAGCGACATGATCATATCATCATTTTAATGTGTGTTCATACAAATGGGGGTTCTATGATTTGATAACATCGTTTACACCATGCACAAAAGCGAAGACCATTGAATAATCAAGCAACGTCAAAGTTGTAATATACAAGAAAGAGAACAAGCTTAGCTTGGAAGCCTATTCAACTGTTTCCCTGTCTAGTGGGCAGGATGAAAGAAGAATATGGAGAAACCCTGTCGAAATTGCTTTATGGAATACATTGTATTTGTACCCATGTACACTCTATTCTAAAATCAAGGGATGTGATGTATCAATGGAATGTAAAAGAACTCAATCATAGTGAATAAAATGAATTAAGTGATGAATGTCTCTCTTTTTGTCTTCTTAAATGTTGGAATATTACTCTTGTTTCCCTATCTATTGAAATGTAATTTTGTTGTGTAAACAAAATGGCGACTCCACTGGGGATTTTAATGAGTTATATTCCAATACTGACAAGATATTAAAAGAGAGACGTTATCATTATGAGGGGCTATTTAAGCCCCAAAATGGCAACTCTCAATGTAAACATTCCACCCTTCATCTCTAGAATAGAATGTGCGTATTAGTGACACAGAACGACTTATTCACTTTGTGTAATTACAGGTATACAACATCATTTGAAAAAGACTGTCAATGACTTAGTTCACAAACTCATGTTCCTTTTCATCTCGAGAGGGTTCATTTTCTCGTATGACAACGAAAGCCTGATGACTGCAGATAAGAGGATGGATGGATGAAGACCGGATGTGGAGTAAAAGGGACGTAGTCTGTATGATCGACAACAAGCCAGTCGATCTGCCTTCAACGGATGAATGTCTAGCTGAGTTAGCACAAAGCAAGCTATATTAATGGAGAATACAACAAGTTAGATGAATGTAGCTGTAAAAGAACATGCCTCACAAGTCCACACCTACTCAAAGCATGATGTAAGAAGAGATCCAACAAGTCATGACTGAAGCAATCCGTTTAAAAATACCGTATTCAGAATTGTGAAAATTTTATGAAGAATGTTTATTGAAAAAAATATTATTGGACAAATAAATAGCGGCATTCAGAAGGCCTGTCCCCAGAATTTATTTACATATAGGGGTATGCCTTCATTCCTTCTCTTCAGAAAGAAAGTGGATATGAGTGTTTCATGAAGATGCAAGATAAAGAGATAAGAACTCTGCCTAATAACGAATTATTCGTCTTTGCCTATTGTATAAGGAATTATTTGGCACTGCGTATCACATATGGAATCATCAATTACTTCTTACATTACTTCTTCTCTAGGACAAAGTTATGCTGCAACTTATATCATAAGACAAGATTATTCTTCGATCCATGTTTGCAACCAAATTATTCTTTAATCTATATTCGCAGCAAGATTATTCTTCAATTTATATTCGCAGCAAGATTATTCTTCAACTTATATTCGCAGTAGAATTATTCTTTAACCTACATCATAAGGGAAGCTTATATATATTAGAAGGAAATTATCCTTTGGTTTATATCTCAAATTTGGATCAGTCTTCGGATAGCATTGATCTTCAGCTTCTATTAGCAAGAGAGATATCCTTCACTCTGTATTATAAGTGGTCATTAGTCACTTGGTGTCACACATGGGAATATTCCTCAGACATTATTATGATGGATTTACTAAAGAAGAAAGTTAAAGTGGAAGAGAGAAAGCTCGACAGAAACATGACTATAATATATGGCGGATGGAGGCCTCTTGTAGACAAATTATACACTGCTTGCACTCCAATTGAAAAGAATCAAGAAGTTATTAACAAAGAAACGATGAGATGGTAGTCAACAAGATTAAAGATCGTAAAGACCGTGAGTTGTAAATGAGAAGAACCTACAGAGCTAAATCATGCCATATCTTCTGTGAAATGTAAGAGCATTGTCCATGAAAAGAAATGTAAGAGGCTTTGCGGGCTGGGGGCATCTTCCGTGATCGTGCAAGAAACATGATCAATACATACTTGGTGGCTGAATCAAAAGAATCAACGTGCGATTCATCGACCCTTGAAAAGAACAAGAAGAATAAAAAAGGAAGAAGAAGAAGAAGAAGAAGAAGAAGAAGAAGAAGAAGAGAGAGAGAGAGAGAGAGAGAGAGAGAGAGAGAGAGATGATGTGTTTTGATTGTCAAAATCCTTAAAAGGAGGCAGAAGAGAGATAAAGACATAGTCTCTTGTAAATATAATCATCTACCTGTTAATCAAAAGGCATACGTCAAGTCATAGCCTGAAATGTAAGGGGGCAGAATATATTCTCATAAAGCCCATTCAGGAAGGAGTAAAACTCGTCAAGCCAACAAGAACTTATGCTAAAATCATTCGTTGGATAACGCTATGAATACCGGATATGTGGTGATGTTATATACGTGCCACCAAAAGATTTACTTCAGACTTTTTCATCAGGACTCTTCCTCTATCTTCATGAAGACGCCAGTATATTTTAGTAGCAACAAATTATTTTTCCAAATCGATGGAAGACTTCATGTTGCGCTATGCCTGAAAAAAAGTCGTGCATATTTTATTTGATAGACAAATATATATATCAGCATTGATCCTTAAAAACAATGATTGTCGACAACGACGCTCCATTCAGAAGCAAGGACATGGAAAAGTTATATCAAAGTTTAGAAGAAAAAAAAAACTCTTCCTCAACGCCTTATTACCTGATAACAAATGGATTGGCGAAGGTTCTCAATAGGACAATAGTAAATTTTTTTGAAGAAACTATAGGAAGCTTGTGTAAACCACTGATTCTATCCATCGTTGCTTGTGAAAGTTCACTTAACGCTCTGTTAGCCTAGAAGAACGAACAGGTAAAATTCGGGGCCCTCTACTATTTGAGCAGAACGCCAACGGGGGCAAAGCATCATTATTCGCCAATAGAAAAGACGTGCTTGGCCTTAATATTTATTGTATAAAAATTGTGGCATTATTGCTTATTTTATGATATAGTGTTAATATCACGCATTGATCCGATAAAGTATCTCATGACGTGGCTGATGCTAATGGGTAGATTGGCGACATGGATGCTGCTGCTGTCAGAGTTCACCATCACTTATATGCCCTCCAAGGCAGTGAAAGGGCAAGCCGTGGTGGATTTTCTAGCCGCACACTCGACCTTCGAAGTAGAGGAAATATCAGATGACTTGCCTGATGAACATGTATTCTTGGTAGAGCCAGTAAAGTCGTGGTACATATATTTTGATGGAGCCACAAGAATGATGGGGGCAAGTGCTAGAGTGATTTTTATCAGCCACAAGAATAATGGGGGCAGATATATTTCGAGGTAGAATAAAATGCCCTGATCATAGGATTGGAAAAATACAAGAGATGCATATTCAAACAGTCAAAATATTCAGTAACTCGCAACCGATCATAAATCAGCTGACGATAGAGTATGAAATAAGAAGGCTGGAACTGCGACCATATTGTCGGAAAGTGAGGAAGCTATTCGAAAGCTTCAAGGACATTTCTATACAATATGTTCCCTGGAAAGAAAATGAAAAAGATGATGCACTCGCAAGCTTGACAACGATTCTGTCATGCACTATTAGGAGCCCTCTTCAGGTGACCATAGAAGAAAGAAGATTTTTACCTCCAGTTGAGGTCGAAGAAACTGTCAGTGAGGCAAAGCATGTCTCTTGTTGCAAATAACAATTGAAGATCGGCAGCAGCCGATCATTGACTACTTGAAATATGAAATCCTGCCCGAAGATCCGTCCATGAAGGCACAAATAAAGCAAAGAGCGATAAAATTTATAATGCTTAATGACATGCTGTACAAAAAATCGTACAATGAGCTATTGCTAAAATACTTAGATACAAGTGAAGCCGAATATGTACTACAGGAAGCCCATTCAGGAGAATGTGGAGCTCATCAAGTCGAAAGAATTTTATGTAACTGTGTGCATCGCATTGGATACTACTGGTTGATGATGTTCTAAGATGCCATCGACTTTGTGAAAGATGACATGAGTGCCAAGTTCACAGTGATGTTATTCACATGCCGCCTAAAAATCTACACTAAACAGTATCCTCATGGCCATTTTCCATCTAAGGATTGGATGTGATCGGCCTAATCAATCCTCCGTCTTCACGAGGACGATGGTATATCCTAGCAGCCATGGATTATTTCTCCAAATGGACAGAAGTTTTTGCTCTGTGAAACGTAAAAGAGAAAGATGCAACAAATTTCATCAGACACACCATTATATACAGGCACAGGGTACCTCAAAAAATCATTACAGATAATGGTACGCCATTCAAAAACAAAAATATGGATAAGCCGTGCCAAAAGTTTGGTATCAAGCACTCTTATTCCACACCTTACTACCCAGCAACAAATGGGTTAGTAGAGGCTTTCGATAAAACCATCGTTAAAGTATTGAAGAAAACGATGAGCGAAAATAAAAGAGACTGGGACAACAAGCTCCAGGAAGCACATGGGCTTACCGTACAACACACCGAATAGCTACAAAGGCCACATCATATTCCCTAGTATACGTGGTAGAGTTGTATTACCCATAGAAGTGTAAGTGGCTTCTTTGAGAGTGGCAGTACATCAGGCAATCACAAAAGATGAAAGTGCAAAACTTTAACTAAAAGAGCTAGATGCTTTGGATGAAAAAGGAATGGTCGCACAGCAATGCCTACAGTTATACCAGGCCCGAACATCTGCTGCCTTTGACAAAAAGGTGTAATACCAATCCTTCAAGAATGACTCACAAGACAGGGCAACCCAAATGGGATGGCCCATATGTTGTCACCGAAGTCTTCTCCAATGGAGCGTATAAAATTACAGATCGAGATGGAAAATGAATTAGCATTTCAATTAATGGTCGGTTTATTAAGAAGTATTATCCCTGAAATCAATGGGTAGAAAATTTTGGTTGCGCGAACCCTCATTCGCACAAGTGTTCCCTAATAAGAAGGGGGCAGGAATGGGTAAGACATGAATATCAATGTACTCCAAAGAACAAAGCAATGAAAAGATTATGAAGCATGTTCCTCCTCTGCTCAAAGTCTCCAAAAGCTGATATGAAAGGACAGTTATAAGAAATTATTAGAAGCATGGGGCGCAGCGACTCTCTCGAGTCTTCTCGAATAAAATGGGGGGAAGAAGGCTAAGGGTCCTCTTAGAAGAAAGAAAAAGAAAGAGGCCAATTATATCTCGAAAAGAAAAGCGCTAGAACCATGAAATGATAATCGCCGATAAATGCTCCAGAAAATAAACAAGACACGAAAAATGCCCTGAAGTGGCTAATCACACACTTGGGTAAATTACTCCCCTATGAGCTGACTAAGAGCTCCGTAGGTAAAACCCTATGAGTCAACTGAGATTTCTATAGGTAGAAAATTTTCTAAGCTGACTGAGAGCTTCACAGATAAGAAAGAATCACCCTATGAGTCGACTAAGAACTCTATGGGTAAGGACCTTATGGCCGACTGAGAGCTCTACAAGTCAAGGCAACGAAGAGCACAACCCTATGGGCCGACTGAGAGTCCTGTGGGCTAACCTCATGCATGAGACTTATCATTCTTATTATTGCGATAGCACTACAAGGAAGGCCTATGTAGCCCCTTATGTATAGACTTAGTATTATAGGAGCGAAGAAAAAGAGGGCTGCATTGCGCGCTGCTGATCATGTCTAAACGTGCATAAGCCCCCCTAGATTTATGTGCTTGTTTCTAGTAGTAACTCATAGGATGGTTGAGATTCTCCCCCCTATTATTAGACCGGCGGCCATGGATTTAGTGAACGAGGTATCCGTGAGAGCTAAAATGGCCAACCATGTGTGTAAATCCTCTGAGTTCACCGCCCCGGTAGCTTCATTGGGCCTCTTTGATGGACTGGTGGTATGAGAATTTCAGAGTAATAGAGTGTGCTCCGTGAGGGCCAAACATGCATAAGACCATTACTCCAACTACTTACGAGTTAAAACTATGCCTGCTCCAACTACTTACGAGCTAAAACTGTGGCTGCTCCGACTACTCCTGAGCTTAAACTATGTTTCTATTAGAGGTGCCTACTAACAGAACTCTAGGATAGTTCTGCCATCATAAAGAAAAGAAACAAAACATAAAATGTTGTGCAATTAACAAAAAAACAAACGAATATCATAATGGCAAAAAAACTTACATGCAATAACAGCATGTTCAAATTGAGAATTCTTCTGCAATTATATATGTTGTGAAAATTGTATATACTATGATATTATGAAATGCCTTAAATCGATAGAGAATGTCTACGAGCAATATTCTCTCGATAAGGCTTTATTATATTATCAGCAGTATAAACTTTATATTATTCCACAACATTATTGGCTCTATATGGAATTTTTATTATCAACAGTATTCTTTAAAATTATTGCTATATTATCGACGATGTTCAACTACGGTTATTTGAACTCTTATAATGATATGGATTCTATTTCAATTCCTTAGTCTCTTATACTGATATTATTAGTAATATTCGCCCAAGCGTGATTCAGCTTCAGTCCTTTAATCTCGTATTAAAAATCTATATTGGTCTGAATCTGACTCAACTACAGTTATTCAGCTTCGTATATTACTACTATCAGGTATATTCGTCGAGGCCAACTATTTAGAAAGTCAAAGCTTATTTAGGAATTCTAATCTGTGCTCGAAAAGAATCACATTTTTATTATAAGATATGATGGAAGACTGCTTGGGTGTATCACTATTAAAGGAGCAATCTTCCTTGTTAGCACAATCTCTATATTATGTAGACTTCAATATTTCTTGAAGCAATATTTATATATATAGGCTGCAAATTTTCTAGATTAAATCTATCTCTATATCATGTGGGAATAATAACATTTTTAGAGCAATCCCTATGAATGTGGTAGCTATATGCATTCTTAATCATTATATGGAGGGATGTTCTCTAAAAGGCGGGATATTCGATGCAATTATCACGAAATATGAACTAGCAGGAGAATTTAATGAAGCACATAAACAAAATGACCCAATGAAAGGGAAGTAGCTTTAATAGAAATTTATTATCTAATTTGCCTATGATAAAATACGCATAAGTATATTCAAAAGTTAAGATGAGTATATATCCCTAAAAGAAAATATTGATAATTGTTTATTGAATGTCAGAAAACCTTAAAGCTAGCTTTAAAATCAAGCGTACAAAATTGGAGAAGTCGCAGGTTCGCTAGCATAAAAAGTAACTGTAGCCAATTTCAGCTTATCACCAGAGAGGACAAAGAAGTCGATTAAGAACTGGAAGGGTCTTCATTATCCTAATTGCCGCCACTTCTGCTACTTAGGCTTCGAGGGAGCCGAGTTCTGCAGGAGTTCAGAAATGTTCTTCTTCAACATCTCCACTCTCGCCTCTATAGCCAATTCCTGAGAAGCAATGTTTGGAAAGACCTTGATGCGCTTCTGGACCTCATAGACCACGTCTTTGTTAAAGGTGGTTTCAACTTCTAAGTCATTTAAAGTTTGTTTAAGAGTGGTGCTAAATTCCTCAGAACTACAGTAACATCCAGGATCGAAGGATATGATAAAGCCATCATCTGAGCATCGCCGAATAAGAAGCTATGACGGGCCTTATGATCTTGAAGAGACGAGAAGGCATTATGAACAAAATCCCAGTTATTAAGAAGAGAGTCTACAATAACTGGTTCAACACCTTCCAACAAATCTCGCTCTTCAATCTTTGATAACGAATCTAATAATCCAATTAAGTTGTCCTTCATTTTTTCTAGCTTACAGATTTGAGCCATTAAATCTGTAATAGCAGCAACGTAAGAAGATGGATCAAGATTTAAGAGGGATGCAGCTGAAGTGATGTCTTTCTTGAGAGCAGATAGTTGGGTCCATTCTTTAGGATGATTAAGTATCTTTAGAAATATCTTAAAGAACTTGCGAGCATAAGGAGTTGAAATCTTCTGGCCCCTTACTTGTCGAGAAGAGCTAAAAGCCTCTGTAGGATTCTTTGGTGGCATAGTGATCTGATAAAAGAAATTCAAAGAACATTAAGAAGGCTTTAACAGAAATGTTCAAGATGAGAGATTGAAGAAGTGGGAGCACCTTGGAAGACGAAGTGAAGAATCAAAGAAAATTTGACGGCGTTCTGACACTTGACGAAATTTCAGCTTAAGAAGGCTATTTACACGACTCGCGTAAGAGCAGGGGCGTTTACGCGGCTCACCTAAAAGATTCTGGCAGTAGCGGTGCTTCACTATAGAAATGAAGAATGAAGAAATGAAGGACATTCGCTCCTTATATAGGCGTTAGATCCGGGTTTACACGGGTCGCGTAAAAGCAGTCAGCAATTCGGTCTTCACTTAGAATTTTTTATCTATCTTAACTCAGTATCTTCTTCCAAACAGATCGAATGGGGCATCTGTTAGGGCCTGAAAAATGTGTAAAATGAAGGAAAGAATGGAAGAAGAAAGGAGAAAGATTGAATGAAAGAAATAGAGAAAATGAGGAAAAAAAGAAGAAAGTGCTGAAACGGACCTTTTACATGGCTCGTGTAAAATGGATTGTGTTTACGCGGCCCGCATAAACACTCTGCTAGGTCAATGGGTCTTTACGTGAGATCTGCCCACGGAGCATATAAATACCCCCCCCCCCCCCCCCCCCCCCCCAGGGGTCCTCATTTGCATTCATTCAGAACTTTAAAAGTTCATAGCTCTCCTCAAAAGGTTTAGAGGTGCGAAGGGAAGATTTGTCCATCTCCTTCTTCCCAGTTGAATGCACAGGTTGCGATCCCTCAAAATCGAATAAGAATGATGGGAAAACTCTGCCAAGATGAAGATTAGAGGATCAAAGAAGGAAGACTGAAGAAAAGGGGCCGAGGAGGTGTTTACGTGACCTGTGTAAACAACATTGTGTTTACGTGGCTCGCGTAAACACACTATGACCTGCAAAATTCCATGTTTTCTAAGATGAAGACATATCAAAGGGGGGGGGGGGGGGGGGGGGGGGGGGGGGGGGGGTGTGAAACTCTGCCAAAATTCCTACATTGCATACCTTCATTATACACCTTATTTACACAAAAATATTTTAGTAAATGTCAATAAAAATGTTTATGCATACCTGTATACCTACATTGTAAAATGACATTTACTTTAAATTATTTATGTAAATAAGTACCCCTCATTTGGATTCAATAAAAAAATATTAAAAAATTATTTTTCCAATAATAAAGATTTCAATTTTTCATTCCGAGTACAAATTGTGAAATTTTGACATTCCATCAAAAGTTCGTCTTTTAAACGGATGAGTTTTCTTTAAATCTAAATCGTCCATAAATTGCAATATATCAAAATTGGGCGAAAACACCAAAGACCGATAAAATATTCATAATAATTATGCCAATCTATGAGTAGATTGGAAATTTAGGGTTTTACTTTGACTCTACAGGCATAGCAACATGATCATATCACCCTTTTAATGTGTGTTCATGGAAATGGAGGTCTACGATTTGATAATATTGTTTGCACCATGCACAAAAGTGAAGGCCATTTAAGAATTAAGCAAGATCAAAGCTGTAATATACAAGAAAGAGAACAACCTTGACTCGGAAGCCTATTCAAAATTTTCCCTGTTCTTTGGGCAGGATGAAAGAAGAATAGGGCGAAATCCTGTCGGAATTTCTTTATAGAATACAATGTATATATACCCATATACACTCTATTCTAGAATCAAGCGATGTGATGTATCAATAGAATGTAAAAGAAGTCAGTCATAATGAATAAAATGAATTAAGTGATGATTATCTCTCTCTTTGTCTTGTCAAATGTTGAAATATTACCCTTGTTTCCCTATCTATTAAAAGGCAATTTTGTTGTGTAAACATTACTAAATAAGCTTATTGTAAAACAAAATGAGCTTATTGTAAAAAAAAATGCTAGAGTAAAAATTCTTAATTCTCTCGCTCTTATTGGATTAAATAATAGATGTCAAAAGGGCCCTTAGAGTTGTATCAGATGGATGCAAAGATCACATCTTAAGTTATGATGTTGATAAAGAAATATATATGTAACAACCCATGAGGTATGTGGATAAAATAACTCAAAGAAAGTCTGCAAATTATTGAAATTTATCTATGAGCTAAAGAAATCTTCAAGGCAATTGTCGATGTGGTTCCACTTGCCGTCACCATCTTTGGGTTCATAACGTATCAAGGAGATCTTATATTTATATACAAATGAAGCGGTTTAGAAATTTTTTTCTAATATTATGTCGATGATACTCTCTCTCTCTCTCTCTCTCTCTCTCTCTCTCTCTCTCTCTCTATATATATATATATATATATATATATATATATATATATATATATATATATATATATATATCCTGTATATGTAGATGATATTCTGCTAGTTGGGATA
The DNA here is from genome assembly GCA_003013855.2 of Liriodendron chinense. Taxonomy (NCBI): domain Eukaryota; kingdom Viridiplantae; phylum Streptophyta; class Magnoliopsida; order Magnoliales; family Magnoliaceae; genus Liriodendron; species Liriodendron chinense. The sequence continues at coordinate 6,185,098 of PVNU02000070.1, forward strand.
TATATATTGATAACGACTAAAGATTAACTTTTCTTAAACTTTGAGATGAAAGATCTTGGTGAAGCCAACATTTTTTTTTCTTGGGTTAAAGATAATTAGGAACAGTCTTAGGAGATTCTTAAGCTTGTATCAAGCTACATAAATTTCTTTAGAGTTATTTAAGATGAAAAAATCAAAAGCTATTAGAAAACCCTATGAAAAAAACCACCAAGGTAGACATGAAGTCATGTCTCCAGACTGAAGCTAAGAAATTGACTATATTCTTATCACCTTATGCCAGTGCAATAGGCATCTTAATGTATACTCATGCTTTACACTATACCAGATATTTATTATGCAATTGGAATAGTCAATCATTACCAGAATAATTCGAGACAGTCTTATTGACAAGCTGTCAAATGTATATTTCGTTATCTCAGAGGGACCAAGGATATGATGCTGTACTATGAAGGACAAATCTCAAGCTCAAATGATATTTTGATGTCGCTTGGGGTAGTAACGCTGATGAAAGAAAGTAGGCTTTAGGTTATGTATTCTTGCTCGAAGGGTGAGTTATCTCATAGTTGAGCAAGAAATAGACATCTATAAACCTTTTCATCTATGGATGTCGAGTATATTGCATATTATGCTACTATTCAGGAGTGTGTATGTATTAAGAGATTCTTACAAGGCCTAGGTGTTGTATCAGACATCCATGAGCTTATACTATTAAGGATAGATAAAACGTCTACTATTCACTTGGCAAAGTACCTTAAACACCATCAGAAGTTCAAGTATCATTACGTCCATGATCAAGTGAGAGATAAAAAAATCATCTTTGGCTTCATTCCCATCAAAGAGATGTCAGTGAATCCCATGATGAAGCCTATGGCTAGAGACCTATTCTTGGTTCACGTCTGACTAATGGGATTAAGAAGAGCTTAATTGATGCGGTTGTATAATGTACCTCTTATCTTTCATTAATGATTTAACTATTCTTTTTATTTTATATTGGGCACTATTATTGTCTAGGTGTATAGATTATCAGCATTTGCTTTGAGATCTTATGAGATCTCTACTTTATTAGTAGGTTGATCACTCACATCGGTAAACCAACCCTGAATGTACAAGAGAGGTACAATCGGAGTGATATTCATATGTTGAGGTGTGAACTGCCCTCCGGATTAGGACATGAGTAATGGGATGTTGTATCTGCCTCCAGCCTTAAAGGACTGAAGATGAGATCGATCAAAGTCAAATGATATAATTGTTCCATTAATATTTTATGTGATTAATATTCTAGCCTGGTTAAAAGTTATGTTATGAGGATAGGAGATAAGTAATACCTCATCTATAGTGACTTGCATATTATAGACCTAATATATGCTTACTATTTTCTACTTTATGGCATGGATTGTAACCATGTGTTGGGATTAGAGCTGGACACCAATCCCATCCAAGCCAAGCTATGCCAAGCTCGACTCAGTTCGACTAGCAGCTTACCTTGGCCTGAATTTGGCTTAGCTCGATCCTCGAGCCGTATTGGCCAACTCACCTCAGCTTGGTTAACAGCTCAGGCCGAGTTTGAGTTTGGGAGTTTTCAATGACATCATATAAGGTGAGAAGCCTTCAGCTCTTTCTTCTTTGAAAATGCTGAGTCGACTCGAGTCCCTCAACCGGTTCAGCCCCATCTCTCATTGTGAAAATGCTGGATTTTATTTGGGTTTTGTTTGAAAAATACAACTTTTGTTTTAATTGATAACCTATGAATTTGCCAAGTGGTCTGATGAAGTTTTATTATTATATTTTTTTGAAATCTTGATTTCTTAGAGTTGGTATTTGTGAATATTATCTTATTTCTTACAAGATAAGAGAGCTAACCCTTCTTATCTTAAAAAATACAACCCTTTTTTTTATTATTTAAGAACTAGGCATCTGTTTTGATTCTTCTGCTTTTGAAATTGTAGAACCAGAGCAAGCATGGCGAAATGGGTTTTCTCGAAGTCTTAATTTTTTTAAATCTTACAGTGAAAATGTAGGATTTCATACCAAGTGGATTAAAAAGGAAAAAAGGAAAAAAAAAAAAAAAAAAGTAGGCCTTTGCTTTGGTTTTTTTTTTTTTTTTTTCCTGTGAAATTTTGAAATAAGAAGCTTGGTGGAATGGGTTGTCTTTCATATCTTAATTTGGAGGTGGGTACTGAGCATCGTTTCTTACTTCGTTAATGTAAGAAGGGTTGGATTTTGTTTGAAAAGCAAGCATTTTGTTTTGAAAAAATAATAATCTATAAAAGGAGGAGTTTGATGGTGGAGGTTTACTTGAGATCTTAGAATTAGGAAGTTGGGTTTTATAGGGTTCTTCATTCAAGGTAAAAAAAAAATAATAATAAAAATAAACTAACACCTTTCTCTAGTATAGAAATCGAGCCGAGCTAAATCGAGTCAAGATGGGGCCAAGCTTCAAGCGAAGTTGAGGCGAGCTCGCTCGGATCGGAATTTTTTTTTAGATTAATTAAACATCTCGGCTCGGTCTGAACCCAACTTTCAAGCCAAGCCGAGCCGAGCCAAGTTGAGCGAGCTAACCGAGCTAGCTCGGTTTGTATCCAACTCTAGTTGGGATCTATTATTCATAGACTGCTTTGATTTAATCTAATAATTATAATATATAAATAGCTAGTCTCATAGGTGACTCTGTGTCCTTAGTTATTGTCTTGTATACATGAGGATGAGATTGAGTGTCACTACTTTAGTGTACGATTATGAATGTGCTTACATTGACTAGACTTCGGTTTGCTAGGAAAGTGGATTGGTCGATTCAAAATTACACATCTGCATGGAAAAGATCTCGTGACAGCAATACTAATTATTTAAAACTATCAGTATGCACTTGAAGACTTATCCGCTTGTAGTATCAAGTTTTTGATAAATTTTTACAAATAATATTCTTTTTAAAAGTATTTGTATTATAGTATTTCTTTAAAATAATTCAAATCAATGTTTGTGAAAAATTGAGTTTTCAGAATGACTCAATAAGTTGGTATGAATGTTAAGGGGCCACCACCCACTTCCCCTTACTCTCTCCTCTTTCCTCACTTGGTTGCGTATAGGGGGTGTGACGATGACTTGAGCTGGATGACATATTTGACTTAGAGTCGCCACTAACTAAATGAAGCTTATAATCTATGGTTAGTTAAACCCTATAGAATCGCCTGTGAGCTGAGGAATCGTAAGACTCTCCAACTCAAGGGACAGGGTAGATGGTCTACAGTCAGAGATTTTGAGTAAGGGCTTTGGTGATGGAAAAGGAAGGGGTTAGGCATCCTTTTCCGATTGCACTACATGCGGTCTGTACTTTACGGGATTTTAGATTTTTTTAGGGATTTGACTAAGTTCTAAAAAGTCTATATTCGGGGTTGGATTGTAAAGACCATATGCTCAATGTCAGCTTGACATACTAGAGTAGGAAAGGCAAAAAGAAAGCAATAAATGAAGATTGACTAAGATTGTAAAGGCGAGCCACTCAACGTCAATTTGAGTTAGTCTGGTAGAGCGAACAAAAGAAATGTGCAGAATGCAAATACTGACTTCAATGAGATGTGACAAGAAAAAAGGGAGATCAAACACTCTTTTAGCAACGAGATGGTAGGTTGCCCTTGTTTCCAATCTTACTCAGAGAGTTTGGGCGAACTTACTTATTTTCCTTGCTTTTTTCCTCTCCTTTTCTCTCCCTTGAAGTTTTTTAGCCTTTGGAGCTTCAAAATCACTCCTTAACACCCTCTCTCTTCCGAAATCATTTCTCCTCAAACATATGAGGTGAGCCAAATTTTGTAAACAGGACTAGTAGGAATATGATTTTCGCTAGTGGCGTTTGTGACTGGCTCACGTCTTTCTAAGCATTTTAGGTGATCAAAGTTGTCACACTAATAAGTAGTTGACTTTGGACACCAACAAGAATCGAATTTGCTCTTGCATACCTTGCATGCATTTCGAGATGTTTTCACCAGATACGTCATCTAGTAGCTCTTATCGAGCCATAGTGACCAGTGTGAATCCAATTCCCTCTAGTGCCTTTTACTTGTTTGTGGCACCTAGTTGACTCTAAGAGGTTATGTGGATGTTATCTGTCTGGCCAAGTGCATGGGTCCCACATGTTTTCCTCTAATTTCTTTTTAGCCTCTATTGTTTTAAAATTGAATTTGAAAGAAGAAGGGATAAAGAGAGAGACTAAATGAGATAACCCTTACCTTATCCAAACTCCTTCATGTCTTAATCATTCTCTCTATCAATTTGGGGATGTATCACCTTGTCAAACCACGACAATCGATTCTCATCGGTGCCTTTTCTTTATCAGGTGGCAGTTCTTGGTGGGCCATAGTGACTACTGAGAATTTAATTCTTGCCATACTTTTTCCTTGTTTGTGGTGCCTGGTTAGCTCTAAGAGGTTGTGAGGATGTTCTCTATTCGATTAAGTTTAGTTTTGTGATGATTTCTTTAGTTGATCGGAGCCCCGATTTCAAAGTTTGACTCAATTCCTACGAAGTAGTCTCTCTCATCTTGGGTAGGGTATCTAAAATTGCATAAGTACATATGAAGGCTGAGTATTCTACATTGGGAGTAAACTCCATTTAATATAGTTATGTAAACTAAGATAAGCATTGTAAAGCTTAGGTTATTGACCGTTAAGTAGGTAGTCACTTAGTACTCTAACACTTGTGAGAAGGCAACAATATTCTCATGCTTTTGATTCTTATGATCATGATTTTCTGTTTGATTACAATGAGATAAGATAAATGGATATTTTATATTATGCCCATCCTACAACGTATTGAGTGGGAGATGTGTTAGTGCACTTTTCTATAGCATAATAGTGCACCTTGTTTGTTAATCACTTAGGTTAGTGAGTTTAGTGTCGGTTGAGCTTAATGAAGACAAAGACCAAAGAGTCAAGAAGGACCCGCTGCATCAAGGATGAAGAAATAGGTAAAAGAGATGCCTTGGTGTGCCTTGCCTTGAACCTACCCAAAATTATAACCTCTTAGATAACTTAGACCAACTAGGTATACCCTTAGTCATTATCATTAGTTTTAGAACTCTATGAAAAACATGATAAGTTAGACTAATTAAAGAGGTGGAAGCTGCTATAAACAAAACAGCTCAAACAACAGTTTTCAATTGGACTCTGATCAATCGGACAGGCGTTCCGATAGGACTCTGATCGATCGGACAAAAATCCCAATCAATCGAAATTTGTTCCAGCAAAATTGAAAATCCAATGGATAAATTTTCGATCAATCGGACAGACTTCCGATCCATCGGAAAGGGTCCGTCCGATCAATCGGACCATGATTCTGATCAATCGAAATATCTTTTAGAGATTTCACTGGATAGATTTCTGATCAATCGGACATGTCTCCGATCAATCAGACCCTTTTTTCGATTAATCGGAGATGCGCGAATCTGTCCTTTTTTTACCGTTGGAAGAAAACTTATTTATAGAAGGGGATTCGTTTTTGAGCTAAGGGAGGGGATTTTAAGAAAATAGAAGCCATCATTATTAAAGATCATTAAAAGCTCTATTCCTAACCTAAACAAGTGATCTTCCTTGTGATTTGTCACAAGTATGGAGCATTCAAAGCTCAAGAAGAAGATGCACTTGTCCCTCTTTTGATCTCTAGATATTAGATTGATCTTGATAGTCATATTCCTATCCAATACTCTATGATTAGATCTTTGTAGGTAAGACTCTCTAGGCAACCCATTCCCATAAGTTGTAGAGATCTCAAACTTACCCTCTTATCACCTTGGGCATATCATAGGCATCATTTGCAAGGTGGTTGATCAAGTGTAACTGAGGCATTGGCGATGCAGCAACAACATGATCGGGGGAGTAAGGGAAGCTGATTGAAGCACGTGAGAGCGGAGATCAAGCAACCCGAACCAGCGCTGAACAAGGGGCTCATCCGATAAGTAAGGTTGTCGTTGTAGAGAGTCCTTTCACTTAATTCCCTGTGGGAGTTGAGTATAAAGTTTGTTTGACAAACTCGAACTAGGGTCGTTTGCCGATCCTTGGCTTATTAGTTGAGCCTAAAACTCTAGGGACGTTGGTCGTTCCTTGGCAAGTTTGTCGGCCTAAAGACTAGGGGCTGTTTGGCGCTCCTTGGGTCGTTTGCCGAGCCTAAATAAAGTCTCCAAGGGGGGGCCTCCAACACGGGAGTAAACGTGCGTAGTTCTTGTGTATGACTAGTTCTTGCATAGGTCGAATAGGTTGGGAGAAACCTGTAAACTCTTAGGTTTGGTGGAGTTGATTTAAAACACCTTGGTTGGGAAGAAACATATTTAAACTCCCTAGTGAATGTCAGTGTGCTCAAAGGGGTTAAGTACTTAAACCGGGAGTGGAGTAGACAAGTAGTGGAACCACTATACATGCTTGTGTTTGTGATTGTATTTAAGCATATTTTTTTATTATGCATAGTGTCTAATTGCTTAATTAGAATGTATGATAGGTACTAAATAGACACATCCACACACAAGATATACTTTCACTTAGTTGTGTAGACTTGAGCTCATTGATCCATTAAGTCTACATAGGTTGTATAGATTAGAAGCTTGATTAGTTAAATCATTTGATTATCTATGCATGCTTAGACTAGAAAGATCTCACTTAAACCATATGCTAGTCTTGTGATTGGACCCATTTACGCTTGGAAGCCGAAGTGTTCTTGCTTACTTAGTTTAATTTGTTAAATTGTGTAGGTAGGTGAAAAGAATTTCAAAAGGTTCTAATCCCCCCCCCCAATAGGACTTAGTCATAATACTAGTTGCTCTCAAAGCTTTCGCACTCATACGCTTTTACTCCAGAAGGTGTAATTTCAAGATGTTGGACATGGCCTGTGGAGCCTACTTATAGGTAGCCACGAGTACATGAGTCCCACATATTTTCCTCTAACTTCCTTCCTTTTGACTTTGTTGTTTCAAAATCAAATTTAAAATTTAAATATGAAAGAAGTGGTGTAAGACCCGTACCCTTATTTGCCTTTCGTACGCTTAATTTTCGGTGCCGGTACGTCCCGGACGGATCAGATTAGCGAGCCTTGATCGCGACCCTATTTTAGTACCGCATCGACCCGAGACCTATACCCTAGCGACCGCGTAGGCGCTGCGATTCCAACGCCGCGCGGCACGCCCCATTGCGATACCCGGCGTGAAAGTTATGATCGATTGCGTAATCCAAGATGGGCCGCGCAACGCGCGTGTGGCGTGGGCCCCACTTGCACAAATCTCAAGAATATGTCTAATCAATCTAATCCATCACCATCATTCTCACCATCACTCTACCCATACCCCTACTCTACACACCTCATACCCCCATCCCTCTCTCTCCTCCCAAAGTCAACTATAGCCCATACCTCCCACACCCCCTCCCATGCACCATCATCACTCCCCATGATTCCCTCTCTCTCTTCCCCCCATACAAGTGCATACGTAGGGGGAGAGGAGAGTTCCTTGCAAAAATTCTAGTGATTTGAGAAAGAGGTTTGAGAAGAGAGAGAAAGAGATTTGAGAAAGGAGAGAGAAAGAGAAAGATTTGAGAGAAGAGAGAGATTTGAGAGAAGTAGAGAGAGATTAGAGAGATTGAGAGTGTAGATCCAAGCTTGGAGGGCCCCAACCATCATCCGGACCGTCCGGATCATCCGATCGCCAACCCGATCCAATCCAACCGTCCAACCATCCATCAAGGTGAGTGCAAGGGACAAAACCTCTCCATTTTCTTAATTTCTTTCCACTTTCCTTTTCGTTTGGGCCCACCTGGTGATGGACAGTTAGATGGATGGACTGGATCATCCATGAATGGGCCCCACCTCCTTATAATAATAATAATAAAAAAAAAAGAAGAAAAAAAAAGAGAGGAAGAGCTGCCGTTGGACAGACAGCGTCCAGAGGGCGCTGCTGCCCAGCAGCACGTTGGCTAAGAAGCCCTTTTGGGCGTTGGGCAGGGTCCCCACTCGTGGGACCCACCTTGATGTATGAGTTGATCCACACCGCCCATCTGTTTCTCCATCCCATTTTAGGGCAGGGACCCAAAAATGAAGAAGATCCAGATCTCAGGTGGACCACACCATTGAAAACAATGGGGCTGATGAAGCCTATTGTCGAAGCTTCTTGGGCCCACCGTGATGTTTGTGGACCACATCACCTACCCAATATTGGGCTTGTTGGGTCCCCGATGAGCTGAGGAACATGATGGAGGGAGTGGATTGTTCCTAAGTGGGCCCCACTTGAAATAACCTCAAAATAATAATAATAATAATAATAATAATAATAAAAATATGAAACGCTGGAACGTCCAGCGTCTGGACGTCCTGACGCTGGAACGTCCAGCGTCACCTTGGACGTTGTAAGGGGTCCCACTCGTGGGACCCACCTTGATGTTTGTGTTCCATCCACACCGTCCACTTGTTTTCTCACATCATTTTAGGGCCAGGGCCCAAGGATGAGCCAGATCCAAATCTTAAGCGGACCGCACCGCGCAAAACAGTGGAAACAATGATTTCTACTGTCAGAAATCATTTGGCCCACCTTTATGTTTCTAGACCGATTTGCATACCCAATATTGGGCTCATTAGGCCCACAATGAGATGGCCCAGCTGATAGACGGAGTGGATCACTCTTATGTGGGCCCCACTCGATGAAAACTTTGGGAAAAAAAGAAAAAGAAAAGAAGAAGAAAACGGAAGGAAGGAGGCAGAGCCTCTGACGCTGGGCGTACCAGCGTCCTTGTACGCTGGGCATACTGCCAGCTGGTGGCCCACTTGTGGGTCCCACCATGATCCATGTGCTGTATCCACATCGTCCATCCAGTTGGGGAGATCATTTTAGGGCATGACCCCAAGAATGAGTCAGATCCAAGTCTCGAGGGGGCCCCACCACAGAAAACAGTAGGGACAATGGCCCTACCGTTGAAACCTTCTTATGGCCCACCATGATGTTTATTTGAGATCCAACCTGTTCATAAGTTCACACGTACATGGAAAAAGGATAAAACAAAAATATCGGCTTGATCAGAAAATTCTGTGGGCCCCACTTAGTGAGGACATAAAATAAAAATAAAAATAAATAAATAAATAAATAAATAAGGGGGGGTCGCTGGACAGACAGCGTCCAGGGGACGCTGCTGCCCAGCAGCCCTCTGGGCGTCCCTATGGGCCCCATTTGTTGGGCCCACCTGGAATGTATGTGCTTTAACTATTCCGTCCATATGTTTTTCCCAGCTCATTTTAGTGGCTGAGCCCAAAACTTCAGCATATCCAAATGGCAAGTGGGCCATGCCACGGGACAACAATGGGGATAATGATCTCCACCATTGAAACCTTTCCAGTCCTACAATGATGTTTATTTGTCACCCAACCTATTCATAAGTGGCTGGGCCCAAAATTTAAGCATATCCTAATGTTAAGTGGACCATGCCACAGTGGGGATGATGACTTCAAACGTTGAAACCCTTTCAGGTTCTACAGTGATGTTTATTTGCCATCCAATCTGTTCATAAGATCACATGGACATGGACGAAGGAGAAAACACAAATATCTGTTTTATTCATGATGCCTATCTATTTTTCTATATTATTTTAGATACGGCTAAAAAAAAATGAGGCAAATTCAGATGTTAGATGGACCACACCCGTAGGGAATAGTGGTCATTGATGCCCATCATGGTTTCTTTTTTATATATATGATTTATCCATGCCGTTCACATATTTTGTCGACCTACCTTGTATGTGCAGGCCCAAGTATGGGGCCGATGTGGTCTCAAGTGGGCTATGCCACGAAGACTTTTACATTTCCAATGGGATCCATGGTTCGGGTCCCACTCTCCATATATATATTGGGCCTTTTAAGGCCAATGTTACATGATACGATCGGTAACATGCTAGTATGATTAGCCTGATATGTCACACTAATAACATGCTTAGTATAATGAATATCATGCTCATTCATATGCCCATACGCATCATTTGTATGCCTGTTATGGATCATGATTAACCATAGCATATGCTAGTTGGCTTGTTATACTTAGGGGACCCGTGCGAGACAGGGTCGGCCCACATGATTGCGCAGTATGCGTAAGTTGGTGCATGATTTGGATTGTATGACTCATGCATTTCGCATTATGTATGTCACGATCGCTTTCACACCCTAGCAACATCAGGGTGGTGGCCACTATAGTCACATCATGGTTGGCAATATTGGACACCGAAAACTTGTTCTAGTACGTGGGCGCTATGGATGTCCTTGGGTGAAAGTCCCTAAACCCTGTGGTACCAGTAGGATGCTCCAGCGTCGAGACCGAGTGGATGACATGAGCGCCTGTGTGCCAAATACCAGTAGGCCGCGTCTCCCACTGTGTCGAGGTCGGTTGGAAAGGGGTGTGACCTTATCTGCCCGGGTGAAGTGGGCTGTAAGCTAGGTCGAGTCTGACCAGCTCATGGAATGGTCCGCTATCAGCGAGTCGGGTGGGCATTGGCATACCACTGACGAGGCGGATAGTGAGGTCTTTTCTACTCGCTTGGTTACGCGCGCGATGTGCGGCGGCCAATATTGGAGTATACTAGACCCCGGTGATGTCCCAGATGATAACTATTTTGATATGTGGATCAGTTGAGGATTGACGTGTTTGCATTGCATCTCTAGCATGTAACACTCGGCCATGTAGGCCCTTGCATCGCATAGCCTTGGGATGGCTGATAGCATTCATGAACTTAATAACTTAACCCTCTACTACTTTCGCTTACTCTGATATCTGTATACTTGTCATATGCATCACACGCGCACACATGCACTCTACTGGGCTTCGTAGGAAGCTCATGCATGTTTGTTTACACTGCAGGTACTAGAGCCTATCAGCAGCGTTGAGCCGGTTCATGTACCTGATATTTTGGACTTCTGATTCATGTTGTATTTCCCTTTCCAGTACTGTACTCAACAAACTTATTAGTGGATATTTGATGATGTTTTATGGTTTTGTTTATGATCCTGTATAAAAAATTTACCCTGAAAATCCTCCTGGTAGGATCCCAGGATTGGAACCTGGCACATGAGAGCTAAGAGCCGAGAATGGGGTACTACGGAGGCTGTTGGCACTAAGGTCGGCGATCGGGAATTTAGTGAGCCCGGTCCCCGGGTTTGGGGCGTGACAAGTGGGATAGAGATTACCCTTGTCTCATCTAAACTCCTTGTCTTGATCATTTTGTCTATATATTCATGAAGGTATCCCCTTGTCAAACTACAACAATCGAGAGGGATCTCAAAGAGAGAAAAGAGTGAAAATAGTTCATACCTAATTGAAGTCCATTTGGCCCACCTTTAAGTGATCTTAAAGTATTGAGCCATCTCAACAGCAGAATTTGAGAGTGATCAGATCCTCTCTGCACCTATAGTTGTTAGGCAAGTCACTGGTCATGCACCGTCTATCTTTTGTTTTGTGTGAAGGTCCTAAATCGTGTAGATACTGTCAGATCCTATGAGCCAGCCATCTAGCCATCTAAGTAAACGAAAATGCATTACCAACAGCTAATGAATATATGTGTAACCATACATGTGCCCGGATGAACAGTTAACATGTGTAAACAGTTTATGTGTAAACAATGCATAATTGTGGGTGGGTTCACCGTGGGATCCTCAAATATTATTGGTCAAGACATGAGCCCATATGATCTGACTGGAGACCATGTGAATCTGGCAGCCTTATTTTGTCTTGACTTAAAAATCACTATCTGTTGATCTGAGATCTGCCCTGGGCCTGGTTGCGTCAGGCATATAATTGGAGATTGCTCCCTCTTCTTCTTCTATTTTGAAATCGAGGACATAAGGGATGCAACGAAATTTATATATACTTTTCCTTAAAAAAAATTTTAAAAAATCAAAGGAAATCTCATCGTCACAGCATGGAAATTATAATTAACACTACACACCGCTAATGGACTTTGATTTTTGACAGAGAATAATGGCAGAGATAATAAACCAGAACATGGTAGAGTCATCTCTCTACTTTCCCACCGTCATTTCGAAGGCCACTGTTAGATGACTAGGATCATCTAATCTATCCGTTCCTCGAATCATTTCCTATACATAATGGGAGCTGATTAGCTGAGACCCCGGATCCATCGAGGTGGGTGGGACCCCTCACTGTGGGGCCACTGTGATGTATGTGACTACATCCATGCCGTCCATCCGCATTGAAACCTCATTTTAGAGTATGGTCCAAAAAATGAATCAGCTCCAAATTAATCCCAAATGGGCCATAGTACAGGAAACAGTGCTGATTGACCATTAAAAACTTACTGTGGGCAACCAAAACTTTGGATCAAGATGATATTTATGTGGTCTCTTCATCTAGATGTTTGTGACCTTATCAACAGATTTGATGGAAAATATTGGCAAATAAACATTCAGTGAAATCTATGAAGTTTTCAATCTATGGTGTGGTCCACCTAAGATTTGAGTCAACTTCATTTTTGGTATGATACCCGAAAATGATCTTTCAAAATGGTTGGATGGTGTGGATTTAAGACACATAAATCACTGTGAGCCCCACCGTCAGGGGTACCACCCACCTCCGTGGATCCAGGTTCTCACCTAATCCGCTCCCCTTCATAATGGGTCACTAGATGGACTATGCTGATTGAAAGATAACCCTGCCATGCCCCGTCCTCATGAATTTCCAGTGGTAAGAAGCTATGTGGGACTCACGGATATGTCCATAACAAATCCACTCCGTCCACTATTTTTTCAGGCAGATCCAAAACTCATGTGGGCCACACCAAACAAAACAGCGGGAATGAAGATGTTCACCGTTTAAACATTCCTGAGCTGACAATGATGTTTGTATGCCATCCAAACCGTTCACAGGGTTACTAACACTAAGATATTTTCCTAATACAGAACTTCTGTGGCCCACAAAAAGTTTCCAATGGTTGGGCATTCAATCCCCGCTGTTTTGTGTGGTATATCCCACATGAGTTTTGGATCTATCTGATTTTTAGATTCCTGTCCTATTGTCGTCTTTGGAAACTGATGGACGAAGTGGATTTGCCACAGGCATCTCTGTGGGACCCACAGCTTCGCCGGGGCACAGTCAATCCGCATCAGAAAAACATCCCCGCTTGAACCTATTGCAATGAAGGCCATCTCTTTTTTTGACGGATTCGGAATGCGCAGTGTATAACACAGCATCTACGTCTGTACTGTATATACATGGCAAAACTGTGGTCCCACTATGATGTATGCGTCTTATCATGCCGTCCATCCATTTTGCAGATCGTTTTAGGGCACGAACCCAAAATATGAGGCAGATCCAAAGCACAAGCGGACCACAAAACAGGAAACCGTGGGGCTTGAATATCTACCAGCCAAAACTTCTTAGAGGTCACAATAGTTATGGAAGCTGATATTTGTGTTTTCCCTTTGTCCATGTCCGTGGGACCTTATGAAAAGGTTGGATGGAAAATAAACATCATGGTGGGTCCTAAGGAAGGTTTCAATGGTGAGCGTCGTTGTCTCCACGATTTTATGTGTGTGGTTCATTTGAGCATTGGATCTGCTTCATTTTTGCACTCATGCCCTAGAATGATCTAGCTATATGAGCAGATGATGCGGATAAAATACATCATATATCATGATGGGACCACAAAGTTTTGCCACGTGTATAGGTATCGATGTTGGTTCTGCATTCTATGCAGGCACAACTTTCGTGGACGAGGATCCACTGAGGTCAATGGATCCCTGATTTGGGAACCATTGTAATGCCGTGCTTTATATCCATGTTGACAACTCATATTCGGGCATGATCCCAAGATGAAGCAGATCCAAATCGGTAACTCCTCGAGTCCAGAGCCCAAATCCTGCACTTAGGGTCACCAGTTGGCACAGGCATAGACGTGGTGAGATCGATTACCGTTTCTCTCACAAGATTCCTATTCTAATTCCAAAGAGCTACTAGGACTCTTTAACCAATCTTCCTTAAATTCATGAGGGGATATCTCGAATTCACAAGACCTATCTTTGAATCCACGAAGAAAAAAAAACTAAAAGTCAGAAATTTTCATTAATCAAAAGATGAAATGTCTTTTACAAGGAATTAAAACAACTATTTATAGATAAAATTAACCTTAGAATCATAATCAAGGAGAATCCTAAACAAATCAAGAAAGAAATCTGAAAATCCGGGCAACTGTTCGCGCATGGCTGGGCACCCAATGAAGGGTGGTCGAACACTCGATAACCTAAGGACAATCCAACAAGAAAACATGAAATCTAGATGAATTTCGAGCGCCTAGCGAAGTGTGGTCAAGCGCCTGACGATCTCGACGGCCCAGAAGCATTGGGAATTTGTTGGGAATCTGAATTTCCTAATTTTCTGCCACTTTTTCTTGGATCTTTTTCTGTCCATTTCCTTCAAGAATTTCGTCGATCCTCTCCCTCGATCATGGAGTTCTCTCCCTACATCAAACCCCTCCACTTCAAATAAACTCGTCCTCAAGTTTTGCTTCGGGCTTTGGTCTTGAATGATGTTTGTTATTCCATCTCGGCTTCTACTCAATTTCGTATAAGAGATATGGGTCATCAAATGCGTCGCTTCTCTTGAGTGTATCTTCTATCATACCGATCTGCAACCCCTTCCAATCTTCCACTATCGAGATTACCAAATCATCATTTGGGATTCTTATATATTCCTTCAAAACTGGTTCCATAACCTTTGGAATGTCTATGGATTCCTGCAAAACCAGACCCACAATTTCTGGAACGTTTATAGGATCCTCTTCTAATTGTGGCAACACTAGTGTTGAGCCTCCAATTTATACATTTACTAACCCATTACATCACATTATATGCATGGTTTGCATGCTTAAAAGACCATCTAATGTATGATTTGTGATTGTAGGAGTGAGGTGGAGATTTCACTAATTTAAGGCTAAAAAGATCAGTGTAAGTACATTGAAGATCAAAGAACTAAGTGCCAAAGGATGGAAGAAAGAAGCAAGAAAGATATGGAAGAAAGAAGGAAGAAGTGCAACACTATGCACTGAAGACCGGTCTGCCAAGGCACAGGACCGGTTGTCCGATCGGTCAATAATTTAACAGAAACCCCCCCCCCATTGCTGTACATATCACTAGACCAAGATAGACAAATCGGCAGACCGGTCGTCAAACCGATCGAGCACTCAACGGAGAGGGGGAGAAAATTCCAAAAACTCACTGGACTGGTTTTCACATTTTACGACCGGTTTAACGACCAGTCATCCATGAGCTCAGACCGGTTGTCTGACCGGTCGACTGCGTAACAGAGCTTGTCCTACAAGCTCCGATTTTCTCTGCGCAGCTCCGTGATTCCTTGCGCAATCTGGAATCTTCCACACTATTCTATAAAAGGACACCTAAGACTTCGTCGAAAGGCATCCTAGAAGAGATTGGAGGTTGTGAGAAGTGAAGGAGGGCACCGTGGAGCGTCCACAACTCCGTTGATTTCGATTTTTCTAGTTTTTCATGCTTTTATTTAGTTTTTTCTTTTTAATTCTAGTTTAGTATGACAATGCTCGACTAGAACCTCTCAACTAGGGCTGAGGGGTGAGGCTTGTAGCCAATTTCATGTTTAATTCAGTTTAGTTCAAGTACTTTCAATTTAAGTTTAGATTTTGAATATTCTAGTTCGAATAAAGTTGATATTTTTAGAAGTTTTATGAGAGTTCATGTGCTCCGGACATGGATTCCTTGCAATTCTCTGAGATTATCATATTTGGCTTGATTAGATTTGAATTATGGTAACCCTTGAGCATGCCATAGTCCATAGGCATGGATGTTACTCCGAAGGCTATGATTTTGAGTGCTATGTGATTGAATAGGACTAGAACTTGGAAGTTCAACTTAAGTGGGATTGAATGTGTTTCAATGCTTTATCTTCCAACTAGATGAGAGATAGAACTTCGAATCTAGTTGTGTTTTATGCTTAGATTGATTGGATTGACATGGGATTGCTACAAGTGAATCCTTGAAAGCCTTAGTTCCTTTAAATTACTGATTTTTTCTAAGTTACTGTTTTAAGTTAGTTCTCTTAATTGAAAACTCCAAATTGTTCCAATTCAAGTTGCTGGAATAGTTTAGAATTGGTTTTCTAATTCCCTGTGGATCGACCTCGGTCTTACTGAGTTTATTACTACATCGCAGCCTTGCACTTGAGGCGAGCGAACAAGTTTTTGGCGACGCTGCCGGGGAGTTTAAATAAACGGTTCTAGATTGTTTTAGTGGCTGTGGAAGTAGAAGTAGATAGTTTTTTTTTATTTCCTAGGACTAACAAGTTGTTTTGTTTTGTAGGAATTCTTCCATAGTTCACGTGAATCGGGTAATATCCTTCTAACTTAGTGCCTTTTTTTTTTTTTTTTTTTTTTACAGATTTTTCAATTTTTCGGTTTTTGTTAAATTCTGTTTAAGACTTAGGATTAGTTTAGATCTTAGTTGTGTGGTTTATGTCCCGTTGGGAACATGACCACACCAATCGTCTTCAATCCGAAGGTGGTCTAGTTGGACTATTATCAGTCCATAAACGAGTCTGAAAATACCAAGAGTTTTGTGATAGTTTGGGGAGTATGGATCAAACACATTTAAGGAATCCCCCCCCCCCCAACTACAAATGCAAATCAAGAGGGAGTAGGAGAGAATGAGGTACATAATGTTCCTCCAATGAGATCTTTACGGGACTACCTACAACTAGCCCGTACAACTACACCCTTGTGTGTGGTCTTACCACCAACCGGGGGAAACATTGATATAAAGCTGGGGGTGATTTAACTTTTACCAAAGTTCCATGGGCTAGACTCTGAGAGCCCATACCTACACTTAAAGGAATTTGAAGAAGTGGTGGCTACTTTGTAATATGCGAATGTTTCGGAAGACGCCATAAAAGTTAAATTTTTTTCCTTTTCATTGAAAGAAAGAGCCAAGAGTTGGCTCCACTCTTTTAAACCACATTCTATAGGGTCATGGAATGAGATGACTCAGGAATTCTTGAAAAAGTTCTTCCCGACCCATAAAACAAATACCCTTTAAAGAGTTATAATGAACTTTTCGATTAAAGCGAATGAATCATTCTTCCAATGTTGGGAAAGGTTCAAGGACCTCCTACTTGCTTGCCGACATCATGGCTACGAAAGTTAGCGAATCATAAACTTCTTCAACGATGGATTAAGTTCCAACATGTGCCAATTCGTAAAGATGATGTGCAACAACAAGTTTATGAGTAAATATCCAAATGAAGCTTGCAGTTACTTGGATATGTTGGCCGAGAATGCCCAATCAAGGGATACCTCGGACAAATCTAGTAATATTAAGCCTCCTCAACAAAAGAAAAAAGGAAGCATCTATATTCTTAAAGAAGAAGATGATGTGAACGCAAAGATAGCCAGCCTCATAAGGAAGATCAAGGCCATGGAACTTAGTAAGAGTGGAGTTTCAAAGTCCAATGAAGCTATTGAGAACATATGTGGAATTTATGCCACTAATATACATGCTACGCAAGCTTGTCCTACAATTCCTGCGTTTCAAGAGGTGTTACAAGAACATGCAAATGCCATATATGGATATCAATGGCATTTTAATGGACCGGTGGGTAACACTTATAACTCTACTTGGAAGAACCACCAAAATTTCAGTTGGAAGTATAATCCCACGGGTAATCCTACCAAGGAGGGCCACCCATACAAAACATGGCATCGCCTCAATTTTTAATGGAGGATACTCTAAAGGCGTTTATGCAAGAGTAAACATAAATAAACCAAACGAACCAACAAATGTTCCAAGCGCTTAAAGTCTCGGTTGATGAGATTAAGGGACGCTTAAATGCTAGGGAAGGGACCTTTCCGGCCGAACCTCAGCCCAATCCAAAGCAAGTACATAAAGTAAGCATCCCTAATCTCCCCAACCAACATGTGAAGCAAGCCAAATCCGTCACCACTCTTAGAAGTGGTAAGCAAATTGACAAATCTATTCCGGTGAACGCCGACAAGCCTAATGATCCGGTAAATTCTGAGGATGAGGATGGATCTAACTCAGCCCCACAAGAAATGAAACGCGTTTATAAGCCTGTAACACCATTCCCTTCAAGATTGGTTGCTCCAAAATCTCTTCCAAACTCTCATGATATTTTAGAGATTGTCAGACAAGTCAAAATAAACATTCCATTGCTTGATGTCATTAAACAAATCCCTTCTTATGCCAAGTTTCTAAAGGACCCATATACAACCAAACACAAATATAATAAAGGCCTTTTTAAATGAGAGAGTGCCATTCTCACTCAACCCCCTCCCAAAAAAAAAAAAAAAAAAAATTCAAGGATCCGGTAGCCCCACAATTTCATGCATCATTGGTGACTACCGGATTGAACGTGCATTGCTAGACTTGGGGGCAAGCGTAAATTTAATCCCATACTCGGTATATGAGCAACTTGGCCTTATTGAATTAAAATCCACCAAAACTATGTTGCAATTCACTGATAGATCCATCCGTGTACCGAGAGGGATAGTTGATGATGTATTGGTCCAAATCGATAAGTTCTACTACCCGTTGGATTTCATTATTTTGGACACACAACCAGTTATGGACACTAGCACTCAAATACCGGTGATTTTAGGCCGCCCATTCCTGGCTACATCAAACGCAATTAACAATTGCTAGAATGGGGTAATGCAATTGTCCTTTGGAAACATGACATTGGAGGTGAATGTGTTCCATCTGGGAAAAAGGCATAGGGATGATGATGATGAGCTCGTCGAGGTAAACATGCTCGGATCTTTTGAAGAAGAAGAGCTCCTCCAACTTGAACCACTAGAAAGCTTGGAGACATGGTTAGCACATTTCGAGGATTCCAAAGACCCCATTATTAGTGAAATTGTGTAAGCATTGAATATTGAGAAACCGGTAGTTGGTACTAGCCGGTGGAGGCCCCATTTTGAAAGATTGCCACTAACCACATCAAGGCCTCTACCGTCTAACATCAAACCACCGAAGTTTGACCTTAAACCATTGCCATTTGAGCTGAAATATGTATATTTGGGTTAAGAAGAAACGTTCCCGGTAGTCATCGCCTCTCACCTAGGAAAAGAGCCAAGAGTTCAAATTGATTAAGCTACTCAAAGAACATAGGGGAGCCATAGGATGGACAATAGCAGACCTCAAAGGGATAGATGCATGTACTCACCATATACACCTCGAAGAGAACGTGAAAACGACTAAACCACCTCAAAGAAGGTTAAATCCAAATATGATGGAAGTTGTCAAAGCCGAGGTTTTAAAGTTACTAGATGTGGGTATCATTTACACCATTTCGAATAACCAATGGGTGAGTCCTACCCAAGTTATCCCTAAGAAGTTCGGTATTACCATCATAGAAAACGCCAACAACGAGCTTATGCCGACTAGAGTGACCACTGGTTGGCATATGTGCATCGATTATCAGAAGCTAAACATGGTCACTAGGAAGGACCACTTCCCTCTCCCATTCATGGATCAAATTTTGGAGAGGTTAGCAGGTCACTCCTATTATTGCTTCCTAGATGGCTATTCTGGTTACAACCAAATTGAGATAGCCCCGAAAGACCAAGAGAAGACCATCCTTCACATGCCCGTTTGGCACCTTCACATACTGAAGAATGCCATTCAGGCTATGTAATATACCCACCACATTCCAACAATGCATATTGAGTATTTTCTCAAACATGATGGGTGAATTTCTCGAGGTATTCATGGATAATTTTTCTATTTTTTGTTGTACTTTTGATGAGTACCTTAATCACTTGAAGTTGGTCTTGACAAGGTGTGAGGAGAAGAACCTTATTTTAAACTGAGAGAAGTGACATTTTATGGTACAAAGAGGAATAGTCCTTGGACATATCATCTCGTCCAATGGAATAGAGGTAGACCGGGCTAAAATTGATATTATTTCCAACCTACCACCACCCAAGAGCATACACGAGGTGCGGTCCTTCCTTGGATACGTCGGTTTTTATAGAAGGTTAATTAAGGATTTCAATCATATTTCTAGGCCCTTATGCAACCTTTTACAAAAGGAGAACCAATTCGAGTGGAGTGCCGATTGTCAATTAGCCTTTTCAAAGCTAAAAGACATGTTGACAACCTCTCATATTATGTAACCACCGGATTGGTCCATTCCTTTTGAGTTGATGTGCGATGCGAGTGATTATGCTATTGGGGTGGTGTTAGGACAAAGGACGGACAAAAAGCCCCAGGTTATCTACTATGCGAGTAGGACCCTGAATCCCTCCCAAGTCAATTACTCAACTACGGAGAAGGAGTTCCCAGCCATTGTTTTTGCCTTGGACAAGTTCAGGGCGTACTTGATAGGATCTAAGGTCATAGTTTACACGGACCATGCGGCGCTGAAATACCTTCTTTCTAAGAAGGATTCTAAGCCCCATTTGGTTAGATGGATCCTACTCCTTCAAGAATTTGACTTAGAGATCAAGGATAAGAAGGGAGTAGAGAACGTGGTGGTGGATCATCTATCCTGCTTAATTTTACCGAGTTCCATTGGCGAGTCACCTATTGAGGACTCATTCCCTGATGAGCAACTCTTTGTTGCTATGCATCCACCATGATATGCTGATATTGCAAACTATCTTTTCATATGTGCGATGCTGACTAATTGGACTGCACTAGATAAACGAAAATTTCTAAGGGAAGTGCGTAGATTTTTCTGGGATGAACCTTTACTTTTTAAATATTGCCCAGATCAAATTATTAGGAGATGTGTCCTTGATGATGAACATAATTCTATCATCTCCTTTTGCCATGACTAAGCTTGTAGGGGTCATTTTTCCACCAAGAAAACCACTGCTAAAATTCTGCAGTGTGGTTTTTATTGGCCCACTCTATTTAAGGACACCCACGAGTTTTGCAAAGCACGTGAGCATTGCCAAAAGCTAGGAGGATTGTCCTGTTGAAATATGATGCCTCTTACCCCAATTCAACATCTTAAAGTCTTTGACTGTTGGGGCATCGATTTTATGGGACCATTCCCCTCATCTTTTGGACATGCCTATATATTGCTCGCCGTAGACTATGTGTCCAAGTGGATAGAGGCTATTCCATGTAGAACCAACGATCATCGTACGGTTCTCAAATTCCTCAAAGAAAACATCTTATCTAGATTTGGAACACCTCGAGCCATCATTAGTGACGGCGGTTCTCACTTTTACAATAAGCCTTTCGAAGCCTTAATAAAGAAATATGGCATTAGACATAAAGTGAGAAACCCTATACCACCCACAAACAAGTGGGCAAGTTGAAATTTTCAATTGGAAAATCAAACAAATTTTGAAAAAGACGGTGAGGCCAGATCGTAAAGACTGGTCGCTAAGATTAGATGATGCTCTTTGGGCTCATTGTACTGCTTACAAGACTCCCATTGGAATGTCCCCCTATAGACTTGTCTATAGAAAAACTTGTCACTTGCTTGTGGAAATTGAACACAAAGCTTATTGGGTAATTCGGGCATTGAATTTTGACATTGACAAGGCTAACTCGCTTCGCAAACTCTAATTGAATGAGCTTGACGAGATTCGAAATGATGCTTACGAGAACTCAAGGATTTATAAGAGTAGGATGAAGGCCTTCCATGACAAGCACATTTTTAGAAAATCTTTCCATGAAGGTCAGAAAGTGCTCTTGTACAATTCTGGATAAGATGCATCCGTACATACTTCCGAACATGCGAGCAGGACTGGTCGCTGGTCGTCGGGAGGGAACACCTCCGTGACCCGAGCAACTCTGTTCGTTGGTCTTCTAACGAGGATATTCCCAAATCCGAGTAGCCCTGATCTCGGGTCATTCGCTGAGGACGTCCTTCGTCTCATAGTACTAGC